>CM077669.1:129328984-130731984 GCA_039707655.1 Elymus sibiricus
AAACATCATAATAAATTTGCTCATCAAAACTTGGGGGACTAAAAATATCATCTTCATCAAACATAGCATCCCCAAGCTTGTGGTTTTGCATATCATTAGCATAATTGACATTAATAGAATTGATAGTAACATCATTGCAATTATGCTTTCCAATCAAGGAGATATCATGAATCACCTTATAAATTTCTTCTTTCAACACTTCATCAAAATTTTCATGATTTTCAAGCAAAACTTCATAGAGATAATCAAGGGCACTCAACTCACTAGCAATTGGTTCATCATAATTTGGTCTTTTGAAAATATTAGCAAGTGGATGAGGATCCATATCAATAGATTTTTAGCAAGCGAAGATGCAAGCAAATAGAAGGCACATGGCGACACAAGCAAACAAAAAGCAAACGAAAATACGAACGGAAGAAGGGCGAATAAAAAGGCAAATCTTTTTGGTTTTTTCTGAAATTCGTTTTAGAAGTGGGGGAGAGGAAAACGAGAGGCAAATGGCAAATAATGTAAATGCAAGAGATGAGTTTTTGATGGGTACTTGGTAGGCTTGATGTAGATCTCTGCGGCAACCACGTCAAAAATTGGCAAGTTTACGAGAGAGTTCTTGTCTTGACTTGCTATGTATCCTCCCCGGCAACGGCGCCAGAAATCCTTCTTGATACTTCTTGAGCTTGCGTTGGTTTTCCCTTGAAGGGGAAAGGGTGATGCAGCAAAGTAGATAAGTATTTCCCTCAGTTTTGAGAACCAAGGTATCAATCCAGTAGGAGGTACAAGCAAGGCACCAATCTATGCACATGCACAAACAATCAAACACTTGCACCCAACGCTATAAAGGGGTTGTCAATCCCTTCACGGTCACTTGCAAGGATGAGATCTAATAGCGATAGATATAAAAGATTACTAAAAGTAAAACAAAATAAAAGTAAATAAAATTGCAGCAAAGTATTTTTGTGTTTTTTGGTTTATAGATCTGAAAATATAATATGGAAAATAGACCCGGGGGGCATAGGTTTCACTAGAGGCTTCTCTCTTGAAGGAAAATAATACGGTGGGTGAACAAATTACTGTCGAGCAATTGATAGAAAAGCGCATAGTTATGACGATATCCAAGGCAATGATTATGCATATAGGCATCACGTCCGTATCAAGTAGACCGAAACGATTCTGCATCTACTACTATTACTCCACACATCGACCGACTCCTGCCTGCATCTAGAGTATTAAGTTCATGAAGAACAGAGTAACGCATTAAGTAAGATGACATGATGTAGAGGGATAAACTCAAGCAATATGATGAAAACCCCATCTTTTTATCCTTGATGGCAACAATACAAATACGTGCCTCGCTACCCCTACTTTGTCACTGGGTGAGGACACCGCAAGATTGAACCCAAAACTAAGCACTTCTCCCATTGCAAGAATTACCAATCTAGTTGGCCAAACCAAACCAATAACTCGAAGAGACTTGCAAAGATATGAAATCATGCATATAAGAATTCAGAGAAGATTCAAATAATATTCATAGATAATCTGATCATAAACCCACAATTCATCAGATCTCGACAAACACACCGCAAAAGAGTATTACATCGGATAGATCTCCATGAAGATCATGGAGAACATGGTATTGAAGAACATAGAGAGAGAAGAAGCCATCTAGCTACTAGCTATGGACCCGAAGGTCTGAGGTAAACTACTCACGCATCATCGGAAGGGCAATGAGTTGATGTAGAAGTCCTCCGTGATCGAATCCCCCTCCGACAGATCGCCGGAAAAGGCCCCAAGATGGGATCTCACGGGAACAGAGGCTTGCGGCGGCGGAAAAGTATTTTCATGGCTCTCTTTGGTATTGGGGGAATATTCCTGAATTTATAGGCAAAGAATTAGGGTTGGAGGAGCTACGGGGGGCCCACAAGCCAGGGGGCGCCCCCCTCCCCCCAGGGGTGTGCCCAGGTGGCTTGTGGCCCACCCGTAGGTCTTCTGGCCTCTTCTCCAAGCCTCCTGGGTTCCTTCTGGTCCAAGAAAAATTAGCGTAGAATTTTATTCCGTTTGGACTCCATTTGATATTCCTTTTCTGCAATACTCAAAAACAAGGAAAAAAACAGAAACTGGCACTGGGCACTAGGTTAATAAGTTAGTCCCAAAAATAATATAAAATAGCATATTAATGCATATAAAACATCCAAAACAGATAATATAATAGCATGGAACAATCAAAAATTATAGATACGTTGGAGACGTATCAGAGGCGCAGACGCTTACTCATCCACGGCGATCCACTTCCTCTTCTTCGGCACCCATGGCGCCGGGGAGCGGCCGCCCCTGGGCACCTTCCTCTCCTGGCCAGCGCAGAGGCCGAGGGACGACATGCCGCCGGATGGCACCTGGCACCCTGCGGCGGAAGCGGCGGCCCCCATCACCGATGGGGCATCACCCTCAACCCCGAGCTGGCCTGAGGCGAGAGCATGGGTAGTGGGCGGCGAAGAACGCCCCACCTCAGCCACTGGGGGAGCCGCGACCTCAGGATCCCCAGGGCTCCAAACCCTCACGAGGGGGTCATCCTGGGGACGCGCGCCCTCCGAAGGAAGGAACCCCCACCCGTCAAAGTGCGGCATCTTCCGGGCGAGGGCTTCCCGGTCCTTGTAGTTGTACAAGGGGAGGCCACCCCGGGGGAGCTCGCCCGGTTCACCACCGGTCAGGCAGCGGAGCAGCTCGGACAGCACACTAGGGGAAAGAGATGGGACCTGGATCCGCATGGAGTCGTGAGGGCCTGCGAAGGCCCACATCGGGCGGGAGTGGCGCTGGAGGGGAGCAATTCGTCGGCATGTGAACTCCCGCACCACCATCGCCATCGTCACGCCCGCCTTCCTCAGCTCCGCTAGCCTGACCAAAACCCGCGCAAGCCGCGGGTTGGCAAGCTCCTTCCGCCTCCACCCGAGATTTGGCACAGCGGGGGCCGACGGAGGTTGAAACAGGGGGCCGGCCTCAGCAGCATCAACGTACACCCACTGTCGCCGGAATCCTTCTACGTTCGCGGAAAGTCTGGCATCGAGAGCCCCCTCAGCCGATGCATCGGCTGCTCTCAGGGACACGCATCCAGAGCAATGCCCTCCCGAGATCAACTCGAGGGAGAAGAAGTGGCGAAGCAAGGCCACGGAAGGGAAGACGCCAACGAAGGCCTCACATAGAAACGTGAAGGCCGAAAGGAGGACGAGCGAGCCGGGGTCAAGGTGGAGCACATGGATCCGATAATGCGAAAGCACGGCGGAGAGAAAGCCCGAGAACGGCGGCAGCAGGCCTGAGAGCAGGGCATGGAGATGAAGGGGGATGACGGGAGCCTCAAGCTCGTTCTGAGGCCGCGAGCCCAGCCGGATCTTGGTCGCCCCCCATTCGTTGGAACTGGCGGCGACCACCAGCCGGACCTTCTCCAACCCCTCAAGATTCACCACCAGGGACCGGCCCAACGCGGGCTCCGGCGCCGGCGAGGTCCCCGGCGCCCTCAGGCCCTCGCCCCCTCTCTTCTTAGGGGCCATGGCTAGGGACCTGGGTGGGGCGCGCATGAAGATTTGGCAGAGAAGGCGAAAGCCGTGGAAGAGGGGAAAACAGACGACGAGATCGATGGGAAACAAAGACGGGTTGTTCGCATGTGCCAAGACATTTGACAAACCTGACAGTTGCTGGGCCGGCATGGGGAAGAGGAGGCATTGGCCTCTTGGAGGTTGCCGCATGTCAAGCCTGACCCATAGGCGATCGGGGCACGCGGCGCTTCGAGCCACCTTCAATGGCTTTGCCTAGAAGCCAACTCGGGCGCGCCTTGGGCCCGGGGGCTACTGTCGGCGTTCTGGGAACGGGGGTACCCAGACCTGCCTGCCTGTGGCCCAGGGCGAGGCCCACTCCGACGACCAGTACGGCCCGGCATGGCCTACTCAAGACAAGGTCCTCGCGAGGACCCGAACTCGCGAGGGGAGCAGCGCTAAGACCGGCAAGGAGTGGGCCTCCTCAGTCGCCCTCTGGAGCGGCGGAGATCTCTATGCAGAACCCGGCCTCAGGAGTCAAGGATGACGCAAGGAGGGACAGGCGGGCGCCAGCGCGCCAGGCGGTGCAGTTTCCCCTTTGGTGCAAAGGGAGCAAGGACGTACGCGGGTTCCCAAAGCGCCCCCCAAAGGTTTCCATTCCGGTGCAACAAGACCACGACCACGAACCCAGCAGGATGGACGTCATCACCGAGCCCACCTCTGCATCATCAATAGCTACTTTGCAGGCGAAGACCACCTTTGGACAGGGCCAGGATGTACTCCTGTCCCCCTTCGAATTTGGCCGCTGTGGGATCCCTTCCCGCCATAGCGATAAGGGAAGTGGACCCGGGCCGCTGCTATAAAGAGAGGCTAGGTTGCACCGAAGGGAAGGAGAAGGAGAGAGGGGAGACAAGAAGAGGAGAGGGAAGCAGAGAACCAAGAACACCACTCGAGCGCCCTCGCGAGGCAACTCACCACTGTGCTAGTTCATCCACCGCACCTCCTCGAGAGGCAATCCACCAAAGCAGGAGTAGGGTTTTACGCTTCGTAGCGGCCCGAACCTGGGTAAATCATCGTGTGCATCTTCTTCCTTGTCATCGTGCGAGATCATCATCCTAACCATCGTGTAGCGAGCTAGGAGGGGCGAGGCCATTGGGGATCTTCGCACATGCCCCTGTGTTCGAACCTTGTTGGGTTTTGCGGAGCCCGAAATCCGACAGTCCCCAAAGGAACGGGTGGATAGGAAACCCCAAATCGCGCATAAGGAAGGGGAGGGGACGAAGCATACTCGCTCATCTCCGTGAGGAGCTGAATGATTGTCTGCATGGGTTTGCCCGTCGACAGATACCAGAAACGTGCGACTTGGAGCCAAATCTGGATCCAAAAGATAGCCCTGGGTTGCAAAGGCATTGTAGTTGGAGGCGTTACACGGCGCAACTTCCCGAGTCGCCCTTGAGAGGGTCGTGGGGACGTTTGGAGGACCATGTGTTGTTGGCTGACGTGGCTTGAGACTGCATCGGTATTTCCCCAAAGAGGAAGGGATGATGCAACACAGCGACGGTAAGTATTTCCCTCAGTTATGGAACCAAGGTATCAATCCGTAGAGGAAGATCACGCACCCACGTAAACAGCACCTGCACACAAATAACAAATACTTGCAACCCGACGCGAAAGAGAGGTTGTCAAGCTCTCTACGGTAATAACATAGATTAGGTAATATAGTTTTGGCAAATAGATCTCGCAAGAACACAAAATAAAATAAGTAAACAAAAAGTGCAGCAAGGTATTTTTGGTTTTTTTTGGATTAATAGATCTGAAAACAAAAGGGCAAAATAGTAGATCGGAAAGCAATATGTTGGAAAAGTAGACCCGGGGGCTGTAGGTTTCACTAGTGGCTTCTCTCATGAGTATAGCACACGATGGGTGAAAAAATTACTGTTGGGCAATTAATAGAAGATCAAATAATCATGACGATATCCAGGCAATGATCATTATATAGGCATCACGTCCAAGATAAGTAGACCGAAACGATTCTGCATCTACTTCTATTACTCCACACATCGACCGATATCCAGCATGCAACTAGTGTATTAAGTTCATGGGAAAACGGAGTAATGCAATAAGAACGGTGACATGATGTAAACAAGATCTATTTATGTAGGAATAGACCCCATCTTGTTATACTTAATGGCAATGATACATGCGTGTCTTGCTACCCCTTCTGTCACTGGGAAAGAACACCGCAAGATCGAACCCATCACAAAGCACCTCTTCCCATGGCAAGAAAAATCGATCTAGTTGGCCTAACTAAACCAAAGATTCGAAGAAGAAATACGAGGCTATAAGTAATCATGCAAATAAGAGATCAAAGAAGACTCAAATCATATTCATGGATAGAAACTGATCATGAACTCAAAATTCATCGGATCCCAACAAACACACCGCAAAAGTCATTACATCAAATAGATCTCCAAGAGACCATTGTATTGAGAATCATAGAGAGAGAGGAAGCCATCTAGCTACTGCCTATGGACCCATAGGTCTATGGTGGACTACTCACGCATCATCGGAGAGGCACCTATGATGAAGATGAACCCCTCCGTGATGGTGTTAGATTGGATCTCGAGGTTCTGGAACTTGCGGCCGCTGGAATTGCATTTCGTCGACTCCTCTAGGGTTTTCCAAAAATATGGGAATGCATAGGCTTGATAGTCAGTTGAGGGGGGTCTCGAGGTGGGCACCCTCCACCAGGCCGCGCCAGGGGCCTCTGGCGCGCCCTGGTGGAAAGTTGCCACCCTGGGACCCCTCTCCTGGTGCTCTTTGGCCCATCTTGGCTCTTTTGGTCCATAAAAATTCTCCAAAAAATCCCGTAGCGTTTGGGCTCCATTTGGTACTGATTTTCTGCGAAGTAAAAAACAAGCAAAAACAGCAACTGGCACTTTGGCACTATGTCAATAGGTTAGTCCCAAAAAATGATATAAAGTTGCTATAAAATGATTGTAAAACATCCAAGATTGATAATATAACAGCATGGAACAAGCAAAAATTATAGATACGTTGGAGACGTATCATTGGCCATGGCTAGAAGCTTTGTGAAGGCTAAAGCTCTAGAGGAAATGTCGCTAGAGGCAGGGAGAGAGTCAAGCTGCTCTTGGATACGCTTCTGATGTATTAGATTTGTTTAAATAAAGAAAAGGGAAACCAATGATTTGAGTGGTGGTCATAAAGACGGCTCGACTTCTAATACGACGCAATAGTCAAGGAGATATGAAGTGGGACTAGTGCCGAGGTGAAATCTTAAACTTAGGAATAAAAGAGGCGCTCGAAGTATGGCAGGAACTTGTTTGTCGATCCGAAGAGTGTTCCGCAAAGATTTTGATGATCGGCGTCAAAAGACTAGTTTGGGGGCTATTGAGGGAGTCCTAGACTGGGGGTCCCAGCCGAGGTAGGCTAGTTAATGGGCCATGTTGCAGGCCCTTCAGGGAGAAGGACTTCGGAGGCTTTGAAACGAGTCGTGTGCATCTAGTATTCCGCCGAAGACTTGACGTGTGCTCCAACAAAGGAAGATTCCATTTGGCGTATAATGCATAGTTGGTAACCGACATTCATGTAACCCTAGATACCCCCGACGTCAATATAATCCGTGGGGTTTAGTCCGTAGAGCACATATACATACAACATCATAACCCCTAGGGTTTAGTCCACAAATCCACAATCTCGAGATAGATCAACTCTGTAATCTCTACAATATTAATACAACAAGAGCAGGATGTAGGGTTTTACCTCAATCAAGAGGGCCCGAACCTGGGTAAAAACCTGATGTTCTTCATGTCCTGTTACCATTTGTCTGATCTCATAGCTCGACCCCCCTACCCGAGATCTACCGGTTTTGACACCGACCCCCACCGCTGCCCCGGCCTGCGGCCTCCCCTCTGCACCCTCCTTCCCGCGTTGCTCCTCCCCTCACTTCCTGTGACGCTCGCTGGTACGTCTTCAAGGTATTGATAATTTATGAAGTATTCATGCCATATTTACCCATGTTTACAATACTTTTATATGGTTTAAATGCACTTTATATGATTTAATTGGAATTAACCCGGATTAACGTTGTTTTCACCAGAATTACCGTGGTGTTGTTTTTTTGCAGAAAATAAAAGTTCTCGGAATCGCCCAGATTTTTTTGATGATTTTTACTGGAGCAAATAAGAAATACTGGAGCAAAGAACCGCCAGGTGCCCCCAAGCCATCAGGGCATGCCCGTGGAGGTGGCCGCGCCCTGATAGCTTGGGACTACGTCGTGGCTCCGTTTAGCGCGATTCCGGCACTGAAAAATCCTATAAATATAGAAACCCTAGGAAATAAACCTAGAACTTCCACTCCGCCGCCGCAAGCCTCTGTACTGAAGAAAACTCATCCAGAGCCCTGTTCCGACATCCTACCGGAGGGGGGACCATCACAGGAGGTCGTCTTCATCATCCCAGCGGTGTCCATGACGAAGAGGGAGTAGTTCACCCTTGGGGCTGACGGTACATACTAGTATCTATGTGATCTCTCTCTCTCTCATGTTCTTGAGATTTCACGAACTTGATGTATCACAGGCTTTGTTAATATAGTTGAATCATATGGTGTTCTTCCCTTGGTCTCTTGATGTGATGAATTGAGTCTTTCCCTTTGAGGTTTTGTTATTTTGGATTGAATATTGGATTTGAGATCACTTGATGTATGTCTTGCATGTGGATACCCGTGGTGATAATGGGGTGTTCTAGTGATTCACTTGATATATGTTTTGGTACTCAACTTGCGGATTCCCGTGGTGATAATGGGGTAATATATGCATATGGGTTGATACACGCTCTTGTCCTGCTTTCTCCGATAGAAATCTTGGGGTACTCTTTGAAATTCTTTGTGTTGGATTCAATATGATGAATCTACAATTGTTTGATGCATGTCGAATAATTAACCAACGGATACTTCTGGTGACATTGGAGTATCTAGGTAGCATTAGGGTTGATTGATGTGTATCATATGGTGTTATTTTAGTAAGAACTCTAGGGCTGTTTGTGACACCTATAGGAATAGCTCCATAGATAGATCACAAAGTATAACTTTGAGGTGGTTCTACTACCTACAACAATTTCATCTTATGTTCTCCGCTACTTATGAACTTTGGAGTGATTATTTGTCGCACATTGAGGGATGATCATATGAACCGATTATGTTAGCATTGTTGAGAGCTTGCACTAGTGAAAGTATGGACCCTAGGACTTATTTCCAAGCATTAGTGCCGTTTTGCTCGCTGTTTACTACTCGTTACCTTGCTGTTTTTATATTTTCAGAATACAAAAACCTATTTCTACTATCCATACTACACTTGTATACCATCTCTTCGACGAACTAGTGCACCTACACAATTTGCCATTGTACTGGGTATAGTGGTAATACAAGAGAATTTTTGTATTTGATTGCAGAGTTGTTTGAGAGAGACCATTTCATCCTACACCTCCCATGGATTGATAAACCTTAGGCCATCCACTTAAGGGAAAATTGCTACTGTCCTACAAAACTCTGCGCTTGGAGGCCCAACATGAGTCTACAAGAATAAAGTTGTGTAGTAGACATCACTCTCCCGAGCCGGTCTCCCATGGTGCTGTCGCACGGCTCGGCCCCGTCCATCACCGCCTACGCCGCTTGTCCATGGCATCGAGGCCACTGCTCCACCGCCCCTACTGTCGTAGCTACGACGCTTCCCTTTTTTCCTCACCGTGCCTCAAACTCCTCTTCCGTGCCGGCCCATGTCCACTATTGCCTCCTTTCCTGCCACGCTGCTGATGACCACACTCTTCCCCTCATGCGCCTCCTCAGTTCTGTGTTCCTCTGCTCCCTAGTGACCTCACCGTGCTCCCAAATGCCCCGCCGGCACGTCCACGTCGCTACACTGGGGCCCCGCCCCCGCGTGCACCTACATCAGCGGCCGCGCATCGCCCCTCCCGCGGCATCGGTCGGTCAGCTCGTGTACACTCCCACATGCCTGCCGACACGCCCTCGCCGTGCCCGACCGCCTCCCGCGTGCTCCCTGGCTCCCGCACTGGCCGGTTTTCACGCACCCGCTCACTCTCCCTCGCCGTGCCTGGCCGGCTCCCGTGCGCCCGCCGGTTCTTGCGCTGGCCGACCCCGCTTGCCCCACGCACGCCGGCTCGTCGCTCACTGCCCCGTGTCGGCTGTCGTGCCCCGCCACGCGCCCGCCGGCTTGCCACCCCGCGTTGGTCGGCTCCCGCGCACCCCCGTAGGCTACTGCTCCCCAACTGTCGTGGTCGGCTGCCCACACGGGGAAACAAAAGAAGTGGGGAGCTGGCTGGAAAAAGAAAAGGTTGGTTGCAAAAAAAAGAAATAGAGAAAGAAGGTAAAGGAACATCAATTGGGCCCGCCTGCTCGCCTCGCCGCCTGGCCGGCTAGTCTGCCTGCCCTCTACGACGCTTGGTCGGCTGGCTGAGGCCGGCTGGGGAGTCGGCTCGACTACCTCCCACTCCACTACCTGGCTGGCTGGGCCCAGTCGGCTGGGGTGCCCCTCGACCACCCGAAGGCTGAGGGCCCTGCCAAAGTGCACCTCCGCCCCATTTGCGCGAAAGCAATGTGATCTCCCGTTCACACATCTTTGCACCATGCATAAAAACGTTCTTCGCATTTTTTCCAGCTGCTTTGCTGTTCGGCCCGGGGCCAGCTAGTCTTAGCCCGGGGCTGGCCGGTTGGCCTGATACGTTCTCCCCTAGATGGCTTAGCAGCGTGTATGGTACCGAAGGTCAACTCTTCATCTCAGCTACAGACCACACCCCAGCTGTCCGGCTAGCGAGAGAAAAAGTTGGACGCCATGCCACGCGAAAGACGTCCGCCGGGAGAACAGCTTGGGTGATCCGGCCGTTTCCTTTGTGAATTTCTGCTAGATCGAATCCGCTCCCCAGAGTCTGAGTACTGTACTCTCCACTCCGCGGCCCACTCTTTTGTTGGAGATATGCCCTAGAGGCAATCATGTGATGATTTCATTTCCTATGTATTCATGAGTAGTTTGTATTGTCCTCGAACATCATCAATGATAAGTATCAACAAGTATGTGACTTATTTGTGAGACTATATATTGTATGATGATTGTTCTAATAGTCTCTAGTTGTTAAGGATATGCGAACACATATCCTTTACTAGTATACGATTCAGTTAATGACTATGTTTCACAAGTCATGTAACTATGGTAAACTGATAGTATGGACTCGAGGATTGAGATCACCGAGTCAGACTGACCCACTTTGAGACACAGCGAGATATTGTCATCTGTTAGTCTCAAGTACAATGTATATGCCATGTCTTAGACCTGAAGTCCTCACATGTTCTCGTGATGAGGATCGACTTACTTAGGGTCTATCAAACGCTACTCCATAACTGGGTAGTTATAAAGGTAGCTTTCAGGAGAGTCGTTAGACATGCCATGAGACATGGTTGACCAAGATGTGATTTACCCCTCCGTAATGAGAGATATTATCTAGGCCCTCTTGAATGATCAGATTAAGAAAGCATGTCCATGCGACATGGGTTAAGTGTTAACCCAGTTCGGAATTCTGCATCACGGTTTCGAGAAGAGATGTCGAGCTACCACAAGGGTGACAAGTACTCGCCTTGAGCTCGACAACATATATCATGAGGCAAAAGGAATATTGTATATGACACATTGTCGAGGCTCGTCTAACGACTTTGCGCACACATGGGAGTTGGCACGTTCTGCTAGGAGCCACTACCGACTATCGACTCGGGTCGTGTCCATGTGTACGTGAACCTATAGGGTCGCACACTTAAGGGATGCAGCCCATTCGAATTGGATCTGAATGGAAAATGGGACTAGACCCGTCGTGGGCCTCAAGTGTTCATCCCACCTCGGAGGTCTATATAAAGGGGAGTGGGCGCACCTTTCAGGGCTGATCCTTTTCTCCCCTCGACAGCCACCGCGACTCCCCACGCCACCATGCCATGCGATCGAACCTAGCAGTCCGCCGCCCGATGTTGCCCCATACGTGTGGATACCTTGGAGGCATCGTATTTGCGGTGCTTGGACAAACCATTCAAGGGATCCACGAGGAGCTGTTCATGGGAGATCACTGCTCGTGCGAGATCGGCTATAGGAGGAGTAGACGACTCGGCTAATCGACTACACACATCACCAACTCTACTTCCGTTGCGGTGACTGCGCGTCTAGTGGTAAACCCGATCCCATGATCTATTTCCAGCAGCATGTTCTTGGGTGCGCAGTAGAAATTTTTATTTGGCTCTAGCGTAGCGTACCGCGTGTTCCAACATCTTTGTCCCAGCTATAGACCGCAACCCGGCTCTCCAGCTGATGAGAGACAAAGCCAAAGGCGGAGGGGACATGAAAGTGACCCAGGGGGCTCGAGTTAACTGAGTTGACATTCTCCTGACATAAAAACTTGCACTTCTAAGACCAAATATTTGATATATCTGCGTTAACTAACTCTGTCTTTTGCATGATCATTTCGCTGGGGAACCCCCCATCGCCCGGAGGCTCGGAGGCTACACCTAGTGGGTGTGCCTGTGCGCCCCGCTGGGAAAACACCGTGCCGACTGCAGGCCCGTGGCCAGGG
This sequence comes from Elymus sibiricus, assembly GCA_039707655.1. Taxonomy (NCBI): domain Eukaryota; kingdom Viridiplantae; phylum Streptophyta; class Magnoliopsida; order Poales; family Poaceae; genus Elymus; species Elymus sibiricus. The sequence continues at coordinate 129,341,142 of CM077669.1, forward strand.
AAAAAAGGCATCGAGATCCTCGACACCACCGTCTGCTACAACAATAGCAAAGACCCTCCGCCTGACTCATCGAGTTGCCCAGAGGCTACACCCAGTGGGTGCGCTGGCACGCCCCCACTAGAAGATAGCCACGCCAGCTATGACCCACAGCGGATCGCCATCGGCAATCTCGACTACAATAACAGTGAAGACCGTCCGCCCGACTCTTCGAGTTACCCAGAGGCTCAGAGGCTGCACCCAGTGGCTGCGCTAGCGCGCCCCCACTGCAAAGACAACTGTGTCGACCACAGGCTCGCGGCTGCTGCCACCGAGACACTCGGCGCCCCCATCTGCTACATTGACGGCGAAGACCCTCCACCCGACTCTTCGAGTCACCCGGAGGCTCGGAGGCTACTGTCGGGTGGGTGACCCCGGGTAGTCCCAAGACGGCGAGCCGGTCGAGGCTCTTGCCTGCTTGGGCGGGCTGCCCCGGCTCGCGCATGCGGTCAGCTACTCCAACCAGCCGGCTGCCAAAAGTCAACTGTAGCGTCACATCAGACATGTGTAGATAAGACGGTTGTACCCTGGCTACTATTGGGGAATAGGCGGACACTACACACTCGTCATGTGTCATCATGTACAGTGCCCACATCATCTACAGTCTATAGTACCCCCTTGTCCCCTGGGCGTCGTATGATAGGAGACCCCATGGGGCCTCTCGCCTGGACAGGCTCGTGGATGCTCGTTCCTGCCTTTCCCTCACATATTGTAAGTAGGGGGGTTGTCCTATAAAACCCCCAGCAGCCCTCCAAGCAAAGGGGTTCTACTCTTTGGTCCTTCGGCTCAACACACACTCGTACCACCCATAGGAGAGGCAAGACAGAAGAGCTAGCTCATTCTTCCTCCTCCGGCAAACAGCTCTAGGAGCACCATTTGAAAGTGCGTTATACCGACTAGAGGGGGTGAATAGGCGATTTTTACAAATTCATCACTGAGGAATTTCAACTTGAGGAATTTCAAGTGATGAACTACTAGCAGCGGAATAAGTACTCAAGTGCATGTGAAACAGAGCAAGAGCATAGTCATCATGATGAAATAAACATGCACAGATTACAAGTAGCGTGATACATGATAAGCAGGTGAAGAACAAGGTGACTGAAGAATTTGAGATGAGGAAATTGAGAAAGTCATCAGTCAAATTCTTCAAACAATAACAATCAATTTCGTCAACAGGTATACGAGGAAATAGAAGGGTTGAGGAAATGGCACCAGGTAGCTCGATGAAGACAATGATTTGAAAACCCAGTTCCAACTGCTGTGACAGTCATATGTCTGGTTTGGAGTGGCTTGGTATTTAAACCAAAGGACACACAGTCCCAGGACACAGCCCTTACCGTATTCTCCTTGAGCTAAGGTCACACAGTCCTCGCCCGACACACGTGGTAAGTCTTCAGGGTAGACTTCCAAAACCCTCACAAACAGGTCACCCGGCGATCCATAGTTTACTGTTGGATGCTCTAGACCATGACGCGCTAACCGTCTGGAAGATGCACAATCTTCAAAGGTAACAAGCGTCGGTTCCACACAGGAACAATCTCTTCAGTGATGCTCAATCACTTTGGGTTTGGTGGTTTGGTTTTGGGGTTTTTCCTCACTGATGATTTTCTCTCAAAGTCCTCGGAGGATGGGTTGCTCTCAAATGACAAGTGTCAAGTTCTCTCTCGGAGCAGCCAACCAACTAGTGGTTGTGGGGGGAGTCTATTTATAGCCAGGGTGCAACCTGACATGATAAGACATAAATGGCCCAATGATATGACCGTTATGTGGATAAGATGATTGGGGACAGCTGGCACAAAGCACAGCAACGGTCAGAATTTGAACTGTCAAATTCCTCAGGGCTTATCATATTCCTAACTGTAGGCAATTCGCACTGGCGAAATCCTAACTCCTCAGTCAGACCAATTTCCTCAGAGACCAGAATAACATCGTCTCTGTCACTGAAGAACTTGACTGAACCACAAGAGATTTCCAAAGGCTTCACTCGAAGGATTGGGTAGGTTGAGGCTTTTGAGTCGAGCATTAGTTGGAAATTTTCCTTAGTATTACCTCGGCCCCCTTTAACAGTGCGGTGTTTCCTATGACTCAAGGAAAGTAAATGAAACTACGAAAACAAAAGTCTTCACGCTTCATAATCCTCGTTAATATCTTCAAGGTCACACCGAATTCTTCAGCTTCAAAGTCTTTAGGGAATACCAAAGTCTTCACCAAAGTCTTCAGCTGAAGACATTCATTTTTAGGGGCCGATAATCTCCGAATATACCAAACTCCTCATTGACTTATAGAACCTGTGTATACTCACAAACACATTAGTTCCTTAACCTATAAGTCTTCAATACACGAAAATCACTAAGGGGCACTGGATGCACTAAAAATCCCCCCCCCCTTTTTGGTGATTGATGACAAATAGGTTAAATTTTCAACAGGGATAAACATATGAAGTGTAAGTACTGTGTTTGAGGAATTTGATTGCAAGATATAGAAGAACTCCCCCTGAAGATGTGCATATTTGAGGAATTTGCTTTGGACTGCAAATGCACATGGCAGGTTAAAATCATGGAGAACTCCCCCTATATCTTGCAATTCATACACACATTTAATATATAGTATGAGGAATTGAAATGAATGATTAAAATGGTGTCTGACTAAATTCAGCATGCATGCATTAAAGTACTTTGAGGAAATAGGCCATGCGGAAAGCAGTTCAAAAGCGTCAGACCACCATCGGACTTAAGTTTACAACTTATCGAACAAAGGCTTCAGAAGAGCGAGAGTTGTAACTTAAACAAAAACAGCCCAAATATAGAGACCCGCTTGAAGTCTAACTCAATTTTTTTTTCCTTTGTCATCGGTGACCAAAAGGGACGAAAAAATGAGGACTAACGCCCCTGAAGAATTTCATCTTGAAGGTGGTGAAGGAGCGCCAGCGTTGTCGGGGTCGTTTGTCGATGCAGGGCCCGCAGCAGTGTCGTCAATGTCCTCAGCTTCATCCGTCTCGCGTGATGATGAATATGAGCTTGTAACCAGCTGAGGAACTTGAACCTTCTTGAATTTCTTCTGAGGAGGGCGAGCCCAATCAAGGTTCTGCTCAAGGTCCATCTCCTTGAGTTCTTCAGGAGTCTTGAGGTGAGACAGAATAGCCTAAGTGCGGTTGAAGACTTCATGAAGATAGTATTGTTTCTTCCTCACAGAGTTGTGCGTGACTGTCATGTGTCGAAGAAGTGAACCAAATTGACGCTTGACCCACTTGTGATTGCGATCAACTTTCTGATGAAGACTTACGAGAAGCTCGCGATCGGTCATCACACGAGGGGCAGAGGCTTGAGGAATATGAGCTGAAGGCTTTGCAGCAGTGTCTTGACTGGCAGTGTCATCATTGGTGGAGTAAGAGGCAGGCTAGCGAATCAGACCATCCAATGGACGATTCCCTTCATCAATGATAGGATCTTTGCCTTTACCCTCAGATGAGGAAATCTGTCTCTTGATGACTTCAAGAGGGGGCAAGTAGCTGAGTTGATTGATGAAGTCTGCTTCATAAGCAATTGAAGTCCTTTCTCTGATGAACTTCATAATCCAGGGAGCATAAGGCTTCAGTTCAAATGGTGACATTGCAATGTTGCCCAAAGTCCTCGTGAAGAAGTCATGGTAGTTGATAGGAATACCATGGATGAGATTGAATAGCACATTCTTCACGATTCCCATAACTTCTTCTTCTTCAGAATTGTGGCCTTTGATGGGGCAGAGTGTTTTCCTCAGAATCCTGAAGAGTGTCCTTCGCACATAAAGAAAATCCTTCACAAGGAAGGTTGTTCATGGAGCTTGGCCAGGTTTCAAAGGCTTCATCAGCACTTGCATCAGATGATTTTGTAATTCAGGTTCATCATAGATCATCCTTGCATCAGGGGAAGGAGGACTGACTGGAAGTTCTCTAAGCAATTCAGTGGCCGGTGCTGTGAGATGAGTGTTTTCAGTCATCCAGTCAAGAACCCATGTGTTGATGTCTTCAGCATTTCCTGAGATGTGCAGAGTAGCATAGAACTGAAGAATAAGCTCTTCATTCCAATCGCAGATTTCACAACAGAGTGGAAGAAGGCCTGCATCATGAAGAACAACCAGCACAGGGGAAAAGCATTGAAGGGACTCCATGTCCACATGAGGAATATGCATGTGCTCGAAGACTTTCTCCTTATCAAATAAGACTGATGCATAGCAGTTCATCTGAGCATGAGTCTAAAACCTCTGACGTCTGATTCTTGGCTTGTGATATGGATTTTCTGCTGTGAAGAAATGATGCTCAGCGAAGAATCTGTCCTTGTTAAATTTGACATTCTTTGAATAAGGAGTTCTTGGCTTAGGCTGAATATGCACGGCAGTGGGTTTGAACACCTCTTTGAACACAACAATAGTTTTTTCAGCCTGAGGAATGTGAGCCACAATCTCATGAGAAGATTTCAGAACTTCTTCAATAGGTCTTTCTTCAGCTGATGCAGCTTGAAGTTCTTCATTTTCAACCTTTTCTTCAGATCCTGTGACAATTTCTTCAGTCTGGGCTGGGGACTGAGGAATCTGAGTGAGGGGTGTGGCCATTGGCGAATTTGGGTGTTGAGTTTCCCAATATTCATCATTGATCAATGGCGTTGTGTTGCCAATGTCCACATCTTCTTCAATTTCTTCAACTCTAGCCTCTTCAGCGGTGAGATGAGGCTGGGGCGATGCTATCCACCTGCTCTGTGGAAGCAGCAGAATGGGTAGCTTCAGATTCATCATTTGGCAAGACGTAGTCTTCACCAAATGGTACAACTTCAAATGACGGCATTGATGAAATTGGAACAGCATCAATTGGCTCAGTTGAGGAACTTCGCAAAGTCTTCACCCGTTTGGGTTCTGAGGACTTTGGTGGTGTTGATGCTTTTCTTTTCTTGGCAGCCTCCTTCTCAGCAGCCTTAGTCTTCTTCGCTTCTGATGCAGAAGGAAGTGTGAGTTTCTTCATCTTTGAGGATTTTGCAACCCTGGCTCATGAGGAAGGTGGAGTAGTTTCTGCAGGAACAACTGATGCAGTTGCCCTTTCAGGTTCTTCAGGCTCAGCAGATTCTTCAGCTGGCCTATGTGTTTCTTCAGGTGCAACATTGGAAGTTGCCCTGGCAGAGTCTTCTGGCACTGGAATGAAGTCATCAGCCCTGGCAGATTCATCAGCAGACTGAGCAGATGATCCAGCTTGAGAAATTTGAGCAGCTGAACTGGCAGCAGCCCTTGTGTTGTGGTCCTTGACTTCAGCTTTAGCTTCCTTGACAAACCTCACTTTTGTGCCTTTCCATTCGGCATCATATCGCTCTTGTTCTTCAGTGAGGCACCTGATTTCAGATTGGACAGTGACAAGCTGGTTGGGAGTCAGGTTCATCACATTGTTCTTCAGAAACTTTTCTTTCCTGGTCCTGCTCCTTTTGGCTCTCTGAGATTGTTCCCTCTTCCATTTTTCCTCAGCAATGAAGTGTGTGAGGACATGACTTACACCAAGAGGTAGGTCTAGTGAGGAAACTGGGGTGTTGGGATCCTCATGCCAGATGTCGATGAAGTTAAGTATCAGCTTTGGATCCAACATGAGAGGAAACAGAGCTGCCCTTAGCAATTGCTGCTCTTTGTTGTCTGTCCTTGATGAGATCAGCAAGTTCTTCATCATCAGCTTCATCATCCTCAGATCCTGAGGGGATATTAACCACAGCTTGCTTGTCTTGAGGACTTGGTCGTTGACCTCGTCCAGCAGTTCTCTTAATCTTCAGCAGAGTTGGGCTAGTTGAGGAAGTTGGTTTAGCAGTGGAGGCTGAAGATTTTGCTGAGGCAATTTCAAAGCCCTCAGTTCTCTGACATGTGGCGAGATGTACTGGGGTTGAAGATTTTGCAGCCGCGGCTGAGGATTGTGCAGCCACAGTGGCCTTCGAAGAAGAGCCTTGAGGAATTTGTGCACCTGAGGAACTTGGCCTTGAGGACTTTCGCTTGTGGGCAGATTTCTTGGGCATTGACTTCTTTGCCACAGTTTCATCAGCAGATGCAGCAACTGCAGCAGCAGCAGAGTCCTCATTGAATTTCTTCACTGCGTCTTTGGCAGCCCTCTGAAGCTTTCTCTGATGTTTTGCCCATTCTTCAGGAAAGTCCTCACCACGCGCAATCTTGGTGGGATCAACTTCTTGATTGGCAGCAGGAGGAGCTCTTTTGCACGGTGGTTTTATCGCGAATTTCCTCATGTATTTCTCCGTGACATAGCGATATTCCTTCCACTCGCATACCCACCTCCTCTCAATCCTCTGAATTCTGATTTTCCTCTGTTCTTTTGTTTCCTTCCCATGAACAGCTTCATCAGGAGTGCAATACCCAGCATAGAGTTCATCAGGGATCTCAAAAGCAGTGTGACTTTCTCTCTTCTTACCTCCTTTCTGAGGCTTTCTTTCATCAGACATTTTCTTCTTCTGAGGAATCTGAACTCTTGAAGATTCGGAGGAAGTATGCAATTTTTCTTCAAGATACGCTGCAAATGAGTTAAGTAGATGAGAACTTAGTGATTCATCAGCAGACATTTTGTACCTGTGAACAGAGTATAGGTGCGAAGAATTTGAAGAGGTCATACGCGTTCTCAGAAATTTTTCAGAATATATCAAGTTGAGGATTTTGACCATAGATGGCTTGAAGAATTTCACTAAGTGTTCTTGACTTAGGTTCCAGAGTTGTGCAGATTTGAGGATCCACACAATTGAGGAATCTTGAATAAAATCATAACTTAGAGAAATGCATCAATGGAATAGAACATATGAGGTGTTTGTGTAGATGATACTTGAAGAATAAACACCTTTTGAGGATTTTGTGAAAATTATGAAGATCAAAGTAGAGCAGTAAAATTAGATTTTATTTACCCTGATGAAGAACACGACGAACAGTGAGGTGAACTGGAGAAGTTCATCAGTTCAGATCACCCGCGCCCTAGCTTGGCAGAGGGAGACATCTACAGCGGCGGCGGGGTGAAGACTTCCGCGGCCGATGCGAGTACGGCAACGGCGAGGTCGAGGTAGTGAAGCTCTTCCTCTCTAGCGACGATGATTTTAGCGGCAGCGCTAGGTTTTGAGCTCGGGAGAGATGGAAGTGAGGAGTAACTCGAGATAGGGGAAGGGGAGGGGGTATTTATGGCAGCAGTAAAACTAACTGGCCCGAAGATTTTGGACTAGATTGCCCCTGACCCTTGCTCCCTACATGACACGTGTCACCCATGATCTGAGAAGTGGAGATATTGGGGGGATCGTGGCTTATCCAGTCGTGGGAATAGGAGTCGGTTTGAGCGGCAACCGCCAAAAATTGAAAGTGAAAATTTTCAAAATTTTTGTTCGCAAATTCTTCAACTGATAAGGACTCAGCGAAGACTTTGAACGAGTTTCAAAGTAGAACGCATATGAAGAATTTGTGAACAGACTGGGTTGAGTTTAGCATACAGGGGGAACGGGTCCGATCACATTCATTTAGAGGAAAATCAACTTGAAGAATTAGCAATAAGTGAATGCTGTTGAGGACATTGAAAACTCAATTATATATATAGTCAATGAAGAACAACAGTTGCAAAGTTTGAAGAATTTGAAAATTTGGGGAATTTGCAAACTTGGGGAATTTGAAAAAATGAAGAATTTGCAAATTGACGAAAAATCTCAACTTTTAAGAATTTCAATTGTGGTTGGTGGCGTGACCCACCATATAAGAATGATGATTTCAGACACCCCGTACAATTGTCGTAGGGTGCTGAGAATCAAATTCTTCATTAATTTCTTCACACTTAGAGGGTTATTCTTCATTGATTGAAGAAAACGTTATTTCGTGTGTTGCACATCTAAGTCATCAATTTTGCATATGTGTTAGGATGTGTGTCTTTTTAAAGAAGATTCGAAGATTCTAAGATATTTAGCTCACACCGCAACTTGCAAAATCTGTTTTCATCCAAGGGCTTAGTGAAGATATCAGCTAGTTGTTCTTCAGTGTCCACGTGGTCGATGGAGATATCGCCCTTGAGTACATGATCTCGAAGAAAATGATGACGAATCTGGATGTGCTTGGTCTTGGAATGCTGAACTGGGTTGTAAGAAATCTTGATAGCGCTCTCATTGTCGCAGTAGAGATGAAGATTTCCTCAAAACGTCCTTGAGGTATTTCTCTTGTGAGATGAAGATGCCATTATGGTGTTGACGAATTTGAAGACCTAAGAAGAATTTCAACTCCCCCATCATAGACATTTGATATTCTTCACTCATCATATAAGCAAATTCATCACTGTAAAGTTTGTCAGTACAGCCAAAGATAATATCGTCTACATATATTTGGAACACGAATAATTCATTGTCATAGGATTTTGTGAAAAGAGTTGGGTCGAGTGAACCGGGTTTGAAGCCTTTCTTCATGAGGAATTCCTTTAGAGTGTCATACCACGCCCGAGGGGCCTGCTTGAGGCCATAGAGGGCCTTGTTGAGTCTAAAGACTTTGTCAGGATGCTTAGGGTCTTCAAAACCTGGGGGTTGAGCAACATATACTTCTTCCTCAAGCTTACCACTGAGGAATGCACTTTTCACATCCATTTGATATAAGATGATATCATGATGGTTAGCATAAGCAAGCAATATGTGAATAGCTTCAAGTCTAGCAACAGGTGCAAAAGTTTCATCAAAGTCAATTCCCTCAACCTATGTGTAGCCCTGAGCTACAAGGCGAGCCTTATTCCTCACCACTAGGCCATTTTCGTCTTGCTTGTTGCGGTAGATCCACTTGGTACCTATGATGTTATGCTTGCGAGGATCTGGCCGCTTGACAAGTTCCCACACGTTGTTGAGCGTGAATTGATGCAATTCCTCTTGCATAGCTTGAATCCACTCAGTCTCCATGAATGCTTCATCAACTTTGGTGGGCTCTATGATAGAGACAAAAGCAAAATGCCCACAAAAGTTAGACAAATGTGAAGCTTTTGAGCAAGTGAGGGGACCTGGTGCATTGATGTCGTCGAGGATTTTGTCAATCTGCACTTCATTTGCCACTCTTGGATGAGCAGGTTGACGAGGCTGAGGATTTTCTTCAGCACCATTTTCTTCAGGTGTATCAGCATGAATGTCTTCATTGGTTGGGATGACTTCCTCAATAGGTTGAGGTTCTTCAGTGGGTATGATATCTTCAGTTGCCTTCAACTTAATGGATTCCTCAGGAGACATTTCATCTAGCACAGGAGGCAGGTGCTCTCTTTGCGAGCCATTAGTTTCATTGAACCGGACATCTACAGTTTCAACAACCTTGTTGTGATAGGTGTTGAAGACTCTGTAGGTGTGCGAGTCCTTTCCGTAACCAAGCATAAAACCTTCATGTGCTTTTGGTGCAAATTTAGAACTGTGGTGAGGATCTCTAATCCAGCATTTAGCACCGAATATACCACTTGCCCCATCTCATCTGAAGCATATCACTTACGTTGACAAAGGTAAACACAAGGTATTGGGTCTAGGTAAGGTTGCAATCTCAAAGGACCAACACATGGATAAGGTGATGCTTGTCGAATCCCTCGGGTTCAACCTCATGTCTGTCTCAATGCTTTGTGATCTAGATATGGTTGTCATCTTTGGAAAATATCAATGTGTTGTTGTCATGGAATCTGACAAATCCAAAGTCTTCGAAGGCTTTAGGAGAGGAGACTTGTATATTGTTGACTTCTCTATAGGTCCTCGGCCTGCCACGTGCCTACTTGCAAAATCTTCACAAGGCTGGTTGTGGCATCGACGACTTGGACACGCTGGCATGAGGAACTTGCACACGCTCGTGAAGAAAAAGCACGTCATAGGCATTGAAGGTGTCAATTTCCTCAAGGACCACCTATGTGGTGCTTGTGAGTCTGGAAAGATGACCAGATCCAAGCATCCCTCGAAGACAATCATGACCACTACTCGATCATTTGAATTGCTTCACATGGATCTGTTTGGCCCCACTCATTATGCCACACTAACAAATACTTCATGTTTGTATGGCTTTGTTATTGTTGATGATTACTCTCGTTACACTTGGGTGCATATTATTCTGTACAAGTCTGAGGTGCAGGATGTCTTCCGACGATTTGCTTCAAGGGCCTCAATAAACTTCGGCGTCAAGATAAAGCACATCAGGAGTGACAATGCGACTAAGTTCAAGAACACTGGTCTTGATGAATATCTTGATGAACTTGGTATTACTCATGAGCTATCTGCCCCATATACTCCTCAGCAGAATGGCGTCGTGGAGCGCAAGAATAGGACTCTTGTTGAGATGGCTCGCACTATGCTTGATGAATACATGACTCCTCGTCGCTTCTGGCCTGAGGCAATCAATACTGCTTGCCACATCATCAACAAGGTATTTCCTCACAAATTCTTCAAGAAGACTCCATATGAACTCATCACAGACAAGAAACCCAATGTGAGTTATTTCAAAGTCTTCGTCAGTAGAGTCTTGTCACCAGTCATGTGGTTGGTGCATCCACTGTCGAGGACCCACTCAGTAGCTTTTGGAGTTTCATCCTGCAGATGAATTAGTGCAACTTACGAACTCATATGCTTCAGAGTGAAGAATATGACATCAAATTCATCAGGCATAATTTCATCACACAACATAGTAAGTAAAATAGTGTGAGGACGTGAGAAATGAGGAATTCAATTCTGCATGATTAGCTTGCGTCCTTTCAAGCATTTCCTCGGGTCTCCAGGAAATTCATCAGACGTTCAAGTTCGTCTGGAGACCTGACCCTACATAAGAGATTAGTTCAATTTCTTCACCACCCACATCTGGAGGGGTGGCAAAGAGTTCATCATTCTGCGAGTTCCATATGAGAAGGGAGGCATTGAAGCTAGTGCACTTTGTTTCACAGGAGAGGGGTTAGAGTGCTCAAATTAATAAGCAGAGAAATTCTTCGAGGACTTATGAACATAATGATTTGAAGAATAATGCACATATTCAGAACTCTTAGATTTTCCCTGCGAAACAGATGCATTAGCACGAGAATGATACTTTTGACCATTTGAGGAATTTGGTCCAAGTGAAGACTTTAGTCCATATGAGGAATTTGATCTGGGGTTCCTTTTCTTCATAGGTGGTATCATGAGGACATTCACCTGAAGATTTTCCAAGCAGCTCTTGGGAACCCAGATTTTCCTCATAGGAGACCCGTTCCTGTAGTTAGTTCCAACAAATCTGGCAAACACTTCACCATTCTGATTTTTGAAGAATTTGTAGTTGGAGTCAAATGACTCATCAGAGGAATATGAAGTTTCACAAGTAAAGCCAGATAATGTGGATGGATCTACAGGAGGTCCTTTTGCAGCAACCCATGAGGTTTTGGGGTACTGCTCAGGTTTCCAGTAAGATCCATCAGCATTGAGCTTCCTCTCAAATGCAATACCCTCTTTCCTAGGGTTCCTGTTCAGAATCTGCTTTTTGAGCACAACGCAAAGGGTTTGATGCCCTTTGAGACTTTTGTATATGCCTGTCACATATAATTCCTTCAACCCTGCATTTTCGTCAGTGCTACTTGTGGTATCCTCAGATGAGGAATTTGTGACCACGGAGATAGTTGAAGAATTTGCATCAATAGAAGCATTTGAACATTCAGGTGAAGAATTAGCAGTTTCACGTTCGATGCATTTCAAGCAAGGTGGAACAAATTCTTCCTGAGCGGTACTGATCTGTTGAGCAAGTAAGGAATTGTTTTCCCTTTGAAGATCCTCATGAGACACTCTTAGTTTCTCAAGATCTTGCTTTCTTTGAATAAATTCATAAGAAAGCTTCTCATGATCGACTAAGAGAGCATTATGATGACTTTGAAGGTTATCAAACTTTGACTGAAGACTTTTGAGATCATCAGTCAGAATTTGAGTCCAATCCACTTCCTCATTCAACAGATCATCGCTTTTGTCTAGAAGTTTTTGAAGCTTTTCAAGTGCACTTTGTTGCTTAGTGGCAATGTTAGCAAGTTTGGAATAGCTAGGTTTCACATATTCATCTGATTCACCTTCACTTGTTTCAGAGGAGGAATGATGTTTGTGTACCTTGGAACCTTTTGCCATAAGGCACATAGATGAAGAAGATGAACCAGGATCCGTTTCCTGGGTTTTGAGGAATTTCTTGTGTTCGATGAACATGGAGTCTTGACGAGTACGATAGCCTTCATTGATGTCCGAGATCTTGTCCCAGATAAGCTTCGCGTTTTGAAGATGACAGATGCCCTTGAACATGACGCTTGATAGGCTTGAGCCGATGATGTTCCTCGCCTGAGCATCAAATTGAGTGTACTTATGAATGTCCTCAGCATTTGCCATGTTGCAGAGGTCAGTGAGTCCTAATTCTGTAACAGTCCATAACTCGTTGTTCATTGATATGAGATGCTTCTTCATCAGGACTTTCCACCTAGGGTATTCAGTGTCATCAAGGTTGGGGCACTCTGTGGATGCCTTGATGCCTTTTGTCATGGAGCAATAGGTGAGAGCATAGTCATCGTTGCTGACGTCAGAGTTATTGGAGTAGTCATTTTCTTCATCGTTGAAGATGGACTTGCTGACGAAAGCAGTAGCAAGTGCAAGGCTAGCAACACCAGATTCTGACTCCACCTCAGATTCTTCCTCTTCTTCATATTCTTCAGATTCTTCTTCAGAATCCATTTCCTTGCCAATGAAAGCTCGAGACTTTCTGGAACCATTCTTCTTGTGCGATGTGGACTTTGAAGATGAGGACTTTGAATAGTTCTTCTTTTTCTTTGAGTCATCAGAACGGTCGTCCTTTTATTTCTTCTTCTTTGATTCTTTTTCCCAGAGAGGACAGTCAGAGATAAAGCGACCAGATTTCTTGCATTTGTGACAAGTTCTCTTCTTGTAGTCGCTTGATGAGGAATCTGATTTCTCCAAGCCACTTTTTGATGACTTTCCAAACCGGCCTCTCCTTGAGAACTTCTGGAATTTCCTCATGAGCATTGCCAGCTCCTGACTCAGTTCTTTAGGATCACCAAGGCTCTATCAGATTCTTCGCCTTCGGATGAGGAAATTGCCTTAGCCTTTAGTGCACGAGATCTTCCATAGCTTGGCCCGTAGAGGTCTCTCTTCTCAGCTTGTTGGAATTCATGAGTATTCAGTCTCTCAAGTATATCAGCAGGATCAAGTGACTTGTAGTCTCCACGCTCTTGAATCATCAAAGCCAGTGTATCGAATGAGGAATCAAGAGATCTCAGCAGTTTCTTCACCACCTCGTGGTTGGTGATGTCAGTAGCACCAAGTACTTGAAGCTCATTGGAGATATCAGTGAGATGATCAAAAGTTTGCTGAACATTTTCATTGTCAAGTCTTTTGAAGCGATTGAAGAGATTGCGAAGAACATCAACTCGGGAGTCATGTTGAGTGGAAACACCTTCGTTGACTTTGGACAGTGTCGGATTTCGGGCTCTGCAAAACCCAAGAGAGTTCGAACACAGGGGCGTGTGCGAAGATCCCCAACAGCCTCGCCCCTCCTAGCTCACGACCCGGTAGCCTAGTTCGGTGAACTCGCACGATGATGAGGAAGAAGATGGCACACGAGGATTTACCCAGGTTCGGGCCGCTGCGAAGCGTAAAACCCTACTCCTGCTTTGGTGGATTGCCTCATGAGGAGGGTTGTGGATGAACTAGTACAGTGGTGAATTGCCCCGCGAGGGCGTTCTAGTGGACTTGCTTCTTCTCAAGCCTCCCCCTTTCTACGGAGCTGCCTAGCCTCTATTTATAGTGGCCCGGGTCCTCTTCCCTTATCACTATGGTGGGAAGGGATCCCACAACGGCCAAATTCGAAGGGGGACAAGGGGTACATCCTTATCCTGACGAAAGGTGATCTTCACCTGCAAAGTAGTTGTTGGTGATGCAGTGGTGGGCTCAGCGATGACATCCGTCCTGCGGGGCTCGTGGTCTTGGTCTTGTTGCACCGGAATGGAAACCTTTGGGGGCGCTTTGGGAACCTGCGTACATCCTTGCCCCCTTTGCACCAAAGAGGAAACTGTACCGTCTGGCGCGCTGGTGCCCCTCTGGCCCGCCTTGCGTCATCCTTGGCCTCCTTAGGCCAAGCGCTGCATAGAGATCTCCGCCGCTCAGGAGGGGGCCTGGGGAGGCCTATTTCCTCGCGGGTCTTGGCGCTGTTTCCCTCGCGAGCTCGGGGCTCTCGCGAGGGCCTTGTCTTGAGTGGGGCCGCGCTGGGCCGTACTTGGCTGTCGAAGTGGGTCATGCCCTGGGCCGCAGGCAGGCAAGTCTGGGTACCCCCGTTCCCAGAACGCCGACAGTAGCCCCCGGGCCTGAGGCATGCTCGAGCTGGCTTCCGGGCGAAGCCGTTGAGGACGGCCCGAAATGCCGCGGGCCCCAAACGCCTGCGGGCCAGGCTTGACACGCGTCGCTCACCGAGACACCGACGCCTCCACTCCCCGAAGGACGTCAGGAACCGCCCCAGGTCAAACTGATGCGACGCCTATGCGCTGTGCCGGCCATCATTACCCTTCCTTGAACGCGGCTGCTCCCTTGGGCCTTCACCCCTCGGGCTGCGCGGATGTGACCCAACAGGAGCAGATGAAGTGACGTGGAGCAAGGCTGCACGCCGACCGAGCCTGCCCCACAGCGCCCGAGGAGCGCACGACGCCTACACTCCCCACGACGCCCCGTGGGCTGTAGTTACGCCTATAAATCCGCCCCGCCCCGGGGGGTCTTGCAATCTTGGTGTGCCTTCTCACTCCCCATCATCCCAAAAGAAATCCATCTCTTATTCCTTGATTCCTTCACCCCCATGGCATCTGGGGGGAGTGCTGCGGGCGCGGGGAAGCATGCGGGGCCTTCGGCTTCTTCACGTTCTTCCGGAGGCGGCGGCGGGGGGCCCTCGGGGCCGGCCCAAGCTCGCCGGCGTTGGGCCATCATTGACGAGTAAGTGCTCCACCACCCATCTCTTTCCTTGCAGACATGCCCGGCGCGCCTGGCCTGACCATCTCTTCCTCCTGGGGCGCCTGCGACCAAAAGGCGTAGGCTCGGCGAGCTCCAGGAGGAGGCGGACGTGCTGCGGGCCCAACTGACGAGCTCCGAGGCTGCCCTCCAGGCCGCCCTCAGGGGCGAAGAGGAGGCCAGGGCAGAACTGGCGTCCCTCCAGGCCTAGATCAAGGGGGCAGCTGACGCTGTGCAGGCCGCCCAGGACGAGGCGGCGCACGCAAAGATGCTGGAGGCACAGCGTGCCAAGCAGTACTTGGGCATTGCCCGCCGCGCGGCTGGTGCGGTGGGCCGGTTTGTCGGGGAAGCCCCCGCGCTGCCATGCGCGCATGGCGACGGAGGCTACCTCGACTTCTTCGGCAGGGTGGTGGAGGCGCTGGAGGTCGGAGTCTCTTGGGTGGACAAGGACAACGAGGCCAGCGCACGCGATCTTCTGGACCTTGCTCTTACGTGCGTCTTCTCCAACCTGCGCCGCCACGCCCCGGAGCTTGATCTTCTGCGCATCGCGGAACGGGTGCCCGAGGAGCTCCAGAGGCCCCTCAGGGATGAGGTGCGCCCGCACGTGGAATCCCTGGTGGAGCGGTTCGTCCAAGTGGCCTCCTTCGACGAGGACGACGGCTCCGACGCCGAGGCGGCCGGTGGTTCGGACGGCGACAATGGCTCCTCCGCCTAGGCATCCCCTGTTTTCTTTTTCTGGTTCCTGTCATGTCAAGAAAAACCCGGCCCCTGAGGGCGTTAGTCTTTTGTGTATTACCTTCGTCCTCCTCCCTCTTCCCTTAAATCGCCGGTTGCTTGCTCGATGTGGCGCGACTTCGTCTCTTGCGCGGGGCTTGGTGTCGTCGTTGATGCGGTCCGGTGATGGCGGCCTGCCGGGTCCTCGCGAGGCATACCCTCCCGAGGGGGAGCTTGCCGCCTTCAAGTCCCGGGTTCTTATCGTCGTCGCTTGATGAGGCCGGACTCCTCCCCTTGCGCCGTCCTTCCTGGCTCCTGGGACCACAAGAACCTTGTCGGGTCCTGGCGATCCCGTGCGTCGCGAGGTGCAGCTGAAGCGTCCAAAGAGCTCGGGGATCCCACCTGGGGGGCTTCTTCCTTGTTTGCGGAATGGTTTGGGGGCCCTTTCGGCACTCTGCGTCTGCGGGACCAAATCCCAAGCAGGCCTCGACCGCCGTTGGGGCGTCCGGATCACCAGGACAAGACAAAAGGGGCGAGGCCTCGGCCACCGCTGGGGCGTTCGGATCACCAGGATGAGACCATGGGGCGCGGAGCCACGAGATCGGTGAGGTTCCCGGGGAGTGTTGCTCAGGAACCCCCCTTGATGCTCAAGCAGCGCTCTACGTCGGCAGGACCCAGTCCCGCGCATTCCCCGACAACCGTTGGGGCGTCCGGATCACCAGGACGAGACCAAGGGGTGGGGCCTCGACCACCGTTGGGGCGTTCGGATCACCAGGACGAGACCAAAAGGGCGAGGGGCTATATGACCGGTAAGGCTCCTGAGGCGCGTTGCTCGGGAGCCCCACTTGACGCTCGAGCGGCTCCCATACCGTTCCACCGGCCGCTACCTCGGGAGGCGCCTGAGCCTCCCGAGGCTCCGTGCTGTCGTGCTGGACCGTGGTCGGAGCCCCCGAGCTGGAGTCGACCGCCACAAGATGTAAGTTCCTGAGGCGACAGGTCCTTGCCGGCCTGCTCTGAGGCGCCCCGGGGAGGGCCAAAGTGCGTAGGCCTTTGTAAGGTGCCAATTCAAAGAAAGAGATTCCAAGGCCAGAAAAAACAAAGTGTGATGAGAGAAAAAGTTCCCGCCCCTTTTTCAAATAGAGTTCTGAAATCTTCAAATTTCATTTCAAAGAGTGGCAATTCGAACACCAAAAAAAGAAGCAAGCAACTGCCGCGTCGGGCACCTAGGCTAGTCTTTGTCTTCGTCTTCGTCTTCCCCCAGCGCGGAGCGTAGGGCATCCACGTTGCGTGGGCATAGCCATTGGAGGGCAGTGTTGTCCACCAGCGCAGAGCATGGGGCTTCCGCTTGGGCGTGGGATGGAACCCCTCCGCGTCCTCGGGGGGCTCCGGGCATATACAGCCCACTCATTATTACGTGAGAGTGTCACGGGTTGGTCCTGGGGGTGTACAGGGAGCTCCATGCCTCTTGGACATGAAGCCCACTTCCCGCCCCCAAGCTTGGCGTGGCGAAATAGGGCCGGCTCCGGACGGGCCCTCGAGCGCGGGGGGAGCCCCTCGCGCTCTCTACAGGGAAGGCCTGCCCCGGAACAGGGCCTCGGGCATTCCAGAGCCCGAGGTCGGATGCCGTCATCGTAGTAATGCCGCAGCCCCCTGCGCTGCGGGCGGGGCCCGGCGGGGCCCTTCCGCTACGCGCAAGGCTGACGCCCAAGGCGGTGCCCCAGCGCGCCTCGCTGGGATGCCCGGGGGCCTCACACAAGTACCCGATGCCCCGTCCCCAGGCGGACCGAGCCGGACCCGGAGATATGGGCGAGTACGTGATCCCCCGCTGGTGGTCGAACGAAGCCTGACCCGGAGACATGGGCGTGTGTTCCACCCTCCATCTCCAAGCAAGCAACGCGCGCCCTGGAGACATGGGCGTGTGTTCCACCCTCCGTCTCCAGGTTGGGATCACCTGGCCTGGGGACATGGGCGTGTGTTCCACCCTCCGTCTCCAGGCTGGGGTCGTCTGACCTGGGGACATGGGCGAGTGTTCCATCCTCCGTCCCCAGGCAAGCGACCCCCGGTCCACAGACCCAGGTGCCTGCTCCGGGCAGCTCCCTACCAGTGGGTGTGCCTCACGAGGCTGCCAGCGTCGGGCACCCTCGCGAGACCAACCCCTCAAGCCACCGTCGCGAGGCTGTGCATACCAGCCCAAACGAGAGCCGCTCGCGAGGTCGTGTACGTTCCTCCTGTTGTCGTGGTAGCCGGCGTTGCTCCCTTCGCAGCCCGGACGCTCGTCAACATGGTCGTTGTAGAGTTGCTCGAGCCCCCGGGCGCCGGCGTAGACGAGCCTCCGGGCATCCGCCCTGGGCTCGATGAGCATGCTGGGAAGCACGAGGCGGCGCCCACCCCACGCGGCCATCACCCCCCACCGGTCCTCGTCCGCACCTGGGGCCAACTCCTGCATCCTCAACGAATCGGGCCAGACCCTCAGCGGGCGCGGGTCGCAACGGGCTTCCCAAGCGCGTCCGTGTGACCCCAGCACCGTGCCGGTCAGTTGAGCGAGTCCATGGGCGTGAGCCCCCAGTCTCGTCCCGTAGGGATGCGCCTGGATTTCGTCGGTGGTGGTGGCGCGCCTGGGCGCGCGATGTGCCCAGTCGTTGCAGCGACCGCGCGCAGTGTGGAGACGCTGTAGTTCATGGGCCACGAGGAGCGCGACACGCCTGTGCGTCAGGTCGTGGCGGACTCGGGGGGATGACGACGTGACCCGGACGCGGGGGAGGGCCGGGGCGATGAGAACATGCCGTGTGGTTGGTGTAGGCGGCAGCCCCCGGCGTCTGTCAAGGGCCGGGCTGGCGATGGCGTCCGCCAACGGGGGAGCAAGGCGATGCGGGACACCGAGGCCCGCTGGCACCGCCCGTGCAACGCGAGCAGCCCGTCGTTCAGCACGGGCTCGGTGTCCTTTGGCCATGGATATGGCGAGCGGAGGTGAGGCGAGGCTTGTGCAAGGATTCCGACAGGCCCCCTACCTGGAGCGCCAAATGTCGGATTTCGGGCTCCACAAAACCCAAGAGAGTTCGAACACAGGGGCGTGTGCGAAGATCCCCAACAGCCTCGCCCCTCCTAGCTCACGACCCGGTAGCCTAGTTCGGTGAACTCGTGCGATGACGAGGAAGAAGATGGCACACGAGGATTTACCTAGGTTCGGGCCGCTGTGAAGCGTAAAACCCTACTCCTGCTTTGGTGGATTGCCTCACGAGGAGGTTTGTGGATGAACTAGTACAGTGGTGAATTGCCTTGCGAGGGCGTTCTGGTGGACTTGCTTCTTCTCTGGCCTCCCCCTTTCTACGGAGCTGCCTAGCCTCTATTTATAGTGGCCCGGGTCCTCTTCCCTTATCGCTATGGCAGGAAGGGATCCCACAACGGCCAAATTCGAAGGGGGACAAGGGGTACATCCTTATCCTGACGAAAGGTGGTCTTCACCTGCAAAGTAGTTGTTGGTGATGCGGTGGTGGGCTCGGCGATGACATCCGTCCTGCGGGGCTCGTGGTCTTGTTCTTGTTGCACCGGAATGGAAACCTTTGGGGGGCGCTTTGGGAACCTGCGTACGTCCTTGCCCCCTTTACACCAAAGAGGAAACTGTACCGTCTGGCGCGCTGGTGCCCGCCTGGCCCGCCTTGCATCATCCTTGGCCTCCCGAGGCCAAGCGTTGCATAGAGATCTCCGCCGCTCAGGAGGGGTCCTGGGGAGGCCTATTTCCCCGCGGGTCTTGGCGTTGTTTCCCTCGCGAGGGCCTTGTCTTGAGTGGGGCCGCGCTGGGCCGTACTTGGCTGTCGAAGTGGGTCACGCCCTGGGCCGCAGGCAGGCAAGTCTGGGTACCCCCGTTCCCAGAACGCCGATAGACAGCCTATCCCAGATAAGCTTAGCAGACTCCAAAGCACTCACTCTGCCATACTGACCTTTGCTCAGATGGGCACGGATGATATTCTTTGCTTGAGAATCGAGTTGCTTGAATCTCTTCACATCAGCAGCATTGACCATGGGAGTAATAGAGGGAACACCATTTTCCACAACGTACCAGAGATCGTTCTCAATTGCCTCAAGATGCATGCGCATCTTGTTCTTCCAGTAGGGGTAGTCCGTGCCATCGAAGGTAGGACAACCTGCGGAAACCTTGATCATACCTGCAGTCGACATAACTAGAACTCCAGACGGTTAAACCAAAATCACACAGAACAAGGGAGTACCTTGCTCTGGTACCAATAGAAAGTGCGTTATATCACCTAGAGGGGGGTGAATAGGCGATTTTTACAAATTCATCACTGAGGAATTTCAACTTGAGGAATTTGAAATGTGATGAACTACTAGCAGCGGAATAAGTACTCAAGTGCATGTGAAACAGAGCAAGAGCATAGTCATCGTGATGAAATAAACATGCACAGATTACAAGTAGCGTGATACAGGATAAGCAGGTGAAGAACAAGGTGACTGAAGAATTTGAGATGAGGAAATTGAGAAAGTCTTCAGTCAAATTCTTCAAACAGTAGCAATCAATTTCATCAACGGGTATACGAGGAAATAGAAGGGTTGAGGAAATGGAACCAGGTAGCTCGATGAAGACAATGATTTGATGACCCAGTTCGAACTTTTGTGACAGTCATACGTCTGGTTTGGAGCGGCTTGGTATATAACCAAAGGACACACACTCCCAGGACACAAAATCCTTACCGTATTCTCCTTGAGCTAAGGTCACACGGTCCTCGCCCAACACTCGTGGTAAGTCTTCAGGGTAGACTTCCAAAACCTTCACAAACAGGTCACCCGGCAATCCACAATTTACTGCTGGATGCTCTAGACCATGACGCGCTAACCGTCTGGAAGATGCACAGTCTTCAAAGGTAACAAGCGTCGGTTCCACATAGGAACAATCTCTTCAGTGATGCTCAATCACTTTGGGTTTGGTGGTTTGGTTTTGGGGTTTTTCCTCACTGATTATTTTCTCACAAAGTCCTCGGAGGATGGGTTGCTCTCAAATGACAAGTGTCAAGTTCTCTCTCGGAGCAGCCAACCAACTAGTGGTTGTGGGGGCGGCTATTTATAGCCAGGGTGCAACCTGACATAATAAGACATAAATGCTGTTGGGGAACGTTGCATGGGAAACAAAAATTTTCCTACGCACACACAAGATCTATCCATGGTGATGAGCATCTACGAGAGGGAGAGTGAATCTACATACCCTTGTAGATCGCTAAGCGGAAGCGTTAATAAACGCGGTTGATGTAGTCGAACGTCTTCGCGATCCAAATCGCCGAGCGTCCCGCGATCCAATCACGATCCTTCCGATCTAGTGCCGAACGGACGGCACCTCCGCGTTCAACACACGTACGGCTTGATGACGCCTTCACCTCCTCGATCCAGCGAGCGATGGTGAAGTAGTGGTTGAGTTCCAGCAGCACGACGGCGTGGTGATGGTGGTGAGGAACAATCTCTGCAGGGCTTCGCCAAGCGCTACGGAGATTATGACGGAGGAACTAGAGGGCTAGGGTTGCCGGCACACGGCTTGGGGAAATCTTGATCAATCCCGTGTGCTAGCCCTGCCCCTCTATTTATATGTTGAGCCTTGGGGTCTAAACTTGGAGTAAAAGCCTCCTCCAGGTCGGTTTTACCCGCACAAGGTCGGTTTGGCCCGCAGGGAAAGAGTCCAACTCGGATCCCTGCCGAATCGTACACAGCCGCGCACAAGCGGTAGTACCGCTTCACACAAGCGGTAGTACCGCTTGGGCGGTAGTACCGCTTCACACAAGCGGTAGTACCGCTCCGGCGGTAGTACCGCTTCACCAAGCGGTAGTACCGCTTACGCGGCAGCAAAACTACTTTTGCACTTTCCAATACCTTGTGGGCTTTATCCCTTTGGCTCATATAAAGTGTTGCTGCACCCGAACACTTCGGTAAACATCCGGAACCCCTTCCGGTGAACTCCGGAACCCTTCCAGAGATCAAAACACTATTATCACATATATCAATCTTTACCTCCGGACTATTCCGGAGATCCTCGTCATGTCCGGGATCTTATCCGGGACTCCGAACAACTTTCGGTCACCAACATAATAACTCAATTATACTAATCGTCACCAAACGTTAAGTGTGTAGACCCTGCGGGTTCGAGAACTATGTAGACATGACCGAGACACCTCTACGGCCAATAACCAATAGCGGGACCTGGATGCCCATAGTGGCTCCTACATATTCTACGAAGATCTTTTATCGGTCGAACCTCTATGTCAAGGATTCAGTTAATCCCGTATGCTGTTCCCTTTGTTCTTCGGTATGTTACTTGCCCGAGATTCGATCGTCGGTATCTCTATACCTAGTTCAATCTCGTTACCGGCAAGTCTCTTTACTCGTTCCGTAATACAAGATCTCGTGGCTAACACTTTAGTCACATTGCTTGCAAGGCTCATTGTGATGTTGTATTACCGAGTGGGCCCTGAGATACCTCTCCGTCATACGGAGTAACAAATCCCAGTCTTGATCCATGCCAACCCAACAGACACCCTCGGAGATACCTGTAGAGCACCTTTATAGTCACCCAGTTACGTTGCGACGTTTGATACACACAAGGTATTCCTCCGGTGTTAGTGAGTTGCATGATCTCATGGTCAAAGGAACAGATACTTGACATGCAGAAAACAATAGCAATAAACTGACACGATCAAATGCTACGTTTACAGTTTGGGTCTTGTCCATCACATCATTCTCCTAATGATGTGATCCCGTTATCAAATGACATCTCATGTCCATGGCTAGGAAACCTTAACCATCTTTGATCAACAAGCTAGTCAACTAGAGGCTTACTAGGGACACAGTGTTGTCTATGTACCCACACATGTATTTGAGTTTCCAATCAATACAATTATAGCATGGATAATAAACGATTATCATGAACAAGGAAATATAATAATAACCAATTTATTATTGCCTCTAGGGCATATTTCCAACAAATGCCCCCAATGATATGACCGTTATGTGGACAAGATGATTGGGGACAGCTGGCGCAAAGCACAGGAACGGTCGGAATTTGAACTGTCAATTTCCTCAGGGCTTATCATATTCCTCACTATAGGCAATTCGCACTGGTGAAATCCTAACTCCTCAGTCAGACCAATTTCCTCAGATACCAGAAGAACATCGTCTCTGTCACTGAAGAACTTGACTGAACTGCAAGAGATTTCCAAAGGCTTCACTCGAAGGATTGGGTAGGTTGAGGCTTTTGAGTTGAGCATCAGTTGGAAATTTTCCTTAGTATTACCTCGGCCCCCTTTAACAGTGTGGTGTTTCCTATGACTCAAGGAAAGGAAATGAAACTACGAAAACAGAAGTCTTCACGCTTCATAATCCTCGTTAATATCTTCAAGGTCACACCGAATTCTTCAGCTTCAAAGTCTTCAGGGAATACCAAAGTCTTCAGCTGAAGACATTCATTTTTAGGGGTCGATAATCTCCGAATATATCAAACTCCTCATCGACTTATAGAACATGTGTATACTCACAAACACATTAGTTCCCTAACCTATAAGTCTTCAATACACCAAAATCACTAAGGGGCACTAGATGCACTAACACCATTGTACTACTCGCATCCCATATAGTTGTTTCGACATGTGACAGCCCAAGACCGATGCTCTAGATGATTCCCGTTTTATATCGTTATCGCCGTGTGGTTTATTGTTTGTCGCATTCATCATCGCATAATTCGCATTGCATCGGTACTCCGTTGTCGTCATTTTTCAAAACTTGCATCCGTTCATAGTTGCCGCTTCTTTCTGTTGTCTTCGTCGATCGTTTCAAGACCAACCACACACACGCGCCCGCGACATCTTAAAAATGTTGTTTTATAAGTGGGACTAAAATGTTCTTGGAATGGGTTGAAGGTTGGCAAGCGGTCCTAATATATTTTAGGTAGACCTCCAGCCAAATTTCATCGCATTCAGAGATCGCTTGATGCCCCAACCGTTAAACCTATAGTGGCATTGTAGCAAGTTTTAACGTCAGACGTTTTTCGTACATGAAAACTTGTTGCCGGGTTGCCCACATTTTCCCTCTCTTCTAAATGCCTAGCCCCTCTGCACAGTGCACAAAACCCTCGCGTGCGGCCGATATCTTCCCCGATGGGTTTAGATCAACCCCTAAATACGCCAAACATCTTCTGTTTTTCAATTGGGCCCCTCTAACCTATTTATTTTGATTGTCCGATTTAAATCTGAGGGCTCTAGTTAGACCGCATTTAGATCCTATCCTATAAATAGAGGTCCAACCCTAAATTCTAGGAGATGTCCCGTCCATCCCATCTGTCGCGCTGCCACCCCCTCACTTTCCCCACCGAACAAACTAGAGCCCCAGCGCCAGATCCAAAATGTAGTCGCCTCTTCCTTCCTCGCGTCGTGCATGAGCACACAAGCACGAGCTCAAGTTCCTCCTCTTGCGTTCCTGGACGCGTCTATCATCCGCAAGGATGCACATCCGTAGTAGCTCTGCCCAGCGCTCACTCACGCCTGCGCCAAGGACACCCAGCGCCTCCACTTCTCTCCTAGCGTCGGCCGGCCTCACCGGAGCACCGCCAGCGTCCAGCACCCTCGGACCAGACCGGTCTCCTCCACGCTCCTCCCTCCACTGGCATCTCTCTCTCTCTCTCTCTCTCTCTCTCTCTCTCTCTATCTATCTATCTATCTATCTCTCTCTCTCTTAGTTCCCTCCCTCTCTCTCTGTTTCACAGCAAACGAACCTCCATGGCCGACCGGAGCACGAGCACCTCGCCTTGGCCACCGCCCAATGCCAAAGCTTCACCGCTGTTCGACATCATCCCCGTCGGGAATGGGTCCCCTGCCTCGCCCTCCTTCGGATCCAGTGCTCTTTGCCACGTCGTCAACCTCCCATGCATCACGCCGCAATGGGCAGCGCCAGTCCCTGCCTTTGCACGCCGTGAGTGTTGACCTACTCGTCCTCGCGCGTGGTCACGTGGGAGGCCAGGTTGGGCCAACCAGCACGCCAGGCCTAGCTCCCTTACCGACGTGGGCCTTGGCCCATCTCGTAAGCGTCCAGCCCGCAGCCCGCCTTGCATTCTTGTTATTCTGCACCCTGTGCTCATTGTATCTATTTGAAGCTCAGATCTTTTCGGCCCAACTACTCAGATTCGTCCCGTTGCATATTTTTTCCTCTAAGAATTTGCTAATTAACCAGTGAAATACGGATTTACAGAAATGCCATGTTTTTTAGATTCTAATAAGTTAATAACCGCGCATCGGATGAAAATGTTTTATATATGTAAAATGAGTAGAATTTCATGTAATTTCAAAATATCCAACTTTCATACATGATAAAAATGTTTAAAATTGCTATTTTCTGAAATTTGCATAAATGTCATACTAAAATAATATATTTCATAACTAAATAACCGTAGCTCCGAATTAAATATATTATATATGTAACTTGACTAGAAGAACTTGTAGAATAACGCGGTGCATTTACTTTGCATGTTTAACAACATTAAAATTGTGTTTTAGGTAGAACAGTACCAAATTCAAAATTTGCATATGAGGATTTTCCGGAATTGTTATGTGTAGTTTCCAGACTCATTTAAAATTCCTATATAGTGTACTTTTTCTATGCTTCACCTCTTGCCATGATAAATAACATTTAATATTGTTGAGTAACCATACAAGAGTGAACTAACTAATTCAAATGTGGAGTTTCTTCAATATACAACTCATTGCAAATTGAGCTTCACTTAATGTGTAGTCTTTGATTGTTGCCATGCCATGCCTATTTCAAACGGACATGCATTATACGTGATTGTGCATCATGCCATGAATATGTTGTGGTGTTTACCATGTCATTTGTTTGTTTCCGAATTTTCTTCTCCTTGCTAGAGTTCCGAAACCGTTTCGGAGTGTGAGGATTCGTTCGACTGCGTTTTTTCAACTACTTCATGGACTCGATCTTCTTCCAAGCGGGATTTCATGCAAGATGATAATTACCCTGGATACCACTACTATCATTGCCATGCTAGTTGTCTCGATTCTATCGATATGTCTAGCTACCTACCGCTTGTTTGTCAAATCACCAAAAATGGCATGACAAGCCTCTAACCCTTCACATCCTAGCAAACCGTTTTTTGGCTAAGTTTCGCTTGCCCAACCCCTCTTATAGCATTGCTAGTTGCAGGTGCAGGTGGATCCATGTGATAACATGGATATCTTGGGATATCACATTATTCTTGCTATTTAAGTTAATGCATCTATACGCTTGGTAAAGGGTGCAAGGCTTGGACTTTTGCTCGGTGTTTTGTTCCACTCTTGCCGCCTTAGTTTCCAAGTATCGGTGTTATGTTCCATATTGAGCGCTCCTAACATACTTGGGGTTGTTATGGGGACCCCCTTGATTTTCGTTTTGGGATAAAACTCTTCCGGCAAGGCCCAAATTGGTACTAAATTTGCTAATAACTAATTAAAATTGCATAGGGAGTAGCTACCCCGTGGATAATTAATCAAAAAACTGGGCCAGTGCTTTTCATGAGTGTTGGTCCAAACGGGCTGCCCACGGGGCCACCTCAGGGAAACTCGGGGATTGGTTTAACTCGTAACTAGACCCATTTGGTAGTGCCCTGTACATGTGGCTCCTATCGGGATATGGCCTGTCGGGCGGTCTCGCTGGATTTGTTTTACCTTCAACGAACATCTTGTGAACCAGGATTCTGAGGATAATATGGGCTATCCCGTTGTTGAAGTTTTCCACCGCAGCTTGTGGCTAGTTTGTGATGGATGAGTAGGAGCACCCCTGCTGGGTTAAACTGAAAGCCATGCCCGCGGTTATGTGCCAACTTGGAAATTTATAATACCCGGTAATAGAAAACTTGAAGTAAACCCAATTAAAATACACCAACCATGTGTGTAACTGTCACCGTCTCTTTTCGAGGGAGTTCGGAAAGAGAACACGATGGGGTTATGTTTGACTCGTAAGTAGGTGTTCAGGATCACTTCTTGATCATTACTAGTACACGTCCTCTTCTTGTTCTTGTACTCGTAAGTTAGCCAGATATAAAATGCTTAGTGCTGCTGCAACTTCGCCACTTAACCATACCACACCCTAGTCTTGATACCCTTGCTAATGAGATTGTTGAGTCCCCGTGGCTCACAGATTCCTACAACAACATATGCAGGCACAAGTAATGCGATGATTTGACGTGAGCGTGATGATTGTTCTATTTGGAGTTCTTCTTCTACGGTCGTAGAATGGGTTCCAGGTCGGCAGGCTGGGGTTAGCAGGGTGGACGTCGTCTTCTTTTTCGTTTGATTTCATCCGTAGTCGGATCCTACTCTTCTGTATGATGATTGTGATGTATTCATTTATTGAGATATTTATGCTGTAGCATGTGGCTTGTGAAAGCCAACTCCATATACTCATCTCTTCTTTACATGTATTGTGACGATTTCCATTCTTGCAAAGTGACCCGAAATGCGCTTCTATCCAAATCGAGGCCCTCGAGTCATCGCGAGGATAGTCCCGCATTTTGGGCGTGACAAGTTTGTATGAGAGCAGTACCGACCTAGGAGCCCCCTTGATTGATCGAACTTCGCCGTTGTCGAGTCTAGAAAAAACTATATTTTTAGTCTAGTTTTATATCGGAGAGTAGGAATTCTTTTTACTCTTGTTCCCTTCATCGCTCTAGTGAGAATTCATGATGTAGGAATTCTAAGCTTATCCCTCTTCTCACTCGAATTGTTTTTAGGATCACGCGGGTATTTTGGAACCTCTATGATGTTGGTTTGACCGGGATTTTTTTCCTTGTGCCTCCTGTCAATTTGTGGTAGAACTGTCCCGGGGAGTTGAGCTCGAGGGGATTTTTGTCACAAAGCTATCATTCAGTTTCCTTAGTATCTCAGGACGAAGATGTTCGAAATCGCTTCAATACTATTTATGGCGAGAGGAGTTTGGCGCCACCCAGTACTGGGGAGAGCGTCCAAATGTACTACCGTGTTTAGTATCGTTGTGATTATGACGGTTTGAGGTTGATGAGTTTTTGAGAGCTCTGGTTACGTGATGACAAATGTGATACATTGGAGAGTAGTATCATGCTAGGAGTTGAGCGATGGATATTGCTCCTTGTATCCGTTGGACCAGATTGCATAACCAGGAGACTTCGGGAGTTCTTATGTGGGAATTCCAGTAGTTACCTAGGATTTTCTTCTAGGAGATGCATGATTTGAGGTTAGGGTTTGACATCTAGTGGTTCTCTTGTTGACGGTCTTTCTTACAGTGGTTCTGGTTGTGTCTTAAAGAGTCCTTGTAGCTTGCTACGATTCGGGGACGCTTCATATGTCATGTGCACTGCCTTTTACATGATGGCTACTGTAAGATCGAGCCTGTGTGAGCCATACCACGAAAATATCGGACGAAATCTCCGCTATGTATTTTTTTCTGGCTTAATCTACAAGCCTCATCCTTTGTTTTGTTGCAGTATGGTAATTCAAGTTGCTTCTATGTCAAATGTTAATTCCATATCTTTCCTAAGAGGTGTTCTCATATTCTATGGAAGTGCAAATCCTTTTGATCAATACAATTGTAATGTCAACTTCCTTCCCATCCAGTGTGCTTCTCTTCAAGTTAAGTCGATCCTTTTCAACTTTTGCAAGATCAATTCTCATTTTTCTCAACGGAGTCCTTGTCATTCGCCCCAAATTGCCTTTGTTTTGCCCGCCCTCCTGCCCTTTTCTTCAAAAAATAAATTCTCATCCAAGTGCCCTTTCTATTCATGTGATGATTCCACTATCTTTTCTTTCATATTGTATCTGGTGATTCATTGTAGCTCATGTGCTAAGTTCAGCATTCGTTATTCTCGTTTTCTTCTCTGGTGAATTCAATGCAAGTTTTTGGTGTTCATCGTATCCTATGTCAATTGTCCAATATTTTCCCGTGTTGGAAATTCTTAGCCAAGCTTCTCTTTTTTATTCACCTCTATCTATTATATCCGGAGTGGCAAGATATCTCAGAAGATTCGTGCTTTCCTTCCAAAATCCTTTAAAAATTTGAGGCTCTCAACCTCATCAAGTTTTCAATTGTACTGGTGCAATTTCTATTTCTAGGTAATCGTTTCAACAGTGGTGTGGTTTTTTTTGAGTGGGCACATAACCCACAAGTTCTTTTCCAGGATCTTACCTGGCTTTTCTAATATCTTGCAGAGATTTTCTCAAATTCTTTTCAACAATGATGTAAGAATGAATTCCATTGGTCGTTTCCTACTACAAGATCGTTTTGAATTATTTTCATCGTTGGCCCAACCATTCTATTCTTATTATTCCGGAGTATCTCTAGGACCGAAGTAGAGTTTTCTCTGAAATCTTTATTCGTCCCCATGAAGATTTGTGGTTCAAGCTTGATGCAATTCTTTCAAATTGTTTTCAATCATGAGAAATTCCTTCCATATCTATTAGGATCATTTCAGAGTCGTTTTCATTTCATGATCCTTCGAAGGCCATCATTTCAGAAGATTTCTTCATTCTCAGCTTGCAGCTCTTGTTCTCTAATTCTTCCAAATTGATGTCTCTTTGTTCGTTGAGGTTTCCTCCTTCATTCTCAATTCTTACCGGTGGCTTCTTCAAAAAAATTCATTGCGAAATCGTGATCTCTTAGTTCTCATGTATATCCATTCTTTCGAAGTATCCTCATTCATTTGCAAATTCTTACCGGTGTTTCAATGAAGACTTCTTCGAGTTCGTGTTATCTCTCTTCAATCATTCTCAATAAGAATAAGTAGTATGAAAATCCGTTGCTTGTCATCAATTTAACTTGATGAAGGATAAGCATGACATAATTCTTATTCTTATTTCATCAAGGCGATTTTAATTCTTCTTGCGTAGTTGTTCATGATATCAAAGTCTCGATGCTAAGTTGTTCATCTTTTCGATTCCGGAGTTCTAAGCTAACTTAAGTATCTCGTCGTGAAGCTCCGTCTAAATCTTTGCAAGGCTTCAATCTGGTTGTTTTTCAACCTTTAATTCTTTCTAGCATACTTTTCATTTCTGGAGTTCTTCTGAGAGGTTCTTCGTGGTGGTTTGTTAAGGATATAATTCATTCTCGCTGTGTTCTTCAAGATTCTTTTTGGAGGATCTCAAGTATTCTTTGTCTTGCATTTCAAAGTGCAATCCATTCTCCTTATCTTTTGAGATGGTGTTATAGCAATCTTGGTTCATGAGGAGTCTCGAAGAAAATTGGTCAAGAATGAGATATGTAAACCCATCATTTATTTCTCGGAGCTATCTTGAATTAGAGTTCACCTAAACCCATTCATAAGGATTGTTGCTATTGTGGTGCTTATCAATGATCCAAGTATTCTTTCATCCGATCGGTGAAAGAAGTTTCCATATCTTCGTTGATCTCAACAAATCATTTGTTTCCGTTAGTGGCCGGTTGTCACCTCATAATTTTGAGATGGTTTCCATAAACCTACAACAAGCGTATTCTTTTCGTTGTTGATTTTCAAACAACTCCGCTCAATCTTTCTTTCTAAGGATGCTTTTAAAATTCAAGTGTGGTAAAAGTTGTCATTTTCTTCTCCGTTCTCTTCTCTCCAACGATCTATCTACTATTCTTTTGTTCTGGAGGCATTGTTGTGACAGCCCGAGACCGACGGTCCAGATGATTCTCGTTTTATTTCATTATCGCGTGTGATTTATTGTTTGTCGCGTTCATCTTTCCAAAAATATATTCGTTTATTCTAGAAATGTTCGGCAATTCAAGAAAATTGTTTAAAAGAATGTTCACAATTTTTAAAAAATGTTTGTGAATATTAGAAAATCTTCATGCATTAAAAAATGTTCTTGATTTTAGAAATGTTGGAAAGTTTGCTTAAGTGTCATGAATTTTAAAAATGTTCACGATTTCAAGTATGTGCACGTGTTTACAAAAATGTTTATGATTTTAAAAATTGTTCATGCTTTCAGGAAATTGAGAGCGATAATGTATCTCGGTGATGTAGCAAAATGTGAGCATGGCCATTAAAGATTATGATTTTTTTCTCCCGTTGCAACGCTCGGACCCTTTTGCTACTAATGATAAAAAAAAGGTATGAATAGAAAGAAACAAAATTAAAAAACATATGATGTCATGCTTAGATGTGCCTTAGACAGATCCATAACTTTTATTAGAATTGGCCAACGGATCTGACAATATTCTCACCCTTTATCTTATTATATGTTTCTTATGAAGGGCACTTTGGGTCACAGCTAGGGCATTTGGCCTTGCACTCATCCGGTAACAGAAAACATGGATGGCCCGGTAGATTCTGGCAGCAGGAGCAGGCATCCGAGTGCAAACTTTTGTCCGGGCATTTTTTTGTGATACAAAATTGCACGTTAAATTTGCTTTCATCAAATGTTGTCGAGTTGACCACATTAGCACTAGCATTTGCATTTGTATTACTGCTTATCCTTCCACCATGGAGACGACCTGTTGCATATACAATACATTATATTTTTGTCTTGGTATGATTGATAACACGAGCAAGAACAAGCGATGAATATGACATGCACATGATATATATATATATATATATATATATATATATATATATATATATATATATACATATACATATATATATATATATATATATATATATATATATATATATATATATATACACACACACACTTACACTCTGAGAACCTCGCCATGCACCCAACAATGAACAAGATGATTATCGCATACGCCGAACAGTTCCCTCTCATATTGAGTCTTAAGCTCGGGGTTGTTGACATACTAGATGACAATCAGATATTAGAGTCGGTACAATATGAGAGCCAATGACTGACCGTCCGGTATGCCATAATATCTATATATATATATATACATATATATATATATATATATATATATATATATACTTTTAATTTTAATTTTTTTAATAATAATATAATATATATATATATAATATATATATTATTATATATATAATATTATATTATATATATAATATATATATTATTATATTATATATATATAATATATTTATTAATATATATATATATATATATATTATATATATATATAATAATAAAGCAAGGTGATATTCTTGGTTTCGTCCCGCTTAGATAATTATTAGATATTTAATACGGTGCTGGCAATTACATATTATACGTGAGGTGGTACTAAATCAGGACCTCTACATAACGTTTAAGGCAGCCCACTTCGCCCGGAACCAGGCCCAGGAAAAAGGCCCACCTCGCCGCGCAAAGGTAAAAATAAAATAACCAGCACCAGGGATCGAACTCCCAACCTCGACACCCACGTTCAAAGCATACTACCAACTGAGCTAGCTCATGATTGTCTATGTAATTTTGGATTGGCCTGCTGTATACCTTTCATTAAAAATAGGAAAAAAATTACCCCAAAATTTCCATACGTTTCTTCCTACGCCTAAATTATTGCATGTCTGGCTTGTCTTATGGGTCGCGATGGGCCTTTTCTTCTGGACTGACGCGAAGTAAAAATCACTAAGTTGAGGGATCGAACTCGCGACTTGAGATAGAAAAGCCGCTAGAGGAAATTGAGCCATCAATGTTTCATGTTAATTAACCCACCTCGCTCCTTTAGATGAGTTACTACCGGTTCATATAGGATTGTAAATTTACATCAGCAAGACAACTTAGATACAACAATGAGGACACACGAGTAGAGTTCCATTGTGGGTTGTCTTTGAGAGGATATAAAAGGAATGATATATGGACGGAATTGTGGGGATGTAATGTTGCCATTAAAAAGGAAGGATGGATGGATTTGAGGATCCTATATTCAAGGAAACAGAACTGTGGGCTGTTTCGATGTGGGGCTAAAAAAAGGGAAAGATGGATTGATTTCAGAAATTAACAAGAGATGCTCCCAGGAATGAATGGCATCCAAAGTGTGTGGCTATAAAAAGGGAATGCTGATTAATTTCAGGAATTATGGACATCCAACTACGGACCAACCAGTAAATGCCAGCATTGAGCCTCTTCTAGGGCCGACCAAGCAATTGTCCCTCTACCCTTGTACGCATCGTTTTTTTGGCCGAATCTACGCACCGTCAGAACAGCATCGATAATTAGAATCCATTCTGAAGAACCGTGATTCGTAAATGATG
Organism: Elymus sibiricus; assembly: GCA_039707655.1. Classification (NCBI taxonomy): domain Eukaryota; kingdom Viridiplantae; phylum Streptophyta; class Magnoliopsida; order Poales; family Poaceae; genus Elymus; species Elymus sibiricus. The sequence goes on from CM077669.1 coordinate 129,374,004, forward strand.
AATTTCCCTGTTCATACCAATCGCCGCAAGCCTACGTCGCACTCAATAAGAAAATTTTCAATTACTCACACCAATAATACTCATCTACATACCGCGAACCTCCTAGACTTTGTTACTACTCCAATTGTTGTTGTTGGTCGCGCACACCCATTGTGGAGCATTTTTTTTATTTCTTTCGATTTGATTGCGGTATGGAGGTAAGAATGAAACTACAAAATCTACAGTCCGGATTGCATACATTTGTTAATTGTTTTGCAAAGATGGTATTGTTGAAAGCACAATTCTTTTTAATGTTGATGATAATTGTTGTTGATCATAAAAAAAAATGAAATTTTTATTTCAGCATGAGATTGAAAGAAGGAATTTTTTTTATAGGTGGCACACATCTGGATTCAGTTGAAGGTTGCCAAGGAATCAAGAGCGTGCACCTCGATTCATTTGAGATCATCGTGGAAAAAGAGCATACACACCTGAAAGGAGAGAGAGCATGTTGTCATAGGCACCGTGCATAGTGACGCGGCAACATGGGGATTATTGTTCTCGAATATAATAACAACAACAACAACAACAACAACAACAACAACAATAATAATAATAATAATAATATTCATTTGATTGGTCTACGGACATGTATTTTTCTCTAGCCATTCAGAAGCATAATAATGCTTTTGTTTCTTCTTCCAGACAGTCAAACAAATATCTTCATGATTATTTGAATGAAATGACATTAACGGACGATAATACTCCATTCATAACTAGCGCTAATAGTGAATTCACCTAGATGGTTACATTTTCTTCTCAGAAGAATTTACCATGTCACAATTAGTATGTGCACTACAATTATTAATGTCAAAATACCTCATAAAGTGTTAGATTATTATTTAACAATTGTACATCAACAAGATTGTCGAGACGGACAAAATCTGCATGCATTAAAAATTTAATGTAATAAACGGTTAATACATAGTTTTATTACCCGTTGCAACGCACGGGCCCTTTTGCTAGTTTTACCTATACAAAACGCATGTGAGTCATTATGTAGGCTTTTACACATATTTCCGTAAGTTTAATGCCATTCTATTTCTTATCTTTTCTTATTCCTTATCATATACTCCGTCTGTAAACAAATATAGGGACATAAATATAGGGACATATCTGATCTAAAATGTCTTATATTTTTTTTTTGCGAGGTATATATTTATTTGCAGAGGGAGTACTAGATAGGACATATCTGATGCATTTATTGCATTTATGAAAGAAGCAGGTGAGAATGAATACACATTGTATGAACGGAAGACATATGTTTTCATGTTCAATACGTATTTCTGAATTAAAAAATATTTTCGTTCCGTGGCAACACACCCGCATTGCATTCATCTAGTAAGATCTTAAAAGCTACAAAAACTAGCCCTAAAAACCTGTGTAGGAGACGTTGTTCGGCATATGCACGCATTATTGAGGCCTGCCTGCCTGCTGACTCGGCGTATGCTGATTTTTTCTCCAAAGTGGAAAGATGAGCTCGCGACGTGCGCGCTCCTGCAGAGGAAATGTCTGAGTCATTCACATGTGCCCTGGCGAAGTGGTGATCGGTGTGTGTTTCTTGACTTTCGAATTAAATTTAAACTAGTCTCAAATATATCCGACATTTTTCTAATTTTTATTATCTTTAGAAATTGTTGACCGTTCGTTCGTTGCCGAAAACATCCCCATGAGCAGCTTTTATCCAAACATTTAACCGGCCGCCTGCGTCGTCAGTCTTCTTTTGTCCAGCCACTCGACTCAAGGTTGCACATGCACTACTCTCCTAGCTTTTGTGGTTGGATCTGGTAATTTGCTAAAGTGCCACGAGGATGAGAGGAAGAATGTACCGACAGAGAACCGAGGACGATAGTGATATGATCTCATTATTACAGTTGTTGGAGTGGAAAAGGTACTACCTCAAAAAAAAAAAGGAGTGGAAAAGGTACAAGGTGCTCATCGTTTGATCGGATGTGACCGCACGCAGTTGGACCGTTGCCCAAAAATGGACGCTCGCTCGTTCCATCCAAAATATTACCGGTCGTTACAGATTAGTACAATCTAGGGCAAGCTTATAAGCAACATAATACTAACTATTTACTTCGAAGAGAACCAGTAATAAAACAGAGGATAGGATCCATGGCTGAACAAAGTACCCGCACAGCAGAAGGAGAGTTTTTACGGTACTCCATACTGCAAGCACGGAGTATACATAAAATCCATCCATAGGGTTCGTAATGAACGAGAATATCCTCTGTCAAACTACCTTTATCTTAATTTCTTTGACCAGTGTTGAGTTGAATGGAGTGTACCAAGTAGCAGGAGCCCATGATATATATTATCTTCTCATAAACCTGAACAACTCTGATTTTGTTATACCAAGGAGCATATAAACCTGAATATGCTCTGGTTTTGTTATACTAAGGAGCATACCAACTGTTATTGAAATCGGCAAGAGGAGTTCATCTAAACAGAAGAAATGCTGTGATTTTGTTATAATAAGGAGCAGCTGCTATCACATAGGAGAAATCCATGTACAGGAAATTTTGGCAAACTGAGAGCTCATCCATTTATTTTGTTTTGCAAGCAGTGTTGTGGTCAATCTACGGGGTTGTGCTGTTGTGGTCGCCGTCGTTGTCAGGATGTGGTGCTCGCCTGCTGTTGACTCCATGACTGGCCGTCGCCGTCGGGATGCAGCCCGCCGCCTACTCGGATCTCTGGTGCAGGCTGCCGATGTGACGACCATCGACATGGATCTCCGTCTGAGGCTGCCGATGTGACAGAAATGAACATGGATCTCCGTCCGAGGTTTTCGTTCTGACGGCCACCCACTGCAGGCTGTCGTTTGTAGATGGCCGTGGCCGCCGGCGAGGTGTAGATTGGATCGAGAGAGAAACGATTGGGGAGTAATGGGCTGGGGACCTTTTTAAAAAAAAAATCACAGGAAGCTTGGGCTGTAGGCGGGCGTCATTCTGCAAAAGTAACCCCGACGCACGCTAGGCATAAGATTTCCATCAAACGGCTGAGGAGGAGAGGATGCAAGGATTCACAAACATAGGTGGATTCACAGGATACGACGCCTATTTTAGGACGCAATGATAACATGTACTAATACATTGCTGATTGTTGGTACTTGGTACTCCTATCATTTCGGTTTTTACTTCACATATTAAGTTTACATTAAGTCAAACTTCAAAAGTTTGACCAAATTTGAATTAAAAATATATATAGTATCTACTATGCCAAATAGATACAATACAAAAATATATTACAACATTGATCTGAAGATATTTTTTTAACCAACGTGGCGGGAACGGATGTGGGAGGCGGCCATCCAACTCTGCCCACTTACATTTCAACCACTCGTTGAACCAACCGGACGAAATACATGCAAACACGGTGGATTTCATACAAACCGGACAAAAACATTTACATTTTGGACACACTAGAAAAGGTAAAACTATGTGTACGTCCGGCCGCGCGGAGCTCTATTTCCACGACACGGATACACTACACTAGTTGATGGCCTGCCACGGCGGATCCCTGTCTTCCCATGTCCGGCAGCCTGCTCATCGGACTGCCGGGAGCCCCAGAGGTATAATCTTTCTCCATATATTTGCTATGTACGGTTGCGTCGCTCATCGGAGTGGCAAAGGGGGGGGGGGGTGCTTCAACCGGAGGGGAAGGGGTGCGCTTCAGCCGGAGGGGAAGGGGGGCGCTTCAGCCGGAGGGGGAGGGTGCCTATTCCGCTTCCGTGAAGCCCAGGGGAGGGTCGACGATGGTCTGCACTAAAGAACCGGGCAATTCACCGGTTGTTCAAGTCGGCGAAGAGCCGGCGGGGGCCTTGTTGGGACCCAAGCGGCGGCGGCATCGTGTGTTCTACTTTCCCTTGATGTTGGCCGCGACGGCGGCGTGGACGCGCTGGCCACCGACTCGTTGATCTCCATGTCTTTCTGCATCGACCGGGCACGGTCCCAGCAACGTTGACGACGGATGGCACGATGGCTGGCTTCGTCCATGGCAGCCACGATGACCGTTCCACCATGCTCACCCACGTGCCTGCCTGGAGCAACTCGCCACTCCTCCTCGAGATGGCTTGGAGCGGCGAGTTGTTGAACCACGCGCCGGCTTGGAGTGGAAACTTGCTCCATTGAGCTAGGCGAGGGAGGTGGGGCAGCGAGCTGCCTAGTGTCGGTGTCAAAACCGACAGATCTCGGGTAGGGGGTCCCGAACGGTGGTCTTGGATCGATGGGTAACAGGAGATAAGGGAGACGATATTTACCCAGGTTTGGACCCACTTGATGGAGGTAAAACCCTACGTCATGCTTTGTTTGTATTGATGATGACGTACAGAGTACAGAGATGTGGTCTAAAACCCTAGGAGTAATGAACTTAACCTGCCCTACGTACTAAGACCCGCTAGTTTATATAGGCACCGGGGGTAGATAGGGTTTACACAATGTCAGTTACACCAGGAGAAGAATATGCTGAACTCATCATCGTGTTCTTGGAGTACACGTCACGGTCTTGGGAGATTTCCATCTTAGCTGCGGCGTCACAGTCTTCGGGCCTTCATTGACAATGACAAAGCGGCCCACTGTCCGGCCCATGGAAATAAACCGGCAGCCCGAGGACCCCTTAATCCAGGACTCCCTCACCTGGCTCGTATCAGGTGGGCTCGGCGGGCAACCCATCCGACTTTTATGCCGGAGAACTGCTCTGCCTGCTCATAGGATACCGTCGAAAGGGTGAAGAAAATGGTGGAAGGAGAAGATGGGGAGTAGCGAAGTGGTGTGATTCTTGCCCGGCGTTTGGCCTCCTTTAAATTGCCAGCTGAAGGGAGGAGCTTGCCCGACGTTGTGGTTAATGTTGACCCGCTCGTAAACGGATGTGTGGCCAGAGTAGGTTTCTGGCACACGCACAGGTTTAATGGAGTCATTTGAATGTGGCGAGGAGGTGCGTTCAGCCAGCCGGGCAGCTGAAAGCACAAATGCTCCCTGGGTGGTTTTGGTGATTAATGATAGCATACATTGTCTCTTGGACTAATAATTTTATCTAGTATATTTTAGGAAAATTCCAATATTTGGAATGGCTAGTAGATATGGTGACAAACCCCTTGGATGCAGGAATCTTATTGGCAAAATCTTCAAGACTCTACATTTTATTTCATGTGAGTTGATCACAATTGAGTCCACAGAAAATCCAATACTATTAAGAGGCGATGAGGTACTGATGATGATCTGGTTGCTCAAGTGCTTAGAGATATGCCACCAAAAGCCTCAATCAAATTCTCACAAAACCATCTGTCTTAAAGATTTCTACTTCGGTCCCACCGAGACAAAGCCTATGCCAAACCCTAGCACCTCGGTAGAACCGACATTGCATTCGGTGCAACCGAGAAGCAGTGACCAACCTTCTGTGATCAAAATATTTAATTTCAGAACTTCCAAGTTTTATGTTTTGGTGCCACCGAAGTACTGGATCTGCCTAGGTTAAGCCAAATCGGTCTCAGCAAATGTTCCATTCGGTCTCAACGAAAAGCCAAAAGTTAGGACATTTTGCACTAGTCGGCAGCACCGCGTTTTAACTTCGGTGTCATCGAGTTGGGCAGCAATGTTGTAACAATTGGATTTTTGGAGAAGTCTATATGTACCCCCACCACCCCCTCTCACTCATTGAGAGAGCCATCAGAACGAAACATCACTTCCACCATTCATTTTCTCAGAGAGAACCACCTACTCATGTGTTGAGATCAAGGGATTCCACTCCAACCAATAGATCCTTAACTTCTAACCTCCCCAAGTTGATTTCCACCCAATCATCCTCTTTTAGCAAGCAAAATTTTATGAGAGTGATTGAGTGTTGAGGAGACTACAAGAGCAAGGATTTCATCATCAACACAACATCTATTACCTCTTGGAGTGTGGTGTCTCCTAGATTGGTTAGGTGTCGCTTGGGAGCCTCCAAATAGTATGGAGTTGAACCAAGAAGTTTGTAAGGGCAAGGAGGTCGCCTACTTCATGAAGATCTACCCCGAGTGAGGCTAGTACTTCGTGGACGTAAACCATGGTGGAATAGACAAGGTTGCTTCTTCATGGACCCTTCTTGGACTCGCGCAACCGTTACCTTCCGTGGGTTGAAGTGTCCATCAACGTGGACGTACGGATAGCACCACCTATCGGAACCACGCCAAAAATCTTCTGTCTTCATTGCGTTTGATCTTCCAACTCTACCATCCTTTATGTTTCTTGCAAATGCGTGATATTTACTTTCCACTACTTGATCTCTAGATATAGACATGTAGAACTCTTTGGATGCAACTTAACTTGTGCTAAAATCTGTCTAAATCTCAAGCAGATTAAAAATTGCATGTCTATTCACCCCCCCCCCCCCCTCTAGACGCCACTTCTCGATCCCACAATTGGCATTAGAGCTTTGGTCCCCATTTCTTTGGTTTTATCACCATTGGAGGAAGATGGATATGTCTGCTTTTGGGAGTATTAGACGTAGAATGCCTATTCTCGATGGGGAGTTCTTAAGTCATTGGAGAGATGAAATGTTTGATATATTTGATGAATTTAACTTGAGTAAGTATATCCATACTCCATATGCGCCCCCATTGATCCCATACATCCTACTCACGGGGAAGAAATTGACATCCTACTTTCGCGACTTACTTTCACAACATAAACTATTAGTCTTATATATAATATGGTAAATACATGTCCAGGTCCACTCCATTGCGTAGCTGTTAACGGCTATATTATTGTGGCATTGCCAAGTAACGTGCAGTTTTTTTTCTCAAGTACAGTTGTACGTGTGTAGGATCGAAAGTAGGTCTAGAGGGGGGTGATTAGACTACTTGACTAAATAAAAGTTCTATCTTTTCCCAATTTTAAGTGTTGGCAGATTTTAGCATTGATAGCAAGTCAAGCACACCCTACACATGCATGTCTACGAGTATATCAACGGAAAGTAAAGACAAGAATGAGTAGTAAAGGAAGGGTAGGAAGATCAAACGCAATTTGGAGACACAAAGATTTTTCCCATAGTTCCGATAGGTGGTGCTATCGTACGTCCACGTTTATGGAGTCTTCAACCCACGGAGGGTAACGGTCGCGAGAGTCCACGGAGGGTTCCACGAAGAAGCAACCTTGACTATACCATGATGGCCTACGTCCACGGAGAACTAGCCTAACTCGGGGTAGATTTTCACGAAGTAGGCGATCTCCTTGCCCTTACAAACTTCTTGGTTCACTCCACAACACGAAGTAGGAGGCTCCCAAGCGACACCTAACCAATCTAATAGGCACCACCCTCCAAAAGGTAATAGGCTCGATAATGTCGATGAACTCCTTGCTCTTGTGCTTCAAGATGATAGACTCCTCAACACTCAATCACTCTCTCACAGATTTGGCTTTGGTGGAAGAGATTGATTGGGTGGAAAGCAACTTGGGGAGGCTAGAGATCAAGATTCATATGGTTGGAATGGAATGGCATGATCTCAACACATGAGTAGGTGGCTCTCTCTCAGAAAATCTGATAGGATAAGTGGGGATCTGTTCTGAGTGCTTCTCTTGCGAGTGAGTGGTGGTGGAGGGGTATATATAGGCATCTCCAAAAATCCAACCGTTACACCTTAAGTGACCAACTCGGTGACACCAATGTGTGAATCTCGGTGGTATCGAGTTGCTCCAAAGGTGACAACTTTTGGATCTCGGTGAGACCGATATAGAAATCTCGGCGGTACCGATCAGGTGTCCAACGGTCAGAATCCAAATCTCGGTGACGCCGATCCAAAAACTCGGAGCTTCCGATTTTTCTGAATCGAGGTAACAGAAAGTTGCAGCCTGAACTCGGTGGCACCGATGTGGAATCGGTTGCACCGATGTGCTAGGGTTTGGCATGGTTCTTGGAATCGGTGGGACCGAGTGGGAAGTGTTGGTGTCACCGATTTTGCAAGAATGGCTTAGACGGAATATGTGGAGAGTTTGTGGGTGTTTTTGGTGACTATCACTTGTGCATGTTTGAGCATCTTGTTCACCAACAATACCTTACCCCCTTTTAATAGTATTGGCTTTCCTATGGACTCAAAGTGATTTCTCACAAAGTAAAATGTAGAGTCCTCTTTGCTTGAAGCTTTGCCAATCCATTTCCTTGGATCTAGGGGTTTCTCCACAATCCTTTTGCCAACCCATCATTGAACTTTCCTGAAATATGCTTAGTGGAAATATTAGTTCAATGATATATATGTTATTATTAATTACCAAAACCACCAAGGGTGCAAATGTGCTTTCAATCTCCACCTTTTTGGTAATTGATGACAACATATAGATCAAAGCTTCGACATATGATATAATCAATGAATATAATCGTCTCTTTGAGAAGTATGTGATAAGAAAGAGCTCCACCTAAATTTGTGCATTATTTTGAATTTGCGTTTGAATGCAAATTGCTACTTCTTGAGCATGCGTTGGTTTTCCCTTGAAGAGGAAAGGGTGATGCATCAAAGTAGATAAGTATTTCCCTCAGTTGTTGAGAACCAAGGTATCAATCCAGTAGGAGATACAAGCAAGTCCCCAATAGATGTACCTACACAAATAATCAAACACTTGCACCCAACGCTATAAAGGGGTTGTCAATCCCTTCACGGTTACTTGCAAGGATGAGATCTGATAGAGATAGATATAGAAGATTACTAAAACGAAAGTAAAACAAAAGTAAAAAGATTGCAGCAAAGTATTTTTGGTATTTTTGGTTTATAGATCTGAAAATAAAATATGGAAAATAGACCCGGGGGACCATAGGGTTCGCTAGAGGCTTCTCTCATGAAGGAAAATAATACGGTGGGTGAACAAATTACTATCGAGCAATTGATAGAAAAGCGAATAATTATGAAGATATCCAAGGCAATGATTATGCATATAGGCATCACGTCCGTGTCAAGTAGACCGAAACGATTCTGCATCTACTACTATTACTCCACACATCGACCGACTCCTGCCTGCATCTAGAGTATTAAGTTCATGAAGAACAGAGTAACGCATTAGGTAAGATGACATGATGTAGAGGGATAAACTCAAGCAATATGATGAAAACCCCATCTTTTTATCCTTGATGGCAACAATACAAATACGTGCCTCGCTACCCCTACTTTGTCATTGGGTGAGGACACCGCAAGATTGAACCCAAAACTAAGCACTTCTCCCATTGCAAGAATTACCAATCTAGTTGGCCAAACCAAACCAATAACTCGAAGAGACTTGCAAAGATATGAAATCATGCATATAAGAATTCAGAGAAGATTCAAATAATATTCATAGATAATTTGAACATAAACCCACAATTCATCGGATCTCGACAAACACACCACAAAAGAGTATTACATCGGATAGATCTCCATGAAGATCATGAAGAACATGGTATTGAAGAACATAGAGAGAGAAGAAGCCATCTAGCTACTAGCTATGGACCCGAAGGTCTGTGGTGAACTACTCACGCATCATCGGAGGGGCAATGGAGTTGATGTAGATGCCCTCCGTGATCGAATCCCCCTCCGGCAGATTACCGGAAAAGGCTCCAAGATGGGATCTCACGGGAACAGAGGCTTCCGGCGGCGGAAAAGTATTTTCGTGGCTCTTTTTGGTATTGGGGGAATATTTGGGAATTTATAGGCCGAAGAATAGGGTTAGGAGACCTGCTGGGGGCCACAAGCCAGGAGGGCGCCCCCCCCTAGGGCGCGCCCTGGTGGCTTGTCGCCTCCCGGTAGGTCTCCTGCCTTCATCTCCAAGTCTGGCAGGTTTCTTCTGGTCCAAGAAAAATTATTCCGAAGATTTTATTCCGTTTGGACTCCGTTTAATATTCCTTATCTGCAATACTCAAAAACAAGGAAAAAACAAAAACTGGCACTAGGCACTAGGTTAATAGGTTAGTCCCAAAAATAATATAAAATAGCATATTAATGCATATAAAACATCCAAAACAGATAATATAATAGCATGGAACAATCAAAAAATTTAGATACGTTGGAGACGTATCAAGCATCCCCAAGCTTAATTCCTGCTCGTCCTCGAGTAGGTAAATGATAAAAATAGAATTTTTGATGTGGAATGCTACCTAACATATTTATCCATGTAATATTCTTTATTGTGGCATGAATGTTTAGATCCATAAGATTCAAAACAAAAGCTCAATATTGACATAAAAACAGTAATACTTCAAGCATACTAACAAGCAATTGTGTCCTTTCAAAATAACATGGCCTTAGAAAGTTATCCCTACAAAATCATATAGTCTGGCTATGCTCCATCTTCCCCACACAAAGTATCTAAATCATGCACACCCCCGATGACAAGTCAAGCAATTGTTTCACACCTTTTATGTTCTCAAACCTTTTCAACTTTCACGCAATACATGAGTGTGAGCCATGGATATAGCACTATAGGTGGAATAGAATATGGTGGAGGTTGTATGGAAAAAGGAGAAGATAGTCTCACATCAACTAGGCGTATCAACGGGCTATGGAGATGCCCATCAATAGATATCAATGTGAGTGAGTAGGGATTGCCATGCAACGGATGCACTAGAGCTATAAGTGTATGAAAGCTCAAAAAGAAACTAAGTGGGTGTGCACCCAACTTGCTTGCTCACGAAGACCTAGGGCAATTTTGAGGAAGCCCATCATTGGAATATACAAGCCAAGTTATATAATGAAAAATTCCCACTAGTATATGAAAGTGACAAAAATAGGAGACTCTCTATCATGAAGATCAAGGTGCTACTTTGAAGCACAAGTGTGGAAAAAAGATAGTAGCATTCTCCCTTCTCTCTTTTCTCTCTCTCTTTTTTTGTGGGCATGTTTGGCCTCTTTTTTTTTATTTGGGCTTCATTGGCCTCTTTTATTATTTGTAAAGTCCGGAGACTCATCCCTACTTGTGAGGGAATCATAGCTTCCATCATCCTTTCCTCTCATGGGACAATGCTCTAATAATGATGATCATCACACTTTTATTTACTTACAACTCGATACCTATAACAAGATATGACTCTAGATGAATGCTTCCGGTGGTGTACCGGTATGTGCAAAGATCTAGCATAGCAAATGACATCAAAAAACGTACAAGCCATGAAAACATCATGCTAGCTGTCTTACGATCATGCAAAGCAATATGACAATGATGGTGCGTGTCATATAAAAAACGGAACAGTGGAAGTTGCATGGCAATATATCTCGGAATGGCTATGGAAATGCCATAATAGGTAGGTATGGTGGCTGTTTTGAGGAAGGGTATATGGTGGCTGTTTTGAGGAAGGTGGGTTTAATGCACTGGCAAAAGTTGCGCGGTACTAGAGAGGCTAGCAAAGGTGGAAGGGTGAGAGTGCGTATAATCCATGGACTCACATTAGTCAAAAATAACTCACATACTTATTGCAAAAATCTATTAGTTATCGAAGCAAAGTGTTAGACGCATGCTCCTAGGGGAGAGGTTGGTAGGAGTTAACCATCGCGCGCTCCCGACCCTCACACAAAGGATGACAATCATTAAACAAATCATGCTCCGACTTCGTTACATAACGGTTCACCATACGTGCATGCTACGGGAGTCACAAACTTTAACACAAGTATTTTTACCATTCCGCAATTACTCACTAGCATGACTCTAACATCACCATCTTTATATCTCAAAACTATATGCAAGGAATCCAACTTCTCATAGTATTCAATGCACTTAATATGAAAGTTTTTATTATATCCCTCTTGGATGCCCATTATATTAGGACTAAATTCACAACCTAAACCAATTACCATGCTGTTTAAAGACTCTCAAAATAATATAAGTGAGGTACGAGAGTTCAATTATTTCTATAAAATAAAGACACCACCGTGCTCTAAAAAGATATAAGTGAAGCACTAGAGCAACATTGCCTAGCTCAAAAGATATAAGTGAAGCACATAGAGTATTCTAATAAATTCACGATTCAGAGTGTCCCTCTCAAACATGTGTGCAGCAAGGATGATTGTGGCAAACTAAAAAGCAAAGACTCATATCATACAAGACGCTCCAAGCAAAACACATATCATGTGGTGAATAAAAATATAGCCTCAAGTAAATTTACCGATGGATTGAAGACGAAAGAGGGGATGCCTTCCGGGGCATCCCCAAGCTTAGGCTCTTTGGTATCCTTGAATATGGCTTGGGGTTCCTTGGGCATCCCCAAGCTTAGGCTCTTGCCACTCCTTATTCCATAGTCCATCAAATCTTTACCCAAAACTTGAAAACTTCACAACACAAAACTCAACAGAAAACTCGTGAGATCCGTTAGTATAAGAAAAATAAATCACCACTTTAGGTACTGTTGTGAACTCATTCTTTATTTATATTGATGTAATATATACTGTATTCCAACTTGTCCATGGTTCATACCCCCCGATACAACCCATAGATACATCAAAATAAGCAAACAACACAAAGAAAACAGAATCTGTCAAAAACAGAACAGTCTGTAGCAATCTGTAGAGTTCGAATACTTCTGTGACTCCAAACATTCTGAAAAATTAGGAAAATCAGGGCAATTTGTATATCAATCTTGTGTAAAAAATTCAGATCCAATTGACGCTCTGATGAATTTATAAAATTCCTGGACTGAGCGCAAAAGTCTCTGTTTTTCAGCAAAACCAAATCAACAATCACCGTAAACCATCCCAAAGGTCTTACTTGGCACAAACACTAATTAAAACAATAAAACACAATTACTACAGAGGTAATAATGTGTAAAGCACTCAAAAACAGAAGCAAAAACAAACAAAAACAGGAACATAAAATAAAATTGGGTTGCCTCCCAACAAGTGTTATTGTTTAACGCCCCTAGCTAGGCATAACGCAATAGATCTAGGTATTGTCATCTTTGGTATGCAATCCATAAGTGGCTCTCATAATAGATTCATAAGGTAATTTTATTTTCTTTCTAGGAAAGTGTTCCATGCCTTTCCTTAATGGAAATTGGAATCTAATGTTTCCTTCCTTCATATCAATAATTGCACCAATCGTTCTAAGGAAAGGCCTACCAAGAATAATAGGACATGTAGGATTGCAATCTATATCAAGAACAATGAAATCTACGGGCACATAATTCCTATTTGCAACAATAAGAACATCATTAATCATTCCCATAGGTTTCTTAATAGTGGAATCCGCTAGATGCAAATTCAAAGAGAAATCATCAAGATCATGGAAACCTAGCACATCACATAAAGTTTTCGGAATCGTGGAAACGCTAGCACCCAAATCACACAAAGCATGGCACTCATAATCTTTAATTTTAATCTTAATAGTAGGTTCCCACTCATCATAAAGCTTTCTAGGTATGGAAACTTCCAACTCAAGTTTTTCTTCAAAAGATTTCATCATAGCATCAACGATATGTTTAGTAAAAGCTTTATTTTGATTATAAGCATGCGGAGAATTCAACATGGATTGCAACAAGGAAATACAATCAATCAAAGAACAACTATCATACTTGAAGTTCTTGAAATCCAAAAGAGTGGGTTCATTGCTATTTAAAGTTTTGACCTCTTCAATCCCACTTTTATCAATCTTAGCATTAAGATCTATAAACTCCGAATCATTGGGACGCATTTTAACTAAAGTTGACTTATCTCCAGTCCCATCTTTATCAAGATTTGTATTAGAAAACAAAGATTCAATAGGAGTCACATCAATCACTTTAAGATCTTCATCATTATTGTCACGAGAACACACTTTTTCAAGCCATTCACGCTTAGCACGCATTCTAGCGGTTCTTTCCTTACACTCATCAATAGAAATTCTCATAGCTTTTAAAGACTCATTAATATCACATTTAGGTGGAGTAGATCTAATTTTCAAATAATCAATCTCAAGAGAAATTCTATCAACGTTCCTAGCCAAATCATCAATCTTGAGCAATTTTTCTTCAATCGTAGCATTGAAAACCTTTTGCGAACTAATAAATTCTTTAATATGATTCTCAAGATCAGAGGGCATCTTATTATAATTTCCATAAGAATTGTTGTAGGAATTACCATAATTATTAGAGGAATTACTAGGAAACGGCCTAGGGTTGAAATTACCTCTATACGCGTTATTACCAAAATTGTTCCTACCAACAAAATTCACATCCATAGATTCATTACTATTTCCAATCAAAGAAGGCAAAGGCATATCATTGGGATCAATAGGAGCACTCTTACTAGCAAACAATTTCATTAATTCATCCATCTTTTCACTCAAAGTGTTTATTTCTTCAATAGCATCACTACTGGAATCAGGATCTTTGCCGTCAGCCAGCTCTTTGCCGTCAGCTAGCTGACGACAAAGAAGGTCTTTGCCATCAGCTTATAGAAAACTGACGGCAAACAAAGAGCTGACGGCAAAGATCATGTTTGCCGTCAGCCATCTCTTTGCCGTCTGCTAGCTGACGGCATAGAAGCTTTGCCGTCAGCTAGCAGACGGCAAAGAGGAAGGGTGGCCCACTAACGAGAACCACCTAACGGCCACTTTCTTTGCCGTCTGCTAGCTGACGGCAAAGCTTCTATGCCGTCAGCTAGCAGACGGCAAACAAAGTGGCCAACTAACGTCCGTTCCCCCCCGGCCCCACCCCACTAGCTAGGCTCTTTGCCGTCTGCAAGCAGACGGCAAAGAGATTTGACCTATCTCAAATAGTCAGCGCCCCGCGCCCCACCCCTCTCTCTCTCCCCTCACCTCACCCGCACCGCCCCCGTGCCCGAGCCGCCGCCACCCCGCGCCACCCCCCGGAGCCCGAGGCGCCGCCGGCCAGCCCCGCCCCCCGAAGCCAGCCCCGTGCCCCACCCCTCTCTCTCTCTCCCCTCACCTCACCCGCGCCGCCCCCGTGCCCGAGCCGCCGCCGCCCCGTGCCACCCCCCGGAGCCCGAGGCGCAACCGGCCAGCCCCGCCCCCCGGAGCCCCGCCCCGTCGCCGGCCTCCCGCCCGCCCCGCCCGGCCACCCCGCCCAGCGGACGCAGGCCGCGGCGGCCGCCCTGCCCCGCCCCATCGCCGAAGCCGCGCCGCGCCGCCCCGCCCCGCCGTCGGAGCCGCACCGTCGCCGGCGGCCCTTCCCCTCGGCCTCCTCAACCCACGCCCCCTCCCTGTGGTGAGTTTTTCTGTTTTTTTAGATTTAGTTTAGGTTTGTTTAGTTTAGTTTAGTTTAGGTTAGTTTAGTTTAGTTTAGTTTAGTTTAGGTTAGATTTAGTTTAGTTTAGTTTAGGTTTTTTTTCTGTTTTTTAAGAATAAACAAGAAAGATGAAAAAAACTAAGTAAAAGAAGAAGAGGAAGAAGAAGAAGAGGAAGAAGAAGAAGATGAAAAAAAAAGAACAATAAGTAGAAGAAGAAGAAGAAGAAGAAGATGAAAAAAAAGAAGTAGAAGTAGAAGATGAAAAAAAGAAGTAGGAAAAGTAGAAAAAGAGGGTCGCCGATGGTCGAGGGTCGCCGAGTGGTCGAGGGGTCGAGGATTGAGGGGAAAAGGAGTCGAGGGTCGACCCCGACACGACACCACCGACACGACACCCCGACACTCCGACCCTGACACAGCACCCCTACCCCGACACGACACCCCGACCCCGACACGACACCCCCGACACCCCGATCCCGAAAAAGGTGCTCTTCGGCCTTCCAGAGGCCGACGGGGTCATATATTTGTGAATTATGAGTTAGGTCATATATTTTTCGATTTTGTTATAAAAAACATCATATTTATGTTGATCAGGTGGATTTAAATGTGCAGTTGTTTCGTCGCTGCGAGGGTCTGGTGTTCGACGACCTTCCCGTGCGTTCGACGAGCTCCGCCCCTGCGTTCGTGGGTGAGCACAAATGAAATCTCCTCCTCCCCCTTTCATTTCCTCTATTCCGGTCTTCGTGCCGATGAAACTTGCTAGCTATAGGTGTCTTCAATCATCAGTATGCGTGACCACTATGCGTCTCCTGTTCGAAAGGGTTACATCTATAAATATGCATGCATTAGCATATTTATAACCGTGATTCTTTCGAATTGTCCAACGTTATCCTTGGACAGCCCGAGTATGTGTAGATTGGGTTCGTTTGCCCATATGCTCTGCTCCGGATCCGATGCAGAATTTGTCAGTGCCTCCATGTTGTTCTCCGGGTACACATCCTCTTTGCTTATTGCCGAGACGTGTATCAGGAGAACAGCGGGGAGGTGCTGCCAAAATTTTGCGTCGGATCCGGAGCAGAGCATGGGAAAACGAACCCAATCTACACATACTCGGGTGGGATTAGGACCTATCTTTACCTACTAGCGTCTAGGTTGCATGGACGTAATAAAACTGACAAACTCTATTAACTGATGAATATGGTTTGCTGAATTATGTATATATTTCTTGTGTGTCCAGTAGCTAGGCAAGATGAGTGATCGTGCGTGGATGTACACCGGTCACACTAGTCAGAAAGACATGACCCATGAATGGATAACAAAAACCAAGGGGTTTGTGAGAGCCGCATTTGCAAATGGACAGAAAACAACCTGGTGCCCCTGTGTCGATTGCGACAACTATCATAAGAGGTCAGAGTTTGAAATGATCAAACACCTGCAGAAGTGGGGTTTTACGCCTAATTATACGGTCTGGACATTTCATGGTGAGTCTGCCCAATGTGCCAGAGCTGAGGTGGTTCATCGTCGCACCGACGAGCATGGTACCGGGATCGAAGACATGGTGCAAGACTTTGATGATGCTCGGGATTCGGACGATGAGATGGAGGAATCTGCAAAGGCCTTCTATGAAATGTTGGAGTCTTCAAAACGTCCTCTCCACGAGCACACTGAGCTTTGTCAGCTGGATGCCATCGCTCAAGTAATGGCTCTGAAGGCTCAGTTCAACCTGGGCAGAGAATGCTACGACGCGATGATGACGATATTTGGACGCTTTCTACCCAAAGGCCATGTATTGCCAGCAAACCTGTACCAGTCGAACAAAATCCTACGTGCGCTTAAGATGTCCTATGAGAAGATAGATGCCTGTGAGAATGGATGTGCCTTATTTAGGCTTGAGTATGCGGGCTTCAACTATTGTCCCATTTGCAAGTCTTCCAGGTATGTTGTGGTAGACAACGGTATGGGTGAGAAGAGTCAGACCAAAATCCCAGTTAATGTTCTTCGGTATATGCCAATCATACCAAGACTTCAACGTCTTTTCATGGTCGAAGAGACGGCCAGACAGATGACGTGGCATAAATTGGGCAAAAGAACCGAACTAGATGCAGATGGGAATCCGATGTTGGGACACACTTCAGACGCTTTTGCGTGGAAGCACTTCGATGCATTACATAAGGATAAAGCGGCAGATCCAAGGCATCCTCGAGTCGCCATCAGCACGGATGGGTTCAATGTGTTTGGTATGACGGCAACCCAATACAGTTGCTGGCCTGTATTTGTCATTCCACTCAATCTTCCCCCCGGAGAGATTATGAAAAGAAAGAACATTTTCTTGACGTTGATAATTCCAGGGCCCAACTATCCGGGGAAGAATATGAATGTGTACATGCAACCGCTTAAGGATGAATTGCAAGAAGCTTGGGATAATGGGATCAAGACATATGACGCCGCTACAAAAAAAAACTTCAAAATGCATGTGTGGTACATGTACTCGTCGCATGACTTGCCGGCGTATGCGCTATTCATTGGCTGGTGTGTGCATGGAAGGTTCCCGTGCCCCACATGCAAGGCAGCTCTTGAGTTCCGTTGGCTGCAGGCGGGTCGCAAGTATTCTTGCTTCGACTTGCATAGACAGTTCCTGGATCCTCGCCATAAGTTCAGAAAAGACAAGAAGAATTTCATGAAAGGTGGTTCTTCATCTCACACTGGCGCAAACCCGACCGGTCCTTCACCTCCGTGATGATGGTAAGTTTTCCCAAGTGTTTTGCTTAACAAATGCATACTTAGCTTAAGAAATGACCTATTTAGCTCCAAAATGACCTATACTTAGCTTATTTTCCTCGAAAATGACATAATAACCTTACTTAGCTCCAAAATGACATATTTTACCCAGGATAGCTATAAAATGACCTATACTTAGCATTTTTTCCTCCAAAATGACTTAATATGCTTAGTTAGCTAAAAAAAAATGGCATAACTACCTAGGATAGCTCAATAATGATCTATACTTAGCTTAGCTAGTTCATTTATGACATAATTAGCTTACTTAGGTAAAAATGGCATAATAACCTTGGTTTAGCTCCAAACTGTCATATCATTAGTTTATTTTCCTCCAAAATGACAAAATAACCTTACCTAGCTCCAAAATGACCGATTTTAACTAGGATAGCTCAAAAATGACCTACACTTACCATTTTGTCCTCCAAAATGAATAAATATGCTTAGTTGGCTAAAAAATGGCATAACTACCTAGGTTAGCTCAAAAATGACCTATACTTAGCTTCTTTAGTTCATTTATGACATACTTAGCATACTTAGGTCAAAAATGGCATAATAATCTTGGTTACCTCCAAAATGACATTGACTTAGCTTATTTTCCTCGAAAATGACATAATAACCTTACTAACCTCCAAAATGACCTATTTACCTAGCTTAGCTCTATAATGACCTACACTTAGCATTTTTACCTAGCTTAGCTAAAAATGGCATAATTACCTAAGTTACCTTCGTTAGAAGAAGAAGATAAAGAAGAGGAGAAAAAGAAAGAGAAGAAAAATTCTTATTCTTCTACTTCTACTTCTTCTTCTTCTTCTTCTTCTTCTTCTTGTTCTTCTTCTAACTTTCTTCTTTCCCAATTTGCAGATTTGCTTTAGATCACGGAAGCTTGCATTGATGGAGTCTACTCTTCTCCTTGTCCTTCCTTTTTGTTTTGATTTTGTAGGATGAACAATGTGAAACTGGCTACCTATATATGTATGTATGGATGAAACCATTGTATGCTTGTTGTTGGATATATGTTGGCTATATATATATGTTGGATATGGACTTTTGAGTTGGTATGTATATGTGTTGGATGATCATATCCATATGGCAGGGATATGTATGCTTGTTGAAAGTATTTTCAAATGTATATATATATATATATATATATCTATGAAATTGATTGAATTTAAGAAAAAACAGAAAAAACAGGGGCAGTACAGACACTTTGCCGTCCGCTAGCAGACGGCAAAGTTCTTTGCCATCTGCCGGCAGACGGCAAAGCTGCCACGTGGCAGCTACCTATGCAACCTGGGGGGCACTGGGCTGGCCTATGTGGTTGCTTTGCCGTCTGCTAGCAGACGGCAAAGAACTTTGCATCTTTGCCGTCTGCCAGCAGACGGCATAGCGAGCCACGTGACAGCTACCTGGGGGGAACCTGGGCTGGCCTATTTGGCCACTTTGCCGTCTGCTAGCAGACGGCAAAGCATGCCGTTCACCCCTTAACGGACCTAAGCTGCCACGTGTGCCGTCCATGCCCTTTGCCGTCTGCTGGCAGACGGCAAAGACCTTTGCATCTTTGCCGTCTGCCAGCAGACGGCAAAGTGCCCTTTACCGTAGCTTGTTCAGCCGGATGTGGTGACGTCTGCTGGCTGACGGCAAAGACCTTTGCCGTCCGCCATGCATGCCTTTGCCGTCAGCCATGGCAGACGGCAAAGATCCTGATTCCAGTAGTGCATGCACCTTTTTACTAGTAGGAGATCTTTCCGTATGCCATTGAGAGTAATTTGCCATAATATTATCTAGGAGTTTAGTAGCTTCTCCTAGTGTGATTTCCATAAAAGTACCACCCACGGCGGAATCTAAAAGATTTCTAGAAGCAAAATTCTCCCACATAAAAAATTTGTATAATCATCCATAAACTCAAACCATGTGCGGGGCAATTTCTAATCATTTGTTTCATCCTCTCCCAAGATTGTGCAACATGCTCATGATCAAGTTGCTTAAAATTCATTATATCGTTCCTAAGGGAGATGATCTTAGCGGGCGGAAAGTACTTGGAAATAAAAGCATCTTTACACTTATTCCATGAATCAATACTATTTTTAGGCAAAGATGAAAACCAAGTTTTAGCACAATCTCGTAGTGAGAAAGGAAATAGCTTCAATTTAACAATATCATTATCCACATCTTTCTTCTTTTGCATATCACACAACTCAACGAAAGTATTTAGATGGGATGCGGCATCTTCATTAGGAAGGCCGGAAAATTGTTCTTTCATAACAAGATTAAGCAAAGCGGCATTAATTTCATAAGATTCCGCACTAGTGGCGGGAGCAATCGGAGTACTAATTAAATCATTATTATTAGTATTGGAAAAGTCACACAACTTGGTATTCTCATGAGTCATCGTGACAAAGCGAGCAATCTAGCACACAAGCAAGCAAAAAAGCAAACGAAAAGACGAACGGAAGAAGGGCGAATAAAAGGGCAAATCTTTTTGGTATTTTCTGAAAATCGTTTTAGAAGTGGGGGAGAGGAAAACGAGAGGCAAATGGCAAATAATGTAAATGCAAGAGATGAGATTGTGATGGGTACTTGGTAGGTTTGGTGTAGATCTCCCCGGCAACGGCGCCAGAAATCCTTCTTGCTACTTCTTGAGCATGCGTTGGTTTTCCCTTGAAGAGGAAAGGGTGATGCAGGAAAGTAGATAAGTATTTCCCTCAGTTGTTGAGAACCAAGGTATCAATCCAGTAGGAGATACAAGCAAGTCCCCAATAGATGTACCTACACAAATAATCAAACACTTGCACCCAACGCTATAAAGGGGTTGTCAATCCCTTCACGGTTACTTGCAAGGATGAGATCTGATAGAGATAGATATAGAAGATTACTAAAACAAAAAGTAAAAAGATTGCAGCAAAGTATTTTTGGTATTTTTGGTTTATAGACCTGAAAATATAATATGGAAAATAGACCCCGGGGCCATAGGTTTCACTAGAGGCTTCTCTCATGAAGGAAAATAATACGGTGGGTGAACAAATTACTGTCGAGCAATTGATAGAAAAGCGAATAATTATGAAGATATCCAAGGCAATGATTATGCATATAGGCATCACGTCCGTGTCAAGTAGACTGAAACGATTCTGCATCTACTACTATTACTCCACACATCGACCGACTCCTGCCTGCATCTAGAGTATTAAGTTCATGAAGAACAGAGTAACGCATTAGGTAAGATGACATGATGTAGAGGGATAAACTCAAGCAATATGATGAAAACCCCATCTTTTTATCCTTGATGGCAACAATACAAATACGTGCCTCGCTACCCCTACTTTGTCACTGGGTGAGGACACCGCAAGATTGAACCCAAAACTAAGCACTTCTCCCATTGCAAGAATTACCAATCTAGTTGGCCAAACCAAACCAATAACTCGAAGAGACTTGCAAAGATATGAAATCATGCATATAAGAATTCAGAGAATATTCAAATAATATTCATAGATAATCTAAACATAAACCCACAATTCATCGGATCTCGACAAAAACACCGCAAAAGAGTATTACATCGGATAGATCTCCATGAAGATCATGAAGAACATAGTATTGAAGAACATAGAGAGAGAAGAAGCCATCTAGCTACTAGCTATGGACCCGAAGGTTTGTGGTGAACTACTCACGCATCATCGGAGGGGCAATGGAGTTGATGTAGATGCCCTCCGTGATCGAATCCCCCTCCGGCAGATTACCGGAAAAGGCTCCAAGATGGGATCTCACGGGAACAGAGGCTTCCGGCGGCGGAAAAGTATTTTCGTGGCTCTTTTTGGTATTGGGGGAATATTTGGGAATTTATAGGCCGAAGAATAGGGTTAGGAGACCTGCTGGGGGCCACAAGCCAGGAGGGCGCCCCCCCCCCCCCCGAGGGCGCGCCCTGGTGGCTCGTTGCCTCCCAGTAGGTCTCCTGCCTTCATCTCCAAGTCTGGCAGGTTTCTTCTGGTCCAAGAAAAATTATTCCAAAGATTTTATTCCGTTTGGACTCCGTTTAATATTCCTTATCTGCAATACTCAAAAACAAGGAAAAAACAGAAACTGGCACTAGGCACTAGGTTATTAGGTTAGTCCCAAAAATAGTATAAAATAGCATATTAATGCATATAAAACATCCAAAACGGATAATATAATAGCATGGAACAATCAAAAATTATAGATACGTTGGAGACGTATCACAAATGCACAATCGATTAGGTACATGGGGCACTTCTTCCATGTCACATACATCTTGGTGGTGTGCGAGAATAATAAGAGTGAATATCATAGCACAACACAATCAAGCAAAGTGAATGATCATCTCATAAGCATCATAAGGATAGGAAATAGTAGCAACACACATTAAGTGTATGATCAAACACACCGACAAAGTTTAACACATCCAAACCAAAAGATAGCAAATGTTTTTGAAAAAGCGATAAAAACCAACGCTCTCTCTCTCTAAGCCCTAATGATCTATACAACTTCTCCCCCTTTGGCAACAAGTTACCAAAAAGTTCAAAGGTATAGAGCTAAACGCTCTTCTAGCGCTGATCTCCTCCGGTAGCTGAAGTTGGAGTCGAGAGAACTGCATCGGCGAAGACTTCTGCTGATGTCATGGATGGAGTTGGTGTAGCAACGGGAGGAACTGGTGGAGCTGATGGAGCTGAAGTGGCTGTAGCTGGTGTTGATGAAGACGGTCTCATCTCTGGAGCTGTCACTGTGGGAGTCCTGGCCTGAGTCCTGAACTGAGCAGTCGTCCTGAGAGGTGCACTATCCTCATCATCATCATCATCATCATCATCTGTAGAGTGAGGTATAGGCACAACATCAACTTCCTTCTTGAGCTCATTGACAGTCACTGTGAGTCCATCCACCTTGTTGTTGAGACTATGAAACTTGTCTTCAACAATCCTCGCAAGGCTCTCTTGGTTCTTCAGGATGTTGGTGATGTCCTTCTGCATGTTGAGCATTGAGCTGACAAGTAGATCCATCTGCTCACTCCTAGTCATGGGCGGCTGAGCACTAGTGTCTCTGGCTGCCTCAGCATGTGCCTGTGCTGCAGCTGATGTGGGATGATCTGGGTTCATCACCACAACGTTGTCTTCGAGCTCTGGCAAGAGTGGCAAATGTGGTCGATCAAGCACAAAGATGTGCTTCTCCAACTTGGAGTTGATGAGCATCTGGATGTAGGGTGCATAGCAACATGAGCGCTTCTAGTCAGCAGCAATCCTCTTCATAGTCTCCACAATCAGATCCATCACTCTGAATCTCGTATGCTGGTCTAGATGGAGCAGCATGTTGATGGAGTAGCCTCTGATCATCTTCTCATCTCTAGACTTAGGCAATAAGGTATGCCTCAAGATGGTGTTGATCATGCGTAGACCAGCCTGGAGGAAATAGATTGATCCTAGCTTGTGAGACTTCTGATGAGCAGCAGGAATCTCCTTGTACATGTTCTTCATCTCATTGTGGCTTGCCTTGGCCTCAGAGTACACATCAATATCTCCATCTTCCACCTCTGGGACTCCTAAGATGACAGCCCACTCCTCAACTGTGGAAGCATACCTGGCACCTTCAGTCATCCACACAATTCTACCATCTCCATAGAAATGAGCAGTGGAGTAGAATTGCATGATCATCTCATCATTCCAGGTTGTGAACTCCTTGCCAACAAACTTATCCAGGCCAATGCAATGGAAGTTGTCTTGCACACTCGGGAAGTAATCTTCATTGTCCTTGATGTACTTCCAATCCACGTATCTCATGTCACTCGCAGCAGGGCTCTTGTCAAGCAAAATAGTCTCATAGAAGTCTTGCTGTTCTTTGGTGTAGAACCTGTAGTCCACAGCAGTCTTCCTCCTCTGTGAGTATGGATCAGCAGCTCTCCAATCTCTCGGCCCTTGGTCCTTCCTTTTCTTCATGTCCTCAGCTTGTAGGTGGCTGGCATTATGCACTGGAAGGTGTGGTCTCAGCTTCATCAAGGCAGACATAGCATCCTCATCTGGATCTCTGGATGATGATCTCTTGTTCTTCTCAGAAGCTGGGATGTCTCTGGTAGTCCTCTTGGGTTTGGGTGCAGAAGGTTTCTTGGAACCAGTTGGCTTGCCCTTGGGTGCTGCTTGGCTGGGCATAGCATCAGACATCAGTTTCTTCTTCTTCTTGGGAGGAGCCTTTGCAGCTGGCTCTTCCTCCTCCTCCTCAGCAGCAGTAGTCTCTTCTGGGTCCTCAAACATGGAGGTAGGCCTGCCAACAACACGGATGATCCTCTTTCTGCTCTTCTTCCCTCCAGCCTTCTTAGGCATGGATTTCCTGGGAGGCTCAATGGTCATGGTGCCCCTGGAGCTCTCAGGTGCTCTCAAAGTGTCAGAGGGGGCATACTCCTTCCTGACCACCTTCTTGGAAGATGTAGCCTCAGTTGTGGGCTTCCTGACAGTCTTGTCCTGCTTGGTCTTGGGAGGCACAATATCAGGTACAAAATCTTCATCCTCTTCATCTGAATTGAGCTTCCTCCTTGTCCTGGTTGCTGCCTTGGGCAGATCCGGTGAGCTTGGAACATCATCAAAAGAGGATGAGCTCCTGTCTCGACTAGTGCCAGAGCTCATGTCAACACTTAGCTCCTTGAGATTGTTCTGGCTGTCCTCTGAAACAGACATCTCTAACCCTGTGAATAGAATATATAGGAGTAGAAGGGTTGAGTCATCACAAAATGCAGACAATTTTTAAAGTTTGAACAAAACAATTCTTAAGATTTGCATTCTGCCAAATGAATTTCGGTACCACCGATGCATACTTTTCAGACCCACCGAGACTGACAACCTGCTAAACATAAACTTGGCACCACATTTCGGTGAGACCGAAAATGGGCACTCGGTTTCACCGAGATTGTTCTCAGTTGACCCAAAAAGTGAATCGGTGATGCCGATTCTTTTGCTTCGGTGTCACCGAGATTCAGGTGGCGGACGGCAAACCCTAAAAAATCGTTCGTTCGCTAGTCTAATGAAGTTTCTTGTGGATTGAGAGGATAGCGAACTGTGGATTATCGATAACTTTTACTCTAATGCGCATGAATCGGTCGGGGAGCACAAAGAGGGCCGGATCCATACCCTAATTCGGTGAAGGATCCGCTACGGCGGCGACGGTGGAGTAGATTCCGTCGGCGGCGGCGATTCCCAGCGGCGGAGGCGCACGAGGAGATGAATGCGACGACCAGGGGTCCGGAGAGGCAGCTTAGGGCTTTGGAGGAAACAACTTTTGCGGTTGAATTTCAAAAGTCGGGTCCGCCAGGTTATATACCCATTTCTGTCGGTGACATCGATTCTAAGTTTTCGGTGTCACTGAGTTTCTCAACTGTCAGCTGACAGGGAAACTTAGTGTAACCGATTAAATGGAATCGGTGATACCGAGGTGAAAACCAGATCAACCCTAGGCATTCGGTGTGACCGAGAATTTTGGATTGGTTCCACCGAGATGCACTTGGGAGATTTTAATGGTCAGTCCTTTGTCAATACGGAACTCCGAGTGCTCCTCACACAGAGGGATCGAAAAGTACTTGTTCAAATTTTGTGATGCAGCATGAATAGAATTTGAGACAAGAAAGCATAGATAGCTAGAGAAGGGTCCTACGCATTCTTCTCCATCCAATTGGCAAAAACAAAATCAAATTCCAAATAGAAACAATTGGATGTCCTCGAATGGATAAAGAAATGCAGACCAACATGCTCACACAATAAGATGTGAAATGAAATCATGGCAAACATGCACATACATACTAGCATCTATCAAGCACTTTGGCGATGACGTAGTAATCTATATATGAGTATATTGACTTAGGAGCCAAGTAAGAATACTTGATCATAGGTCATACTCATCGTTTAAGCACGAGTGGGGTTACCACTTTTACATAAAGCTTGTTAATGTTGTCACATTCTTTGAGATGCTTTGACTCAATTCTTAGAGTAAAGCTCCCCCTTGATGTGACATCCCCCTTGAGAGGGATAAACTAACCTTGGGTTTTGTCGATGAAGACTTCATGTAGGTGAAGTAGTGGTGGATGCTCAATGTTGATGAAGGTCACCATGAGTTGGGAGCATCCTTGTTGTTTCTTACTCTTCTCACCTACATGGGTTAGTCCCAACACACAAGAGACAAATACAAGGATATATATGGACATGGAGTGCAAAGCATACATGATGATGTCCATGGATTTGTTGATTACCTTGTCCCTTGCTTACCTTTGAGGGAATGTGTGACTCCTTGAACTATTGCATAATGTTGATGTTGATTGCAACTAGTTCTTGCCAATAATGAATGTGAGTGAATTTCATTGGCGGAGTCACCCCTCAAGAACTTCTCTAGTTCTTCTTCTTGGGGACCCACATCAAGTTGATGGGGATCCTTGGTGTTGAAGTGGCACTTGTAGAAATTGAGCTTGAAGTAGCCTTGGGAACCCACTTCACCAAAGCTTGGGATTCATCTTCATATGAGTCAATGTCCTCTTGAAGCTTGTTCTTGCCCTTGAGCTTGTGGTCTTGTGGTGGAAGGTCATCTTGAGCTTTTGTTCCCTTGGGAAGAGTATTTTCATACTTCTCCCTTTGAGGAACAAACTTGGGCTTGGGGTATTGACCTTCTTCCCATTCAACTCCATTAGCGTTGAAGTAGCCAATGCCATGGTTCTTCCGGTATCCTCCGTGCTTGCGAACAATTTCCTCAAATTGCTTACACCCGACAAGACTCTTGTAGATACCTTTCTCTATAATCCCTTTCAAAAGTTCATTTTCTTGCTCAAGTGTAACTTGGCTAAGAGAAGTGTTAGTGGGATCAATAGAACTACTAGAAGCAATATCATTGGATTTATCATTTTTATTGCTACTAGTTGAAGAACCTTTCTTGCCTTTGTTACTAGTTTGCTTAGCCTTAACTTGTGGAATGAATGTAGACAAGAGAAGTCGTTTGGCTAGATAAGAGGAAGTCTTCTTTCGAAGATCGTCATTGATAGCTTTAAGGAATTCATGCTCTTGCTCCAAATTGAGCTTCTCGAGGCGGAGCTTCTCATGTGTCCTTACAAGCTGTCTATGATCTTGTAGAGTAGACTAGTGAGCTAACTTAAGAGTGTTTAGTTCTTGAGTTAGTCGTTCTATTTCCAACTTATCATCATCACACGACTTATCTTGACTAGAGTCATTACTAGCAAGTTCATCTTGACTAACATTACTAGATTTGTCAAATAGCAAGTCATCATCTCCTAATAAATCATCCTCATCACTATTGAAATCAAGATACTCGGGGGTGTGATACCTTGGGGCCTTTAGCCATGAAGCAACTTCCACTCCTTTCATTTGGTGAATCAAATAAGCCGTAGGAGTCGGTTGTCACTAGTGCAAGTCCGGCAACACCTTCATCTTGACTATAGTCGGAGTTGGAGTGATAGCTTCTCTCGGAGTGGTTGTCGGATTCGGAGCCGGAAACCCATTCACTAACATGAGCTTGATGTCTTCTTCTTGAGTAGCTCTTGGTGTACTTGCCCTTCTTCTCCGAGTCCCTACTTCTCCTTGAGGGTCTTCGTTCATAACGATCATCTCTACTCCTTCTCTCTCTTTGAGGTGACTCATCTCTTGAGCTTCGTCTTCTTGGTGACTCTTCTTTCCTTTTGTAAGGAGCCGTGCACTCATTGGAGTAGTGTCCGGGCTTCCCACAATTGTAGCAGTTTCGGTCACGACTTGACGAACGCTTCTCTTCATATCTTGAGTTGGAGCTTCGATCTTTGCCTCTATTCTTGTAGAACTTGTTGAATTTATTGACCATGAGGCTAATCTCTTCATTTGTGACAAGTTTGTCGCTTGAAGTTGCGGGAGCATCACTTGTGGCTTTGTAAGCACCGTTAGACTTGTTGTGAAGCTCTTCCTTGTCCTTGAGTGCCATCTCATGAGCAACAATGCTTCCAATCACTTCCGTAGGCTTGAGATCTTTGTAGTTGGGCATCACTTGGATCAATGTGCACATGGTGTCATATCTATCATCCAAAGCTCGAAGTATCTTCTTGATGATGAATTTGTCGGTCATTTCTTCGCTTCCTAAGCCGGCAATCTCATTTGTGATGAGAGCTAGCCTCGAGTACATCTCTGCGACTCCATCACCATCCTTCATCTTGAACTTGTCAAGCTGACTCTGAAGAACATCCAACTTGGATTCTCTCACGGATTCGGTACCTTCATGCATATCAACCAAAGTATCCCTAATCTCTTTCGCATTCTCAAGACGGCTGATTTTGTTGAATTCTTCGGGGCATTGGCAGTTGAAGAGAATGTCACATGCTTGAGCATTGTATTGCAACATCTTCAATTCTTTCGCGGTCGCTTCACGATCCGGTTCCCTTCCATCCGCAAAGAATTCACCTTGCAATCCAACACGAACAACAGCCCAAAAGGCGAGGTTATGACCAAGAATATGTATTTTCATTTTGTGCTTCCAACTAGCAAAATTAGTGCCATCAAAGTACGAACCTCTAAGGTGATAATTTCCCTCACTAGACGCCATACTCTCCTAGGTTGTGAAACCAATTCAATGGAGACCAAGGCTCTGATACCACTTGTAGGATCGAAAGTAGGTCTAGAGGGGGGTGATTAGACTACTTGACTAAATAAAAGTTCTACCTTTTCCCAATTTTAAGTGTTGGCAGATTTTAGCATTGATAGCAAGTCAAGCACACCCTACACATGCATGTCTACGAGTATAGCAGCGGAAAGTAAAGTCAAGCATGAGTAGTAAAGGAAGGGTCGGAAGATCAAACGCAATTTGGAGACACGAAGATTTTTCCCGTGGTTTCGATAGGTGGTGCTATCGTACGTCCACATTTATGGAGTCTTCAACCCACGGAGGGTAACGGTCACGAGAGTCCACGGAGGGCTCTACCCACGGAGGGTTCCACGAAGAAGCAACCTTGACTATACCATGATGGCCTACGTCCACGGAGGACTAGCCTAACTCGGGGTAGATCTTCACGAAGTAGGCGATCTCCTTGCCCTTACAAACTTCTTGGTTCACTCCACAACACGAAGTAGGAGGCTCCCAAGCGACACCTAACCAATCTAATAGGCACCACCCTCCAAAAGGTAATAGGCTCGATAATGTCGATGAACTCCTTGCTCTTGTGCTTCAAGATGATAGACTCCTCAACACTCAATCACTCTCTCACAGATTTGGCTTTGGTGGAAGAGATTGATTGGGTGGAAAGCAACTTGGGGAGGCTAGAGATCAAGATTCATATGGTTGGAATGGAATGGCATGATCTAAACACATGAGTAGGTGGCTCTCACTCAGAAAATCTGATAGGATAAGTGGGGATCTGTTCTGAGTGCTTCTCTTGCGAGTGAGTGGTGGTGGAGGGGTATATATAGGCATCTCCAAAAATCCAACCGTTACACCTTAAGTGACCAACTCGGTGACACCGATGTGTGAATCTCGGTGGTACCGAGTTGCTCCAAAGGTGACAACTTTTGAATCTCGGTGAGACCGATATAGAAATCTCGGTGGTACCGATCAGGTGTCCAACGGTCAGAATCCAAATCTCGGTGACGCCGATCCAAAAACTCGGAGCTTACGATTTTGTGAATCGAGGTAACAGAAAGTTGACAGCCTGAACTCGGTGGCACCGATTTGGGATCGGTTGCACCGATGTGCTAGGGTTTGGCATGGTTCTTGGAATCGGTGGGACCGAGTGGGAACTGTTGGTGTCACCGATTTTGCAAGAATGGCTTAGACGGAATATGTGGAGAGTTTGTGGGTGTTTTTGGTGACTATCACTTGTGCACGTTTGAGCATCTTGTTCACCAACAATACATTACCCCCTTTTAATAGTATTGGCTTTCCTATGGACTCAAAGTGATTTCTCACAAAGTAAAATGTAGAGTCATCTTTGCTTGAAGCTTTGCCAATCCATTTCCTTGCATCTAGGGGTTTCTCCACAATCCTTTTGCCAACCCATCATTGAACTTTCCTGAAATATGCTTAGTGGAAATATTAGTTCAATGATATATATGTTGTTATTAATTACCAAAACCACCAAGGGAGCAAATGTGCTTTCAACGTGATGTTGCAAAATATTAATATTACTCAATGTTTTGGCTTTGCAATGTGAAAATCTATTTTGGTTCTAAACTTCTTTTCATCTTTTTGCTTTCAATGAAGATCAAAAAAATCTTCAAAAAAATCATTTTATTTTGGTTCTAAACTTCTTTTCATCTTTTTTCTTTCAATGAAGACCAAAAATCTTCAAAAAAATAATTTTATTTTTGTTCTAAACTTCTTTTCATCCTTTTGCTTTTAGTGAAGATCAGAAAAATCTTCAAAAAATCATTTTATTTTGGTTCTAAACTTCTTTTCATCTTTTTGATTTCAAAAATGAAGATAACCTGAAATTTCCAGAGGTGCATAGAAAATTCCAACAAAAGGTAAAGTGGTGCAGCCTTAGAGAAACTCCAACAGACACGTTAAATAAGTGGCGCGCTGAGAAAAACGGCCATATAGCACGCTGCCGAAAGTAGCGCTCCAGCAGCTGTGCTAAAATGCCACACGCGGTAAACAAGCGCCAGCGCAAGTAGAAAAATGGCATCGTTCATGGCTTATTTGATGCGCCCGCTCCAACGCGCTGGACAAGCGAATCTCGCGCATGAACCACCAACCACCGAATCTATAACCTCCTGGCATCGGCGCCTCCGCCCGCTCCTACCGTCAGTGCTTCCCCCCGCCTCTCCCCAGCGCACCGCCGCCCCTAGAGCTGCTCCCGGTGGCCGCCGCTGTTTCCTCTACCTGGTATCCTCGCCGCCGCCCCTCGAGCGCTCCATTCCTCCGACGAATAGCACCCGGCGGTCGTTTGCAGCTCGACGCCCACAACGTGTTTGACAAAATACTTGCAAGGCATATATTGCTTAACTTTATATTTGTAGATGTATTTGGTGCATGTTGTTTGTATTTTTAAATTAGTTTTAATTCAAGTTTGTAGATGGGTTCGTCCTATGATTCTTTCGATGAAGAATTTGATCTTCAAGAGGAGGAGGAAATCGTAATGATCCTAGCTATCCACGTCAATAAAAAGTCGAAGCACGGTGGTTCGGTTTTCAATCCTCAAAAATTGTGGAGGGAAAGGATTGACGCCCACAACAGACTGATGAGGAACTACTTTGTGGAGAATCCCACATACCATGCATCCTACTTTCGGCGCCATTTTAGGATGAGCATCAAACACATTACGAAGAAACTAGTGGAGGCATTCAGCAAAGGAGGAATGCCGCCGGAGATTAGGGGCATAGCACCTTCAAAAAGGTGACCAACACTTTGCGTATGTTGTCATACGGTATTCCGGCAGATCTAGTTGATGATCACTTGGCCATTGGTGAGAGTCAAGCCATCATGTGTGTCAAGCGCTTCGCAGTTGGAATTATGGAAGTGTTTGGTCCGGAATATTTGAGAGCTTCCAATGCTGAAGACACCGCAAGGCTTCTGGAGTTCAACAAAGCTTGCGGGTTCCCAGGTATGCTTGCCTCAATATATTGCATGCATTGGAGTTGGAAGAACTGTCCTGCTGCATGGCATAGACAATTCCATGGCCGGAAAAAGAGTTCCACTATAATCCTTGAAGCAGTGGCCGATCATGAGACTTGGATTTAGCATGCTTTTTTCGGAATGTCCGGATCTTGCAATGACATCAATGTTATTTAATGGTCACTACTCATGAATAGGATTGCAAATGGTGAAACTCCACCGGTGGAGTTTATAGCAAATGGCCATACATACAACTATAACTACTATCTTGCAGATGGTATCTATCCAAGGTGGCAAACATTTGTGAAGCCGTTGAAGGCACCGCAAGGTAAGAAAAAACTTTATTTCCACAATGCTCAAGTGGTGGCTAGGAAAGATGTGAAGAGAGCTTTTGGAAATTTGCAAGCCCAATTTGCTATTGTGAGAGGACCTACTAGATTTTGGGATCAAAAGATCCTTTGGTATATCATGAACGCTTGTGTGATCATGCATAACATGATCATCGAGAATGAGCGTGGGCAAGATTTAGACTATTCTTAAAACGAGTTGATGGGGAAACCCGTGCAAGTGCGGAGGAGCGCTGCGAGGGTGGCCCATTTTGTTGCCTCCTATCATATGACATTCGACGTGGTGAAACGCATGATGAGATTCAAAAGGATCTAGTCGAGGAGTGATGGTCATGGAATGGGCAACGTACGAGTTGATGTTATATGAACTATTTGTTGTATTCTATACCTACTATTAAAGTACGGAGTGTTTCGGCCCGTCTGTTGTACGTTTTATGAAAAAGCCCCTCATTTTTTCTTTAAATAACCCGCGGTCCAACATTAATTGCCTTTTTCTGTTGGGCTTCGGCCCAATTGCGATAGCCGTTATCATGCGCTTTTGGGCGTTGGTTAGTATTTCGCGCATGCCCAGTTTGCTTTGTTTTCGGTCCGTTTAGGTCCCTGGTCTTTTATTGTTTACAAAAAATATTTTAAACATGACCACGCTATAACTTTTCAACCATAACTCGTATTAAAATAATTTGTATATGTAATTTGATCAGAAAAATGCGTAGTTTCCAACCATGCTATTATTTGTTCCAGTTAACTAGTTTAAGATTATATTTAGTGCATAACATTAATAAGCCTAATTGATTGCAATGGTGTATTTCAAAAAATGCTAACACAAAATATATTTTTAATATAATCTTTATAAATATGAAGTATGTTAGAAGGGCCTATATGGATCGGAGGGAGTACAAATGATGGGTTCCAATGGGCATATGTTAGTAATAAAGAAAGGAAAGAATAAAGGGCGTGAGGATAAAAAAACGGGAGATTAAGAAAATATGAAGGAGAGAATAACAAAAAGGAATTGGTATTAATATCAAGGGTGTGTCATGCATGCAATGCAATAATGAAAAGGAATTAACCTTGAAGGACGTGGAAGGGGCACACATATATGCGTTGTTGGGCAATGTGCGATCGTTATGTGCAACTGAAATAACGCAACCAGGAAGGTGAGAGACGCTTTGTGAGCATCGAGTTACATGCAACATTTCGCTCACAGATAGACAACTTTTTTTATTAATCTTCAAGCGTATGTGTATGCGGAGATGGCCTAAAACGCATTTAATAGAATCCTTTTATTGAGATTTTTCTCATGACTTGATGTAAATATCGAACATTGCTTTAACTTACAAATAATGCCTTGGTATTCAAAAATTAAAAATTAGGCTCTTTAAGATCAGAATCGTCATACCAAAAGTATTGCCTGTGTAGCAGGCTTCTTAATGTACTACCGATATGAATTTTTGCTAGACCTGAGTGTGCGTCTTTCTGCCGTGACCGAACATAATTCGAATGTTGTTGGAGCGTGCTGACGATATTCCACTGAACATGTCAACTTTATCCCTGTTGCAACGCACGACCATGTGTGCTAGTAAAAAAAGAAGGATGCGCGCGGCGGCGCGGTGCCAATCGGCAACGGAGGTCGGGGAGGAAAGTCATGGTGGGCGACGGGCGTGGGCGGCACGCTTCCCGGGCGAGAGAAGGAGCAGCAGGAGGAAGGTGCGCCCTGGCGAGAGGAGGAAGAGCAGGAGGGGCGCAGAGGAAGAGGAGGCGGTCTCGGGTCGATGCAGGAGGACGAGGAGGAGCTCGAGAGGAACGGACTCGTTAGTGCGGCTAGGACATTTGCGGCTAGTGGTGGCGTGAGGTTGTAGGAGGAGGAACAATGGATGTGAAGCCATGGCGAGCTTGTGGATAAGATAAGGGACGCATTGCTGCCTACCGCTTTTTTTTTATCGAAAGATGGCCGCACCGATCAAACAAACATCATGATTAGACAATGCACAACTATTCCATGTGTTGAAAAAACGTTAATCTCCAAAACATGTTTCAACTATAATAAAAAGATTGAAAAATCAATTAATTGTTTTAAAACAATGAAATATTTGTGTTTTCCGCAAAGTGCACAATAAAATTGAGTCTAGACTATTCGATGCATCACTACTATTTCATTAGATGAAAGATGTTACGGTGGCTTCTTTACCTCCACGCGTCATACTCCGAAAAACGTTAACATTATAAACTTAGGGAGATAGGAAGCTAGCTGGTCAGGCAACAATCGCAGCCTCAGGCCTCCTAAATTGGACGCCTGCAATCGCTGTCTGAGAAAGATAACTTTTTTAGAAAGAACCAAACAAGCCTTTATTACCGATGTTTATTGGAATTGGATATAAAAAATGACGCGTGCTCTCACACAAACAGATTTTACAATAAGTTTAGACCATTGCAACGCACGGGCACTTGTACTAGTAATCTTTATCTTTACCTAATAATAAAGCGCTTATGGCTTCTGGTCATACGTCATTAGCAACTTTGCAAAAAAGCCCCTATGTTTTTCCATAATTAACCCGCAGTCACAATTCTAAATTAAAAAACAGTTCGTCATGGGAAAAAAGGGTCAGCCACATCCTCCCACCCGCACGCCTGCGCTCACATCGCCCCCGCGGCTTCGCCTTGCCCGGCACCGGCCCACCTCGCCGCCGGCCCTCTCCCTCCCCTTCTCCCGCCTTGCAGCTCCGGCGTTTGACAGATCCGCCCGCATCCCCCACCCACCCATCCCTTTCGCGTCTCATCCCTCTCTCTCTTCACGCGGCTCCTCGCTGCGCTACGTGCGGCGGCTGATTCAGGCGACGTCCGGCGAATCCCACCACCACGAGATACAGCCCGAGGCCTCCCTCAAACTTGCTGCGCCCTCCCATACGACTAGATCCGGCGCTCGCGGCCAACAAAGTTCACCGGCGACCCTCCTCCCATGGCTAGGGTTTCGGGCATCGGCTCCGGCGCCGGTGGGCGGTGGCCATGTCGCCCTCCTCTCCGCCGGTGAGTGCATCCCCTCCCCTGGCTTCGCCCTCTCTCTCCCTTTCTCTAACCTCTGCTCTTATCTTCTCCTGTAGGCGTGAGGGGAGGTACTGCTGCTCGATTTGATCCGATCATCTCGCCCGTTTTTTTTAACCTATGGAGAGTGGTACTTCTGGACAATCTTGCTAAGATGCGCTCGCTGGCGCTGACGCCCACCTGGAGAGGCCGAGAGGGCCGGAGGAGGAGGGGTTCCGAGCCGGCCGCTGGCCAACGACGACGAGAGCCCAGCCGAACCTTCTCTGCCGCTGGATAAGATACAAAACTAATAACATTATAACGCAGTCGTAGCCTGTCCCAATTGGTGGCTGCCTCCAATATGGAAGATGAGATCCCAGGTTCGATTCCCATCTTTGTACTTAATTTTTCATGCGGGCTGCGGCCCACCAGAGAAATTTGCGGAAAGGGCCCAGGCGGGACGACGGTCATTGGGCCGCTCATAAGGCCCATCAGAGCGAAAAATCGAAACATTATTTATCAGTTAAACATAGCCTGCAGGTTTATTACATCAAATAGCAGGGTCTTTTTTATAAAATTACCGCGACGGTGAACCCGATGGAAGCAATAGACACTTTATTATTACTAGCAAATATGCCCGTGCGTTGCAACGGGAGACAAAAGTATTACACCCTAACCAAATAAATATGACTAAATACCCCGCCATATGAATGTCTTTTATTTTTCTATTTTAACATGATGGTCCATCACGTTGTCGCTTATCTTTTGTTCCGACCCTCGTTGATGATGGTTGCGGTGTTCATGTAATCAAATTTTGTTGATTGATATCCATTTATATTTTTTGTGAAATGCATGGATAGTTTTTTACTCAGCGGACATTTTTTGGATCGATGAACTTTTTCGAAATTGGGGAACAAATTTTGAAATTCGCGATTTCTTTGAGTTTCTGTGTACATTTTTTAAAATTGCATAGACATTTTCTTCGAGTTCACGAATATGTTTTGAATAAATGATTATTTTCAAAATCATGAACGTTTTATATTTACTGAATACTTTGTCAAAATCATGAGTTCTTTTATAATATGCGAACTGTTTTTTAAAATCATCAACATTTTTGAATCGGTGAACATTTTATGATTCCCTAAACCTTTTTCTGAATTCCTGAACATTTTATGATTTCACGAACATTTTTTTTCAAAACTTGCAACTTTTTAAATTTGGAATTTTGAAAAATCCTGAATCAATTTTAAAAGGAAAAACAAATTAAAATAATAAAACTTGGACACATGGGCCGGCCCATGAACCCGTGCTAAGGAGGAGGAGGTGCATGCTTTGCTGCATAAGCAAAAGAAGAAAGAAAATAGGGAGAGCCAGGAGTCGAACCTGGGTCTCCTTGGTGGAGGAGAGGTTCTCTGGCCACTACGGCCAGCGCGTCGACATGATTTACTTTGGTCTCGCCGCATATAAGAACCGAAGAAGATGGCTACTTCTACGGAAAAAAAAATCCAATCGTTTTCTTCACTTACCGGTGGCATAGTGGGTAAATTCATGCGAACTTTAGAGGTAATTTTCATGACGGACGACCAGAAGTTATCCCTGCTTTATTATTATACTAGCAAACATGCCCGTGCGTTGCAACGGGAGTAAATAAGTTGCCGTGCTTCATTGTGAAGCAAATGCCAATTTTCCTAATTAGATTGGCCAGGTAGAGGATAAGTTTGACGATGACAAAAAAAGTTGCATCAATAAGAACTGAATTCCTTGGGTTGCTAGTTCGGAACATGGGACATGAATCTTGGCCACCTAATTGGGTGAACAACCCTATCTTTAGATGAGCATACTAATAATAATAAAAATAGTGTACCGATTTACTAACATCACACATTAAAAATGTTGTATACATCGTCTGGTGTCTTGGTATGTCTTTCCTTCTTTCCTGGCATCCATGTCTAAGATTGCGACCCAAATTACTTGCCTTCATGAGTGTCTAGAATGTGTTGATTTATAAAACAAATTGACCTGACTTTGCATCATAAATAGAGCATATTTAGCTACTCCTAAATTAATTTAATTACACTGCACATAAGCATCAGAATATATGCTTTCGTCTGTATAGTAATGTTTTACTTCTTCCCCGCAACCCTTTTTCTTTAAATTGTGGACCACTTTGGCTTGAAGTTCAAGTTGATATTAGCCAACTATGATATTTTGTCTATCTCCCCTTTACATGATTATCACAAATTAAAGCTAAGACTATCATACATATTATCATCGATGTCTTAAATCATGGTGGTAGGATAGAACATTTTTCGTAGTTACCTTTGTTTAATAAAATAGGTTATTTTTGTTTATTATATTCTTTTTTCAAATAATTTTTATTATGGTATCCCTAAACATAGTTTGAAATAAGCCCGAGTGAGTTTATTAATGCCGATGCATGTGTCGCTAGCGTCATGTTTTTCATGAATACAATTTAGGAAGCAGGAAAATAATATTAAAGTAAGAGTACTGCTATACACACCATATTTTCCGTCTGACTTCAGTATAACTTTGTAGATCCGACTTCGTCGATGACACGTGAAAAAGCATACCACATCAACATATTAATAATTGTACTGTCATTTAGACATTAAAATGTTGAGCCTGCAACACTTCTAGAGTAATTTTACCTGGATGCAATTGTTGTTGTTCCTCCTCCGTAGCATCAA
The DNA here is from genome assembly GCA_039707655.1 of Elymus sibiricus. NCBI lineage: Eukaryota > Viridiplantae > Streptophyta > Magnoliopsida > Poales > Poaceae > Elymus > Elymus sibiricus. The sequence goes on from CM077669.1 coordinate 129,411,589, forward strand.
TGTTTGGGTCAAAAGAATGTATAAGCTGGTTGCCAAGTTTCTCCATACCATGTCCAGGGACGTCAGGCATGACATCCTTTTCCTAATCTGAAACAATAGCTTCATTGAGAATTGACGTCTGTAGTTTACTATGCACTCGTATGAACCGGGATCAACAATGCCGGAGACAACTTATTTCGCTCGACGTACATGCTATATATAGTAATCTTCCAGTTTTCACGTCTAGGTAGTCAATCAGTATGAGTTCGTGAGGGACACAAACTGCTCTAAATCCAACATGATAACAATATTCATCAAATCCAGCAACGTGTGTATGCTCGAAGAACAAATACATGCGTACACACACGTTATCTCCGGTTTGTGACTCGGAGAACATGACAGGTGCAAACCGACACATGCCTGCACACACGCTTCCAAATCAGCCGCTTTGCTCGTCGTGCTGGTGCTCCACGCATCGTACATGTCGCTTCCGCTCACACAAGCTGGCCCCGCGGCGCTCGCCTTATCTCCTACTCTCTCGGTCTCTCCGTCTCTCTCTTAGCACCACACCGTAAGTTCCACCACACCACCACAGCTCTGCTTCTTCCCGTGCCTGCAACGCGGACTGGGTCCGAAGTGGAGATTTCTTGAACCCGTAGCGAGTGCGCAGGCGGTGGAGGGATGGCAAGGACAGTCGCGCGCTGCTAGCTAGCTGCATCTTGGGATGGCGCCGTAGTCGTTGCAACGGCGATGACGGTTCGCCAACGCGCTCGTCGACTGGGACGGCGGCCGCGACCACTGTGCCTGGCAGGGGGCGTCGCCTGCGACGCCAACTCCTTCGCCGTCCCTGTCAGCTGTTGGTGGTTCTCTGCTCCTCTCCTCCTTCCTCCCTCCCCTCCCCTTCCTTGTCACATAGCCACTGCTAGTAGTAGTGTCGCACGGCTCTGTCTTCAGGCTGCTCCGCTGCTGCACAACCTGCTGCCGTTCGCCGCTTCCTCCTCTCCTGTTGCGCCCTACGCCTTCTGGCGCGCCCCCTTCGCCACCCTTGCTACGCCCTGCACCCTCGCTGTGCCTGGCAGGGGGCGTCGCAGTCGACGCCAACTCCTTCGCCGTCCCCGTCGGCTGGTGGTGGTTCTCTGCTCCTTCCCTAGCCTCCTTCCTCCCCCCTCCCCTTCTTTGTCACACTACCCCCTTCGCCTCCCCTGATTGCCATGGAGGCGCCATAGCCGCCGCCCCCATGCCTCGCGCGTCGCCGCTGCCTGATTCCGCTCGCCCCAACCCACTTGTGCGTCACCGCCGCACCACGAGCTCCTGGCCGAGCGAGGTGTAGGACTGGATGTAGAGGAAGAGGAGCACGTCGCGGAGGTCGGCCTCCCACGCGCCGTCCGCGGCAGAGCCATCGTCTTCGCTGGGTAGAATCGCGGCGAGCGTCCCGAGCGCCAACGCGGCCTGGTCGGCGGGGATCTACAGCGCCTTCGCGAGCGCCGCGGCGCCCACGCGCCCGGGCCACGACGCCGGGGAGGGTGGCGGTGGCTGCCATGGAAGGGGATCCGGGGAGGGAGGAGGCGGCTGCCATGGAAGGGGATGAGAGCGATTGTGTGGGGGTGGAGATTAAAAAAAAAGAAAAATACGAACCGTTTTTTCACTTATTTCTGGAGCGCGGGTTGAATAGCCAAAACAGTAGGGGCTTTTGTGCAAAAGCGCTGCGACGACGGACGACCAGAAACCCAATTCTCTTTATTATTATATATATATATATATATATATATATATACTAGTACATATGCCCGTGCGTTGCTACAGCCCTTGTTCGGACCATGGGTTGCAAAGACCAAGCCATACTCCTGTCATTCAAAAGTACAAAACCAGAAATATGCATTGTATATTTTAGATCAATTCGACACCTTTTCCCAAACCATGATGCTATGATAGAACTAAGAATACCACTCAAATAAAGCAACTGCCACGCAAGGCAACCAGTCAATATCATTTTAATAGCACTATGCAAACGAACACAACTCTTAACCAAGGCCAGGCGAACCAAGCTAACCACACTGCTACACTATGACTAAAACCCTTGCCTTGCTGCCTTGCACCTACTCCCTCTCCATCGACGAGGAAGGCATCAGCACCCTCCACGGCAACCTCCTCTGCCACATCATCACCTGCCTCACAACCTCCTCTGCCACATCATCACCTGCCTCCCTGTCAAGTGCACAGTCACCCTCGTCTCCGCTAATTGGCTCCACCCTGCTCGTCATGAACAATATTCGACCTGTCCAGATTTATCCTCCTGTAAGTTATTATAATTACACTGAAAGTATGAGAGCTATTAAAACTGACCGGTACTTAAATTGAGAAGACATGACAAAAGTACAAAAAAATCTAAGAACGGATTTTGAGAAACCACATTTGTCATGAACCAGGTTTTGGTCTCAGAGCGCCATTCATGTCCGATAATATCAGAAGCGCTTCAAGAAGATTCTATAATATAATAGTGTAATATTTGTGAGCATCGTCAGCTAGTCTAGTAAAACAGAACCATATGCTAGTGGTATCTGATTAGAAAGTTTTTGGGACCTATTTCAAAAATTATAGCATCAGATCTGATCCAAAATGCTAGAACTTTGTCTCTTCACAAGCTCATGTTTTGTAACTAATATGCAGCTACAGAAATCATCTACCACACTAATCAAAAACTCTAATTAGACAAAAGAATAAGAACAAGTGCTTCTACCACAATTGTACAGTATGCATTGATAAACCTGCAAAAGTGTGTTCAAATTTAGGAGCAGTCAACACAGGCAACGCATACATATCTATGGAGCTTATTCTAGAAAGCACATACTTCCTTTTAGGCATAAAAATAAATACCTGTTGGGCAGGAAGCGCAACACAACATAGGCCAAAATAATTCCCCTATGTTTTTCAGATCGTAAGCTTCAAGAGTAACTTCAAAACCAAAAAAGAAATCACTGAAAAGCTCCAGCAAGAGAAATTCACGTGTTAAAAACAAACGAATGAGAAAAAGTTAAACACAGACACACACACACCTGTAGGCGCTTCGGACGTGTATGGGGGAGCTCATAATTCTTTGCTCCAACGAAGGCAAGCAGTGGTGGCCATGCCCAAGGCGGCAGATGTCATCCATGCTAAAAAAATCTAAAAAATAGCATCGTTCAGACCTACAGACCTATTCAAACTATCCTTGACCAAAAACCTATCTTATCGACCTATTCATTTAATCAAATAGAGACTCAATATTGTGCAAACTCGAGACTCCGAATATTCAGGATGCGGAATGGAGTGCAGAGTTGAAATTCTAAAATAGAACTACATGTGTACAAGACTTAATCTGTTTGTTGTTCACATCCACATATAACATACAGAGATCTGTGGCATCATATCAGTTGAGAATCCGATGTGAATGTAAGTTTCAGGGAGGCTGGGCTAACTTTCACATGAGTTCTTATTAAGATGTGGAGGGGTGACAGGGAAGAAACGCTCCATGGCTTTGTGCCAATACAAAAACTCAGGGATCTCCTAAATCTTGTTTATCTGGGTTGACAATATGAGTAAAATAGTGCACAATTATCTCCAGATTCAGCAATTGGAGGGACATCCAACAAAATCTCCTGATAATACAAGAGAACATAAGGTGCAGCGGAGTAGAGTAGATCACCCATTTATGATTGAAACCATGTCAAACTTTAATAACCTTTATAGACGTGACATGTCTCCTCTGTTTCAAGAAAAAATAATGTGAACATGTCTTTGAGGAGAGCAACTAAAATGAAGATCAGGGGACCCCAAGTGTTAAAGAGACAGTAACCACACTAAAGAAAAAGTTACTAACAGACCTCAAACCATCACTCTGGAAAATGTGAATCACTCGGTTTAAAAACCTGTGGAAAATACGTTTATTTTATCCCAATAAGACAGTTCCAAACATGTGTAGAAATTACTGCTAATGTGTGCAAGCTAGATGTCAACTCTTGGCACCATAGTTGGTCATGCATGGCAAGTAGAAATTTCTAGGCTTCAGTTGTAGTATCAGCACTAATAGTCCAGAATACATAATATTCGAACAACCTCGTATCACATAATGGCTTTCATGGCGAACTGACCCAAAGATGACGATGTAGATCTTGCAGATGGTCATCCACCGCAGGTCCCGTACTTCATCATCCACAGCCGCCGCGAGCATTGGCCACGCGCCCCACCGTGAAACACTTCGCACTACTGCCTGCCATGTTGCTAGCCCCGTAGCCTGCAGGCCACCATTGCCGCCGCCACCACCCCGGGGCTTGACTTTGCCCTGCCCTGTTAATCATGTCCAGACCGCAGCTCCCAGATATTTGGGTCAGAATGTGATGACGATATGCATCATGGTGATCTCCTGCTTGTTACTTTTAGTGAACTCAGTGGGCTTGGCATTGGGGATGCAATTACCGTTGAGCCACTTCTCATACTGGAAACATGATGAGCCTCAAATTCTTTCTATCTCGAAATAGGTAATGATCTTAAACGAAATTCTGCACTGTGTTAAAACTGACAGACGACAACCTGTTCTTGCTCTACTTTTTAAAAGATTATAATTCAGATGACAAAAATCAGTACCATTGGAAATCTTATGACAAAGACTGGAGTATTCATGTTGGGGACATGTATAAATTCTGAACCAATTAGTCCCAGTTCTCAACTTAAACCTCTGTCTTTATTTCCAAAATACAAACTGCATCTATTGTGTGTGATTTCTTCCAGTCTACACATCAAACTATCATCTTAGTTACTGTATTATATACTCCCTCTATCTCAGTACATATCTACACCAAAAAAATCTTATATTGTGAGACAGAGGGAGTAGGTGTTACCTTTGAAACGTAGCTGGCCAGTTTGACTTCAACTTCAGAACTCGGATGAATTTCTTCTCAGTGGATGTATGCTCCTTCGTTTGGCGACGCACACATCAGTCTGAACCAGCGCCCGCTAGGAGCCAGCAAAAATTTAAAGCAGTTTCTTTAAGGAAAAATAAAACCAGTTCTGAATTGCAGAGCATGCACAAATGGGAAAGAAAAAAGCCTCTGAATCTGTATCTCGGCAAAACACTTCACAACCTTCACCCCAGCAGAGAACCAAGTCTGAAGGTGTACTTTGATTTCTGATTCTACCTGCAACCAGAGTGTTTTCTCTCTAAAAAAGAGCAACCAAAGTGTACACAATCAACTTCAGTTCGTACATGTGCAAAAGCCCTGCTACCTAGCATCTCAGAATCATACAGTACTTGATTCAGCATAATGGGTAGACCTAATGCAGAGGATTAAGTTGGCTCCTATTTCTCTTATTAGCCATTTAATTAGCTATCAAAATCTCAAAGTTTTGTGTGAAAATCATCAAGCTAAAATTTGAGATTCAGACAACACTTGAGAGGCATAGAAGATTAGGCAAAACTGACAGAATGGAGGCCAATCTGAGACGGGGACTACCTGCTTGCCGTGGATGACGAGGTCGGGGCTCTCCTGGGGCGCAAGGGCGCGGAGGATCTTGGCGACGGCGAGGGGCAGGCCGCCTCCCGAGCAGCCTCGTTGCGCTGCCCCGCGCCTCCGACCTCGGCAGCCGCCGGAGTGCCGCCGCCGACCGCGACCACCATCGCCGCCCGCCATTCAAGCCGTGCCAGCGCCAGCGCCGCCCGCCATGGCCGCCGTGCCAGCGCCGCCGCCGACCACGACCACCAGCTCCGCCCGCCATGGCCGCCGTTCCAGCGCCGCCCCGATGCTGCGCCATGGATCTCCACCTCCGCCCGATCTACTCCCTCGCCGGCGCCGAGTCCCGCCGCCGCCGGTCGGCGCGGCACCGGATCGGGCGGCCGGCGCGGGTCCTGCGCCTCCTGGCGGCTGGGATCGGGAGGCAAGGGAGAGGAGAGCCTGTGCTTGCGTCTGTGCATGTTTTTTTTACAACCCTGGACAAAACGTTTTTTCACTTTTAGGAAAGGACTGCGGGTTAATTACGAAAAAGGACAGGGACTTTTTTGCAAAATTACTGACGACGTACGACAGAAGCAGTAGCTGCTTTATTATTAGGGAAAGATTAGGTAAAGATAAAGATATATATATATATATAGGTAAAGATAAAGATTATTATTAGGGGAGATTAGGGGTAGAGATAGAGAGGTAGGGATATATAGAGATAATAATTGAACTATTTATTATCTATTTATTTGTTCGCGCGTTAAAGTGCATCTCTTGGATAGCCGCACTCACGCTCGCGGCGTGACGAAGTGACGAGTGCTATAAATCAAAGGCTTCCTCGCTGCTCCCCCCACCCATCCATTCCATGGAATCACAGCAACAAACCACCACCCTGAATGTGACATGTACCACAGCATGGAACACCCTCCTCGCCCTTCTTTCTCGGTTTCGCCGTTTGCTTGTTGCTCGTCATCCTGCTGTTCTTCATTTGGCGCGCTCGGGTCAGGAAGACCATGGCCATCGACGTGCCACACTTCTGGCAGGGCTGGCGCTAGATGGCCATCCTGCACGGCCGCGGCGGAGCACCAAGACCGAAGCGGCGATCAACGCCCTGGAGCACCATGATGAGGCGCCCATGCTGGCTGTGGCTGGTGCCTGAAGCCGCCTCGTCTCTTTCAGTTTCCAATTCCATGCTAGAATAAGTTAATGTGTTGCAGCTCCTCTTCGAGGATGGTTTGCTTGCTTTTAGTTGCTGGCCGTGTGTCGTGTCGCCCTTGGAGGCCGTTCGTCTGCAGTACGCTTTAGTTGTTGGTTTAGCGTGTGTACTGTGCACTGCTGCTATCTTAATCGGCTGTCAAGGAACTTGTCTGTTTATCAACGTGCTCTGCTGCCCTCTCAAACAAACCTCGTGCTTCTCCGGTGTCCCAATGGTAGATTATTATTTTTCGAAAACAAGGATAACCCCGGCCTATGCGATCATCAAACAGATAAAAACCATAAAATTAGAGGCAGGATAGACTAATCTCGAAGACACAAAGTTTGCAGAATTTAGTATTTCAAGAGGAGTAGCAGAGCTTGGTAGCCCATCAAAAAAGTATTACAGCTACATAGTCAAATTTGAGAAGTGATGAATTATTTGTGGTTTACACATCTTTTTCCTGCATGCAATCAAGATACAAATTTACACAAATAACATGAAACTAACCATGTCATTAACTATATCCTGATAACATACATGGTAACTCTCAAACAGAATACACTTGCTGCTTTCAATGGAGAAAAACACCATGTCGTTGTGTCGCCATCACTCCAGCTGGTTCTTACTCACTCTTTTTTTTTTAAAACAAAGAAGAAAAACCCCGGCCTCTGCATCTGAATGATGCATGCAGCCATAAAGCTGGTTCTTACTGGACAGCAAAAAGGGAGAACACCTGATTTAACTACAGGGCAAACAAAAGAACACTTGGAACCATCTGGTGTTGTGGCTGTTGTTCAATCATGGCCAAGTAAACAGAGGCACTGGCAGCAACTTTGACAATAGGGCACGATGGACATGGCCTGCCAAGCCCCGATGAGCATGAACCTCAACACAAATAGAAAAGAAAGACCATGGACAGTAAAAAATATATCTCTGCTCAATTTTTTGTTTCCAGTGGATAGCAAATCATGCAATGATGTTTCTTAAAAATTAAGGAATCAGCAACTTTAAGTAAGTAAAACCTGAAGAGCCTTCTTTTCCTGTTCCATCTCGTTTAACTTCGTCTCATAAGCACCTTTGTAAATTGTTTCATCTCCGCGTCCAGAAATTTAAATTTAAAAGGGTATAATTACATTTCCAGATGGAACAAAGAACACAGCACCAGAGCACAATTTTGACTATTAGAATCGCATGTCAGTTGTGGTTATCTTTGAACATTAATTTACAATGGATGGAGGAACGAAGATTATTCAGAACATATGAACAAATTGTCGAGGTCGAGCCAGACAAGTTGTAAATTCGTCTTACAATAGTACCATGTTGAAGTCCTTTATTTAGATCTTGCAGCTCCATATCCAGTTTTTCCTGTATGGATGAGTGTTGTCTTTCCTTTTCTTCTTCATCAACTTCACCTGAAGGAGGGTGCTTATCAGAGAAAGTGTCATGAACACATGGTATTGTTTCAGTAACTTACTTCACAATTCGAGTGCTCCTACTTCACAACCTGAACCTGAACCTAGATCGTCGATAAGCATTCCCTTAACAGTGCAAGTTGATCATGTAATCCATGTCTGCAGGCAGTGGAAAACTTCTGCCGTGTTACATCAGCTTCCAACTGCTGAATCTTCAATATATAGGTAATAAGTTCACATTCTGCTCGGGAAAATTCCATGATCCCAACGGTTGTTGCAACAAAAAAAAAAGTGTCATCAATATGGCGTGCATCATGTTAAACTGAGTCGCCAAAAGAAAAAGAATTAACTCTACCAAATCGACATAAAATTTTCCTACATACCCAATTTCAGGTTAACACGCAGCAAATGGAAAAGAGTTAATTAAGAGTGTACATTTCAGGACAACATACCTCTCCTGCTCTCCACTGCTGCACCACAACCCCCCTCAGTCCCAAGTCCCAACCATATGCAAATGCCCCAATCTTCCCACCAAACCAGCAACTCCCCAGAAACCACATCACCACGGAGCAAAACCAGAGCAAAATCGATTCAAATGGTGCAGTTACAATTCAGGCAAGTGATCCAAACAATTTTTTGACGAAAAGATAGCCCTAGGGCCATAAGTTTCATTGATTAATCAGAGAGAGGAATACAAAGTGCACCAGAGCTACAGTTAGGGCAGATCAGAGAATTTTGGAGCTGGTTTCCAGTAGGTACAACCAGCATACAGCACGGTAATATTCAGCACTCAAGGCGGCTGAAAGAGTCGGTCTAGCAGGCCTATACCAGCCGCCAACCAGCTTCTCGCTCCGTCAGGCTGCAGTGCTGCACAACTGTGTGAGCACCAGAGCAGAAGGGTTCGGCTCTAGGAGTCGCATCCAACGATTGCCAGTGAAGAGAGAGGCGGCGCTTGGTGCAGTGGCGCAGCAGCTCCGCCCCGGCCATCGAACGCTCAGTGGGAGTCCCAGAACGATGTAAGCCTGCCTGCCGTCGCCGACAAAGAGCAGAGCTCGTCGACAGAATAGTCCGTGCGTGGGCAAGGGCAGACCATGCCACGGCCTAGTATGATCTGTCCAGTACACTAGAGTAAAGCCATTGCCAGCGGCAGGGCAGAGCTCTCCCTTGCTTCTGAATGTCCGGGATGCCAAGACCACACAGCCCAGTGTAGGAGATCTTCGACAATCGGAACAGGGAACTTCGCAATCACTGTCATTGCGTTCAGGTGCACAGGCCACACATGCCTTTTATAATTTTTGACCAAATAACAGGTGCACGGCCACGGCGGTAGTTGCGCGGCGCCTTTATTTTGTTGTTGTCAGCTCGTGCGGCTTCGACTCCTTGGCAACCCACAGCTGGGGTGGGAATATGTGCAGGAGCGAGTCGTGTCACGCATGCCATTTTTTCCCTAAACTTCGCACGCGAATAGATTGGGCACCCCATCTCGATCATCACAAGATTTCAGGTCTTTTTAATTTTCCTGTTATTTTTTGAAATTAATATTCAAAAAATAGAGGGGTGGAGCACCCATGATCTCCTGTGTATTTTCAGAATACGACTTGCCTTTTGTATTTCAGCAAAAAATGGACAAATTTTATCAATGTACCATCAAACTAACTCAAATTTTTTCCACACGCTAGAGTAATCATTGCAAGCATGCATGCCAAGTTTGAATGATTTTCGAAGTGCTATGCATTTTTAATTTTACTTTAGTTTTAACTATATTTTGTTTTCCTTTTTCTTTTCTCATTTTCTTTTCGGTTATAATCTTTACTCAAACAATTTTCAAATTTTTTATTCTAACTTTTCTTTCCATTTGTTTTTCTTTCAACTTCATTTTCTTTTCGGTTTTTATCTAACCTTTACAATTTTCACTTTTTTCCCATTCAACCAAAACTTTTAAACAAACATTTCATAATTCATTCAAACAAACCTGAATTTCATTCAACTTTTAGGAAATTTTACATAATTGTTGAACGAAATTTAAAACGAACCCTAATCTAACCCTAATCTAGGCGTCGTCTACGTCGCCGAGGTCGTCGCCATTGCTGCCGTCGAGCCATCGTCGGCGCTGCTGCTGTCGTTGATGTCGACGATGGGCGCCGCCGGAGAGTCAACGATGACGGCATGGTAGCTGGGAAAGTCTAGCGAGTCCTTCGGTTAGCAGGCGGCAGGCGCGACCTGCATGTACTCCCGGAGAAGCGGGAACGACACCGGTGCCGTCTCCGACTCGCGAAAGGCCACGAGGTAGCTGGGCATGTCCTCGGGGTCGCCGACCTCCGCCGCCACCCGCTGGTAGTCGACCACCAGAGCAAGCTCCGGCTCCGGCTCGGCTGGAGGTGCGCGGCTGGACCCAGCGCCGGCACGCGCTCTGCCCAGATCCGCGGTGCGGCTGTCGCCTCCACCTAAGCGCAAAGTGTCGCGGTCACCACGATCACCGTCGCGGTAACCGCCTGTCGTGCCACCCGTCGCGCCAAAGGCGCCAAAGCCAGTGCGGGTACAGTGTGCTTCGCCGAGGTGAAACAATGCATAGCCCTTGACCGGCAACGCTGGAAGGACGTCGGCGGCCGCCTGCACGATACGGGGCGACCACCTCCTTGTAGGTGCGGCCGTCCCAAAGATCGTGGTGGCGACGGTTGTTGTGCCTCACCAGCGGCCAACGCCCCTCGAACGTGTGCAGCCGCCGCTCTCAGTCCTTGATACGTCCATTTTGCATCATGATTTCCTACTATTATTTATTATGTTTTATTGAATAATAATGCTTTGGGGAGTGATTCTAATGCCTTTTCTCTCATAATATGCAAGGTTTACACAAAGAGGGAGAATACCGGCAGCTGGAATTCTGGACCTAAGAAAAGCACATCACAGATACCTATTCTGCGCAACTCCAATGAAGCTGAAATTTTACGGAGATTATTTTTGAATTAAATAAGAAATACTGGAGCAGAAAAGTACCAGAGGGTGCCTACCTGGTGGGCACAACCCACCAGGACGCGCCAGACCCCCCTGGGCACGCCCTGATGGATTGTGGCCACCTCGGCCCACCTCCGGTGCCCATCTTCTAGTATATAGTCACAATTGACCTAGAAAAAATAAGAGAAGGACTTTCGGGACGAAGCGCCGCCGCCTCGAGGCGGAACTTGGGCAGGAGCACTTTTGCCCTCCGGCGGAGCGATTTCGCCGGGGGAACTTCCCTCCCGGAGGGGGAAATCGAAGCTATCGTCATCACCAACACCCCTCTCGTCGTTGGGAGGCCAATCTTCATCAACATCTTCAACAACACCATCTCCTCTCAAACCCTAGTTCATCTCTTGTGTTTAATCTTTGTATCGGAACCTCAGATTGGTACCTGTGGGTGACTAGTAGTGTTGATTACCTTGCATAGTTGATTACTATATGGTTTATTTGGTGGAAGATTACATGTTCAGATCCATTATGCTATTCAATACCTCTCTGATCTTGAGCATGTTTATTATTTGTGAGTAGTTACCCTTGTTCTTGAGGTCACGGGAGAACTCATGTTGCAAGTAATCATGTGAATTTGATATGTGTTCGATATTTTGATGATATGTATGTTGTGATTCCCTTAGTGGTGTCATGTGACCGTCGACTACATGACACTTCACCACTCATGGGCCTAAGGGGATGCATTGTGGAGTAGTTATTAGATGATGGGTTGCTAGAGTGACAGAAGCTTAAACCCTAGTTTATGCGCTACTTCGTAAGTGGCTGATTTGGATCCAAACGTTTAATGCTATGGTTAGATTTTATCTTAATACTTTTCTCGTAGTTGCGGATGCTTGCGAAGGGGTTAATCATAAGTGGGAGGTTGTTCAAGTAAGAACATCACCCAAGCACCGGTCCACCCACATATCAAATTATCAAAGTAGCGAACACGAATCAAACCAACATGATAAAAGTGACTAGATGAATTCCCGTGTACCCTCAAGAACACTTTGCCTATTACTAGAGATTGTTCTGGCCTGTCCTTTGCCTCAAACGGATTGGGCTACCTTGCTGCACCTTATTTATCGTTACCGTTACTTGCTCATTACAAATTACCTTGCTATCAAACTACCTGTTACCTACAATTTCAGTGCTTGCAGAGATTACCTTGCTGAAAACCGCTTGTCATTTCCTTCTGCTCCTCGTTGTGTTCGACACTCTTACTTATCGAAAAGACAACGATTGATCCCCTATACTTGTGGGTCATCAAGACTCTTTTCTGGCGCCGTTGCCGGGGAGTGAAGCGCTCTTGGTAAGTGGAAATCGGTAAGGAAAAATTTATATTACGTGCTGAAATTTATTGCTACTTGCTACTATGGAGAACAATCCTTTGAGGGGTTTGTTTGGGGTATCTTCACCTCGACCGGAACCACAATTAGTTGCCCCTCAACCTACTGCACCTTCTGAAAATATTTCTTATGAAATTCCTTTGGGTATGGTAGAACAACTGCTTGCTAAACCTTATGCAGGAGATGGAACTGAACACCCTAATATGCATCTATTATATGTGAACGAAATATGTGGATTATTTAAGCTTGCAGGTTTACCCGGAGATGAAGTTAAGAAGAAGGTTTTCCCATTATATTTGGAGGGAAAAGCATTGACATGGTATAGGCTACGTGATGATCTTGGATCGTGGAACTGGAATCGTTTGCAATTGGAATTCCACCAAAAGTTTTATCCTATATATGCATCTAGTTCATCGTGATCGGAATTATATATATATTTTTTGGCCTCGTGAAGGAGAAAGTATCACTCTCACTTGGGGGAGGCTTAAGTCAATGTTATATTCATGCCCCAATCATGACATTCCGAGAGAAGTTATCATTCAGAATTTTTATGCTCGGCTTTCTCATAATGATCAATCCATGCTCGATACTTCTTGTGCTGGTTCTTATATGAAGAAGACTATTGAATTCAAGTGGGATCTCTTAGAAAGAATTAAACGCAACTCTGAAGATTGGGAACTCGACGAAGGTAACGAGTCAGGTATAAAGCTTGAATTTGATTGTGTTAAATCTTTTATGAATACTGATACTTTTCATAAGTTTAGCACTAAATATGGACTTGACTCTAAGATAGTAGCCTCTTTCTGCGAAGCTTTTGCTACTCACGTTGATCTCCCTAAGGAGAAGTGGTTTAAATATCATCCCCTATTAAAGAAGAAATTAAAGAACCTGTCGTAGCTAAAGAAGAAACTATCATTTACAATGTTGATCCAGTTGTGCCTACCGCTTATATTGAAAAACCACCTTTCCCTGTTAGGATAAAGGAACATGCTAAGGTATCAACTGCGGTCCGTAAGAGTAATCTAAAAACATCTAAGCCCCCTGAGCAAATTAAAGTAGAACCTAGTGTTGCTATGGTTAAAGATCTCTTGGTAGAAAATATTGATGGGCATGTTATCTACTTCTGTGATGAAGCCGCTAGAATTGCTAATCCTGATGAAAAATATAAACATAGACCCATAGAAGGCATGCATGTTGTCTCAGTCAAAATAGGAGATCATTGCTATCATGGGTTATGTGATTTGGGTGCTAGTGTGAGTGCTATTCCTTTTACCTTATACCAAGAAATTATGGATGAAATAGCACCTGTTGAAATAGAAGACATTGATGTTACTATTAAACTTGCTAATAGAGACACCATCACACCACTTGGGATTGTTAGAGATGTTGAGGTCTTGTGTGGGAAAGTGAAATACCGTACTGATTTTCTAGTCCTTGGTTCCCCACAAGATGACTTTTGTCCCATCATCTTTGGTAGACCTTTCTTGAGTACCGTCAATGCTAAGATAGATTGTGAAAAACAAATTGTCGGTGTCAGTTTTGATAATGTGTCTCATGAGTTTAATTTTTCAAAGTTTAGTAGACAACCTCGTGATAAAGCGTTACCTAGCAAAGATGAAATAATTGGTCTTGCTTCCATTGATGTGCCTCCCACTGATCCATTAGAACAATATTTGCTTGACCATGAAAATGATATGCACCTGCATGAAAGAAATGAAATATATCAAATTTTCTTTGAACAACAACCTCTCCTGAAACACAATTTGCCTATTGAAAATCTTGGAGGTCCTCCTCCACCTAAAGGTGATCCTGTGTTTGAATTGAAACAATTGCCTGACACTTTGAAGTATGCTTATCTTGATGAGAAAAAGATATATCCTGTTATTATTAGTGCTAACCTTTCAGAACATGAAGAAGAAAGATTATTAAAAGTTCTAAGGAAGCACCGGGCTGCTATTGGATATACTCTTGATGATCTTGAGGGCATTAGTCACACTCTATGTCAGCACAAGATTAATATGGAACCTGATGCTAAACCCGTTGTTGATCACCAACGACATTGAATCCTAAGATGAAGGAAGTGGTAAGAACTGAAATATTAAAACTTCTGAAAGCAGGTATAATCTATCCTATTGCTGATAGTAGATGGGTAAGTCCCGTTCATTGTGTCCGTAAGAAAGGAGGTATTACCGTTGTTCCTAATGATAAGAATGAACTCATTCCACAAAGAATTGTTACTGGCTAAAGAATGGTAATTGATTTTAGAAAATTAAATAATTAGAAAGATTATCTAAGCACACACACTTTTGCTTCCTAGACGGATATTCTGGTTTCTCTCAAATACCTGTGTCACAATCCGATCAAGAGAAAACCACCTTTACTTGCCCTTTTGGAACCTATGCTTATAGACGTATGCATTTCGGTTTATGCAATGCACCTGCTACCTTTCAAAGATGTATGACTGCTATATTCTCTGATTTTTGTGAAAAGATTTTGGAGGTTTTCATGGATGATTTTTCCGTTTACGGAACTTCTTTTGATGATTGCTTAAGCAACCTTGATCGAGGTTTGCAGAGATATGAACAAACTAATCTTGTCTTGAATTGGGAGAAGTGTCACTTTATGGTTAATGAAGGCATTGTCTTGGGGCATAAAATATCCGAATGAGGTATTGAGGTGGATAAAGCTAATATTGATGCAATTGAGAAAATGCCATGTCCTAAAGATATTAAAGGTATTTGCAGTTTCCTTGGTCATGCTGGTTTTTATAGGAGGTTCATTAAAGACTTCTCTAAAATTTCTAGGCCTCTTACTAATCTTTTGCAAAAGGATATTCCTTTTGTTTTTGATGATGATTGTGTGGAAGCCTTTGAAACACTCAAGAAAGCCTTAACATCTGCACCTATTGTTCAACCACCTGATTGGAACTTACCTTTTGAAATTATGTGTGATGCTAGCGATTATGCTGTTGGTGATGTTCTAGGACAAAGAGGAGATAAGAAATTGAATGTTATCCATTATGCTAGCAAAACTCTAGACAGTGCTCAACGGAACTATGCTACTACTGAAAAAGAATTTTTAGCGGTCGTGTTTGCATGTGATAAATTTAGATCCTATATTGTCGACTCGAAAGTAATTGTTCACACCGACCATGCTGCTATAAAATATCTTATAGAAAAGAAAGATGCTAAACCTAGACTCATTAGGTGGGTTCTCTTGCTCCAAGAATTTGACTTGCATATTGTTGATAGGAAGGGAGCTGAGAACCCCGTAGCTGATAACTTGTTTAGGTTAGAAAATATTCTTGATGACCCAGTACCTATTGATGATAGTTTCCCTGACGAACAATTAGCTGCAATAAATGTTTCTCAAAACACTCCTTGGTATGCTGATTATGCTAATTACATTGTCGCTAAATATATACCACCTAGTTTCACATACCAACAAAAGAAAAAAAATCTTCTATGACTTAAGACATTACTTTTGGGATGACCCACATCATTATAAAGGAGTAGATGGTATTATTAGGCGTTGTGTACCTGAGCATGAACAGGAACAAATCCTATGGAAATGTCATTCCGAAGCTTATGGAGGACATCATGCGGGAGATAGAACTGCTCATAAGGTACTACAATCTGGTTTTTATTGGCCTACTCTTTTCAAAGATGCTCGTAAGTTTGTCTTGTCTTGTGATGAATGTCAAAGAATTGATAATATCGGTAAGCGTCAGGAGATGCCTATGAATTATTCTCTTGTTGTTGAACCATTTGATGTTTGGGGTTTTGATTATATGGGACATTTTCCTTCCTCTAATTGGTACACTCATATTTTGGTTGCTGTTGATTATGTCACTAAGTGGGTAGAAGCTATTCCAAGTAGTAATGCTGATCACCACACCTCCATTAAAATGCTTAAAGAGATTATGTTCCCGAGGTTTGGAGTCCCTAGATATTTAATGACTGATGGTGGTTCACACTTCATTCATGGTGCTTTCCGTAATATGCTTGCTAAATATGATGTTAACCATAGAATTGCATCACCATATCATCCTCAATCTAGTGGTCAAGTTGAACTTAGCAATAGAGAAATAAAATTGATATTGCAAAAAACTGTCAATAGGTCTCGTAAGAATTGGTCTAAGAAATTAGATGATGCACTTTGGGCCTATAGAACAGCTTATAAAAATCCTATGGGTATGTCTCCATACAAAATGGTATATGGAAAAGCTTGTCATTTGCCTCTAGAATTAGAACATAAAGCATTTTGGGCAATTAAAGAACTTAACTATGATTTCAAACTTGCCGGTGAGAAGAGGCTATTTGATATTAGCTCACTTGATGAATGGAGAACCCAAGCCTATGAGAATGCCAAGTTATTTAAAGAAAAATTAAAAGATGGCATGACAAAAGAATCCAAAAGCGGGAATTCAAAATAGGAGACTATGTTCTTTTGTTCAACTCTCGTTTAAGATTTTTTGTAGGTAAGCTTCTCTCCAAATGGGAAGGACCTTATATTGTTGAAGAGGTCTATCGTTCTGGAGCTATCAAGATTAATAACGCCGAAGGTACTAACCCGAAGGTGGTCAATGGACAAAGAATTAAGCATTATATCTCAGGTACGCCTATTAATGTTGAAAGCAATGTTATCCAAACCATGACACCGGAGGAACACATAAAAAAAACCTTCCGGAACACTCCAGAATTCTTAAAAATAGGAGGTACATGATACGGTAAGTAAACGGACTCCGAAAAATCCGCAAAAATATTTTTTGTCAGTTTTGGAATATTATAGAATTTTGGAAATAAAGAAATAAACCGGAAGGTGATCGAGATGAGCACGATACACCAGGGCGCGCCAGGCACCCCTGGGCGTGCCCTGGTGGATTGTGCCCACCTCGGACACCTCCCCGACTCCGTTTTCCTTCCATATGCTTGTTTTCCAAGAATAAAAATTCTCTATATATATCCCCGACTGTTTTAATGACCGCATCGCAGAAAAATCCTCTGTTCTTGTTTCGTGCTATTTCTCTTGTCAGATCTATCAAGTCGGGCATCATGTCTTCTCCTTCTTCTAATAACGTGGAAGAAGATGTTTGGCTAATGAAGATAGAACTGAAGAGGGAGGAGCCAGAAGAAGCCAACAATAAAAGGAAGGGCAAGGAGGCTATGGTGGATCAGTCCCCTAAAGGAGAGCAATCCATGCCAACAAAGGAGGGAGAAGAAGAAGATATCCTTCAACCTTATTACAATCATCTCACCCCTATTGAAATCGAAGCTTTTAGAGCTTTCAAAGCGGTCCGTGTTCAGAATAAATTTCTCATCCGTGAAAATATCTTACTAGAGGAGCATATCAATAACCTTCGGAGAGTCATCCGCAAATTGGAGCACCTTTTGAAGTTGAAGTGTGAAAAATCTACACCACCACCTTCTTCATCACCACCACCGAAGGAAACTTGAGCACACGGGTATGGGCACTCCCCTTGGCTTGAGCCAAGCTTGGGGGAGGTGCCCCGGTATCGTATCGGCATCACTTTTATTCATCTTTACCTATTTTAGTTCGATCTTTAGTTTCCCTTTGCTTTAGTTGAATAAAAGTTTAGCATGATCTATTTTCGTGTGTTAGTTTCGTGGCCTATCTATCTATGTAATCGTGTGAGAGCTATATAATAAAGTTTAGTTTGAGTTTTTGTTTCTCTACTTTCTTGTTGCAATCAAAATAAAAGGAAAGAAAAATAAATGAAAAGAATCATATACTAATCTTATGGTGAGTGATGACATCACATAAGGAAAAGTATAAGTAGTAAAATTTATTAGAGATTGACAAACATAGCATTGGTCAATGATGCAATTCATGAAAGAATTAATAAGGGAAGAGAAGATTCACATGCAAATACACTATCTTGGACATCTTTTATGATTGTGAGCCCCCATCAAATATTATATGTCAAATTTGTTGATGTTGGACAAGGAAGACAACGTAATGATTTATGTTTGTTCATATTCATATAGAAGTTATATTGTCATAGATCCTTCAATATGTGGTGCTTGCCCAATATCTTTGGTAGCCGAAAATTCCGCACTAAGTAGAGATACTACTTGTGCATCCAAAAACCCAAAACCAAATTCATTTTTGAGATTTCACCATACCTACCTACGGATCGAGAAAGATCCCTCAAGTAAGTTGTCATCGGTGCAAAAAGGCAATAAAAATTGCTTCTAAAAGTGTTTTGATCAATTAGTGTAAGAGAAAATTGAGCGTTATACGAACTTATGATGGCAAAGTAATAAAAGCGACGGACTGCATAATAAAGGTTGCTATCATAGGGGGCAATATAGCGTGACGTTCTTTTACATTAAGGGATTGGGCATACAAACCAACAAGCGCACGGCAACCTCTGCTTCCCTCTGTGAAGGGACTATCTTTTACTTTTATGAATTTACTTTTTTTGCAAAGAGTCAAAGTATTCTTCCCTATTCCTTTTTAGTTTTTCTCTTTTGCAAGCATCATGTGGTGAGGAAAGATCTAGGCACATATATCCAGTTGGATATGGGTGGGCATGAGTTATTATGGTTGACATCACCCTTGAGGTGAATATGTTGGGAGGCAAAACTATAAGCCCCTATCTTCCTATGTGTCCGGTTGAAACTTTTTGTTCATGGGTACGCCGTGAGTGTTAGAAATCATAGAAGACTAAATAATGGTTGAGTATGTGGACTTGCCAAAAGGCTCCTACATGAGACCCTTCCTGAAAATATGATGAATTGTAGTTGCAATGTTGACCGAGAACATAGTTTGTTAGTTTTCAATAAGGTTTATGCTTCATACTTCTATGTTGTGATGAATTGTTACTTGTGCATGAGAAGTTATATGATAAAAGTGTATTGAATAAGTTTTATGATAAATTTTGTTGTTGTTATGATAATAAGCATGATGCTACTATGTCCGTATTTTGTTTTTATCGACACCTCTCTCTCAAATCATGTGGACATACTTTTCAATATCGGTTTTCGCTTGAGGATAAGCGAGGTCTAAGCTTGGGGAGTTGATACGTCCATTTTGCATCATGATTTCCTACTGTTATTTACTATGTTTTGTTGAATAATAATGCTTTGGGGAGTGATTCTAATGCCTTTTCTCTCATAATATGCAAGGTTTACACAAAGAGGGAGAATACCGGCAGCTGGAATTCTGGACCTAAGAAAAGCACATCACAGATACCTATTCTGCGCAACTCCAATGAAGCTGAAATTTTACGGAGATTATTTTTGAATTAAATAAGAAATATTGGAGCAGAAAAGTACCAGAGGGGGCCTACCTGGTGGGCACAACCAACCAGGGCGCGCCAGACCCCCCCTGGGTGCGCCCTGATGGGTTGTGGCCACCTCGGCCCACCTCCGGTGCCCATCTTCTAGTATATAGTCACAATTGACCTAGAAAAAAAAATAAGAGAAGGACTTTCGGGATGAAGCGCCGCCGCCTCGAGGCGGAACTTGGGCAGGAGCACTTTTGCCCTCCGGCGGAGCGATTCCGCCGGGGGAACTTCCCTCCCGGAGGTGGAAATCGAAGCTATCGTCATCACCAACACCCCTCTCATCGTTGGGAGGCCAATCTTCATCAACATATTCAACAGCATCATCTCCTCTCAAACCCTAGTTCATCTCTTGTGTTCAATCTTTGTACCGGAACCTAAGATTGGTATCTGTGGGTGACTAGTAGTGTTGATTACCTTGCGTAGTTGATTACTATATGGTTTATTTGGTGAAAGATTATATGTTCAGATCCATTATGCTATTTAATACCTCTTTGATCTTGAGCATGTTTATTATTTGTGAGTAGTTACCCTTGTTCTTGAGGTCACGGGAGAAGTCATGTTGCAAGTCATCATGTGAATTTGATATGTGTTCGATATTTTGATGATATGTATGTTGTGATTCCCTTAGTGGTGTCATGTGAACGTCGACTACATGACACTTCACCATTCATGGGCCTAAGGGGATGCATTGTGGAGTAGTTATTAGATGATGGGTTGCTAGAGTGACAGAAGCTTAAACCCTAGTTTATGCGCTACTTCGTAAGGGGCTGATTTGGATCCAAACGTTTAATGCTATGGCTAGATTTTATGTTAATACTTTTCTCGTAGTTGCGGATGCTTGCGAGTGGGTTAATCACAAGTGGGAGGTTCTTCAAGTAAGAATAGCACCCAAGCACCGGTCCACCCACATATCAAATTATCAAAGTAACGAACACGAATTAAACCAACATGATAAAAGTGACTAGATGAATTTCCGTGTACCCTCAAGAACACTTTGCCTATTACTAGAGATTGTTCTGGCCTGTCCTTTGCCTCAAAAGGATTGGGCTACCTTCTTCACCTTATTTATCGTTACCGTTACTTGCTCGTTATAAATTACCTTGCTATCAAACTATCTGTTACCTACAATTTCAGTGCTTGCAGAGATTACCTTGCTGAAAACCGCTTGTCATTTCCTTCTGCTTCTCGTTGGGTTCGACACTCTTACTTATCGAAAGGACTACGATTGATCCCACTTGTGGGTGATCAGTCCTCGAAGAGCAGGGTCGGCCAGTTGGGGTTGTTGGGGGCGTAACGGGTGTCTGCCTACAGCTCCTCCAGTAGCCGCGAGCGATAGAGCCTGACGACACGCACGAACATGTGCGATCCAACTTCGGGCACCGGCACCACCGGCACACCGGGGACACTCAGCTTACACCGCCCTGGCATCCGCACGTCCGGCGCGGCGGGGATGCCGAAGTGCGCCAGCTCCTCCGCCTCCTCGAGCGTCAGGGTGGGGCGGGCCATCGTCGGGGAAAGGAAGGCGGGAGAGGGTGAGAGAAAGGCAATTTGGGCGAGAGGAGATCTGGGATGGCGGAGAGGGTGAGTGGAGGATGATATGGGCGAGAGCGGCAGTGGGGGTACAATTTATAGCGCCGAGGAGGGGCGTTCGGTGGACCGGTGTTTAATGGCTGGCCGATGGCGTGCGCAGGTCAGCGGTCGATGGCGTGCACAGGTGAGCGGCCACGCGTCGCTGTGTAAATCCGCGCCAAGTAAAGGCGGCATGCAGGCGTAGGCAAGCCGTCAAGTCCACGACGGATAAGGCTACTCATAATGGGGAGTATCATATACTAGTATCATAGATATGATACTAGTGTATAATACTACCTTCATAGTGCATATAGTACTCCCTCTGTCCAGGTGTGTTGAGCACCTAAGAAATAGCTCTTTGTTTTAGGCGGAAGTAGATTGGACTGAGGGAAATAATCAATCCGAGAAACAAGCCTATCACCACGTCCTTTCTCCTTTCAAAGCGGGCCCAAAACAGCAATAAATCCCTAATAATTAGGTGGGAGAGTTTGGCTAACCGGTCTATTGTTTTGCATGCATAATTAGCACCCAATTAACGGCAACGTCCTCTGCATGCATTGGCAGTTTCCTTCCCAAAGGGCATTAACCGTGACAGGAGAACGACGCAGCCGGCTTCACGTACGTGGGGAACGAGAATATTAACTGTTTATGCGACTAATATACTTGGAAAAATTGAATTCTCTTAGGCGCCCTATGCACCTGGACGGAGGGAGTATCATATAGTAATATCATGTATGATCATATTTATTGCCATGCATGACACAAAGTAGTATAGCATTTAACATGATACGGTATCTACCTATATTACTCTAACCCTCTTTCTCTTCTTTAATTCTCTGCCACATCAGCATGTTTGCTATTCCCAAGTGCATGATATCACTTAAGTTACCCCACTATGACCAGCCTAATGGCGAGCGGCGCGGGATTCGCAGGCGCTCGCGAATCCACGAGGAGTAAAGGGCGGTGGGCGGCGCAGGCGGGCGACCAGTCCACTCCGGCGTAACGGCGAGCGAGCGGTTTCAGGCGCCAACACGCGCGGCTAACAACGGGCCACGTACGGGCGATCGGCAACGTATGCCTGGTGTACACAGGGCACGTATGGCGCACAAAGAAAAGAAAAACGACGTACGCGGGCGTATAGAGGCCATCTACGGCATAGGAAAAAAAGCAAGTGTGTGCAGGCGTATACGGGCCGCCTACGGCGCGTGCTCGACGCCCTGCGGCCGAGAATTTTTAGATAATTCCCATCCTATGAAGATATCTGGGTTGTTCATGTGTTTAAGGGGTTGTATCGAAAAAGAAATGGCATTAGTTCTTTTACCCCTAAACAAGATCTTGCATAGGCAACTTGTAGCAAGTGCATCGGTGATCAGTACGTCAATTTGGCTAGAAGAATTTACACTGCCCTACCATAATTCCTTCTAGCATGCAAAAACACAGATTTCCTTGGTGACATGACATTTTTTTCGTCCGTTGCAAGGCACGGGCATTTCTACTAGTTTCATTAAGATGAAAAAAGATTGGTCGGATTTATAAGGAAAATTAGGCCAAAAGTCACACAATTACATCGTCAGTTAGAGAGCAACCGTGCAAAAACCCTAACGACAAACACAAACACCCCTTAAACGAAGCTAGACTCTACAACCAAGCGCAATCCACCAACTGCGGGCCAAAGAGACCCGGGACAGGGAGAAGGGGCTCTTCGACAACGCCATCAAGAGGTAAATGATGCCGGCGGGCACCAACGTCACCGGCACCGAACCCCGGGCAATGGACCAAAAGCCGACCTCGGTCTTGATCTCGACGACAGAAAAACAGTGTAAATCTTTCGTTCCATATATCCCACGAGATAATCTTCGAGAGATGAGATCGCCTTGCCCTTAATGATGTTGATGCATGACCGCGGACCACCCTTGTTTGACCGAATTTAAGTTGGACCATGGATTAGGTTGCACGTCCACGAGACCAATCCAATCTTTTAGCATGCTCCAAGCTCTGGTAGAGTACCGACGTTTGAAGAAAAAATGAGCTGCCGTTCTCCTTCGCATAGACGAGCAGCCGGAGTTGAATGTACCCCATGAAAAGTTTGTCCGCGACTGAACCGCTTGCTCACTTGTTGGTTACAAATACAGTGCATCTCATGTACACATTCCGTTGGAGCGGTGCTCAGTTCAACAATGGCGTCCGGCTTGTTTGTTGTATCCCAGCCACTGGCTTCCCCTCAAGCCATCTCGTCTCCTACAAATACCAGTCCTTCCCTCCTCCTTACAGCACCAGCAGCTAACGCCGAGCACTTCGTCTCACTCTCACCACGTAAGATGTTCTACTCCCTCTAGTATTTCTGAGGGTAATCAGTCAGTCGTACTCATATCTTCATATGCGTATCTATCGTTCTCTCTTGATCGTAGCCAGCTGAAGCGATGGCCTCCGGCGGCGGCGTGGCAGCACTTCTGAGGAACAAGGTGCTTTTCTCCTGCGTGATACTCCTCGTGGTCCTGCTGATGGCCACGGAGATAGCGGCGGCGGTGGCGGGCGACGATGGCGGCACGGCACGCCGGCTCCTGCGATGCGGCTACAGGAACTGCAACTGCCGCACTTGCCCCATATACGGCTGGGCGTGTTGCGGCATGTGTTGCCCGGTGTAGGGCGCGGGCGGCGGCACGCAATGCGAAGCTCGCACCTTTGCTTCGATCGCTCTGTTAAAGGTTTGAATAACGTGCATGTACGAGGTTACATGTGGCTGCTGCTGTTTTCAACGACAGCAGAGCACGGTTAATAGTATAGTTAGCTGCTGGTTATAAGCCATTGTCATGTCATCTATAGCCTACCTTATAGCCAACATGTATAATAGTTGATTAGAAGAGTGTACTACTTATTTATTATATGACCCACTTTTCACTCTCACAAAGTGTCTAGGAGCACGTGCTAGAGCTGGCTCTTCACCAAGAGCCCGCTTAACTTCTCTCTTCTCTTCCCTTTCCTCCAACTAAGTAAAAATATACTACTTTATTTCTTATAGCCTGCTGACTCAGCTTTATTGTACTTGCTCGTAGTGGTCCTGGTAGTTCGTCGTCATCGGTGTGGTTCTCGACTTGTGGTGACGCTCTTTACAGTTTACTACTACTTGTATATCAAGCTTTGCGTACAACTGTTGTTGAGTCAATTGCAAGAAACCACCACATTTGCGGTTAGGTTTGCAGAAAACCACCAAGTCGATAATCCGTTGCAAAAAACACCGCAATTTCTCTAATCTTGTTGCAAAAAGCATTGATCGGGTGATTTGGTCCGTTTGATTGCTTTCTGACAAGTGAGACCTCATTGTAAGGAGCTGACATGGCAAAAAAATAACATACACACCCCTGAAATCTAAAACAAAACGCAATCACCCCCTGCTCCCGAGCAACCCTACCGCTCCCGATCCGATCGGGAAGAGGCAACCGCCGCCTATGCTCACACCCGACCGCGCCACCCCTACGGGCTCCCGTCGCCGCGGCCGGAAGCCCGCCGCCGGCCCCACCTCTCCACATCTCCTTCTCTGCTGCGCGCGTCATCCACAACGTCGGCCAAAACCTCTGGCAGATCTCGCGTCCCTGACCTCCGGCGAGCTTTTAGCCGCCGCCTTCCCTCTTCCCGCGCGATGGGCCGGACACCCTAAGTCGTCGTGCCCTCTCCTACCTGACGAGTGCGCGCCACTGCACCCTGCCGCCGTGTTGGGGAACGTTGCATGGGAAACAAAAAAAATTTCCTACGCACACACAAGATCTATCCATGGTGATGAGCATCTACGAGAGGGAGAGTGAATCTACATACCCTTGTAGATCGCTAAGTGGGAAGCGTTAAGAAACGCGGTTGATGTAGTCGAACGTCTTCGTAATCCAAATCACCGAGCGTCCCGCGATCCAATCACGATCCGTCCCGATCAAGTACCGAACGGACGGCACCTCCGCGTTCAGCACACGTACAGCTTGATGACGATCTCCGCCTTCTTGATCCAGCAAGAGAGAGCGAAGAGATAGACGAGTTCTCCGCCAGCACAACGGCGTAGTGGGGGTGGGGGTGGAGCTGTTCCGACAGGGCTTCGCCTAAGCACCGACAAAAACAGATTTGAGGAAAACCGTATAGACGGGGGGAGAGAGGGCTGCACCGTGGCTTAGGGTGTTTGGCCCTCTCTCCCCTCTAGTATATATAGGAGGGAGGGGGAGGGGGCTGGCGCCCTAGGGTTTCCACCCTAGGTGCGGCCGAACCAGGGAGGAGGAGGTGGACTCCTCCACTTTTCCTTGTCCAATTAGGACTCCTTCCTTATTTGTTTCCCCTTCCCTTTTCTTTGGGGTTTTTCCTTCCCACTTAATTCCAGCCGCATGGGCCTTATAGGGCTGGCTTGCCCAGCCCACTAAGGGCTGGTGCAACTCCCTTTAGGCCCATGTGGCCTCCCGGCGTGGGTGGCCCCTCCCGATGGCCCTCCGGCACTCCCGGTACACTACCGGAAATACCCGAAACTTTTCCGGTGGCCAAAACGGGACTTCCTATATATCAATCTTTACCTCCGGACCATTCCGGAGCTCCTCGTGATGTTCGTGATCTCATCCGGGACTCCGAACAACCTTCGGTCACCAACATGCATAACTCAAATCTACCGAAACGTCACCGAACCTTAAGTGTGCAGACCCTGCGGGTTCGAGAACTATGTAGACATGACCGAGACACCTCTACGACCAATAACCAATAGCGGGACCTGGATGCCCATATTGGTTCCTACATATTCTACGAAGATCTATATCGGTCGAACCTCTATGTCAAGGATTCAATTAATCCCGTATGTTGTTCCCTTTGTTCTTCGGTATGTTACTTGCCCGAGATTCGATCGTCGGTATCTCTATACCTAGTTCAATCTCGTTACTGGCAAGTCTCTTTACTCGTTCCGTAATATAAGATCTCGTGGCTAACACTTTAGTCACATTGCTTGCAAGGCTCATTGTGATGTTGTATTACCGAGTGGGCCCTGAGATACCTCTCCGTCACACGGAGTAACAAATCCCTGTCTTGATCCATGCCAACCCAACAGACACCCTCGGAGATACCTGTAGAGCATCTTTATAGTCACCCAGTTATGTTGCGACGTTTGATACACACAAGGTATTCCTCCGGTGTCAGTGAGTTGCATGATCTCATGGTCATAGGAACAGATACTTGACATGCAGAAAACAATAGCAATAAACTGACACGATCAAATGCTACGTTTATAGTTTGGGTCTTGTCCATCACATCATTCTCCTAATGATGTGATCCCGTTATCAAATGACATCTCATGTCCATGGCTAGGAAACCTTCACCATCTTTTGATCAACGAGCTAGTTAACTAGAGGCATACTAGGGACATAGTGTTGTCTATGTATCCACAGATGTACTTGAGTTTCCAATCAATACAATTATAGCATGGATAATAAACAATTATCATGAACAAGGAAATATAATAATAACCAATTTATTATTGCCTCTAGGGCATATTTCCAACAGTCTCCCACTTGCACTAGAGTCAATAATCTAGCTCACATCACTATGTGATTTACATTGTAATGAATCGAACACCCATGCAGTTCTGGTGTTGTTCATGTTTAGCCCTTGGAAGAGGTTTAGTCATCGGATCTGCAACATTCAGATCTGTGTGTACTTTGCAAATATTTATGTCGTCCTCCTTGATGTAATCGCGGATGGAATTGAAACGTCGCTTTATGTGTCTGGTCCTCTTGTGAAATCTTGGTTCCTTGGCCAGAGCAATGGCACCAGTATTATCACAAAACAGAGTCATTGGGTTAAGCGCACTAGGCACTACTCCAAGATCTGTCATGAACTCCTTCATCCAGACACCTTCCTTCGCCGCCTCCGAGGCAGCGATGTACTCCGCTTCGCATGTAGAATCAGCTACCACGCTTTGCTTGGAACTGCACCAGCTAACCGCACCCCCATTAAGAATAAATACGTATCCGGTTTGTGACTTAGAGTCATCCGGATCAGTGTCAAAGCTTGCATCGACGTAACCCTTTACGACGAGCTCTTGATCACCTCCATAAACGAGAAACATGTCCTTAGTCCTTTTGAGGTACTTTAGGATATTCTTGACCGCCGTCCAGTGTTCCATTCCTGGATCACTTTGAAACCTTCCGACCATACTTATGGCAAGGCTGACATCGGGTCTTGTGCACAGCATTGCATACATGATAGAGCCTATGGCTGAAGCATAGGGGACGACACTCATCTTTTCTCTATCTTCTGCAGTCACTGGGCATTGAGTCTTACTCAACTTCACACCTTGCAAAACAGGCAAGAACCCCTTCTTGGACTGATCCATTTTGAACTTTTTCAAAATCTTATCAAGGTATGTGCTTTGTGAAAGTCCTATCAAGCGTCTTGATCTATCTCTATAGATCTTGATGCCTAATATGAAAGCAGCTTCTCCTAGGCCCTTCATTGAAAAACTCTTGTTCAAATATTCCTTCACGCCTTCCAACATTTCTATATTGTTTCCAATCAGCAATATGTCATCTACATATAATATTAGAAACGCTATAGAGCTCCCACTCACTTTCTTGTAAATGCAAGCTTCTCCGTAAACTTGTATAAACTCGAACGCTTTGATCACCTCATCAAAGCGAAGATTCCAACTCCGAGATGCTTGCACCAGTCCATAAATGGATCGCTGGAGTTTGCAAACTTTGTCAGCATTCTCTGGATCGACAAAACCTTCTGGTTGCATCATATACAACTCTTCCTTAAGGAAACCGTTAAGGAACGCTGTTTTGACATCCATCTGCCAAATTTCATAATCGAAAAAGGCAGCTATTGCTAACATGATTCTGACGGACTTAAGCATCGCTACGGGTGAGAAGGTCTCATCGTAGTCAACTCCTTGAACTTGTGAAAAACCCTTTGCCACAAGTCGAGCTTTATAGACGGTGACATTACCGTCCACGTCCGTCTTCCTCTTAAAGATCCATTTGTTCTGAATGGCCTTACGCCCTTCAGGTAATACTTCCAAAGTCCATACTTTGTTTTCATACATGGATCCCATCTCGGATTTCATGGCCTCTAACCACTTCTCGGAATCCGGGCCCATCATCGCTTCTCCATAGCTCGTAGGTTCATCGTTGTCTAACAACATGACTTCTAAGACAGGGTTGCCGTACCACTCAGGAGCAGTACGCATCCTTGTCGACCTACGAGGTTCGATAGCAACTTGATTCGAAGGTTCATGATCATCATCATTAACTTCCTCTTCAACTGATGCAGGCTCTACAGAAACATCTTTCTGTACTGTGCTACTCTCAGGTTGAAGTAAAGGTTCAACAACCTCATCAAGTTCTATCTTCCTCCCACTCAATTCTTTCGAGAGAAACTCTTTCTCAAGAAATGTTCCGTTTTTAGCGACAAACACTTTGCCTTCGGATCTGAGGTAGAAGGTATATCCAACTGTCTCTTTTGGATATCCTATGAAGACGCATTTCTCCGCTTTGGGTTCCAGCTTTTCAGGCTGAAGCTTTTTGACATAAGCATCACATCCCCAAACTTTAAGAAACGACAGCTTTGGCTTCTTACCAAACCAAAGTTCATATGGCGTCGTCTCAACGGATTTCGATGGTGCCCTATTTAAAGTGAATGCAGCTGTCTCTAATGCATAACCCCAAAACGATAGTGGCAAATCGGAAAGAGACATCATAGATCGCACCATATCCAATAAGGTTCGATTACGACGTTCGGACACACCATTACGCTGTGGTGTTCCAGGCGGTGTCAGTTGTGAAACAATTCCACATTGTCTTAAGTGACTGCCAAACTCATAACTCAGATATTCTCCTCCTCGATCAGATCGTAGGAATTTAATCTTCTTGTTACGATGATTCTCAACTTCACTCTGAAATTGTTTGAACTTTTCAAACGTTTCAGACTTGTGTTTCATTAAGTAAATATACCCATATCTACTTAAGTCATCAGTGAAGGTGAGAAAGTAACGATAACCACCGCGCGCTTCAATGCTCATCGGACCGCACACATCAGTATGTATGATTTCCAACAAGTCACTTGCCCGTTCCATTGTTCCAGAGAACGGCGTTTTAGTCATCTTGCCCATGAGGCATGGCTCACATGTGTCAAGTGATTCAAAATCAAGTGATTCCAAAAGTCCATCAGCATGGAGCTTCCTCATGCGTTTTACGCCAATATGACCTAAACGACAGTGCCACAAGAAAGTGGTTTTATCATTATCAATTCTACATATTTTGGCATCAATGTTATAAATATGTGTATCATTACTATCGAGATTCAATAAGAATAAACCCCTCACATCGGGTGCATGACCATAAAAGATATTACTCATATAAATAGAACAACCATTATTCTCTGATTTAAACGAGTAACCGTCTCGCAATAAACAAGATCCATATATAATGTTCATGCTTAACGCAGGCACCAAATAACATTTATTCAGGTTCATCACTAATCCCGATGGTAATCGAAGAGCGAGCGTGCCGACGGCGATCACATCAACCTTGGAACCATTTCCCACGTGCATCGTCACTTCGTCCTTTGCCAGCCTCCGTCTATTCCGCAGTTCCTGTTTAGAGTTGCAAATGTGAGCAACCGCACCGGTATCAAATACCCAGGCACTACAACGAGAGTTGGTAAGGTACACATCAATAACATGTATATCATATATACCTTGTTTGTTGTTGGCCGCCTTCTTGTCAGCCAAATACTTGGGGCAGTTCCGCTTCCAGTGTTCAGTTCCCTTGCAATGAAAACACACAGTTTCTGGTTTGGGTCCAGCCTTGGGTTTCTTCACGGGAGGAGCAACTGCTTTGCCACTCTTCTTGGAGTTACCCTTCTTACCCTTGCCATTTTTCTTGAAACTAGTGGTTTTATTGACCATCAACACTTGATGCTCCTTCTGAATTTCAGACTCAGCGACTTTCAGCATCGCAAACAGCTCGGCGACTAACTTGTTCATCCCGTGCATGTTATAGTTCAACACGAAGCTCTTGTAGCTAGGTGGCAATGATTGAAGAACTCTGTCAGTGATAGCCTCTGGCGGAAGGGGCATCCCCAATTCAGCCAGACGGGTGGAGTACCCAGACATTCTGAGTATGTGATCACTAACAGACCCGTTCTCTTCCATCTTGCAAGCATAGAACTTATCTGAGGTCTCATACCTCTCGATCCGGGCATTCTTCTGAAAGATTAACTTCAACTCCTGGAACATCTCATATGCTCCATGACGTTCAAAACGTCTTTGAAGTCCCGGTTCTAAGCCATACAACATTGCACATTGAACTATTGAGTAATCATCAGAACGAGCCTGCCAGGCGTTCACAACGTCTAGAGACTCAACTGGAGCGGGTGGATCACCAAGCGGTGCATCAAGGACATAAGCCTTCTGGGAAGCCGTAAGGATAATCCTTAGATTACGGGCCCAGTCCACAAAGTTACTTCCATCATCTTTCAACTTAGCTTTCTCTAGGAACGCATTAAAATTCAGGGGTGCTACTGCGCGAGCCATGATCTACAACATAAATATAGCAAAGACAACTTAGACTATTGTTCAAGATAATGAGTTTAGTTAATCATATTACTTAAAAAACTCCCACTCAAATTGACATCCCTCCGGTCATTCGAGTGTCACATGATCCAAATCCACCAATTCAAGTCCGATCATCACGTGAGTTGAGGTGGTTTCAATGGTGAACATCTTCATGTTGATCATATCTACTATATGACTCATGTTCGACCTTTCGGTCTCTTGTGTTCCGAGGCCATGTCTGTACATGCTAGGCTCGTCAAGTTTAACCCGAGTGTTCCGCACGTGCAACATGGCTTACACCCGTTGTATGTGAACGTAGAGTCTATCACACCCGATCATCACGGCGTGTCTCGAAACGACGAACTTTCGCAACGGTGCACACTCGGGGAGAACACAATTTATCTTGAAATTTAAGTGAGGGATCACCTTATAATGCTACCGTCGTCCTAAGCAAAATAAGATGCATAAAAGGATTAACATCACATGCAAATCATAAGTGACATGATATGGCCATGAACTCGTGCTTTTGATCTCCATCTCCAAAGCACCGGCATGATCTCCATCGTCACCGGCATGACACCATGATCTCCATCATCTTGATCTCCATCAACGTGTCGCCATGAGGTTGTCGCGCCGACTATTGCTTCCACGACTATTGCTAACGTTTAGCGATAAAGTAAAACATTACATAGCGCTTAATGATTGACACGCAAGTCATACAATAATTAAAGACAACTCTATGGCTCCTGCCAGTTGCCGTACTCATCGACATGCAAGTCGTGATATTCTATACAACACATGATCATCTCATACATCACATATATCTCATCATGTAATTGGCCATATCACATCACAACATACCCTGCAAAAACAAGTTAGACGTCTTCTAATTGTTGTTGCATGTTTTACGTGGCTGCTACGGGTATCTAGCAAGAACGATTCTTACCTACGCAAAAACCACAACGGTGATATAAAAGTTGCTATTTCACCTTCTACAAGCACCGCCTCTGTCGAATCCGATTCAACTAAAGTGGGAGAGACAGACACCCGCCAGCCATCTTATGCAACAAAGTTACATGTCAGTCGATGGAACCGGTCTCTCGTACGTGGACGAGTAAGGTTGGTCCGAGCCGCTTCATCCCACAATACCGCTGAATCAAGAAAAGACTAAGGAGGGAAGCAATCTGAATATCAACGCCCACAAACTCCTTTGTGTTCTACTCGAGATCTCATCTACGCATAGACCTAGCTCAGATGCCACTGTTGGGGAACGTTGCATGGGAAACAAAAAAATTTCCTACGCACACACAAGATCTATCCATGGTGATGAGCATCTACGAGAGGGAGAGTGAATCTACATACCCTTGTAGATCGCTAAGTGGGAAGCGTTAAGAAACGCGGTTGATGTATTCGAACGTCTTCGTGATCCAAATCACCGAGCGTCCCGCGATCCAATCACGATCCGTCCCGATCAAGTACCGAACGGACGGCACCTCCGCGTTCAGCACACGTACAGCTTGATGACGATCTCCGCCTTCTTGATCCAGCAAGAGAGAGCGAAGAGATAGACGAGTTCTCCGCCAGCACAACGGCATAGTGGGGGTGGTGGTGGAGCTGTTCCGACAGGGCTTCGCCTAAGCACCGACAAAAACAGATTTGAGGAAAACCGTATAGACGGGGGGAGAGAGGGCTGCACCGTGGCTTAGGGTGTTTGGCCCTCTCTCCCCTCTAGTATATATAGGAGGGAGGGGGAGGGGGCTGGCGCCCTAGGGTTTCCACCCTAGGTGCGGCCGAACCAGGGAGGAGGAGGTGGACTCCTCCACTTTTCCTTGTCCAATTAGGACTCCTTCCTTATTTGTTTCCCCTTCCCTTTTCTTTGGGGTTTTTCCTTCCCACTTAATTCCAGCCGCATGGGCCTTATAGGGCTGGCTTGCCCAGCCCACTAAGGGCTGGTGCAACTCCCTTTAGGCCCATGTGGCCTCCCGGCGTGGGTGGCCCCTCCCGATGGCCCTCCGGCACTCCCGGTACACTACCGGAAATACCCGAAACTTTTCCGGTGGCCAAAACGGGACTTCCTATATATCAATCTTTACCTCCGGACCATTCCGGAGCTCCTCGTGATGTTCGTGATCTCACCCGGGACTCCGAACAACCTTCGGTCACCAACATGCATAACTCAAATCTACCGAAACGTCACCGAACCTTAAGTGTGCAGACCCTGCGGGTTCGAGAACTATGTAGACATGACCGAGACACCTCTACGGCCAATAACCAATAGCGGGACCTGGATTCCCATATTGGTTCCTACATATTCTACGAAGATCTATATCGTTCGAACCTCTATGTCAAGGATTCAATTAATCCCGTATGCTGTTCCCTTTGTTCTTCGGTATGTTACTTGCCCGAGATTCGATCGTCGGTATCTCTATACCTAGTTCAATCTCATTACTGGCAAGTCTCTTTACTCATTCCGTAATACAAGATCTCGTGGCTAACACTTTAGTCACATTGCTTGCAAGGCTCATTGTGATGTTGTATTACCGAGTGGGCCCTGAGATACCTCTCCGTCACACGGAGTAACAAATCCCAGTCTTGATCCATGCCAACCCAACAGACACCCTCGGAGATACCTGTAGAGCATCTTTATAGTCACCCAGTTACGTTGCGACGTTTGATACACACAAGGTATTCCTCCGGTGTCAGTGAGTTGCATGATCTCATGGTCATAGGAACAGATACTTGACATGCAGAAAACAATAGCAATAAACTGACACGATCAAATGCTACGTTTATAGTTTGGGTCTTGTCCATCACATCATTCTCCTAATGATGTGATCCCGTTATCAAATGACATCTCATGTCCATGGCTAGGAAACCTTCACCATCTTTTGATCAACGAGCTAGTTAACTAGAGGCATACTAGGGACACAGTGTTGTCTATGTATCCACACATGTACTTGAGTTTCCAATCAGTACAATTATAGCATGGATAATAAACAATTATCATGAACATGGAAATATAATAATAACCAATTTATTATTGCCTCTAGGGCATATTTCCAACACGCCGCAGCCCAGCTACCTACCCCTACGACGCCGGATCCAAGTGGCCTCGGCCTCCCCGCGCCGCCCGATGCCAAATCTGGGCTACCCCGACCTCTACAGCCAGTCCATGGCAGGGACGAGGAGAAGAACTGCTCGTGAGCTCGGCGTTGACCTCCGGCTAGGCGGCGTCCCTCCCCAGCCATGCGAGCTCGTCGTTGACCTCTCGTCGTTCGGAGCAGGGGCGGAGGCGCAATCGACCGTTCCAGCAGGGGGCGCCATGGGCGGTTGCATGCAAGGTCGCCGGCGCAGTTCTTGTGGTCGCCATCTTGAGGCAAGTGGTGTAGGTGGTCGTCTGATGGGGCTGCAAGGGAGGCAGGGGCGGAGGCGCTGGTAGCTGGTGCACTGCAGGTTGAGCGGGAGACGACGAACTGCGGCGACTAGCAACAAGAAGGGAGGGGGGATTGCGTTTTATTTTAGATTTCAGGGGTGTGTATGTGAATTCTTTGCCAAGTCAGCTCCTTAAAATTCGGTCCTACTTGTCAGAAAGCGATCAAACGGACCAAATCACCCAATTAGTGCTTTTTGCAACCAGATTAAAGAAATTACGGTGTTTTTTGCAACGGATTAGTGACTTGGTGGTTTTCTGCAAACCTAGCCGCAAATGTGGTGGTTTCTTGCAATTGACTCACTGTTGTTAGATATTGGCGTTTGGTAGCTGCAAAATTGCTTAAGGAGTTAAGGGTCAGTTATTTTGCTGGCTTTTAGAATGAGCTATTTTAGAAGCCCAATCAAATTTATTTTTTAGAAGCCTACTAATTAAGTAATAAAAATATATTTTTGATTAAGCTTCTAGAATAAGATGGGTAGAGGACATCAGCTTATTGTAGAAGCCTAAAAAAGACATCAAAAAACCTGTCCCTAAGATACCATGAACGATTTTTTTTGGAACTCTGAGGAAATAGCTTTGCTCGCTCAATTGATCAAAAACAAAAAAAAAATCCTCGGTTGATTATCAAAACCCGGATAAAAATTGATACAGTGATACATCAAGCATGCCAAACCCACCTTTTATGGACTAGCGTGGCGAAAGCCACAACTACACAGTCGACCTTCTAGCACTATGGAAAAGAAGAAGCCATGACCGCTATGGATGTGGGCGCGGTTCCTATCCCAACGTCTCACCTAACACCTGGCTCGCTCAAGGGGCGGTCACGGGAAACCCTATCTGCCGCCCCCGTCTAGTCCTCTCCCCACCCAAATCGTCATCATCGAAGGAAGCCAACGAGTAAAGCCTGCATGACATACGGTGGTGGCCGGCTCACTCCTTGCGCTATATGAATCAGCCGTGTTGCGGCAGCCATGGACGACACCCACGTGGAGGAGGTCGGACAACCGTCCCTGAAACATCTGGGTGATAGCCATGCCCCAACAGTTGTGCGGGTAGCGCGATGGCCAATCGGCTAGTCATGGTGTCGATGATTTACAACAGAGGCTTTTCTCTAGATTCACGAGGGCGGTGAATATTTTTTGTTCCTTTATCCCAGCAGCGGC
Source organism: Elymus sibiricus (assembly GCA_039707655.1). NCBI lineage: Eukaryota > Viridiplantae > Streptophyta > Magnoliopsida > Poales > Poaceae > Elymus > Elymus sibiricus. The sequence goes on from CM077669.1 coordinate 129,447,025, forward strand.
AACGACCCATCTTTCTGGTCCTTGTAAGGAGGCGATTTGCACATTGACATGGTCGTGTATGCATCCGTTAATTTTCTATCCGTGACGTGACCCCAAGCTGCTAGCGCTCTCTACGAGGGCGCAAAGGCGACAATTTTTAGCCTTTGTAATGGAGGTTCCAGCAACATGTTCTCGTAATTATATTTCGCGTCCGGTGGGGTTTAGAGTGCTCGACCTGGCCCAAGATGGCGTCTGCAAACAGGAATCTGGTGACTATACTTCTGCTTGATGTGCGGGTTCTGCCCTTTGTCTGAGTTGCCCCATGTGGCTGGCCTAAATTGGTTGTGTTGCGGTCTGGACTCTTGGTGGCATGAGATTGGTGGTGATGGCAGGCTTACCTAGGCGTCGGTTGACAACATGTGATGCGTGAGCATGGTTCTAGTTGCCTGGATAAGTCCACGTCAGGACTCTCTGCGCGACTATACGCACTGGAGGTGGTGTGCGCACATGATGATGTTGGCTAGTTGCTTCTCTCCGAGTGCATAGTTTCAAGTTCCTGGATGAAAACTATAGATCCATCCTTCGTTGGTTGAACCTAGCATCATAACAATGATGCCATTCACGTGGTGTTCCCTTGTTGAAGCCACTACGGAATTTTCTTGACCTCCTTTTCGGGGTGAAAACTTATGATCTCGCTTTGGTGTTGGTCCAACGACGATGACGCTCGGTGCGTCGTTTGCTTCTTGGAGGTGTCGTTATTGGAGAACCTATCATGTCGTCTAGGTTGTCATAATTGATGGTTATTGGTGATATTTGTTGTGGTTGTTCTATTGGTCACTATTTTTTTTCTCTTGTGATAATTCGGTTGTGTGCATTCACGTTGTGTCAAGTAGTTCTTGAGATAGACATTAGCACATAATTAGACTTTGGAGGAGGTTTTGGTATATGGGCTGGCGGCGGTTGTCAGTTCTGCCTCAAAACATGTGTCGCTAATACTTGGCACAACAAAAGCAATTTTCAAAACCGCCTCCAATATATCGCCCTGCAGGCAGTTATTGCGTTAGAACCACCCCAAATGCTGGATATGATGCATGTTGTTTCATAATTCAACCGCTTGCAATAAGTTCCTAGTAAAGGCGGTTTCTATTTTTTCCAACGGCCTTCGTTTATTTATTTTTAATCGAGGCAATATTCTTTATTCTTAAGTAGTACTGCAAAAGAAAGTGAAAGTAACATTCAAATAAACGTAAGCCTACATCATTCATTTGCATGAATCTGTGCGTCTCATAATAGATAGAGATACATCATACACATGTACATTTACACACTTCATAACTTTGGAAGTGTTTGAAAACCTAAAATGATTGAAAGAAGAGGGTATCCCAAAAAGAGCAACATCCACAATAATTTATTCTTTATGTTGAGTTGGACATCCCTGAGACTTCATCTTCTCTTAAAATATTTGTGTGTAGTGCAACTAAAAAATAAAGCTACATGCAAAACAAATATTTGTAGATCTACATACCGAGACATCGAACTTATGAACTAGATGCCAATCTACATAAAGGAGATGACAAGAATGATTATCTCATCATTGTGTAAAACACCTAGGTCAGGACGCCAACTCGCATGCCAGCAGAGACTCATACATAACATCTTGGTCAAGATATCAACTATCAAGATCATTGTTTAATGTTATAGCATGAAGACTACGAGACCGTCAGAGTAGCACACAAACCATATTCAAAATGAAGAGTTCGGAGTAATAGTGTGCACCTCCCTCCTATATTCATAATTTTTTGTGCAATGCAACTAAAACATAAAGCTACTGCAAAAATATATATTAAATTTTGATCTTTGTTGAGTTTTATTATTACGCAACGGTATGTGTCGGGGATATTACCCCGCGGTATAAACCCGGCCGGAAGTATGACCCGGCCGGGACTCGGCGACTCACTGCTGCGCCAGCCGAGCTTGGGGACTCATTGGTGACCCGGCTGAAGGTATGACCCAGCAGGAGGTATGACCCGGCCCATCGTATGGTGGCTCATAGGTCACCTCTATTACCGGGTCGCAGGACAACCAGGCCCAAGGCCGAGCGTGTAAGCCGGCGCCAGGCAGCTCACAGAGAAGGCCCAAAAGGAGAGGAAGGATTCCCTTACAAGAGAAGCAAGACCCGGATTAGGACTCAAGAGAGACTAGTCCTAATCCTACTCCTAGTAGGACTCTACATGTAAACCTACCCCTTCCACTTATATAAGGAGGGGTAGAGCACCCCTAAAGGGACAACTTCAAGTGATTAGGAATAGACAGATTAGAGGCTCTCGAGATTAGAGGTAGCGATCCCGCACCCTTGTAATCGAGATCATCCTCATCATCAATATAGACACAAAGCAGGACGTAGGCTTTAACTCCATCGGAGGGGCCGAACCTGGGTAAACTCGCGTCTCTCGATTCCGACCAACCCCTCTCAAGCCGCCACATAGTTGCGATGGCCTCACACCTAAGTTCTTTCACGAGGACATCTTGCCGTAACAAAACCACGATAGTTGGCGCCCACCGTGGGGCATAGCGCACGGTGGAGTTGTGTTCTTGAAGGGAGCTCTCACAGGGATCAAGAAGCTCGTGATAGGTCAGATGAAGAAGAGCTGACACGGAATGATCGTGCGCGATGACCCGTCATGGGACCACCGCGACTCATGTGCATGGACAAATTCAACAACCATGGACACGAGAACTCGACGCCACCCGACTAAAGTAAATGCAAGAGATGAGTTTGTGATGGGTACTTGGTAGACTTGATGTAGATCTCCCCGGCAACGGCGCCAGAAATCCTTCTTGCTACTTCTTGAGCATGCGTTGGTTTTCCCTTGAAGAGGAAAGGGTGATGCGGCAAAGTAGGTAAGTATTTCCCTCAGTTGTTGAGAACCAAGGTATCAATCCAGTAGGATATACAAGCAAGTCCCCAATAGATGTACCTACACAAATAATCAAACACTTGCACCCAACGCTATAAAGGGGTTGTCAATCCCTTCACGGTTAATTGCAAGGATGAGATCTGATAGAGATAGATAGATAGGATCGCTAAAACGAAAAGTAAACTAAAAGTAAAAAGATTACAGCAAGATATTTTTGGTATTTTTGGTTTATAGATCTGAAAATATAATATGGAAAATAGACCCGGGGGCCATAGATTTCACTAGAGGCTTCTCTCATGAAGGAAAATAATACGGTGGGTGAACAAATTACTGTCGAGCAATTGATAGAAAAGCGAATAATTATGAAGATATCCAAGGCAATGATTATGCATATAGGCATCACGTCCGTGTCAAGTAGACCGAAACGATTCTGCATCTACTACTATTACTCCACACATCGACCGACTCATGCCTGCATCTAGAGTATTAAGTTCATGAAGAACAGAGTAACGCATTAGGTAAGATGACATGATGTAGAGGGATAAACTCAAGCAATATGATGAAGACCCCATCTTTTTATCCTCGATGGCAACAATACAATACGTGCCTCGCTACCCCTACTTTGTCACTGGGTGAGGACACCGCAAGATTGAACCCAAAACTAAGCACTTCTCCCATTGCAAGAATTACCAATCTAGTTGGCCAAACCAAACCAATAACTCGAAGAGACTTCCAAAGATATGAAATCATGCATATAAGAATTCAGAGAAGATTCAAATAATATTCATAGATAATCTGAACATAAACCCACAATTCATCGGATCTCGACAAACACACCGCAAAAGAGTATTACATCGGATAGATCTCCATGAAGATCATGAAGAACATGGTATTGAAGAACAAAGAGAGAGAAGAAGCCATCTAGCCACTAGCTATGGACCCGAAGGTCTATGGTAAACTACTCACGCATCATCAGAGGGGCAATGGAGTTGATGTAGATGCCCTCCGTGATCGAATCCCCCTCCGGCGGATTACCGGAAAAGGCTCCAAGATGGGATCTCACGGGAACAGAGGCTTCCGGCGGCGGAAAAGTATTTTCGTGGCTCTCTTTAGTATCCAGGGAATATTTGGGAATTTATAGGCCGAAGAATAGGGTTAGGAGAGCTGCCGTGGGGCCACAAGCTAGGGAGGCGCCCCCCCCTAGGGCGCGCCCTAGTGGCTTGTGACGCCACGGCAAGTCTCCTGCCTTCATCTCCAAGTCTGGCAGGTTTCTTCTGGTCCTAGAAAAATCATTCCGAAGATTTTATTCCGTTTGGATTCCGTTTAATATTCCTTACCTGCAATACTCAAAAACATGGAAAAAACAGAAACTGGCACTAGGCTCTAGATTAATAGGTTAGTCCCAAAAATAATATAAAATAGCATATTAATGCATATAAAACATCCAAAACAGATAATATAATAGCATGGAACAATAAAAAAATTATAGATACGTTGGAGACGTATCAGCCGGCTGCTGCCGCAACCCGCCGCCGCCTCTGCTCCGCTCCGCCTTCGCCTGCGGATGCCCCGTGTTGAGCCGCTGCTGCCGCAACCCACCGCCTCCTTGAGTCGCCGTCCAGCCGTTGCCCGTCTCGGACTCGCCTCCGCCACGGCCTCGGCTCGCCTGCACGTCTCTGCCTCCGCGCATCCGAGCTCGCGTCGCTTGACTGGCTCCGCCTTCGCCACGGCCTCGGCTCGCCTGCACGTCTCCGCTGCGGCCTCGGTTCGCCCGGAGCCGGCTCCCCACCATGCCCGCTCCTTGCCTCCGCGCGCCGTCCTGTCGCGCTCCCCGCTCCGGCCGCCCACCTCGCCCCTTGGTCGCTGTTGCGCCGCACCCTCCGCCTCGCTTCTTGGCCTCTGTCGCGCGGCCGTTTCTTCCGCCTCGCCGCGCCTCCAAGCCGGCTGCGCCCCCTCCACCACGGCCTCACCTGGACCGGCCATCTCTTGCCATCACAGCAGCCGCCGGCCGCAGCAGCTTCCGCCACCGAGCCGGCCGCGCCCCTCGCCGCGCCTCCAAGCCGACCAGCGCCTCCTCCGCTGCGGCCTCGCCTCGCCTGCTCGCCTCCGCGGTCTCACTTCGCCGCCGTCGCGCCCTGGCTGGCTCGCCGCGACCGTGCCCTTGCTGGCTCGCCTCCGCGTTGGTGACAGAATAATTGACCGAAGCGATGCAACTGGAGTTCTTAATTCAATTTTTGGGATTACTTCGCTGGAGGGAGTCAATGTGCATGCACTGTTTTCAACGCATCAAACCTGACAATGAAGATATCACAACAAGCTTAGGAGTCCATCAGCCAAAGCTTGATGGATGTGTAGTTATTGATCAGACGTGAAGTGAAATACTACAGCAAGTCTCGAACATTTCGATGAAAGTACACATGGGTCATCTGTCGTCCTAAATCAGGTGCTATTTGCCCTTTTCTGTTTTCAATACATATTAAATCATCAAAGAACAACTACTCCGTCTCTTGCAATATTTTTGTGCAGGACAATTGTTTATTACCAGGGTGGCATTATACCGTGGAGATGGAGCGTGCGCTGAGCATCATTCGGCACCAGTGTTTGCCCGTGCCGTGCTGCGCGGCCAACTTATCGTCTGCGCCGGCTTACAACATGCCGTGGTCGACTCGCCATCCACGTCGGTCTACAATGCCGCGGCCGTCTCTCGCGGCCGCACCGGCTTACAACGCCGCGGCCGTCTTTCGCGGCCGCACCGGCTTACGACGCCGCGGCCGTCTTTCGCGGCCGCACCGGCTTACGACGACGCGGCCGTCTCTCGCGGCCGCACCGGCTTACGACGCCGCGGCCGTCTCTCGCGACCGCGCCGTCTTCAAATGTTGCGGCTGACTTCTACATCTACAACGACATGCTGGTGCTGTGCTTGCTCGTTCAAGCCGCCCAACGGACGCTCATGAGTCGCCGCCCTGCGGTCCGGTCTACATCGACATGCTGGTGCTGTGCTTGCTTGTTCAAGCCGCCCAATGGACGCTCATGAGTCGCCGCCCTGCGATCCGGTCTATTCCAACAATCCTGAAGCAAGTCATGATATATTATCAGCCTTCTGCCTCCACCGGATAGTTCACTGGATAGGCGTGCAAGTCGCCGCCACTGCGTTTTCGTTAACTTCAACAACCAGCTGGGAGGAACCGCTGGCCGGATTACTGACAAAAATCATATAGGATCATTTATAACCCGCCGCCTCAACATTCCACGGGTTCATGTTGCGTTATCAACGCCAAGGACATACAATGAGTGTCGCAAAGATCATCAACTCGCCACATGCTTGGGGCTTCAATAAATTTCAGTTATCAGTCGTCAACCGTATACCGGCTTATGCCACAATCAATTATGAAGACTCTCAAGCCGCCTCTTCGAATCGACTTAAGACTCGGGGGCTACATACATGGATCGACACATTTTGGTCGTTTTCAACAAGAACCTCGGGTCATTGCGAGGAAGACAACCCGGTCCTGGGTGAACTACCTTATTGGCGGAAGATTTAAAGTCGCCAAAGAGGACGAGCCGCCATGATGCGACCGTTCAAACATGGGTGCACTACCTTATTGGTGGAAGATTTAAAGTCGCCCAAGAGGACGAGCCGCCATGTTGCGACCGTTCAAACATGGGTGCCCGGATTTATTGAATCATCATATGGTCACTTGGGGGCTTTCATACCCTCTTGGCCAGGCTCTATATGCCATGAATTACATATAAAGGAGTTGATCCTTAATCAGGTCACTTGGGGGCTTCCAACCCTATGGGTTTAGCTTACATACCCTCTTGGCCAGGCTTTATATGCCATGTTTGAGTTAAACCTGCCTGTTTGCAACTTGCTACTCCGCCATGTGACCCGCCGAACTCTTGACAGTTATTCTTGATAAGAGACCCTGAACTTTTATAAGTTATTCTCGCACGAAGACCCTGAACTTGTCAAGGTTTAAACGGCGGCTTTTGTCACGAGAGATCCGGCTTACAGTGAGCGAGGATAAACTCGTCTTGTCTACCGTAATCCCTCCGCTATGTGGCCCGTTTGTACTCTTAGCAATGTCAATCTTTTAAAGACCCTGAACTTGCTAAGGTTTAAACGACGGATTTATGTCACGTGAGGCCCGGTTTACAAGTTTTCAGGCTTTCCGCCTAGTTTCTTCGGAAACAAAAATTTTCATAAAAAACAACAGTTATCTTGTCCTGCCGCGCCTTTAAAGCCAGCTTATAGGACGAGACATACATCATCATGCATTGCATCGTCATTGCATCGTCATTGCATCGTCATATCATGCATGATATATCCATGGATATCCTGGTTTATATTACAGGAACCGGTTGTCAAACCGGGTTACATATTCCAATCCTTAATAGCCAACATGGCTGGATTTTCATTATGGTTGTTATAACCAGTATTGAGTAATTGAGGTTTTCAAACCGGGTTATATTATTCAAATCTTAAATAGCCAATGTGGGTGGATTTTTATTATGGTTTTCATAACCTATATTGGATGATTGAGGTTTTCAAAGCCCCTTCAGAGTAATGGCTGTTATTCCCTCATCCAGAAATACCAGCTCACAGCAGGGAGCATGGTTCAACATTGATATGCCAAGCATTCAGCAATATCATCCATATAATGGATATGATTTATTCTGCAATGGAAAGAATAGTCCCGAGTCGCTGCAGGCATACAACCCGGCACTTGGGGGCTACATTATTCAAATCAAGGATTATATCAAGTATGCAAATCCCATGTCGCTGCAAGCATGCACCACAACACTTGGGGGCTAATGCAAGTTGCTTTTCAACTCATCACATTATCAACGAGCCCGGTTATCTCAGGGAGATGAGCCGGCCTTCAATCATTTTCTAAAGTCTCAGCCTAGTATTATTTTACTGAGCCGACCCTTGGGGACTACACATTGCTCATCAAGTTTACATAATCAGCTCTGCAGAAGTCCCTGCTCATTATTGGATAATGACCCGGCCCTTGGGGGCTACACTGGCTGAAGTTTTATAAAGTATAAGACAATTATAAGTCCCAGGTTGCTGCAGGCAAGACAACCCGATACTTGGGGGCTACATATGTGGAGCACTTATATTGAGGCAAGTCTTAAAGCTATCACTACGTTCCCCTCTTAAGACTTGGGGGCTACAGGTAATATGGATATAAAAATAGAAGAACACTTTCAAGATGTCAATCGTTAGCGAGACGGATCTCATTTCTTCATGGAGCGGAAGCATTGGAAGCCGGCTCAGCATCACCCGGGTTTCTTTATTCCTAATAATTTTATCAAATCAACTGGAGTCCGCTTATTTTGACCCGACGTCACCAACGATCATGACCCGACATTGTCAAAAATCATGACCCGGCAGATTCTATATAAATAACCCGGCTTCACAGGTTGAAGTGGTTTAACAATGGATGAAATTCTATTTCCCAATATTTTTATCAAGCCGAAGCAATGGAAGCCGGCTCAACTTCATATGGTTTTCTTATCTCCAATAATTTCATCAAAGCCAAAGCATTGGCGGCTGACTCAACGGCATGTGGGTGTTTTATTCTCAATATTTTGCAAAGGACATGGACCTGCAATATGATTATGAGGACGGCTCGTTAATATGAAGAAACCCGGATCTTCAAGGAGCTACTTCATTAAGTCGGCCAGTGGAGCAAGCCGGTCCTTTAACATATTTGTTATTCTTATTTCAGGAGCTTACCATGAATAAATTCAAGCTAACCTGGGGGCTAATGTCGGGGATATTACCCCGCGGTATAAACCCGGCCGGAAGTATGACCCGGCCGGGACTCGGCGACTCACTGTTGCGCCAGCCGAGCTTGGCGACTCATTGGTGACCCGGCTGAAGGTATGACCCGGCAGGAGGTATGACCCGGCCCATCGTATGGTGGCTCATAGGTCACCTCTATTACTGGGTCGCAGGACAACCAGGCCCAAGGCCCAGCGTGTAAGCCGGCGCCAGGCAGCTCACAGAGAAGGCCCAAAGGAGAGGAAGGATTCCCTTACAAGAGAAGCAAGACCCGGATTAGGACTCAAAAGAGACTAGTTCTAATCCTACTCCTAGTAGGACTCTACATGTAAACCTACCCCTTCCACTTATATAAGGAGGGGTAGAGCACCCCTAAAGGGACAACTTCAAGTGATTAGGAATAGACAGATTAGAGGCTCTCGAGATTAGAGGTAGCGATCCCGCACCCTTGTAATCGAGATCATCCTCATCATCAATATAGACACAAAGCAGGACGTAGGCTTTAACTCCATCGGAGGGGCCGAACCTGGGTAAACTCGCGTCTCTCGATTCCGACCAACCCCTCTCAAGCCGTCACATAGTTGCGATGGCCTCACACCTAAGTTTTTTCACGAGGACATATTGCCGTGACAAAACCACGACAGTATGTATAGATGTCAACACATCAATATATAAACAGGTTTGCCTAGGTGATTTAAAGTATGTTAGTTATAAACAGAATTCTATAAGCAGCAACTAATTATACAAAAATCTACGACTTTATGTAAACAGTGATTAACCATACAAAAGTAATTTTATTTGGTTAATTGTTATTTAATTTTTTGGTATGGATGTGTTTGTAAGGTCATGTGGTTTTTAACATGTGGCCTTAGGCCTTTTCGCAAAAAAAAAATAAAAAATAAAAAATCAAGTCATTTATATATGAAGCATGATTGCATATGTCATTGGTTTGAGGCCATTTGTCTACATGACTACATGTGGTATTATGTTGGATGCGGGAGGAATATGTGCATGTGTAGTTGTGTGCGCCGTGAAGTGAAAAGCGCGTTCGGCGTTCATCGTTTAGCATTTGGGCACAACAAGGATATTTCTTCCTTCCTTTCCAAAAAAAAAAGGCAATAAAGCAACAGGGACCGTGACAGGTGGGTCCGTCCTCATTGACAATGCTGACCTCTTCTCCGCCTCTTCTTTCCTATGTTCTCTTGTGCGCTGCAGAGCTGCCTCGCCTGGGAAGGTCTCCTCGGCATCGTCGTCGCCCATGGCGGTGGCGATCTTCCTCTCGGGCTTCCTCCTCGGCCTCCTCGCGCTCGCTCTCGCGGAGGGCGCGGCGCTTCTCTGGGCCGTCCGCGCCCTGCGCCGCCGCGGGCCAAGGCCTCCGCCTCCGGAGGCCGCCGCCGCCGAGCTCTCCGGCGACCGGCCGTTCCCCGCCGAGAAGCAGGTCAATAAACTTGAAATCGCCCCGCCCACTCTCCCGTTTCTACCAATTTCCCTCTCCTGTTTCCCTGCGTCGCAATTGCAATCCTATGGAGTAGGCAAGCCAAGCAAATGGGGGTCTGCCCATAGCTTGCAGGAAAGCTCGTCTACTTTATGCAGAATTGCTTCGAACCAGATTCTGTCGCCTTTCTCTAATTGTGATTCGAGAAGCAATCTGTTCTCCTGAATTTGCACCTTCCCTCTGTTCTGTTGGATATAATGCAAAGCAATAACCTGCATCATTTTGTTTAATTTTGCTACTGGACCATCAACTAGCCGTACTGACCATTAGAAAAACTCTCACACACTGTGCCTGCGTTTCGGCGAGCCAGGCATGCTCGCAATTTGGATCATTTCACCTGACAGCCATACTTGTTGCAGGGTTTTCTCTGGATGTTAGAGCCAGGAAAGGTGCCAAAAGTTAGCAACGGCAACCGCTTACCACCAGCTGGGGTTCAGAAAGGAATGAAGGATAAAAAGAACATCGTTGAGGTTTCTCCGATAAGGATGAGGGCTAAGATGAAAGGGCACTCGCTTGTCTTGACAGGTCCCGATGGTTCTCAGATAACCATTGAGCTTTTGGATTGCACTGTTCTTGCTGTTTCTGCCTCTAACCTACCTTCACGTAAATGGTTTGTGCAAATGCAAATTTGTTACCGTGCATTAATCTTCAACATTTTCACCTTGCACTAAACCATATTTATGTTGGGTGTGTATCTTGTTCAATGTATGACTTGTATTGTCGACATCATAGCCTTGACATATGATAGGCTAGATAAGCGTGCTTATGTTTTGGATTCAGCTAAAGACTAAGAATGCTTTAGTTTTCAAGTTAGATGTTCTTAAAAAGTGTCTTTATTTTCCTACTTTGCCTATTTGAATGTGGATGCTGCAATACACTTTGCATCTGGACTCTAGTTTCAATGCAACTACCATTTATATTTATCCATTTGCTTTCAGGTCTAAGAGGTATCCGATAAAACTAGAAAGCAAGGGATCTGAGATTTGGAAGCGGAGCAAGGTATGCTATCTTTATGTGGACACCTCTTGGGAGAAAGAATCATGGTGTAAAGCACTTCGTCTTGCATCTTCTACAGACAAGGAAAAACTGAAATTGCATACCAGGTTGAGTGAAGAGTTCAGAAGTTACATATCCTCTTTACACGCTGGATACCCTTGTTTCCTGAAATCAACTGTTTCTGCTGAGGATCGCGAAATTATGGACGAGGCAGTAAAGTCTGATGGATCGTCAAAAGTACGCCTTTTCCTTAAAAAGTTGGCTAGGAAGGCATCTATAAAAGCTCCCCAGTTGACTAGAACAAGCTCAACCTCAGCACAAGCAGAAAGAAAGACGTTCCAAAAAACACGCAGCTACAATGGTGCCGCACTGATTGATGCACAAGAAGGAAGGTCAAGCAGTAGTTCATCGTCACCAGACATAAAGCAACCCAGTACGCCTAGTTCTGATTTCAGTTACAGCAACAGATTCTCAGATTCTCCTGATACAACTGTAGATGAAAAGTTTGCTGACGAAGGCACACTTTGTTGGAACCTCCTAATCTCTCGGTTGTTTTTTGATGCTAAAACGAGTGATGATATAAGTAAATCCATTAAAGCACGCCTTCAGGTTAGATAATGCTTACATTTAAAACAAGTAAATGCATCCTTCAAACATATTTGCTAATGGTTAGTTTTCTTGTTCTTCAGCGAAAATTGTCAAACATGAGAACTGCCGCCTATATTGGTGAAATTACACTTACTGATTTCAGTCTTGGAGAACTTCCACCATATTTGCGTAGGATGAGAGTCGTTCCAAGGGATCTAAATGAACTGTGGGCTTTCGAATTTGATTTTGAATATTGTAGTGCAATAATACTGAATGTTGAAGCAAGACTTGAGGTTAAGGAACCAGAGCTGCAAAAAGACATAATGAGAACTACTCTCGAAGCGGATTCTAATGACAACCAATTAGGACCTTTGCAACTTTTGGCTTCTGTAGTGGAAGATGAAGATGAGGCAGGTTTGTTCGAATTTTCCATACATTTTCTTTCTATTGCTTATTATTTCTCAGAATGATCGTTTAGTTTTTTATGCAAATAACTAAGTTCATAGTAAATGATGTGGTATGATGAAACTCCGCCCGAAACTAGTGATTGAATTGTTATGTTCATATATTTCAGCTCATGTTCATGTTCTTCTTGACTTACTTTCATCATAACTGCATGATGGCAACTTACTGCAATGAGTGAAACTTGTGAATTTGCAGTCGTCTTGATGCATAATCAGTGACTTAGAATGCTTGTTTATCTTTTGTAGCAGATGTGTTAAGGCGGTCAAAGAGAACTGGGAAGACATCAAGGTGGAAAAATATCTTGTATTCAATCACTGACCATGTCTCTCAGGTTGGTTCTTGTTTTACTTTGTTATACACAGACTGCACTACTTTACTGTTTACACTTTACACATCCAATTGGTAGTGATCAGTGAACTATGGTTTGCACATCAAAACCAGTCAGGCTATTTTTAATGAGGAGTTTTTCCTGCAATTTAAATCTACCATGTTTACCTGACTCTCCCCCCCCCCCCCCCCCCCCCCCCCCCCCCCTCCATTCACATGTTGCCTAGTTTTTAGCACAACACCTTTCTTTGCCTCTCTCTCTCTGTGAGGTACACTATTAGGAAAACTTATGTCTGGTATGTTCAACACTTAATATGTTCAACACTTAAAACCAGAGATCAAACTTTAGATGAAACAGCTGTAGATACGAAATTAAGTTAAATGTATGTTACTAATATAGGCAGGAAGTTCTGACACTTGTAATATGTTCTTTTATTCTTGCAAAAGGTGCCGTTTTCGTTGGCCATTAAAGTCACTTCTATCCGTGGGACAATGCGTGTGCATATAAAGCCTCCTCCCTCTGATCAAATCTGGTATGGATTTACATCAATGCCAGAGCTTGCGTGGGAATTGGAGTCTTCAGTTGGGGACAGGAAGATCACCAACAGCCACATCGCTTCGCTTATCAGCAACAGAATCAAGGTGTCCCTTCAACTTACTTCGTCTGATCACCGTGTTAATCATTTGCTTAGCCTGTATGCTTAATTCTGGAACATGCCCTACCCTACAGGCTTCGCTTCACCAAAGCTTGGTACTGCCAAACTGTGAAAGTATTCCCATGTCATGGATGATATCAGAGAAGGATGATTGGGTGCCTCGCAGAGCTGCACCTTTTATATGGCTGAATCGTGAACACAGTGAGGCAGCAAGCGGTCATAGCTCAGACATGGGTAAGCTCCAGCCTGATGATGTTGCCGCACTAAAGGTCAGTGCCAACAGCGAAGCTAGCAAATCAAGTCCACCTGCTCCTTCAACTAGAAGCGACGACGAACCACCGAAGAAGGTGACATCCACTCGTTGGCCTAACCAAGAACCCACAACAGAAGCATCAACCAGCTCCGGTTCTTCCCTACCTTCAGAAGCTGAACCTTCTAACCAGTTGATGGCGCCGCTGCTGAGCACCAGGGAATTCGAGGAACATGCTTCTGAAAATGCAGCAGTGGGCTCTTCTCTTCAGGTAGTAGCAGTGGTACCTGCTGGGCATCGGCGTCCGCCATTGTCATCCTCTGCTTCTCTCGGGGAGTATGACCTGAAGAGGAAAGGCAGCAAGCGAGCTGCGGTGATCGGTTTGGGAAGGAAGATGAGCGGCAAATTGGAAGAAAAGACGCGGCATATTGTCGAGAAGATTAAGGAGAGTTCTGGAAAGGAGCAATAGCTTGGAGACAAGCACCCAGTTAGTTAGAAGTATATACTTCCCAAAATTTATATCTTTGCTTATTCCTCTGCTGGAATTGGAAATTTGGAATGTCCACTGTTAAGATGTTGTACAGTCTGGGAATTCTGCTCATGGTTTTAGGGAGCCATTGCTGTCCCAGCATAGTTTACAGTATATATATATCTATACGCGGCAATTACTCCTAGAAAGAAATTGGAGAATTTGCAATTACATAAATGTATTAGTTTGTGGGGGAAATGACAAAGTTGTGTGTAGCATTTATACTGATGAAATACAAAAGGAGACTCCATATGTGAAAAATTGCAGTGGAAACTTGGTAGGAGCTAGGGCTCTACCAGGTCTAGGGCGGAGCTTGTACGGGAGGAGGGAGGTTGGCGAGGCTGTGACCGCGGCGGCCGGCGCGAGGGCGCCGTCTTGCGCGGTGAGCGAGGCGGCGGCGGAAGGAGAGGCGGCGGCTAGGTTAGGGTTCCGGCTCCTCAGGGAGTCGGGCAATAGAATATGTCTTATTGCTTAATTTCCAAAAGAGGGTCTTACAGTTGTTTATATAATCTCGATGCTAATAAAAATAAGATAACTTGGGCTAAGCCCCTAACTAAACGTGCCCATTGGGCATTCTCCGGCTATAAGTGACGCCGGTCATAACATCTCTCCCCGCCTGCGCAAACAGCTCGTCCTCGAGCTGGAAGTCTGGATAGTGATGGCGAAACTCGTCGCGCTGCTCCCAAGTAGCGTCCTCCTCCGGAAGGCCTTCCCACTGGATCAACACGTGCCACACCCCGCGACGCAGCTGGGCCTGCAACACCTTTGCTGGCCCGGGAAGGAGGCGCCCATCGGAGGTCGGAGGAAGCGCCGGTGTGGCCGCCGGCGGCTCCCCACGGAAAGGCTTCAGTAGCCCCACATGGAAGACGTCGTGGATGCGAGCACTGGCCGGCAGCTGAAGGCGGTAGGCCACCTTGCCGATGCGCTCCAGCACGGAAAATGGCCCGGCGTAGCGAGGGCCCAGCTTGCGCCTCGAGCGCGGGTCAAGGGACTGCGTAGAGCGGTGAAGAAGGCACAGCCACACCCAGTCGCCCACCGCGAACTCCGCCTCGCGGTGGTGGCCGTCGTAGTAGTGCTTGGCCAGCTGCTAGGCCTGAATGAGGCGTTGCCGCACCTCCGCAAGCATCTCGTCCCGGCTGCGAAGAAGGTCGCCCGCCGCCTCCGTCCTAGCCGTCTCCGGGTCAACCGACAGGATGGGCGGGGGCGGTCGGCCATAGACGACCTCGAACGGCGTGGCGCGCAGGGCGGAGTGATAAGAGGTGTTGTAGCAGTACTCCGCCCACGCAAGCCAATCCACCCAAGCACGAGGACGATCACCTGTAACACAACGCAAATACATGGCAATCACCTTGTTGACCACCTCGGATTGGCCGTCCGTCTGGGGATGGAAGGCCGTGCTCAGGTGGAGCTTCACGCCCGCCATCCGGAATAGACCGCGCCAAACATGCCCCGTGAACACCGGGTCCCGGTCGCTGACGATCGAAGAAGGGAACCCGTGTAGGCGGACTATGCCGTCGAAGAAGGCACGAGCCACGGAGGCAGCGGTGTAGGGATGGCCGAGCGCGATGAAGTGTGCGTACTTGGAGAAGCGGTCGACCACCGTGAGGATGACGGACTTGCCGCCCACCTTGGGGAGGCCCTCGATGAAGTCCATGGAGATATCGGCCCAGACCTGAGAGGGCACCTCCAAGGGCTGTAGCAGCCCAGCCGGCCGCAGTGTCTCTGTCTTGTTACGCTGGCATGTAACACAAGACCGCACCCAGTCCCGGACCAGGACCCGATCGCCGGGGATGTAGAAGTCGGCGCGAAGACGGTGGAGGGTCTTTTGCACACCCTCGTGGCCGGCCGAGTGTGCCAGCAGCAGAACCTGGTGACGGAGGTCGCCGTGATCCGGCACGAAGAGGCGGCGCCCATGCAGGAGCAAGCCATCCGCCAAACGCCACGGCTCCTCCAGGTCGCCGGCATCCAGGCGCTGCCGAAGGAGCCGAGCGTCCGGCGCGTCCGCGGTGGCCCTGCGGATGTCGTCAAAGAGGGCGAAAGAGGGCCCCGAGCGGATGCAGAGAGCCGCCCCAGCGGAGTCGCCGGCGTCTGCGTCATGGTCGGCGTCGCGGCGGGACAGGGCGTTGGCCACGGTGTTAAGGCAGCCCGGACGATATTCGACGGTGAAGTCGAAGCCAAAGAGCTTGTTGATCCACTGATGCTGCGGCACGGTAGACAGCCTCTGGTCCAATAAGAACTTGAGGCTGTAGTGATCCGTGCGAATCCAGAACGACCGCCCCCAAAGATATGGCCGCCAGTGGCGCACGGCCTGCACCAAGCCAATGAGCTCCCTCTCATAGGCCGCGAGCTTATGATGGCGCGCGGCGAAGGGCCTGCTAAAGAACGCAAGCGGCCCGTCGCCCTGATGAAGGACGGCGCCGAACCCCACACCGGAGGCGTCGCAGTCCACCATGAACGGCCGGTCGAAGTCGGGCATCTGGAGGACGGGGCCTGTCGTGAGGTCCCGCTTGAGGGCCTCGAACGCCTCCGTTGCCTCCGCATCCCAGGCGAAGGCGTCGCGGCGCAACAGGCGCGTGAGCGGGGACGCGATGAGGCCGAACTCCCGGATAAATTTCCGGTAGTACCCCGCGAGGCCCAGGAAGCCGCGGAGAGCTCGCGGTGAATGCGGCGTCGGCCAGGCCGCGACAGCCGCGACCTTGTCAGCGTCCATAGCAACACCCTCGGCCGAGATGACATGGCCAAGGTAGGCGACTGAAGGCGTGCCGAACGAGCACTTCGAGCGCTTAAGATGAAGATGATGCGCCCGAAGCTCATTGAAGACGATGGCGACGTGCTGAAGGTGCTCCGCCCAAGAGGCGCTGTAGATAAGAATGTCATCAAAGAAAACGAGCACAAACCGACGCAAGTAGGGGCGGAGGACGTCGTTCATCAAGACCTGAAAGGTCGCCGGAGCGTTGGAGAGGCCAAAAGGCATCACCAAGAACTCGAAGTGGCCGTGATGAGTCCGAAACGCCGTCTTCGCGACATCGTCCGGGTGCATCCGCACCTGGTGGTAGCCCAAACGGAGGTCGAGCTTGGTGAAGAAGCGTGCCCCATGTAGCTCGTCCAAGAGCTCGTCGACTACCGGGATAGGAAATTTGTCCTTGAGCGTCTGGGCGTTCAGGGCACGGTAGTCGATGCAGAAGCGCCACGTGTCGTCCGACTTGCGGACGAGGAGGACCCGTGACGCCCTGGTCTTGTGCTACAGTAACCTCTTTAATTAAGCTACAGTAATCCCACGCTAGTGTCGCCACGATTACTGTTGCTAAACTCGCGTTGGTTCAAACCCCGTTCGAATTCAAATTTAAAATAAAGTCAAACGATAAAAGTTTTTAAATATAAAAAAAATGTTAAAAAGGTGACAAATAATTCATAGGTAACTATGGTGGAGAAAACACCTTTTTATAAAGTGTTTGGGATCATAAAAATAATTAAAACAGTGACTTAAGCAATTATTTTAGAGCTTTTAAATTGTAGGCAATTGCAAACTATATATTAAGTGCCAAAATTGATTATGGCAGTAGGTTAAATTAAAACACAATTTTAGGTACTATATACGTATTTTACTAAAACTAAAGTTAAATAGAAACTAAAATAAAACAGAAAAGAAAAACAAATAAAAATACAAAAAAAAAGAGGGAAAAACCCCTACTGGGCCTAAAACGGGCTGGCCCAAGCGGCTCTATAAGGGAGGGAGCCAGGGGCGCTAAACCTGCGTGTGCGCGCGCGTGCGTGCAAATGTGCGTGTGTGCGTGCAGTGCGGTGTGTGTGTGGACGGACATGTCCGGCGCCCGAATGGGTGCGTCCGGACATTGTCCGGGCCAGCCAATGACACGCGGGGCCAGTGCCCCTGTTAAAATAATAATAATAATAAATAATTAAATAAATAATTAAATAAATAAATAATAAAATTAAAAATTAAACTAATTAATTAGTTAATTAATGAATTAATTAATTAGGTAATAAATTAGTTAATTAGATGATTAAGATTAATTAACTAAACTGTTAATGATTAATTAACTAAACTGTTAATTAATCTGTTAATTAATTAATTAAACAGTAATTATTACTGTTTTGGATAATTCGGATTAAATAATTAAAAGAAATTAAGAATATTGTTTAATCTTTGAAAAATAATATAAAATAAACCGTAGTCCGGATTAAAAAGTTTTGAACATGAAAGTTGCTCAGAATAATTCCACGGTTCCTATTACGCAGCCCGTTAGTCTGTCACATGCCTCTAGCATAGCAAACATGGAACTTTTCCATCGTTTTCATCTGTCCGGTAAAACCCAGAGACCCGAGAAATATCGTCAGATATTCTTCCGACCCGTCTGCTACGTGTAGTACTGCGTTAGTGCATGCCTAGCCCTGCACATTGCCATGTCATGCATCGTGATGCATTTTTTGTCTGCTTTATATTTATTATTTCTTCCCCCCTCTTCTCTCCGGTAGACCCCGAGACTGACGCTGCTGCCGGGTACGACTACGTGACTGACGATCAGCCTTTTGCCGCAGAGCAGCAAGGCAAGCAACCCCCCCTTGAGCATTCCGATATCGTCTATTCCCTTCCCTCTTATTCTTGCATTAGATTTTTGCTACTGTATTAATAGTTCCTATTCTGATGCATAGCCTGTTTTTGATAAACTGCTATCATACCTGCAATCATACCAACTGTTTAGTATAGGTTGATCAGTGAATCCCCAGTGGCCCCTTAGTCCCAGTTGCCCCTGCTCCTTCGTCGACGACTCGACGACTCGAAGACTCGGTCAACGGACCGACAAGCCAGGCCCCTCACATCACCGCACACCCCTTAGTGTACGACTCTGCAGCGCTACTATCGAGTACCGGGGGTGACACCTCGTGAAGTACTCATGATGCTAGCTCTGTAGTGCAGCTAGTCGGTCGTGGTTATCGAGGGTGATTCCTCCTTCACCACTCCCGACGATGACTCTGTCGTGCAACCCCTCAAGTGCGGGACCCTCGAGGGTGATTCCTCTAAGTCCACCTTGACGGTTTCATCGAGCGGGGCCCCTTGAGGGTGATTCCTCAGGTCCCGTCTTGATGTTTTATACACACAGTTACTATGACCTGGTTACAGAAACAAGTTGGTGATGGGTCGGCCCTGAGGGGTACCCACGGTTTGATGATGATGAGGCGTGGACTGGCGAGACAGGCCTTTGCCACACATCCTCAAGACGGGGCGACGGACCGCACTTCATGGGTCGCGCTTTCCCCGCATTAATAAAATCCTAATGGGTTGGGTACTTGATCTGAGTTAGGTCGTTGGCCTTAATACGCACTAACCTTCACGTGGGAAAAGTTATGGGTACTCAGCGTCGTTGTATCAGACGATGCTCTTCGGACGTCAGGAATGGAGCGACGCGCGCCGGATTGGATTGGACGGTACAACTCTTGGACTGGAGTGTGCTAGGTCTGCTTCCGGTCGCCTTCGCATCGTGCAGGAGTGCAAGGGAAAGTGGGCCCACGAACCTGCGCGCTTAGGATTTAGACCGGCGGGCTGGCCTCTTCGTTGAGCCTAGGTGGGGTGACGACGTGCTGATATCCCGAGGCCGGGCATGATCCAGGAAAGTGTGTCCGGCCGGAGGTGACTCGGGCGTGTTGGGGAATATGTGGTGCACCCCTGCAGGGATGAATAATCTATTCGAATAGCCGTGTCCACGGTAACAGGACGACTTGGAGTTGTACCTTGACCTTATACAACTATAACTGTGATTTAAATTTGAAATGAATTGTGGCTCCGAGATTGCTTCCTCGCAGGGAGTCGGGGAAGAATCTCTGGGCGTGGTTACTTAATAAAATTGCTACAATAATATGACTATATATGAGTTACCAAGTCTACTCTCTTCTAATGCTGCAAGATGTTGAAGATGCTAGTCTTCGATAGGACTAGGCCTTCCCCCCTATTCTTGCTTTCTGCAGTCAGCCCAGATATACCCCATTCCCTTGATAATGATGCATACTTAGCATAGTTCTGATGTCAGTCTTGTGAGTACTTTGGATGAGTACTCACCGATGCTTTGCTTTCCCTTTTCCCCTCGATACGTTGTCGCGTTGAGACGATGGAGCCCAGGAGATGGAGTACGCCGGAGACGACTACTACACCACCGCGGGAGCCTACTACTACGTGGAGAGTGCCGACGCCCAGGAGTAGTTAGGAGGTTCCCAGGCAGGAGGCCTCGCTTCTTTCGATCCGCTGCTTATGTTTGTGCTAGCCTTCTTAAGGCAAAACTTGTCCAACTTATGTCTGTACTCAGATATTATTTGCTTCCGCTGACTCATGCTTGTCGAGCTTTGTATTCGAGCCCTCGAGGCCCCTGGCTTGTAATATGAAGCTGTATGACTTTAATTTGTGTCTAGTGTTGTGTTGTGATATCGATCAGTGAGTCCCTAATCTTGGTCATATGCATTGTGTGTATGATTAGCGTACGGTCGAGATCGGGAGCGTCACAAGTTGGTATCAGAGCCAACTGCCTGTAGGTAGCCCCCTTTCCAACTCCTTGGCCGAAGTTGAGTCTAGTCATTGAAAAACTTTTACTAACATTGCTGTGTGGCTTACGGGCCCACTTCTCAATCGGGTGGTATTAGGATCTTTTATTCCTTGTCTATACTCTGGGTTCTGATCTCTCTTCTCTTTCGGGTTAAAGATTTTACTAACTCTGACTCTAGGTTCTCGTAACTACTTCTCCCGGAGAGCCCTCATACCAGAAGATCACCTGCTCCGTCAGAAGATTCTGAAGATACCCTTTTGATGTTTTCCGAGACTTTGTGCTCATCGGCTTTGCAATTCCCTACCACCGATAAGTCCCTATGGATGACTAATTGCACTTGTCATTCATACGATCTTTTCTCGTTGCTCTTGTTGTTACAAGATGCCCCGAAATACTCTCCATTGCCCCGATAACCCTTTGAGTTTACTGCCTTATAGTTCTTTTCCGCATGGAAGCCTTACGGATAATTCCTCACAATTGTCGAGGATCCGTTCATCCCAGTTGTTCATGTGTTTCACAAAATTCTTCGAAATACTTTTCGATCTTCCGAAAATCCTCTGCAGCCTGTTGCTCTTGGAATTCTTGCCTGCTTGCATTATGGTTAATTCCATATGCCTAGTCGTCTTCGTTGACATCCCTTGTCTTTGCCATTTTGAGCCTATTGATTCAATGTGTGCGTATGCACGCAGTCATCAGGTGATCCTTTTAAATTATCTTTCCGGCTCAGACGTCCTTCCGGACATGAGTTGGTTCTCGGCAATTCAAACCTTTATTGATTGTCCGACTAAGTCTTTTCAACTTATCCATCCTTGATCAGAGCGTCTGCTTCTGATCCTTAGTTTTGGAAATCATAATTCCTTTGTATTTTAAGCATCAGACTATTCAGGTGTTTCTTGAATCCGATACCTCTGCATTCTTTCTTCCTCTGATTGAGTACTGATACTCACATCAACTCCGTTGTGGGTCACCCGATCCATTGTTGGATTATTATCCGACAGTGTCGTTCATATTCAATCACCTTGTGAGTTCTTCCCCTGATACATAATGCCTTTGGTAAATTGTATCCTCTGTTTTGCCAACCATGCTCTACCTTCGAGCTTGTGTTAATTACTCTTGAAGCTTGTGGTATATGTTCCTAAGATACCCCGATGGGTTGAGCCTATGCCCTCCCTAATCCGTGAGAACCCGAAAGTTTTCACGGGTCATACTCTTATGGAGTTTTGCCAGATAAATTTTCAACACTACAACATCGTCCAAAGCAAGAAATGAATGAAATGTTATACATTGATGAAGTGGGAGTCGACATTGAACTTGTGTTCATGCCCATGGAAATGATGTAGACTGTCTCGGAAGCTTCTTGCAAAATAATTATTCATCCGTATGATTATTTCAGTATCCTTAATTTGATCGATTGCAGTTATGATTCCGACCATGCTATCCTTATTAATTTATCCGAAAGGAATTCATTCCGATGCCTCGTCAATTTTTGACAAGGTTAAAGTATCTGCTGTCGCAGGTCAATGACCCAGTTCTACTTCTATCATGTTATACCTTCGAGTTTTACCCTCTGGTATCTCGAGGATATCACGCCTTTGCAATACATCTTATTAACTTTGATGAGGTAATAATTTTCCTTGTCTTAATCACTCCACGGGTTCTGGGATTGTTGTCAACCGAGAACACCGATTGGAAAATTTATTCCCCACTGCAATTCAATACCCCTTGTAATTGTTACTGGGAATATCAAAGTCAATCAGGTCATTCCTAGACTGTCAGCTACATCCTTGTCTTGCTATCTTCGACTGTGCTGCCTCGTCCTTCTATGGTGCGCAAATTCTTCAGAGTGTGAGCATTGCTTACGTCGAGCTTTCAACATCATGTTGTTTGTCTTGAAAAGCAACCCCGATATTGAGCTTGCATCTTATCTGTTGTTCCTATAACCTTACACGGTGTCATTCCCCTACTTGACGCCACCGCTGTTCGGTTGCATTCTCTTGAAAACTCTCGACAAAAGGTGTTGTGATCATCGTCCACAATTTGACTTCTTCTGAGACGTCAACTGAGTTCTTGATGAGAAATACCTTCCTTGCCCTCGATGATTTTTGTTATCATCGACAACCTCCTTGACTTCCTTTCATCGCAAAATTGTCCATGATATGGATGCAACTTGCTATCCAGCTTGTGTTATGTTCTACCCTGAAGTATTACTGTCTTTTGTGTCGAGAATGTTGTGAGGATTGCTCCACCTCTTATAAATTCTTGGCATAGTGATACTTCTCACCATCACCATTCTTTCTTGGTCCCCGTGTTGATTCTAACCGGGATACCAACGAGCAAACGATGCTGCTTTGATTCTAACTTCTAGCAACCCTATTGCTTTGAAGTTAGCGATCGACAGTTCGTTCTTAGGCTGTTGGTTATTGAATCGTCACTCTAACATTGATCTTGATGCCTAAGGTCATATTTCGGACGCACTTTTCAACCAATGATTAATGATGTATGTTTTCCTCGATCATACAACATTATATCATTTGAGCTGACAAATGTCATCTCCTTGTTCACATAATTGTGGAAATCCATCCGTTTGAAATTCTCGATGAGTTGTCGCTGAGTCCATCAGCCACCTCCCCATCCTCTCCTTGGTTTAATGATGAACTATTGTTTCGGGAACCCGCTTTCATAGTTCATTTTCCGAGAATCTTACTATGTCATCTCGACGATTTGAGTTGCACCTTTTCTTCTCGGGCATTCTGAGTCTAAGATATCCTGACACCAACCAGATCTGAATCTCGGACAAATATGATGGTTGGAACATTATCAAGAATTATAACTTTGGTCTTTATTACTCGGTAAGGTGATGTTGTAGCTAGCACACCTGGCCGGATGACCTATTGTTATAATGCTTTGTTCAGCAAGGATTGCCATTCTTCCACGAGGGAATTGTAAGACTTATTTTATAAGTTGTTCCTACTGGATCCTTTGTGTATCCAAACTCCATCCTTTACTCGAAACACCATATCATTGCTATCCCGAAGCATGGATGTGGTATATCGATCATAAAAGGGGATAATGTAAGCTCAAAACTAATTGTTTCTTGATCAATTATTCAAACCCCCATTGTATGGGCATGTCATGGATTTTCCTCGCCCCTTTTACCTAAATGGTTGTCTACTTGCTATTTATGTCTTGTATATCATGATCTGTTTTTCCTTGGGAAAGATATACTCCTAAAACTTGAGTATAACCACATTTTCCTTTCCATTGGTCTGTTAATGTGATAAACACATTTTCCTTTCCATTGGTCTGTTTAATGTGATGAACACAATTTCCTTTCCATTGGTCTGGTTGATCTAATAATCACTTTTTCCTTTCCATTGGTCTGTTTGAACTTTCTTGAGATTTATTTGATCTGAGCAGTGATAATTCCCTGCTTAGGTAAACACCTCGGTGTGCAACTCTGTCAGTAAGACCCTGTTACTATTGTGGTTAACATTTCGGTAACCGCCAGTGGACGAGAACTTTGCCTATTGGTCCGCCTCGTTTCAACGAGCAGGAAGATGGTTCTCTTCGTCCCCCGCCCTTGGTACCGAAGTTGTTGCCGACATAATTGACAGATTTTCCTCCGACATGTCTTGCTACCATGATCGTGCAAGATGTCACCGCTCTCCATGTTTTAACCCATATGATGGGCCCTTAACCCATAGTTCCACAGGATCGAAACCTGACTCTCTTGTACATCTTTAATTGCAAAGTATCCTTTGCACTTGGTTTCGTACGTAATTTCCGAGCCACCGACCAAGGGATGATCTATTCTGGTATCAGACGCAATATTTATTCTCGTTGCTCTGAACCCCCCCTTTCGCCTTCTGATCATTCATCGAATGATTGCCTACCCATTTGAAGCTTTTGTACCATCGCATATTGCTCTCAATGTTTTCCCCGAGTTACAACTCGAGAAATAATTCTTGTCTCCTTCCCTGAGTTCACCGTCAGGTGCCCAACTTTGTGGAGATACACTCTTCCAGAGTTTCTCCCTCTCATCGCATTCGTAGGACGATGGAGGTCCTGAAGAAAGGACGGCGACTTCATCAGGATGACCTAAAAAGGAGAATTGAAGACTTGAACGAAAGGGATCAACTTCTTCGAGAAGAACAACAAGGACGAGAAGATCCGTTAGAATTTCGTAACCAAACTTTTCCCCTTACCTCTACTTCTTGATTCTCGGGACGAGAATTCTTGTTAGTAGGGGAGAATTGTGACGCCCTGGTCTTGTGCTACAGTAACCTCTTTAATTAAGCTACAATAATCCCACGGTAGTGTTGCCACGTCGCCACAATTACTGTTGCTAAACTCGCGTTGGTTCAAACCCCGTTCGAATTCAAATTTAAAATAAAGTCAAACGATAAAAGTTTTCAAATATCAAAACAAAAATGTTAAAAAGGTGACAAATAATTCATAGGTAATTATGGTGGAGAAAACACCTTTTTATAAAGTGTTTGGGATCATAAAAAAAATTAAAACAGTGACTTAAGCAATTATTTTAGAGCTTTTAAATTGTAGGCAATTGCAAACTATATATTAAGTGCCAAAATTGATTATGGCAGTAGGTTAAATTAAAACACAATTTTAGGTACTATATACGTATTTTACTAAAACTAAAATTAAATAGAAACTAAAATAAAACAGAAAAGAAAAACAAATAAAAATACAAAAAAAAGAGGGAAAAACCCCTACTAGGCCTAAAACGGGCCGGCCCAACCGGCTCTATAAGGGAGGGAGCCAGGGGCGCTAAACCTAGCGCCCGAAGCGCCCCCAGCCCCCGTGCCCGATCCCCCCCCCCCGCCGCCAGGGCCGGGCGCCCGGGCCGCCCCGCCCGCGTTCCCCCCCGGCGCTCGCTCACTCGCGCCCCGCGCCGGCCCCAACCCCGCCTCTGCCGAAGCCGGCCCCGACGACGCGGCTGGCCCGTGGCCGCCCCGCCGCCCGTGCCGTCTACCCCCCCCGACGACGCGGGCGCCCGCCGTTCGCTGCCGCCGCCGCCGCCACCACGCCGCCGCCTCCGACCGCGCCATCGCCCGCCGCGTCGCCCCCGCGCCGCCGCCTCACCGGCGCTCGCCGCCGCTTCGCTCGTCCGCCGCCCCCAATGTGAGCTCCCCCCCCCCCCCGCCGCCGCCGCCGGCTGCGGCAGCAGCTGCTGGCCCGGCCCGGCCGCGCCACTGCGTGTGCGCATGCATGCGTGCAAATGTGCGTGTGTGCGTGCAGTGCGGTGTGTGTGGGGACGGACATGTCCGGCGCCCGAATGGGTGCGCCCGGACATTGTCCGTCCCAGCCAATGACACGCGGGGCCAGTGCCCCTGTTAAAATAATAATAATAATAAATAATTAAATAAATAAATAAATAAATAAATAATAAAATTTAAAATTAAACTAATTAATTAGTTAATTAATTAATTAGGTAATAAATTAGTTAATTAGATGATTAAGATTAATTAACTAAACTGTTAATGATTAATTAACTAAACTGTTAATTAATCTGTTAATTAATTAATTAAACAGTAATTATTACTGTTTTGGATAATTCGGATTAAATAATTAAAAGAAATTAAGAATATTGTTTAATCTTTGAAAATTAATATAAAATAAACCGTAGTCCGGATTAAAAAGTTTTGATTTAATCTATAAGAGAGGGAGCCAGGGGCGCTAAACCTAGCGCCCGAAGCGCCCCCTGCCCCCGTGCCCGATTCCCCCCCCCCCCCGCCGCCAGCACCGGGCGCCCGGGCCGCCCCGCCCGCGTTCCCCGCGCCGGCCCCAACCCCGCCTCTACCGAAGCCGGCCCCGATGACGCGGCTGGCCCGCGGCCGCCCCGCCGCCCGTGCTGTCTGCCCCCCCCCCGACAACGCGGCTGGCCCGCGGCCGACCCGCCGCCCGTGCCCGTCCGCCGCCCCCAATGTGAGCTCCCCCCCCCCCCCCCCGCCGCCGCCGCCGCCGGCTGCGGCAGCAGCTGCTGGCCCGGCCCGGCCGCGCCACTGCGTGTGCGCGCGCGTGCGTGCAAATGTGCGTTTGTGCGTGCAGTGCGGTGTGTGTGTGGACGGACATGTCCGGCGCCCGAATGGGTGCGCCCGGACATTGTCCGGCCCAGCCAATGACACGCGGGGCCTAGTGCCCCTGTTAAAATAATAATAATAATAAATAATTAAATAAATCAAAAATAAAATAAAAAATTAAACTAATTAATTAGTGAATTAATTAATTAGGTAATAAATTAGTTAATTAGATGATTAAGATTAATTAGATTAATTAACTAAACTGTTAATTAATTAATTAAACAGTAATTATTACTGTTTTGGATAATTCGGATTAAATAATTAAAAGAAATTCAGAATATTGTTTAATCTTTGAAAATTAATATAAAATAAACCGTAGTCCGGATTAAAAAGTTTTGAACATGAAAGTTGCTCAGAATAATTCTACGATTCCTATTACGCAGCCCGTTAGTCTGTCACATGCCTCTAGCATAGCAAACATGGAACTTTTCCATCATTTTCATCTGTCCGGTAAAAGCCAGAGACCCGGGAAATATCGTCAGATATTCTTCCGACTCGTCTGCTACGTGTAGTACTGCGTTAGTGCATGCCTAGCCCTGCACATTGCCATGTCATGCATCGTGATGCATTTTTTGTCTGCTTTATATTTATTGTTTCTTCCCCCCTCTTCTCTCCGGTAGACCCCGAGACTGACGCTGCTGCCGGGTACGACTACGCGACTGACGATCAGCCTTTTGCCGCAGAGCAGCAAGGCAAGCAACCCCCCCTTGAGCATTCCGATATCGCCTATTCCCTTCCCTCTTATTCTTGCATTAGATTTTTGCTACTGTATTAGTTAGTTCCTATTCTGATGCATAGCCTGTTTTTGATAAACTGCTATCATACCTGCAATCATACCAACTGTTTAGTATAGGTTTATCAGTGAATCCCCAGTGGCCCCTTAGTCCCAGTTGCCCCTGCTCCTTCATCGACGACTCGACGACTCGAAGACTCGGTCAACCGACCGACAAGCCAGGCCCCTCACATCACCGCACACCCCTTAGTGTACGACTCTGCAGCGCTACTATCGAGTACCGGGGGTGACACCTCGTGAAGTACTCATGATGCTAGCTCTGTAGTGCAGCTAGTCGGTCATGGTTATCGAGGGTGATTCCTCCTTCACCACTCCCGACGATGACTCTGTCGTGCAACCCCTCAAGTGTGGGACCCTCGAGGGTGATTCCTCTAAGTCCACCTTGACGGTTTCATCGAGCGGGGCCCCTTGAGGGTGATTCCTCAGGTCCCGTCTTGATGTTTTATACACACAGTTACTATGACCTGGTTACAGAAACATGTTGGTGATGGGTCGGCCCTGAGGGGTACCCACGGTTTGATGATGATGAGGCGTGGACTGGCGAGAGAGGCCTTTGCCACACATCCTCGAGACGGGGCGACGGACCGCACTTCATGGGTCGCGCTTTCCCCGCATTAATAAAATGCTAATGGGTTGGGTACTTGATCTGAGTTAGGTCGTTGGCCTTAATACGCACTAACCTTCACGTGGGAGAAGTTATGGGTACTCAGCGTCGTTGTATCAGCCGAAGTTCTTCGGACGTCAGCAATGGAGCGGCGCGCGCCGGATTGGACTGGACGGTACAGCTCTTGGACTGGAGTGTGCTAGGTCTGCTTCCGGCCGCCTTCGCATCGTGCAGGAGTGCAAGGGCAAGTGGGCCCACGAACCTGCGCGCTTAGGATTTAGACCGGCGGGCTGGCCTCTTCGTTGAGCTTAGGTGGGGCGACGATGTGCTGATATCCCGAGGCCGGGCATGACCCAGGAAAGTGTGTCCGGCCGGAGGTGACTCAGGCGTGTTGGGGAATATATGGTGCACCCCTGCAGGGATGAATAATCTATTCGAATAGCCGTGTCCACGGTAACAGGACGACTTGGAGTTGTACCTTGACCTTATACAACTATAACTGTGATTTAAATTTGAAATGAATTGTGGCTCCGAGATTGCTTCCTCGCAAGGAGTCGGGGAAGAATCTCTGGGCGTGGTTACTTAATAAAATTGCTAAAATAATATGACTATATATGAGTTACCAGTCTACTCTCTTCTAATGCTGCAAGATGTTGAAGATGCTAGTCTTCGATAGGACTAGGCCTTCCCCCCTATTCTTGCTTTCTGCAGTCAGCCCAGATATACCCCATTCCCTTGATAATGATGCATACTTAGCATAGTTCTGATGTCAGTCTTGCGAGTACTTTGGATGAGTACTCACCGCTGCTTTGCTTTCCCTTTTCCCCTCGATACGTTGCCGCGTTCAGATGATGGAGCCCAGGAGATGGAGTACGCCGGAGACGACTACTACACCACCGCGGGAGCCTACTACTACGTGGAGAGTGCCGACGCCCAGGAGTAGTTAGGAGGTTCCCAGGCAGGAGGCCTCGCCTCTTTCGATCCGCTGCTTATGTTTGTGCTAGCCTTCTTAAGGCAAAACTTGTCCAACTTATGTCTGTACTCAGATATTATTTGCTTCCACTGACTCGTGCTTGTCGAGCTTTGTATTCAAGCCCTCGAGGCCCCTGGCTTGTAATATGAAGCTGTATGACTTTAATTTGTGTCTAGTGTTGTGTTGTGATATCGATCAGTGAGTCCCTAATCTTGGTCATACGCATTGTGTGTATGATTAGCGTACGGTCGAGATCGGGGGCGTCACAGGACCGGCACCGAGAACGGCGACGTGGAGATCCGGATGATGCCCAAGGCGAGCATGAGCGCGCACTGCCGCTCCAGCTCGTCCTTCTGCAGCTGGGGGTAGCGGTAGGGGCGCACCGCAACCGGCGCCGTGCCCGGCAGAAGATGAATGCGGTGATCATACACCCGGGCTGGCGGAAGGCCCTGAGGCTCTTCGAAGAGGTCGCGGTGCTGCTGCAGAAGAGGCTCCAACAGAGGGTGCTCGGGCCCAGCCGCAGTCGCGGCCAGCTGCAGCTGCGGCGTCGCTGGTGAGGCGCCACCCACGCCCTCCCACCGGACACGGTGACCCAGGCGCGAGAAGGTCATCGTCGTGGCGTCGAAGTCCCAAAGGATGGGACCGAGGGTCCGCAAGAAGTCGACGCCGAGGATGAAGTCGAAGCAGCCCAAGTCGATGCCGGTGCACGTGATGGTGAAGTGCTCGTCGCCGATGGTGATGAGCACGTTCCGTGCCAGCCCATGGCACCGGAGGCGGTCGCCGTTAGCCACGGTGACCCGAAGGTGCTCCCCGCCCGTCGGCTGGAGTGCTAAGCGGCGCATGGTCGCCTCGGGCAGGAAGTTATGCGTGGAGCCCGTATCCAGGAGGGCGACCAGGCGCTCGCCATGGATCATCACCGGCAAGAGCATAGTCCGCTCGTCTCGGATGCCCGCGAGTGCATGTAGGGAGACCACGAGAGCCGTCGCCGGAGGGGGCGCTATTGCGACCTCCGCAGCAACTGGGGCGGGCAAGTCGCCGAGCCCGTCGGCGGCCGTGTCCTCCTCGACATAGTCGGCCGCCTGCAAGTAGAAGAGGCGCGGGCATACGTGGCCCAGCACGTAGGGCTCGTCGCAGTTATAGCAAAGCCCCTGGCGACGGCGCTCGAGCTGCTCGGCCGGGGTGAGCCGGCGGAAGGGCCGCGTCGCAGCCGGGGCGGTAGTCGCAGGAACTGCCGGGGGCGGGCGGCCCGGAGGCGGCCTGGCTGGCTGGCGGGCGCCCGGCGACGGTGCCGCCTGCTGCAAGGCCTGCGCGCGACGCTCGAAGGCGCGAGCGTAGTACATGGCCGTCTGGAGGTCCTGGGGTCCCCGAAGCTCCACGTCCACGCGGATGTGATCCGGCAGACCGCCGACGAAGAGCTCGGCCCGCTGACTAGCCGTCACGCCGGGTGCGTGGCATGCCAGGGCCTGGAAGCGGTCGGCGAAGTCCTGCACCGTGGAGGTGAAGGGGAGTCGGCCTAGCTCCGCCAGCCGGCTCCCGCGTATCGGCGGCCCGAAGCGAAGGAGACAGAGCTCGCGAAAGCGCTCCCATGGGGGCATGCTGCCCTCGTCCTGCTCGAGGGCGTAGTACCACGTCTGCGCGGCGCCTCGGAGGTGATATGAGGCGAGCCACGTGCGGTCCGACGCGAGTGTGCGTTGCCCCCGGAAGAACTGCTCACACTGATTAAGCCAGTTGAGGGGGTCCTCGGTGCCGTCGTAGGTGGCGAAGTCGAGCTTGGCGAAGCGCGGCGGTGTCTGAGTATGACCGCCGTGGCTGTACGGCTCGGCGGTGCGGAGCAGCGAGGGGAGCGGCTGCCCGTCGAGGCCGGTGTAGGGACCCGCGGAGCTGGAGGACCCGCCGTAATGCAGGGTGGGCGCCGGCTGTTCCGAAGCCATCGTATAGACCGGCTGCGGTGACGACTCGGCCAACCAGGCCGGAAGCGGGGACGGCGAAGGCGGGAACCGGACCTGGTGGATCGGGACTCCCGCCGGCACGGTCGTAGCAGGCCCGGAGTGGATCGGCGGTGGCTCCTGCAGCTGCAGCGGTTGCTGCAGGGAGGATACGGGTGCGGCGGAGGCCGCGAGAGGCAGCGCCGGCCACTGCGGCCAGGGCGAGTGGGAGGCGGGGGGCGGCTGCAGCTGCAGCTGGGGCTGCAGCGGCCCAGCGAGCGCCGCGGAGGCCGCCGGGTACGGCGGTTGCCACGGCAGGAGCAGCGGCCCGGTGGCAGCGGCGGGTGGCGCGGCCGGCGGCGACCCGTAGGGCCCGACCAAGTAGAGGCGGATGCCCTGGACCGCGGTGGCGAGATCGCGGAGCGCTCCGGTGACTTCCTCCGGTGTGAAGACGGCGGGAACCGGCGCGGCGGAGGTGACCGGCACCGGCGGGGACGGGGCGCCCGCCGTGGTGGCCAGCGGGGCGGTGGTGGCGGTCGGTAGCGGGAGGGTTGAGGTGGGCGGCGGCAAAGACATGATCGCACCTAAGCTACCTGATACCAAATTGGTAGGAGCTAGGGCTCTACCAGGTCTAGGGCGGACCTTGTACGGGAAGGAGGGAGGTTGGCGAGGCTGTGACCGCGGCGGCCGGCGCGAGGGCGCCGTCTTGCGCGGTGAGCGAGGCGGCGGCGGAAGGAGAGGCGGCGGCTAGGTTAGGGTTCCGGCTCCTCAGGGAGCCGGGCAATAGAATATGTCTTATTGCTTAATTTCCAAAAGAGGGTCTTACAGCTGTTTATATAATCTCGATGCTAATAAAAATAAGATAACTTGGGCTAAGCCCCTAACTAAACGTGCCCATTGGGCCTCC
Source organism: Elymus sibiricus (assembly GCA_039707655.1). Classification (NCBI taxonomy): domain Eukaryota; kingdom Viridiplantae; phylum Streptophyta; class Magnoliopsida; order Poales; family Poaceae; genus Elymus; species Elymus sibiricus. The sequence goes on from CM077669.1 coordinate 129,478,876, forward strand.
TCCGGCTATAAGTGACGCCGGTCATAACAAAACTAAACATCTGGTTACGAGAAAATCATGCTATTTATTAAGTTAAAAGAGGAATAATTGGGTGAGGTGATTTTGCTCCCAGGGCATATGATCCGGGGATGAACATTAAAATAGTTAAAAGTTCTGAATTTATCTGATAATGTGTGTGTTCGTGTCTTGTATGTGCGTATAAAGTTTCATGAAGATAAGACATATATTATGCCCTATTTTTTTGTGGGAAACACACATTATGATTGGACCACAACAAGAATCAACAAGAATCATGAACGGAGAGAGTACTAAATATTATGATGTTTATCCGGGCATGTGCTTTTTGAGGGCTTCAATTTGATTCAGTCTTTTATACTTATTCATTCTACGGCCAGTTTTGCACTTAACCCTCCGTTTCTATTGCATATCTGGCGGTACTCTTTATTTGCTTGATCGGAGTGCTAATGGATAAATCTAAAACAATATCCTGACACACCTTCTCCGTATCGGTACATGGAAAAATAATCAACAAATACCACACGAATAGTTCATACCATTTGTCATTTGACATGCATGTATATCAAGGAAAAAAATAGCGCGCTATACAAAATAGTAGCGCCCCTGAAAATATGCTATTAGCGTGCTATAGCGTGCTATTAGCGAGACATTGTACATAGATCAATTTAGCGAGACGATTCTCAATATGCTATAGCGTGCTATTAGCGGCGCTATAGCGCGCTATTTTTTTCACTGATGTATATATACTCAATCAAGGTTTACTTTGCAGTGCTGCTCTGCTTCTTTTGGAGCCTAGCCTTGCGCTCATGTGACAACATTCGGGCGAAATGAATCAGCTCTTCCTCGTTGGTGCCCCTGTTCACGTCCGGCACACTTTTTCTGGTCTCGACGTCCACTCTGCACACATGTTTCTTCAGTAGTGCCTTGCCGACGTCGACAAGCATGTTCAGGTTCTCCGGCGTGGCGACGTCGACAGAACAAGTGTTTCCCTTGAGATCGTCATCTTGGATGCGAAGGTAGCGCCTCTCGCAATGCAGCGCCTGGAAGAGCACGGAGGCGTGGATGTCCACAAGGTGGGCGCTTGCCTGACAAAAGCTGTCGATGAGCGGCGACACGCCTTTGTTGTAGAGCCACCCGAAGATGCCCCACTTGCTGCACCCTGCTGCGTCGAACTTGTCGGTGAGCTTGGCCGACCTGGTGCCCAAGGAGAGGATGAGGAACTTCCCATAGTCGGCCGGTTTGATGGGGAGGAAATCCTTGTTGCCCATAAGTATCTGCTTGCTCACATGGGTCATGGCCAGCAGCGTCGGATTGTTCGCCGCGACGCCACCGTCGATAAGGTTGAACGCGCGCTGTTTGCCGCATCTATCCGTGGTCTCGAAGTGGTGGCCGGGGAGATAGGTGGGCGCGGCGGACGTGCTGATGCATACGTCGGAGAGAAGGGCGTCTTTGGAGACGTCGCTTTGAGCCTGTACTCACAAGATGTAGTGATCGACGTTACAACATACATACATACATACATACATACATACATACATAGATGTAGTATATAGATGAATGAGGGAACATATTTATTTGGAGTGGAGGAAAAAAACTTACATCGTATCTTGAGAAGATGATTGGCTGCAGCAGCTTGATGTCGAAGGCAGGGATAACAATGTTCTGCAGCACCCGACTCACCCGTGTCTCCCCAAGGAGCTTCCGCACGACCGAGTGCAGGTATTTGCCGTTGTATTTAGGCCCCCTGATGCTCTTGAGCAGGCCGAGAGGCCCGCGCTTGACGCGAGGGAAGATCTTCGGGCAGTGCTGGAGGTAGAAAGCATTGATGTCCTTGGCAGCGAAGAGCGGGCGGCCGTCGGCGTCAGGGGCGGTGAGCATGGCGGTCACCAGCCCGCCGGTGCTGGTCCCTGCAATCACGTCGAAGTAGTCGGCCACCCTGGCCTCGGGTCCGTCAAGTTCCTGGGATTCAGTCGCACACACCAACAGTCAGAAGTCAGAACCAGCGCAGTGGAATGGACGAAGCAAACGCAAACAGGGAATCATGCAGCAGAGTAATCAAATTCTCACCTGGAGCTTCTCTTCCAGGAAAGCGAGGACGGTGCCCGGGATGATGCCGCGCACGCCGCCGCCGTCGATGCTCAGGACGGTGACGATGCTTCCATACGACGGCGTCGGGGTTCGTGGCGTCGGGAGCAGGCGGCTGGACTCCGGCCGGGACTCCACCGCCGCCAGGTTCACGGTGAGAGATTTGAGGCTCTTGAGCTTGGGGCACGGCATGGCGACGAGATCAGTGGAGGTGGTGGAACGAGGAACAGAAGAGAGCAGAACGGGAACGGGAACAGATCGCTCAGACAAACAGCTTGGAGAGAGAGCGAGAGAGAGAGAGAGAGAGGGAGGAAGATGTTGCTTGGTGAATTGGATGTGGTGTGTGCGCCCGTATTATTATATATACAAGGGACGGTGCACAGTCCCCGCGTGGAAGTCGGACTGCATACCGCGCGTGAATGAGGGAAGTGAATGGTCTGTTTGGCGACGCGGGAAACCGATTTGGGGTGGAACTCGGACTGAATGCTACCACGCGCGCGGGAGGGAAGCGATTTGGTTCCGAGCCACGCTTGACGATCAGTGTCGAACGCTGATTAGGGTGATAACCGGTTTGGGGAGTGTTCTTCTTTTTCCTTTTCACGAGGGAGGGTGCGGAGTTCTTGTGTATTCGCGCCATTTTATCTCGCGTCGCGCTAGAGTATACTCCCTCCGTCCGTGAATAAATGTACATCTAGTTTTTATCCTAAGTCAAAGTTTTAAAATTTTGACCAACTTCATAGAAAAGAATAGTAGCATACTATATGACGTCAAATTGGTACATTATATGAAACTACATTTCAAAACGAATCTAGTGATACTAATTTAGCGTCATAAATGCCGCTACTTTTCGCTATAAAGTTGATCAAAATTTTAAGATTTTGACTTAGGACAAAAGTTAGATATACCCTCAAGGGAGTATATATAATGATTCTAATGCATCAAGAAAGAAGCATGTGCCTGCTTGTTTATAGCATGAACAAATTCAGTATAAACCAAGTCGATCGTCACCATCTGTTACACAAGCCTGCACTCACTCTACAATTCCAAGAGACCAAGCACAGCAGCTAGCTACACGGAATGCTGCAGACACGCACTATCAAAGAGAAAGTAAAACCCTCTCCCCATCTATGTATCCGTATATGAACGGGTTACTGCGGGGTACGTTGTTTCTGCCGCTGGACGAGGGTTCAGAGCCCGGCTCCTTTTCAAAAAAATTGAAGCGCCCGTCGAAAATGTCACTGGGGAGGGGTGGGGGGTCAAGGTTCAGCTCATCCTCCTCGGATTTCTTGTCCGCGTCCACGTCTTCGCGACTGCGCCAACATGGCGCGGGCACGGGCCACCTGTATGCATGTATGTTATAGTGATAATCTCGCTATTTATCCATGAAAAGAGAGCACATTGAAACCATAGCTTAATTAACAGTGTCAATTGTATCGGATAACAACACATGCCGGCTTAGCCTGTCGCTGGTATCCCCATCCATTTTCCAGAAAGCCTCACCACTGTCACTCCCAACTTCACCAGCCTTACTGTCAGCCAAAACACACCGATAAACAGATTTAGTACTAACAGAAATCATTCTTGCATGACCCGCAAAAAAGAAAAAATCATTCTTTCATGATGCTTCACTGAACCTGCTTGGTTCTTAAAATATTCAGCCCAGGTAAGTAAGCAAGTAAACACCCTTAGAACCTCGTTAAAAAACTTAACGTGTATGACAAGCACCTGAACACCCAGAAAGGAAAGCTAGGCAGGCTGTTCTTGTGCGCTCGGCTCTGCGTGCCTTACCAATTTATGCGATGAGCGTCCTGTTGCTTCCAGCAGGAACCATCCAGGAGATCGACAAGAGATGCCGGGCCTTCTTCTGGGCTGGTCAAGAAAATGTTACTGGTGGTCAGTGTAAGGTTGCTTGGGATCTTGTGTGCGCTCCGTTCGCAAACGGGGGACTAGGGTTTCTTTCTCTCAAGCATATGAACCTTTGTCTTCTTTTGAGGCACCTCTCCCGAATCCACGATCCCCAGCAATCCCTGCCTGACCACTACCTGGTGTCTAAATACGGCTGGTCCCCTATTAAAGACTTGGGTGCTAGTGACGGAACTCATACTCCTATCTGGCGTGACATCATTAAGGGGCTGCAGTTCTTCCGCTCTGTCACTATTGTTCATCTAGGGAATGGTGCCTCTACTTCCTTTTGGCACGATCAATGGATCCCTGGCCTCCAGGACTCGCTCGACCGGCTTTTCCCTGCTCTCTTCTCCCACTCCGACAGACAAACGGCTTCTGTGGCAAGAGTTTTGGCTACGCACGACCTCTCTCTAGATCTAGCACCTCGGCTGTCCCATGCAGCTTCCTGCGAGCTACGTACTATGCGCACCATGTTGGCTTCGGTAAACTTGAATTTACAGGCCACTGACCGCCGGGTTTCGAAAGAGCAGGGCAAGCCCCTAACCACTAAATTGGCGTACAAAGCTGTCTGGCAGGCAAGACCGAAAGACAACCTTGCACCGGCCATCTGGAGAAATTACGCGCCGAACAAGAGCAGAATCTTCACCTGGCTAGCGCGCAAGGACAGGCTGTTCACCAACGAGCGAAGATTTCAGCGAAGCATCACATCAAACGACGCATGCCCTTTCTGCACAAACACGGAATCAATTGATCATCTTCTGTTCCGCTGTAGCCACCTAACTCCTCTCTGGGAGGGGTTGACCGAATTGTGCAGTACAACGCCGAATGGCCTGGGGCATGCTTGGGAGGGACAGCTCACAAATAAAGTTCGGTCAACTGTGCTCATGGCCATTCTGTGGAACATCTGGAAGCGGAGAAACGCTAAAGTGTTTCGGGGCGAGCACCTGCAGCTTCACTACATCGCCGATCTGGCCGCGGACGACCTTCGTCTATGGGCAAACCGCTGCTCAAGCTATACAAAAAAGACAACACTTCTTGCTTGGTCCTCTAGGTTGAACAATTTGGCTGCGAGACTATAGCCATGTAAATTATTTTGTAATTGTAATTCTTGATCTCAATCCCCCCACCCTCTGTAATTCCCGTACTGTCTTTGGCCTTGGTTCGCAATATAGTTCAGGCAGGCGTAAGCCCGCCGTTGATGCGTCAAAAAAAAAACATGGTCCCACATCACGATAGGGGTTCCGATCCTCGTGTCGTAGAAGTTCATACCGACAACTTCCCCGTCCAAATTGACAAGGGGTCCTCCAGTACCAGCCTAGCAAGGTGACATGGTGGAGAACATGTTGTAATTTTTCCAATCCAAATAGATGCTAGTAGTACAGCTTACTTCCGCCTAGCTAGGCAGGAAATAGCAACAGCATACGCACCTTGGTGATTCTGCGTGAGATTCGTTCAACGCAAACGCATTCGAGCGTGCCTGTCCAGGTGACCTCTTTCGCGATCACGACCATCAGCGCGCCTGATTCGAAACAGCGCCCTACGGCTGCTATTTTAGAGCACACGTACCGACGACGCTGAATAATTGCTGGACAAACAACACGGCAATCCTCGGCGCTGACTAGAGCAATGTTGTAGTGTAGACTGTAGTGCTGTAGCGTGCCCTTTATGCGCCGTTTCCTGGGGAGCAACACTTCGATCTACAAATGATATCCAGGTCAGACTCAAACAATTATTTCAAAAACAACAGGCAACCAATGCAAAGAATGATGAGGAGGACCAACCCTCAAGCTTTCGTCAATCTTGTTCTCATCATTTGAACTTCAGACCAAGCTCGCCGATGTGAGGATAATTGTGGATCCGTTCCATTCGATGAAAAAACCCGAGCATGCAAAATGCCTTTTCTCTCCTGTGCGTGAATTTTTGGCTTGTTAACAAGTGATGACTCAAATAGAAACATGACATAGTAAATGGGGCGCCACTGTATACTGGTGCAACAAGGTCAAGCGATTAGCACTGAGATATTAGTTACTAGGATACATGCCAGGTAAATTCACATAAATCCTGCGGATAATTGAAGTATTTGATTATGATGACAACCTGAGCAACAACAATAGTTCACATTAGAAGTCGGTCTACATGAACATACCCATGAACATTGTGCATCTAGTGCTATCTGATAGCACTGAAACAATGAATGTGTTCTAAACTAGTTGAATCGTTATTTAAGTATATACAAAGGTAAAAGCTAAACTTGTATTATTGGTGTTAGCCTACTTCACCCCTCACCTAGAAAACCAGGTATTTTGCCCCAAAGTATTGAAAACCGTCTAAATAACCCCCCTGGGGTGGTACATCTGATGTGGCAAATTACGTGGATGATGACATGGCTGACTGGAATGTATTTGTCTTTTTCAGTGCAAGCAAACCCATTTTCATCCCCTCTCTAAAAACCATGGCCCACACTTCATCTCTTGACTGTAAAACTATCGCCTACACAAATCAATCAAGGGAATGCTAATGAAAGAGGAAGAACCAGTATGCCAATGACTTGGTTATTTAAGTATTCTACTCTTATGAAGTATTCTTTACCATCGCGAAGTATTCTACTCTTATGTGATCTTGGGAGAAGATCACCATCCCTCTCATCCGATCTTCTTGCGAGATCATCGCCACCCCTCTTACTTTTCCGCGCCTTTTCCAAGACTGCTGCGTGATTTTTTGGAAAAAAAAACAGGGTGAAAAATGTGGATATTCGTTAACAGTAAAGCAATGTGGTAAAAACTTTTACAGATGGATCAATTCAAAGGGGTGCTAATAAACGAGGAAGAGAGGCAGCATACATGAGGCCATTGGCTCGGTTGCCCTCCCTTTACCATTGCAAGCTCGTCTACTCTTATGTGACCTTCTTGTGCGATCGTCGCCAACCCTCTTAGTCCTGCTCATCTTTTCTTAGGCTGTGGCAGTTTTATTTTTCTGCAAGAGGCACACTGTAGAGTTAGCAACAGTCATCAACAGTAGCAATGCTGTGAAATTTTCAGGCCAGACAATCGAAGGGACAATCGAAGGGACTTTTTTTTTTGCAGAAAATCGAAGTTGCATACATATGCATGTGATTGGGTCATATCCGGATGCAAAATAGCTTCAATTAGGGTTTGGGTGCTGGGTTTTGCACAGCGGGAAGGGCGGGGCAGGGGATATGCGCACCTGGTTGCTGATCGTCGCCAGCAGAGGGTCCGGCGAGGAGGGGCTGCCGCGCTCGCCCAGCCGTTCTGTCGAGGTCGGTGGCCGACTCCAGCGGGAGATCGGCCAGACCATATATAGGCCCAGCCAGGAAGCAACGGGCCTCGAGATAGGGGCAGCCCGGCTCGTAGGGAAGAGTCAGCCCGTTTTTCTTTTTAACATTTTATATAACTAGCTAATTGTCTAAAAAAATATAAAAAGACATAAAAAGAAAAGTGGATTCGCTAAAAGAAAATAAATCAAAGTCTAATCTAACTCCTACACTATTTGATTATTAAATCAAACACAAAAATAAAAGGGAAAAATATCTAAAACCTCTTATATTTATTTACTGAGGGAGCTGGATACAACCTCAGTCTATTCACCAGCAAATCAAGGAGTAGTACATGTTTTCCGAAGTAAATAGAACACCCTTATTTTGACGTAGCTCACACGTATTCACAATCACACTCGCATATATGTGGTGCACGACTGCACCTACTTAAAGCTTCGTGGCAAGCTCAGCTCGACGTCGAGGCGCCGCCCTTGAGAGTGCCCATCCACGCCGGCGGTAGCATCCCAGTCTGCTCGTGCACCGTCGTCAGCAGCGGCGGCAGCATCTTGTACACCCCGGCCATCTCCTTCATCGCGCCATCACCGCCCTCGGAAGCAGAGCCGCCGTTGCTCCACACGCTGATCTTGGGCTCGAGCCCCTTGATGGCGTCGGCGTTGATGCGCGCCATCTCCTGGTACACGCCTGAGTTGATCATGAGGTAGTCGCGGAGCGCGCCGTAGCTGCCGCCGAGCGCGCCGAGCATGGAGGACAGGTACACGCTCTGGGCCTCTCCCATGGCCGCCAGCCCCTCGGCCTCCTTACGCTTGGCGTAGAGCTCGGCCTCGGCCTCCCGCTGCCGCGCGAAGAAATCCGCGTCCGCCGTCGCGCGGCGCGCCTCGGCCTGCCTCTCCTGCTCGAACAGCAGCGCCTCCGCCGCCTTCTGCCGGTTGTAGAGCTCCCAGTTGGCCTGCTGCACCTTCATCTCGTAGTCCACGACGGCCTTGCTGAGGTGCTCGGCCTTGAGCTTCTCCGTCTGCCTGGCGGCGTTGGTGCGCTCCACCTCCACCTGCAGCTGCGCGTCGCGTATGGCGACGGCCTTGGCCGCCTCCACCTCCGCCGTCCTGGCCTGCCGCTCCCACCCGGCCTTCTTCATGGCCAGCTCGGCGTCGGCCTGCGCCACCTCGGCGTCCCTCTCGTTCCTGAACACCCTCACCTCCGCCGTCACCCTGGCCTCCTCCTTGGACCCCTCCCCCTGGCGCTTCACGGTGTACACCTTGGTCTCGGCGTCGACCTTGGCTGCGTTCTGGCGCGTCATCCCCTCGCGCTCCTTGGCGCCGACCTCCCCCTTCATGCGCGCCTCGGCCACGTCCACCTTGGCCTGGTTGACGGCCTCCTGCTGCGTCTTCTGGCCGAGGTAGGAGAAGTACTCGTGCCCGGGCACGTCCACGAGCTGCTTCACGTTGGCGTTGTAGATGATGAGGCCGAACTGGTCGAGCTCCAGCTGCACGCTCTCGAACACGGCCTGCTTGAAGGACTTGGCGCCGTGGAAGATCTGCTCCATGGTCATGGAGGCGGCCAGCACGCGCGTCTCGCCCTCGATCACGCCCTTGACGAGCTCGTTGACGTGGTGGGAGAGCTTGTCGTGCGGGGAGATGAGCTTGGCGTAGCGGAGCAGGCACTCCACGTCGTCGGCGCGCGGGCCGATGGTGAAGACGGCGGGGAGCACGAAGGGGAGCTTCTCGGCACTCATGGCCTGCACCTCGAAGGTGTAGTTCACCGGGGAGATGTCGAAGCGCGCGCACCGCTGCCCTGGCGCGATCCACGCCTTCTTCGCGAGCTTCACGTCGTCCACGCCGTACCCGGTGATGGCCAGGTACTCCGACGGGCTCGCGATTCGGTACACAAACCCCATGGCGCAAGCGAAGAAAGATCGCACCGTAGACAAGTGCAGGCTGCAGGGTACTGAGCTGAGCTAGCTGCCAGGGACGTGGATACGATCACAACAAGCGCACGCAGCTGCATGTTATATACTGTATGCGAGGAAATGCATGCAACCACGTAAACCTCGCCGTGTATTTCTGTGTCATTGCTGGGATGCTCTTAGTAATTCAGATTGATTGAGCACGGGCAAGACCAGCTAATTTTCCATTGCAATTGGTCAGGGAAGCGTGTACGACAAGGTAGTCCAATTGTGAATCAAGATATATATACATGCATGTATGTGGACATTAGAGCATCTACAACCGGACCTCTCAAACCCGCCTCAAACGCCCGGGCGGGCCGCCCGGGCACTGCCCGGTCACTTTTTTTTTAACTCAGACGGACCCCTCAAACGGCCCTCAAACGTCCGGGCTGACCGGCACCCCCCATATCCAACCCAAATATGAGGCGGGTATGAGGGCGACCAGACGCGCCCGGGCACGCCCGCCACGTCGGAGCCGGCCCATGCTGGCCCACCCCTACCCCACTTATATTCGTCCCCATCCGCTCGCCGGACCAAACCCTAGCCACTTCACTCCCCTCCCCTCCACTCCCCTCCGCCACCCGAGCTCTCCTCCGGCGGATTCCGGCCACCTCCGCCATGTCAGACAGCGGATCGGAGTCCGACCTTTCCGGATCCGTCGACTGGGGTGTGATTCCGTGTGGGTTGGAGGAGGCAATGGCAGTTCGTATTGCACTCCGCCGGTCCCGGGAGGAGAGAAGCCGACCGAGGGACGGATCCGTCCGCCGCGAGGCCCTAGCGTTGGCTCACCGGGCGCTCGGGTCCGGCGGTGCTGGATCCTCGCGTTCCCGGCAGCCGGAACACCGCTCCTTCCCCATCACCGGTCCGGCAGATTATGAGTCGTACCGGGTCCGGCCGGCACGCCGTGAGAAGGAGAGGGCAAGGGCCATCGAGGCCCGTCTCGCGGCGGATATGGCGGAGGCGGAGGCGGCTGCTGCGGCGGCGCGGGCGGCCGCAGAGGAGGAAGCCATCCGCGCCCGCATTGTGAAGAAACGACAGCGGAGGAAGACGCGCGCCCTCGCCCGAGAGCAGAGTGAGGCGGTCCGGGCCATGGCCGGACTGCCACCGAAGGAGGAGAAGGACAGCGACGGTGAGGACAGCTCCAGCGACGAGCAGATCCGGCTGGATCCGTACTGCGTCTTCGAGCGGTACTTCCGCGAGAAGGACGGCAAGGACGCAGGGAAGGGCAAGGGCAGTCGTGAATGAAGTCCACCATAACCAAACATGCCAAATTTTGGTAGTCCGATGGCATGTTTAGTGTACCGTGATGGAGTAGCCGGACGACCCGTGTGCGTTGACGTAGTTGCATGAGTTTGTATGGATTTGAGATATGCTAATTGAGGTGTTCGGATGTGGAGTGCCTAATTTGAGGCGTGCCCGGTCAGTGCCCGTGGACGCGTCCCGACGCGTCCGCGGGCGTTTGAGGGGCCGGATTTGTCAAGTCCGGTTGTAGATGCTCTTATCCGTGTGTTGGTCGTTTCCCGGAAGTTTGAGGCCAGCATGTTCTCTCGAATGGATCGAGCCATTCCTTGTCCATTTCCGTGGCATTGTGAATTTGTGATGTAATTGCCACAAGAGACGGCTGTTACGATTTTTATACGGCATTTTCCTCGTTGACGTCGATCCATCGGCAACGCGTCTTTGCTTCATTGGTCCTGGCTTTTATTGCGGCTCGAAGCGAAAAATCAACGCGTCTTTGCTTCATTGGCACAAGAAATACACTTGGAATCAACCGAATTGACGTTGACCGATCGGGTTCCGGTACCATGTGCCTGCTATTCGTTGCTCGTTACCAGAACTGGTTTCTGGATTTAATCCGTTTAACCAGCTTAGAGCAATTCCAGCGGAGCCACTCTAGCAAAGTCATGTAATGCATATCAGGGCTTCAAATGCATTATTTGGAGCCTGCCAAGATAACGCATAAATTTAGAGTCAATAGAAATATAGCCTTCAAAGTTCAAATGGATTTCTATGCTAAATTCATTTAGCTCTACTATTGAAGGGAGTTGTGCATTGTACGCCCAACTCTCCCTCCCATCGATCTCTCTTTCCCACATCCTGCATCAACTCGATCAAATTAAATCTTATAAAAAGCTCAACTAAATCAAAATTTTCTTGTCTTTCCCTACCCATACCCAAATCACAACAATTCTTACCAAAACCTTCACTAAATCAAAAAAATAAATCATTGCATTCCCCTACCAATACTCGAATGAAAATTAAATCTTACCAAAATCTAGAATATGATGTATGTAAGATTTATGCCACACATGATTGATGTTGAATCAATAGAATATGTATGCCTCCGTTACAATGCAAGGACAGTTAACTAGAAGCTACTGAAGACATCTTCCTTTCCCACCTCAACAATGAAAGTTTTAAGTACTAGAAGTCTAGAATTTAACATCGATTTCAACACATATACATTTACAAAATGGATTTCAAGAAGAATTATTACAACTTTCATTTGTAAATACGTGTTGAAATAATTCTTCTTGGAGGTGACCTCATACGCGGGGGACAATTCTATGCTAATTGAGCTACAGGATCTTTCTTCTCTTGGAGGTGACCTCATACACGGGAGACAATTCTCTGTCAATTGTGCTACATGCGCTTTCTCCTCTTGGAGGCGACCTCATATGCAGGGGACAATTTCTGCTAATGGAGCTACAACCTCTTTCTCCTCTTAGAGGTGACCTCATACGAGGGGGACAATTCTCTGCTAATTGAGCTACAGGCTCTTTCTCCTCTTGGAGGTGACCTCATATGCGGGAGAAGTTCCAGCTGTCGTGGCTTCTGCCGCCATGCGGTCGGCGAGTGCATCTGTGTCGTGGATGTGGGATACTGCCACATTTTTTAGGCCCACGTGAGCATGGTTTCCATTCTACGCAGGTGGATGTCAAGATGCGATCGAAGTATTCCGTGGCAAAGGGGAGGCGAGTGCGGCCTATGGCTGATTCAACCTTACAACGCACGTCATCCTCAGGCCACTCGGAGAAGTCCCGCGCCCTCTCCTGGAACTCTCTCTCTCTCTCTCTCTCTCTCTCTCTCTCTCTCTCTCTCTCTCTCTCTCTCTCTCTCTCTCTCTCTCTCTCTCTCTCTCTCTCTCTCTCTCTCTCTCTCTGCGCACTCCTCTTTGGTCTCACCGAAGAAAGGTGCATGAGGAGGGTGCGGCCGCAGCGACATGGTAATGGAGAAGAGAGGGTGCGAGGTGGTGGCTGGCGAAGGGGCAATGGGGGTGAGTGTGCCGGTGGCAGGGGTGGGGGAAAAGGGTGAATGTGGTGGTGTCGATGAGGGGGGCAATGATGATTTATATACTCGCGAATGGGCGTGCTGCGGCAGGAAATTCAAGAGGATTTGTCATGTGCGGGTGAGAAACCGGTGCGAAACAGGGTGCGACCACTAATTGAAGCTCTTCTCGGTGGACAAATGGTCGCAACATTGTCAGTGGCGGGAGGGGCGGCCGTACAGAGAACAACACCATTGACCAGGTTATGTGTGGGAGGAACATGTCGAGCTGAAACTTCCCTCCCGCGTGAGCGATTGGCGGATGACGCTCGCTCCAAACCAACTGCCACAACCAAATATCGAGTCTCATGGGTTGGATATGATGTGCATTTCATAAATTATGCGAATCAAAAGGCATATGGCAACTCTTTAAAAGTGCCATTTTTGGCCAAAATCACTATACCCATGGCTATTATGTCAATCGATCCGATTAGGGCTGGACGAAAAGCTCGTTACTCGCGAGCTTAACGAGCACTCGGAAACTCGACTCGTTAAGGCTCGTGCTCGTTAGTTAATGAGCCGAGCTGAACATCAATTTTAGCTCGTTAATATTAACGAGCTTAACGAGCTAGCTCGCGAGTTTAACGAGTAGCTCGTTTGGCTCGTTATTTTTCACATCAGTACTTTTTAGTTTTTACTAAATGCAAATGTTTAGCTCAGCCCGGCCCAATGGACACTGGTCGACTACAGCCCATCTCCTCCCAGCCCCCCACATTCGCATCTGGACAATTGATGAAGAGAACTAGAGAAGTACAGAACAGATACGAAGAGACGAGAGGAGACTACGGAGCTTAACGAGTACTCGTGAGAGCTCACGAGCTTAACGAGTATTTAACGAACCGAGCCGAGCATGAGTTTGAGCTCGTTACTGTTAACGAGCTTAACGAGCACGAGCTTAACGAGCCGAGTAGCTCGTTAGTCCAGCCCTAGATCCGATATGACGAGTCTACTAGAGTTGCCTTCACCAGGCAAGGCATATACACGTGACCTGGCTCGCACAGTTTCAACTTATAAAGTGAATTGGAGTAATGTTAAATTTGCAGGGTGAGGCGATTGTCTCACAGTGAAAAGGACATGTAAATTTGTAGACTCGGTCTGTAACCAATCCTCGTGTAGGTTTCACATTTTCAAGTGGATTGGAGGTCCGGGCGTTGAGACCGTCAGTGAATTTGTGTTAGATTTATATGATTGGTCAGTTGTATAGAAAACTAAATGGAGAGATGATGTTTGTTAACTAAGAATCGACAAGAATATCCGTCGACATCATCAGACACAGCTCAACCATCGTTCGCCATTGTTTCAAAAAATTGGCCCAAATTTGTATCTTTTTTACTAACACTATATGGGCCAAAGCGTAAACACATCATTGGGTGGACACTTGGCCTGCCTTGCTTCGTAGGCTGGCCATGTCTTCTTAATTTGAATTTGCACATGATTGCCAAGGGGGAAACGATTTGAAAGAAGTATACCTTTCACCCCAATCCTCCCCAATGGATACATAACCCCCTCAACTAGAATTTGGTAGGATCTCAACCCCAAACACGTGTCAAAACAAGGTTAATCAACCCTTGAGTGGTTTAATGTCACATCAAAAGTGTTTTTTGATTAGGTGTTGATGTGTCGATTACGTGGCATTCATGTGGTGGTAGATCAATGACATAATTGGTCATACCTCTTCACCTTCATTCTCTTTCGATTTCAATGGTCGTCTTCTTTGCACGGAGGAAGAGGAAGTGTTGTCTCTGTCGTCCATAGTCAGGGCTTCTCCGTTGTCGGATGATGTCTCAATCGTCGCCCACCTTTTCCTTCGCGGCCCGTCGTCTTCACATGGGAGAGGGGCGTCGTCTCATCGTCCGCGATTAGGGATTTTCTGTTGTCAGCCGACCACCATATTAATATTCAGTCGTGCCTGCGATTCAGCCAGAATCAAGCCATGAGTGCATGTTAGTATGCCGGATAAAAAATCTATTCTGGGGTCGCATGATGTTATGATTTAGGAAAACATGGGTTACTTTTGATCGCCCTCGTTGTGTCGGTATATGTATAGGTGAAAATGGTTAATTTGTATATTACTGACCTCCTTTATAACGATTTGCAACACCAGCACCTAGTTAGTATAAAAACAAAAACCACATGTGAAACCAATTTTGATGTGACATTAAACCACCCAGAGCTTGTTTAACCTGGTTTTGACATGTTTGGAGTTGAAATCATACCAAATTCGAGTTGAGAGGGATATGACTCCATTGGATTGGGGTAAATAGTATACTTCTTTCAGACGAATTTGATTATGACCAACGATTTAACTCAAATGAAGGCGTACTATCCTAACTATACGATTTCTTAGCAAATTCCACTAACTCGAGTTCCCAGTTCTGCACACCAGCATCCCAACCAGCACCGCCAATAGGGAAACTGATAGCCGAATAAACCCAGATTTTTTTACTCCATATAAACTATGATTTCGATGAAATTCGAAGGACTTTTCTTGTTCAACTTTTAAAAATCATTTTTTCTAGATTATTCATGATTTCTTCCCCTTGTTTTCATGTATATTTTATTTCACAACATGTTTCTCTATTTTCTTCAAATTTACCGATTTCCAAAAAACATCCTCATTTTTTTTGTTTTCATGCATTCATATATTTATGATCTATTTTTGTCCATTTTTGGGCAGACTTGGCTATTCGTGTGAACTTATTGGTGTCATTGTGAGAACCATTTTCAATTGGACGGGTGACCCATCTAAAAAAAATGGAAACCGACCATACCCAAACGGTTTTGATATTTTAAGGACAATATTTTGTGTATATACATGGCGGACAAATTTAGACTTTGATGATAGTTAAGAGATAAACCAAAGACCTCCAATCACCAATAACAACCGCCTCCGGCCCCTCCCCCCCCCCCCCCCCCCCCCCCCAAGAAAAAAGAGCGCTAGGTTTCCCTCCTAAGAGCTTTGCCGCGACCGGTTCTTCTCGTCTCGAGTTGATGTCTGGCGCTAACGAGGTATGGGGAACCCTGATCTAGATTATCTATATTTTCTGGTCACCCTATCTTTGGTTAGGGTGAAGTCTAAGTCTCTAGGTCATGGTGGTGAGACGATGGCGTTACCGGTGGCGATGAATAAGTCCTCCTTGTTATGTCCCCGTTTTGGCGATGTTGTTTAGCATCGGCGGAGGGCATGTGGATCAACTTCAGTTAGGGCCAGATCTTCGGGCCTTTTTTGTCTTCATTTTATCTAGGTGCTCGACGATGCCGTATGAAGAGGATGATGTGGTTGCATGTTTTCGTTGCTAGATCATTGATGGCGCACGTTGCTGCGTCCGTCTATTTTAACAATAAAATATTTGAGATTATAATAAACATAAGAAGACATTTAAACTGTAAGTTAAAATGACATGAATTTTAAGGCAATCATGGCTAGCCTTAGTCCTTAGAATCCTTTTCTGTTACATCGTCCACAAATTTAGCCAACAAAAAGATAGGGTAGGGTATTTATAGACCCAAGTACAAAAAAATGTTATGATCAAAGCCAAACCCACCAGCTAAACTTTGGGCTGCTACCTCGGACAATGGCCAAACTGCGCTGCACCTTTCCCTTGTTGAAGTGTTTTGTTAATAACTCAAGAGTTGAGTACTTGCTTTTGATCTAAGAATTAGATGGTTATTAGTGGAACAATATTTTTTATGCTGAAGGGTAAAGGAGAGTTATAAACTCCTTATCCTTTTGGCGGACTGGCTATGGTGACAGTGGTATGATAGAGTAAAGGGAAGTGTGGCATGAATCTATTAGAAGGGTAGAGATATGGTATAATTATACACAAAGAGCAATAAAGATGAAGTTATATATGAAAGAGGAGAAATATATTGTACTTCTGGTAAAAAAATTGATGTTGTGATAGCCATATATATATACTTGGAAAAGTAGTTGCTAGAATTGACTTTGCAACATTAGAGCATATACCTTACATGTAGCAAACAACATATGTTATTATGAACCGTATAGAAAATGAAGATTAGTCAGATCCAAAAAAAACTGAAGGAAATATGAGTCTCACATACTTTTAAGAAGGCGTAGCAGTAAACAGGTCATTTAATAAATACGTTCCCATTGGTGCTTCTATAAACAATGGGCAAATTGGTAGAAATGTCCATTTGAAACGAGGCAGCACAACAATGCAGGTTTATTTAATCATGCTATAAATGTTGCTATCTTAGGACATAATTAGGATATCAAGTATATATGGTCTAGTACACAGATATTTTTAGAAATCTATAAACAGATGAAGCTTCCTTAAACTTCAGGTGTACTGAAGCCATCAGTTATTTGAACATTTTTTCTGAAGCTGATAGTGACTTAAGGGTCCTGCAAAAGGACAGTGTGCATCACATATATATTAACGGTTAAAGAAATGATATATTGTGCTTTAGAAATGGGAAAATACGCTAGTAATGGTAATTATTTAGGATTCCTCGGATTATATTTATCTTCAAAGGCTAGGCGCCAATCAAGTGTAGTAATTGTTCTCTCCGGTTAGTATGAGACCAAGAAATAAATATACGATCTGATCTTATCAGAATTGTTAAGACTGGAAAAGACAAAAGCTACGACTTTGTGTAGTATTTCTGTTTCATCAGCAGGAAAGAAACTAAACAAGAATAGAATAGTACCTCTTCTCTCATCAGATAACTGGAGATCATAACTGTTAATTCTAGACCATGAACTACAAATTAGCTGGTTATTATTAGAGCAGTACAATGGTCACATATGAACACTGCAAGTCTGCAACACGTTTCAAAATTACTGGAAACTCAGAGCAAAGGCTTGCACTCAAGTTTGGAGTATAAGCTTACGTGAATGCATTGTACTATCTGATCAATGTAGGATGTGTTTATGCTTGGAAGTGTTTGTTACTAAATGTAAACAAACTTAAGAGTAGTAGCTTATCAAGTGATAAATTTCTTCTAATCAATGAATTATTTAATAACAAAGGCATATAAGCCATCTTACAAGATACTGAAGAATGGGCTCAAGCTCTAGAAATATACCAGGCAGATCGTAATTTTTGCGTGCAGGTCGTGGCCCTGATTTCTGAAGCGGTCATGTGGTGATGTCTGAATTCTTAACTGCTCAGTAAGTTAACCTTTTAGGACGAAGTTAGTCACATCACACCTAAATAAAAGTTAGTCACATCAATCACATGGTAAATCTAAACCAAGGGGGAAAAAAAACTTCCAAGTCTCCAGGTTCCCCATCAAAGCTTAGGCTATCCTTCCTCAAAGAACAGTCTGAAATCAAAATGCAACCAGTGTAGTAGAAACTATCACAATGCATACATGACACCATGATAAACAAATTATTAACTCAACAGTTCTATCTAAAAGTCTCTTGACTTGTGACTTATCAGTATTAATGTATTATAGCAGCATAGTGAGCCAAATCTAAACAGGCCCAAGTTCTTACATCTCAAATAATGAAGGTAATTAGGTGATCACAACCAACTAATTTATTTTGAAATTCAGTTAACATCTTGATGGAAACACCATGATAAATAAACTGTGCCTGGAGATGAGGTATGAAAGTCCTATGTCTGAACTGTTTACCTGACCGGCAGTCGATAAAGTATCTATAGTTTTCACTACTTTTTTCCACGTGCAGTCAAGTTACAAATTGACACACAACATGAAACAAACATGTCATAATACGGTATTACAAACATGATAGCACTGTCTAAAGCTTATGATGGAAAAAGATATAGAGCAGATCACTCTTGCTGCTTCTGACAAGCTACAACAAAACCTCAGGCAAAACATCACTTGTCAGGAGCATCAGGAGAGAGCAGCTCCAGCACTCACCTTCGAACCAGAGCTCCCTCGTCTGACACCATCTCATTGTGGTCACCGTCAGCGCTCGCCAAAGATTCCCTCTCTCCAGCTGCTTCTTGCATGGACAGAAAAAAAGAGAAGGATCTGGTTTAGTCAGGTCCAAACAAGATTGAAACACCATGACCAGGAAGCTCGTGCGCTCGATGGTAATCTGGATCGGAATATTTTGTTCGCTCGATTTTTTTTCTCCTCCACTGAATACCGTGGCGTGATTGGTCGAACTTGATATCGCAGAGGGGTCGCCATGGGCATCATCGTCGCCTCACACGCCATGAGCCTTCAACATCGTCTCACGCGGCCACAGGAGGAAGGGTCGCCATGAGGCGTGGCCATCACCTGACGCCACAAGTCACCGTCACTTCAAATCACCACAAGAGGAGGGATCCGTCGGGGTCACCTCACACCGCCACGGATGGAGGTCTTGGGGTTTCGTCGCTGTAGAATTAAGTAAACGACAGGGCAAGGAGAAGAGAAGAGGACCACTGGAAAAAAAGTAGCGCGCTATAGCGCCGTTAATAGCACGCTATAGCATATTGAGAATCGTCTCGCTAAATTAATTTATGTACAATGTCTCGCTAATAGCACGCTATAGCGCGCTATCGCACGCTAATAGCATATTTTCAGGGACGCCGCTATTTTATATAGCGCGCTATTTTTTTTTGTTGAAGAGGATACGCGACAGGGGCAAGGATGATAGAAGGCGATGGTGACATGGACGTAGAAGCAGGGTGAGGGTCCGAGCCTCCGAGGGAAGGGAGAAATGGTGAGGGTGCCCGTGGCGGCGCAAGCAAAGCGGGGTGAGAGCGAGGAGACCCGTCTCCAGGTAGGGATGAGACCGGAGGGCCTCGCCTAGACTTGTCTAACGGGTCAACCGCGGGTACACCCGCGGACCCGGATCACCAGGGGCCTCCAAAAATGCTACCGGAGTAGCAGCCCATTAGGACAATCATCCCAGTTCGCGACGTGAACTCAGATCAAACTACCACAAACGTTCCAGACACAAAATCTAACAGCTCACAAGTAAAGATGCGTGAGAGGACCGGGATTAGGCTCGGTTTTACTGTCCTAAATATGGTTGCTTTTCTTCGTCCAATGAAGCTCATCCAGATGGGGCTTCATCGGAGAACTTGCTTGGTATGCCCCCATCATCTGTCTAGCCAAAGTTGGAATCATATTATGGCCCTCCTTTGTGTCAGCTTCTTCAGGGTGGCAATCTGTTCAGATTGTGATCGTCGACGCCTTCTGGTCTACATCAACGACTTTCTGGTTGTTGCTTCTTCAGGATCCTTGAACGGATCGGGATGGACCTAGAGGAGGTGAATAGGGACAACTACAAATTTTACTTTGATTATTAGCAAGTTTAGGCTACACGAAATATAAAGATGAGCATAAAAAATTGGTACTATGCGATAAATAACCTATATGTTGCAAGGTGAAGTGACAAAACCACAAGTAATGAGCTATGGTTAGGGATAACCGAAGACTCTTAAGACGAAGATGCGATGTTTACTTCCTTGGATGGACACTACTCACCGTTGGAGGGGTGGATATTACCACAACGATACGCCAACACCATGAAGGCTCACCCTCTTCCCATTGAGATATCATCATGAAGGTGATTCCCAACCATTAGTGGTAGACCTTGAGACAGCCTCCAAGCCTTCACAATCGACAGGGAAAGTCACAAATCGATTTCTCACCGAGGATTCCTGCTGTCTAGGAGTATGCAACCTCCAAGATGAATAAGATTCACCAAGGAAACAAGCGGGCATACTTTTGCTTTGGAGGAAGTATAGGTCGGGCACTTCTCTTTCACACCCCAAAATATCAAACATGTTTAACTGAAAGGGGAGATAGATCTCCAAGAAATATGTGTTATAATAAATGGAGGAAAGAGGATGGAGTCATCACCTTCTCATGATCAATAAGGTGGCTTCGTATTGGCCTTCTCCAAATCGTGCCCAGATTTTTGCACGGCCCGGAGACTCCGGGCTGGTTCTAGGCTTTATAGAAAGTTTGCATCGAGGTGCAAACCTCCTTTTAACCCTAGAAGTCGGCGAGGGGGCCAAACCCTAGAGGGTTCGGGGTGCCCTTTCATTCTCTCCCTTTTTTGGCATCGATTATAATACAATTTGATGACATAACACACATTATGATAAACTCATCATCATGTTTCTAGTGACAATAGACAAGAGCCCCCCCCCCCCTTCCAAGATTTGTGCCCTAGTTTTAAATTGCATTTGAATACAAAGGGCACAAATGTAGAAAAACACTACACGTATTTCATTATGAACCAATCATGTGTGCAAGTGAACAAAGATGAAGCATGATGTAATCAATGACAATAAGCTTATGGTTGGGTTTATCAAGTAGGGTAGGAAATAAACTAACCCCAACCATAATAGGTGTGTGACATGGCAATAACATAGGTAAAATATATCAAAAGATACATAATATAGCACATAGCCTTCCGCATATGAATTTTAAACAAGGTTCACATGTATGTCTCAACAACACACCAATAAAAGAGTAGTACATACTTAAGATAATATTTTAAAAGGTTCACAAGCTCATATATATAAGAAACACCAATGACAAATAAGAACCAAGACCTTGTGCCTACCCATAGACAAACACAATGCAACAAGTAGTTCTCCTTCTTTGGCATCAAGACACCAAAAAGAGTAAATAGTGATACTATGACCAACGTTTAATCAGATTGCGTGCGTACATATTCTCAGAAATCACATCATCATCATCATCAACAACAACAACAACAACAACAACAACAACAACAACAACAACAACAACAACAACTATTGCAGACTTGCCCCTGACATGAGAGGACGAAGTGGCCTCATTGCCCGCCTCAACATCATAATCAAAATACCTGGACTTGTTTATTTAACCGCAGTAGAGAATTAATGTACCCGAATTGAACATATTTTTAATATACTTCAACAACATTTAAACTTTACAACTCTATGTTAATAAAATTACAAATTATAAATATAAATCTATCAAAATAAACTCCCTAAAAATTGTTATAATACTTATTTGATCGCTTTGATGAGATATTGACGGGGTTATTACCCCTAGGTATGCCAAGACTGAGGGGTTCCAACCCCTTCCGAAAAAACCATACGGCGGGCTGGCCCGCAGCCGGCCGGCGTACTGCCGGCTGGCCCATGGCCAGCTGTACCAAGGCCGGCTGGGGGCTACCGGCAGGCCCACTGCCGGCTGGCTCACAGCCGGCTGGTCAGGGGCCGCCCGCCCAGCCCCTGGCCAGCCTACGGCCGGCCCTTCCGATGACCACTAGACGGACAGGCACCCGTCCCCTCCCACTGCGGCCAAGTACATCGCCGTCCACTCCATTACCTGCTCCGGCGTGGCTACAGCGACCGCTGACGCGCGGGCACGAGCGGCTACAGTCCGGGCGGTCGTACCGCTGACCAGGACTGATCGAGACCCGGCGGGGCAACAGTGCCGCCACGCCGCCGTCCACTCCACTACCTGCCCCGACGTGGCTACAGCGCAGTCGGCCGTACCGCTGACTTCGGCCGGCGGGCACAAGACGACGCCGTGCGGGGCGGCCCGTGCCGTGGCAGGTAGGCGCGGGCCAATAGAAGAGCCGGCTGGCGGGCCCCAGTTGGCGATGGGACCGCACAGCCGGCGGGCCCTACGGGCAACGAGACGGCGCTGCAGGTGGGCCCCCTGGCTGGCTGGAGAGGCTGCCAGCCGGGTCCCCCCTTTAGTGCCTTAGGAATACTGTAAGCCGGGGGTTGGCCTATAAAACCCCCCGAAGCCCCCATGCATCGGGCAAGGGGGCATGAAGGGACTCCTCCCGTCTCACACTCTCACTCTCACGTAGCAAGGGAAGAGCAGCCGGCCGCTCCTTCTTCCTCCTCTAGACCCCAGCTCAAGGAGCACCATTGTAACATCACCCACCATCCAACTAGTCGAGCAGGATTAGGGATATTACCTCCCACGGAGGGCCCCGAACCTGGGTACATCGTGTGTCCCTCACCGCTTGTGCCTAATCCCGCTCCCGGAGCCCGTCGGCGTCCTTCGGCCCCAACCACTCTCGATAAGCTACCCCATGGCATCTGCCGTGAGAAAACCACGATAGTTGGCGCCCACCGTGGGGCCGACCGCGGCGCCGGCCGGAGTCACGCTCCGGGCGGGACCCTTCGCCACCTCCCCCGGCCGCCCCGCGTCCGGGCGGAACTGCTCGCTCGTGGGGCTTGCTCCCGCGGGGCGGGACCCCGTTCTCTCCAGCCCTGCGGGCAGCGCCGCCAGCCTCTCCGATGAGGGGCGCGGCGGCGACCCTCCGCTCGACGTCGTCGCGCTC
The DNA here is from genome assembly GCA_039707655.1 of Elymus sibiricus. Taxonomy (NCBI): domain Eukaryota; kingdom Viridiplantae; phylum Streptophyta; class Magnoliopsida; order Poales; family Poaceae; genus Elymus; species Elymus sibiricus. Next base: position 129,501,688 of record CM077669.1, read on the forward strand.
ACCGAGCGCGTCGGCAGGCCGAGCCTCGCCGACGAGCCAGCTGCCGATGAATACCCTAGCCAGGTACTCGACTGCCTCGGCCCGCCCTCGTCCGTGGGCGCACTCGCCCCGGGCGAGGCCGGCGACTCCCGCGTCCGCGCGGGGGTAATGGCCACCGGCTCCTCCACGACCTTCGGCCGTGCCAGGGCGGAGGCGGACGCGGCCACCGCGGCCGCTCGCGCCGGCACCTCCGACCCCCTCGGCTCCGTGCTTCGGGGCCTCAGCACCCCCGCCGCGCCTACGACGAACCCAGCCACGGCTACGGCCGAGCAGGAGGCTGCTCGCCAGGTGCAGTTCGACGAGGCGACCGTGCTTTCCACCACCAAGCGCCGGATGAAGTCCACGCAGCGCGAGTATAACTCCGCCTACGGCCTCACCCCCGCCGGCAACGAGCCCAACCGGCATGGTGATGTACGCAACCGCGGCCGCGTGGTCGCGGAGATCCTCGGCGGCAGGCTTCCCACCTACGACACGCCGGCCGCCAACCTGAGGGCCGCCCACGTAGCCTACGCCGACCTCGCCGGTCTGGTGGGAGAAGAGCGAGAGCAGCAGGACCGACACATCCAAGACCTCATCGCCACCGCCAACGCCCAGCAGGCCCGGCTCGACGGCATCAACGCCGGCTCCGAAATTCCCGTCCCCGAGGGGGACGCTCCGCCTACTGCTAGCCAGCGCCGGCCGGTCCAGCAAGCCTCTTCCCCTCGCGGCTCTGGTCGGCGGGGCGCTGGGTCTCACAACGGACGCACCCGGCTGCGAGACGAGCAGCCGGCCGTCAACAGCTAGCGCGACGACGCTCCGGCTGGCGGCAGCCGGCGCAGCCGGGACCATACCCCGCCCCCGCGGCGGGAACGTGCCCGCTCGCCTGCCCCGACTGTTCGCCCCGAGCTCGCCGCTCGGCTTGGCCCGCGCGTCCCGCGGAGCGAGAACGACGCCCGAACCCGCATCGACTGGCTAGCACAGTCGGCCCTCCTCGAGGAGGAGGGCTCGATCGGCCCGGCGTGTTTCGGCCCCCGGATCCGCAACGAGCCGTTCCCGGCCGGCTTCACTCTCCCTCGCGACACCCCAAAGTACAACGGCACCGCCAAGCCGGAGGACTGGCTGATCGACTGCACCACTGCAGTCGGCATCGCCAGGGGAAACAAACGCGTAGCCGTACGCTACGCTCCCCTCATGTTGACCGGCTCGGCCCGGACCTGGCTTAACAGCCTGTCGGCCGGCAGCATCAACACCTGGACGGACTTCGAGGAAGCGTTCGTCCGCAACTTCACCGGCACCTACAAGCGGCCCGGCCGGCCCCGCGAGCTGGCCATGTGCATCCAGGGGCCGGAGGAGCCCCTCCGCGACTACCTCACGCGCTGGACCGAGCTCCGCAACTCCTGCGAGGGGGTGCACGAGGTGCAAGCCATCCAGTATTTTATCGAGGGTTGCCGCGACGGCACCCCCTCAAGCACAAGCTCTTGTGCTCCGAGCCGGCGACCCTGGCGGATCTGATGGCCAAGGCAGACAAATACGCCACGGCCGACTCCGCAATGCGGATGAAGGTCACCACGCCAGCCAAGCCAGCTCCGCTGCCTGCCGTGCCGTGGGCGGCTGCCGACAACCGGCAGCAGCCGAACAACAAGCGCAAGTCCGACCAGCCGGATCCCCGCTACGGGAGCCGGCAGGTCGCCACCATCGAAGAGGAGCAGCCAGCTGCCCAGGGCTCCAGCCAGCGTCAGCGAACCGGCAAGGCCGCCTGGCAGCCCAAGCTCACCTTCGAGCAGATGCTCGACCTACCCTGCAAGCACCACTCCGGGGCCAAGCCGGCCACCCATACGCTCCGGCAGTGCAGCTTCTCCCAGCGGCCAGCCCGAGGCGAGGGCCTTCCGGCTCCTCCGCCTCCGATTCCCCGCGTGCCGGCTCCGGCTCTGGCCCCGGCTGCCAACGACGGCCGCCTTCATGACCAGTTCCCTAACCAGGATGGGTCCTACGTCGTCTCCACCAACGAAGCAACCGACAAGCATAGCGTGCGCCAGCGCCGGCACGAGGTGAATGCCACCGTCCCCTCGGTCCCCCAGTTCATGCATTGGTCCGAGAAGTCGGTCACCTGGAGCCGGGCGGACCACCCGCCCGTGATGCCAAACCCGGGCAGCTACGCCCTCGTCCTTGATCCCACCATCATCTCCGAGAGGCGCACCTGCCATTTCTCGCGGGTGTTGATCGATGGGGGCAGCAGCATCAACATCCTCTATCGCGACACGATGCTCAAACTGGGGCTCGGGGAGAAAGACCTGGGGGCGAGCCGGACGGTTTTCCACGGCATCGTGCCGGGAAAGTCCTGCACCCCCATCGGCAAGATCGAGCTCGACGTCCTCTTCGGCGACCGGAGCCACTTCCGCCGTGAGCCGGTCTGGTTCGAGGTGGTGGACCTTGATAGTCCCTACCACGCGCTGCTGGACCGACCGGCCCTCGTCAAGTTCATGGCGATCCCCCACTATGCCTACCTCAAGCTCAAGATGCCGGGCCTCAAGGGCATCATCACCGTCGCCGGTGACTACAAGATGTCAATTGAGTGCGCGCGCGACGGCAGCCGGCTGGCCGAGGCCCTGGAGATAGCGGAGGAGAGGCGGCAGATCGACCGGCTCGTGGCTCACGCCTCCAACCAGCCGGCTGTGCCGGCTCCCCCGTCCCAGTCGGCCAGCGAGGCGTCGTTCCAGCCGTCCAAGGACACCAAGCAAGTGCCGCTCGACCCGGCCAACCCCAAGCAGTGCGTCACCATCGGCGCCAACCTCATCAGCAAATAGGAAAGCGAGCTCGTCGACTTCCTCCGTGAGAATTGGGACATCTTTGCATGGTCTCCTAAAGACATGTTGGGTGTTCCGAGGAAGTACGCCAAGCACAAACTTCATGTCCGGCCGGATGCGAAGCCGGTCAAGCAACCCCTACGCCGTTTCTCCGAGGAGAAGCGGCGTACTATAGGAGAGGAGATCGCCCGGCTGCTCGCAGCCGGCTTCATCATGGAAGTGTTCCACCCGGACTGGCTGGCCAACCCAGTCCTGGTGCTGAAGAAAAACAAGACCTGGCGCATGTGTATCGACTACACCAGCCTGAACAAGGCCTGTCCCAAGGACCCATTCGCCCTGCCCCGGATCAATCAAGTCATCGACTCCACGGCCGGCTGCGACTTGCTGTCCTTCCTGGAGGCCTATTCCGGCTACCACCAGATCAAGCTGGATCCAGCCGACCGGCTGAACACCTCCTTCATCACCCCTTTCGGGGCCTACAGCTACATCACCATGTCCTTCGGCCTGAAGAACGCAGGCGCTACCTTCCAGCGCTGCATGCAGAAGTGTCTCCTGCCCCAGATCGGCAGGAACGTCCACGCCTACGTGGACGGCATCGTCGTCAAGACCAAGAAGCATTTCAGCCTCCTCGACGATCTCCGGGAGACCTTCGCTAACTTGCGCGAATACAAGATCAAGCTGAACCCGGAGAAGTGCGTCTTCGGCGTGCCAGCCGGCCAGCTCCTGGGTTTCTTCGTGTCCGCCCGCGGCATCGAAGCTAACCCGGAGAAGATCAGGGCCATCGAGCGCATGCCCAAGCCGATCCGGCTCCGCGACGTCCAGAAATTCACCGGCTGCCTTCCTCGCTCAGCTGGTTCGTCAGCCGGCTGGGGGAGAAGGCCCTGCCCCTCTACCAGCTCATGAGGAAGACGGCGCTTGTCGAGCCGGGCACTGACTCCACCAGGAAGCCGGCCAAGTTCGAGTGGACCGACCAGGCGGACGAGGCGTTCCGCGACCTCAAACGAGTCCTCACCCGCGCGCCCATCTTAGCCGCGCCGGCTGAGAAAGAGCCGATGCTCGTGTACATCGCGGTCACCACCTACGTGATCAGCGTCATGCTGGTGGTGGAGCGGCCAGAGGAGGGCAAAGCGCTGTCGGTCCAGCGCCTCGTCTACTACCTCAGCAAGGTCCTCTCCGCCTCCAAGCAGAACTACCCCCACTACCAGAAGATGTGCTACGGCATATACTTTGCCGCCAAGAAGGTCAAGCAGTACTTCCAGGAGCACACCATCACCGTGGTGAGCACGGCCCCGCTCGGCGAGATCATGAGCGGCCGGGACGCCACCGGCCGGATCGCCAAATGGGCCATCGCTCTCGCCGACCACGAGATTCGGTACGAGCCGCGCAACGCCATCAAGTCGCAGACGATGGCGGACTTCCTCGTTGACTGGGCTGAGACCCAGTTCGTGCCGCCTCCCCCAGACTCCACGCATTGGCGGATGCACTTCGACGGCTCGAAGATGCGAACCGGCCTGGGAGCCGGCATCGTCTTGTCGTCCCCGAAGGGGGACCAGCTCAAGTACGCGCTCCAGATCCTCTTCGCCGCCTCCAACAACGTGGCCGAGTACGAGGCACTCGTCCACGGCCTCCGGCTCGCCAAGGAGATCGGGATCCGATGCATCCTCTGTTTTGGTGACTCTGACCTCGTGGTGCAGCAGGTCTCTGGCGAATGGGACGCCAGGGACGCCAACATGGCCAGCTATCGCTTTCTCGTCCAGCAGCTCACCGGCTCCTTCGAGGGCTGTGAGTTCCACCACGTCCCTCGGGCGGACAACGAGGCGGCCGATACGTTGGCAAAAATCGGCTCCACCCGACAGGCCATCCCAGCCGGCGTCTCCCTCGAATGGCTGCTCAAGCCTTCGATCAAGCCTTCCCCCGAATCGGAGTCAATCTTCATGCCGGCTAACGTCACCGGCTCTTCGCCAGCTCCGGCAGCTCCGCCGGCACCGTCAGCTCTGGCTGCTCTGCCGGCACCATCAGCCCCGGCGGTGATACCGATTCCGTCGGCTCCAGCATCCGGCGCCCCCGCGGCGGCTGGCTCCGGCTCCACGGCCGTCCTGACGGCGATCGCCGCACCCCCCGCTGTCCCAGTCTCGGGGACTGGCGAGCCGTCCCGGGGGCTGGCGAGCCGGTCCCGGGGACTGACGGGCCGGACCCGGTGGCTCCGGCTGCCCCCGGTGCTCCACTCGAGCTCGAGCCGGCTCCCGTCTCGGCCCCCTCGTGGGCCCAACCCATTCTGGCTTTCCTCTTGCGCGGTGAGCTCCCCCCTGACGAGGCCGCGGCAAGACAAATCCAGCACCGGGCCCCGGCCTACAGCATCATCAACCGCGAGCTAGTTCATCGCAGCACCACTGGCGTGTTCCAACGCTGCGTCGAGCTGGAGAAGGGGCAAGAAATCCTCCTCGACATCCACCAGGGCGAGTGCGGGCATCACGCCGCCTCTAGAACCCTGGTGGCCAAGGCATTCCGCCACGGCTTCTACTGGCCGACGGCCTTGGAAGAGGCCAAGCAGCTGGTCGATAAGTGCGAGGGATGCCAGCGCTTCAGCACACAGAGTCACCTGCCGGCAACAGCCCTCCAGACCATCCCACTCTCGTGGCCCTTTGCCGTCTGGGGGTTGGACATGGTAGGGCCCTTCAAGACCGCACGGGGCGGCATGACGCATCTGCTGGTGGCTGTCGACAAGTTCACCAAGTGGATCGAAGCCAGACCCATCAAGAAACTGGACGGCCCCACAGCCGTCCGGTTCATCAAGCATGTCACGGTCCGCTACGGCGTTCCCCACAGCATCATCACCGACAATGGCACAAATTTTGCCAAAGGTGCAATGGCGCGTTTTTGCTCCCAGGAGGGCATCCGGCTCGACCTCGTGTCGGTGGCCCACCCACAGTCAAATGGCCAGGCGGAGAGGACAAACGGCCTGATCCTAGCCGGCCTCAAGCCTCGGCTCGTGGCGCCCCTCGTGCGGTCGGCTGGCTGCTGGATCGATGAGCTGCCGGCTGTCCTCTGGAGCCTCAGGACCACACCCAACCGATCAACCGGCTACACCCCCTTCTTTCTCGTATACGGGTCCGAGGCGATCATCCCCACAGACATCGAGTTTGACTCGCCTCGGGTCACCCTGTATACGAAGAAAGACGCAAAGGAGGCAAGAGAAGACGGTGTTGACCTACTCGAAGAAGCACGCGAGCTGGCCCTAAGCCGGACGGCCATCTACCAGCAGAAGCTCCGGCACTACCACAGCAAGCGGATCCGGCCCCTATCCTTTCGCGAGGGGGACCTAGTGCTCAGGCGGATCCAGCGGACCGCCGGCCAGCACAAGCTGTCCTCCCCATGGGAAGGCCAGTTCATTATCAGCAAGGCGCTGCACAACAACGCCTACTACCTGATAGATGCCCAGAAGTCACAGAAGCACAAAAGAGACGCCTCCGGCGAGGAGACAGAGCGCCCCTAAAATGCGGCGCTCCTTCGGCCATTCTACTGCTAAGGAAAAAACCCGTGTATGTATGTATCTTCCCTTCTGTTGGAACTTAATGAATGCAATGGGGGCCCCAAGCCGGCACTTGGGGCACGCCCCTTTTCAATTCCATCAAAGGCTTGTCATTTTTAAGCGGGGCACCCGGGTCCGGCTCCCTGGCCCGGGGGCTCGCCGGCTCTTCTCCGAGGCGGACAAGTAGTGTGGACAAGCAACCCTTTTCTACCCCCTACCCAGCCACAGACCGGCCCCCGGTTGTCCGGCTGGCAGAACCATGGGGTAGGAAGGAACTTACCACGCGAACGCCACCTAAAGAGTAGCAGCAGGATAGGTCCAACCAGACCATGTTACCTCTAGAAACCAGCCTCTGCCGGCTTGCCCCAACCCTAGCCGGACGACTCTAAGGCTCGCTCGTTTTCCCCAAGGACGATGCCCCGTCCCTGTCCCAGTCCGGCTCCCGGCTGGCTGACAGGCAGGGCGGAAGCCGGAAGGAGCCCTTGCGTAAAATATGAGTCGAAAGGTAAAGGGCAGGGGAGGAGCCGGCATGCAAACATTTTGAAATTCAAGCAAGTTATAAACAAAAGGCCACAGGCCGAAGATTCTTTACAATACACCCCCAGTGGGTGGAAATGCGTCTTAATAAGTTTTTCAGCAAAAAGAAGAAGATACAAAGTGCGCAGGGCCATCCAGGCTGCCGGTGCACCGCCAGCCGGCTCAACAGTCTGCCCAGGGGTAGCCGCCGCCGTCGGCTCTTCCTCCATGGCCTCCGCGGCCTCGGTGTCGCTGCCGGTGCTGGAGACGGTGCTCTCGTCGGCGACCTCGTCGTCCTCGGGTCCTTGGGGATTGCCGAAGGAGTCTTCGGCGATCGGCTCGCCGTCCTCACCTAGCGTCGGCAGGAGCTCGTCCGGGTCGACGTAGGACGCCAGCTCGTTGGCTCGACGGACCAGGGCGCCTTCGCGGGCGGCTCGCTCCGCCTCGGGGACCTCACACATCGTGACTAGCCGGTCCAAATTGACGCCGGGGTACCACGAGGTAACAAACCGAAGGGCCATCTGCGCCCCGGAGCGGGCCGCCGACGCCTTCCAAACCTCGAGCCGGGCCACCGCATTCTCCAGCCACAGCGCCACGCGGCACTCCGGGGCCCCATGACCCGGCCAGAGGGCCGAAATCACCTCCTTGCCGGCCGTAAGGAGCCGGTCCATGCAGCGCTGAACGTGGATCAACCGGTTCTTGACAGCCAGCGCAAGCTCCGGCACGTCCCAGCCAGCGTGCTCCTCGACCTCCTGCCCGCGCTGCCGCAGGCACTCCCAGTGCTCCGCAACAGCCCGCTCGGCGCGGCGCTGGGTATCCGGGAACCGGTCTAGGGAAAGAGAAGAATCAACAAACGAGTCGAAAGCAAGTTGAAAGCAGCCGGCAAAGGAGGAGGACTCGAAAGCAAAACTCACGCTGGAAAGCCTCGTCCATCTCAAGGGCAAACTGAAGGCCCGCGCTCCGCTCCTTCTCCAGCGCCTCCTCCGCCTGGGCAAGGGCGGCCCCGCACGTCTCAAGCTCACCCCTTAGGCGATCCACTTCGTCTTGAAGAGCGGTGGCCCGCTGGGTGGCGTCGGCCGCCTGCTTGGCGACGTCCTCCCGGGCCGCCGTTTCCCGCTGCAGCTCCGCGGTTAGGCGCTCCCGCGCCGCCTGACCGTCAACAACCAGGCCGCCCAGCCGGTCCCGCTCCGACGTGACCGCTTGGAGCTCCTGCCCCAGCCGGTCCCGTTCGGAGGCCAGTTCATCCCTCTTCTGCCGAATTGGGGTCAGCTCCTCTTCGAAAAACCCAACATGAGTGACTCAAACGAGGAACACCCGGGCCGACTGCCGAGCAGCCGGCCCGACTCTCGGTGGCTACACCCAGTGGGTGAGCTCGCGCGCCCCCACTGGAATAAGCATACCTTGCGCCTTCTTCAGCTCCTCCTGGACCTGGTAGAAGCCGAGCTTGCCGCGGTTGTGGATAGCGACCGCCTCATCAAAGAGCGCCTGCCGCCTGGCGTTCTCAGCCTGCTCCGTGCCAAGAAACAAGAAGTTAGACAAACAAAAGAGGGATAGATCCGGGCCGGCTGCCACGCGGCCGAGCAGCCGGCCCGAATCTCAGGGGCTACACCCAATGGGTGCGCTTGCGCGCCCCCACTGAAAGTTCAATGCAAGGCAGAAGAATCTCACCTCCACTGCCTCCTCCACGCGCCGAAAATTGCTTTCGGCGGCCTCCGCGAACCTAGCCAGTCCCTCACGGCAGTGCGCCATGATGCGGCCTTGCTCCCCAGGCGCAAGGGCCTGGTTGCTGGCTGGCGGGGCCGGGACGACCGGGACGAGTGCCAGCGCCTTCCAGTCCCAGATCACGTCAAGCATGGTCCTCCTCGACCGGCTCGACCCACCACTCGACCCGGCGTCCGCCACGGCGGCAGCCGGCGGAAGGTTGGTGGTGACCACCAGGGCTCGGGAGACGGCCTCGGGCCCCTCCACGACCGGCACCACCGGCTCCACCACCTGCCGGACCGGCTCAACAGCCGGCTGGGCCGGCTCGCTCCTCCCACCGATCGTTGTCTCCGGTGCCGCCTCCGGCACAATCGGGGCGACGGGCACATCTGCCGCGCTGGCTCGATGATGGGCGGGGTCACTACCGTCTCCCCCCGCTGGGCCATCTCCCGAGCCGGCTCGGGAACTGCTCCCGCCGGACGGGTCACGTCCACCATGGGCGGGGCCGTGGCCGTCTGCACAGCCGGCTCTCGCGGCTCACTCGATGGAGGCCTCGACCTCCGCGTCGATTCCGCCGCCGAGTCCGTCGCACGCGCCGGGTCGGCCGGCCGCCTCCGCCTCCAGTCGCTTGAGGCCCCCGAACGCAAGGGTGCGTCCTTCGCCCCTGCCTTCGTGGCTCGCATCTCTACGAGCCGCCTCTTCTCCTCCCGCACCATGGCCGCATGCTCCTGCACCTGTAGGCTGGCGGCGTCCACCGGGTCGGCGGTCGACTCCGTGTCATGGAGCTCGATGGCATCCCTGGGGCAGACAAAAGATGGGCCCTCAGGCGCTTGGTGGCTCGTAAACTCGAAAAACCAATAAGAATTAAGAAAAAGTGCTTACCCGGCGACGACGGGAAGGGGCCGCCTGGCCCGGGGCGGCGGCTTCGCGACGGCCGCTCGTGCTCTCTTACGAGCCGGCGGCTGTGTCGACGGCTGCCCCGAGGCCGGCCTCTTCTCCCGACGGGAGGCCTCGGCCGTCTGGCCGCGGGCCGGCCGCTCCTCGCTCCGTCCCCGCAGTCCCCGGCGAGCTGTGAGGGGAGGCGCGTCCAAGACCCGGACATCGTCATCATCATCATCGTCGGTCCAATCTTTGATCGAGGGTCCTGAGGGGAACTCACTAGCCGCTCGGGACCCGCCGGCTCCCGGGTCACCCATCGCCCCGTCCGCCTCAACCTCCCCCGAAGAGTCGGCCCCCTCTTCGACGCCTCCCCCCAGCTCGAAATCCTCCGGGTCGGATTCGGCGCATTCTGCCTGGAATACCTGGGGGTGCGGGCCGTCCGGCGTGTTCTGTCGAACAAAATGCTGCGGTCAGCGTGGCGTGTGAGCAAGGGGAGGCCGGCTGGAAAAACAGAGAGGGAAGAAAATCACCACGTCAGAGCATACCAGGGGCGCCGGGTCGTGCCGGCTATACGGCAGCTTGCCGAATCTCCAAGTCCCCGGCTTCAGTTTGAAGTTGGTGATGGCGTTCACCCGCCTCGCCACCTGGGCTGTCGACAGGTCGAAGGTGGACAGCCGGCAGGGGTCCCGCCGGCCCGACATGTCGCAGATCCGGTGTGGCCTCTGCTCCAGGGGCAGCACCCGGCGATCGATGAAGGCGGCCACCAGATCGGCCGCAACCAGCCCCTCTCCGCTCCTCATGGTCCGGAGCCGGCCCAGCTCCCCGACCAGATCTCCAGGCGGCCCGTCGCCCGTCCAGTTCAGCCCCAAGGACGGGGCGTTGACGAAGGCCGGCAGCGGGATGTAGTCCCGTGCCGGGTCAACGTTCTTCACGTAGAAGAATGTCCGTTTCCATCTCTTGACGGACTCGATGAGGGTGAGGCGGGGAAACAACGGGCCCCGGACGCATATCACCGCGCCCCCGCAGGCGTACGGCTCGTCGTCGTTCCTCAAGGCCTTGAGGTAGAAGAGCTTCCTCCACAACTCCACGAAGGGGAGAAGTCCGAGGTAGCCCTCGCAGAGCGTCATGAAGCTCGAGAGTTGAAGGATGGAGTTGGGCCCAAGGTGGTGTGGCTAGAGATCAAAGGTGTCCATGAAGAGGCGACAGAACTGGCTCACTGGCAGGCGGAAGCCGCGCTAGAAGTGCCACGCAAACACCACGAACTCCTCCTCCTGGGGCTCGGGCGCCACCTCGCCGCCCGGCGGACGGGCGGCGACGCGGTCCTCTGACGGCAGCATGCGGGCACGGCGGAGGTGCGCAATGTCCTCCTCGGTGATGATGGAGCCACCCCAGCTGCCGGAGGGTCCGTCGGCCATCTCCGAGGCGATCGAGCGCAAGGAAACAGGCGAGCGAAGCAGCAGCGCGAGCCAAAGCAACGGACCGCGAGAGTAGAAAGACTATGGGGAGAGGGGTGCGCGAACTGCCTCCGCCCCTCCTCCTCCCCTTATAAATAAGGGGGCAACGCCCGGGGGACGTGAGGATTAACTGCACCCACTCCCCCGAGGAATCCGCGGGACGTGGGCACCGCGGGTCGCGGCCGTTGGGGTTCGGGCACAGAGGATCCCCGCCTGCGGCCCGAGGCCTACTGGGCTAGGCCCAGGGGGACGTCCCGTCGAGCCCCAGGTGCGGGGCCCTCAGCATCATTACACTCCGCGTGGCGAGCCCAGGCCCGGCACGGGACCCGAAGCGGCGCGACAGGAGCCGAGGCGTCGGGAGCGGTTGCCGACCCGGCGGATCGATCGATCCCACGCGATAGGCGGACGCCGCCGGATGAATCCGCCGGCTCCCCCTCGTCGGAAGGACGTGGGCCCCCGCCGGCTTCGGGGACTACTGACGGGGTTATTACCCCTAGGTAGGCCAAGACTGAGGGGTTCCAACCCCTTCCGAAAAAACCATACTGCCGGCTGGCCCACGGCCGGCTGTACCAAGGCCGGCTGGGGGGCTACCGGCAGGCCCACTGCCGGCTGGTCAGGGGCCGCCCGCCCAGCCCCTGGCCAGCCTACGGCCGGCCGCCCTATGGCCGGCACTTCCGATGACCACTAGACGGGCAGGCACCCGTCCCCTCCCACTACGGCCAAGTACATCGCCGTCCACTCCATTACCTGCTCCGGCGTGGCTACAGCGACCGCTGACGCGCGGGCACGAGCGGCTACAGTCCGGGCGGTCGTACCGCTGACCAGGACTGATCGAGACCCGGCAGGGCAACAGTGCCGCCACGCCGTCATCCACTCCACTACCTGCCCCGGCGTGGCTATAGCGCAGTCGGCCGTACCGCTGACTTCGGCCGGCGGGCGCAAGACGACGCCGTGCGGGGCGGCCCGTGCCGTGGCAAGTTGGCGCGGGCCAATAGAAGAGCCGGCTGGCGGGCCCTAGTTGGCGATGGGACCGCGCAGCCGGCGGGCCCTACGGGCGACGAGACGGTGCTGCACGTGGGCCCCCTGGCCGGCTGGAGAAGCTGCCAGCCGGGTCCCCCCTTTAGTGCCTTAGGAATACTGTAAGCCGGGGGGTTGGCCTATAAAACCCCCCGAAGCCCCCATGCATCGGGCAAGGGGGCATGAAGGGACTCCTCCCATCTCACACTCTCACTCTCACGTAGCAAGGGAAGAGCAGCCGGATGCTCCTTCTTCCTCCTCTAGACCCCAGCTCAAGGAGCACCATTGTAACATCACCCACCATCCAACTAGTCGAGCAGGATTAGGGGTATTACCTCCCACGGAGGGCCCCAAACCTGGGTACATCGTGTGTCCCTCACCGCTTGTGCCTAATCCTGCTCCCGGAGCCCGTCGGCGTCCTTCGGCCCCAACCACTCTCGATAAGACACCCCATGGCATCTGCCATGAGAAAACCACGACAGATATAAAGACATGTACAATGGTTGATAAGACATTCTTATCTTAAACCTTACATGTAATGTAATTTAGAGATGGCAAAATAAAAAAATACATCTACAATGGGTTATCTCTTAGCCTTATCTTCAATAACTAGCTATACCTAAAAATGGGATGAAACATATTGTGCTAAGAGATCATCTCTTAAACATGTTCCCGAGAAAATTAAAATCTTTGCTTGGAGGGTTGCGTCTAATAGTTTGGTGGTTCAAGTTAATAGGGTAAAACACCACCAAACTAATCTTGGTAAGTGCTCAATCTGTGGTATTGAAGATGAATGTATTTTTCACGCATTGGTAATTTGCCCCAAGGCTCACACATTTCGTATGGCTTTGAAGGAAGCATGGAGTCTACCGGCCAAAGAGATACTCAACTACTCCAGGCCAGACTGGTTTCTTATTTTATTGGATCATCTAAGTTCGCAGATGCGTGAGCAAACTATATTCATGTTCTGGAGAGCATGGCACTTGAGGAATGATTTGATTTTTGGTAAAGGAAAGGAATCCATCGTAGCCTCGGTGAGCTTTGTTCAAAACTATTGGGCTTCTTTCTCATCATGTCATGCTAACATGCAATTGAAGGTGTGTAACAAAGGTAAGCAAGTGGTGGATGAGTTACAGGTTACCACTAATATGGAGAGGAATGTTATCTCCTGGAAGCCTCCCACCTTGGGTTCTTACAAGATTAATGTTGATGCGGGTTTTGTGGAGGCACTCAATGCTGCGAGTGTGGGGGTGGTTGTCAGAGACCATTGTGGACAAGTTATCGTCTCCACTTGGAATTATATTGGAGCTTGTGATAGCATCGAGGAAGTAGAACTAAGAGCGACCATATCCGGCCTGTGTCTTGGTATTACTCTTGACAAGCCCATCATTCTTGAAACTGACAGTTCTTTTGTGGCTTCTGTGTTTGGAAAAGAGGGTGTTGACAGGTCATCTCTGATGGACCTAAAGAAAGAGGCGTTGGAGGTCTCTAAGCTGTTGGTGGGAAGATCATCAAGATTAACAGGAGCGCTAATATGGTGGCTCATGAGATTGCAAATGTCGGATTTCGGGCTCCGCAAAACCCTTAGGGGTTCGAACCCAGGGGCGTGTACGAAGGTTCCCCAAAAGCTTCGCCCCCTCCAAGCTCACAACAAGGTAACCTCGCTCGATGGTGAGGAAGAAGATGGCACACGAGAGTTTACCCAGGTTCGGGTCGCTGCGAAGCGTAAAACCCTACTCCTGCTTTTGGTGGATTGCCTCACGAGGAGGTTTGTGGATGAACTAGTACAGTGGTGAGTTGTGTCGCAAGTGCGTTTGCCCCCCTTTCCTCCGAGCAGCCTAGCCTCTATTTATAGCAGCCCGGGTCCTCTTCCCTTGTCGCAATGGCGGGAAGGGATCCCACAACGGCCAAATTTGAAAGGGGACAGGAGGTACATCTTATCCTGACGAAAGGTGGTCTTTGCCTGCAAAGTAGTCGTGGGTGATGCGGAGGTGGGCTCGGCGATGACGTCTGTCCTGCGGGGCTCGGGGTCTTGGTCTTGTTGCACCAGAAGGGAAACCTTTGGGGGGCGCTTTGGGAGCCTGCGCTCGTCCTTGTCTCCTTTGCACCAAAGAGGAAACTGTCCCCTCTGGCGCGCTGGCGCCCGCCTGGCCTGGCTGTCGTCACCCTTGACCTCCTGAGGCCTAGCGTTGCATAGAGATCTCCGCCGCTCGGGAGGAGGCCTGGGGAGGCCTAACCCCCCGCGGGCCCTGGCGCTGTTTCCCTCGCGATATCGGGGTCTCGTGAGGGCCTTGCGTGGAGCGAGGCCGCGATGGGCCGCACTCGGTCGTCGAGGTGGGCCACGCCCTGGGCCGCAGGCAGGCAAGTCTGGGTACCCCGGTATCCAGAACGCCGACAGTAGCCCCCGGGCCCGAGGCGCGCGCGAGCTAGCTTCAGGGAGAAGCCACGGAGGATGGCCCGAAGCGCCGTGGGCCCCAATCGCCTGCGGGCCCGACTTGACGTGTGGCGCACCATGAGTCGTGGGCGTCTCGGCTCCCCGAAGACGTCGAGAACCGCCCTGAGTCGGGCCGACGCGAGGCCTGCGCACCTCCTTGGCCATCTTTGCCCTCTCTTGAATGTTACTGACCCTTTGCGTCCCCCCCGCCTCGGGCCACGCGGATGTAACCCGATGGGGGTAGGGGAAGCGGCGTGAGGCAGGATAGCACGCCGGTCGAGTCTGGCACGCGCCGCTCGAGGTGCATGGCGACTCCACTTCCCACGACGTCTCGGCAACTGCGTCATCTGGCCTTCAACCGTCGCACGTTGTGGGGCCATCAATACCCGGGATTGGGAAGACGCCGGTTGGCCTCCGTCCAGCTATAAATGGGCGGGGGGGGGAACTGAGCCCCCAGCCCATTCCCACTTCTTGCTCCCCCGCCTTCGCCTTTCATCTACCCCATCATGACGCCGGTGAGGAGGTTCTCCGCCGCCGAGAAGGGAAAGGCCTGCCAGGGGACGCCGGGCCAACAACCTCCCAAGAGGGGTAGGGGTCGCCCTCACAAGTATGCCGGGACGCCTCCGGTGGCACCCCGTGGGCGTGGGCGCCTCTCCGCGGGGCCCGGCGCTTCCGCTAGCGTAGCCGGAGGCGGCAGGCACGGTGGCCGTGGAAGGGGGAAGAGACTTGCAGTCGGTGCCCGGCCGCCGCATCCGCAAGCCCGCACGGCCGACGCGGGCCTGGAGTTCCTGGTGCCGGTGGAGAGGGCGGCGAGCTCCTGGTTGTAGCTCCCATGCCCCTTCACAGAGGCGTTGCCGGCTGACGCGCCCATGGGCATGTGGTTGCAGGCCGACGGGTGTTGCAGCGGCGCGTTGTGGGTGGAGGTCGAGGTCACCCCCGCAGGCAACGCCTTCTTGGGCCGCGGGTGGCAGACCTTCGCCCACGCCCATGGCCTGATGGGGAGGCCCACGCTCCACTTCAAGCACGACGGCGCCGTGACGCTATTCGTCAAGATCTTCGGTGAGGATGGGAGGCGTTCGGAGTGCTGCCCGGAGGGCGGCGGCAGTGGCGATCTTGGAGGTGAGCTTGCCCTTGGCGACGGTCGCCATGTTTCCAGCAGCAGCGATACATCCTCCGAGGAGAGCCCGAGCGACGATAGCTATGACGCCCCGCCACGCCGTCGCGCCCGGACTTCGGGGGGAAGCCAGCCGCGGCTGCGCCGCTCCCTCGCCCGGGAAGCGGCCACGCCGACGTGCCACCACGGCGCCATCAAGGAGGAGGAGGACTTCGACTGAGCGCCGATGCGCCGAGGCTGGGGCCTCAGGAGCGGCGACCCCCCAGGGCGGGGGCTCCTTCGCCTTCTTTTCTTTTCTTTTGCCTGTAATCAAAATTATAGGGGACCCTTTCGGGTGTATGACAAACTTTGGCGCTTGCGCCCTCTTATTAGCACTCTCGTTATGCATTATGGTCGTTGCGTTACTGTGAACTGAAGCCTCCCTTTGATTGTAGTTAGAGTGCTTAGTTTGATGCGTCCGCAGCGGGCTTCCATGTCGCGAGGTTTAGCAGTGGTGTCCCGTGAGCTAATAGCGCTTGGAGAGCTTGGGGAGGTTCCTCCTTCCTGCGAATGAGGCGACTTGGGGGGGTGGCCTTTCGGCGCTCTACGTCTGCAGGGCCCGATCCCGTGCATGCCCCACCACCGTTGGGGCGTCTGGATCACCAAGACGAGACCAAAGGGGGCGAGGCCTCGATCGCTATTGGGGCGTCCGGATCACCAGGACGAGACCAATAGCGAGCGAGTAGCCACGCGATCAGTGAGGCTCCTGAGGCGCGGTGCTCAAGAGCCCCCCTTTTGATGCTCAAGCGGCACTCTACGTCGGCGGGGCCCGATCCCGTGCATGCCCCGCCACCGTTGGGGCGTCCGGATCACCAGGACGAGACCAAAGGGGGCGAGACCTCGATCGCCATTGGGGCGTCCGGATCACCAGGACGAGACCAATAGCGAGCAAGTAGCCATGCGATCGGTGAGACTCCTGAGGCGCAGTGCTCAGGAGCCTCCCTTGACGTTCAAGTGGCGGCCAATCCTTTCTGCCGGTTCTTGTCCCCAGGGGGCGTGCGCCTCCAGGGGTTTTTAAGACAGCGCACCGAGCCGCGGCGGAGCCCCCCGAGCGAGGGTGAGATGGCGCATGCCTGCTAGCTCGCTCGAGAGTGCCACGCGAGGACCAGGCCGCCAAGGCCACGTGGGGACCAGGACGCCAAGGCCTTGGCGAGGTGTGCGCACCGTGCCAGTAGCCCCCGCTCGCGGGGCGCGAGAGGGAGAGGCTGGTAGGCGTTACCTTGAATAAAGAAATTTCAAGAGACTGAGGACTGTAAGAAGAAAAAGGAAAATGCCCCCCCCCCCTTTTCTTTAAATAGAGTCAACAAAAAGCCTCGGACTTCTTTCCAGGGAAAAGGAAAATTCGAACACAAGAAAGGTAGAGAAAAAGCCGCGTCCGACACCTAGGCTAGTCTTCGTCTCCCCCCAGCGCGGAACATAGGGCATCCACGTTGCGTGGGCATAGTCATTGGAGGATAGTGTTGTCCGCCAGCGCGGATCATGGGGCTTCCACTTGGGCATGGGTGGGAACCCCTCCGCGTCCTCGGGGGGCTCCGGGCGTATATAGCCCACTCATTATTACATGAGAGTGTCACGGGTAGAACTTGCGGAGGTGCTGGATGTTCCAGGCATTCTGGATGGGAACTCCATCTTGAGTCTCCAGACGCACGGCGCCAGGTCTGGAGACGCGGGCGACCTTGAACGGGCCCTCCCACATGGGTGAGAGCTTGTGCAAGCCTTCCCTGGAGAGGACCCGCCTCAGGACGAGGTCTCCAACTTCGAGGGCCCTGGAGCGGATGTTACGGCAATGGTAGCGAGGCTCGACGCCAGGCCTCCTCCCCGAGCACGATATCCGTCCCCCGCGAGGCATCCTGACTCTCCTCGTCAAATGCCATAACCCGCGGGGAGCGGTGCTTGACTTCGTGCGGGAGGACGGCCTCGGCGCCGTAGACGAGGAAGAACGGGGTCTCGCCGGTGGGCTTAGTCGCGGTGGTGCGGATAGACCACATCACGGACTGAAGCTCATCGACCCAACCCTTGCCGCAGGCCTCAAGCTTCTTCTTGAAGCTCCTTGCCTTGAGGCCCCGTAGGACCTCCGCGTTGGCGTGCTCTGCCTGACCGTTGCTTCGGGGGTGCGCCACAGAGGCGTAGCACATCTGCGTCCCAAGGTTAGCGCAATAGGTCCTGAAGAGGTTACTTGTGAACTGCGAACCGTTATCGGTGATGATGCGGTTGGGGACGCCGAAGCGGCTCACGATGCCCTTGATGAACTTGACGGTTGATCCGGCGGGGATAGTGCGGACGGGCTCCACCTCCGCCCACTTGGTGAACTTGTCGATGGCGACGTAGAGGTAGCGGTACCTGCCTGCCGCCCACGGAAAAGGCCCCAGTATATCCAGCCCCCAAACCGCAAAGGGCCAGGAAAGCGGGTTGGTCTGGAGGCCCTGCGTGGGCTAATGAATTTGCTTGGCGTGGAACTGACAGGCCTCACAAGACCGGACCAGCTCGGTTGCGTCGTTGAGCGCCGTGGGCCAGTAGAAGCCCGTGCGGAACGCCTTCCCTACAAGGGTGCGTGACGAGGAGTGATGCCCGCAGTCTCCCCCATGGATGTCAGCCAGCAGCTCGCACCCCTGCTCCCTAGATACGTACCGCAACGCGACGTCGTTCGGGCGCCTGCTGTACAGCTCGCCGTCCCAAAGACAATAGGTTGTGGCCTGTCGTACCACACGCTCCACGTCTTCCTCCTTGTCGGGTAACGTGCCGTGAAGCAGGTACGCCTTGAACTCATGTGTCCAGTCGTCGACTTGGGGCTCCAGCGCCAGGAGCAGTCGGGCTCGTGAGGTTGGGCCACAAGTTGGAGCTCCTGAGGACGGCGCTGGGGGCAGCTCTTCATTCCGCGACGCCTGATCCCCAGTTGGTGGTGTCGTGGATGGCTTGAAGAGACGCTCCTCGAAGACGCCCGGCTCTTGAGGCTCACGGCGCGATGCCCTCTTGGCGATGTCATCGGCCTCCTTGTTCGCGCCGCGCGGGATGTGCTGCAACTCCAAGCCCTGGAAACATTTTTCAATCGTACGTACCTCCGCCAAGTATGCCTCCATGTGCTCGTCCTTGGGCATGTACTCCTTGTTGGAGAAGTTGACAAGGAGTTGGGAGTCGCCCTTCATGGTGAGGCGTTGAATCCCCAAGGCAGCTGCGGCCCGGAGGCCGGCGATTAAGCCCTCGTACTCCGCGATGTTGTTGGAGACCTTTTCACCATGCTGGAAACAGAGTTGCACGGCGTAGTAGAGCTTGTCCCCGGCCGGGGAGATGAGCATGACTCTGGCCCCTGCTCCCCTGCGCGCGAAGGCCCCATCGAAGTGCATGATCCAACCCTCAGGCGCCTCGTCGCCGGGGGCGAGGGACTGGCCCTCGCCCAGCCCCCGGTCGGGAGCGTCCGTCCATTCGGCTACAAAATCCGCCAGGGCCGCTCCCTTGATGACCCTGGTCGTGCTGAACTCTATATTGAAGGTCTGCAGCTCGATGTTCCATTCTGCCACCCTCCCTGCTGCATTGGGGTTGCGCAGCACCTTCTCCAAGGGGTACGCGGAGACGACCCTGATGGGATGCCCCTGGAAGTAATGGCGCAGTTTCCTTGAGGCGACAAGGAGTGCAAGCAAGAGCTTTTGCTGCATAGGGTAGCGCGAGCGCGCGTCCCGCAACACGGTACTGATGTAGTACACCGGACGTTCGACGAGGGAGAGGCCTTCCGCACCGCCTCTCTCCTCTGCGGGCTCTCGCGGCCCGGGTGCCTCGAGGGTCGCCGGGGCAGCTGGGACCTCAGGAGCGTTGTCTCGAGGGGATGGAGGTTTCTTGGCATCCGACGTGTCGCTCTGCCCCCCGCCTGGGGGCCCGCCCGTGCCTAAAGGCGCAACGCGCTTGTGAACACGCTCCTCCCTGACCGCCACAAGCGCAGCACTGGCGGAGTGTGGGGTGGCGGCCAGGTACAGCACCAGGGGCTCCTGAGGGTGAGGTGCCACCATTACTGGTGGGCTCGTGAGGTACCGCTTGAGGTCCTCGAATGCCGCATCTGCCTCCGGAGTCCACTCGAAGGGGCCCTTCCTCTTCATGAGCTTGAAGAACCGCAGGGCCCGCTCGCCAAGCTTCGAGATGAAGCGCCCCAAGGAGGTCACGCAGCCTGCCAGCTTCTGCATTTCCTTGAGTGTCTGAGGCGGGCTCATCTTGCTTATAGCCCTGACCTTCTCGGGGTTCGCCTCGATCCCCCGGTGCGACACCAAGAAACCGAGCAGTTTGCCCGACGGGACCCCGAAGACACACTTCTCGGGGTTGAGCCTCAGGTTCACCCGCCTCAGGCTGGCGAACGTCTCCTCCAGGTCCTCGATCAAGGTCTTGGCTTCTCACGACTTGACCACGATGTCGTCGACGTAGGCTTCCGCATTCCTCCCGAGCTGTGGCCCCAGGGCGATGTGCATCAGCCGCTGGAAGGTCGCGCCCGCGTTCCGCAGCCCGAAGGGCATGCACGTGTAGCAGAACACACCGCAAGTGGTGAGGAAGGCTGTCTTCTCAACATCTTCCACCGCCATTTTGATCTGATGGTAGCCCGAGAAGGCGTCCAGGAAGCACATGAGGTCGCATTCGGCGGTGGAGTCCACGATCTGGTCGATGCGCGGCAGCGGGAATGGGTCCTGAGGGCAGGCCTTGTTGAGGTTCGTGAAGTCAACACACATGCGCTCCTTCCCGCACTTCTTCGGGGCGACCACCGGGTTGGCGAGCCATTCCGGGTACTGCACCTCCCGGATGACTCCTGCCTCTTTCAGTTTGCCAATCTCTTGGGCAATGAACGCCTGCTTTTCTTGAGCCTGCCTCCTTGCCTTTTGCTTCACCGGTCGCGCATTGGGACACACCATGAGGTGGTGCTCGATCACATCCCTCGGGACCCCCACCAGGTCAGAGGCGTTCCACGCGAACGCATCTTTGTTCGCGCGGAGGAAGGCTACCAACGCCTCTTCTTGCTCCTGACGCAGGCCGGCGCCGATAATGAAGGTAAGGCCAGGAGTCTCGTCACCCACAGGCACCTGCTTCGTCTCAGCCCGGTTCTGAGAGAACAGTTGCTTCTTCTTCACCGGCACGACGTTGGCGACGTCCTCAATGCCCTCCGAGGCGTGCGCGGCGTCGCCTGTGCTGGGGCGCGCCGCGGCCGCAGCTTTGTAGGCGAGCTTGAGTGCGTGGGCCGCGTCCTTGGCGTCTCCGGCGACGGAGAGGATGCCGCCGCTCCCGGGCATCTTGATGACATTGTATCCCGGTGCGTTGCCGCCATGAACTGGGCGAGGGCGGGGTAGCCAAGTATCACGTTGTAAGGGAGGTGGATGTGGGCGACGTCGAAGTCGATCTGCTAGGTGCGGTAGTTGGAGCGGGTGCCGAAGGTGACGGGGAGGCGCACCCGCCCCAAGGGGGCGACGGAGCCCCCAGCTACCCCGGAGAAGGGCCTTGAAGGTGCGAGCTGGCCTTGGGGCACCTGCAGCGCGTTGAAGGTCTCCACAGAGAGGACGTTGAGGCCGGCCCCGCTGTCTATGAGGGTTCTGGTGATGGCCACACTGTTTATGGTTGGCGTGCACAGCATGGGGAGCGCACCGGCGGCGGCCGTTGTTCTGGGGTGATCGTCGGGGCCGAAGGTGATGTCGATCTCCGGCCACGCTCGGTGCTGCGGGGTCTTGGACCGTGGCCGGATCGCGCCTGCCTAGCGGAGGAACCGCTTGACCTGGCGGCTGGAGGCGGGTGCCTGCGATCCGCCGAGGATGCAAGCGACCGTCGGGCCGACCCTGCGAGCCAAGGCGCCACCGCACGCAAAGGGCAGCCCGGCCTCAGGGGTTGCGTCGGTCATCGACATGGCCGGGCGAAGAAGAAGCGAAGCTTGCTGAAGACTCCGACACGCCCCCTACCTGGCGCGCCAAATGTGGGATTTCGGGCTCCGCAAAACCCTTAGCGGTTCGAACCCAGGGGTGTGTACGAAGGTTCCCCAAAAGCTTCGCCCCCTCCAAGCTCACAACAAGGTAACCTCGCTCGATGGCGAGGAAGAAGATGGCACACGAGAGTTTACCCAGGTTCGGGCCGCTGCGAAGCGTAAAACCCTACTCCTGCTTTTGGTGGATTGCCTCACGAGGAGGTTTGTGGATGAACTAGTACAGTGGTGAGTTGTGTCGCAAGTGCGTTTGCCCCCTTTCCTCCGAGCAGCCTAGCCTATATTTATAGCGGCCTGATACGTCTCCAACGTATCTATAATTTTTGATTGTTCCATGCTATTATATTATCTGTTTTGGATGTTTTATATGCATTAATATGCTATTTTATATTATTTTTGGGACTAACCTATTAATCTAGAGCCTAGTGCCAGTTTCTGTTTTTTCCTTGTTTTTGAGTATTGCGGATAAGGAATATTAAACGGAGTCCAAACGGAATAAAATCTTCGGAATAATTTTTTTGGACCAGAAGACATCTACCAAGCTTGGAGACCAAGGCAGGAGAGCCGCCGTGTGCCCAGGGGGGTAGGGCGCGCCCCCCTGGCTTGTGGGCCCACGGTAGCTCCCCCAACCCTATTTCTCGGCCTATAAATTCACAAATATTCCCTGGATACCAGAGAGAGCCACGAAAACACTTTTCCGCCGCCAGGAGCCTCGGTTCCCGTGAGATCCAATCTTGGAGCCTTTTCCGGTAATCTGCCGGAGGGGGGTTCGATCATGGAGAGCATCTACATCAACTCCATTGCCCCTCCGATGATGCGTGAGTAGTTCACCACAGACCTTCGGGTCCATAGCTAGTAGCTAGATGACTTCTTCTCTCTCTTTGCTCTTCAATACCATGTTCTTCATGATCTTCATGGAGATCTATCCGATGTAATACTCTTTTGCGGTGTGTTTGTTGAGATCCGATGAATTGTGGGTTTATGTTCAGATTATCTATGAACATTATTTGAGTCTTTTCTGAATTCTTATATGCATGATTTCATATCTTTGCAAATCTCTTCGAGTTATTGGTTTGGTTTGGCCAACTAGATTGGTAATTCTTGCAATGGGAGAAGTGCTTAGTTTTGGGTTCAATCTTGCGGTGTCCTCACCCAGTGACATAGTAGGGGTAGCGAGGCACGTATTGTATTGTTGCCATCGAGGATAAAAAGATGGGGTTTTTATCATATTGCTTGAGTTTATCCCTCTACATCATGTCATCTTACCTAATGCGTTACTCTGTTCTTCATGAACTTAATACTCTAGATGCAGGTAGGAGTCGGTCGATGTGTGGAGTAATAGTAGTAGATGCAGAATCATTTCGGTCTACTTGACACGGACGTGATGCCTATATGCATAATCATTGCCTTGGATATCTCCATAATTATTCGCTTTTCTATCAATTGCTCGACGGTAATTTGTTCACCCACCGTAATACTTGCCATCATGAGAGAAGCCTCTAGTGAAACCTATGGCCCCCGGGTCTATTTTCCATATTATACTTTCAGATCTAAAACCAAAAATACCAAAAATACCTTGCTGCAATCTTTGTACTTTAGTTTTACTTTCCATTCAAGTAATCATATCTACCTATCTCTATCAGATCTCATCCTTGCAAGTAACCGTGAAGGGATTGACAACCCCTTTATAGCGTTGGGTGCAAGTGTTTGATTCTTTGTGTAGGTACATCTATTGGGGACTTGCTTGTATCTCCTACTGGATTGATACCTTGGTTCTCAACAACTGAGGGAAATACTTATCTACTTTGCTGCATCACCCGTTCCTCTTCACGGAAACCAACGCATGCTCGAGAAGTAGCAAGAAGGATTTCTGGCGCCGTTGCCGGGGAGGATACATAGCAAGTCAAGACAAGAACTCTCCCATCAACTTGCCAATTTCTGGCGCCGTTTCCGGGGAGGATACATAGCAAGTCAAGACAAGAACTCTCCCGTCAACTTGCCAATTTCTGGCGCCGTTGCCGGGGAGATCTACATCAAGCCTACCAAGTACCCATCACAAACTCATCTGTTGCATTTACATTATTTGCCATTTGCCTCTCGTTTTCCACTCCCCCACTTCTAAAACGATTTTCCAAAAAGATTCTCCTTTTTATTCGCCCTTCTTCCGTTCGTCTTTTCGTTTGCCTTTTGTTTGCTTGTGTGCTTGCTTGCTTGCTTCGTCACGATGACTCAAGAGAATACCAAGTTGTGTGATTTTTCCAATACTAATAATAATGATTTTATTAGTACTCTGATTGCTCCCACCACTAGTGCGGAATCGTATGAAATTAATGCTGCCTTGCTAAATCTTGTTATGAAAGAACAATTTTCCGGCCTTGCTAATGAAGATGCCGCATCCCATCTAAATACTTTCGTTGAGTTGTGTGATATGCAAAAGAAGAAAGATGTGGATAATGATATTGTTAAATTGAAGCTATTCCCATTCTCACTACGAGATCGTGCTAAAACTTGGTTTTCATCTTTGCCTAAAAATAGTATTGATTCATGGAATAAGTGTAAAGATGCTTTTATTTCCAAGTACTTTCCGCCCGCTAAGATCATCTCCCTTAGGAACGATATAATGAATTTTAAGCAACTTGATCATGAGCATGTTGCACAATCTTGGGGGAGGATGAAACTAATGATTAGAAATTGCCCCGCGCATGGTTTGAGTTTATGGATGATTATACAAATTTTCTATGCTGGATTGAATTTTGCTTCTAGGAATCTGTTAGATTCCGCCGCGGGTGGTACTTTTATGGAAATCACATTAGGAGAAGCTACTAAACTCCTAGATAATATTATGGCAAATTACTCTCAATGGCATACCGAAAGATCTCCTACTAGTAAAAAAGTGCATGCTATTGAAGAGATTAATACCTTGAGTGAAAAGATGGATGAATTGATGAAATTGTTTGCTAGTAAGAGTGTTCCTATTGATCCTAATGATATGCCTTTGTATTCTTTGATTGGAAATAATAATGAATCTATGGATGTGAATTTTGTTGGTAGGAACAATTTTGGTAATAATGCGTATAGAGGTAATTTCAATGCTAGGCCATTTCCTAGTAATTCCTCTAATAATTATGGTAATTCCTACAGCAACTCTTATGGAAATTATAATAAGATGCCCTCTGATCTTGATAATAATATTAAAGAATTTATTAGTTCGCAAAAGGGTTTCAATGCTATGATTGAAGAAAAATTGCTCAAGATTGATGATTTGGCTAGGAACGTTGATAGAATTTCTCTTGAGATTGATTCTTTGAAAATTAGATCTATTCCACCCAAGCATGATATTAATGAGTCTTTAAAGGCTATGAGAATTTCTATTGATGAGTGTAAGGAAAGAACTGCTAGAATACGTGCTAAGCGTGAATGGCTTGAAAAAGTGTGTTCTCGTGATAATATTGATGAAGATCTTAAAGTGATTGATGTGACTCCTATTGAATCTTTGTTTTCTAATGTAAATCTTGATAAAGATGGGACTGGAGATGAGTCAACTTTAGTTAAAAGGCGTCCCAATGATTTGGAGTTTATAGATCTTAACGCTAAGATTGATAAAAGTGGGATTGAAGAGGTCAAAACTTTATATAGCAATGAACCCACTCTTTTGGATTTCAAGGACTTTAATTATGATAGTTGCTCTTTGATTGATTGTGTTTCCTTGTTGCAATCCATGTTGAATTCTCCTCATGCTTATAATCAAAACAAAGCTTTTACTAAACATATTGTTGATGCTATGATGAAATCTTTTGAAGAAAAACTTGAGTTGGAAGTTTCTATACCTAGAAAGCTTTATGATGAGTGGGAACCTACTATTAAAATTAAAATTAAAGAATATGAGTGCCATGCTTTGTGCGATTTGGGTGCTAGCGTTTCCACGATTTCAAAAACTTTATGTGATGTGCTAGGTTTCCGTGAATTTGATGATTGTTCCTTAAATTTGCATCTTGCGGATTCCACTATAAAGAAACCTATGGGAAGGATTAATGATGTTCTTATTGTTGCAAATAGGAATTATGTGCCCATAGATTTCATTGTTCTTGATATAGATTGCAATCCTACATGTCCTATTATTCTTGGTAGACCTTTCCTTAGAACGATTGGTGCAATTATTGATATGAAGGAAGGAAATATTAGATTCCAATTTCCATTAAGGAAAGGCATGGAGCACTTTCCTAGAAAGAAAATAAAATTACCCTATGAATATATTATGAGAGCTACTTATGGATTGCATACCAAAGATGACAATACCTAGATCTATTGCGTTTTGCCTAGCTAGGGCCGTTAAACAATAGCGCTTGTTGGGAGGCAACCCAATTTTATTTTTGCTTTCTGTTTTTTGCTTCTGTTTTGGTGTGTTTTTCACATTATTACTTCTGTAATAATTGTGTTTTCTTGTTTAAATTAGTGTTTGAGCGAAGTAAGACCTTTGGGATGGTCTACGGTGTTTGTTGATTTGATTTTGCTGAAAAACAGAAACTTTTGCTCTCAGTCCAGGAATTTTGTAAATTCACTGGAACGTGCTTTTGATCTGAAATTTTTACACAAGATTTATATAAAAATTGCCCTGATTATCCTAATTTTTCAGAATTTTTGGAGTTACAGAAGTATTCGAAGTCTATAGATTGCTACAGACTGTTCTGTTTTAGACAGATTCTGTTTTCTTTGTGTTGTTTGCTTATTTTGATGAATCTATGGGTTGTATCGGGGGGTATGAACCATGGAGAAGTTAGAATATAGTAGATATTACACCAATATAAATAAAGAATGAGTTCACAACAGTACCTAAGTGGTGATTTATTTTTCTTATACTAACGGATCTCATGAGTTTTCTGTTGAGTTTTGTGTTGTGAAGTTTTCAAGTTTTGGGTAAAGATTTGATGGACTATGGAATAAGGAGTGGCAAGAGCCTAAGCTTGGGGATGCCCAAGGCACCCCAAGCCATATTCAAGGATACCAAAAAGCCTAAGCTTGGGGATGCCCCGGAAGGCATCCCCTCTTTCGTCTTCAATCCATCGGTAAATTTACTTGAGGCTATATTTTTATTCACCACATGATATGTGTTTTGCTTGGAGCGTCTTGTATGATATGAGTCTTTGCTTTTTATTTTGCCACAATCATCCTTGCTGCACACATCTTTTTGAGAGAGACACGCTGAATCGTGAATTTATTAGAATACTCTATGTGATTCACTTATATCTTTTGAGCTAGGCAATGTTGCTCTAGTGCTTCACTTATATCTTTTTAGAGCACGGTGGTGTTATATTTTATAGAAATTATTGAACTCTCGTACCTCACTTATATTATTTTGAGAGTTTCTTAAAACAGCATGGTAATTTGTTTAGGTTATGAATTTAGTCCTAATATAATAGGCATCCAAGAGGGATATAATAAAAACTTTCATATTAAGTGCATTGGGTACTATGAGAAGTTTGATTCCTTGCATATAGTTTTGAGATAATGGAGATGGTAATATGAGATTCATGCTAGTGAGTAGTTGTGAATTGGAAGAGATACTTGTGTTGAAGTTTGTGATTCCCGTAGCATGCACGTATGGTGAACCGTTATGTAACGAAGTCGGAGCATGATTTGTTTAATGATTGTCGACCTTTGTGTGAGGGTCGGGAGCGCGCGATGGTTAACTCCTACCAACCTCTCCCCTAGGAGCATGCGTCTAATGCTTTTTTTGATAACTAATAGACTTTTGCAATAAGTATGTGAGTTCTTTATGACTAATGTTGAGTCCATGGATTATACGCACTCTCACCCTTCCACCATTGCTAGCCTCTCTAGTACCGCGCAACTTTCGCCGGTACATCAAACCCACCTTCCTCAAAATAGCCACCATATATTTTCCTCAAAACAGCCACCATACCTACCTATTATGGCATTTCCATAGCCATTCCGAGATATATTGCCATGCAACTTCCACCGTTCCGCTTTTCATGACATGCACCATCACTTTCATATTGCATATAGAGTCATATTTTGTCATAGGTATCGAGTTGTAATTTTCCTTTTGAGTTGTAAGTAAATAAAAGTGTGATGATTTTCATTATTAGAGCATTGTCCCGTGTGAGAAAAGGATGATGGAAGCCATGACTCCCTCACAAGTTGGGATGAGTATCCGGACTTTACAAAAAAATAAAAGAGGCCAGCGAAGCCCAAATAAAAAAAAAGAGGCCAAAGATGCCCACCAAAATAAAAAAATAAAAAAAAAGAAAAAAAATGAGAGAAAGAGAGAAGGGACAATTGCTACTATACTTTTCCACACTTGTGCTTCAAAGTAGCACCATGATCTTCATGATAGAGAGTCTCCTATTTTGTCACTTTCATATAACTAGTGGAGTTTCATCTTGCACGACCACTTAGTTTTCTTTTTGAGCTTTCATACACTTATAGCTCTAGTGCACCCGTTGCATGGCAATCCCTACTCACTCACATTGATATCTATTGATGGGCATCTCCATAGCCCGTTGATACGCCTAGTTGATGTGAGATTATCTTCTTCCTTTCCCTTGCAACCTCCACCATATTCTATTCCACCTATAGTGCTATATCCATGGCTCACGCTCATGTATTGCGTGAGAGTTGAAAAGGTTTGAGAACACCAAAAGTGTGAAACAATTGCTTGGCTTGTTCATCGGGGTTGTGCATGATTTAGATACTTTGTGTGGGGAAGATGGAGCATAGCCAGACCATATGATTTTGTAGGGATAACTTTCTAAGGCCATGTTATTTCGAAAGGACACGATTGCCTTATTGGTGTGCTCGAAGTATTACTGTTTTTATGTCAATATTAGACTATTGTTTTGAATCTTACGAATCTGAATATTCATGCCACAAAAAAAGAATATTACATGGATAAATATGTTAGGTAGCATTCCACATGAAAAATTCTGTTTTTATCATTTACCTACTCGAGGACGAGCAGGAATTAAGCTTGGGGATGCTTGATACGTCTCCAACGTATCTATAATTTTTGATTGTTCCATGCTATTATATTATCTGTTTTGGATGTTTTATATGCATTAATATGCTATTTTATATTATTTTTGGGACTAACCTATTAATCTAGAGCCTAGTGCCAGTTTCTGTTTTTTCCTTGTTTTTGAGTATTGCAGATAAGGAATATTAAACGGAGTCCAAACAGAATAAAATCTTCAAAATAATTTTTCTTGGACCAGAAGACATCTACCAAGCTTGGAGACCAAGGCAGGAGAGCCGCCGTGTGGCCACAAGCCACATGGGCGCGCCCAGGGGGGTAGGGCGCGCCCCCCTGGCTTGTGGGCCCACGGCAGCTCCCCCAACCCTATTTCTTGGCCTATAAATTCACAAATATTCCCTGGATACCAGAGAGAGCCACGAAAACACTTTTCCGCCGCCAGGAGCCTTGGTTCCCGTGAGATCCAATCTTGGAGCCTTTTCCGGTAATCTGCCGGAGGGGGATTCGATCACGGAGGGCATCTACATCAACTCCATTGCCCCTCCGATGATGCGTGAGTAGTTCACCAGACCTTCGGGTCCATAGCTAGTAGCTAGATGGCTTCTTCTCTCTCTTTGCTCTTCAATACCATGTTCTTCATGATCTTCATGGAGATCTATCCGATGTAATACTCTTTTGCGGTGTGTTTGTCGAGATCCGATGAATTGTGGGTTTATGTTCAGATTATCTATGAACATTATTTGAGTCTTTTCTGAATTCTTATATGCATGATTTGATATCTTTGCAAGTCTCTTCGAGTTATTGGTTTGGTTTGGCCAACTAGATTGGTAATTCTTGCAATGGGAGAAGTGCTTAGTTTTGGGTTCAATCTTGCGGTGTCCTCACCCAGTGACATAGTAGGGGTAGCGAGGCACGTATTGTATTGTTGCCATCGAGGATAAAAAGATGGGGTTTTCATCATATTGCTTGAGTTTATCCCTCTACATCATGTCATCTTACCTAATGCATTACTCTGTTCTTCATGAACTTAATACTCTAGATGCAGGCAGGAGTCGGTCGATGTGTGGAGTAATAGTAGTAGATGTAGAATCGTTTCGGTCTACATGACACGGACGTGATGCCTATATGCATAATCATTGCCTTGGATATCTCCATAATTATTCGCTTTTCTATCAATTGCTCGACAGTAATTTGTTCACCCACCGTAATACTTGCCATCACGAGAGAAGCCTCTAGTGAAACCTATGGCCCCTGGGTCTATTTTCCATATTATACTTTCAGATCTAAAACCAAAAATACAAAAAATACCTTGCTGCAATCTTTTTTACTTTAGTTTTACTTTCCTTTCAAGCAATCATATCTATCTATCTCTATCAGATCTCATCCTTGCAACTAACCATGAAGGGATTGACAACCCCTTTATAGCGTTGGGTGCAAGTGTTTGATTCTTTGTGTAGGTACATCTATTGGGGACTTGCTTGTATCTCCTACTGGATTGATACCTTGGTTCTCAACAACTGAGGGAAATACTTATCTACTTTGCTGCATCACCCGTTCCTCTTCACGGAAACCAACACATGCTCGAGAAGTAGCACGGCCCGGGTCCTCTTCCCTTGTCGCAATGGCGGGAAGGGATCCCACAACAGCCAAATTTGAAAGGGGACAGGAGGTACTTCTTATCCTGACGAAAGGTGGTCTTCGCCTGCAAAGTAGTCGTGGGTGATGCGGAGGTGGGCTCGGCGATGACGTCTGTCCTGCGGGGCTCGGGGTCTTGGTCTTGTTGCACCAGAAGGGAAACCTTTGGGGGCGCTTTGGGAGCCTGCGCTCGTCCTTGTCTCCTTTGCACCAAAGAGGAAACTGTCCCCTCTGGCGCGCTGGCGCCCGCCTGGCCTGGCTGTCGTCACCCTTGACCTCCTGAGGCCTAGCGTTGCATAGAGATCTCCGCCGCTCGGGAGGAGGCCCGGGGAGGCCTAACCCTCCGCGGGCCCTGGCGCTATTTCCCGCGTGAGATCGGGGTCTCATGAGGGCCTTGCGTGGAGCGAGGCCGCGCTGGGCCGCACTCGGTCGTCGAGGTGGGCCACGCCCTGGGCCGCAGGCAGGCAAGTCTGGGTACCCCGGTATCCAGAACGCCGACAAAAAAGTACGGTGTCGGTGTCAAAACTGGCAGATCTCGGGCAGGGGGTCCCGAACTGTGAATCTAGGATCGATGGTAACAGGGGACGAAGGAGACGGTGTTTACCCAGGTTCGGGCCCTCGTGAGGAGGTAAAACCCTACGTCCTGCTTGGTTGTATTGATGAGTATGAAGGTTACAGAGTAGATCTACCTCGAGATCAAATGAGCCAAACCCTATCTGAGTTGACTTGTCCCTCTACGAATTAAGCCCCCTGGTTTATATAGACACCAGGGGTACCTAGGGTTACACATGGTCGGTTTCCATCCGGGCATAGATATGCCCATTCTGACTTGGAGGACACACCAAGTCTTAGGAATATCCCCCCCTAGGCCTAGGGTCATTCTGTATTCCGGCCTTCCTGAAGATGCTACAAGGCGGCCCACCGGGCTGAACCATAGGAGATAAGCCAACAGCCCGAAGACCCCTTAATCCCGGACTCCCTCAGTAGCCCCCGAACTAGCCTCCAATGCCGGTCTTCAGGACATCCAGCTGCTTCGTACGTCCAAAGTGTTCGGCTTGCGGGGCGAGTTCCTTTCTTCACTGGATGCTTCGGCTAACCTTAGCTCGGCCTCCGATGACACCCTGTTTTCCGAACATACCTTGCTTAGCTTCGAAGGCCAAATGCCTGGGTGTGAATAGTGCCCTTCCTGAAAACTTTCCTGACGAAAGGCTCAGACAGATGGCGGCTACTTAGCCAGTTACAAAAAACTTGATTCGTGGCTCGAGGCCGCCTCTTTATTGGCACGTCCAATCGTCATGAAGATCGTGCTCCATTTTTTACGGGATACGATCAATGATTTCGGCTATCCCACGTGCGCATAACGAGGCGGTCGCTTCGGGAACTGTCGCAGCTCGCGGCGCAGTAAGGGCACGCTTGGTATTACGGCCTTCCATAAAAGGGGGGAAAACATCCTCATAGCTTTTCCACGCTCCTTAGATTCGCTCTCTCAGGCCTCCCTTGCTTCGAGCGCACAGATCTATCCTTCCTCCAGCCCCTCCCAAGACACCCATCCCTCTTCCCCGAGCACAGCCATGGCCGGTTCTGGCTCATAAGGCAAGTGGGAGGCGTCATGCGTCACCGAGGACGACATCCAGGAGCTGAAGCGCACCGGCTACCTTCCAGTCGACGTCGCTCACCGCGCCCCCGAAGAGGGCCAAGTAGTCCCTACGACAAAGCCCGGGGAGCGGGTGGTGTTCATTCCCCATTTCATCCGGGGACTGAGCTTCCCGCTGCACCCCTTTGTAAGGGGTTTGATGTTCTTTTACGAGTTGGATTTCCACGATCTTCCTCAAACTCCATCATGCACATTTCGGCCTTTATTATCGTCTGCGAGGCCTTTCTGCGAGTCCAGCCACACTTCGGCTTATGGTTGAAGGTCTTCAACATCAATCCGAAGACCATAAGCAGCCAGCACGTGGACTGTGGGGGGGCGGTGATCAGCAAGCTCCCTCGGGTCCAGTGGCCGGAGGGCACCTTCATCGACACCATCAAGACCTGGCAAAAGGAGTGGTTCTATATTACTGAACCACGCGCCGCAGATTGGGCGGGCCCTCCCGAATTCAGATCTGGACCTCCCGCGAGGCTGACCTCGCGGATCAGGAAAGGTCTGGACTGGGGGTCGGCCACAGAGGTGAAAGCGCTGCAGGATCGCATCGGGAAGATGCTGGAAGCGAACGTCGGCCTGACCAACGTGGTCCAGGTCATGCTCCGTCGCCGCCTCCTCCCTTGCCAGCTCCGGGCCACACCAATGTGGGCCTATAAGTCCGACGACCCACCCACTGTGCGCAAGCTCTATCGCACTACTAGGGAGAAGCTGTGGAAGGCACTGTTCAAGCCTCAGGAAGAGTGGCCGGCCAAGGAGGAAGACACCGGCCTGGACGCCGAACACCCTCCGCTCAAGGTAAAGTTTCAACTTTTATCTTCAGGTTAAATATTTTAGCAAGGATTTTAACCTCCCCTTCTCTGGTTTCCATATGGCTGGCTAGCTAAGGCCATGTGGATTAACGGCCCTGCCCCGCTGCCCGAAGCCCCCAGGTCGGCCCTGTTGATGGCGATGCTCGTCGAGGTGCCGTATTCGGCGCCAGAGAAGAAGGACAAGAAGAAGAAGGGCGAGAAGAAGGAGACCCAAGATGGTCTTCGCCCAAGAGGTCCTCCGGACGCTAGGTCCAGAGAGACCCAAGCCTCCTCCGCTCACGAGGAGGAGCAGACGAAGGAAGGGGGAAATCGATTCCCCCCAGCCAAGGAAGAGGGTGGCATCTATGGATGCCGAGGAGGACCCAGCTCCCCTTCTCCGAAGAGGCCCTGCAGGACCAAGGTGACCTTGCCCGACGTCAGCCCGGATTCTGATGAGGAATCTTAGGCGTTCGAGAGGATCCCACGGAGGATCCCCAGGACCAAGCCTACAGCCCAGAGGTACCGATTCCAAGTACATTGCTTATACAAGGTTTATGTTATTGACCGGAATATGTCTTCCATATTGCAGCCCGGCCCGTGATCTCCCGACCGAACAGGTCTCAGAGGGAGACCCCCCGCCAGCCGAGCTAGCGGAAAGCGGGATTGCGTCCCACACTTCTCCTCCCCAGGCCGCTAGAGATGCCATGGAGGCGATATCCCGGCGGGCCCCTCCTCAGCCGAATACTGAGGGTGAGGAGGTCATGACCGAGGCCCAGACCTCGGTGGCCAAAGACCAGGAGGTCAAGCCCCTCCTAGTAAACAAAGAGGGAGGCCGTGAGTCATCGGAGCTCCCTCCGAAGACGGCTCCGGAGACTACCAAGTCTCCGATATCTGCGACTCTACCTTCACAAGAAGGAGGAGCTGCGGTGCCGCCACCGGTGCCGTCCGTGACGGGGCAGGCCACAATCGGGTGACCAGCCGCGATGGAGGAGGCCTTGTGCAAATCTGTCATCGCCGAATACCACAACATCCTTATGGGTGCGGTTCTGAAAGGCATTCAGTCCATTGATAGCGGACTGAAGGAGGCCTTTGGCGGTCTCTTGACGGGCTTCAAGGTAAGCCATGTAATGCTCCTCTCTCTAAGCGAAATTTGTTTGTGAGGTATATATATTCCGGATAGGTATAGTAGCCCCCGAGCCCTGGGTGGGTTTAAGAAACTTACCCGGGGATCAAAGAAAATCAGGTTCCGAGCAAAAGCAATCCGATTTCCTGGGAATTTGACTGTTTCCGGAGATGATCTGGCGAAAAAGGGGTCGAGGACCAACAGTTCGGAGGTGTGTCTCACATAAGTTTTGCTTTACAGGCTTCGTCATCGGCGGCGGCTGTACATGACGTAGAGCTGGCCGAGCTCAACCGGAAGCTTAGGAGCTCCGACGAGGAGCTTGACCGTCTGAACAAGCGGTTTGATGAAATGCAAGGTAAGTTGGAATTTTATCTCGCATACCCTGTCTAATCCTCATTGATTGAGGTTCTCGAATTTTCAATTCCTGAAATTTGGTATTCTATTGTATTTGCAGCCGTTACTTCCGAGGTCGAGAACCTCAAGGATGAGCTAGAGAAGGCCAAGCAAGAGGCCGCCGATCATAAGATGGCGGCCGAGCAGGCGGCGGCCGAACTGAGCTCCCTGAAGGCTGTCTGTGAGAAGCATGAAGCTCGGGTGGCTGAGGTACAACAAGAGCTCCAAGAGGCTAGCACTAAGTGTGAGGCTCTTGAGCATAAGACCAAGGACCAGGCGGCCGAGCTATCCACGTTGTCTGCCGATCTTAAATCAGAGCGTGTAGATAGGCAGTCTTTTGAGGAAGAACTCCGCCAAGTCAAGATGATCGCGGATGGTAAGCCGTACTTACTGCAGTGTGCCTTTGGTGGTAACAGGTTTGCTCGTCTTACACGGCTGTTGCGTTCCGCATGCGCATTTACGAATCTTCCGAGGAGTGCGGCGGATGCGGCCAAGCATTTTGCGGCTCAGGACGGGGATGCGGAACAGAGGCTGTTCTGGGCACAATTCCAGATCCCCGAACCTCGTCCCCTTCTTAGTTATCAGATGAAGCAACTGATGGAGCTGCATCGTGTTGGAAATATGCCCTGGAGGCAATAATAAAGTGATTATTATTATATTTCCTTGTTAATGATAATCGTTTATTATCCATGCTATAATTGTATTGATTGGAAACACAAATACATGTGTGGATACATAGACAACATTGTGTCCCTAGTATGCCTCTAGTAGACTAGCTCGTTGATCAAAGATGGTCAAGGTTCCCTAGCCATAGACATGAGATGTCATTTGATAACGGGATCACATCATTAGGAGAATGATGTGATGGACAAGACCCAAACTATGAACGTAGCATATGATCGTGTCAGTTTATTGCTATAGTTTCCTGCATGTCAAGTATCTGTTCCTATGACCATGAGATCATGCAACTCACTGACACCGGAGGAATACCTTGTGTGTATCAAATGTCGCAACGTAACTGGGTGACTATAAAGATGCTCTACAGGTATCTCCGAGGGTGTCTGTTGAGTTGGCATGGATCGAGACTGGGATTTGTTACTCCGTGTGACGGAGAGGTATCTCAGGGCCCACTCGGTAATACAACATCACAATAAGCCTTGCAAGCAAAGTGACTAAAGAGTTAGCCACGGGATCTTGTATTACGGAACGAGTACAGAGACTTGCCGGTAACGAGATTGAACTAGGTATAGAGATACCGACGATCGAATCTCAGGCAAGTAACATACCGAAGAACAAAGGGAACAGCATACGGGATTAACTGAATCCTTGACATAGAAGTTCAACCGATAAAGATCTTCGTAGAATATGTTGGAACCAATATGGGCATCCAGGTCCCGCTATTGGTTATTGACCGTAGAGGTGTCTCGGTCATGTCTACATAGTTCTCGAACCCGCAGGGTCTGCACACTTAACGTTCGGTAGTATTGAGTTATGTATGGTGGTGACCGAAGGTTGTTCGGAGTCCCGGATGAGATCCCGGATGTCACGAGGAGCTCCGGAATGGTCCGGAGGTAAAGATTGATATATAGGAAAGTGGTGTTTGAACTCCGGAAAAGTTTCGGGCATTTCCGGCAGTGTACCGGGAGTGACGAATGGGTTCCGGGGGTCCACCAAGTGGGGCCCACACACCCCAAGGGGCCACATGGGCCTTGGAGGTGGCGCACCAGCCCCTGGTGGGCTGGGCGGCCAGCCCCTATGGGCCTATGCGCAGGAAAGAGGAGAGGGGGAGGAGTCCAAGTAGGAGGAGGACTCCTCCCGCGCCCACCTCCTAGTTGGAGGAGGACTCCTCCTCCTCCCTGGTTCGGCCGACCCTAGGGGGAAACCCTAGGGCGCCAGCCCCTCCCCCTCCCTCCTATATATATTGGAGGGGAGAGAGGGCAGCCGCACCCCAAGCCACGGTGCATCCATCTCTCTGTTGGGGAACGTTGCATGGGAAACAAAAAAATTCCTACGCACACGCAAGATCTATCCATGGTGATGAACATCTACGAGAGGGAGATTGGATCTACATACCCTTGTAGATCGCTAAGCGGGAAGCGTTAAGAAACACGGTTGATGTAGTCAAACGTCTTCGTGATCCAAATCGCCGAGCGTCCCGCGATCCAATCACGATCTAGTACCGAACGGACGGCACCTCCGCATTCAGCACACGTACAGCTCGATGATGATCTCCGCCTTCTTGATCCAGCAAGAGGGAGCGGAGAGGTAGATGAGTTCTCCGGCAGCGCGACGGCGCGGAGGCGGTGGTGGTGGTGGAACTATTCCAGCAGGGCTTCGCCTAAGCACTGCTGAAAACTAGAGGACTTGATCTATCGGGGGAGAGGGCTGCACTATGGCCTTTTGGGTTGAAGTGCTTTTGCCCTCTCTCCCTCTAGTATATATAGGAGGGAGGGGAGGGAGGCCGGCGCCCTAGGGCTGCCCCTTTGGTGCGGCCGCAAGGAGGAGGAGGTGGAGGAGTCCACCTCCAATCCTCCTCCTAGTAGGATTCCTTCCCTTCCCCCACTTGGACTTTCCTTTCCCTCAAGCCCAGCCGCATAGGCCTTCTTGGGCCGGCCGCCCAGCCCACCAGGGGTTGGTGCGCCACCCTCAGGTCCATGCGATCCACTTGGGGTGTGGTGGGCCCACTTGGTGGAACCCCGGAACCCATTCGTCACTCCCGGTACACTCCCGGAACCCATTTGTCACTCCCGGTACACTCCCGGTACACTGCCGGAAATGCCCGAAACCTTTCCGGAGTTCAAACACCACCTTCCTATATATCAATCTTTACCTCCGGACCATTCCGGAGCTCCTCGTGACGTCCGGGATCTCATCCGGGACTCCGAACAACCTTCGGTCACCAACATACATAACTCAACTATACCAAAACGTCACCGAACCTTAAGTGTGCAGACCCTGCGGGTTCGAGAACTATGTAGACATGACCGAGACACCTCTACGGTCAATAACCAATAGCAGGACCTGGATGCCCATATTGGTTCCTACATATTCTACGAAGATCTTTATCGGTTGAACCTCTATGTCAAGGATTCAGTTAATCCCGTATGCTGTTCCCTTTGTTCTTCGGTATGTTACTTGCCCGAGATTCGATCGTCGGTATCTCCATACCTAGTTCAATCTCGTTACCGGCAAGTCTCTTTACTCGTTCCGTAATACAAGATCACGTGGCTAACACTTTAGTCACTTTGCTTGCAAGGCTCATTATGATATTGTATTACCGAGTGGGCCCTGAGATACCTCTTCGTCACACGGAGTAACAAATCCCAGTCTTGATCCATGCCAACTCAACAGACACCTTCGGAGATACCTGTAGAGCATCTTTATAGTCACCCAGTTACGTTGTGACATTTGATACACACAAGGTATTCCTCTGGTGTCAGTGAGTTGCATGATCTCATGGTCATAGGAACAGATACTTGACATGCAGAAAACAATAGCAATAAACTGACACGATCATATGCTACGTTCACAGTTTGGGTCTTGTCCATCACATCATTCTCCTAATGATGTGATCACGTTATCAAATGACATCTCATGTCTATGGCTAGGAAACCTTAACCATCTTTGATCAACGAGCTAGTCTTATTAGAGGCATACTAGGGACACAGTGTTGTCTATGTACCCACACATGTATTTGAGTTTCCAATCAATACAATTATAGCATGGATAATAAACGATTATCATGAACAAGGAAATATGATAATAACTAATTTATTATTGCCTCTAGGGCATATTTCCAACACTCTCCCCCCGTCTATATAGTTTTTCCTCTAGATTAGTTCGTCAGTGCTTGACGAAGCCTTGCCGGATTAATTCCACCACCACCGTCACCACGCCGTCGTGCTGCCGGAGTACTCATCTACCTCTCCACTCCCTCTTGCTAGATCAAGAAGGCGGAGATCGTCATCGAGCTGTACGTGTGTTGAACGCGGAGGTGCCATCCGTTCGGCGCTAGATCGGGACAGATCGTGATTGGATCGCGGGACGGCTTGCGATTTAGATCGCGAAGACGTTCGACTACATCAACCGCGGTTCTTAACGCTTCCCGCTTAGCGATCTACAAGGGTACGTAGATCCACTCTCTCTCTCGTTGATGCTCATAACCATGGATAGATCTTGCGTGTGCGTAGGAATTTTTTTTGTTTCCCATGCAACGTTCCCCAACAGTGGCATCATGAGCTAGGTCTATGCATAGATGAGATCACGAGTAGAACACAAAGGAGTTTGTGGGCGTTGATATTCAGATTGCTTCCGTCCTTAGTCTTTTCTTGATTCGGCGGTATTGTGGGATGAAGCGGCTCGGACCAACCTTACTCGTCCACGTACGAGAGACCGGTTCCATCGACTGACATGTAACTTTGTTGCATAAGATGGCTGGCGGGTGTCTGTCTCTCCCACTTTAGTTGAATCGGATTCGATAGAGGCGGTCCTTGTAGAAGGTGAAATAGCAACTTGTGTATCACCGTTGTGGTTTTTCGTACGTAAGAATCGTTCTTGCTAGATACCCATAGCAGCCACGTAAAACATGCAACAACAAATTAGAGGACGTCTAACTTGTTTTTGCAGGGTATGATGTGATATGATATGGCCAGAAACATGATGAGATATATGTGATGTATGAGATGATCATGTTTTGTATAGATTATCACGACTTGCATGTCGATGAGTACGGCAACCGGCAGGAGCCATAGGGTTGTCTTTAATTTATTTTCGCTGTTTTTGCTTTACTTTATCGCTATGAGTTAGCAATAGTTGTAGAAGCAATAGTTGGCGTGACAACCTCATGGCGACACGTTGATAGAGATCATGGTGTCATGCCGGTGACGATGGAGATCATGCCGGTGCTTTGGAGATGGATATCAAAAGCACAAGATCATGGCCATATCATGTCACTTATGATTTGCATGTGATGTTAATCCTTTTATGCACCTTGTTTTGCTTAGGACGACGGTAGCATTATAAGGTGATCCCTCACTAAAATTTCAAGATAAAATTGTGTTCTCCCCGAGTGTGCACCGTTGCGAAAGTTCGTCGTTTCGAGACACCACGTGACGATCGGGTGTGATAGACTCTACGTTCGCATACAACGGGTGCAAGCCAGTTTTGCACATGCGGAATACTCGGGTTAAACTTGACGAGCCTAGCATGTACAGACATGGCCTCGGAACACAAGAGACCGAAAGGTCGAACATGAGTCATATAGTAGATATGATCAACATGGAGATGTTCACCATTGAAACCACCTCATCTCACGTGATGATTGGACTTGGGTTGGTGAATTTGGATCATGTGACACTCGAATGACCTGGGGGATGTCAATTTGAGTGGGAGTTTTTAAGTAATATGATTAACTAAACTCTTTATCTTGAAAAATAGTCTAAGTTGTCTTTCCAAAATTTATGTTGTAGATTAATGGCTCGCGCATTAGCACCCCTGAATTTCAATGCGTTCCTAGAGAAAGCTAAGTTGAAAGATGATGGAAGTAACTTTCTAGACTGGGCCCGTAATCTGAGGATTATCCTCACGGCTTCCCAAAAGGCTTATGTCCTTGATGCACCGCTCGGTGAACCACCCACTCCAGTAGAGTCTGCAGACGTTGCGAACGGCTGGCAGACACGTTCTGATGATTACTAATAGTTCAATGTGCAATGTTGTATGGCTTAGAACCGGGACTTCAAAGACGTTTTGAACGTCATGGAGCATATGAGATGTTCCAGGAGTTGAAGTTTATCTTTGAGAAGAATGTCCGGATCGAGAGGTATGAGACCTCCGATAAGTTATATGCTTGCAAGATGGAGGAGAACGGGTCTGTCAGTGAACATGTACTCAGAATGTCTGGGTATTCCACCTGTCTGGCGGAATTGGGAATTGTTCTCCCGCCAGAGGCGATCACTGACAGAGTTCTTCAATCACTGCCACCTAGCTACAAAAGCTTCGTGTTGAACTATAACATGCAAGGGATGAACAAGTCAGTCGCTGAGCTGTTTGCGATGTTGAAAGTCGCTGAGTCTAAGATTCAGAAGGAGCATCAAGTGTTGATGGTCAATAAAACCACTAGTTTCAAGAATAATGGCAAGGGCAAGAAGGGTAACTCCAAGAAGAGTGGCAAAGCAGTTGCCCCTCCCGTGAAGAAACCCAAGGCTGGACCCAAGCCAGAAACTGAGTGCTTTCATTGCAAGGGAACTGGTCACTGGAAGCGGAACTGCCCCAAGTATCTGGTTGACAAGAAGGTGGCCAACACCAAACAAGGTATATGTGATATACATGTTATTGATGTGTACCTTACCAACTCTCGTTGTAGTGCCTGGGTA
The DNA here is from genome assembly GCA_039707655.1 of Elymus sibiricus. NCBI lineage: Eukaryota > Viridiplantae > Streptophyta > Magnoliopsida > Poales > Poaceae > Elymus > Elymus sibiricus. The sequence goes on from CM077669.1 coordinate 129,542,074, forward strand.
TTTGATACCGGTTCGGTTGCTCACATTTGCAACTCAAAGCAGGAACTACGGAATAGACGAAGGCTGGCAATGGACGAAGTGACGATGCGCGTGGGAAATGGTTCCAAGGTTGATGTGATCGCCGTCGGCACGCTCGCCTTCGATTACCATCGGGATTAGTGATGAACCTAAATAATTGTTATTTAGTGCCTGCGTTAAGCATGAACATTATATCTGGATCTTGTTTATTGCGAGACGGTTACTCATTTAAATCAGAGAATAATGGTTGTTCTATTTATATGAGTAATATCTTTTATGGTCATGCACCCATTGTGAGGGGTTTATTCTTATTGAATCTCGATAGTGATGATACACATGTTCATAACATTGATGCCAAAAGATGTAGAGTTGATAATGATAGCACCACTTTCTTGTGGCATTGCCGCTTAGGTCATATTGGTGTAAAACGCATGAAGAAGCTCCATGCCGATGGACTTTTGGAGTCACTTGATTTTGAATCACTTGACACATGTGAACCATGCCTCATGGGCAAGATGACTAAGACCCCGTTCTCTGGTACAATGGAGCGGGCAAGTGACTTGTTGAAAATCATACATACTGATGTGTGCGGTCCGATGAGCATTGAGGCGCGCGGTGGATATCGTTATTTTCTCACCTTCACCGATGACTTAAGTAGATATGGGTATATTTACTTAATGAAACATAAGTCTGAAACGTTTGAAAAGTTCAAACAATTTCAGAGTGAAGTTGAGAATCATCGTAACAAGAAGATTAAATTCCTACGATCTGATCGAGGAGGAGAATATCTGAGTTATGAGTTTGGCAATCACTTAAGACAATGTGGAATTGTTTCACAATTGACACCGTCTGGAACACCACAGCGTAATGGTGTGTCCGAACGTCGTAATCGAACCTTATTGGATATGGTGCGGTCTATGATGTCTCTTGCCGATTTGCCACTATCGTTTTGGGGTTATGCATTAGAGACAGCTGCATTCACTTTAAATAGGGCACCATCTAAATCCGTTGAGACGACGCCATATGAACTGTGGTTTGGCAAGAAACTAAAGTTGTCGTTTCTTAAAGTTTGGGGATGTGATGCTTATGTCAAAAAGCTTCAGCCTGAAAAGCTGGAACCCAAAGCGGAGAAATGCGTCTTCATAGGATACCCAAAAGATACGGTTGGGTATACCTTCTATCTCAGATCCGAAGGCAAAGTGTTTGTCGCAAAGAAAGGGTCATTTCTCGAGAAAGAGTTTCTCTCGAAAGAATTGAGTGGGAGGAAAATAGAACTTGATGAGGTTGTTGAACCTTTACTTCAACCAGAGAGTAGCGCAGCGCAGAAAGATGTTTGTATAGAGCCTACATCGGTTGAAGAGGAAGCTGATGATGGTGATCATGAGGCTTCGGATCAAGTTGCTATCGAACCTCGTAGGTCGACAAGGGCACGTACTGCTCCTGAGTGGTACGGTAACCCTGTCTTAGAGGTCATGTTGTTGGATAACGATGAACCTACGAGCTATGGAGAAGCGATGGTGGGCCCGGATTCCAAGAAATGGTTAGAGGCCATGAAATCCGAGATGGGATCCATGTATGAAAACAAAGTATGGACTGTGGAAGTATTACCTGAAGGGCGAAAGGCCATTCAGAATAAATGGATCTTTAAGAAGAAGACGAACGCAGACGGTAATGTCACCATCTATAAAGCTCGACTTGTGGCAAAGGGTTTTTCACAAGTTCAAGGAGTTGACTACGATGAGACCTTCTCACCCGTAGCGATGCTTAAGTCCATCAGAATCATGTTAGCAATAGCTGCATTTTTCGATTATGAAATTTGGCAGATGTATGTCAAAACAATGTTCCTTAACGGTTTCCTTAAGGAAGAGTTGTATATGATGCAACCAGAAGGTTTTGTCGATCCAGAGAATGCTGACAAAGTTTGCAAACTCCAGCGATCCATTTATGGACTGGTGCAAGCATCTCGGAGTTGGAATCTTCGCTTTGATGAGGTGATCAAAGCGTTCGGGTTTATACAAGTTTACGGAGAAGCTTGTATTTACAAGAAAGTGAGTGGGACTCTATAGCGCTTCTAATATTATATGTGGATGACATATTGTTGATTGGAAACAATATAGAAATGTTGGAAAGCGTGAAGGAATATTTGAACAAGAGTTTTTCAATGAAGGACCTAGGAGAAGCTGCTTTCATATTAGGCATCAAGATCTATAGAGATAGATCGAGACGCTTAATAGGACTTTCACAGAGCACATACCTTGACAAAGTTTTGAAGAAGTTCAAAATGGATCAGTCCAAGAAGGGGTTATTACCTGTATTGCAAGGTGTGAAGTTGAGTAAGACTCAATGCCCAGTGACTGCAGAAGATAGAGAAAAGATGAGTGTCATCCCCTATGCTTCAGCCATAGGCTCTATCATGTATGCAATGTTGTGCACAACACCCGATGTCAGTCTTGCCATAAGTATGGCCGGAAGGTTTCAAAGTGATCCAGGAATGGAACACTAGACAACGGTCAAGAATATCCTGAAGTACCTGAAAATGACTAAGGACATGTTTCTCGTTTATGGAGGTGATCAAGAGCTCGTCGTAAAGGGTTACGTCGATGCAAGCTTTGACACTGATCCGGATGACTCTAAGTCTCAAACCGGATACATATTTATTCTCAACGGGGGAGCGGTAAGCTGGTGCAGTTCCAAGCAGAGAGTGGTAGCTGATTCTACATGCGAAGCAGAGTACATCGCTGCCTCCAAGGCGGCGAAGGAAGGTCTCTGGATGAAGGAGTTCATGACAGATCTTGGAGTAGTGCCTAGTGCACTGGACCCAATGACTCTGTTCTGTGACAACACTGGTGCCATTGCTCTGGCCAAGGAACCAAGGTTTCACAAGAGGACCAGACACATAAAGCGACGCTTCAATTCCATCCGCGATTACATCAAGGAGGAGGATATAAATATTTGGAAAGTGCACATGGATCTGAATGTCGCAGACCCGTTGACTAAACCTCTTCCAAGGGCTAAACATGATCAACACCAGAACTGTATGGGTGTTAGATTCATTACAGTGTAAAACACATAGTGATGTGAGCTAGATTATTGACTCTAGTGCAAGTGGGAGACTGTTGGAAATATGCCCTAGAGGCAATAATAAAGTGATTATTATTATATTTCCTTGTTCATGATAATCATTTATTATCCATGCTATAATTGTATTGATTGGAAACACAAATACATGTGTGGATACATAGACAACACTGTGTCCCTAGTATGCCTCTAGTAGACTAGCTCGTTGATAAAAAATGGTCAAGGTTCCCTAGCCATAGACATGAGATGTCATTTGATAACAGGATCACATCATTAGGAGAATGATGTGATGGACAAGACCCAAACTATGAACGTAGCATATGATCGTGTCAGTTTATTGCTATAGTTTTCTGCATGTCAAGTATCTGTTCCTATGACCATGAGATCATGCAACTCACTGACACCGGAGGAATACCTTGTGTGTATCAAACGTCGCAACGTAACTGGGTGACTATAAAGATGCTCTACAGGTATCTCCGAGGGTGTCTGTTGAGTTGGCATGGATCGAGACTGGGATTTGTTACTCCGTGTGACGGAGAGGTATCTCAGGGCCCACTCGGTAATACAACATCACAATAAGCCTTGCAAGCAAAGTGACTAAAGAGTTAGCCACGGGATCTTGTATTACGGAACGAGTAAAGAGACTTGCCGGTAACGAGATTGAACTAGGTATAGAGATACCGACGATCGAATCTCAGGCAAGTAACATACCGAAGAACAAAGGGAACAGCATACGGGATTAACTGAATACTTGACATAGAGGTTCAACCGATAAAGATCTTCGTAGAATATGTAGGAACTAATATGGGAATCCAGGTCCCGCTATTGGTTATTGACCGTAGAGGTGTCTCGGTCATGTCTACATAGTTCTCGAACCCGCAGGGTCTGCACACTTAACGTTCGGTGACGTTTCGGTAGTATTGAGTTATGTATGGTGGTGACCGAAGGTTGTTCGGAGTCCCGGATGAGATCTCGGACGTCACGAGGAGCTCCGGAATGGTCCGGAGGTAAAGATTGATATATAGGAAAGTGGTGTTTGAACTCCGGAAAAGTTTCGGGCATTTCCGGCAGTGTACCGGGAGTGACGAATGGGTTCCAGGGGTCCACCAAGTGGGGCCCACACACCCCAAGGGGCCACATGGGCCTTGGAGGTGGCACACCAGCCCCTGGTGGGCTGGGCGGCCAGCCCCTATGGGCCTATGCGCAGGAAAGAGGAGAGGGGGAGGAGTCCTCCTCCTACTAGGACTCCTCCCGCGCCCACCTCCTAGTTGGAGGAGGACTCCTCCTCCTCCCTGGTTCGGCCGACCCTAGGGGGAAACCCTAGGGCGCCAGCCCCTCCCCCTCCCTCCTATATATATTGGAGGGGAGAGAGGGCAGCCGCACCCCAAGCCACGGTGCAGCCATCTCTCCCCCCATCTATACAGTTTTTCCTCTAGATTAGTTCGTCGGTGCTTGACAAAGCCCTGCCGGATTAATTCCACCACCACCGTCACCACACCGTCGTGCTGCCGGAGTACTCATCTACCTCTCCACTCCCTCTTGCTGGATCAAGAAGGCGGAGATTGTCATCGAGCTGTACGTGTGCTGAACGCGGAGGTGCCGTCCGTTCGGCGCTAGATCGGGACAGATCGTGATTGGATCACGGGACGGCTTGCAATTTGGATCGCGAAGACATTCGACTACATCAACCGCGTTTCTTAATGCTTCCCGCTTAGTGATCTACAAGGGTACATAGATCCACTCTCCCTCTCGTAGATGCTCATCACCATGGATAGATCTTGCGTGTGCGTAGAATTTTTTTTGTTTCCCATGCAACGCCCCCCAACACATCGGATGGCGGAGCCGGCCTTAAAGGACCTCTGCATTCGATTGTGGCCTTCAGATCCATTGTCGAGCAGTAATTTTGGCCTGGTGCAGAAGCTTTGCGATGCCTCCTCCCGCATTGAGGTCCTGAAGCGCTCTGTATGCATTGAGGGAGCGCGGATGGCCTTTGCGAGGACTATGATGCACTGGCCAGGGATGAAGCTGCTCGAGATGGCTACAACGCCCCCGCCGCCTGGGAAGGAGCATAGGCACCCCGAATTGTACTTCGCCTCTACGATGGAGGGTGCTCGGTCGGTAGAGACCCAATGCCCTAAGGATGCAATTCTCGAATAAACACATTTATTGTATGTCCGATGAATACTTTGTTTTATAATGCGTACGCATGGTTTATCATGCTTTTGTGTTTGGATTATTTTGACTCCTATGTGGCCGTTTTGGAACTGAAAGTTGCCAGTCGTCGGCTTTAGCCCCCATGTAATTATTACAAGGGGTGTTCCGTCATCCGCACTATTATCCTTAGCCAAATTATCAGAACCCAGAGGCGGTGGTGCGAGAGATGGGAACGAGGCAATCAGACTATGTGGCTTTAGTGTCTTCTCTTAGCCGAAGGAGCTTGATTGCGGGGGCTGGTTACTAGCCCCCAGTGTTGTGTGATATTCGGGTATACTGAGGTAAAAAACCATTACCACATGGCTTGCAAAAATGCAAACCCCTCGTATGACACGGAATAATCTCTATCGATTTTTAGTTTGACACTCGTGCTCGGATTGCAGACCGGTTCTCGCTTATTATGGCGGTCGATTTTTGGCTTTCTCCACTGAGGTACTTGACCAGGCGAGCTGGAAATACAATCGCAGTGGTTCTCCCTTTACCCTTTTAGCCGAACGAGCGGAACGTAAGAGGGTAAGCACAGGAGCCGGGCAACCCAACCTTTGACCTAAGACATAATTCAGAACCGATGCATATAACGCAAAAATTCGAGACGCCGGACATATAAAAGATAATGCTGGGACGATGCTTGGGACGATCTTTATAGCTAAGCCCCCCGGTCCATTAGCCGATTGCATCAAACATATACCGAACAGTTTTGTTTCCGGAGTCGGGGGGTTAAAAAACACTTTATAAAATGCCATAACCAGACCGTGAAAGGTGATCTTTATATATGATGAATTTTTACAACTCATACTGCGGACATAACTGTTACAGATATTTTGTTTTAGAAACAAATGTATACAAAGGGGAGGTTTGTTCGGGGTTCTTGATGGACGGCTTGATGTCCTTGGCGTATCCCGGTGCGCCTCCGCTCCTTTGCTCTTCAAGAGTAGCGTGCTCCTTTAAAGGTGGTTATAATCGGTGAACGGGCCTTTGAGAGAGGTACATGTTTAAATCGCCGAGACATGCATGAGCTTGACGCTTGCTGTGTTGAGAGTAGTTCGGTCGAACTGACCACTCTGTTGTGATGAGGTGTCCCCCCCCCCACAGCTGTCCATGGTATTTTAAGCGCGAAATTGTGCCTTCTCGGTACGTACCTGATGGGTAGCGGGGCCGTGCTGTGGGGGCGCGTCCCTATTTGTGATGAACAGGAGATTGCTCCGGGAGATCGGGTCGTGCTCGGACCCGCTTGCTCGCCTGTCACAGCTTGTCGCCTGGTTGGGGTCTTGGTGCCTCGATGCCGGACTGGAATTTGGCCGCTAGAGCCACTATGTGTTCCTCAGTCCGGAGTGAGCGTTCTGTATTGCCATTGACGGTGATGACCCCCTTTGGCCCAGGCATCTTGAGCTTCAGGTATGCGTAGTGGGGAACGGTGTTAAAGCGAGCAAACGCTGTACGGCCGAGCAGTGCATGATAGCCACTGCGGAAAGGCACTATATCGAAGATCAAGTCTTCGCTACGAAAGTTATCGGGCGAGCGGAACACTACTTCCAGCGTCACGGTACCCGAGTAGCGTGCTTCGACACCGGGGATGACTCCCTTGAAGGTAGTGTTGCTGGGTTTAATTCTCGATGGGTCGATACCCATCTTTTTTACTGTGTCTGAGTAAATCATGTTAAGGCTGCTTCCTCCGTCCATAAGGACTCTAGTGAGGTGTTACCCATCGATGATGGGGTCCAGAACGAGGGCGACCGAGCCTCCATGACGGATGCTGGTCGGGTGATCCCTACGATCGAAGGTGATCCGGCAAGCCGACCATGGGTTAAACTTCAGGGCTATGGGCTCTACGGCGTAGACCTCCCGAAGTGCGTGTTTCCTCTCCTTTTTGGGTATATGTGTGACATATATCATGTTCACAGTTTTGACCTCGGGAGGGAATTGCTTCTGCCCGCCATTGTTCGGCCCGCGAGGTTCTTCATCATCCTCGCTGCGCGGGCTCTTGCTCTGTTCCTCGGCTGCGAGCTTGCCAGCTTGTTTGAACACCCAACAGTTTCTGTTGGTGTGGGTGGCCGGCTTGTCTTGTGTGCCGTGGATCTGGCAGGGCCTATCCATGATTTTGTCCAAAGCGGTAGGTCCATCCCTGTTCCCTTTAGAGGGCTTCTTCCGTTGTTCGGGTTTTGAGTTGCGGAAACCAGCGTTTACGGCCGTGTCTTCCGAGTCGCCATTGCTATGGCGACGTTTATTTTTGTTCCGCCTTGGCTTTCCGTTACCGTACAGAGGTGCCGGGGTCTTCGGGATTGTGGCTTCGGCGAGCTAGCCAATTGTCTTCGCCCGCGCAAAAGCGGGTCATAAGTGAAATGAGGGCAGACATCGTTCTCGTCTTATCCTGGCCGAGCTGGTGAGCAAGCCATTCGTCCCGGATGTTGTGTCTGAACGAGGCTATCGCCTCGGCGTCCGGACAGTCGACGATCTGGTTCTTCTTAGTTAGGAACTGATTCCAGAATTGTCTGGCTGATTCGCCAGCCTTCTGGACGACGTTGCTTAGGTCGGAAGAGTCCGGGGGCCGGATGTAAGTGCCTTGGAAGTTAGACCGGAAGACGTCTTCGAGCTCCTCCCAACTCCCAATGGAGTTCTCGGGGAGACTGTTTAACCAGTGGCGAGCTGGTCCCTTCAGTTTGAGTGGTAGGTATTTGATGGCATGGAGATCGTCTCCTCTTGCCATATGGATGTGAAGGAGGAAGTCCTCGATCCATACGGCCGGGTCCGTCGTTCCGTCGTATGATTCTATGTTTACGGGTTTAAACCCTTCGAGGAACTGGTGCTGCATGACCTCGTCTGTGAAACACAGTGGGTGTGCGGCGCCTCTGATCCGGGCTACGTCGCGCCGGAAGTCGGCTGTTGGCTGGGCCCGGTATTGTTCCCGGCTTCTGTGGTTGCGGTCGAGCCACGGTTGTTAGCCATCCCGTCTAGCGGGGGAGCGTCCTCTAGATTCGTAAATGGATCTAGTGTGACCTGCCCTATAGTCCAGGTCCTGCCGTAGATCGTATCGATCCTCAGGCTGTGCTGGCCCCTTTCCCCTCCTAAGAGGTGACGTGGGCCAGTATTCGGCTCCTCTAGCCACCCTGTCCCGTCCTCGAGGGGGGCGGTCTGGCTGGTCGTACTGGGCGTGCCTGGGAGATTCAGGCTCAAGGGCCTCGTCATCGAATTGCGGCAGCAGGCACCGGCGCGGGTAACTCTTGTTTTGGTCTGGCCGCTCAATGCCGAACCCTTCTTCGGCTGCCAGGACTTTTGTCCATCTGTTGTTGATGGTGTCTTGTTCGGCTTTGAGCTGCTACTGCTTTGCTTTTAAGCTCCGAGCGGTGGCTATGAGCTGTTGCCTGAATCGTTCTTGGTCCTCGGTGTTTTCGGGGATGGTGAAGTCTTTGGCTTCTAGGCTCTCCCCCTCCTCAGTGGGTGGAAGGTAGTTATCATCGTCGGAATCAATGAGGTTCTCGGCGTCCTGTTGATCTGTTAGCCTTTCCGGGTCCTCTAGCGGCTCCTCGGGGGCTTCAGGGTTGCCGAGGTCCTCCGGGGTGTCAGTTTCCCCGATGCCTGCAATGGTTTCCCTTCCCTTGTTGGTCTTGGATCGCTTGCGTTGTTTCCGGCGCTTTGACGCTTCACTGGATTTTTCGCCGTTCCTCCTGGGGGTGTGGTTGTCCCTATCGTTAGGGGTATCCACCATATAGACATCATAGGTCGAGGTGGCTGTCCACCGCCCGGTGGTCACGGGGGCGGGGTCGCCGATCTCTTCATCCATGTGTTCTGCCTCCTCAGAGGTGTAGTCCAACATGTCGGTTAAGTCTTCGACAGTGGCTACTAAGTGGGCGGAGGGTGGGCCGTAAAATTCCCCGTAACCGGCCTCTAGGTTGACCAGAACATGGGTCGAGGTACGATCATCCTCGATTGCCATCGACTGGATCCGGTCTAGAGCCTCGTTCAACCACGAGAGGACGACCAGATCAGTTTCCTGAGAGCCCTTGGAGTTAAGCTCCAAGGTGTCTTCGGGATGGGCGTATTCGGCACAGGCCGAACCCTGATATTCAGGTACTATCAAAGAGTCCGGGCTCAAGGCCGGACCTCCGGCGGAGATAGATCTGAGGGTCGAGCCGGATAGTGGGCCCGAAGTTAAAGCTCCGGGATTTCCGGGCCCGTCGGACGAAACCGAGGGTTCCGCGAGGAACAGATCGCCACGGGAGTCGGCGGTGAACTCTAGGTTCCCGAGCCTGATCTCTTGATCGTGGGCGAAATTTTCGATCTGGCCTAGATGGCCGGTCGAGTCAGCATGCAGCACGACACTGCCAAACGCGAAGACCTGCCCGGGGACGAAGATGTCCTTGTTACGGGCCTGTTCGCTGATGACTAGGCGAGCCATCAATCCACGAGTGATCTCACAGCGGAACTCTCAATGAAAGCACCAATGTCGACAAGCCCATCATTCTTGAAACTGACTGTTCTTTTGTGGCTTCTGTGTTTGGAAAAGAGGGCGTTGACAGGTCATCTCTAATGGACCTAAAGAAGGAGGCGTTGGAGGTCTCTAAGCTGTTGGTGGGAAGATCATCAAGATTAACAGGAACGCTAATATGGTGGCTCATGAGATTGCAAAGTACGGTGTCGGTGTCAAAACCGGCAGATCTCGGGTAGGGGGTCCCGAACTGTGAATCTAGGATCGATGGTAACAGGGGACGAAGGAGACGGTGCTTACCCAGGTTCGGGCCCTCGTGAGGAGGTAAAACCCTACGTCCTGCTTGGTTGTATTGATGAGTATGAAGGTTACAGAGTAGATCTACCTTGAGATCAAATGAGCTAAACCCTATCTGAGTTGACTTGTCCCTCTACGAATTAAGCCCCCTGGTTTATATAGACACCAGGGGTACCTAGGGTTACACATGGTCGGTTTCCATCCGGGCATAGATACGCCCATTCTGACTTGGAGGACATACCAAGTCTTCGGAATATCCCCCTAGGCCTAGGGTCATTCTGTAGTCCGGCCTTCCTGAAGATGCCACAAGCCGGCCCACCGGGCTAAACCATAGGAGATAAGCCAACAGCCCGATGACCCCTTAATCCCGGACTCCCTCATACGGTTTTGATATTAGGTGTGATGGTATTCTTTTTAATACCGTTTCAGCCTGCGTGGCAAACTTTATAATAAATGATTGTATGAATGTTTTAAGTTAATTAATATATGGTAAGGTTTTAAAAAAAATATATTTTTATGATTTCTTTTTCATCTACCTCAACATTTATCCTACATGACATTTCTAAATTAACACCATTATACATCCCCTATAGGCCTAGAGGCAAAGAAATCCCTTCCCAACGTGTTTGGTTGTTTAAGGGAAAAGGAATGGGAATTTATGAGAGGGAGTTGGTTGAGGGATTAGACTTGGGAAGTGGTTTATTAGTCCCATGCCCACGTTTGGTACGGGTGAGAATAGTTCGTGAGAATTTAAGAAGGAATTAATTAGTTTCTTTGCTTGCGGGGCGTGGACAACAAATAATTTTGTCACTTCCCATTCCCTAGCTCAATTACCAGCCCCCCACCAGGGAAGAGATACGGGGGAGTTGGACCCCTTAATTCCCTTTCCCCTGCCTTCTTTAATTCCCATGTCCTCCAACCATACAAGGGATTTTAAGTCCTGCACCACACTTGGCTGTGTTTGGTTCAACTTCAGCTTTCAACTTTTGGGTCCAAAAGCTATAAGCTGAACCAAATGGTTAAATTTACAAAGCAGCTTTTGAGAATCTGCAGCTTCTCTGTAGTGTAAATTTTGAAGCTGGGATACCCCAACTTTTTAGCTTCTCAGTTTCTCAGCTTCTAAACCAACCATTTTTGGCTGTCCCCTAAAACCGAGTAGTATTTACCCATCAATACCACTGGTAAGTCATACCTCTTCGTTGTGTTTCACAGCCGTTTCAGCCAAACAGCTTCCAGCTTTTCCACTGCTAAAAGTTCACAGCAGCTTTTTCACAGCTCACAGCTCACATCAGCTTTTACAGAATCTACAGCTCAACCAAACACAGCCTAAAACTCCCATTCCCCGATACAAACTCCCATGAAACAAACACGCTGTCCAAGTTGGTCCCAAGAGTCGGAGCACGCGAACCGCTCCGTGCACGTGCACGCGCTCCGCTTGACCTACCGGCTTCGTGTTTTCCCCTTCCCCAATTTCTTCCCCCCTTCCGGTGGTGATCTGCCTCCGACGACCGGAACCACGTCGAGCGTTTGACCCTCTCATCTCCTACCCTCTGCACTAGATCGAATCACTCTTTCTACCTGGATCGGGCCTCCCGGAGTAGCGGAGGAGGAGGAACGGGGGGCCTTGGAGAGAGGGCCGGGCGCTTGCGGCGGCGGCGGAGGCAGAGCCGTGCTTGCCGGCTGCAGAGACGATTGGGCGTGGAGGTGAGGTGGAGCACCTGGCTCATTCGAGGTCCGGCCGAGGGCAGCGATTTGGGGGACAGCGGTGCACAGTTGCAGAGCTTCGGTGAACACAAGTGACTCAAAATACCAAGTAAGAAGGTGTATTTTCTGCTCAGTTTTAGAGCTTTGCTGTCAAGATTCATGTTTCTGAGTAGTGACCAGCGAGCATGATTTACTTTTTACATTCATTTAGTGAAGCTCCAGTCCGCAGTCTGTCAGGCTAGCTTGGTGACTTCCATATTAGATGACGAATTACTGTTTTTGAATCACTAATATGAAATATTTCTGTGAATAACTTGGATGATGAAATTCGATAACGGAAACTTGGATATACAAAAGCTGTTGGCTTAGGATTATTAACTCGTTATAGTGAGAATGTATTAGTATTACTTTGCTGTGTATTCTTGCTTTTCATTGACAGCAAATCTCTACAACTGAGCAGAAAATGCGACTAGAGGTGAACCCGCGCGAATGAAAACTTAATATGCATGTTACTATATGTGATCTGTAAAAGAAATATTCTTTTGGTATGGTTAATTGGCTAACACCTTGCTGTTAAGACAGTTCATCCATGAGTGAATGCATTGAAAAAATTGATATTTATGTGGCCACTTAGTAGATTTCTTAAATTGCATAAAGTGTGGCAGTATAATAACCTTGCATTGTGTCTTTGTTTTACTTTTCATTGCATTCGCAGTCTCTCTGGTGGAGCATACACTGCATTGTTCGGCAGAAGGGTTCAAGAACGATGATTGTAATTGCATGAACCGGAGCTTGAAACCTGATTTACTCACTACCCAGGAAGAACTGGTGAAGCCATCCAAGTGTATTTGGTTATTGCTTCCATTATATTGAAGCACAGCCTGTACTTCCGCTGGGAGATAAAAATGACCTGGTAGAATGAGAAGGAATTAAAGAACTGTTTCAATGAACATCCTACTAGACCTTAAGCATCTCAAGCACATTAGCTTGCCGGCGAGGCTTATTATTTGCAAGTGCCTTCTCATAGTGATTGGACTTATTGTATTGAGAGCAATTATCTCCCCTTTTCTTGCCATTAGCTCGTCTGAGAAGAGCTTTTATGAGTCACCAACCCTTGACTTGTTCCCTGGAGTTAGGAAAGGCAAGTTTGTTGAGGTCCCACAGATTATATGGGGATTGAACAATCAGAAGATTGCATTTGCCAGAGCATGCTTGACGGCGAAATTCCTGAATCGTTCTCTACTCATCCCAAGTCTGAGTGCTTCGCTTTTCTACAAAGAGGTTGACTTGCTGCAGCCTATTGCTTTTGACAAGGTATTTGACCTTAACAAGTTCAATGCCCATTGTCATGGGTTTGTAAGGATAGCTCGGTATTCAGAAGTTTCGAATCGTACCGAGCCTTTCAAACTTCAAAAGGGCAGTGGTAGGAGGTGGACAGTGGAGAGAGACTTGGATCAACTGCAACAATCCAGATTTGGGGAGGCTGATGGCTTTGAAGTGATTCATGTCACCGGGAAGCATCCGTTTCTATGGCCTGACCATTGGCCAGTGAAAGACTATGCCAGGATCTTTGATTGCCTTGCTGTAGCTCCTGAGATAGAAACTGAAGTTGTCAGGGTCATATCCAAGATTAAAGATGCAGGGAAAAAAGCAAGACATGATGCTGCGGTTTCTCATAATAAAAAGAGAATAGATAGTTTGACAAATCTTCCTGTGCAGTACATTGCTGTTCACATGAGAATAGAGAAAGATTGGATGATCCATTGCAAGAAGTGGGAGCAGCGGTCCAATTTAAAGGAAATCTGCAGCAGCAAAGGAGAGATAATTCATAAGGTCTCACAGATCACTGACCTACGTCGCCCGGTGGTAGTTTATCTTGCAGTAGCCGACAGCCTTCTAGAAGACGACTCAGTAACCAGTGGCTGGAGAGTTGGTATGGTTGCTTATGAGAAGAAGAAACTTGGAGTTACTGACATATATGAGAAGCAGCCTTACCTTATAAAGTCTGCCATCGACTTTGAGGTATGCGCAAGAGCTGATGTGTTTGTTGGCAATAGTTTCTCAACATTTTCCAACCTTGTAGTATTGTCTAGAACAGAAAGGCTATACAAGTTAGGGAAGGCAAGCTCATGTGGTGAGGATGTTGGGCTGTCGTCCTATGCGTACAATGTCATCGGAGATGATGGCGGGCCACAGAAATGGATGACAGATATGTTGGACACAAGCCTTCAGCGCATAAGTTACGGAACGAATAACGTCTCCTGCCACTGACCTTCAACACATGTAACATCTAACCGAGACACAACCGCAGACAGGAAGATAGTTTTGGCTGAATCTTGTCTAGAAACGAGCAGGCGCAGCAGCTTCACGTTACTTTCCATGCTAGAATCTTGACAGTTGCACTGGCATGTCGCACTTACAAAATGACTTTGGCCAAGAATTGTTTGTGTAATTGTGTACAGAAGTTGTTTCTTGAGCAGCATTGTGCTGAACAGTTTTTAGTTTGCAGAGCTAAATGTTGTGTGATGCATTGTTTGCATTCTGTGGTTTACTGGGAGGAACTTGCCTCACACTGTCGAGAATCTGATGCTGGCACTTTCACATGAAACATTTGTATCAAGTGTATTCGTTCGTTTATGCTGTTAAAACTCTTGATTCTGTAGCACCTTGTAATTTCCTTGAGAATGATTCTTCTTTGGATGTGTTACTTCTCAACAAAATGCTCAGTCGGTGTAATCACAGACATCATATATCAACATCTGTGCAACGAAAGAGGTTTGATGTGGGGAAGTTTGAAGCTCATGGGGGCTGGGATTAACAACTTGAGAAGGAACAAAGGGGACGGCGATTTCTGCGCAGACAGCTGATTCATCCAAAATAGCTACAGGTAGTATACTTCTTTTTAATATATAACAGTTGATTCAGTCAAGACAACATATGTCCTTGGTGGCAAGTTCTTTATGGATCTATCAAGGCATGGGCCATGGCATGTTTAGGATGTGTAGTCTGCCTGCACGTCTGAAGATGTTTTGATGAGCCCAGATGAATGAAACATTGCTATTTGGCTAAAAAAAATACATTTCTATGTTGCTTCCAACTGTCCTTCTGGACCTGGAGAAGCTAGCTGCAGAAGATTGTGACTTTGTTCAGAAAATCTGAGTAAACTACCCGCTATCGGAATACTAGCATGGGTTAGTTTTGTTATGTTCTGATAAAAAATGGGCATAAAGTTCAGAGAACATATGCAATGGTTAAGTTTTTTCTTTTTTTGTATTGGACAAAACAATGCATCAGTGAACTATATATGCTCAAATTATGTCCCAAACTATGCACCAGATATTCCCAGTCACCAGTCCTGCTTATGTGAGCACTCCTTAACCTATTATTTAAATGAAATCATCCTGATCTCATTAAGCCATCATACCAGGAGGCAAAAAATGTGTTTAATTGGACCTCTGAAGTAAGATCCTAGGCAGTAGTTTTGTTTTCCTGACTCTTACCAAATTCGTTGATGAAAACAAAGTTGGTTAGAGCAGCAAAAGATCCATGCTTTGTATTTTACAGTGGCACGACTTGCAGTCAATAAATTCAAGTGCCACATGTCGCCCCAAACAAAAAGTCTTGCGTAACAGCTTGAATGTGCATGGTTGTCATGCTGTGCCAGCAAAAATAGTTCCAACTGAGAACGGCAACTGCTAAGGCTGATACATCATGCTAATGTTCATTTTTAGGGAAATAAACTAATGCTATCTGGTTTCATGCTGTAGCAGCTCAACATATAAACCTTGAGAGTAACAGGGTTTTGTCCTACCTTGTACCTGGAACCAAGCTATCGGTTACTATATATCACTCGTGTTTCTGCTACTCTTCTGCAAACTAGTGCAGGACTCACAAGAACAAAGGCATTCATGGAAGAAACGGACTGCCCCGTCGAATCATTCAAGCCAGAGGATGACAAGAAAAGCACACCACCAGAAACAGCAGTTGCTGATGAACCGTTCTCATTCTTCGGCCTGCTTTGCTACGCCGATGCGCTAGATTGGCTGCTCATGGTATCAGAGACAATTGGGTCCTTCGTACACGGCATGGCACCTGCAATGTCATATTACATACTTGGCAAAGCTGTCGATATGTTTGGGGACAACATAGGCAATCGGGAGGCAATTGTCCATGAACTCGCTAAGGTTAATTTTCTATCCAAAATATTCAAGGCCATGATATAAGACATCATTAGATTTTAAAGTGTTTTTGTTTGATATATTCTTGTTGTTCTGATTTGTAGTTACTTCCATATATGTGGTCCTTGGCAATTGTTACACTTCCTGCTGGAATGATTGGTGAGTACACCTCTTCTAACCTTGCTAGTTTTCCCAGTGTAAACAAAATCATGAAAGTTATCAGGTATTACTTATGCCCTAAAGGAATCAATGGAAGTCCAAAGATTACGATGAACTAAACTATTTCAGTTATAAGAGTACTGAAGAATAGTAGAATTACTTCAAGTCAACATGGTAGCACAATATAAGTGCATGCTTATTGTATATTAAGGTACTGAACATTTGGGACAAAAGAAACATGAAGCCTAGTTACAGTGAAAACTTCTGTATATGAATATAAGCTATTTATAAAATACAAAATGTGCATAACATCCAGATTTCAGTCCAGTGAGGCCTAAGTCACCCTCTGCATGACACTATTTAAGATGCATGCAAGTATGGCCTACATGTAATCCAGGGTTCATGAAACTTGGTACCAAGCACCTTTGAGTTGAAATTAGGCCAAAGTGCTGAATTGAGAGGATTCTTTGAAAGCTGGTTTTCACTGCAATTATGGAAAATTTAGCTGATTTCAGCGGCCCCTGAAATATTTACACTTACGTTAAAAATTTCAATGATAACCAATTTCGGGCAGATTGAAATGTAACTAAATGTTTGTCAATTAAAAAAATTTAGGTGGTTCGGCTGAATTTGAAATTTCAGTGATTTTAGTGGTTACCAGAATTGGTCTAAAAGGAGAAGTTGTGAACCCTTGAAGCTGGCTAGAATTTTATTATTTTGTGTTGATGCCTCAATCAGACATTTTATAGTAGCCACCTGACGATAGCTGGACATAAAATATCATGTAACGTTCAGAAGAACAGCAACACATCACAACCCAAAGAAATGTGCACAGAAAACAATCCTTATGATAATAAGAGGGGAATTTCATAATAGCACCGATCTCTATTTAACTACTCTTATTTAACTCTTTGTGCATGAACAAGAAAACACCACGTGATGGAAACATAAATAATATGAAGTAGCATCAGTATATTGAAATAAACTGTCTTACCTTTCTGCCACAAGTGCTGCAGAAATTGCATGTTGGATGTACACAAGTCAGAGACAAATGACACGCATGCAGATGGCATATCTGGGATCAGTACTCAGTCAAGATGTTGGAGCTTTTGACACCGACTTAACCACCGCAAACATCATGGCCGGAGCAACTAATCACATGACCGTCATAAAAGATGCAATTGGAGAGAAGGTATCAGTTTGCATGTTATAACATTCACTGCATGTTTGGTAATCGAAAGAGAAGCAAAAAGTATTGTTTTATCATTTATGGTAACAAATTATGAACAGTATCTTACTTATTTTTTTCTCAGATGGGTCACTTTATTTCTAATTTCTCCACATTCCTAGTCGCTGTCATTGTTGCTTTTGTTTGCTGCTGGGAGGTGGGTATGCTCTCTCTGTTAGTTGTTCCGATGCTTCTTGTGGTTGGAGCAACATATGCTAAAACGATGATTGGCATGTTGATGACAAGGACAGCTTTCGTCTCTGAAACAACCACTATTGTTGAACAGGTACCTACACAATGACAGTTTTGCTAGAAGTAGGTTACCATATTAAATGTATATTATAATTTATAACACATATATTTGTGCAGACTCTTTCACATATCAAGACTGTCTTCTCATTTGTTGGAGAAAACTCAGCGATGAAATCCTTCGTGAAATGCATGGGCAAGCAATACAAGCTAAGCAAGAAAGAGGCACTCATAAAAGGACTAGGTTTGGGAATGTTACAGATTGCAACCTTCTGTTCGTACTCACTGACAATCTATGTTGGAGCAGTAGCAGTAACTAGAAGATCCGCAAAAGCGGGTGAGACAATTGCGGCTGTTATTAACATCCTCTCCGGTGCAATGTAATACTGAGAACTATCTTTCTAGCAATTTATCATACTGACATGGTTTTCCTAAATTACTGTTCATCCAAAATAATTATCCTGTGGAGTAATCAGTGCTGATACTTCTGTTATGTTTGACTTCAGATATCTCTCAAATGAAGGGCCAGACCTTCAGATCTTCAGTCAAGCAAAAGCTGCTGGTAAAGAAGTGTTTAAGGTTATCAAAAGAAATCCAGTGATAAGTTCTGAATCAAATGGAAGAATATTGGAGAAGGTCATTGGTGACATTGAAATACGAGAGGTGCATTTCACATATCCATCCCGTGAAGACAATCCAATTCTCCAAGGTTTCTCGCTGGCTGTACCGGCAGGCAAAATTGTAGCTCTTGTCGGGAGTAGTGGATGTGGGAAGAGCACTGTGATTTCTTTGGTTCAGAGGTTCTACGATGCTATGTCAGGTACACGTCTAGGACATATCCCTAACACCGCACAAACTTAAGCTGAGGTGTGCATATTCTTCATATAGTTTGCCTGGCTGTATTCAGCAGTGCTTGATTTTACAACTTCAGACTGCATTCTTGACATAATAAAGTTGCAAGAGTATCTTTTGTCACGGGGAACTCTTGCAATCCCCCTTTTGCTATAACGCCCTTCTCTGTTGTGCCACTTGTTCTATCATACCCTATTTTGTTTCTGCCACTTCCATGTGGTTAAATGGGTTTGACCATTAAGCAAAATAAGATGAGCGGAGAGAAATACCAGAAACCATTACAAACTTATAAATTATAAATCAAGAAGAACAGAAAAAATTCAAAACAAATAGTGAGCCACTGAATCATTTTTGAAGCAAAGATATAAAAAAATTAAAAATAATTTACAACGGATAAATTTTAAATATTCTGATGAGAAATTTATCCGTTGTAAATTATTTTTAATTTTTTTACATTTTTAATTTTTTGAAGCAAAGATGTAAATATTCTGATGAGAAATCCTCGTGCAAAAGGGCAGCCCGGTGCATGTAGCTCCCGCTTGCGCAGGGTCCGGGGAAGGGTCCGACCACTTTGGGTCTATTGTACGCAGCCTTTCCCTACATTTCTGCAAGAGACTGTTTCCAAGACTTGAACCCATGACCTCATGGTCACAAGGCAGCAGCTTTACCACTGCGCCAAGGCTCCCCCTTCCAGAAATCCTCGTGCAAAAATTTAGAAAAAACTCCTTTTTTTGCAACATCTTTAATAAATCCTGTTATAAAACATTTCTAAATTTTCTAACTGGTTCAAAAGTGATCCATCCGTATTTCTAGTACTTTAATTTACCTTTTCTTAATTTATATTATATTTTTCTTTTTTAATTATTATTTTTTGATATTTTCCTAATGTTCAAACCCCTTTGAACATACTTAAGTTGTCACAAACGCAATATGATGCCAGAATAGAGGAAATATGGAGAAGATCGTTTTAGAATGCGGAAATGTTATTGCAAGATTTTTCAGTGGAAAAAGAAGATAATCATATTATATTCTACACCAGAAGTTAAATAATATGTTGACATGTCAAACAGAACCAATTGTTCCAAAAAAAAAAGGAAAATTCGAATGATGGATAAAAAGTAAATTTTCAGATTTTACTTGTGTTTGTAATATGGTGTGGAATGCAGGTGACATATTAATTGACGGTAAAAACATTAAGGAACTTGATCTGAAGTCCCTGAGGAGAAATATAGGTTCAGTGTCACAAGAACCATCACTCTTTTCTGGCACTATTTCTGATAATTTAAAAATCGGCAAAATGGGTGCAACTGATGAAGAGGTCATTGAAGCAGCAAAAACAGCTAATGTGCACACTTTTATTTCCAAGCTTCCAAACCAATACTCAACTGAGGTAAGAATTTATTTTCACAAAGCAATTTATCTCACAAACCTCTCTTTTATTCTATGTTTGTGAATCAAACTAATTCAAATTATTGATTTTAATAGTCTTACGGAAATGCAGACTACATTTCAAGTTGGGCACTCCGTTGTCCCTATCCCTGGGTAGTCCATAGAGAGCAGCAATTTGTTGCATAAAGGATAGCTAATTTTATAGATCAATTTAGTTAGATACCAAATCTATGTAATAGTGAGCATTACCCCTATTCATGGATTACTTCAGGTAGGAGAAAGAGGTGTGCAACTATCAGGAGGCCAGAAGCAGAGAATAGCTATTGCAAGGGCTATTCTAAAAAATCCTCCAATTCTTCTGCTTGATGAAGCCACAAGTGCACTTGATTCAGAATCCGAGAAGTTAGTTCAGGATGCTCTTGACAGAGCTATGCAAGGGAGGACTGTTATCTTGATTGCCCACAGAATATCAACAATTATAAACGCGGACAAGATTGTTGTTGTGGAGAATGGAAGAGTAGCTCATTCTGGAACTCACAAAGAATTGCTGGAGGAAAGTGCATTCTACTCGAGCGTATGCAACATGCAGAATCTAGAGAAGGAATCTGGCAAGATTGGAGAAAGGTAAATGTAATCAATTGCATGCTTCTTTTTACACTGTATAATTATGAAATCCATCCTCACATTATACATGTGCAATTACGAGTGAAAATTGATGAGTATTAGATACCATGCATGCCAGGAGATGCGTCAGGGCTGTGCTGAAAATATGTTTTTCCTGAACTGGACCGACTATAAGTACCTAATTTTAGTACTTATAATAAGGGTAACAGTTCACTCACTACTTTATATTGATTGGTAAAGCAGAATCACGGAGCAAGACGAAGAAGAACAAGACAACAAGCTATCTTTCGCTGCAGATGATGAAGAGAAGAGAATAGAATTGACCTCAAATCAACCGAAGCAAAGGATCAGAAAGAGAACATCTGCTTTCTACAGAATATTTCTTGGAACTTTTAAACTCGTGCCCGGAAAAGTTCTGCTGGGTTCTACAGCAGCAGCAATCTCTGGGATCTCGAGGCCTATATTTGCTTTCTTCATTATAACGGTTGCCATGGCATACCTCAAGACAGATGCGGAGAGAATAGTTGGCAAATACTCGGTAATTTTGTTCCTAGTTGGGTTCTTAACATTCTTCAGTAACATCTTTCAGCACTATATCTATGGCCTGGTCGGCGAAAGGGCGATGAATAGCCTAAGGGAGGCCCTCTTTTCAGGTATGACACACGGACATAGAGTTTTGGCTCTCTCACAGGTTGCATTTGGCACAGAAGTATATGGGCCGTTGTTGCTTCGAATGTAACACCATCTCTCTTTGCTAAATGCAGTAGTTCTTCGGAGCGAAGTAGGTTGGTTCGAAGAACCCAGGAACAGCGTCGGCTTCCTGACCGCACGTGTTGTCAGCGACACCTCAATGATCAAAACGGTTATATCCGACCGGATGTCCGTCATCGTTCAATGCATCTCTTCGATCCTGATAGCAACGGTGTTAAGCACAGCAGTGAACTGGAGGATGGCTCTTGCTGTATATGCTATGATGCCGTGCCACCTAATCGCGGGCCTCGTACAAGTCAGGTCAGCGAAAGGCTTTGCCACTGACATCTCCACTTCGCACCAGAAGCTCATCTCACTCACCTCAGAGGCCGTCAGCAACATTCGCACCGTGGCGTCTTTCGTTCAGGAAGAGGAAATACTCAGGAAAGCAGACTTGGCGCTTCAAGAACCGATGCGGACAATCGGGATGGAGAGCATCAAGTATGGGGCATTGCAGGGGGTTGCCCTCTGCCTATGGCACATGACGCATGCCATCCAGTTGAGCTGCAGCATTGCGCTGATTGGCAAGGAACTAGCAACGTTTGAAAACTGTGTACGATCATACCAGACGTTTGCGCTGACGGTGCCTTCCATCAGAGCTATGGACCTTGATCCCTATGGTCATGTCGGCGCTCGCGGTACTGGACCCTGCGCTCGACATTCTTGACAGAGAAACACAGATGGTGCCGGATGCACCAAAAGCGTCTCATGATGAAGAAGACAGAATTGTGGGTGGCATCGCGTTTGAAGATGTCAGCTTCAGCTATCCCTCCAGAGCAAAAGTGACCATACTGGATGGCTTCAGTCTCGCCATTGAGCCAGGCCAGAGGGTCGCCTTGGTCGGCCCGAGCGGCGCCGGGAAATCCACGGTGTTCGCGCTCCTGCTAAGGTTCTACGAGCCTAGCCAAGGAAGAGTGCTTGTGGACAATAAGGACATCAGAGACTACAACCTGAAGTGGCTGAGGAGGCAGATAGGGCTGGTCCAGCAGGAGCCGATCCTGTTCAACCTGTCCATCAGGGAGAACATCAGCTACGGCAATGAAGGCGCGTCGGAGGCGGAGATAGTGCAGGCCGCGACGGAGGCCAACATCCACGAGTTCATCAGCGGCCTGTCGGCAGGGTACGGCACCGTGGTCGGGGACAAAGGGAGCCAGCTCTCCGGGGGGCAGAAGCAGAGGATCGCCATCGCCAGGACCATACTGAAGAAGCCCACCATCCTGCTGCTGGACGAGGCGACCAGCGCCCTGGACGGCGAGTCCGAGAGGGTGGTGATGAGCTCCCTGGCCGCGAAGGGGTGGGGAAACAACGGCGGCGAGCTCTCGTCGCGCATGACCACGAGTGTCACAATCGCGCACCGGCTGTCCACGGTCGCGGGCGCGGACGTGATCGTCGTGATGGAGAAAGGTGCGGTGGTCGAGATGGGCAGCCATGAGACGCTGGTCTCTGTGAGCAATGGTGTTTACTCGCGGATGTACCGTGTGCAGGTCAAAGGGGCGAAGGACTGATTTGCTTTTCATGGTTGGTTCTCTGATATGGCTGCGGGGTTAAGAATGTGATTATGTGAGCATCATTTGCTTCGTTTCAGTTAGAAAAATTGTAGCTGTCTGCACTGGATAATCTAATTTTCACCTACAGGGACAGGGTGATTGGGTGAATGCTATACTTCGCTGTCTTCCACCAAAAGGAAATGGATTACTACAAATTTTGCAAGGCAGTGAAGGCATTGTACGGTCCAGTTATATTCCACACACTTTTCCAATATGGCAAATTTTGAGCTTAGCAGGGATACCATTCTCTTACACTTCTCTGACATGGCAAATTTAGAGTTCAGCTTGGGATACCATCTGACAAGAGTTATATTCCGCGCACTGTGGGATAAGGGACTCTGGTGAAAAGTTATACGTAGATTCTGAGTACGTATAATACTGGAAATCCAAACATTCTTTGTTGTCATGACACACACCCTTCTCAGTTTTGGGAATGGGTGATGTGGGCAATGAAGGCTGTTCAATTGTGGGTTATAAGTGGCGTGTTGGCATTTGGCAATGGTAGATTAGTGAGATTTTGGGAACATAGTTGGCGTGGGAATGTCCACTTGGCAACCCAATTCTGGGATCTCTACTGTTTGGTGAATGAGAAAAATAGACCTGTGAATAGTTTGTAATCCAGATTAAACCCAGCCCAATCCATACAGGTATAAGTCCAACAACCAAACCAGACCAGACTAAATAGCAAATGGTATCACCCAAACCAATCCAAACTGTATGTATTTTCAAGCCAAACCCATCCAAACAGCGTGTCCGTGTCCAATTACTATGGGAAGAGAGGCGTTGTGCTGCATGTTACTCACTCACCACCACAACGTATGTACACAGAACAAGCTATAATGCTAGATAGTAGCACTGCACTAGCTGCACTCCATCCATCACGGGTTAAGACGATCTTGTTCGCACTGTCCGACCTCGTCAGCCAACTCGCCGGCGCCGTCGAGCGGGAAGAAGGGCTACACTGTCAGATCCCAGCTGATCCATCGGAGTTTGTGAGCTAAATCAGACGAAGTATTGAAGAATTTCAGGGATTTGGCCGCACTAGGAGGCCTTGTATTTATCTATTCCATCCGTCTCAAAATAAGTGTGTCAAGCTTAGTATAACTTTGTTCTAGCCATTTAGAAAGAACACATTCTAATCCAAGCATATCCACGCCAGCCACGGCCCGGCTGTTGTGTAGGTGAGCAGAATAACCCAGCGGTAAAATAAGATACTACAGTAGCTACGGCAAATGAAGTTTAACAGTAACAGTGTCCATCAGGCCGTCGAGCGCCGACAACTGTGAAAGGAGCGATGTCGGCCGTTGGATGAGCCTCGAAGCGTTATCTGAAGCTCGAGTGCTAACTG
Source organism: Elymus sibiricus (assembly GCA_039707655.1). Taxonomy (NCBI): domain Eukaryota; kingdom Viridiplantae; phylum Streptophyta; class Magnoliopsida; order Poales; family Poaceae; genus Elymus; species Elymus sibiricus. Next base: position 129,566,132 of record CM077669.1, read on the forward strand.
AAGAACTAGACAGCTCGTCAGGAAGATGAGGAAGACTGTTGCCAATGCGTGCTTGCTTTGATCGGGACCCTAACCTAGCTGGTCGAAGGAAGCTGGTCTCTGATTCAGCGAGATCACTAATTGACGAGTACACCTTTCAAAGATTACTCTCACCTTCTCCGGCTGCGACAAGTGGCGCACTGTATGTGTGCCACTTGTCGCAACATGAGAGTTTTGCCTTTTTTCATAGATTCGTATTTTCAAAATGTTTTATCTATTAAACCGTGCGTCCAAATCTTGAACCGTTTTCACCGTTGGGTTCCTCGCGTCGAGATCTTCAAAACTAGATCCATGTTGGGAGGTTTGGACGAATTTTTTTTTTCAGAAAAAACCGGACGAAAAAACGTGCCTCTCGCGATAGAAAAAAAAAGAAAAAACACGTTTTTTTCCCTTTCCAAGAGGCACGGTCAAGAGAATTCCTTTCAAAGAACGGATGGATGGGGATCTGGACCGTTTCACGCTGCTTCTGTTGCTTGTGAGACTGAGAGCACCACTTTTTTTTTTTTGCGAGATCAATAGATATTTATTCCAACAAGGTAGAGTTACAATCCTTTGACAAGAGTTCCTCAACGCAAGGAGGTACTCTGCCGAGCCACACAGCCGTAGCCCGCTCAGAGCGACTATAGTTTGCCAAACAATCTGCAACAATATTCTGAGACCTATGAATTTTCTGGGGAATAAATACCCTATCAACCAAAAGGGACTTAACTTCAGCAACTAAATGACCAAAAAGCGAACGATCTAAACTAGAATTAGAAAGACAAGATAAAGCAACCGAAGAATCAGACTGAACCATAACCGGCAGCTCAGTATGTTGTCGAGCAAGCGCCATACCGATCATCAACGCATGAATCTCAGTTTCCAAAGCCTCATTGCAATTGAATAAGAACCGATATGCCGAAAATATAACTGAGACGTCATGTCTTCGTAGAATCATCCCAACCGCCGCTGTACCATCTTCCTCCAAGAAAGACCCATCAACGGACAGAGCAGACATATTAGGAGGAGGTGCAGGCCAATGTAGCACTTGAGGTGAACGGTCAGTCTTCGGTCTTTCCCACGATTCTACCACCACCATTTTTCCTCTTAACATTTCTTCCATGGTGTACTTTTGAGCATCCAGAATCGATCTCATGTAGCTGAGTAGGAAGTCCACCGAAACATGAGTTGGTACCATCTCCTTTCCATGTGTTATATCTAGTCGAATTTGCCAGATGCGCCACACTAGCATCACGATCATGCTTCGAGTAATCTCTGAGCAGCGAGCAAGTAGCATTAGTAGCCAGTCACTGCCCGTGTCGAGCACTTCCTCTTTGCGCGGAATCGGCCACACCGCGCCCATCGCATCCCATAATTCGCCTGCATGCATGCATGCCACAATGGCGTGGAACGTCCCTTCGTCTTCCCGGCCGCAGACAGGGCAAGTAGCCCGCGTGGTTAGATGTCGGCGTTGTTTATTTTTTGTAGTTGCCAACGCACCTGAGACAACCTTCCACGCTTGAATTTTCATTTTCTGAGGCACTATGGTATTCCATATACCCTTCCACAATGGACGTTCTCCCTCCGGGTGGGAGCTACTTGATCCGCCAGCGAAATCATCATCATGTTGTAGCGTGGCTAAACGATATGCGCTTCGAACCGTGAACATACCCGAACGCTCCGGGTGCCATGCCAAAAAATCATCCCGGAGTCGCGGAGACGTTCTGATCTTGATAATTTGTAACACGTCCATAGGCCAAAAGTACTCCTCTAACCGAACCACTTGAACCGGAACCAAACCGAACAAGTGCAAGAGCATGGATTATCTGCCTTCCGGTGCGAAGAGTGTGGGTGCATGCAGCAGAACATGGCGGGAGAGCTATGATCGCATCCCTCGTGCTCCACCCAGAAGACCATGCTGTTGTCTATGTCGTCCTGCCCTGAGATGGTGGTGCTGGTCTCGATAGTTGGCTTCGATGGATTTTTGTTTTTGTTTTGACGATGCAACGCATGTGCTGATTTCATTAAGTCAGGGAAAAGAAAAACAAAGTACTCCCTCCGGTCCATATCCATTGTCGCTTACTCAGTATTTCATCTTTTTTCAGACCATGTTAAGAGCGTGTCGTAGCTTTATAGAAGACAACAATAGTTTTTACAAGAACTTGCAACATGCGCGAACATCTAGATGCAAGTGACACCCACACCAACACCAACAACTAAAACTTGGCTAACTAATCACGAAGCTATCCAACCCACTAGCTCAGACTTTCTTCCAGTCCTCCAACTCCTCGAATGGTAAGCTGCTTGTCTTTGTGTGTTTATCTTATCTCTTTGTTCTTTTGACAATTCATTTTCTAGTTCCCTACCACGTTCCCCGATAGCTTGTATTTTGCCTTGAACATCGCTAGAGTTTTTTTTCCTCGTACTTTTTCTTCTAATAAGTTGCTCGTCTCTCCGCATTTATCTTATCCCTTTCTTTTTTTGATAAGATCTTTTTGCGCTCTCTATCATGTTCCCTTGTACTCGCTAGCATTCTGTCATTAATGACAACGCCCATAGTGTCTGGATCATTTATTCTCGGTTTACACACATGCAATACTTCATAACCTTCGTGTTGCGGAGAAGAAGAAAATGGCCTGTGCGTTGCAACGGGAGAAAGAAAATCATCAAATTTCACGACCACATTTTGCTGCATCACCAAGATATACTATTAGTCTCATTTTTGTAAAATCATGAATTATTTTTGAAAATCATGAAGATTTTTTTAAACTTGTAAACATATTTGAAATCGTGTACATTTTACAAATTCACGAACATTTTGTAAAATCTGGAACATTTTTTGAATTCATGAACATTGTAGACTATTTAAAATATATTTTGAAAAAATGGGAACATTTTTTAAAACATTTTTATTGAATAGGTGAACATGTCTAGAGAAGACAAACATTTTTTTCGAAATTGTTGGAACAATTTTCGAAATTGATGATTTTTTTTAAATGCATGATCTTTTTTGAATCAGTGAACATTTTATGAATTAACAAACTATTTTTAATTTACGAACAGTTTCTGAATTTTTAGGAATTTTTTTAATGCGTGACATTTTTTGAATTGGCCAATTTTTTTAAAATTTCATTAACATTGTTTAATACTTGATTTTTTTTTAAAATCATGAACGTTTTTTTATTTGCCAAACATTTGTTTAAAAATTTGTGCATATTTATTAAATATGCGAACTTCTTTTAAAATCGTAAACATTTTCTGAATTATTAGACATTTTACTTGAAAATTCTCATTTTTTTTCATTTTTTGATATTTTTGAATTCCTAAATTATTTAAAGTAAAAATATGAAGGAAAAAAAGGAAAATTAAAAACAGGTCGCTCATACATGGGCCCGCCAAAACAGGTGCGTTGTGTCTTCTCCTAGCGCACAGAGCACAGTATAGGAGGCTCTTGCATGAGCTGGCCCAGTCCGAGATTTTTTCTATGTGAAACGTTTTTTATTACTTATGGGTGGCATTGGTGGGTAACATTTTACAACTTTAGTGGCAATTTCGATGACGTACGGGCAGAAGCACTCCGTACTTTAATAGTAGGTATAGATAAGTTGCTCGTCTCTCCGCATTTATCTTATCCCTTTCTTTTTTTGATAAGATCTTTTTGCGCTCTCTATCATGTTCCCTTGTACTCGCTAGCATTCTGTCATTAATGACAACGCCCATAGTGTCTGGATCATTTATTCTCGGTTTACACACATGCAATACTTCATAACCTTCGTGTTGCGGAGAAGAAGAACTGCACACTTCAGTTAGGTCACTTAATAAGGACTGATGGGCCTAAGAGCAACTCCAACCGTGCGACCCAAACGGACGCGCGTTTTATCCGTTTGGGTTGACCCGGCGGACATCCATATCCGTTTTTGTAATTCGGTCGGCGCTTGCGTCCAACGCGGCCATGACCCATTTTTAGGCGGCGCGAAAAAAACACAATAAATATTTTGAAAATATAAAAGACGTTAATTAAACGTTAATGACGGCCTCAAAGGCCGGCGATAGTCCCACGAGTCCACATTGCATAAAACAAAAAATTTAATAAGCTAAAAACGAGGAGGCGCGCTGCCCTAGGCATCCTCCTCCTCGTCGTCGTCGTCGGGGCCGGTGAGGTTGACGAGCGTCGGCGCCGGGCCAGCCCAGGGGAAAGCCGTCTCCCAGGCGGCGGCGACGTCGTTCGTCGATGGCTGCACCGGCGCTGGCTGGGCGGCACAGCGCTCCTCCTCCTCAGCTTCGGCCTCGCGCTCCAACAACTCCAGCCGCCGGCCCTCGCGACGCTCCGCTGCCAGGTGCTTCTGCCGCCACTGCTCCAGGTAAATCTGCTCCTGCTTCGGTGTCGCCATCATCCAGACGGGTGGCACGCCGACCCACTCGCGCACCACCCCGTCCCAGGCGTACTGCTCGGGCTTGAGGGCCAACGGCCCTGGCTCGGCCCCGGCAGGGCCAACGGCGACACGACGCAATCGCCGGCAGCGGAGAGCGCCATGGCCTCCGCCATCCGCACCTGGTAAGCCACCTCCTCCTCCTCCTATTCCTTGAGGCGCGCTTCCTCCTCACTTGCATGGAGGACGGCCGCCAACGCATTCTGGTACGCGACCTCCGCCTCGTGGTCCTCTTCGCGCACGACGAGGGGCGGCGGCGGTCCAACCACCACGCCGCGGACGCCACGCCGGCGCTACTCCTTGTGCTCCCACGCAAACCAGGCCTCCCATTCGGGAGAGTCTGGCGTCAGCTGCTGCCGCCGGTGCCTCACCTCCTCCGCATGCGCCCGCATCGATCACGGCACTGGGATCGTCTCCGGATCCAAATGCCAGTCATGCGGCAGCGTGATGTCGGGATAGGGGAGGGGGATGCGGTGCTCCCAGTGCCACCTCGCCTGGTGCACTGGTGTAAGAGCATAATTTTCCCTAAGTAGTTTTGGTGGTTGATGACAGTGCGTTTGCGGACTAACCGTGTGCATTAAGCTTTCAGAGATTATCAGGCGGCACAAGACGGGTTTCATCCCCTCAGTTGTTAACAGAGAAGACGGAGACTTTCCTTCGATTTAGTGTTGGTGGACTTGAGTCGTAGGAATATCCGTACTATTAAGAGGGGATCCGCAGTTGGAAAGGTTGGGAGGAATTTTCACGTACACGTTGCACCCCCATTTCCTTTCCTGGCACAATGGAGTGGCTCCTCCCCCAAAAGGCCCCTGAGGCTGATATAAGCGGAAGTACCGCTCCTCAGAGCGGAAGTACCGCTCCAGCGGTACTGCCGCCCTGAGGTGCCGTGGCTACTACCGCTTAGTTTTAGCTTATGGTGGCTGGGGGGGGGGGGTTCTGGTCGTTCTAAGCGGAAGTACCGCTCCTCCAAGCGGTACTACCGCTCCAGCGGTACTGCCGCCCGAAGGATCCGCGGCCACTTCCGCTTGTTTGTTTCTTCTGGTATTCTGGGAGTTTTGAGCGGAAGTACCGCTCCCTCCAGAGCGGTACTACCGCCCTAAGCGGAAGTACCGCTCCCTTTGGAGCGGTACTACCGCTCAGTTGTTCCAGTACGCGTATAAGCGGAAGTACCGCTCCCTAGGGCGGTACTACCACTTATGCTCGTGTCCAGGCAAAAAAACGGCCACTTTTTCCCCCACCTATATAAGTGAGTCTTCTTCCCCATTGAGACTCACCTCTTCCCACAAAAATCTCCATTGTTGCTCCTAAGCTTATTCTTGCTCCTTCTCCTTCCCTAGCCATCAAATCTTGTTGGTGCTCTAGGGTTTGGAGGAGAGTGCCTCGATCTACACTTCCACCAAGAGATATTTGATTCCCCCCACTAATCCCTTGCGGATCTTGTTACTCTTGGGTGTTTGAGCACCCTAGACGGAAGAGGTCACCTCGAAGCCATAGTCCATTGTGGTGAAGCTTCGTGGTGTCGTTGGGAGCCTCCAATTCAGTTGTGGAGATTGCCCCAACCTTGTTTGTAAAGGTCCGGTTGCCGCCTTGAAGGGCACCACTAGTGGAATCACGGCATCTCGCATTGTGTGAGGGCGTGATGAGAATACGGTGGCCCTAGTGGCTTCTTGGGGAGCATTGTGCCTCCACACCGCTCCAACGGAGACGTACTTCCCTTTATCGGGAAGGAACTTCGGTAACACATCCTCGTCTCCATCGGTTCCACTTGTGGTTACTTCTTACCCTTACTTTGTGCAAGCTATTTGTATTGTTTATCTCCTTGCTTGTATGGTTATTGTTGTTAGCATCATATAGGTTGCTCACCTAGTTGCATATCTAGCCAACCTATTTGTTGCTAAGCCTAACTTGTTAAAGAAAAGTTAAAAAGTGGTAGTTGCCTATTCACCCCACCCCCTCTAGTCAACCATATCAATCCTTTCAATTGGTATCAGAGCCACGTCTCTTTATTAAGGGTTTCACCGCCCTAAGAGTATGGTTGACTACGGGGACCGGCCGGTTGAACTCCCCGAGGCCATGGGTGTGAACACGGTCTCTCGTGAGGATTTAAACGAGGCCATGTCCTCGCTTAAATCCTCCATGACGACCGAGGTCAAATCCATGTTTAAAGAATTCCTTGATACTCTTAAACTTTCCACCGATGCGGTGCTAGTGGCTAATCCCACTAACTCGACATCGGATGTCAACTTCGGTAAGGAGGGGGCTAGTGCTGATAAGGACACTCGTTCTCAAGGAATTAATGGGTCGGGAACCTTTGCCTCAGTTCCCCCTCCCTTGGTCTATGGAGGACCGGTGCACCCACCTCATATAGTTAATCTCGGTCCTCCTCCTAAACTCGTTAAGAATGATTTTGCTAATTGGGTTTTTCGTATCAAGTCTCATTTGGATCACAGCTCAATTCAACTCATGAGAATCATTGAAGAAGGATACTATCCTCGTGATCCACGCAACCTCACTCCAAGAGAAGAGGCTGATAAACAGCTAAATTCCTCCGCCTTGTTCATACTCCAAGCTGCAGTTCCTACCGAAGATCTACCTCACCTGCGACCCTTCACTGTTGCCAAAGAGTGTTGGGAACACATTGTCTCCATGTACAAGGGCAGCTCAAGCATTCAACGGTCGAACTATGAGGTCGTGCTTGATCAGTCAGATGAGTTTGTAATGATAGAAGATGAGGAACCGCGTGAGCTCTATAGGAGGGTAACTACTCTTGCCGTTGCCCTCCGAGATCACGGCAGCAAGGATGTGGATGACACCTGGATCAAGCGCAAGTTTCTGAAGGCCATCATGCCCTTCAACAAGGCCATGTCTGCCGTCATCCGCCAAAGACCGGACTTTCACAACTTGTCCTCTAGTGATGTGTTGGATGAATTTATTGCAATGAACATCTTGAACACGACCGCAGACAATGCTCTTGCTCATGTGCAACGGTCAAACAAATCATCTCCCAACCTTGCTTTGAAGGCCAAGGTCAGTCAAGAGGAAGAAGAATAATAATAAGAAGAGGGTTGCCCCAAGGACACCAAATATGCTTACCACATATGGCTCTAGCATCTAGGCAATTCTGGGGCAATAAGAGAAACGCAAGGCCAAATTTCTCCAAGAACAACTTGTAAGAGCACATTTCTCCATGTGTGGTTTTGGGTAATTGATGACAATCCCTATGGACTAATGGTTGCCTTAAGTTATATTCGAAGGATTTGTCCATAGGCACTTCTTGAAGTCCATCTGTTGGTTTCAAGGAGTTTATATGGTGACCAAGGTGGTATTAAGGGTTTTATCCAAAGATTGGTCATAGAGAAGATAAGATACAAGGTTGATCAATACTAAGTCAAAGAGTGAATCAAGTTGATCAACACACAAAGCGTACAAGATGTACCGAGAGGGATCAAGTGATCCCATGGTATGGTAAGCATTGTCCATTACGCTTTGTGTACTAACCCATGTTCCCTGCGAGTGTTCTTTGTGGGGTTAGGTATATTTCCATGGGCTTGCATCAAGAGGAAGATCCCATACATCCCATGGAAGATGACATCAAGTGGTGATCGTCATCAAGGTTGCGGTGTGCAAGCTCAAGTGAAGCATCACGGAAAGATCATGCTTGAGGCTTGCCGTTCATTGTGGTGACAATGGACTTGTGAGGATGTGCCGAAGAGTGGCTCACCCATAGTGGAGTATGGGGGAGCATGAAAGGTGGTCCATCTTGAGAAGGACAAGATCGTCATCATCTAGCTCAAGTGGACTATGCGCAAGGCAAAGGTTTGACCTTGATAGGGTTTTCTATTTTACCGGTCTCATAGTGGTAGTTGGGAGACTGGGTTATAGGATAGATAGCCGTACTATCAAGGGGGCTCTCAAGTGAGTAGCTTGATCGTATCGTTCGTTGAGAGCTCAAACCATTGCATTCTTGGCATCATCATCTTTCTTGGTTCTTGGTTGGTTTTTCTCTTTGAGGTTTCTTGAGCTTATGGTCAGCTTCATGACAAGCTCAAGTTCATCGAAAACGGAGTCCATATGCATCTTCTATTTTACCGGTCTCATGGTGGTAGTTGGGAGACCGGGTTATAAGATCGATTGCCGTACTATCAAGGGGGGCTCTCAAGTGAGTAGCTTGATCGTATCGTTCGTTGAGAGCTCAAACCATTTGCAGCATTGCATCATCTTTCTTGGTTCTTGGTTGGTGTTTCTCTTTGTGAGTTTTAGAGCTTATGGTCATCTTCATGACAAGCTCGAGTTCATCGAAAACAGAGTCCATATACATCTTCTATGATGTTTTCAATGTTGGAGTTTTTGCCGGTTCTTCATTCATAGAGGTTTCACATCTCTATATCATTGGCATTTTTCTACTACCTCTCATTGCTATAACTATTCGTTGTTTGGATAGTACTTGTCGTGTGCTATCCAACAAGCTTGAGTTTGCTCAATTCGGAGCTCGTATGCAAAAGGTATGGCAGTTTCAGTGCCAGAGCTGTTTTTCTCTGAACAAGCGGTAGTACTGCTCGGTAGCACGGTAGTACCGCTTGGGCGGTACTTCCGCTATGTACTACCACTGTCACTACCGCTTATATTTGCCTTCTGGTGCCTACAGGGGTCTCTGGCCATTTTCAGCGGAAGTACCGCTCTCCCCAGAGCGGTAGTACCGCTCCAGCGGTACTACCGCCCTTAAGAGCCGCTCGAACTACCGCTCAGTCCATATGCATTATTGGTTGTTGCTTTGCATGGGTGTGCTTGGTTGTGCTTATTTCCTTATATAAACTCTTTTGAAAGTGATTGTCAACAATTACCAAAATGGGGGAGATTGTTAGAGCATATTTCTCCGTATCTGGTTTTGGTAATTGTTGACAATCCCTATGGACTTATGGTTGCCTTGAGTTATATTCGAAGGATTTGTCCATAGGCACTTCTTGAAGTACATGTGTTGGTTTCAAGGAGTTTATATGGTGACCAAGGTGGTATGTATGGTTTTATCCAAAGATTGGTCATGTGAGAGTTGAGCTCATTACAAGCATGTCTTGAAGAAGAAGATTGTGTGAACATTCATGTTTACCTTCAAGACATCATCTTTGTGAAGAGAGAAGATAAGACACAAGGTTGATCAAGATTAAGGCAAATAATGATTCAAGTTGATCAACACACAAAGCGTAGAAGATGTACCAAGTGGGATCAAGTGATCTCATGGTATGGTAAGTATTGTCCATTACGCTTTGTGTACTAACCCATGTTCCTTGTGAGTGTTCTTTGCGGGGTTAGGTATATTTCCATGGGCTTGCATCAATAGGAAGATCCCATACAACCCATGGAGGATGACATCAAGTGGTGATCGTCATCAAGGTTGCGGTGTGCAAGTTCAAGTGAAGCATCACGGAGAGATCATGCTTGAAGCTTGCCGTCCATTGTGGTGACAATGGACTTGTGAAGATGTGCCGAAGAGTGGCTCATCCATAGTGGAGTATGGGGGAGCAATCTACTAGTCTTGATCGAGCCGGCGCAATCCGGTAAGGTGGTCTATCTTGAGAAGGACAAGATCATCATCATCTAGCTCAAGTGGACTATGCGCAAGGCAAAGGTTTGACCTTGATAGGGTTTTCTATTTTACCGGTCTCATGGTGGTAGTTGGGAGACCGGGTTATAAGATCGATTGCCGTACTATCAAGGGGGGCTCTCAAGTGAGTAGCTTGATCGTATCGTTCGTTGAGAGCTCAAACCATTTGCAGCATTGCATCATCTTTCTTGGTTCTTGGTTGGTGTTTCTCTTTGTGAGTTTTAGAGCTTATGGTCATCTTCATGACAAGCTCGAGTTCATCGAAAACAGAGTCCATATACATCTTCTATGATGTTTTCAATGTTGGAGTTTTTGCCGGTTCTTCATTCATAGAGGTTTCACATCTCTATATCATTGGCATTTTTCTACTACCTCTCATTGCTATAACTATTCGTTGTTTGGATAGTACTTGTCGTGTGCTATCCAACAAGCTTGAGTTTGCTCAATTCAGAGCTCGTATGCGAAAGGTATGGCAGTTTCAGTGCCAGAGCTGTTTTTCTCTGAACAAGCGGTAGTACTGCTCGGTAGCACGGTAGTACCGCTTGGGCGGTACTTCCGCTATGTACTACCACTGTCACTACCGCTTATATTTGCCTTCTGGTGCCTACAGGGGTCTCTGGCCATTTTCAGCGGAAGTACCGCTCTCCCCAGAGCGGTAGTACCGCTCCAGCGGTACTACCGCCCTGAAGAGCCGCTCGAACTACCGCTTATTTTTTTTAAGCGGAAGTACCGAGCGGTACTGCCGCCCTGAGGATCCGCGGCCTCTTTTGCATCCTTTTTTCTTCCGGTCTTCTGGGATTTCTGAGCGGAAGTACCGCTCCCTCCAGAGCGGTACTACCGCTTTGTTGTTCCAGGACGGGTATAAGCGGAAGTACCGCTCCCTTGAGCGGTACTACCGCTTGTGTGCGGGCTGTGGGGGTAACGGTTGGATTTTCCTCCATCTATAAAAGGGGGTCTTCTTCCCCATTGCTCCTCAACTCTTGAGCTTGTGTTCTTCCCCCATTGTTGACCTTCTTCGAGCTTGCTAACTCTCAACCCCTCCAATGATTCTTGCTAGTTCTTGAGGGAAAAGAGAGAGGAGATCTAGATCCACATTTCCACCAATCACTTTCTCCTCTTTTTGAGGGGAACCCCTTGGATCTTGATCTTGGAGTTCTTCGTGTTCTTCTTCGTTCTTCCTCTCTTTTTCCTCCATAGCATTAGTTGTTGTGGTGAGATTTGGGAGAGAAGGACTTGGGCACTCCGTGTGCCCTTGCCATTGCATTTGGTGCATAGGTTTGAGTTCTCCACGGTGATACGTGGAAGTGAGAAGTTGAGAAGCTTATTACTCTTGGGTGTTTGAGCACCCTTGAGCTTGTTCCTCTTGGGTGCTTTGGCGCCCTAGACGGTTGGTGGTGCCTCGGAGCTCAATCATTGTGGTGCAAAGCTTCGGGCAAGCTTCGAGGTCTCCAATTAGGTTGTGGAGATTGCCCCGAGCATTTGAGGTCACCTCGGAGCCACAATCCATTGTGGTGAAGCTTCGTGGTGTTGTTGGGAGCCTCCAATTAAGTTGTGAAGTTTGCCCCAACCTTGTTTGTACGGGTTTGGTGACCGCCCTCAAGGGTCCCTTAGTGGAATCATGGCATCTTGCATTGTGCGAGGGCGTGAGGAGATTACGGTGGCCCTAGTGGCTTCTTGGGGAGCATTGTGCCTCCACACCGCTCCGAACGGAGATTAGCATCCACAAGGGTGTGAACTTCGGGATACATCGTCGTCTCCGCGTGCCTCGGTTATCTCTTACCCGAGCCCTTTACTTATGCACTTTACTTTGTGATAGCCATATTGTTTCTTGTTATATATCTTGCTATCACTTAGTTGTCTATCTTGCTTAGCATAAATTGTTGGTGCACATATGTGAGCCTAGTTGTTTTAGGTTTTGTGCTTGACTAATTAAACGATAGTTTTATTCCGCATTTGTTCAAGCCTAAACCGTAATTATTTTAAAGCGCCTATTCACCCCCCCCCCTCTAGGCGACATCCACGTCCTTTCACAACTCAAGCGGGTCAAAGGGCAAGCAATGTGTGAGAACCTGCTATAACTATGGTAATGTGAGTCACTTCGTGGTGGATTGTCCTTATGAGAAGAGGGAAGACAATGGTGGCAAGCTCATCCGCAAAGATAAGGCCAAGTCTTTTCCCAACAAGTCCAACTTCACCAAGAAGGCTCCTCACAAAGTGTTGGTGGCTCAAGAAGAGTATGCCTCCGATGATGATGTGGATGACGAAGACACAAGTGGTGAAGGAATGGCAATGGCATCTGTGGCTATTGCATCGATTACCCCAACAAAGGTGTCACTCTTCAACGCTCCCAATGAGAACCACATTGCTAGGTGTCTCATGGCCAAAGGTATCACCAAGGTAACCTCCAACGCCAAAACCTCAAACATTAAGACTGCTATTTCTTCCACTCCATCTTTGTTAGATTGTGTGGATGAAAATGAGGAGGCGAAAGAGGGCGAGAATGAGTTTGACAAGTTCCTGTGCAAACTCAAGGGAGAATCCAAGAAGCACTCCATTGCTCTCTTGGAACAACTTGGTGAGGCCAATGACACGATTGAGTCTCAAGAAGAATTTCTTGAGGAGATGAGAGGCCATAGTCGTGATTATGCCGACGAGATAGCAGATCTTTCTATTGCTCTAGAGGAAGAGCGAGGTCTTCATTTGACTCTTAAGGAGTCACAAAATGACGACCTTGCTAAATTACGTAAAGATTATGATCATGCTATCGTTCTTAACCGTGTTCTTAAATCTGAAAAGGTTGCACTTGGGGTTGACCATGCTCGACTCAAGGATGAGTTTGACTCACTTGACAATGCTCACAAGGCATTGAAGAGCGTTCATGCTTCTCTTAAAGAGTCGCATGATCAACTCCAAGTAAAACTCACTAAGGAAATTGCCACGTGTCCTCCCTTTGTTTTAATTGATAATGCATCTGCTACTAACCCATGTTGTGAGCATGCACATCTTGTGGAGGAAAATGCTAAGCTGAAAGAGCAGCTTGAGAAAGGCCTTGTGACATGTATCCAAGGTGAGAAGAATCTCAATGACCTTTTGAGCAATCAAAAGGAAATGATTGCAAAGGAAGGAGTTGGGTTTGCACCCAAGTCCAAAAAGAAGAAGAAGATGAAGACCACGCAGGTTCCTCCGCTCAAGGAAACATTTGTCAAAGCGGGGAATATTACTCATGAGAAGAAGAAGGACAAGGTTGTGAGTGATAGTGACAAGAAGGGCAAGATCACTCCCTCCAACAGGGCCGGCGATTTTAACCCCTCCTATGTTTTGTGACGTGCTAATGATGGGCATGTTTATGCCAAATATGTTGGTTCTTCTTATGAGTATATTGAGTGGTCTATTTGGGTTCCTAAGACCCTTGTCACTAACATGAAAGGACCCATTCAAGAATGGGTACCTAAATCCAAGCATTGATCTATTGTAGGACTTTGCTTCCGGGGGAGTCTCATGGTTGCTCGATAGCGGAGCAACAAATCATATGACTGGAAGCAAGGACTTGGTGGTGGATGTTCGACCCGATGCATCCGTGGCCACCCAAGTCTCATTTGGCGATGATGCAATCTCAAAGGTATTGGGTCTTGGCAAGGTGGTTATCTCTCCGACCTTAACCATTGAGAAAGTCATGCTTGTTGAGACCCTTGCATACAATTTACTTTCAGTTCGTCAACTTGCACTCATGGGTTTTAGTACCTTCTTTGGCATTGATACCGTGACACTTTTATGGAGCAAGACTCTTAAAGTAGCCTTTGTTGGGCATGTCGAAAACGGTCTCTATGTGATTAACTTCTCGGAGCGACCCACTAAGACCGCGACATGTCTAATGGCTAAAGTTGACGTGGGATGGCTTTGGCATCTCCGACTAGCCCACGTCAATATGAGATCTTTGCAAAGTCTCCTAAAAGGGGATCACATTCTTGGGCTAACAAATGTCAGTTTTGCCAAAGATCGTGCTTGCAGTGCTTGTATCGAAGGAAAGCTACATGAAAAGGCTCATCGTCCAACTACTACAATCTACTCGAAGAGGACCTTAGAGCTCCTTCACATGGATCTCTTCGGGCCTCCATCTTTTGACAGCCTTGGAGGAAGAAGGTACTGCTTGGTGATTGTGGATGATTACTCAAGATACACATGGGTATATTTCTTCAAGAGGAAGAGTGAGACACAACAGACCGTCATCAACTTTGCAAATGAAGCAAAGATTTTGATGATTAGAAGTGACAACGGCACTGAGTTCAAGAACTACACCCTAGATGAGTTTCTCAGTTGAAAGAACATGCGCTGCCCCCATGTTTGGTTTTGGTAATTGATGACAATCCCTATGGACTAATGGTTGCCTTGAGTTATATTTGAAGGGTTTGTCCATAGGCTTTTCTTGAAGTACATTTGTTGGTTTCAAGGAAATTTTGAGATGACCAAGGTGGTTATTCATGGAGTTATCCAAAGATTGGTCATGTAAGAGATGAGCCTATTGCAAGCATGTCTTGAAGAAGAAGATTGTGTGGACATTCATGTTTACCTTCAAGACATCATCTTAATGAAGAGAATTGGAAGAACATGCGCTGCCCCCATGTTTGGTTTTGGTAATTGATGACAATCCCTATGGACTAATGGTTGCCTTGAGTTATATTTGAAGGGTTTGTCCATAGAAGATTCAAGGTTGATCAAGACTAAATATGAAGAGTGATTCAAGTTGATCAACACACAAAGCGTAGAAGATGTACCGAGTGGGATCAAGTGATCTCACGGTATGGTAAGCATTGTCCATTACGCTTTGTGTACTAACCCATGTTCTATGCAAGAGTTCTTTGTGGGGTTAGGTTTGTTTCCATGGGCGTGCATCAAAAGGAAGATTTCATACAACCCATGGAGGATGACATCAAGTGGTGATCGTCATCAAGATTTTGGTGTGCAAGTTCAAGTGGAGCATCACGAAGAGATCACATGCTTGAAGCTTGCCGTCCATTGTGGTGACAATGGACTTGTGAAGATGTGCCGAAGAGTGGCTCACCCATAGTGGAGTATGGGGGAGCAATCTACTAGTCTTCATCGAGCCGACGCAATCAAGAAAGGTGGTCCAACTTGAGGAGGTCAAGATCGTCATCATCTAGCTCAAGTGGACTATGCGCAAGGCAAAGGTTTGCCCTTGATAGGTTTTCTATTTTACCGGTCTCATGGTGGTAGTTGGGAGACCGGGTTATAGGATCGATAGCCGTACTATCAAGGGGGGCTCTCAAGTGAGTAGCTTGATCGTATCGTTCATAGAGAGCTCAAACCATTAAATCATTGCATCATCTTTCTTGGTTCTTGTTTGGTGTTTCTCTTTGTGAGTTTTTGAGCTTATGTTCATCTTCATGACAAGCTCGAGTTCATCGAAAACGGAGTTCATATATGCATCTTCTATGATGTTTTCGATGTTGGAGTTTATGCCGGTTCTTCATTCATAGAGATTTCTCATCTCTATATCTTAGGCATCGCTGTTGGATAGTATTTGTCGTCATCTATCCAACAAGCTTGAGTTTGCTCAATTCGGAGCTCATTTGCAGAAGTTATGGCAGTTTCAGTCTCTGGGCAGTTTTCTTGTCACCCAAGCGGTAGTACCGCTCGGTACCACGGTAGTACCGCTTATGCGGTAGTACCGCTGTGGTCTACCGCAGCGAGTACCGCTTGTGGGAATTTCTTCTGTTGCCCATTCTTGGTGAGCGGTAGTAGCACGGTAGTAGCACGGTAGTACCGCTTATGCGGTACTTCCGCTTTCTACTACCGCTTCCAGTACCGCTTGCTGAAATTCTTCTGGTGCCCTGTTTTTCCTTAGCGGTAGTAGAGCGGATGTTGGGCGGTAGTACCGCTTGCGGCGGTAGTACCACTCCAGTACCGCTCCACTACCTCGTTTCTGGGTTGTTCTACGAACCTTTGCGGTAGTACCGCTTGTGGGGGCGGTAGTACCGCTTTGTGCGGCACTACCGCGCTCCTGTGCTTGCTGTACTCACTGGCTTCGGTTGGTAGTACCGCTCTAAGCGGTAGTACCGCTCCTTGGAGCGGTAGTACCGCTTGAGTGCGTCCAGCACAGGTAACGGTTCGATTTGGTGGGGGTTATAAAAGGGGGTCTTCTTCCCCCTTGCCCCCAACGGTTCTTTTATCCCCTTGCAGCTCTCTCTCCTCCATTGTTGACCTTCTAGAGCTTTGCTATCTCTCCATCCCTCCAATGATTCTTGCTCCTTCTTGAGGGAATAGAGAGAGGAGATCTAGATCCATCTTTCCACCAATCACTTTCTCCTCTATGTGAGGGAAACGTTGTGGATCTAGATCTTGGAGTTCTTGGTGTTCTCCTTGTTCTTCCTCTCACTTTCCTCCATAGCTTTTGTTGCTTTGGTGGGATTTGAGAGAGACGGACTTGAGCACTTCGTGCGTTCTTGCCATTGCATTAGTTGCATCGGTTTGAGTTCTCCACGGTGATACGTGGAAGTTAGTAGTTGAGAAGCTTATTACTCTTGGGTGTTTGAGCACCCTAGAGCTTGTTCCTCTTGGGTGCCTTGGCGCCCTAGACGGCTTGGTGGTGCCTCGGAGCTCAATCATTGTGGTGTAAAGCTCCGGGCAAGCGTCGGGGTCTCCAATTAGGTTGTGGAGATCGCCTCGAGCAATTTGTCGGGTACCGGTGACCGCCCCCAAGGGTTGCCAAAGTGTACGGGTTCGGTGACCGCCCTCAAGGGTTGCCATTTGTACGGGTTCGGTGACCGCCCTCAAGGGTCCCTTAGTGGAATCACGGCACCTTGCATTATGCGAGGGCGTGAGGAGAATACGGTGGCCCTAGTGGCATTGTTGGGGAGCATTGTGCCTCCACACCGCTCTAACGGAGATTAGCATACACAAGGGTGTGAACTTCGGGATACATCGTCGTCTCCGCGTGCCTCGGTTATCTCTTACCCGAGCCCTTTACTTATGCACTTTACTTTGTGATAGCCATATTGTTTCTAGTTATATATCTTGCTATCACTTAGTTGTTTATCTTGCTTAGCATAAGTTGTTGGTGCACATAGGTGAGCCTAGTCGATTTAGGTTTTGTGCTTGACAAATTAAACGCTAGTTTTATTCCGCATTTGTTCAAGCCTAAACCGTAATTATTTTAAAACGCCTATTCACCCCCCCACTAGGCGACATCCACGATCTTTCATCAGTGATGAGGGGATAAAACACCAATATTCCACACCTTACACCCCTCAACAAAACGGTGTTGCGGAGAGGAAGAACCGGACATTGATGGATGCGGCAAGAACCATGATGGCAGAGTTCAAATCTCCGTATAACTTTTGGGCCGAAGCCATCAACACCGCGTGTCATGCATCAAATCGGCTCTATCTCCGTAAAGGCTTGAACAAGACTCCTTATGAGATTCTTACCGGGAACAAGCCCAACCTCAAATACTTCCGGGTGTTCGGTTGTAAGTGTTTCATTCTCAAGAAAGGTTCGGTTGTCTAAATTTGAATCTAGAGCCCATGAGGGCATATTTCTTGGTTATGCTGCAAACTCTCATGCTTACCGTGTCCTCAACAAGTCCACGGGACTCATTGAGGAGACGAGTAACGTAGAGTTTGATGAAAATAATGGCTCCCAAGTGGAGCAAAGTGGTCTTTGTGATATAGGTGATGAAATTCCTCCCCAAGCCATAAGAAGAATGGGTGTGGGATACTTCCTACCCGTTGAGGAGCCCCTTGTGGCTGAAGGAGAAGGACAATGTTCCACTCAAGTGGAACCATCACCGACGCACGACCCACACGCTTCCGAAGAACAAAGTGAAGGCCCTCAACCCCGTGTTCAAGATCAAGGGCAAGATCAACTTAATAGTGGTGATTCTACTTCACATGATGCTCAAGATCTTGTTCACACCCCCGTGCAAGCTCAAGATCAAGATGAAGCTCAAGACCAAGATCAAGTTCAAGATCAAGGTCAAGCTAAAGATCAAGATCATGCTCAAGATCATGAGCAAGCCGGTGCTAGTAACGAAGCTCGTCAAGTTACCAAGCCTCAACTTTCCATGGAGGAAATTCTTGAAAGACGAGCTGCCAAGATTGCTTCCAAGCTTAAGACCAAGCAACACCTCCTAGAGAACGTCTACGGAAGCTTGAAAAGAGGGGTAACTACTCGTCGTCAATTGACAAACTTTTGTGCACATCATGCGTTTGTTTCTTGCTTTGAACCCCTCAAGGTACAAGATGCGCTCGAAGACGAGGATTGGCTTGAAGCCATGCATGATGAAATCAACAACTTCGAGCGCAACAAAGTGTGGCGATTGGTGCCAAGACCAAAGGAGAATCACAATGTCATTGGAACCAAATGGATCTTTAAGAACAAGCAAGATGCACATGGCATTATTATTTGCAACAGGGCAAGACTAGTGGCTCAAGGCTACTCCCAAGTCGAGGGTATCGACTACGGTGAAACCTTTGCCCCTGTTGCTCGCCTTGAATCTATTCGCATGCTGCTTGCTTATGCCTCTCATCATGACTTCATATTATATCAAATGGATGTAAAGAGTGCTTTTCTTAATGGTCCTCTTAAGGAGTTGGTGTATGTCAAGCAACCCCCGGGGTTTGAGGATCCCAAGTTCCCCAATCATGTATACGTTCTCGATAAGGCGCTCTATGGCCTTAAACAAGCCCCACGTGCGTGGTATGAGCACCTTACCGAGATGTTGCAAGATCGTGGGTTTGAAATTGGGAAAATCGACCCCACTCTTTTTACTAAGAGGGTTAACGGGAACTTGTTCGTATGCCAACTATATGTAGATGATATTATCTTTGGCTCTTCTAACAAAGCTTTTAATGATGAGTTCGCCGCACTAATGACCAAAGAGTTTGAGATGTCTATGATGGGGGAGTTGAAGTTCTTCCTTGGATTCGAAGTCAAGCAACGAAGCCAAGGGACCTTCATCAACCAAGCCAAATACACTCAAGACATGCTCAAGAGGTTCAAGATGGATGAGCTCAATCCTCCCAAGGCCAACACTCCAATGCCACTCAAATGCCAACTTGACAGTGATCCCAATGGTAAAGCTGTGGATTAGAAGGTATATCGCTCCATGATTGGATCTCTGCTTTACCTTTGTGCATCTAGGTCGGATATCATGTTGAGTGTGGGAATTTGTGCACGATTTCAATCCGCACCTAAGGAGAGTCACTATGTGGCTGTCAAGCGAATCTTTCGATATTTGGCTCATACCCCAAACTTTGGCTTATGGTACCCCAAAGGTGCTTCATTTGATCTCATTGGATATACTGACTCGGATTGGGCGGGAGACCGTGTGGAGAGGAAGTCCACTTCCGGAGGTTGCCAATTTCTCGGTCGCTCTCTGGTAAGTTGGTCTTCCAAGAAACAAAACTGAGTTTCTCTCTCGTCCACCGATGCCGAGTATGTAGCCGCCGCAAGCTGTTGTGCTCAGATTCTTTGGATGAGGCAAACCTTAAAGGATTATGGGGTCAACTGTGACAAAGTGCCTCTTTACTGCGACAATGAAAGCACGATCAAGATCTCCAACAACCCGGTTCAACACTGCAAGACAAAGCATATTGAGATTCGTCATCACTTCATCCGGGATCACATCAAGCGTGGAGACATTGATCTTATTCATCTCTATACTAAGGAACAACTTGCAGATATATTCACTAAGCCATTGGATGAAGCAAGATTTCGCGAGTTAAGGTGATGATAGCTCTGCTACGGCTGCTCGTCGCGTGAATCCAAGCCGTGGTGGTTCCAAGTGATACCGCACGTCTGACGAGGCTGAAGCTGGCTCAAGTGCTCAACCCCATCGGCAGTCCACGAAGAAAGTTGCCAACAAGAAGCAAGCTGTCAAGGAACCTCAGGATATGCCTGGCACCGAGTTCTATGAGTTTCGTCAGCTCAATCCTTACCGTCGTCCTCAGGACCCCGCGTTTGTTGGTCGTCCCTTCTGGAACAAGGCTCAGTCTCTCATTTATGTTGGAGTCCTGAAGGGCAAGACGAACCTCTATGTGCCTCATGTCAAATCCATCGACACGGGGCATATGGTCAACAACCCTCACTCTGCCTACTTTGCTGAAGCTCGTGCTCTTTGCCAGCAATGGGGTCTGGATCCCATTATTGCGTTCAACAAGGATTTTGACTGCGAGCTTGTGGCTCGGTTCTTTGCCACTGTTCACTTTCACAATGATGAGGCGAGGAGCTTGACATGGATGACATGTAGCCGAGTTATGCATTCCAACTGGAAGACCTTTATGAACTCTTTGGGCTATGCAGACTTAGGGGAAGATGAGCCAGTTGGTCTCCGACCGCACACTGAAGTACAAGCTATTCACAAGTCCAAGCTCGTGCGCTACCAGCGGGTTGTAAAGACTGCCAAGGGTACTCGCACTGAACTCATCCCATTTTTGGACATTATGCACCGTATCTTTCGCAACTCTCTGTTTCCTCGTGTGGGGAACTTGGATCAGGTTCACTCTTATCTCGTGAATCTGCTTCTGCTGTGCATCAAGGAAAAAGGCAAAGATTCCACTTTGGATGTTTCCCACATCATGTGGAGGGAGCTTCGCTCAGCAGTTCTTGACATGAAGGTGCCTATCTACGGTCCCTATATCTTTAAGCTCATTGAGGATACTTGGTCTGAGCAGTTCCCTGGTGAGCTTCTGGTCACTAATCACATGGTATTCTTAAGCTCCGTGTGAAGGAGAATTGGGGCGTTGCGCCTTCTGTGCCAGAGATTGCCCCCACCGATTCTGATGATGAGTCCGAGCCTGACTATACTGTTGCCACCTATGCTCCTCGCTCTGAGACTGTTCCCTCTTGGGCTGCCAAGCTCAGAACCAAGATGAAGAATCTTCTCTGCTTTCAGATCAAGGGACAGTACAAGGCCCATGTGGAGGCCAAGAAGGCTCGCAGCCGTGACAAGAGGATCATGAGGAAGCTTGGTCTGGATATTGACAGCGAGTCTGAGGAGAGGATTACTGACGAGGACGAATGGATCAAGAAGAATTGCCCATATGCTGAGTCAGAGGATGATGTGCCTGCTGCTACTTATGAGGAGGAAGATGATGAGCCTGACGAGTGACTATTCTGTGCCTATCATCACTTGGTCTTACTTTAGTCCTCTGTGCCCCTTTTGGTGTCTCGATGCCAAAGGGGGAGAGAGTGTTTAGGGATTTGCTGAGTCACGAGTATTTCTCCTTTTATCTGCGCATCTCTTCCCTCGTGAACTCGTTTATTTGCTTTGGTTGTTTGCTTTGCTTTATGGTGTCAGACTCATGAGTACTATGTATGGTGTAAGACATATGCTACCTCTTATATCCGTTATGTCTACATTATTGTGAGTTTATATTTCCCTTACTTGCTTACCTGCTTATCACTCATTCCGTTCGTATGCAAGTATTTGGCCACGTCTATAAAATATAGGGGGAGTGTTGATCCTAGTGTGTGCTCTTTGCATTCCAAAAGCATATTCAAATAGGGCACGCATCTAGGGGGAGCCTGTCTATATTTTGTAGATATTGGGTTTGCCGTAGTCTTGCTGTATATCTTTTTTGGCAAATCCCGCGTTGTCATCAACCCACCAAAAAGGGGGAGATTGTAAGAGCATAATTTTCCCTAAGTAGTTTTGGTGGTTGATGACAGTGCATTTGCGGACTAACCGTGTGCATTAAGCTTTCAGAGATTATCAGGCGGCACAAGACCGGTTTCATCCCCTCAGCTGTTAACAGAGAAGACTGAGTCTTTCCTTCGATTTAGTGTTGGTGGACTTGAGTCGTAGGAATATCCGTACTATTAAGAGGGGATCCGCAGTTGGAAAGGTTGGGAGGAATTTTCACGTACACGTTACACCCCCATTTCCTTTCCCGGCACAATGGAGTGGCTCCTCCCCCAAAAGGCCCCTGAGGCTGATATAAGCGGAAGTACTGCTCCTCAGAGCGGTAGTACCGCTCCAGCGGTACTGCCGCCCTGAGGTGTCGTGGCTACTACCGCTTAGTTTTAGCTTCTGGTGGCGGGGGGGGGGGGGTTCTGGTCGTTCTAAGCGGAAGTACCGCTCCTCCAAGCGGTAGTACTGCTCCAGCGGTATTGCCGCCCGGAGGATCCGCGGCCACTTCCGCTTGTTTGTTTCTTCTGGTATTCTGGGAGTTTTGAGCGGAAGTACCGCTCCCTCCAGAGCGGTACTACCGCCCCAAGCGGAAGTACCGCTCCCTTTGGAGCGGTACTACCGCTCAGTTGTTCCAGTACGCGTATAAGCGGAAGTACCGCTCCCTAGGGCGGTACTACCGCTTATGCTCGTGTCCAGGCAGAAAAACGGCCACTTTTTGCCCCACCTATATAAGTGAGTCTTCTTCCCCATTGATACTCACCTCTTCCCACAAAAAGTTCCATTGTTGCTCCTAAGCTTATTCTTGCTCCTTCTCCTTCCCTAGCCATCAAATCTTGTTGGTGCTCTAGGGTTTGGAGGAGAGTGCCTCGATCTACACTTCCACCAAGAGATATTTGATTCCCCCCACTAATCCCTTGCGGATCTTGTTACTCTTGGGTGTTTGAGCACCCTAGACGGAAGAGGTCACCTCGAAGCCATAGTATATTGTGGTGAAGCTTCGTGGTGTCGTTGGGAGCCTCCAATTCAGTTGTGGAGATTGCCCCAACCTTGTTTGTAAAGGTCCGGTTGCCGCCTTGAAGGGCACCACTAGTGGAATCACGGCATCTCGCATTGTGTGAGGGCGTGAGGAGAATACGGTGGCCCTAGTGGCTTCTTGGGGAGCATTGTGCCTCCACACCGCCCCAACGGAGACGTACTTCCCTTTACTGGGAAGGAACTTCGGTAACACATCCTCGTCTCCATCGGTTCCACTTGTGGTTACTTGTTACCCTTACTTTGTGCAAGCTATTTGTATTGTTTATCTCCTTGCTTGTATGGTTATTGTTGTTAGCATCATATAGGTTGCTCACCTAGTTGCATATCTAGCCAACCTATTTGTTGCTAAGCCTAACTTGTTAAAGAAAACTTAAAAAGTGGTAGTTGCCTATTCACCCCCCTCTAGTCAACCATATCGATCCTTTCAACTGGTACGTTGATCCGCAGTCGAGGCAGACGGGAAAACGATGACGAGGGGAGCGCGCGAACATGGACGGTGGGGGACTTGCCCTTGTCTTTTCCAGAGCTCGAGACGGAGAAGAAACCCATGGTGGTGGCTAGGGTTTGTCGCCGATGGGGGAGCAACGGGTGGCTAGACGGGGATGGCTTCTGGAAGAGGATGGGGCCGACCCCCCGCATGCTCGGATTAAAAAAGGACGCCTGGGGTGGCTGGCGCGTGGGCCCGCGGTGGGCGGTCGTGGTTAATAAAGACGCCGCTAGTTGTTGACTGGGCGCCACGTGTGGACGAGCGCGAACATGAGAGGGCACGTTTCGCGTCCGCGCCGACGCATTTCAGCCCCAAATTTGGGCCTCAAATGGGTTCGCGCGGACGAGAAATGGACGCGTTTTGGGAATGGGTCGGCGCGTTGGGCCTCCACTTTTGTCCGCGGCGACCCAATCGGACTGTGACGGACGAAATGGGTTGCCCGATTGGAGTTGCTCTAAGTGGGTTGTTGTGCAAAATTCTATATTCTTTTTTTTTTCTTTGCAGATATGCCTATGAATTGTAATAGTAAGAAAAAAAATCCTATGAGCTGTAG
Organism: Elymus sibiricus; assembly: GCA_039707655.1. Classification (NCBI taxonomy): domain Eukaryota; kingdom Viridiplantae; phylum Streptophyta; class Magnoliopsida; order Poales; family Poaceae; genus Elymus; species Elymus sibiricus. Next base: position 129,589,904 of record CM077669.1, read on the forward strand.
TGCTATGAATCAAACAACAAACGTATGAACAAAAAACCCAAGTATTAGAGCATCTCCAACAGGCGCCCCAAAACTGCTCCGCGCGCTAAAATCTGGGTTTTTTAGACGTCGGACAGCTCCAGCAGATGATGTAAAATAGTGCGCGTAAAAAAAAGTTTTGGGCACGCGCTAAAAAGCGCTATCGCACACTGCAAATTTGGGACGCCGGATCGCGCGCTTCATAATTTGCACTACGTGTTTTTTTGGTCACACATTTTTGAACATTTGGAAAATCAATGTTGGCTCCGGCGCGCTAAAAGTGCTACAGTGACGCGGTCAAGCTATTTTAGCGCGCGAAACCTTTATGCGACTGTTGGAGATGTTCGTATAATCCTTCAAAATTCCTTAGGGTCTTTTTGGTCCGCATAATTCTAGACGGGAATACGAAAACATATGATTGAAATGTCATGCTCATCTCAATCCTATAAGATTTTGGTTTGTTTGATTGATTGCATCGTAGGAAAATCAAAGGTTTCTTTTAGATATGTTTGAGTGGATGCTAATATTCTGATGGAATTTAGTAATACAAAGAAGTCTTCCAATAAGAATCAAATCCAATAACAAATGTTATACCATAAAAAAAATACACATTTCTTTTTGAGAGAAACACAACATACACTTGAGGGTCCGTCACGGGAAATGTTCCGTAGGAATTCTGCAGGCCGCAGAGAGTATACCTGGTCAAAACTCGGGCCGGGCCGGGCCTGGGACCAGGCCTAAAAAAGCCCGTATTACAAAAGTCAGACCCGGGCCTAGTTTCTGGGCCCGAGCCTGAAGAAGCCCGGCCCGACATAGGCGTAAAATTGGTTTTCGTAGGCCCAAGCCCGGCCCGATCCGACCTTCGGGCTTGATTCTCAGGCCCGAGCCTGTCCCGCGGGCAAGTCCAGGCCCGTCTCAGCCCGAAAATTTCGGGCCGGGTCGGGTCGGGCCGGCTGGGCCGGGTTTCCATGGCCAGGTATAGCAGGGAGGGATATGCCCGTTCGCTCAGCAGGAATCAGCTTCGTCCGTTCCACAGGAAAGCATCCCCAACCTGCACTTTCCTCGGGAAAAATAGCATCTGCTCGAACCAAAGGAACGCCCGGGTGAAAATCTCCTTCCCTCGCCCCGCCACTCTCCCGCCCCGTCTCCCACGGGCTTGGCGCCAAATCGACATGGACGACCACCCGGGGATCCCACCCCCACCTCCTCCTCCTCCTCCCCCGCCCCCTCCCTACGCCCCTCCTGCTCCACCTCCACTCCTTCCATCGACACAAGGGTTGGAAGATCTGCAATTTGGGGAAACTCAGGAGATCCTGCAAGAAACAGGTAATCCACCCTCTATACATATTGGTTTCTCGTTAAAAAATCTCGATTTACTGCTGAATATTTTGTCAGCGACCTTACTATGGGCCGGCCTCATTCAGCTCGATCCAGCCCAGAAGATGAATTGTTCTCCGACTACAAAGGCACACGAGTGCCCACGAGGAGAGGTGGCTCGGATCAGGACGGCTTCGGCCTCCTCTGCTTCTGTCTTCCTCTTCCTCTTGTATTCCTCTCCTCCCTTGTAAGGCTAGAGTCCATGGCTTGTAATCCGAATTGATGAGGAATAGATCCTGTGAGAAGAGTGCTGCTAACAATTGGTATTCAGAGCCAATCGATTCCTCCACGCAAAATCCGCACAATTTTTTCCCCACAATTTCTCAATTTGAGCCAAACAACCACATCCGAGGGCTTTCCACTGTGATCGATCTCCAGCCATGCCACGCGGATCAGCTTGGGCTGCCCGCCATGATCGAGCGTTCGCGTCGGTGGAGGACCCGCAGCAGCGACGCCTCGCCGAGTGGACGTACCAGGACAAGCAAGCACGGCGTCGCGCCGAGTTCGGCGCCCGTATTACAGCCATCACGGCACAGGTGGCTTCAGAGGTGGCGGCAGCCGTAGCATTGGAGGTGTCAGCTGCCGTTGCAGAAGCTCTACAGGCTGCGCGTGCGGGGCACCACGAGTACCTCGACCTTGCGCCGACAACCACATCGACCCCAACTCCGCCGGTGGCAGACGACCTTGCCGTTGTTCCTGATGCATCTATGATGGTCTCTGCGCAGCAACAACAACAGGAAGATGCGGCATCACCCCAGGCCATTGACAACACAGTCACCAGCATCCTCGCTGCCTGGACGCCCACCACCTGTTCGACGCAATCCCCAAGCCGGGCCGTCACCGTATCGGTGTCAGCTCCCGCTGCAGTATCAACTTTGCCCGAGGTCACTGTCGGTGTCGTCACCGAGTATTGCTGCTTCGACCTCGAGCCGGCAACCTCGGCTCCGACTTCCGCATTGGACATCTTGGGCGCCTGTTCACCAGTGATTAACTTGTTCGCCCTTCCTGCAAGCAGTGGCGTCTCCGCCATGGTGCACACCACATGTTCTACGCGATGCCCAAGCTGCATTGCATCCGAGGAGTCAGTGCTCACCTCATCCGCAGCACCACCTTCATTCACGACTGCCGGCAGCGTCGCCCCTGAGCCTGCTGCACCTGAATTCATCCCGATGTCGCTGCGTTGGCTGTTCCCTATCCTCAATCTGGAAAATTGGACACCCACTAGGTGCTCGACAAAGGCATGTACATTGGTACAGTTGGAAGAAGTTATGAACCTCACTATTGCTTCAGTTGGTTTACCTGTGCAACATTCAGTTGGGCTGCTTCATGATTATTATATTGAAGCTTGGGTTTCCTTCCTTTCGGCCGGACAACTTATTCTGTGTGTATTTAGGCTGAACCAATGGGAAATTGCTTGGATACTAGAATGGGATGGATCTGAACATGCTGGAGTGAAACTGGAGGAGTTATTGTTCACTAACATGGGTCAAGAGATCTTCCAAGCTAATTTTGTTGACATCTATTGTTGTGGTGGTGTTACTGCTGGCTGCTTGTCCTTTCCAAGATTGAGAAGCACTGATGCATATTCTACTGAGCATTATATGCGAATTCTTGGCCGGATAATGAAGTTATTCATCAATTCGGTGAAAAAGTACAGTGCTGCTATATGTGTTCCAGCCATGAACTACAGACATGCTGATGCTACTGTCCAAGAGAAGGAGGCCTATTATGCTGAATACAATAGTACTTTGGTTGCTATGTTGGCTATATATCAGATGCAATGGAAAATTTCTTTGCTCCTTAGTTACGCTCTTATCTCAGAGTTTGGAACTTATTTTGCTCTGAAGATGGTTCCCAAAAATGATAAACTGGGCTCTGAGTTTTTGCAATTAGAAATTGCCTTGACAAATCGTCTCGCATCAGTGAAGTCTTGGTTTCCGTCTTGCTTTGCTGAATGTGATTTTCGATATGGTCGTGAAAATTTCCAGTGGACCATTGCCTGGTCACCTTCTTCTCGAGGTTATGTAGTCTATGCCCCAACTCATGCTATCATTGGGAGTTTGTGCTGTGAGATTCAGAGCAAGGAAAATCTAGTGGAGAGAGCATATGGGCATCTGATTGTGGAAGCACATTTGGCAGCACTGAGATTTTCATGGTTGCGACCCCAAGTGATGTTGTACTATAATGGCGCAAGTGATTCTTTCTATGGTTCTGACTATTATACTTGTAGAGCGGCCTTGCTAGTTCAAACCTCTGTTCTCTACCATTCTGGATTGGTTGAACGGAAAATTATCAAGCTCCTTGCGATAAAGCCTTCTGAAGGTGGTATAATATTCCAGCCACCATTATGTGCAGTTATTACACTTCACAAAAATGAGCAAATTACATGGATCCTAGTGTCGTTGTCGTGTGACTTCCTATCTTGTTCAAGCATGATCGCTCGTCAGTTTTGCCGTGCTATGGCGGTGTCAGTGCTCAAACTTGGAATTTTTGTTCCATTGTTGTCATATTTGGCTACTCCTATATATGTTCTAGCGAGCAAGTACACAGATTTTGGAGGAAGTGAGCATGTTCCTCGCAAGTGGGGACTAAGATCTTGGAAGAATGCAATGCCAATTATTCACCAAATGATGCTGACGAGGTACAATCCCTTCCCAGCTGGAAATTATTTTGAAATGGGGTTGCTACATAATATCCTGTTACAAGATTGGCCTCTGATCCCCTGCTCCATTGGATATATTATCGGGTGTGGTTTTGATCTGCTTCAGTGGAAAATTGCATGGCTGCTCGACTTGGAGTCCTCTGTAGTGAGCAGTGGAGATTCTGGCAATAATTCATTTGTCCTGACATTTGATCATACGAGCCATGCATGGGTGAAGGAATCTCATCATGGGTCTCCAGTTGATTACCCAGCTGTGTATAAAAATACTTCTCAGTTTCCCTTCCCTGTGAAAACATATGGTTTCCACATGATCGACAGTGACCAAGATTACTACTACTATACATGCCCTATTCTTGACAATACATATCTGCAAATCATGGGTGATTGCTCTGCTATTGAGATGGAGAGCTATACATTCTCAAGAGCTCGTGTTCCTGACTCTTATAATGGATGCACCGTCCAGTTGAGCTCCCAATGTGCACTCGTCACAAGATTGTTTCAATGGTTTACAATTGGTGAACCAAGTTATTTGTGTCTGGCTGTGGTTCCTCGTGTGCTAATTTTACACGGCCTGCTACTGACTTGGGATCTAGGTGACAAGGTTCTTGATTGGGTTCAGCTTGCGGTAGAAGCACCTTGGGATCCCGGTGGTTCGACATGGAGTCGGCTTGAGGGCAAGCCGAAATTTAAGAAAGGGGGATTGTCAGCGACCTTACTATGGGCCGGCCTCATTCAGCTCGATCCAGCCCAGAAGATGAATTGTTCTCCGACTACAAAGGCACACGAGTGCCCACGAGGAGAGGTGGCTCGGATCAGGACGGCTTCGGCCTCCTCTGCTTCTGTCTTCCTCTTCCTCTTGTATTCCTCTCCTCCCTTGTAAGGCTAGAGTCCATGGCTTGTAATCCGAATTGATGAGGAATAGATCCTGTGAGAAGAGTGCTGCTAACATATTTGCCTTGCTAGGGCAGATCTGTTTCCCTTTGCATGTTTGGTGTGGCAACCTGATTAGTTTGATTTTTCCTCTTCGGTTGTTCGACTGCGCTGCTGCTCCTACGTGTGCTCCACTAGTTGAGTAGAGTTCTGACTAGTTAGTTGTCAGTGTGCACGCAACATCTTCAGCGAATGTTTTTCATCATACAACAGACAACCGTACATGCACTGCACTGATGTATACATATACTACTAGCATTTAATATTGGTTCAGCTACAGCATGGCGTGTGCCTATCTTAGCTATGTCCTGAGTTCTTTGTAATCCAATTATGTACTAGCAAACCGTATTAGGAGATCTAGAGAATCAGGAAGATATATGATGCGTGTGTGTATGGATTAATTCTTATCATCACCTACTAGCTTGTTGCGTGGAAGATCGAGGCGAGGCGAACTTTTGTTGTATGGATGCTGTGTCGCTGGTTTGCTGTGATGTTTCAGGGACAGTTTCTTTTGAATTAAGTGAGATCAACACTCCCTACATGTTAAGAGGTTCCTGAATTAATGTTATAATCCTATATATGATGACATTCAGTGTGCCTCTCTCATTGTTTTACTACCCATAGAATTAATGTTAGTACTCCCTCTGTAAAGTAATATAAGATCGTTTAGATCTAATCCAAACAATCTTATATTACTTTACAGAGGGAGTATGTTTTTCAATAACTAATACTAGAATTGCACTTTTCATGTCATCAGGCACCACCAAGGATTGTTCTAGGGCCAAGTGGAATCACAAGATGAAATCATATCTTATTTCGCTCTTGAAAGAACATGATGTGCCGAGATATCGAACACGAAATGCATGGAGCAAAGAGGCTTGGAGAAACATCGTGGATGCATTCAATATACAATTTGGTTCATCGCTCTCAGTAACTCAGGTCAAACAAAAGGAGCAGGACCTGAAGAAAGATTTCAAAGCTATAAGAGACTTGATATCCGAAAGTGGTTTTGGCTGGGATCGTGATACGATGATGGTGGTTGCTCCGGATAGTGTTTGGGAAGAATTAAGGGCACGTAAAAATAAAGATGCCCTCCGATGGCAAGACAAGTCATTCCCCTACTATTATGATATATTTGCTCTATATGACGGTGAGTTTTAAACCATTGAATTAATTAGTTATGTTGTGTCTTATGTTCTTAAGCGAGATTCTTCTGGACGTAATCCTTGCAGGGCGCTACGCTCAAGAAAGGAGTTGCAATGGCACGGATAATTATGCGAACAAGGCCCCACATATATCGATGGAACTTCCGGAAGACCTACATAGAAATCGTCAATCATCTCATTCTGCTCCTCAGCCTACTAGTGCTAAACGGGGGAAAAGACAGAAGACAAAGTCTAATCTTGATGATTTCCAGGAGAGGTACCTGAGCTTCAAAAGAGAAGAGCTGGATCGGTTTGCAGCCATTGAGGAGAGGAAATTGGAGGGTCCCTATAGCATACAAAAATGCATTGCTGCACTTGAAGGGTTGCCGGATTTACAAACGGAAGATATGCTAAAAGCAGCTGACCTCTTCATCGACAACAAGGACAACAGGGAAGTGTTTCTCTCCTTTTCAACGAAGGAATTACAGCTGGCCTGGTTAAAAAGAAAAATTCAGAACACCTAGTGTAATGGCTATGGAAATGCCCCTTGGAGAAGGCTTTTGTGTTAAGGTGCTAGGCTAGGAAAGGGTATGGAGTGTTTGTGTACTACTACTAATGCAATGTTAATGGTGGCAAATTATCAATTAGTGCAAAGGTGCTAGGCTAGGAAAGGGTCCATAACTTTTGTGTATGTGTCCCTGGGCAGATGTGCTAGTACTAATGCAATGCTAAATGACACTCGATAAGATCATAACAAATCCTTTTGATTGAACAGAACTAATTGCAGTGCATACCAAATCGTTTTACATTTATTACATATGGTTCATCGCCTTGCAATGTAGTCAGCCCGCACTGCATTCGCCATGGCATCTGGCATGTCATTCCCAGCTCGCTATGCTGTCAAATAACGGCACATCAAAATTGTATTGGGTATCTCCATCTGGTACAGCTTCCATATTGTCTTCATTTGTATCTTCTGTACATCTCTCGGGCAAGTTCTATCAGTGATGAGTTGTTTTCTTTACTGAGTTGATTTGTGTTGTACTCTAGAATATCTCCATTTAGGTGTAAGGCAGGGTCGAGCGTGTACTCCTGGTTGAGGGCCAGCAAGCATGATGTGCTCTAGAATATCTCATTTTACAAGGCAATGCATTTAGGTGTAAGCTGTTGTACATTGGCTGCAATCCATTATTGTTTTTTTGCCATCTCTATATAAAGCTGTTGTACTCCTGCAGGGTGGTTGTGTTTAGTTAACACCTGTAGCAGGGAGTAACACCTGTGTATTTAAATGGACGTGCATTTGGGTCATTGATTTAGAAAAATGTTGCTTCATTGATATTTAGATGTCGATACAATCCTGTGACCATTATCTAAGAAAAACACATGCTGGGTGGTGTGTATTGAAGTCTGGCCACACTTAACTACTTGTGCAGCTTAAGCTTTTTGGCCAAAATGTTAGTATAAATGGATCCCGAATGCTGCTTTGCACATCTTAAAATCAACATCTTATGTGCTTTGTCATTTAGACTTCAGACAATTTACGCAAGTGGTATGAAGAGTAATCATGGTTGGGGATTTCAAAAGGCAAATAAGGTTACCATCTCAAACAGCAAACAATCAGTTAGTTTCTGCTTCAGCATTGCGGAGCCTTGACAGAATAGAACATCGTTGCAATGTTAAGAACAAGGATAGTTGCATACCATTCAGTCTGCAAGCCATTCTTCGGATATATGTAGTTGTAACTATTTTTCAGGTAAATGTCTGAACTCTTTGATTTGGTTCTTCTGTTAGAGATTAGATTGTTTCACCAAACATTGTTCCAGCTCTATGGTCTAGTGCGTTATAGTAGTATAAATGTTTCTAAGCTAACGTATTATTATGACATACCAAGCAGGTAAACATCGAGCTACATCCAGAACGCCACAGGAGAAAATGCGCGGAAGTCATTTGACAGGACTTGGTGGCGTGCAACAGTAGTTAATTCTGTACGGCTGTAATTAGCCAGTTGATCTACTGTCAGGCTACAGAGTACCTTCCCCTGTTTCTATCTTGCCGTGTTGAATATGAAGCCTAGATCCCACATCCAACGGCTTACAAGCATCCATAACGGTTCGCCAATTGATCCTGTTGTGCGCCGTTGATCTTTCATCGGACGGATCCTGTGCATCGTCGTGTCGCCGTTCTCTTTCCGGCAAGAGCATGTGCGCTCCTCTGCTTTTTCTCTTTGCTTTAGTGTAATGGCTATATAGCCAGCCTCACCCTCTCCATTCGAGTCATGTAAAAATTGCACTTGGATATAAACCCTAGCCGCCGGTGGCGAGCTACCTCTACTTTCCCCTTTGAGATAATAGAAACCCTAGCTCAATTCCTCTGATTTTGCTATGAATTTGGTGAGATCAGTCCCCATATTGTGCTTAGTTTAGTTCGGGTCCTGACAATTGGTATCCAGAGCCAATTGGTTCTTGATGGAGGCATGAATTGAGTGCGTGGAGTGGTCTTAGTCCCTCTGCGACCTGCAATTGCGGCGGCGGTGTGCATCGGAGGCGGCTGGAGTGGCACAGTTCGAAGGCAGTCGGAATTTAGTCCGGGTTGCTGGGGAACATTTTCCCGGTGGTAAAATTCCTGTGGCTGAGTTGTGACGGTGCTTCTCGGCGAAGGGCGTGGAGTCAGTGTGGCGGCGGTAGACCATACGGGGTGAGTTCTAAATTCCCTCCCTTTTCCCACCATGTGACTTCGATCAGTCCTGATCTAGGAAACATCATTTCGAACCCGGCGGAATCAAGCGACACAACAACTCTGCAATTGGAATCACTGGAGCTCGACCTCAAAACCTTGCTGCGGTACCGTGAGGAAGACAAGAAAGAATTCAGGGAGTTTCAGTCATTGGTGACCAGGAATTTTGTTACCATGCAAAAGAATTTTGACAAAATCCAAGAAAATTTCAAGCTTTTGTTGCTTGAACCGGAGTCAGAGGAAGTTCTGGATGCGCAGTCAGCACAGGGAAGTGCGCAACCAAAGCAGCACCAAGCCCAGTCCCTAGCTGTGCAGCCAGGCCGTCCCAAACAGCTACAGACTGGAACACCTCCTTCAGTGGTTATGCCAGAAAAGGAGGCTCCTTTGGTAGTGGGCACGGCAATACTCAGGGATGTTCAGGGCAAAGAATTGAACTTGGATGGTACTCCCAAGGCTCCTTATCGACACCCAAATTTTGGTGTTACCAAGAACAATGCTCCTCAACAGGCACCATAGATAGCACAGCCACCAACACAACAACCTCTTGTGGAGAATATGGCTCAGGAAGAATGGCCAGATGGAGGAGACAGAAGAGGCAGACCAAATTCCCCTTATGAGAACAGAAGAAATGTGCTCACAGTAAAACCAGCAAAACTGAACATTTCTGAATTTAGTGGACATGATCCTGAATCTTGGATTCAAAACTTAGAGCAGTACTTTGCAGCAGCTATAACTCCACTTGAACACAGAACTGAATTGGCAGTGTCCTACTTACAGGGTTTTGCAGTACAATGGTGGAGAGGAACTGGATACTCCCACTAGTAGAAAACATGCCATTAGTCCCGGTTGGGAAGGGCCTTTAGTCCCGGTTCCCCAACCGGGACTAAAGTATAGAGACTAAAGGGTCCAAGCCTTTAGTCCCGATTGGCTACGAACCGGGACTAAACCCTGGCCACGTGGTTAGCAGCGCGCGCCAGGGCATGGGGACCTTTGGTCCGGTTGGTAACACCAACCGGGACTAAAGGTTTAGGGGTTTAGGGGTTCAGGGGTTTAGGTGTTTAGGGGTTTAGTGTTTATTGTTTATTTTTCCTTTTCATTTTGTGTTTTCCATTTAATTCTTTTTCATTTCAAACATATTTTACGCTACTACATACTGTACATGTTATGCATATATAATAGAATTTCTCATAGAACCGATCATATATCATAAAATTTCTCGTACAAGCAATCATATATCATAGAATTTCTCATACGACCACATGCATACACACACACATATATATATATATATATATATATATATATATATATATACAATTTTGTATATACAATTTATCGTACAATTTGCAGATCATTTGCGGATCGGGTAATGGTATTCTCCGTCGGGAGATATGACCTGCTGAAGCAAAAATCCCGCAATTTCCTCTTGAATTGCTCGTATGCGGTCCGTTGGTAGGAGCTTATCCCGCATCTTGTGCATCTTTAAAGAAGGAGATCAATATAAACATGTTAGTTGTGCGTATATGTATTAGATCATGATAAAAAAATATGAATGGTGTTTACGTACCCAAATATCTCTTGCATTCTTGCTGCTTTCGGTCATAAAGCGAATGTTCTCGCAAACGTAATATGCACATATTTCAGTCCCCTGTGCCTGCCTCATGCACTTTACGAGAATAGAATTCAATCAGATAATAATGAAGCATAACAATGGTATTGAAACTAGAATTAAAGAGATGCGCGGACGTAGCTAGTACTATTTAATTACCCTGGGCTTTCGCCATCTCAACTCTGGTTTCCATTCACCGGTGACCTCTTTGATGAAACGTTTCCAAACCCTGCCCGACAAACAAAATGAATAAAGGAGTTATTAATTACTTGATATCAGGAAATGAACTAATAAAGAAGCCGACATAATGCGTCAATGATTGAAATTACCTTTCGAGCAACGAATGCAAGCTTATGTAATCTTCAGGGTCTTTACTTAGCGAGTCCAGTACTTCAACAGTTCCATCGTCAACTCTAATGATTAGAAGGATCCAGTGATAGCTGCGCACACGATTTGTATAAGCGGGCATGCATAACTCATCAACTACACTTAACATCGAGTATATATATATATATAAGCAAAAATAGAATTTGTAGTACAAGACAGTAACACTCACTGGAAGTTCCAAGGTAAAATTATTTCTGGTTTGTACTTTAGGGCCTTCAAAAACCTTAGAAGCAATTTCTCCGTGTCTTTAGGGTGCCTTCTCAACACTCCTTCATTAACGGTATTTGGGTCAATGAACCCAATGCCATAGACTCCAGCTCTTTTCAATTCAAAAATCTTCATTCTGCATAATACCACACAAAAGGATATAGTGAATATAATAACAGGCAATGAACGAGCTGAGCTAGAGACTTAAATTACAGAAAGAAATCACTTACAGACAATAGCAACTGACAACAGATTTGTCGAGTGCTTTTTGATTGAATAACTGAAAAAATTCTTCATTTTCAATCCACAAATCTTTTTCATGGACGTAATGCTCTTTGTCGATTTTCACCATGAGACTCTCTCGCCCGTCCTTTACTTCTCTCATGTACCAGTCATGCAATTTGTACATTTGCGTTGTTAGAAGCTTCTCGTCGTCAGGAGTGACCAGAGGTTTCCCGGGGACATATTGCCGTGCTATTTCATTCGGATCTAACGGTGGAAATTCCTCGATCTCTAGGAATTGTTCAACGGTGATACCGAGCATTCTAGCATTCTCTCTATCAGTGTCGGTTATTACCACGTTATTGGCACTCACCTTGAGCGGGCTGATCGATTGGACTGCGTGTTCTCCGAGCTGGGGAACAGTTTTCCCGCATTTACTGCTACCGCTCGACTTCTGTCTTTTCTGGGATTCATAGGACTTGGTAATACAACGTTCATAGTCTGATACCGGTCTTTTCTCCGCCGGTTTAGCTGCATCAATAAAGTGTTGTACGACCTCGTCGGGTATTTTCTCCTTTGGCGGCGGGGGCGCTTTCGGTCCAAAATGGGCCCGCAGAGCGAGATTCACTGATTCATCGAGTTCCTCGTCAGTCTTCTCGTAAGATAACTTCTTTTTGGCAGGAGGCTCGGGTTTCTTCTTTTGTGTTCTCTTCCGCTTTGGAGACGCTGTTTTTCGATATCGCGGACGTCTCGCGCTAGGCTCCATCTCGGGGTGGGATGGACTCTGCTGACGTGGCGGAGCTTGATATCGCGGACTCGCCATGCGCTCCGTCTCGGGGTGGGATGTATTCGGCTGGCGCGGCGGAGATGGATATGGCGGACTCACCCTGCGCTCCGTCTCGGGGAGGGTTGGAGTCTGCTGACGCGGCGGACTTGGAGGAGGAGTCGGTGGCCTTGGCACCGAGTTTGGAAACACGATGCATTCCTTTTTCCATAAAATGACACAACGCCTGGCTTCTCCCAGTGTCCGCTCCCCTTCACATCCAGGGTAGTCAAGATCTAGTGATTCATATGCTGACACAACTTGATCCACCCCGACACGAGCATAGCCAGGTGGAATCGGATTGCCGTGGAAAGTTGCTTCAGGTCCACTCGGTAAAGCAAAGCCGTCCGCCACCTTCATGGATATGTTCTTCAGTTTCACGTGTAGCTCACAAGGTGTCAACTCTAGGATATCATCCACGGGGTAGCGAGCCAGCAGTGCATCATCGGTCGGGACCCCCGTGGAACCCACGCTGCTTTTCGGCATAGATGATGGAATGGTACCATCCAATGCTGGATCTGGTTGCTACTGCTGCTGAGACGCGCCTTGCTGGCTAAGTTTGTTGATTTGCTCCTACTGCATGTTATATTTGCGTTCCAAGTCCTGAATTCGATCTACTTCATGCTTATTCTTTCTGGCACGACTTCTGTAGCTGTCGTTCCAATCCGCAAACCCCAGAAGCCACGGAACCATGCCTTTGCCTCGTGTTCGTCCCGGGTGTTCAGGATTCTTGAGGGCGCGCGAAAGCTCGTCCTTCTCTCTCTCGGGCTCGTACACACCCGCTCGAGCTTCCTGTCTTTGGGTCCAACTTTCCCCCATGTGCATAAAACCAAGTCCTGCACCTCTCAGGCCAAGTCTCTGTTACTGGAGTGACCCCTACAGCCTTCATGTTTTTCTCAGATTCATCCCACTTAGGCAACCCAGACTTGTAGCCGCCTGGCCCCAGACGATGGTGCCATGTTTTTTTGTTGGCATTTATCTTGTTTATTCTCGACCGTTTCTTAGCTTCTTCTGATTCCTTGAACTTCACAAATTCGTCCCAGTCATCTGCTAACTTCACATATTCTCCTTTGAATTCTGGAGTCTTCTTTTCGTTTTTCACGTAACTTTTCCATAATCTTTTCTTCCAAGACTGGAATTGTGTGTCCATCTTCTTAAGAGCACACTTCTTGACTTTCGCCCGTTGGAGATCCGTGAGATCCTCTGGTAGGGTGAAATGTTTCATGAGCTCCTCCCAAAGCAGATCTTTTTCTCTTTGGCTGACAAAAGAAACTGCTTGGGTATCTTTTGGCTGATTCCATTCTTGAACGGTGATCGGGATTTGGTCCCTAACGATAAGTCCGCATTGACGTATAAATTTGTCCGCATTCTCTTTAGGAGCAATCGGTTCACCATCTGCTCTGATTTGATCGATGTTAAACTTTACGCCTTGTTTCAACTTTTTTGTCGGGCCACGTTTAACCCTTGTAGAAGATTTGCTCGATCCGGAGGGCTAAAAGGAAGAAAGATTCGTTAATATATACAAATCAATCAATACATCTGATGATCGCCAGAGGGCAAATTAATACCTCGCCGGACTCTGTTAAATGGACAAAATTTTCTTCGCCATCGTCATTGTCAGCTGGTTCGCCTTCGTCTCTTGGTTGTTCTTCCTCAATTCCCTCACCGGATGGGTTAAGGTATTGTGAGTCATCATCTACTTCATTCTCTTCGTTTCCGGAGCGTATTAGGTCGTACATGGCATTCTCTTGATCATGGTATCTGTCTCTACCGTCCATAGCTTAACTAATCCAGAACAAATATAAAACAATTAGAATGCATTCAATAAGCAGAACCGTAGATATGCAAATCAATACAAGGCAATGCAACAATACGATCATATAATATCACTAATACATCATCGAATAGTATCACTAATACATCATCGAATATAATATCACTAATACAGATCTAGTTGACGTCTCGCGGCGCAGATGGTGGACACCCAAAGATAAGGAACTATGACAGGATCATAGCTCGGGTGTGATCCCTGAAGAACCTGCCAGGTATTGGAGAACCTGGCGTCCAACGCAGCCATGTAGCGTCGGACGTGCTCGTCCTCCTCCCTGACACGGCGACGTACCACCTCCGCAGGGGCCGGCTCCCTCTGCACCGACAGTGGTCCACGCGACCGCCACCAAATAACCTCCGGGTCGACGACGGGACCCTCATTCCTCACCAAGCTCCGCGCCCCAGAAGGCAGCACCTCCCAGTGCCAGCCCGGCGGAGCCCAGTCCCGGACATGGCGCCTCTCAAGCAGGTGGTTGCCGCCGAGTCGATGACGAGGATGCGGGATGGGCATCGTCGACTCGACGGCTACGCTATGCAATCGATTCGACAGTTAGGCAAGATGCTTTATATGCAATATGTCAATTAGCAAATCAGCAACATCTAAACATTTAAAACATACATTTAAACATGCATCTAAACATCTAAAAAATGAACAAAATTTGAGGAGGAGAGGCATTTTATCTAATATAAAACATACATCAATGCAACAATATAACATGTATTTTATCTAACATACACATACACATCAACATCAAACATACATCAATATAAAACATATGTTTCTTTTCTCTGATGAACATGGAAATTTGTTCAATTAGCATACATAAATAAAAAAACAAAGGCGTGTGGCCTTTTTTTGTTTACATAGTGTCCGACCTCTTTTTGAACACAAGGACACATACACATCAACATAAAACATACAAATACAACAATACAAACATACATCGATATATTCTATTATTTTGCATTTTATTCTCCCGTTTGCTAGTACAACAAATACAAATATGCACAACAATACAACAATACAACAAATACAAATACAAATTTGGAGGAGGACGGATCGGGCTTACAAATATGCGGCGCCGGAGACGGATCAGAGCGCTGGAGGCGGACGTTCGCCGGAGACGGAGGAGGACGTACGCCGGAGGCGGGGAGGAGCGGCGCCGGTGCTCGGGCTCGGGCCGCGGCGGCGCTTGGAGGAGCGGTCGGGGATCGAGGCGGGCTCGCGCGTGGAGGGAGAGGGGGTCGGGGATTGCGCGGCCGGCCGGCTGGGAGGAGCGGCGCCGACGGAGCTGAGGGCGACGGTGTTCGCCGGCGGAGCTGAGGGCGACGACATGATCCGGCAGCCTAGCGGCGTAGTGGTGGGATTCGGCGTCGGGGGAGAAAATGAGGAGGGAGAAGGGGGGCTTAAATAGCCCTGGACCTTTAGTCCCGGTTGGTGGCTCCAACCGGGACTAAAGCCCCTTTAGTCCCGGTTGGTGATACCAACTAAAGGTCCTCCCTTTAGTCCCGGTTGGTGATACCAACCGGGCCTAAAGAGGCCTTTTCGGCGGCCCAAATTCGCGCGGGAAGGGACCTTTAGTCCCGGTTGGTGATACCAACCGGTACTAAAGGTCTATTTTCTCTTTTTTTGTTTTTTTGTTTTTATATTTAGTCCCGGCTGTGGTGGGAGTTTAGTCCCACCTCGCTAGTTGAGGAGCACGACGACCAGCTTATAAGCCCCGCTGTGAGAGAGGCAGCACGAGCCTCTCTCAAACCGAACATGTGCCTACTATGTCGCTGTTACTAAAGTGAAAATAGATGCTCTTATAGAGAAAATTCAACCTAAATTCAAAGTGCTAGTAAATTCAAAGTGCTAGTAAATTCAAAGTGTTAGTTAACTAGCACTTTGAATTTAGGTTGAATTTTCTCTATAAGCGCATCTGTTTTCATTTTTGCTATTTTTTTATGTTATTTTTTTTGCATATTAAAAGTTCTTAACAGAAAATACTTTATGAATATTCTTTTTGCTATTAAAGTTTTTAACAAAAATAACTTTGATAATTTTAGTTGCATAAATTTTATATAATATTAAGTTAAATAACTTTGATCGGACGAAAACACGTCTATTACAAAGGGATTTCAATTTTTTAAACATATTTTAACTCAAGACTTTTTCTGCATTCAATATGCACCATTCAAAGCCACATCATCACTTTTCAACCCTTTTCTGACTTCATTTGCTATTTTTCATGCATTTCATGATTTATTTTGAGCTAAAATGACATTGAATTGAAAAACACTGCAAATGAACTCTGAAATGGTTGAAAGTTGGCATGGTATCATAATTTCACCCACATAGCATGTGCTAAAAAGTTGAGAGGGTTACAGGAAAAACTGGACGCACTTCGTGTACAAACTGGACAATCTCTTTCGAAGTATCAGGGTTTTGGACGAAAACACGTCTATTACAAAGGGATTTCAATTTTTTAAACATATTTTAACTCAAGACTTTTTCTGCATTCAATATGCACCATTCAAAGCCACATCATCACTTTTCAACCATTTTCTGACTTCATTTGCTATTTTTCATGCATTTCATGATTTATTTTGAGCTAAAATGACACTGAATTGAAAAGCACTGCAAATGAACTCTGAAATGGTTGAAAGTTGGCATGGTATCATAATTTCACCCACATAGCATGTGCTAAAAAGTTGAGAGGGTTACAGGAAAAACTGGATGCACTTCGTGTACAAACTGGACAATCTCTTTCGAAGTATCAGGGTTTCGGACGAAAACACGTCTATTACAAAGGGATTTCAATTTTTTAAACATATTTTAACTCAAGACTTTTTTTGCATTCAATATGCACCATTCAAAGCCACATCATCACTTTTCAACCGTTTTCTGACTTCATTTGCTATTTTTCATGCATTTCATGATTTATTTTGAGCTAAAATGACCCTGAATTGAAAAGCACTGCAAATTGACTTTGAAATGGTTGAAAGTTGGCATGGTATCATAATTTCACTCACATAGCATGTGCTAAAAAGTTGAGAGGGTTACAGGAAAAACTGGATGCACTTCGTGTACAAACTGGACCATCTCCTTCGAAGTATGAGGGTTTCGGACGAAAACTCATCTGTTACAAAGGCATTTCATTTTTTAACTTATTTCAACTCCAGACTTTTTGTGCGTTCAATATGAACCATTCTAAGCCACATCCTCAAATTTCAAACCTTTCTAACTTCATTTGCTATTTTTCATCCATTTAATGAATTGTTTTGAGCTAAATGACCCTGAAATTAAAAAGCACCACAAATGAACTCTGAAAAGGTTGAAACTTGGCATGGTATCATCATTTCACCCACATAGCATGTGCTAAAAAGTTGAGAGGGTTACAACAAAAACTGGATGCACTTCGTGTACAAAACTGGACCATCCCGGCTACTCACTAGAGAAGAAAAGTGATGACGGTGCAGCCAATCACATCCCAGAGTGGGATCTTGGGGTATAAAAAATTTTCTTCGCGTGTGTCCCTTGATTATTGCGCCATAACCATGGACAATCTTCATCATTTAACAGGATGCTTGGGTCAGTCTTCACTACGAAGGGAGGAATTTCATCAAACTTTTCATAATCTTGTGACATGTCTGTCTTGTCCTCCACTCCCACGATGTTTCTTTTCCCAGAAAGCACTATGTGGCGCTTTGGCTCATCGTATGATGTATCCGCTTTCTTATCTTTCCTTTTTCTCGGTTTGGTAGACATGTCCTTCACATAGAAAACTTGCGCCACATCATTGGCTAGAACGAATGGTTCGTCTGTGTGCCCAAGATTGTTGAGATCCACTGTTGTCATTTCGTACTGCGGGGCTACCATTACCCCTCCTCCAGTCAGATTGGCCCATTTGCACCGGAACAAAGGGACCTTCAAATCACCTCCATAGTCAAGTTCCCATATCTCCTCTATGTAACCATAATATGTGTCATTTTCCTTGCTGTTTGCCGCATCGTCAAAGCGGACACCACTGTTTTGGTTGGTGCTCTTTTTATCTTGGGCGATCGTGTAAAATGTATTCCCATTTATCTCGTACCCTTGGAAAGTCAATATAGTCGAAGATGGTCTCTTGGCCAACAAGTACAAGTCATCTTCAACATTGTCGTCATTCATGAGATGTGTTCGCAACCAACCGCCGAAAGCCTCAATGTGTGTACGTTGAATCCAGGGGTAAGACTTCTCCGGGTTCTTCGAGCATATAATATCCATGTGTTTCTCGATATACGGGGTCACCAAGGTAGAATTCTGTAGAACTGTGTAGTGTGCTTGCGCCCAAGAATGCCCGTCCCTACATATTATTGATTTTGGTCCAAGCGTGCCTTTTCCACGCAGTCTCCCCTCATGCCGCGATTGAGGAACACCAATCGGCTTAATGTCAGGAATAAAGTCAACACAAAACTCAATAACCTCCCCTGTTTCATGGCCCTTGGAGATGCTTCCTTCTGGACTAGCACGGTTACGAACATATTTCTTTAAGACTCCCATGAACCTCTCAAAGGGGAACATATTGTGTAGAAATACAGGACCCAGAATGGCAATCTCTTCGACTAGGTGAACTAGGACGTGCGTCATAATATTGAAGAAGGATGATGGGAACACCAACTCGAAACTGACAAGACATTGGACCAAATCATTCTGTAAGCTTGGTAGGATTTCTGGATCGATTACCTTCTGAGAAATTGCATTGAGGAATGAACATAGCTTCACAATGGCTAATCGAACATTTTCTGGTAGAAGCCCCCTCAACGCAACCGGAAGCAATTGCGTCATGATCACGTGGCAGTCATGAGACTTTAGGTTTTGGAATTTTTTCTCTGCCATATTTATTATTTCCTTTATATTCGACGAGAAGCCAGACGGGACCTTCATACTGAGCAGGCATTCAAAGAAGATTTCCTTCTCTGCTTTGGTAAGAGCGTAGCTGGAAGGACCTTGATACTGCTTTGGATGCATGCCGTTGTTTTTGTGCACACGTTGCTGGTCCTCCCGTGCCTCCGGCGTATCTTTTGTCTTCCCATACATGCCCAGGAAGCCTAGCAGGTTCACGCAAAGATTCTTCGTCACGTGCATCACGTCGATTGCAGAGCGGACCTCTAGGACTTTCCAATATTCTAGCTCCCAAAATATAGATTTCTCCTTCCACATGGGTGTGCGTCCCTTAGCGTTAGTCGGAACAGATTGTCCGCCAAGACCCTTTCCAAATATTACTTGTAAATCCTTGACCATATCAAGTATGTCATCACCAGTACGGAGGACGGGCTTCTTCCGGTGTTCTGCCTCACCTTTGAAATGCTTGCCTTTCTTTATTAAGGCATGCTTGGTCGGAAGAAATCGACGATGTCCCAGGTACACATTCTTCTTGCATTTGTCCAAATATATACTTTCAGTCTCATCTAAACAGTGCGTGCATGCATGGTATCCCTTGTTTGTCTGTCCTGAAAGGTTACTAAGAGCAGGCCAATCATTGATGGTTACAAATAGCAACGCTCGCAGGTCAAATTCCTGCTGTTTGTGCTCATCCCATGCACGTACACCTTTTTTATTCCACAGCTGTAAAAGTTCATCAACTAATGGCCTTAGGTACACATCAATGTCATTGCCGGGTTGCTTAGGGCCTTGGATGAGCACTGGCATCATAATGAACTTCCGCTTCATGCACAACCAAGGAGGAAGGTTATAGATACATAGAGTCACAAGCCATGTGCTATGCTTGCTGCTCTGCTCCCCAAATGGATTAATGCCATCTGCACTTAAACCAAACCATAAGTTCCTTGGGTCATCTTCAAAGTCCGGCCACTCTCTCTCGATTTTTCTCCACTGCGACCCATCAACGGGTACTCTCAACTTCTCGTCTTTCTTACGGTCTTCTTTGTGCCATCGCAACGACTTGGCATGCTCTTTGTTTTGGAAAAAATGTTTCAACCGTGGTATTATAGGAGCATACCACATCACCTTGGCAGGAATCCTCTTCCTGGGGCGCTCGCCCTGAACATCATCACCAGGGTCATCGCGACCGATCTTATATCGCAATGCATTGCATACCGGGCATGCATTCAAATTCTCGTACTCACCGCGGTAGAGGATGCAGTCATTAGGGCATGCATGTATCTTCTGCACCTCCAATCCTAGAGGGCAGACAACCTTCTTTGCTTCGTATGTACTGTCGGGCAATTCTTTGTCCTTTGGAAGCTTATTCTTCATTATTTTCAGCACCTTTTCAAATGCCTTGTCAGATACACCATTCTCTGCCTTCCATTGCAGCAATTCCAGTGTGGTACCGAGCTTTGTGTTGTCATCTTCGCAATTTGGGTACAACCCTTTTTTGTGATCCTCTAACATGCGCTGCAACTTCAACTTCTCCTTTTCACTTTCGCAATTTCTCTTTGCATCAGCAATGGCCCGACCAAGATCATCAGCGGGCTCATCTGATGCCTCAGCTTCTTCTTCTTCATTCTCTTCCCCCATTGTAGTACCATCATATTCAGGATACCTAGGATAGTTGTCGTCATCCTCTTCTTCTTCATTCTCTTCCATTAGAACCCCTCTTTCTCCGTGCTTGGTCCAACAATTATAGCCGGACATGAAACCGGACGTAAACAGGTGGACGTGAATCTGTTTTGAGCTAGAGTAAGTCTTATCATTCTTACACACACCACATGGACAACACATAAAACCATCCCGCTTGTTTGCCTCAGCCGCACGCAAAAAACTCTGCACGCCATTAATGAACTGGGGAGAGCGTCGGTCATCGTACATCCATTGCCGGTTCATCTTCATTACACAACACCGAAAATACCAAATTAATACAAGTTCATACATAAAGTTCATACAAACTTATTTTCTCATAAAACAACATACAACTATCTAGATAAAACATTTAAATGCAACAACAAATGTGATCAAAATCGCAACTAAGGTAGCAATTGATCCAACAGCATAATGATACCAAGCCTCTTTATTAATGGCATATTTTCTAATCTTTCTAATCTTCAAGCGCATTGCATCCATCTTGATCTTGTGATCATCGACGACATCGGCAACGTACAACTCCAATTTCATCTTCTCTTCTTCAACTCTTTTCAATTTTCCTTTCAAATCCTCGTTTTATTTTTCAACTAAATTTAACTTCTCGACAATAGGGTCGGTTGGTATTTCCGGTTCAACTACCTCCTAGATAAAAATATCTATGTCAACTTGATGGGCATAATTGTCATTAACACGAAATGCAACAAATAGTTATAAAAGAGAATATACCACATCCGAATCGTAAACCGGACGAGGGCCGACGGGCACGGATATCATAACCATGGCACTATATATAACAACAATCATACAAGTAAGAAAATTATGCAAGTAACTATCTAAATCATACAAATACGTTTTTTTAATAAAAATGATAAGAACACAAGATGAGGCTCACCAAGGTGGTGCCGGCGACGGGACGGTGCGGGCGATCGATGTTGGTTAGGACGGGGACGGGAAGGCACACTAAGTAAACCACACCTACACATATGCAAACTAAGGAGTTAATTTGAGCTCAAATTGCATATAAATCAAAAAAACTACCACATAATTACACCCAAACTAAAACCCACAAATCACTATACTTATAAAGCATTGCACGAGCTGATCTAGCAATAAGAGATGAAAGGACAAAGTTGCTAACCTTTGTGGACACTTGGATGGATTGGGGTGCCTCAAATCTTGACAAATCTTGGCAAAAATGGAGGGAGGAGCTCGAGCTAGGGGAAGAACAGAGAGGGGAATTCGAATGGAGAAAACAGAGAAATGGAGTCGGGCTGGATGAAGGGTTTATATAGGGAAAGCTTTAGTCCCGGTTTGTATAACGAACCGGGACTAAAGGTCCACCTATAGTCCCAGTTTGTATCACAAACCGGGACTAAAAGGGCTCGTGGGAGCCCCAGGCTGACACCAGCCTGCCACCACCCCTTTAGTCCCGGTTTGTGATACAAACCGGGACTATAGGTCTAGAATGAACCGGGACTAATGGGGCCCGTACACCCCGACCGCTCCTAGCCGTTGGAACCGGGACTAATGGACACATTAGTCCCGATCCAAAGCCAAACCGGGACTAAAGGTTGAAACGGAAGGCCTGTTTTCTACTAGTGTCCCCTCAGAATGTGCCTTGGCACAGATTTTGTTCCTATATCTCTGAAAGGTTTTCCCTTGACTCTGTTTGTGACATTGTAAACTCCTTCCATGCAGTTACTCAGACATCTACTGTGGCTGTGTATGTGGAGCAGTTTGAGCAACTGGTGAACAACACGAGAAGAGAAAACCCTGCTATTCCCAATGATTATTATGTAACAAGTTTCCTGTCTGGGTTAAACCCTTACATCAGAGGACATGTGGAGTGTTTCAAACCTACAGATATGCAGACTGCAGTTTGGTATGCCAGAAGAATGGAAAAAGCAACTGCACCTGTGCCCACAAAACCTTACAATCCTCAGCCTAAAAGACAGGTGGTGTTTGAGCAAGCTAAACAGGCTACTAGTCCTCCATCCCAAAACAAGAATGCAATTATTCAGCAGGCCAAGCAGAACCAAGTGTGCTACAAATGCAGAGAACCCTGGGTGCCTGGTCACAGACAGGTGTGCAAGATGAGCCAGAAGGCTCAAATCCAAGCTCTACAAGCTAAAGAGGAGGAAAATGCTGAGATAATTTTTGTCACTGATGCTGATGATCCAGATCTGGAGCAGTATGAACCTCTTAATGACACTACTATACTACAGGTATCAATGCATGCTGCTATGGGTATAGGTGTGGCCAAAAATACTTTCATCCTATCTGTCAAGATTGGGTCCATAATGGTCACATCCCTGGTTGACAGTGGTAGTACTTCCACATTTGTTTCTCCTGAAATGGTTGCTAAGTTACCTGTTGCTCCAGTCCCTACTCCTAAGGTGAAAGTGGTTGTGGTCAGTGGAGGAATTCTTTGGAATGAATTTTCTTGTATTAACTGTCCTTATGAAATTCAGGGCAATAGTTTCAATGATAGCTTCAGAGTTCTGAAACTTAAGGGCTATGATATGATACTGGGGGTGGATTGGTTGAGAAAGTATAGTCCTGTTCAGTTGGACTTTGTAAAAATGGAAATGAAGATTACTCCTCCCCAGGGACAAATGTTAACCTTTGTAGATGAAACAGTTCCACAAGGCCACCCTGTTGAAACTAAGGATAAGGCTGAAACATTGTTGGACCAAGCTGTGTGTGGTTTCTTCCTGCTCACTGCTTTTTGTTCCATGGAAGTGGTGGGCAATCAGGAATTACCTGATGAACTGCAACAAGTGTTACAAAAGTTTGATAAAGTGTTTGCTCAACCTACTTTTCTACCTCCTGCAAGACCATGTGATCACATAATTCCATTGGTAGATGAAAATCAAGTGGTAAATCAGAGGCCCTACAGATTGCCACATCACTAGAAAGAGGCTTTGGAGAAAATAATATTGGAAATGCTCAAATCAGGAGTGATCAGACCAAGCACTAGTCCCTTTTCTTCCCCTGCCTTGCTGGTAAAGAAGAAGGATGGCACTTGGAGACTCTGTACTGATTATAGGAAACTCAACAAGATCACAATTAAGAACAAATACCCTATACCAGTGATTTTGGATTTGCTGGATAAACTCAAAGGAGATAAAATATTTTCGAAGATTGATTTGAGAAATGGTTATCATCAAATCAGGATGGCTGAAGCAGATATTCACAAAACTGCATTTTTCCACTCACATGGGGCTCTATGAATACCTGGTTATGTCCTTTGGACTAACTAATGGCCCTCCTTCCTTTCAAGCACTCATGAATCTGCTGTTTGGTCTCTTAAAGTTTTTGGTAGTGTTCTTTGATGATATCTTAGTGTTCAGTATGTCATTGGAGGAACACAAAGAACATCTAACTCAGGTGTTAGGCATATTAAGAGACAACCAGTTATTTGCTAAACTAGAAAAGTGTTCCTTTGGGCAATCAGAAGTGGAATATCTTGGACATGTGATTAATCAAGAGGGGGTAGCTACTGACCCTGCAAAAATTGCTGCTATTAAAGAATGGCCAGCACCTAGAAATGTTACTGAGCTGAGAAGTTTCTTAGGACTAAGTGGGTATTACAGGAGATTCATTCAGGGCTATGGAGTAATATGCAGACCACTATTTGATAGTCTGAAAAAGGACTCCTTTGTGTGGTCCAATGCACAACAAATGGCCTTTGAAACTCTCAAGGCAAAACTCACAAATGCTCCAGTTTTAGCCCTGCCTGATTTCACAAAGCCTTTCATTCTAGAGGCTGATGCTTGTGGATATGGTCTGGGAGCTGTTTTAATGCAAGAAGGCAGGCCACTATCTTATTTCAGCAAAGCAATTGGACCAAAGGCAGCAGCTTTATCCACCTATGATAAGGAAGCATTGGCAATTATTGAAGCTATTAAAAAATGGAAGCACTACTTCTCTGCTGCATCTCTAGTGATTAGAACTGATCAGGAGAGTTTGAAATACATACAAGAACAGAAGATAACTGAAGGTGTTCAACACAAATTGTTGCTTAAGCTGCTGGGATACAATTTTTCTATAGAATACAAGAGAGGAAAAGAAAACAAAGTAGCTGATGCTCTCTCAAGAGTTAAGTACATGATCTTTGCTCTTACTGCTAGTGCCTCCACCCCTGTATGGGTCACTGAAGTGGTGAAAAGTTACCAGGATGTTCAGAGAATTAAAGACCTGATTGCTGAATGTACTGTTAGCAAAAACAGTGACTCCTCTTACACATTCAAAAATGGAATCCTCAGATTTCACAATAGAATTGTGGTAGGCAAAGCAACTGCCTTGAAGCTGGATATTCTGAAATCATTTCACACTTCTGAACTAGGAGGGCATTCTGGAGAAAGAGCAACTTATCAAAGAATCAAGTTAATATTCCACTGGCAGGGCATGAAGCAAGAAGTAATTGAATTCATCAAGCAGTGCCCTGTGTGCCAAATCAATAAATCTGAACATACACCTTACCCTGGGTTGTTAGAACCCCTGCCAATGCCTGATTTCGCTTGGGCCCATATTAGTATGGATTTTGTGGAGGGCCTGCCTACTTCTGAGAACAAAAACTTGATCCTGGTGGTTGTGGATAGATTCACTAAATATGCACATTTCATAGCAATGCAACACCCAATCACTATGCAGTCTATGGCCAGAGCTTTCTCAGATACAGTCTTCAAATTACATGGTATGCCTTTGGTTATTGTCACTGACAGGGATAGGATCTTCACCAGCCACCTGTGGCAGCAATTGTTCAAGTCCCTCAACATCAAACTCCACTTGAGCACCAGCTATCACCCCCAGACAGATGGCCAAACAGAAAGAGTTAATCAGTGCCTGGAGAATTATCTGAGATGCATGTGTTTCAGGCAACCTAAGAAGTGGCATGGTTGGTTAGCTCTAGCTGAGTGGTGGTATAATACCAGCTTTCATACTGCACTAAAAATGACTCCCTTCCAGGCACTCTATGGGTTTCCTCCACCTATGATAGCAGAGTCCGCTCTTCCTGATTCCATCTCTGATAACACTGAAGATCTGCTACAGAACAGAGAGTTGGCCCTAGAAGTGACCAAGCAAAATCTCTTGAAGGCACAATCCAGGATGAAACATTTTGCTGATAAAAAGAGAAAAGAAAGGACTTTTGAAGTGGGTTCCATGGTGTACTTGAAACTGCAGCCATACAGGCACACGTCCCTGAGTTTACACAAGCACTTGAAACTACATTCCAGATTCTATGGCCCTTTCAGAATTCTGAAGAAAGTTGGCCAAGTGGCCTATCAGTTACTGCTGCCTGAAGGGTGCCAAATGCATGATACCTTCCATGTGAGCCAGCTTAAACAACACTTGGGGCCGCAAGTGGTTCCTTCTAAACACCTGCCCTTGGTTGATTCTGATGGCTGCATCAAAATGGAACCAGAAGCAGTGTTGGACAGGAAGTTGATTCCTAGACCCCGAGGCAGTATCAGCATTCCAGTGGTGAGATGGTTTGTCAAGTGGGTGAATTTGCCTCCAGAAGCTGCTACTTGGGAGGATGCAGCGTTCATTCAAAAAGTTTTCCCCTCATTTCAAGCTTGAGGACAAGCTTCATCTTATTAGGGGGGTATTGTCAGGCTACAGAGTACCTTCCCCTGTTTCTATCTTGCCGTGTTAAATATGAAGCCTAGATCCCACATCCAACGGCTTACAAGCATCCATAACGGTTCGCCGATTGATCCTGTTGTGCGCCGTTGATCTTTCATCGGACGGATCCTATGCATCGTCGTGTCGCTGTTCTCTTTCCGGCAAGAGCGCTCCTCTGCTTTTTCTCTTTGCTTTAGTGTAATGGCTATATAGCCAGCCTCACCCTCTCCATTCGTGTCATGTAAAAATTGCACTTGGGTATAAACCCTAGCCGCCGGTGGCGAGCTACCTCTACTTTCCCCTTTGAGATAATAGAAACCCTAGCTTAATTCCTCTGATTTTGCTATGAATTTGATGAGATCAGTCCCCATATTGTGCTTAGTTTAGTTCGGGTCCTGACATCTACGTACACACACTTGTTATCTCATGGGAAGGGAGGAGGCTCAGCATCAAGATTTTTTGCTCGTGATCTGTGGAAGTCATGAGCACCGCACAGCTAGTCATGAAGATTTTTTGCTCAAGAATCGTCCGTGGGCGCGCGTGGCCTTCTTCCGCATAATGATGCCTGAGCCTTGTGCTGTCACCTGTCAGTCGCCTGAGAACATAAATCACCTGCTGCTGCTGCTGCTGGAGTTTTCCTTGGCCCGTGAGGTTTTGGTACCAAATTCTGTTGATGGTCTGTCTCCGTCAGAGTGGCGGCCGCGACACCGTTACAATGCAGCTGGGTGGTCGCCTGTGACATACTGCCCTAGCACGCGCTGTATGATAAACTCCTTCTCTTTTTTAACACAGAAGACGCGTGTTCCTGAAAAGCAAAGAGGCACTCACAGGTTCCGTGATAGCTCCAAGATTCATTCAGAAGTTCCTGCTGATAATAACCCGAGTTCAAAGGTAGTAAAAGATTCAGCCATAAGTTATCTGAAAAATGTGTGGCGTGCCAGACTCTGAACATGTAGTATATGAACTAAAATTCTTCTGATGTCATCTCATGATCTATGCTGTCCAGCCTAGCTTGTGAGGGCGCCCTTGCCATTTCTTGCCACATAGCTGCTTAGACGGGGGCGACATGTTCAGTGGGTGCGCCATCTTTGGCATTCCAAATCTGAAGAATTCTCAACCGTCAACATGGGCTCAACAATCTACGTACCCTTCCTTTTACTTATTCTATATATACATATGTATATACTCTCCCCCCTACCCCTAGTCCTAGGTGTATAAATACCACTCAGCCTATGCGCCCCAAGCCCACTAATCAAATCACTCGTCTAATCAGGGTAGCTAGCCGGCAATGGAGACGTGCCAGAGGAAGAAGAAGCAGCTCGCCCCATTGCTGATCCTGGCCATGCTCCTCGTCGCCTCCTGTAAGTCAAAACCATCTTTATTTATCTCTATTAATAAAGGGGCTATTGCTTCTGCCCGTCCGTCCAATACTTACCCTCAAAGTTGCTACAAATTACGCACTATGCCATTTATAAATCAGAAAAAAACGATTTGTTTTTACCATCACAAGTCTTTACCTACTAATAAAGGGGCTATTGATTCTGTCCGTCCGTCCAATAATTACCCTCAAAGTTGCTACAAATTATGCACCATGCCATCTATAAATCAGAAAAAAATGATTCATTTTTTTCCATCTATAGCTCCCAGAGAGTGAGTGTGACTAAGGCCTTCAGATCCTTTGGTGAGTAGTTGTCGCACTGTCTCGTCGTGCACCACTCCACTAACCCATCCGCAGTTCCAGGAGCTTGGTCAAGCCTTCCAAGAGTAGTCCAAACCCATGCCCAGACTGTCCTCGAAAATACGCAGTTGAGGAGTATGTGTCGTATAGATTCGACGTGCCGATCACATAGCAGGCACACACGGTTGATGTGGGAGGCCTCTCCGGGCCGGCCTATCTGATGTCCAACATCGGTTCCTCATCGCTAGCCAAGTAAAAAAACGATATTGAAGCGGAGCTCTGTTTCCACACCACTTTCGCGTATGGTACCACCTCTCTCCCTATGAATTTGGCCATGTATGCTGACCTCGCTGAGTAAGCCGCGGTTGTTTCTCAGGCCCATCTGATATTATCTCCGCGTCAGCTCCACGGTAGCGATTTTCTGCCATAATCTGAGGTATTCGTCTATGGCCTGCAGGGCCTGTCCGGGCCCGACATCCCTTGCCCAGGTATTTCCCTGCAAGGCCTGCTCCACCGTCCGTGTTGTTTTGATCCTTGTTGCCACCATGTCGTAGACTACCGGTGAATGGTCCCGGATTCTATACCCGTCTATCTAGCGATCCTCCCAGAACCAAGTCTCATACTTCAACAAACGCAGCTGCCTGGAAGATGGCCCTCGCCTCGTCCGAAATGGGTATGTCCAACTCCCTCCATGGCCGTTGCTGATCCATTCTTCACAACCATAGCCATCGTGCTTGCAATGCGTGATTGAGCCATCATAGGTTGGGCATGCCAAGGCCACCCGCCCACTTGGGCATACACACCTGCTCCCACGCCATTGAGTAACTACTGCCACTGGCCTCCTTTTGCGCACACCACAAGAAACCCTTGCAGATCTTCTCAAGCGCCTTTAACGTCTTGGCCAGGAGCTCCATCGCCATTAGAGCATGAATGGGGATAGCCCACAGGACTGAAGTTATCAACAGAAGACACCCGCTCTTGGGTAGAGAGTAGAGACCTACCGCGCTAGGTGGGCAATTTGTTGGCTAGCCGATCCACCATGTATTGGTAATGGACGGCTAACTGCTTGCGAATGCTGAGAGGTAACCAAGGTATTTACACGAGAATGCGCCGATCGTGCAACCCAATATGTTCTGCGTCAAATCCACTTGTTCCGTGGAGCATCTGATGGGTAACGTTACGCTCTTCCGAAAGTTCACTCTTAGACCTGACGCCTCCCCGAAGGCCTCCAAGATCTCTACGCATGCATTGAGCTCCACCTCTCTAGGTTTAATGAAAAGCACGACGTGGTCTGCATATATTGACATCCACTGGTTTAGTCCTTTGTTTTCCAATGGTTTGAAGATGCCTGAATCTGCCGCCCTTGCAAACATACGGTGCAGGATCTCCATCACCAGTATGAACAACATTGGCAAAACTGGGTCGCCCTGTCTCATGCCGCGTCGTGGGAGGATTGTGTCCTCGGGAACACCGTTGATTAAAACCTT
This sequence comes from Elymus sibiricus, assembly GCA_039707655.1. NCBI lineage: Eukaryota > Viridiplantae > Streptophyta > Magnoliopsida > Poales > Poaceae > Elymus > Elymus sibiricus. The sequence goes on from CM077669.1 coordinate 129,619,211, forward strand.
GGTCGATGATGTGTATAGCAAGCCACAAATCAAATTCACCCATCTATGGCTGAAGCCTAACTTGGAGAGCACCTCGATTAAGAAGGGCGCATGCACGGTGTCGATGGCCTTTGATATATCCAGCTTCAGCATTATCGTCGGTAATCTAAGCGCATGCAGACGCCTCATTGTGCCTTGTACCATCATGAAATTGTCATGTATGGATCTACCGTGCACAAATGCGCTTTGATGTATGCCCACCAGCACCGGCAACTCTACAACCAGTCTTATAGATAAAATCTTCGCAACGATCTCGATCGGTCCTTGAACCAGGATAACCGGGCGAAAGTCCCCAATGTCCACGACCCCATCCACCTTAGGCAGAATCGTGATCAAAGCCTTGTTGATTGAACGGAGCCCTCAGACATCCATGCGGTGAAAGTAGTCTAACGCCCTCATGAAATCAGCTTGAATGATATGCCAACAAGTGTAGTAAAATCTTCGTGTGAACCTGTCGGGCCCGGGCGCTTTATCCATAGGCATCGTCTTGATCATCGCGAGCACCTTGTCCGCAGTGAAAGGTGAGTACAGATGAGACAGATCCCTCGTGGGCAGCCCTAGGCAGTCTAGGTCGAGCGTGAATGCCCTCTCCGGCGTTGTACCCAGCACATGCGTGTAGTAACCATCCACCGCTGCCACGATCTCATCATAACCCGAGAAGAATTGCATGCCCGAGATGGTGTTCCGCCGGCATCTGTGCGAGGCATGTAGATGAAAAAATGACGTATTTACGTCTCCCTCTCGCAGCCACAGAAGCCTCGATCGTTGCCTAGACATTGTCCGCTCGAGAGAAGAGAGCCCCGATAGCTTATTTTTGAGCAACCTCCGTAGTTGCATCTCCCCCTACGTCGGGTCTCGTACCTCTGACGCCACCTCAAGTTCGAGGATGATTTTCGTAGTGATCCCAATTTGGAGCTTTATAATTCCAATCCACCTATCGCTCCATCTTTGTAAATGTTTGACCGTGGCTCTTAGTTTGTCATCGAGTACCTTGAATGGGTTTCCAATAGATGGCATTGAGTCCCAAGCTTTATCCACTATTTAGGCAAAGTCTTCCTTCTTTGTCCAAAAAGGCTCAAATTTAAACCTTTTGCCCACTCAGAATTCCACATTGAGGTCAAGCAGTAATGGACAATGATCGGAGACCGACGTGCCCAAATCCGATGGAAAGGCAGGTGGATCCGCCTCCTCCCAAGAAATGGTGGCAAATATATGATCAATTTTCTAGAGAGTGGCATTCTCTCTCTCCTTGGACCATGTGTAACGTCGTCCGTTGAGGTAAATTTCCTTGAGCTCCAACGTGTTAAGGCATGATCTGAAGCGTGAGATCATTCTATGGTTGGCCCTATTCCTACTCACTACAGGAATCAGGTTCTTTGCCGTCTGCCATGGCTGACGGCAAAGGACCATACCACAGACGGCAAAGGTCTTTGCCGTCAACTGGCTGACAACACCTGTTTCGGCACTGCTGGCGCCGGTAATGAGCTTGTTTGCCGTCAGCCAGAGCACAACGGACGGCAACGACGATTTACCGTCAGCTGGCTGACGACAAAGGCCATTGACGGCAACGTATGGCTGTTAGCCACGTTAGGTGGCTAACGGCGTACTTTGTCGTCAGCCAGCGGACGGTAAACTTTGCCATCAACCCGTGACGTCATCAGTCCGGCGGCAGCACATCACCCCCTGCCAAAACTTTGCTGTATGCCGGGCCTATCGCCGTCTGCCAGCGGACGACAAAGTGACCAACTAGGTCAGACCTGATGCTCCCAGGTTGCATAGGCTGCTGTCACGTGGCACCTTTGCCGTCGGCTGACGGACAGCAAAGGGCTTTGCCGTCCGCTGGCAGACGGCAAAGTGCCTGTATGGCCCCTTTTTTGTTTGTTTTCTGTTAATTCCCTGCATTTGCACAACACATATATGATATATATATATATATATATATATATATATATATATATATATATATATATATATATATATATACATAGTTTCAGAAAGAGGCATAGGTCATGTATCCAACATCATCATGAAAGAGGCATAGGCCATGTATCCAACATCATCATGAAATATTTAACAAGAGAACACATAGGCTAGCAAAATACATAGTTTCACATTGTTCATCCATATATACACACATAGTTTCACATTGTTCATCAAATCTGCTAGCTTCCATCAATGAAAACAAGAAGTAAATACTAGCAGTCCATCAATGGTAGCTTCCAAGTGAATCAAATCTGTAGAAAATGAAGTAATTAAGACAGTTAGAAGAAGAAGAAGAAGAAGACTAAAAGAACAACAAGAAGAAGAAGACTAGAAGAAGAAGAAGACTAGAAGAAGAAGAAAACTAGAAGAAGAAGAAGAAGAAGAAGAAGAAGAAGAAGAAGAAGGAGTAGAAGATGGAGAAAAAGAGCTAACTTAGGTAAATAGGGCAAGTATTAGGTCATTATTAAGCTAACTTCGGTAATTATGCCATTTTTGAGCTAACTAAGCTTATTATGTCAATTTGGAGGAAAACAAGCTAAGTATATGACATTTATGACCTAACCAAGGTTATTATGCTATTTTTGACCTAACTAAGCTAATTATGTCATAAACGAAGTAAATAAGCTAAATTATGTCATTTGGGAGGATAATTAGCTAAGTATGTCTTTCTTTGGGAAAATGAGCCAAATAAGTGGCATATTAGGGCTAACTAGCATGTACGAAGCTAAGTATGCATTTGTTAAGCAAAACACTAGAGAAAACTTACCATCCTCGTCATCACGGAGGTGAAGCACCGGGGTTGCTCGGGCCGGTTTCACCTGGAGAAGGATGCCCTGGAGAAGGGTCGTGCGATGCAGCTCGGGAGTTATGCTGCACCAAAGATCATTTGCAATGTCTCGTTAGCATGATGACACTCAAATGTTAAGACTAGTAACTAATGACCATTCAAATGAAACTCACCGTTCCCGCCGCGGTAATGACTGGCATGGGCGGAGGGGTCTGACCGGTCTTCTCGCACATAGACTGCACATTTGGTTTTAACAAGTCAATCATATTAGTTATTAATGAAACGAACATTACATGCATGATTTGGCTAATATGAAGAAGAAACTTACCACGAAGAGCTCGTACATGGCCCGGTGAGACGCCTCGTTCCGTTCCCTCTCCTCCTTCAACAACCGAGCCATCTTTTGCTCCATGGCCAGTTGCTGCTCCGCCGCCAACCGGTCCCTCTCCTCCAGAAGTGCCTGGGTTTTCGCCCTCTCGCTCTAAATAGCAGCCTGCAACACCACTCCTCGTTAGCATTGTGATCATCGATGGCCACACACACAATGTAATGGAGGAAAGATAGATGAGTCCGTATAACTAACCTCGATGGCAAGATCGACTGGCTGTGGACGAGGCCTTCTGTCAGGCCAGGAGCTCGTTTGGCACGCCTTGATCTCCGGGAGAGTGAGAGGACAACGTATCAGTCCATCTCCAATGGCTATCGAGCCATGGGGCCTCCCGCCACCAGATATCATCACCAGCTCTGGATCGAAAGGATGCTGGCTCGGGTTAAAGTCCTCCCCTTTCCTCGCCTTCCCCTCCTGGTTGTACCTCACGAGCTTGTGGTGGGAGGAGATGTTGGTGAAGTTTTCCGGATGCGAGGTCAGACTCAGAGAATGCCTTGGCCTTCTTGTACGAGGCAGTATGGGCCATGGCATAGAGGTCGTACACCTCTGGCACCTCCATGTTATTGTGCTTTGCCTAAAATAGAGGAACAAAGTATTAGTAAAGGGCTCAAGCTAGCATGAAGAATGAATTGCATGAAAAATGAAGCAAACCACATACCCAGTTCTGCCCGAACTGAAATAAGTTGGCGTTGCCTTGATGGTGTGGCACACCAACCATTTGGGCACGCCGGTCCTTCACATTGTCGTGGACGGATCGCCATTGGCCTGTGCACCACCCATCCACCAATGCCTCCCAACAATCCATCTTATCCGCACACCATCTCGGGGGCACCTAAGTTAGTAAAGAGAAATTTGAACGCTACGCCTACGAATCAAATCAAGGAAACTATGTACAAGGCCTTAAGAATAGGTAATTACCTTCATGTACCGAGGCTTCTTCAGAAACTTATCGCGGCACGATGACTTATCCTTCTTAATACCACGCGTGGCGTAATAGTCTCGAACAGCCTGCACCCGAGCCTCGTGGCGTAAGTTCTGTAATAGGCGCTTGCACTTGGTATCGATAACAGTTGCAACGGCCTCCTCGTATCCCTCCTGACACCTATAGAAGGTCTGCAATCAAACTAGACAACACTTAGTAGTACAATAACTAGCTATTTTTAATTTTTAATTGCGTAAAGGAGAAATTACCCAAAAGCTATTGATCACCATGTCGGCCCTCGTGTGGCACAAGACATCGTTGATCACCTCCCCCGGCGGGGCCTCGGCGGCCTTGTAGTGCTCCCAGCTCCATCCTACCTCTGGAAGCTGACCCTCACCGGGCAACCTGACAAACCCCGGGAAATTTTGCCGGCAAAGCACACCAAGGATGGTGTTGGGCCTGCGGACTCCATCGGCGTGATCCCAACCCCTGCAGTATGACAAGGCCAACGCATTAGATATTTGAAGAAACGTGAAGGCAAAAGGTACAAAAAGAGTAAATGCACTTACTTCTCCCCATCAGGCCTAATCACCGGCCTCTGCTCGCGGGTCGCCGGCAGGGGCGGGAGCCGTGTACCACCACGCTGGTACACTTTCACCCCCTCAACCACCTCGCCCTCACTATCAGTAGACTCAGCCCTACCACCATCAGCATGGCCACCCGACCCCTCAGACGGATCCGGCCAGGTATCCCATCCGGACGTCTCCTGGGACGTAGCCCCTGTATCCGGAGTCTCGTGGGCCGAAGCCTCTAGGACCAGAGTCGCCTGGGACGTAGCCCCTAGGACCGGAGTCTCGTGGGCCGAACGCGAGTCAACCCGAGGCTCGTGGTCCGGAGTCCCCGTAGCCTCCACCTTAGACGGGTCCACCCTAGCAGTCCTGTGCTCGGATGAATGAGCTGGGGGTGGCGGCGAGGAAGGCGTATCAGTCCACCTACCTCTCCCGCGGCCACGTCCTGTACCTCTCTTCTTCCCTCCCCGACCTCCTCTCCCGGTGGCCGGCAACGTCGCCGACGAAGAAGAGCCCGCCGGTGTCCCAATACTGTCTATCAAAGCTCTCTGGAGAGATAGGGGTGGAATGGAAGTACCCCTCGCGCGGGTCGTCGTCCGCTCTGGACCTGCGCCCACCATCTTTCAACACCTGCCATGACAAAGAGTAAACGAAATTAGTACAACATAAAAATAATGAATACCTGACATGAATAATAATATGTACATAATTAAAGTTGAGATGCATACGAACTAATAATAGTCTGGATCGTCGTCATCAATAAATGCATCATCATCATCACTATCACGCGTGTCGTCATGAATCTCGTGCTCATCGGGTTTAGCGGCATCAACATGTGGAAGGCCTTTCTACAATCGGTGAAGCATTGACAGGTCATCCGCAGAAGTAACCTCTTCTTCTTCCGGCTCTTCTTATTCCGGCTCAGAGGTGAAGTCGGATTCACTATCGCTGTCTACTTCCATATTCTGGGGTAAAGTAGAGCGGTTCTTGAAACGTTTTTTGGAAAGACGTGTTTCTTGGAAGAATTCTCCTTCATATGTGTCTGGGTTAATGTGAGGTTCATAATCCTCTTCATTGGGGGGAGTTGGTCTAGCATGTGGCGGCACTTCATACACGACATCCCAACCATTTAGATTTTTATCAGTTTGGCAGGCCCACGGTAGATAGAAAACTTGGGTCGCCTGTTGAGCCATAATATAAACATCGGGAACATCTAAATGGGTGCTTTGTTTGATTTCGACTAGCCCTATATGTTCATGAGTCCTTCTAGTCTCCTTTGGCTGGAACCAATAACATTTGAAGACTACGACGTTCGGTGGGTTTTCACCATAGAATAGAAGTTCATAAATTGCTTCAACTCTTCCATAATACTCGGTAACTCCTTCGCCGATAGCGGAGACACCACAATTTGTAGTTTTTCGGTCGGCCATAGATTGCTCTTTGCCAAAGGTAAGAAAGCGATACCCGTTGATGGTGTATTTCTCAAATGAGCAGACCTTATAGTCAAAACCATTAGCGGCTTGTCTCAATTCGGCGTCCATAGACTCTGAATTAGCCTACAAGTTTAATATGAAATGATAGCTGTATTAGCCGCAAATTAGACCAAGAAATGAAATGGTCTATTAATGGTAATTACCGTTTTTTTGAACCAAGAGATGAAACCGGGATAGCCGCCTCCATGCTTTGCCAGAATCTCATACTCTTTGATGGAATCCTTTTGGATCACCGCTCCATCCAAGAATTTGGCGATGTATCGACTGTATCAAATATCCGGGAATAAGAGCAGTTCAAAAGAATTAGAAGTTGCGAAACAATGTACCGAGAACTTACTCGATATACGGCCGCACTTCCGCTAGGTTGTTGAAGATATACAATGAAATGGTCCGCCATTCTTCGACATACAACACTAATGGTTTCCAAGCACCGGCTGGTGCGAGCTTCCCTTTGAATAGGCTGAGGTTGGATCCACCTTTTCTAGGGTCTTCAGCATTGTACCGAGGCTTCGGATTATGCAAATGATGATTTTTGGCTTCGTAGTGTGCTGTCACGAAGTTTGCCGCCTCCTCAGTAATGAATGCCTCGTCCATCGATGCTTCAATTCTACCTTTATTTTTACATTTTGCTCGAAGCGTCTTCTGCATCCTCTGAGTTGCATAGCACCAACGATTTTGCATGAGCCCCCCCCCCCAATCTTGCCTCGGTCGGGAGATGTAAAGTCAAATGCTGCATTGGATTAAAGAAGCCCGGTGGAAAGATCATCTCTAACTTGCAGAGCAACTCCGACGCCAACTTTTCCATGTCATCTAGCACGTCAGGCGATATTTCTTTCGCACAAAGAACACGCAAGAAATAGCTCAGCTCTGCTAGTACTAGCCATTCAGCCTCAGGGATAAAGCCACGCAACATCACCGGCATTACCCGCTCAAGCCATATGTGCCAATCATGACTCTTGAGACCAAATATTTTCAATTTGTCAAGACTCGCTCCCCTCTTTAGATTCGCTGCATACTCATCGGGGAACATCAACTGCATTTTCACCCACAAGATCATTTCCCTCATAGCTGGCCTTCCAAGATTGAACCATGCCTTTGGCTTCATCCAGTTCTGCTTTCCTTTCGGTTGTCGCATGTTTTGTAACGGTCTATCACATAGGGCCTCCTGATCGTTTCTAGCCTTAGGATTATCCTTTGATTTCCCTCTATGCCGAACAATATACCAAAAATGGCCTCTCCGATATTCTTTTCGGTGTGCATCACGTCGATGTTGTGTGGAAGAAGGAGGTCTTTGAAGTAAGGCAGATCCCACAAGCATGTCTTGTGAGTCCAGGCGTATTCCGAATTATACCCCTTGAAATACCCTGGATGCTCTGGATCAGGCTCGAGAGCGTTTAACTAATCTAGGACCTGTTGGCCTGTCAACGCAGGTGGTGCAGAGTTTTTGACAACTATACCTTTGATGAAGTTCTTCTTGTCTTTTCTGAACTCATGGCGAGGATCCAGGAACTGTCTATGCAAGTCGAAGAAACAATACTTCCGACCCGCCTGCAGCCAATGAAACGTAAGAGCTGCCTTGCATGTGGGGGCACGGGAACCTTCCATGCGTACTCCAGCCCGTGAATAGCGCATACACCGGCAAGTCATGCATCGAGTACATGTACCAGACATGCATTTTGAAGTTTTCTTTTCTAGCGGCGTCATATGTCTTGCACCCACCATCCCAAGCTTCTTGCAATTCATCCTTAAGCGGCTGCATGTACACATTCATATTATTCCTCAGATAGTTGGGCCGTGGAATTATCAACGTTAGGAAAATGTTCTTTCTTTTCATAATCTGTCCGGGGGGGGGGGGGAGATTGAGTGGAATGATAAATACAGGCCAATAACTGTATTGGGTTGCCGTCATACCAAACACATTGAACCCATCCATGCTGATGGCGACTCGAGGATGCCTTGGATCTGCCGCTTTATGCTCATGTAATGCATCGAAGTGCTTCCACGCAAAAGCATCCGATGTGTGTACCGATATCTGATTCCCATCTGCATCTAGTTCAGTTCTTTTGCCCAATTTGTGCCATGTCATCTGTCTGGCTGTCTCTTCGACCATGAAAAGACGTTGAAGTCTTGGTATGATTGGCATGTACCGAAGAACATTAACTGGGATTTTGGTCTGCCTCTTCTCAGCCATACCGTTGTCTACCACAACATACCTGGAAGACTTGCAAATGGGACAATAGTTCAAGCCCGCATACTCAAGCCTAAATAAGGCACATCCGTTCTCACATGCATCTATCACAGGGCATCTTAAGTACATGGAGGATTTTGTCCGACTGGTACATGTTTGCAGGAATGACATGACCTTTGGGTAGAAAGCGTCCAAATAGTGTCATCATCGGGTCGTAGCATTCTCTGCCCAAGTTGAACTGAGCCTTCAGAGCCATTACTTGCGCGATGACATCGAACTGACAAAGCTCAGTGTGCTCGTGGAGAGGATTTTTTGAAGACTCCAACATTTCATAGAAGGCCTTTGCAGATTCCTCCATCTCATCGTCCGAATCCCGAGCATCATCAAAGTCGTGCACCATGTCTTCGATCCCGGTACCATGCTCATCGGTGCGACGATGAACCACCTCAGCTCTGGTACGTTGGACAGACTCACCATGTCCACACCGTATAATCAGGCGTAAAACCCATCCTCTATAGGTGTTTACCCATTACATCCTCTGTTTGCTGTTTAAAGTTGTCGCACCCAAGACAGGGGAACCAGGTTTTTCTCTGGCCATTTGCAAATGCGGCTTTCACAAACACCTTGGTTTTTGTTAACCATTCATTGGTCATGTCTTTCTGACTAGTGTGACATGTGTACATCCACGCACGATCACTCATCTTGCCTAGCTACTAATTAAACACACAAGAAATATATATATTCATCAGTTAATCAAGTTTTTCAATTTTATTACGTCCATGCAACCTACACGCTAATAGGTAAAGATGGGTCCTAATCCCACCCGAGTACATGTAGATCGGGTTCGTTTCCCATGCTCTGCTCTGGACCCGACGCAAAATTTTGGCAGCACCTCCCCGCTGTTCTCCTGATACACGTCTCTACAACAAGCCGAGAGAATGTGTACCCGGAGAACAACGGGGTGGCGCTGCCAAAATTTTGCGTCGGATCCAGAGCAGAGCATGGGAAACGAACCCGATCTACACATACTCGGGCTATCCATGGATAACGTGGACAATTCGAAAGGATGACGGGTATAAATATGCAAAGACATGCATATTTATAGATGTCACAATTTCGAACGGGAGACGCCTAGGTTACGATACTTGACATGAAAATAAAATTAAGTGACATCGGCATGGCAACCGGAATAGAGCAAATAGGGTAGGGTCGGGGAGGAGATGATAGTAGTGCTCACCACTAGACCATGTAGGGGAGGTAGTCACACGGGGAGGTTGATGAACACCAGACCCTCGAAGCGACGAAACAACTGCACATTTAAATCCACACGATCAACACTAATATTCAATCCCGATAGAAAAATCTCTCTATATATAACTACTTTTCCACTTCTATTATCTTCTTCTTCTCCTCTATTTCTTCTTCGTCTCCTCTTCTTCTTCTTCTTCTTCTTCTTCTTCTTCTTCTTTTCTTCTTTTCCTTTTTCCTTTTTCCTTTTTCCTTTTTTCTTCTACATTTATTCTTTTCTTCTAATTTTCTTCTTCTTCTTTTCTTTTTTCTAACCTAATAAACTAAATAACTAACTTAACAGAAAAAAAAGAAAAAAAATGGGGGAGCGGCTAGGCTACTCACCGGAGGTGTGTGTGTGTGTGTGGGGGGGGGGGGGGTGGGGGCGCCGGGGCGGCGGGGGGCGGGGGTGGGGGCGCTGGCGGCGGGGCGGCTGGGGGCGGGGGCGCCTGGCTGCGGGGCGGCCGAGGGAGGCCGCCGGCGGGGCGAGGACAGAGGGGCGGCGTGGGGGGCAGAGGGGGATCGGGGGCGCGCGCGCGAGAGAGAGAGAGAGAGAGAAAGAGAGAGAGGGTGGGGGGGTCGGGCCAACGCCGTTAGTACCCAGTCGCTTTGCCGTCTGCTGGCGGACGACAAAGAGCCACCAGGCAGACGGCAAAGAACTGGCAGACAGCCCAGTTGACCCCACCAACCCCACGGGCCAGTGAGGCCCTGGTGGGCTCTTTGTCGTCTGCCATTCGTCTCTTTGCCGTCAGCTGGCAGACGGCTACTCTCCGGGGATGACTGTAATTCGAGGAGTTCATGTATTCATCATGTGTTATGCTTTGTTCCGGTTCTCTCTTAAAAGGATATCTTAATATCCCTTAGTGTCATTATGGACCCCGCTGCCATGGGAGGGTAGAAAAAAAGATGTCATGCAAGTTCTTATTATAAGCACATATGACTATATACGGAATACATGCCTACATTGAATTGATGAATTGGAGCTATTGTGTATCACTCTAGGTTGTAACTGTTATATGATGAATGCCATCCAACACAAATATCCATCACTGATCAAATGCCTACGCCTTTTCTCATATTGATCTTTGCTAAGTTACTACTGCTGCTGCTGCTGTTACAATCACTACAAAACTCCTACTTTCACTACTGCTTTTGTTACCGCTACTATCAAAACTATTAAACTGCTATGCTACTAAACACTTTGCTACAGAAATATAATTTCCCAGGTGTGGTTGAATTGACAAATCAACTTCTAAGGCTCATAAATATTCTTTGGCCCCCCTTGTGTTGAATCAACAAATTTGGGTGAAATACTACCCTCACAGACTATCGCGATCCCCTATACTTGTGTGTTATCAAGATATTTTTCCGGCGCCGTTGCCCGGGAGCATAGCTCTATTTATTGAGTTCACCTTGGATTTTACACTATGAAGAATCTGAAAGATGCTAAGACTAAGATCATACCCTCTAAGACAAGGGGAGGTAAGGAACTGCTATCACACTATGTACTTGATTCACCTTTTGTTTTAAGTAGACTTGCGACACCACCACCTGCTATTCAATCTGATATGTCGTAAGTAATTGATGATGCCACTTATGCTATGAATGAAACTTGTGATGATGCTAGTACTTTGCTTGATAAAACTGTGCGACTAGGTGAATTTCTTGACGAACAACTTGCTAAAGCTAAAGAACTTGAGAATCATGAAACTGATGAAAATTATGATCCACCTATTGTGCCTAGATCTCCTACTAGAGTTGAAATGCCTAAGGTACCTGAGGTTTATGTTAGGATGGGGAGATAGCTAGAGAATTTGTTGCTTCTAATGATAGATGATGTTAAGAAATTACTGAGTAAGATGAAAGAAAAATCTATGATAGAGAGAATGAAATATGATCCTAAATTTGCTACTTCTCCTATCTTTGTTACCGATAAGGATTATGAATTCTCTGTCGATCCTGAGTTAATTACTTTGGTTGAATTTGATCATTTTCATGGTTATCAAACTGAAACTATTGTGGCACACCTTACTAAATTACATGATATGGCCACCCTATTTGCTCATGAGGAAACAAATCGCTACTATTATATTCATAAGTTGTTTCCTTTCTCGTTAAAGGGTGATGCTAAGAAATGGTTTAATACTCTTGCTCCTAGTTGTGTGCGTAGTCCCCATGATATGATATAGTACTTCTCTAAAAAATATTTTCCTTCTCATAAGAAACAAGCTGCCTTACAGGAAATATTTAACTTTGTGCAATTTGAAGAAGAGAATCTCCCTCAAACTTGGGGGAGGCTGATACATCTCCAACATATCTATAATTTATGAAGTATTCATGCCATATTTACAACAATTTTATATGGTTTTGGTATGATTTGCATGGAACTAACCCGGACTGACGCTGTTTTCAGCAGAACTACCGTGGTGTTGTTTTTTTGTGCAGAAATAAAAGTTCTCCAAATGCAACAAAACTTTTTGACGATTTTATTGAAACAAAAGAGGCACTAGAAGCTTCGTGGGAGGGCAAGAAGAGCCACGAGGTGGACACAACCCACCAGGGCACGTCAACCCCCTCTAGCGCGCCCCGGTGTCTTGTGGGCCCCTCGCGGCCCATCTTCGCGTGAAACCAATGCCCAAAAATCCTATATATTCAGAAACTCCCAGAAATAACCCTAGATCAGAAGTTCCGCCGTCGCAAACCTGTGTAGCCACAAAAAAACAATCTAGACCCCGTTCCGGCACCCTGCCGGAGGGGGAAATCATCACCGAAGGCCATCTTCATCATCCCCATGGTCTCCATGATGAGGAGGGAGTAGTCCACCCTCGGGGATGAGGGTTTGTACCAGTAGCTATGTGTTTAATCTCTCTCTCTCTCTCTCGTGTTCTTGATTTGGCACGATCTTGATGTATCGCGGGCTTTGTTAATATAGTTGGATCATATGGTGTTTCCCACTCTCTATCTTGCTGTGATGAATTGAGTTTTCCTTTTGAGATTTAGTTATTACCGAATTGAATACTTTTATGGATTTGAGAGCACTTGATCTATGTTTTGGCACTCAACTCGCGGATTCCCGAGGTGACATTGGGGTAATCTATGCATAGGGGTTGATGCATGTTTTCATCCTACTTTCTCCGGTAGAAATCTTAGGGCACTCATTGAGGTTCTTTGTGTTGGATTGAGTATTATGAATCTGAAATTGTTTGATGCATATCGTATAATTAACTCATGGATACTTGTGGTGACATTGGAGTATCTAGGTGACATTAGAGTTGGTTGATGCGTATCATATGGTGTTATTTTAGTACGAACTCTTAGAAAGATCGATCGGAAAGGATAACTTGGTGTTATTTTAGTACGAAATCTTGGATAGATCGATCGGAAAGGATAACTTTAAGGTGGTTTCGTACCCTACAAACACTTTCTTCTTATGTTCTTCGCTAGATAAGAACGTTGGAGTGATTCTTCGTTGCACGTTGAGGGATGGTTATGTGATCCAATTATATTAGCATTGTTGAGAGATTGCACTAGAGAAAGTACGGACCCTAGGCCTTGTTTTCAAGCATTGCAATACCGTTTGTGCTCACTTTTGTTACTTGCTACCCTTCTATTTTTAATGTTACTATTACAAAAATCAATACCTACTATCATTACTACACTTGTATCACCATCTCTTCGCTGAACTAGTGCACCTATACAATTTACCATTGTATTTGCTGTGTTGGGGACACAAGAGACTTTTTATTATTTGGTTGCAGGGTTGTTTGAGAGAGACCATCTTCATCCTACGCCTCCCACGGATTGATAAACCTTAGGTCATCCACTTGAGGGAAATTTGCTACTGTCCTGCAAAACTCAGCGCTTGGAGGCCCAACACGAGTCTACAAGAACAAGTCATATAGTAGACATCACGCTCTTTTCTGGCGCCGTTGCCGGGGAGGTGAGTGCTTGAAGGTATATCTTTAGATCTTGCAATTAAATCTTTTAGTTTCTTTTTTTTCCACTAGTTTGGTTTCATAAAAGAAAACTACAAAAAATCTAGTTTAGGTTGCCTCATTTGCTTTGTATTTTTAATGTCTTTCGTGAAAATGATGGTTCGGAAAATTGTGCTCAATTGGTAGAGGAAGAATCTATGAAAATACTTAATGAGAATTCATTGAATGTTGAGCATGATTGCAATGTTACTAGTATGAATTCTCTGAATATCCAAGATGCTAATGATATGCAAAGCCACAAGCTTGGGGATGCTATGTTTGATGAAGAAGATATTTTTAGTCCCCCAAGTTTTGATGAGCAAATTTATGATGATGATGGCATGCCTCCTATCTATGATGATTATGGTGATGACATGTAAATAAAAAGTGATAGCAACTTTGAAATTTGTCATCATGATTTTAATATTCAATGTGGTTATGTCAATCAAGTATCTCATGATAGTTATTTTGTTGAGTTTGCTCCCACTATTATGAATGAGAAGAAAATTGCTTGTGGGAGAGTAATAAATTTTCTATGCTTGTAGATCATGAAAAGGATGCTTTATGTGATAGTTATATTGTGAAATTCCTTCATGATGCTACTGAAAATTATTATGAGGGAGGAACATATGCTTGTAGGAATTGCTATAATGTCAAGTTTCCTCCCTATGTGTTGAAAATCTTGAAGATATGATTGTTTTGCCTTCCTATGCTAGTTGATTCTTTCTCCCATAAATTGTTTGCTCACAAAATCCTTATGCATAGGAAGTGGGTTAGACCTAAATGTGCTTGTCTTCAGATTCATGATTCTCACTTGCATGTTTCAATTACTACTTTTTATGTGAGCATCATTGAAATCATCGTGCCTAGCTAAAAGGCTTTAAAGAAAAGCGCTTGTTGGGAGACAACCCAAAACTTTTCCTTTCTGTTTTTGTGTGTTCACATGATTAATATACTGTAGCAATCATGTTTTGTGTCTTTTGTTTCAATAAAGTGCCAAGTAAAGCCTTTGGGATGACTCACAAGATGAGTAGAATTGATGCTGAGCCAAAACATAAACTTTTGACTCCAGTACAGGAATTTTCATTTTCTACTGGAGCGTGATAATGATATGAAATTTTTACACCGTGTTTATATACAAATTCTTCAGGTTTTCCTATTTTTTCAGAATTTGTAGAGACATGTAAGTATGGTCATACTACAGATCTTCACAGACTGGTCTGTTTTTGGCAGATTCTGTTTCGCATGCATAGTTTGCTTGTTTTAGTGTTCCCATAGCTTATATTCAGTGATATAAATTATGTGAATGGTAGAATACAGTAGGTATTATGTGATAAAAATTATGAATCTTGTCTTAACAGTACCTAAGTGAATGATCTTTATTTATTATACTAACCCATCTCACGAAGTTCCGTTAAGTTTTGTGTGATTGAATTTTTCAAGTTTTGGGTGAGACATCGATATGAGAAGAATAAGGAGTGACAAGAACCTAAGCTTGGACATGCACAAGGCACCCAAGGTAATATCCAAGGAAGACTCAAGCGTCTAAGCTTGGGGATGCCCCAGAAGGCATCCCCTCTTTCGTCTTCAGCACTATCGGTATATCTTACTTAGAGTTATATTTTTAGTCGTCACATAATATGAGTTTTGCTTGAATCGTCGTCTTATTTTGTTGTTCTCTGTTAGATGTTATTTATAATCTTGTTTTTCAATAAAAAGTTTCAAGAATTGCCTCTTAGGATGCTTGAGTTACATGTTTGATATGTGCTGTGTAGAAACACAAACTTTTGCTGTAGTGTTTGAATTTTCATATTTTACTGGAACTTGGAAAGTTTCTGAAATTTTTACACAGTGTTTTCATATAAATTCCTTATCATGCCCTAAATTTTTATAATTTTTGAGTTACAAAAGTACACTGGTTTAATTGATTACCACAGACTGTTTCGTTTGGAAAGATTGCTGTCATAGTTTTGTTATCTATTTATCCTATAGTTTCCATAGCCTATATTGGTAGATATAAATTGTGGAAATGATAGTAAATAGTAGACGATGTTTGGAAATTATTGTGCAACTTGTCTTGGCAGTACAAGAAGTGTGGACTTATTCTTATGTGTACTAACCTATCTCACGAGTTCTTTTCGAGTTTTTGTGGATGAAGTTTTTAAGATTTAGGGAAACCGTGATATAAAAGGAATTAAGGAGACACAAAATCCCAAGCTTGGGGATGCCCAAGGCATACCAAGATAATATTTCAAGAAGTCTCAAGCATCTAAGCTTGGGGATGCCCCGATAGGCACCCCACCTTTCTTCATAAACAATTATCGGTTAGAAGCGGTTGAGCCTAAGTTTTTTGCTTCTTCACATGATGTGTGCTATTCTTGGAATGTCATTTTATTTTGTTTTGCTTGCTGTTTTAATAAAATACTTAGATCTGAAAGTTTTTAGATGAGAGAGAGTTCTCAAATGGCTACCCATTTACTTAACTACTCGCTTGATCTTCACTTATAACTTTCTGGAGTAGCTTGTCATTTACTCTTGTGCTTCACTTACATCCTATGAGTAAATTGTTGAATGAATTGAATACCATGAAGTTGAAATTATATGTTCATATCATGCCTAGTAGCTTCACATTGAGTTTAGAAAGTGAACTCTTTTGAAGCTTGACAATCACAATATTGGTCATACAAGCAATTCATGAATGATCAGTATAAGGAAGAGATCTTTCACATACAGATATATTATCTTGGACATCTTCTATGATTGTGAATACCCGTTAATTATTTTCAAACTTGAGCAAATTAGTTGAAGTTGGACAAGGAAGACAATGTACTGATTTATGGTTGTGTATACTTGCATAGACGTTATATTGTTATGGATCCTCCAACATGTGGTGTTTGCTTAGGATCTTTTGCTAGCCAAAAATTAGTACTAAGTATAGATACTACTTGTGCATCCAAAAACCCTTAAACCCAGTTTCTTTCTATGAGTGTCCACCATACCTACCTATGGATTGAATAGGATCCTTCAAGTAAGTTGTCATCGGTGCAAAAAGGCAATAAAAATTGCTTCTAAATGTGTTTGATCATTTAGTGTAAGAGAAAACTGAGCGTTGTACGAACTTGTGATGGCAAAGTAATAAAAGCGACGGACTGCATAATAAAGGTTGCTATCATAAGGGGCAATATAATATGACGTTCTTTTGCATTAAGGGATTGTGCATACAAAACCAAAAAGCGCATGACAACCTCTGCTTCCCTCTGCGAAGGGCCTATCTTTTACCTTGCAATATTTACTTTTATGCAAGAGTCAATAGTATGCATTCTCATTTCAACCTCAATTATTCTCTAGTTGGCAAGCATCATGTGGTGGGGAAAGATCTAGGCACATATGGCCAGTCAAATATATTTGATCATGACTTATTATTGTTGACAATTATCTCTATGATAAATGAGTTGGGAGGCGAAACATTAAGCCCCTATCTTTCTCTGTGTTCGATGGATGCCATTTGTTCTAAAAATATGCTTTGAGTACTAGCAATCATAGAAGACTATATGATGATTGAGTATGTGGAGCTCTTACTTAGACTTTGTTGAGAATAAGTTGAATTACATTTGTTTGGCGACTAAGAACATAGGTTGTTAAGTTTCAAGAGAATTCATTGTTTGAACCATAACATGTGAATTGGTTGCTACTTTATCATGATGAGTTTTATGAGAAAGAGTTGTTGTTAAGATGCTAGGAAAAGTGGTTGAAATTATCATTGATCAAACTTATGCACTATGCTAGCATTCACACTTCATAAATTATTTCTTTTATCATTTACCTACTCGAGGACGAGTAGGAATTAAGCTTGGGGATGCTGATACGTCTCCAACATATCTATAATTTATGAAGTATTCATGCCATATTTACAACAATTTTATATGGTTTTGGTATGATTTGCATGGAACTAACCTGGGCTGACGCTGTTTTCAGCAGAACTATCGTGGTGTTGTTTTTTGTGCAGAAATAGAAGTTCTCCAAATGCAACGAAACTTTTTGACAATTTTTTGGAACAAAAGAGGCACTAGAAGCTTCGTGGGAGGGCCAGAAGAGCCACAAGGTGGCCAAAACCCACCAGGGTGCGCCAGCCCCCTCTCGTGCACCCTGGTGTCTTGTGGGCCCCTCGTGGCCCATCTTCGCATGAAACCAACGCCCAAAAATCCTATATATTAAGAAACCCCTAGAAATAACCCTAGATCAGAAGTTCTGCCATCGCAAGCCTCTGTAGCCACGAAAAACCAATCTAGACCCCGTTCCGGCACCCTGCCGGAGGGGGAAATCATCACCGGAGGCCATCTTCATCATCCCTATGGTCTCCATGATGAGGAGGGAGTAGTCCACCCTCGGGGATGAGGGTTTGTACCAGTAGCTATGTGTTTAATCTCTCTCTCTCTCTCTCTCTCGTGTCCTTGATTTGGCACGATCTTGATGTATCGCGGGCTTTGTTAATATAGTTGGATCATATGGTGTTTTCCCCTCTCTATCTTGTTGTGATGAATTGAGTTTTCCTTTTGAGATTTCGTTATTACGGGATTGAATACTTTTATGATTTGAGAGCACTTGATCTATGTCTTGGCACTCAACTCGCGGATTCCCGAGGTGACATTGGGGTAATCTATGCATAGGGGTTGATGCACGTTTTCATCCTACTTTCTCCGGTAGAAATCTTGGGGCACTCTTTGAGGTTCTTTGTGTTGGATTGAGTATTATGAATCTGAAATTGTTTGATGTGTATCGTGTAATTAACTCATGGATACTTGTGGTGACATCGGAGTATCTAGGTGACATTAGAGTTGGTTGATGCGTATCATATGGTGTTATTTTAGTACGAACTCTTAGATAGATCGATCGGAAAGGATAACTTGGTGTTATTTTAGTACGAAGTCTTGGATAGATCGATCAGAAAGGATAACTTTAAGGTGGTTTCGTACCCTACAAACAATTTCTTCTTATGTTCTCTGCTAGATAAGAACTTTGGAGTGATTCTTCGTTGCACGTGATACGTCTCCGTCGTATCTATAATTTTTGATAGTTTCATGCCAATATTATACAACTTTCACATATTTTTGGCAACATTTTATATGATTTATTGGACTAACCTATGGATCCAGTGCCCAGTGCCAGTTCCTGTTTGTTGCATGTTTTTTGTTCCGCAGAATATCTATATCAAACGAAGTCCAAACATGATAAAAATTTACGGAGATTTTTTTGGAATATTTGTGAATTTTGAGAAGTGGAATCAACGCAAACGGAGGCCCACAGCCCCCACGAGCCCTGGTGGGTTGTGCCCCCCATCTCGTAAGTCGGTTGGATCTCTCCTTCGGGTGCAAGGAAGCTAATTTTTGGATAAAAATCCCCTCAAAATTTAAGCCCGATCGGAGTTACGGATCTCCGGGGATATAAGAAACGGTTTTCGGCCAGAACACAATAACGTGAAATAGAACAGAACAGAGAGGGAGATCCAATCTTGGAGGGGCTCCTGCCCCTCCGACGCCATGGCGGCCATGGACCAAAGGGGGAACTCTCCTCCCATCTAGGGGGGAGGCCAAGGAAGAAGAAGAAGGAGGGGGGCTCTCTCCCCCTCTCTCCCGATGGCGTCGGAACGCCGCCGGTGCAAGGATCGTGACGGCGATCTACATCAACAATCTTGCTACCATCAACACCAACTTTCTCCCCCTCTATGCAGCGGTGTAACTCCCCTTTTCCCCATTGTAATCTCTACTTAAACATGGTGCTCAACTCCGTATATTATTTCCCAATGATATGTGGCTATCCTATGATGTTTAAGTAGATCCGTTTTGTCCTATGGGCTAATTGATGATCATGGTTGGTATGAGTGTATATTTTATTATGGTGCTGTCCTACCGTGCCCTCCGTCTCGCGCAAACATGAGAGATCCCCGCTGTAGGGTGTTGCAATGTGTTCATGATTTGCCTATGGTGGGTGGCGTGAGTGACAGAATACAGACCCGAGTAGGTGGGTTGTTGCATATTGGAGTAAAGAGGACTTGATACTTAATGCTATGGTTGGGTTTTACCTTAATGATCTTTGGTAGTTGCGGATGCTTGCTAGAGTTCCAATCATAAGTGCATATGATCCAAGTATGGAAAGTATGTTAGCTCATGCATGTCCCTCATATAAAATTGCAAGAATGATTACCGGTCTAGTTATCAATTGCCTAGGGACAAATAACCTTCTTGTTTGACAAAAGCTTTCTACTAAACAACTAACTTTTATTATCTTGCTTGTTACTCGTCGTTTTATTTCCCGCAAAGTACTTCTAGTTTTATTCGTGCAAACTATCCTATCACCTACAAAGTAGTTTCATACTTGTTCTAGGTAAAGCAAACGTTAAAGTGTGCGTAGAGTTGTATCGGTGGTTGATAGAACTTGAGGGAATATTTGTTCTACCTTTTGCTCCTCATTTGGTTTGACACTCTTACTTATCGAAAAAGGCAACAAACGATCCCCTACACTTGTGGGTTATCAATACCTTTTTCTGGCGCCGTTGCCGGGAACAATAGCGTGGGGTGAATATTCTCGTGTGTGCTTGTTTGCTTTATCACTAAGTAATTTTTATTTTCTGTTATTAGTTTTTTTATATCTTTAGTTATGGATATGGAACACGGAACACCAAAAAAATTAGTGGTACTTGCTACTCATGGAGATGGGGAACCTCCTAAAACCCTCGATGCTAGTTATGTGCAAAGTATTAAATACTACTTTGATAATCCTGAGAAGACCCCATTCAACTTGATAATGGGAGTAATGTTGGATCAATGCGAATACTTTAGAGATTATCGCTTGACTCAAAAAGGGAAATTGTTATGGGATCAAATTCATATGTTGCATTGGTATGCTCGGGAGCTATGCTTGAGATATGATATCACTTGTTGCTCTAGGATGAACGCTCCACACCTTCCCTTTTCATGCAAATTTAATGATAATGAAACCTTAGCTTCTTATGCTAAAGGTATTTATGATTACTATGATGTGGAACGAATAGAAGAATTTGTTGCTTTTAAAGGTGCTTATGAAGTTGCTTCTTTGATGGAAAAGTATGATGATGTTTCTTACAAATCTGAAAATCTTGCCATACTTAAATATTGCTATGGGAATTATGATTGAATACTAATATTATTGAATTTGTTGAAAGAATGACCGCTCCCTTGGAAGAGACTAATATTTTGCAGGAATCTATGGAAAAATAAATTGCTCAAACTGTGAGCTCGTTAGATGAAAAAGATGAGGAGGAGAGCGAAGAACAAAAGGAGGAAGAGCGGATTAGCTACCCATGCCCACCTTCTAATGAGAGTAACTCTTCAACTCATACATTGTTTAATTTCCCTTTGCACATACTGAAGGATGAATGCTATGATGATTGCTATGATCCCTTGGATTCATTTGAAATATCCCTTTTTGATGAACTTGATGCTTGCTATGCTTGTGGCCATGATGTCAATATAAAGTATGCTTATGAAGATGAACTTGCTATAGTTCCTTATGTTAAGCATGAAATTGTTGCTATTGCACCCACACATGATAGTCCTATTATCTTTTTGAATTCTCCCAACTACACTATATCGGAGAAGTTTGCTCTTATTAAGGATTATATAGATGGGTTGCGTTTAGCTACTACACATGATGATTTTGATGAATATAATATGCATGTGCTTGCTGCTCCTACTTGCAATTATTATGATAGAGGAACTACATCTTCCCCTCTCTATGTTTCAAATACTATAAAATTGCAAGAAACTGTTTATACTATGCGTTGGCCTTTACTTAATTTGCATGAATTGTTCTTGTATGACATGCCAATGCATAGGAAGAGAGTTAGACTTCGTTGTCACATGATATATATAACTTTGTGCTCACTACTAAATTACAAATCATTGTTAATTAAAATTGGCTTTGATATACCTTGGGATCCGGGTGGATCCATTACTTGATCACTTTATGCCTAGCTTAATGGCTTTAAAGAAAGCGCTGCCAGGGAGACAACCCGAAAGTTTTAGAGAGTCATTTATTTCTAAAGTTTAAAAAAAAATATAGAGGGAAACCTAAAACTTCACAAAAGGAAAGGTGAAAGTGAGAAGAGATGATGAGCATCGTTGAAGTGGGGGCTAGCCTTGAACTTTTGTTCATGCCCATGGAAACTTTGCGAATTTTGAATCATGAAAATTTTTCCAACAAAAATAATTATCCCCTTGTACAAATCCATTGTATTATAAAAATAATGTGCCAAGATTTGCCTTTAGGATGTTTCAATTGCTTGTTTGATGTGTGCTGTGCAAAAACAGAAACTTTTGCCGTAGTGTTTGAATTTTCATATTTTACTGGAGAGTGTAAAAATTCTGAAATTTTTACACAGTACTGTTATGTAAATCATTTCTCACTTCCTAATTTTTCAGAATTGTTTGAGCTACAGAAGTATACGTGTCTACAAATCTTTACAGACTGTCCTGTTTTTAACAGATTGTTGTTATAGCTGCTTTGCGTGCTTATGTTTGAATTCTTGTTGAGCCCCATTGACTTGGGAGCCATAGAATTGTGATAGCATACAGTGGATAATGTTAGTTTATAATTATGCAATAATGTTATGGCAAGACATGATGGGATTTGGCGTTATGTCTATTAACGGACCTCACGAATTTTCTGTTAAGTTTTGTGTGATTGAAGTTTTCAAGTTTTGGGTGATATCACGATGAGAAGGAATAAGGAGCAGCAAGAGCCTAAGCTTGGGGATGCCCAAGTCACCCCAAGGTAATATTCTAGGAAGACTCAAGCGTCTAAGCTTGGGGATGCCCCGGGAAGGCATCCCCTCTTTTATTCCAAATCATCGGTATGTCACTTGGGGCTATATTTTTATTCATCACATGATATGCGTAAATCTTGGAGCGTCTTTTGTGTTTAGTTTT
This sequence comes from Elymus sibiricus, assembly GCA_039707655.1. Taxonomy (NCBI): domain Eukaryota; kingdom Viridiplantae; phylum Streptophyta; class Magnoliopsida; order Poales; family Poaceae; genus Elymus; species Elymus sibiricus. The sequence continues at coordinate 129,641,804 of CM077669.1, forward strand.
CACCTTTATTTTATACACCATGCTGGTATGGGATAGTCCATGGTTGATTTATAGAATTCTCATTGCACTTCACTTATATCATTTGAAGTTTGGATTGCCTGTTTCTCTTCACATAGAAAACCGTTATTCATTGAATGCTCTTTAGCTTCACTTATATTTATTAGAGCATGGTCTTTTGTAGAAACAATTAAACTCTCTTGCTTCACTTATATCTATTTAGAGAGTCCACAGGAATTGGTCATTCACATGGGTTGTCATAAAATCCTACATAAAACTTAGGGATCTCTGAATATGATATGTTTGATTCCTTGCAATAGTTTTGCGATATAGAGATGATAATATGTGGGAGGTACTAGTGGATGATCGTGTTTAGTAAGATATTGGTGTTAAGGTTTGTGATTCCCGAAGCATGCACGTATAGTCTCCCGTTGTGCTAGGAAGTTGGAGCAAAATTTATTCTTGATTGTCAATCTTTGTGTGAAGGTCGGGGGCGCGATGGTTAACTCCTACCAACCTCCCCCCTAGGAGCATGCGTAGTAATACTTTGCTTCGAGAGATCTAATAAAACTTTTGCAATAAGTATGTGACTTCTTTATGACTAATGTGAGTCCATGGATTATATGCACTCTTACCTTTCCGCAATTTGCTAGCCTCTACGGTACCGTGCATTGCCCTTTCTCACCCCGAGAGTCGGTGCAAACTTTCGCTGGTGCATCCAAACCCCGTGATATGATACGCTCTATCATACATAAGCCTTATTATATCTTCCTCAAAACAGCCACCATACCTACCTATTATGGCATTTCCATAGCCATTCCGAGATATATTGCCATGCAACTTCCACCGCTTCAGTTTTGATGACTTGAGCATTCATTGTCATATTGCATTACATGATCGTAAGATAGCTAGCATGATGTTTCCATGGCTTGTCCGTTTTTTGATATCTTTGCTATGCTAGATCATTGCATTCATATAGAGTCATACTTTGTTCTGCTATCGTAATAATTGAGTTGTAAGTAAATAGAAGTGTGATGATCATCATTATTCATTATTAGAGCATGCCCCAGTGATGAAAGGATGATGGAAACTATGATTCCCCAACAAGTCGGGATGAGGCTCCGGACAAAGAAAAAAAAGAAAAGAAAAAAATAGAAAAAAAGAAAATGAAAAAAGGGAAAAAAGAAAAAAAAGAGAAAGAAAAAGGGGCATGCTAATTCCACACTTGTGCTTCAAAGTAGCACCATGTTTTTCATATAAAGAGTCTCCTATGTTGTCACTTTCATATAATAGTGGGAATTTTTCATTATAGAGTTAGATGCATACCCACTTAGTTTTCATATTGAGCTCTCATACACTTATAGCTCTTAGTGCATCCGTTGCATGGCAATCCCTACTCCTCGCATTGATATCTATTGATGGGCATCTCCATAGCCCGTTGATACGCTTAGTTGATGCGAGACTTTCTTCTCTACTTTTACCCCTTTGAAACCTACCACCATATTCTATTCCACCCATAGTGCTATATCCATGGCTTGCGCTCATGTATTGCGTGATAGTTGAAAATGCTGAAGCACGTTAAAAAGTATGAACCATTTGCTTGGCTGACACCGGGGTAGTACATGATTTATACTTTGTGTTAAGAAGACAGAGCATGACAAGGCTATATGATTTTGTAGGGATATCATTCTTTAGTCTTGATATTTTAAAAGACATGTTTGTTTGTTGGGATGCCTGAGTATTAATGTCTTTATGTCAAAACTAGACTATTGCTTTGAATCACTTGTGTCTTAATATTCATGCCATGATTAGATATATGATCAAGATTATGCTAGGTAGCATTCCACATAAAAAATTATCCTTTTTATCATTTACCTACTCGAGGACGAGCAGGAATTAAGCTTGGGGATGCTGATACGTCTCCATCGTATCTATAATTTTTGATTGTTTCATGCCAACATTATACAACTTTCACATATTTTTGGCAACATTTTATATGATTTATTGGACTAACCTATTGATCCAGTGCCCAGTGCCAGTTCCTGTTTGTTGCATGTTTTTTGTTTCGCAGAATATCCATATCAAACGAAGTCCAAACATGATAAAAATTTACGGAGATTTTTTTTGGAATATTTGTGAATTTTGAGAAGTGGAATCAACGCAAACGGAGGCCCACAACCCTCATGAGACACCAGGGCGCGCCCCTAGGGCTCAAGCGCGGCCTGGTGGGCTGTGCCCAGCTCGTAAGTCGGTTGGAGCTCTTCTTCGGGTGCAGGGAAGCTAATTTTTGGATAAAAATCCCGTCAAAATTTCAGCCCGATCGAAGTTACGGGTCTCCGGGAATATAAGAAACGGTTTTCGACCAGAAAACAGTAACGTGAAATAGAAGAGAACAGAGAGGGAGATCCAATCTGGGAGGGGCTCCTGCCCCTCCGCCACCATGGCGGCCATGGACCAGAGGGGGAACTCTCCTCCCATCTAGGGGGGAGGCCAAGGAAGAATAAGAAGGAGGGGGGCTCTCTCCCCCTCTCTCCCGGTGGCGCCGGAACGCCGCCGGGGCAAGGATCGTGACGGCGATCTACATCAGCAATCTTGCTACCGTCAACACCAACTTTCTCCCTGTCTATGCAGCGGTGTAACTCCCCTTTTCCCCGCTATAATCTGTACTTAAACATGGTGCTCAACTCCGTATATTATTTCCCAATGATATGTGGCTATCCTATGATGTTTGAGTAGATCCGTTTTGTCCTATGGGCTAATTGATGATCATGGTTGGTATGAGTGTATATTTTATTATGGTGCTGTCCTACCGTGCCCTCCGTCTCGCGCAAACGTGAGGGATCCCCGCTGGAGGGTGTTGCAATGTGTTCATGATTTGCCTATGGTGGGTGGCGTGAGTGACAGAATACACAGACCCGAGTAGGTGGGTTGTTGCATATGGAAGTAAAGAGGACTTGATACTTAATGCTATGGTTGGGTTTTACCTTAATGATCTTTGGTAGTTGCGGATGCTTGCTAGAGTTCCAATCATAAGTGCATATGATCCAAGTATGGAAAGTATGTTAGCTCATGCCTCTCCCTCATATAAAATTGCAAGAATGATTACCGGTCTAGTTATCAATTGCCTAGGGACAAATAACCTTCTTGTTTGACAAAAGCTTTCTACTAAAAAACTAACTTTTATTATCTTGCTTTTTACTCGTCGTTTTATTTCCCGCAAAGTACTTCTAGTTTTATTCGTGCAAACTATCCTATCACCTACAAAGTAGTTTCATACTTGTTCTAGGTAAAGCAAACATTAAAGTGTGCGTAGAGTTGTATCGGTGGTCGATAGAACTTGAGGGAATATTTGTTCTACCTTTAGCTCCTCGTTGGGTTCGACACTCTTACTTATCGAAAAAGGCAACAAACGATCCCCTACACTTGTGGGTTATCAGCATATTGAGGGATGGTTATGTGATCCAATTATATTAGCATTGTTGAGAGATTGCACTAGCAAAAGTACGGACCCTAGGCCTTGTTTTCAAGCATTGCAATACCGTTTGTGCTCACTTTTTTTACTTGTTACCTTGCTATTTTTTATTCTTACTATTACAAAAATCAATACCTACTATAATTACTACACTTGTATCACCATCTCTTCGCCGAACTAGTGCACCTATACAATTTACCATTGTATTTGGTGTGTTGGGGACACAAGGGACTTTTTATTATTTGGTTGCAGGGTTGTTTGAGAGATACCATCTTCATCCTACGCCTCCCACGGATTGATAACCCTTAGGTCATCCACTTGAGGGAAATTTTCTAATGTCCTGCAAAACTCTGCGCTTGGAGGCCCAACACGGGTCTACAAGAACAAGTTGTGTAGTAGACACCAGAGGCTTCTCCAATTACTTAATGATTTGCCTGGTCATCCCCTTAAGGAAAATGAAATACTTGATATCTTTTATAATGGACTAACAGATGCTTCTAGGGATTACCTAGATAGTTGTGTTGGTTGTTCTTTCAGGGAACGGACTATTGGACAGGGTGAAGAACTATTGAATAATATATGCTGAAGAATGCCGATGAATGGACACTTCCTGAACCACCACCTCATCCAACTCCAAAGAAGAGAGGTATTCTATTCCTCAGTCTAGAAGATATGCAAGAAGCTTAGAAATCTATGAAAGAAAAGGGTATTAAATACAAAGATGTTAAGAATTTATCGCCTATTGAAGAAATACATGGACTCGATACCCCGACACCGGTAGTAAAGGCAAATTTTCTTTGTAGATTCGATGAGGGTGATATCACTTATAATAAATCTGCTAGTCAATGCCTGGATGAATTTGATAATTATATTGTTAAGCAAGAACACTTCAACATGTATGTTAGTAATCAGTTGAAATGAAATGCTCATGATTAATTGTTTGGGCGATTTGATGTTTATGATTGCTAATGATGTTAGAGGTAAGTAAACATGCTTCCATGGTTCATACTCAGTTAGAACAAGACTCTAACTCACAAAATGATTTTCTTAATAAAATGAATATTAAGATAAATGATCATGTTGTTGGGGTAATGACTATAGGGGTTAAAATGACTCAGGATCCTATATATGTTGGAGATATGCCCTAGAGGCAATCATGTATGATGATATTTCCTATGTGTTTATGAATAAACATAGTCCTTGGACATTATCAATGATGTGTATTAACAAGTACGTGACTTGTTTGTGAGACTATGCATTGTATGATGACTGTCCTAAATGGTCCCTAGCCGTAAAGGCTATGTGGACGCTCAGCCAGTTAGACTAGCATATGACACGGTGGATGGTCCGGTCTCACTAACCATGTAGCATTGGATGCTAGCCGGATAATATGGACTCAGAAAGATCTGGTCGGATTCGACGTAGTCGGATTCGAGTCGAGATAAGGTCTGAGTTGGACAGACCCGACTATGAGATGCAACGATAGGTCATATGTGAGTATCTAGTACAACATACATTTTATGTCCTAAGACTTGAGCTGACGCATGCACTTGGGATGGTGATAGACCTGCTTTGGGCTGACCAAACGCTACTCCGTAACTGGGTAGTTATAAAGGTGGGTTTCGGGCTTGTCCTGACCCATGCAGCAAGACATGTTTGAGCAAGATGGAATATGCCCCTCCGACCAGGAGAGATATACTCTGGGCCCCTCGGGTGATCCGACATGGATAAGCATGGTCATGCGATGAGGATTATGAGATAATCCGAAGTATTGGTCGGATTCACCGGAACGAGAAAGAGGTTATGCTGCAACAGGGATGACCATGTCGCCTTGAGCATGACAACATATATCGTGTGGCAAAGGGAACAGAAGTGTGATGTATAGGTTTTCCTAGCCAGCTTCATCGGACACTTGGAGTCGGCACGCTTTACTAGAGGCCGCTACCGACTAGTCGAGTCGGATGTGATCTGACTCGCGACCAAGTATATGAGAACCAAAGGGGTCGCACGCTTAAGGGAAGGAACACGTGGGCTTTAGGATCCGTGCGAGGCCCAAGAGTTGAGCCCACGCTGGATTCCTATATATATAGTGGAGGTGCAGCACACCCATCTGGTTGATCGCTTCGGCGCCGTCATTAGGGCTTTGCATGTGTTGCAACTAGCCACCTCCACTCGCCGCCGAACTGTGTGATCGGACCTAGCAGTCCGCTGCACGGTGTTCCTCCTGCACGCGCGGATACCATTAGAGGCGGTGCACTTGTGCTGCTTCAGTGAACCTGTACGTGGGATCCGGCGATCGGCAGTTCGAGGGAGATCGGACCGGCTACTCGAGGGAGATCATACGAGGAGGAGACGGACCTCGCGGACGCGCTGCCCCAACTCTACTTTCGTATCACGACACTGCACGTCTAGTGGTAACGATCTGTGATCCATCTCCGTAGCATGTTCTTGGTTGTTCTGCGCGTAGGAAATTTTTTATTTGCATGCAATGCACCTACGGTAGAACCCAACAGTGGTATCAGAGCCTCTGCTATATGCTTTGGTTTCAGATAGGATGCATATTTGATATGTGGAGGCGGCAGATGAGATGTTTTGTCGTTCATGAGATCGGCTATGTGCACGGTTGATGAGATCAACTGCACATGGGGATCGTTGAGGCTATGTTTTCTGTCAATCGAAATCGACGAGGTCGTGACACAACCTACCCCTACCGGTCGGTATCCGCCATTGGGGTTAACAGTGAAACGTAAATCCGAATCGGGTTCGCGATGATCGTTGAGATCGGTCAGATCAGAAAATTCGGCGTGATCGTAGTACAGATTCGATCTATGATTTCTGAAAACGTGTGCGTAGCGCCTTGTATTTCGTACATGATCACACAAACCGGTAGAATGCGATTCTAGGCATAACTTTGTTTTGCAGGTTTGTTGTGAATAGTATGGCTCATATGTATGTGATGCATGTGTGTAATTTAACATGACCTGCGTGTCATGATTGTCAACCGGCAGGAGCCAAAGTGCTATCATTATATTGTATAACGACATGTGTGTCGACTTGTGATTCTCTGTAAATTCATTACTAGTTGTAGTAGTTGGAGAACAGAGATCAAGTTCGAGGCTTTGGCGTCCTGGTGTGACGAACAAGATGGAGTTCCGCCTTGGTCATCGGAGTTGGAGCCGGCCTGGAAGGATGTCCATGAAGGAGCCATACTATTTCACATATTTATCTTTATATGTGATTGATATTGCTTCTTGTTTCTATGCATGTTAAAATGGTAGAAAGATCCCTCGTTAATATCAAGAACATTGCCATTCTGGATGTTGCACCTTCACACGTCAAGTACGTCTAGTGGTTGGCTCATAAAATTGAGGTGCCACTAGGTGTCCTTGAACTGGAGGGTTCGTGTCGGACACGAACATGCACTGCATCAGGTTAACTTGACAAGGCTATAAAAACGGTTTTGGGCCTTGTGGCAAAGAAGGTTGGGAGCCGGGGTATAAGATACCTATCCGACCGACAGGAGTCGTATAGAGATCCGATTAGCAAAGAGTTGCTTACCGAATAGGCAAGTTAGCTAGCAGTGATGCTAAAGCTCACTAGTCGCTCGTGCTAGACGGGTCCTGAATCACTGAGATTTTGTGGAGGGATGCTGACTTCAGTGGGAGTAGTTCTATTTAAGGCTTGAATTACTCTACATAAACACATTGCTTAGTGATTGCATATTTTCTGTTCTAGATCAATGGCACCACCTGCTCAACCCAACTTTGCATTGAAATCAATTCTGGAAAAGTATAAACTGAATGGAACAAACTTTACCACCTGGTATAGAAATTTTAGAATTGTTCTCAAGCTTGATAAAAATGAACATGTTCTAGAGGATCCACTTCCAGAGGTACCTGACGATAATGCTAATGCCACAACCAAAACTGCCTACCAGAAACTCGTTGATGAATCAAACGAGATCAACTGCCTCATGCTGGCTTGTATGGAGCCTTATTTGCAACAGCATTTCGAAAACATTCAGGCTTTCGATATGATCGTGAGTCTCAAGAGCATGTTTCAGGTGCAGGCTAGGACCGAAAGGTTCAACGTCTGGCTATCCTTGACGGATTGTAAGCTGAAAGAGGGTGGTCCACTGAGCCTGCATGTGATCAAGATGATCGGATACGTGCAAGCTTTGGATCGGTTAGGCTTCCCACTTGGGGATGAGCTGTCCACGGATGCAATTCTGGGTTCTCTTCCACCTAGCTATGGGACATTCATCTCGAACTATCATATGCACGGCATGGATAAGAAGCTCAATGAATTGCATGGGATGCTCAAGGTGGCAGAGCAGGATATTAAGAAAGGCACGCATCAAGTGTTGATGGTGCAGAAATCGGCTAAGTTCAAGAAGAGTTGGTCCAAGAAAAAGGCTAAGGGCACGGAGAAGGTTGTCTCTGCCGCGGAGCCAAAGTCGGGACCAAACTCAAAGACCATATGCTTTCATTGCAAGGAACCTGGTCACTGGAAGAGAAACTGTAGCAAGTGGCTTGACGAGCATGGAAAGAAGGCTGGAAGTACGACTTCGAGCAAAGGTACACTTGTTACATATGTTATAGACATTTACCTTGCTGACATACCTAGTAGCTCTTGGGTATTTGATACCGGATCGGTTGTTCATATTTGCAACTCGATGCAGGGGCTGGTAAGAACTAGGCGTGTGGCACAAGGGGAGATTGACATCAGGGTCGGCAACAAAGCAAGAGTTGTTGCGTTGGAGGTCGGCACGATGCAGCTTCAGCTTCCTTCTGGATTCATTTTGGAATAATTGTTATTACATTCCTGCACTTAGTCAGAACATTATTTCTTCCTCATGCTTGATGAGTCAGGGTTATGAATTCAATTTAAAGGACAATGGTTGTTCATTTTACTTGAATGGAATGTTCCATGGCTATGCACCCATTGTGGATGGGCTATTTATTTTGAATCTAGAAACGGAACTAGTATATAACGTGAATGTCAAGAGGCATAAGCCTAATGAGATAAATCCGACATATTTCTGGCATTGCCGGCTTGGACACATTAGTTTGAAACGCATGAGAAGCTCCATGATGATGAACCCCTAACTTCGTCCGACTTCGGGTCGTTCGAGACATGTGAATCATGCTTGCTAGGCAAGATGACTAAGTCTCCTTTCGCAAAGAGTTGCGAAAGGGCGTTCGAGCTGTTGGAGCTTATACATAGTGATGTGTGTGGTCCAATGAGCACAACGGCTAGAGGTGGCTATCAGTACTTCATGACTTTTACCGACGACTTGAGTAGATATGGATATATCTATTTGATGAGGCACAAGTCGGAAACTTTTGAAAAGTTCAAAGAGTTTCAAAATGAGGTTGAAAATCAGCTCGACAAGACAACAAAGCTTCTGCGATCAAATTGTGGAGGTGAGTACATGAGCCAGGAGTTTGATGATCATCTGAAAAGCCAAGGTATAGTACCTCAGCTCACACCTCCGGGTACACCATAGAGAAACGGCGTGTCAGAACGGAGAAATCGAACCTTGTTGGACATGGTCCGATCGATGTTGAGAAAATCGGATTTACCCTTGTCATTCTGGGGATACGCTCTAGAAACTGCAACTTTCACACTTAACAGGGTACCATCAAAATCCGTAGATAAGACACCACATGAGATGTGGACTGGGAAGAGTCCTAGTTTGTCTTTTCTAAAGATTTGGGGTTGTGAAGCATTTGTCAAACGACTCATGTCGGACAAGCTTACACCCAAGTTGGATAAATGCATATTCGTGGGATATCCGAGGGAAACCTTGGGATACAACTTCTACAACCGAGAAGAGAACAAAGTGTTTGTTGCTCGGAACGGGGTTTTCCTAGAGAAAGAGTTTATCGGTCGGGAAGCCAGTGGGAGAACGGTGCGACTCAAAGAAATTCAAGAGCCACTCGGGGACGACTCGGCTGGTGATGAGATCATACCGGAATTGGTCAGGGAACCCATAGTGGAATCAACACAGGAGCCACGGAGGTCGCAAAGATTGCACAGAGTGCGCGATGTGTTGTTGCTTGAAAGCGACAAGCCGGCGACATATGCGGAAGCGATGGTGAGCCCAGATTCTGAGGCATGGCTGGAGGCCATGAGATCCGAGTTAAAGTCCACGGATGATAATCAAGTCTGGGACTTGGTTGATCCGCCACCTGGCATAATTGCCATTGGTTGCAAATGGGTCTTTAAGAAGAAAACCGATGTGGATGGAAATGTTCAAATCCACAAAGCTCGGCTTGTCACTAAAGGTTATGGACAATTTCAAGGAATTGACTACGACGAGACCTACTCGCCGGTAGCAATGCTAAAGTCGGTGAGGATCATACTAGCTATAGCTGCATATTTCGATTATGAGATATGTGAGATGGATGTCAAAACGGCTTTCCTTCATGAAATTTAAAAGAGGATGTATACATGATACAGCCTGAAGGTTTTGTCGATCCAAATAACGCTGGTAAAATATGGAAGCTCAAGAGATCCATTTATGGATTGAAGCAAGCAGCTCGGAGTTGGAACATTCGTTTTGATGAAGTCATCGTTGACCTTAGTTTCATCAAGAACGAAGAGGACTATTGTTTATACAAGAAGTCTAGTGGGAGCTCGGTAGTATTTTTGATCCTGTATGTGGATGACATACTGCTGATTAGAAATGATGTTTCGATGCTGAACTCAGTCAAGGAATCATTGAATGGCAAGTTTTCAATGAAAGACCTTGGAGAAGCAATATACATTTTACGCATCAAGATCTATAGAGATAGATCGAAGAGGCTGCTCGACTTAAGCCAGAGCACGTACATAGACAAAGTGTTGAAGCGGTTCAACATGAGTGAGGCCAAGAAAGGGTTCTTGCCCATCTCACATGGTATAAGGCTAAGCAAGACTCAGAGTCCTACGACTTCTGATGAGCGAACCGGATGAGTAGGATTCCGTATGCTTCGGCAATAGGATCCATCATGTATGCCATGCTATGTACTCAACTAGATGTTGCCTATGCAATAAGCTTAACAAGCAGATACCAGGCTGACCCAGGTGAGAGTAACTGGGCAGCGGTGAAAACTATCCTGAAGTACCTGAAAGCACAACTTCTCCCTAGGTGGTTTTGGTAATTAATAACAACATATATTTCATTGGACTAATGTTTCCACTGAGTATATTTCAGGAAAAAGTTCAATGTTTTATTGGCAAAGGATTGTGAGGAGACCCCAAGATGCAAGGAATATGATTGGCCAAGCTACAAGCATGAAGACTCTTGTGTGATGGGCTTCGAGATAGAGAGAGTGTTATTTTTTGATCCCTCTCTGTTTTTCAAAAACATTTGGTTTATCGTTTGGTGTTGCAAACTTTTCTCGGTATTTGATCATATACTCTTGTGTGATGCTATTATCGCCTATCTTTGAAATATCTATGTGATGATCTTTTACTTATGTTTGGTGTGATGTGCTCATGTAATTCACTCTTATTAATTTTGGCGCACCACCAAGTTGTATGTGACATGAAAGAGTGACCCATGATCCTAATCAATTTTGCATTTGCATTCAAACATAAATTTAAAATAATGCACAAATTTAGGGGGAGCTCTTGCTTATCACATACTTCTCAAAGCGACGATTCTATTCATTGAGTATATCTCTCATCGAAGCTTTGATCTATATGTTGTCATCAATTACCAAAAAGGGGGAGATTGAAAGCACAACTTCTCCCTAGGTGGTTTTGGTAATTAATAACAACATATATTTCATTGGACTAATGTTTCCACTAAGTATATTTCAGGAAAAATTTCAATGTTTGATTGGCAAAGGATTGTGAGGAGACCCCAAGATTCAAGGAATATGATTGGCCAAGCTACAAGCATGAAGACTCTACATTTTACTTTGTGAGAAATCACTTTGAGTCCATAGGAAAGCTAATACTATCAAAAGGGGGTGAGGTAATAATGGTGAATGAAATGCTCAAAGTGATCAAGTGTTAGTCACCAAATACACCCAAAAGCTCTCCCACAAATATTCTGTCATAGAGCCTACCACTCAAAATCGGTGCCACCAACAATATCCTATTAGCTACACTGAGTCAAAACCCTAGACAGAAACCCTAGCCAAGTCCCACATCTCGGTACTACCAAGTTCCATATCGGTGCAACCGAGTTTCAGTGACCAACTTTCTGTTTCCTCATTCACAAGAATCGGAACCTCCGAGAATTGTGAATCGGTCTCACCGAGTTGTGTAATTGCCCTCGGCCACTCATATCGGTACCACCAAGAATTCCATATCGGTCTCACCGAAAAGCCTAAAATTGCCACATTTTGAACAAGTCGGTGCCACCGAGTTTCACTTCGGTTTCACCGAGTTGGGCAATAATGTTGTAACGGTTGGATTTTTGGAGATGCCTATATATACCCCTCCACCACATCCCACTCGCAAGATAAGCACTCAGAACATACCCACACTTCCCATATCCAAATTTCTGAGAGAGAACCACCTATCCTTGTGTTGAGGCTAAGATCATCCACTCCAACCATATGGATCTTGATTTCTAGCCTCCCCAAGTTGCTTTCCATCCAATCAATCTCTTCTACCCATGCCAAACCTATGAGAGAGTGATTGAGTATTGAGGAGACTATCATTTGAAATACAAGAGCAAGGAGTTCATCGTTACTATCGAGCCTATTACCTTTTGGAGGGTGGTGCCTCCTAGATTGGTTAGGTGTCGCTTGGGAGCCGCCTACTTCATGTTGTGGAGTTGAACCAAGAAGTTTGTACGGGCAAGGAGATCGCCTACTTCGTGAAGATCTACCGATAGTGAGGCTAGTCCTTCGTGGACGGAAGCCGTTATTGAATAGTCAAGGTTGCTACTTTGTGGACCCTTATGGGTGGAGCCCTCCGTGCACTCTCGTGACCGGTACCCTTCGTGGGTTGAAGACTCCATAAACGTGGACGTACGATAGCACCACCTATCGGAACCACGGGAAAATTCTTCGTGTCTCCAAATTGTGTTCGATCTTCCTACCCTTATCCTCTTACATATGCTTGTCTTTACTTTCCGCTGCAATACTCGTAGTCATGCATGTGTAGGGTGAAATTGATATGCTAGAATTGCTAAAATCTGCCAACCAATTAACTTTTGAAAAGGTTAGGTTTTTATTTGGTCAAGTAGTCTAATCACCCCCTCTAGACCTACTTTCGATCCCTACAGTACCTGAAAAGGACTACAGAGATGTTCCTAGTTTATAGAGGTGAGGAGGAGCTCTGCATAAGGGGTTGCGCTGATGCTAGTTTCCAAACCGATAGGGATGATTGTCGATCGCAAACTGGATTCATGTATGTCATGAATGGAGGAGCAGTGAGCTGGACGAGTTCCAAGCAGGATACAGCGGCCGACTCCACAACAGAGGCCGAATGCATTGTGGCTTGTGAAGCCGCAAAGGAAGGTGTTTGGATTCAGAAGTTCCTGGAAGATCTTGGTGTGTTCCCGGGCTGGGCAAAACCGTTGGACCTGTATTGAGATAATTCAGGTGCCATCGCACAGGCCAAGGAGCCGAGACAACACCACAAGACCAGGCACATAGACCGAAAGTATCACCTGATACGAAAGCTCGTAAAAATGGTGATACTAATTTATGCAAGATTCATACGGATGAAAATGTTGCAGATCCGTTGACTAAGCCGCTTCCACAACCCAAGCATGAGGGGCACGTTAGAGCTATGGGCATTCGATGTCTATTTGATTGACTCTAGTGCAAGTGGGAGACTGTTGGAGATATGCCTAGAGGCAATCATGTATGATGATATTTCCTATGTATTTATGAATAAAGATGGTCCTTGGATGGTCCGGTCTCACTGGCCATGTAGCATTGGATGCTAGCCGGATAATATGGACTCAGAAAGATCTAGTCGGAGAGTCAAGATAAGGTCTGAGTTGGATAGACCCGACTATGAGACGCAGCGATAGATCATTTGTGAGTCTCTAGTACAACATACATTCTATGTCCTATGACCTGAGTTGACGCATGTACTCGGGATGGTGATAGACCTGCTTTGAGCCGACCAAATGCTACTCCGTAACTGGGTAGTTATAAAGGTGGGTTTCGGGCTTGTCCTGACCCATGCTCCGAGACATGTTTGAGCAAGATGGGATTTGCCCCTCCGATCAGGAGAGATATACTCTGGGCCCCTCGGGTGATCCGACCTGGATAAGCATTGTCATGCGATGAGGATTATGAGATAATCCGAAGTGTTGGTTGATACGTCTCCAACGTATCTATAATTTTTGCTTGTTCCATGCTATCATATTATCATTCTTGGATGTTTTACAATCACTTTATAGCAACTTTATATCATTTTTTGGGACTAACCTATTGACATAGTGCTAAAGTGCAAGTTGCTGTTTTTGCTTTGCAGAATATAAGTACCAAACAGAGTCCAATCGCGATGAAACTTTTTGGAGATTTTTTTTGGACCAAAAGATACCCAGTGGGCCAAAGAAGTGCCAGAGCAGTGGGTTGTGGAGAGCACAACCCACCAGGGCACGCCAGGGGGCCCCGGCGTGCCCTGATGGGTTGTGCCCTCCACAGGGTCCCTCTCCACCGCCTCTGATGCCTATAAATACCCAAATATTCATAAAACCCTAGGGGAGTCGACGAAAAACACATCCAGCCGCCGCAAGTTCCAGAGCCTCAAGATCCAATCTAACACCATCATGGAGGGGTTCATCTTCTTCATAGGTGCCTCTCCGATGATGCGTGAGTAGTCCACCATAGACCTACGGGTCTGTAGGCAGTATCTAGATGGCTCTCTCTCTCTCTATCTATCTTTTGATTCTCAATACAATGGTCTCTTGGAGATCTATTTGATGTAAACTTTTGCGGTGTGTTTGTTGGGATCCGATGAATTTTGAGTTCATGATCAGTTTCTATCCATGAATATTATTTGAGTCTTCTTTGATCTCTTATATGCATGATTACTTATAGCCTCTTATTTCTTCTTCGAATCTTTGGTATAGTTAGGCCGACTAGATCGATTTTTCTTGCCATGGGAAGAGGAGCTTTGTGATGGGTTCGATCTTGCGGTGTCCTTTCCCAGTGACAGAAGGGGCAGCAAGGCACGCATGTATCGTTGCCATTAAGGATAACAAGATGGGGTCTATTCCTACATGAATAGATCTTGTCTACATCATGTCATCGTTCTTATTGCATTACTCTGTTTTTCCATGAACTTAATACACTAGATGCATGCTGGATAGCGGTCGATGTGTGGAGTAATAGTGGTAGATGCAGGCAAGAGTCGGTCTACTTATCTAGGACGTGATGCCTATATAATGATCATCGCCTTGGATATCGTCATGATTATTTGATCTTCTATCAATTACCAATAGTAATTTGTTCACCCACCGTGTGCTATACTCATGAGAGAAGCCACTAGTGAAACCTACGGCCCCCGGGTCTACTTTTCCAACATATTGCTTTCCGATCTATCTTTTTGCCTCTCTTTTTTCAGATCTATTATTCCAAAAAAACCAAAAATATATTGCTGCACTTTTTATTTGCTCTTTTTATTCTGTGTTCTTGAGAGATCTATATCTCCTATCTATCATATCCTAATCTATCTTTTTACCGTAGAGAGATTGACAACCTCTCGTTCGCATCGGGTTGCAAGTATTTGTTATTTGTGTGCAGGTGCTGCTTATTGGGTGGTGGTGATCCTCCTACCGGTTCGATAACCTTGGTTTCATAACTGAGGGAAATCCTTACCGTCGTTGTGCTGCATCATCCCTTCCTCTTTGGGGAAATACCAACGCAGTCTCAAGCCACGTCAAAGGAATTTCTGGTGCTGTTGCCGGGGAGGAAGCGGTCTCTTCTACGTGCCAATCTCAGGCGCCGAGGAACTCCATCATCATCTACCAGGTTCCTAATCACAAATCTCATCTCCTTGCAATTACATTATTTTCCATTTGCCTCTCGTTTTCCTCTCCCCTACTTCACCAATTTTCCATTTTATTCGCCCTCTTTTTCGTTTGCCTTTTTCTCGTCAGATTTCTTGCCTAGTCATTATGGCTACTTCTTCCTTTATTGCGTGTACTCCCGATATTGAGGTTCTTAATTTTAAGCAAAGGAGAGGGGAGAACCTAAAATATGCTTGGTATAGGATTTACAACGCTCATAATAGATCTATCCATAAGCAATCTACCGTTCTTCTTCTTCGCAGTTTTTATGTTGGCATCAGCACTTGGTATAGATTCGTCCTTGATACGATTACCGGTGGGAATTTCTTGATGTGTCCATCTTTGGATGCTTTTAATGCTTTGGGAACTTTAGTGGGATCACCACCTATTATGATCAATGAAACAACTTTAACTCTCGAACACGTTATGGAGAGATTAGATGCTATTGAAAAGAAGATGATTATCAAAGAACATCTTGAAGATTTGGATAAGAAAATGCATAATCTTGCTAATAAAATTGGGGCTAAGGCGGGAGATGCCTTTAAATTGCTAAAGGCAAAAGAAACCGTAGTTAACGAAAGGGTAGAAGAGAGTCCTTACCGGATTGATAAATTAGAAGAGATTTTTAGTAAGTTGGGTTCGCCTTTTTCTTATATCAAAACTATTGAAAAGACTCCCATAAAGATTTGCAAAACCTCGCAAATCACTAAGAACAAAGTTGCTACACCTAGTAGCCACAAGGGAGATCTTAAAATGATTAGTATTCATCCCGACTTTGTTGAAATAGTAAGAGACCCTATTTATAAGAATGAATTCTTTGGTATTTTCCCTAGAAGTGTTGTCATTGAGAGAATGCATGCTCAATCTTGAAGAAATCTAGTTGTGTGATTGAAGAGTTGAAAACCAAAGATGACAATTCTTGAATCTATGCGTTTGCCTAGCTAGGGGCGTAAAACGATAGCGCTTGTTGGGAGGCAACCCAATGAAGAAATTTATTTTTGCTTTTTCCTTTCTTTTTTTTGAGCGTTGACACAATTATGCCTCTGTTATGATTGCGTTTTTTGTTTTATTTAGTTTTTGTGCCAAGTAGAGCCTTTAGGATGATTCATAAGATGAGTAGAAGCGATGCTGAATCTGAAACAGAAACTTTGCGTCCAGTATTTGAATTTTCATTTTTTACTGGAACGTGATATTGAGCTGAAATTTTAACACAGTGTTTCTATGCAAATTATTTACATTTTCCTAATTTTTAAGAATTTTTAGAGTTACATAAGTATGGTTAGTGTACCGATTACTACAGACTGTTCTGTTTAAGACAGATTCTGTTTTCGTTGCATTGTGTGCTTGTTTTGATGAATCTATGGGCTGTATTGAAGGGTATGAGCCATGGTAAAGTTAAAATACAGTAGGTATAATGCAATAACAAAATATGAATTGGTTTGCAACAGCACCTAAAGTAGTGATTTGCTTTATTATACTAACGGATCTCACAAAGATTTTGTTGAGTTTTGTGTGATTGAAGTTTTCAAGTTTTGGGTGAGATCACGATGGATGAAGGAATAAGGAGTGAAAAGAGCCTAAGCTTGGGGATGATACAACACCCCCAAGTTATATCCAAAGATAAACAATCAACTAAGCTTGGGGATGCCCCCGAGTGGCATCCCCTCTTTCTTCTAACGACCATCGGTATTTTACTTGGAGCTATATTTTTATTCGTCACATATCATGAGTTTTGCTTGGAGCGTCTTGTATCATTTGAGTCTTTGCTTGCTTTGCTTGATAGTTTGTCATTTGTATGCTTGCTGGACACACCTATTTGGGAGAGCCAAAATTATGCTATGATTTGTTAGAATTGCTCTTTATGCTTCACTTAAACCTTTTTGAGCTATATAATTGCTCTAGTGCTTCACTTATATCTTTTTGAGCACGGTGTGCTTGGAATATTTTGTAGAAATACTCTCATGCTTCCCTTAGATTAATTTGAGAGTCGGTAAATTTTGAATAAATCCTCTGATGCTTCACTTATACCTTTTTGAGAGAAGAAATCTTTATGCTCATGTGCTTCACTTAAATTTGTTTGAGCTTGTCAAAAAGCAATGGCAATATATGAAACTAGTCCCAAAGTGATAGATATCCAAGGAGGATATAATAAAAACTTTCATGAAGATCATTGGACAAATTAAACTTGATTCCTTGTAATAGTTTTGAAACATGATGATAGTAATATGTGTCATGTTAGTGAGTAATTATGCTTTAGTAGGAATATTGGTGTTAAGGTTTGTGATTCCCTATGCAAGTACGAAAGTCAGTAGTTATGCAATGAAATTACATCCTACTTATGGTGCATTATTCGGTGTTAGTTATGCTCAATGCTCGCTTATGTGAATTTTCGTTTCTTGGTTGGTTGCTTCTCAATCTATTTGCTAGCCTTCATTTGTACTAAGTAGAAATACTACTTGTGCATCCAAAATCCTTAAACCAAGTTTTGCCTTATGAGTCCACCATACCTACCTATATGCGGTATTTCCATCCCGTTCCAAGCAAATTTGTATGTGCCATCTCTAAATTTTCAAAATAATTTTTCTCTTTTGTGTGCTCGTACCGCTCATGAAACGGTAGGGAGTGTCCAATATTTTTCCATGCTAGATGTGTTATTCTCAACATGAGTGTTTATTCACTTGTCATTGCACGAGAGTGCGGCGGTAATAAGGATGCCCATTCCCGAAATGGAAAAGAAAACAATATTTACTTTATGTTGTCAAATAATAAATTCCTTGGAAAGTGTTGGTATGGAAGGCAACCGTGGATACGGCCCGCCATGGAAAGTAAAAGAATGGTGGAAAAAGGAATAAACTTTATTTTCTATTTGGGAACCGACTATGATATATCTAGCATGGAAAGTATTGTGAACTACTTTGTCTTTTTCGTTGACAGGAAAGGCATGCCACCCAAAATATTTTTTTTCTCTCTCATTTTAAAATCTTGAGCTCTGGCACCTCTACAAATCCCTACTTCCCTCTGTGAAGGGCCTATCTATTTACTTTATGCAATTTTTACTTTTCTCCATCTTCTCTTATAAAGCACCAACTAGGGGGCACTATGATTGTACTTGAGCATTGGGTATAGCTAATATTTGAGTGTGTTTCATGAATGGATCAATGATTGAGCATGATGGGCTAGGGATAACTTTCTTTAGTGTTGATATTTTGAAAGACATGGTTGCTTGTTGGCATACTTGAGTATTGAAGTCATTATGTTAAAACTAGACTATTGCTTTGAATCATCTAAAAGTCCAAATGTCCATGCTACAAAAGAAAAGAATATGAGATGAACATGTTAGGCAGCATTCCACATAAAAAATTCTGTTTTTATCATTTACCTACTTGAGGACAAGTAGGAATTAAACTTGGGGATGATGATACGTCTCCAACGTATCTATAATTTTTTCTTGTTCCATGCTATTATATTATCATTCTTGGATGTTCTACAATCACTTTATAGCAACTTTATATCATTTTTTTGGGACTAACCTATTAACATAGTGCCAAAGTGCCAGTTGCTGTTTTTGGTTGTTTTTTACTTCGCAGAATATCAGTACCAAACGGAGTCCAATCGCGATGAAACTTTTTGGAGAATTTTTTGGACCAGAAGACACCCAGTGGGCCAAAGAAGTGCCAGAGAGGTGGGTTGTGGAGAGCACAACCCACCAGGGCGCGCAAGGGGGCCCCCGGCACGCCCTGATGGGTTGTGCCCTCACCGGGGCCGCTCTCCACCGCCTCTAACGCCTATAAATACCCAAATATTCAAAAAACCCTAGGGGAGTCAACGAAAAACACATCCAGCCGCCGCAAGTTCTAGAGCCTCAAGATCCAATCTAACACCATCACAGAGGGGTTCATCTTCTTCATAGGTGCCTCTCCGATGATGCGTGAGTAGTCCACCATAGACCTACGGGTCCGTAGGCAGCAGCTAGATTGCTCTCTCTCTCTCTCTCTCTCTCTCTCTTGATTCTCAAGACAATGGTCTCTTGGAGATTTATTTGATGTAAACTTTTGCGGTGTGTTTGTTGGGATACGATGAATTTTGAGTTCATGATCAGTTTCTATCCATGAATATTATTTGAGTCTTCTTTGACCTCTTATATGCATGATTACTTATAGCCTCGTATTTCTTCTTCGAATCTTTGGTTTAGTTAGGCCGACTAGATCGATTTTTCTTGCCTTTGGAAGAGGTGCTTTGTGATGGGTTCGATCTTGCGGTGTCCTTTCCCAGTGACAGAAGGGGCAGCAAGGCACGCATGTATCGTTGCCATTAAGGATAACAAGATGGGGTCTATTCCTACATGAATAGATCTTGTCTACATCATGTCATCGTTCTTATTTCATTACTCCGTTTTTCCATGAACTTAATACACTAGAAGCATGCTGGATAGCGGTCGATGTGTGGAGTAATAGTGGTAGATGCAGGCAGGAGTCGGTCTACTTATCTTGGACGTGATGCCTATATAATGATCATCGCCTTGGATATCATCATGATTATTTGATCTTCTATCAATTTCCCAACAGTAATTTGTTCACCACCGTGTGCTATACTCATGAGAGAAGCCACTAGTGAAACCTATGCCCCCCGGGTCTACTTTTCCAACATATTGCTTTCCGATCTATCTTTTTGCCTCTTTGTTTTCAGATCTATTATTCAAAAAAAAATATTGCTGCACATTTTATTTGCTCTTTTTATTTTGTGTTCTTGAGAGATCTATCTCACCTATCTATCATATCGTAATCTATCTCTTTACCGTAGAGAGATTGACAACCTCTCTTTCGCATCGGGTTGCAAGTATTTGTTATTTGTGTGCAGGTGCTGCTTATTGGGTGGTGGTGATCCTCCTATTGGTTCGATAACCTTGGTTTCGTAACTGAGGGAAATACTTACCATCGCTGTGCTGCATCATCCCTTCCTCTTTGGGGAAATACCGACGAAGTCTCAAGCCACGTCATTAGTCGAATTCACCGGAACGAGAAAGAGGTTATGCTGCAACAGGGATGACCATGTCGCCTTGAGCATGACAACATATATCATGTGGCAAAGGGAACAAAAGTGTGATGTACATGTTCGCCTAACCAGCTTCATCGGACACTTGGAGTCGGCACGCTTTGCTAGAGGCCGCTACCGACTAGTCGAGTCAGATGTGATCTGACTCGCGACCAAGTGAATGAGAACCTAAGGGGTCGCACGCTTAAGGGAAGGAACACATGGGCTTTCGGATCCGTGCGAGGCCCATGCCTATATATAGTGGAGGTGTGGCACACCCATCTGGTTGATCGCTTCGGCGCCGTCATTAGGTCTTTGCATGTGTTGCAACTTGCCACCTCCACTCGCCGCCGAACCGTGTGATCGGACCTAGCAGTTCGCCGCACGGTGTTCCTCCTGCACGCGCGGATACCATTAGAGGCGGTGCACTTGTGCTGCTCCGGCGAACCTGTATGTGGGATCCAGCGACAGTCGGTTCGAGGGAGATCAAACCGGCTGTTCGAGGGAGATCAGACGAGGAGGAGACGGACCTCGCGGACGCGCTGCCCCAACTCTACTTCCGCTGCACGACACTGCGCGTCTAGTGGTAACGATCTGTGATTCATCTCCGTAGCATGTTCTTGGTTGTTCTGCACGTAGGAAATTTTTAATTTGCATGCGATGCACCTACGATAGAACCCAACAACATATACCAAATTTCATCCTAAGAGAATTAAGCAAGATTCTTAGAGAATTAATATTGATACACCTAGTTCATCTAAGAAGAAAAAGAAAAAGAAACATGATAAAACTTTGCATGCTTCTAGTCAACCTATGGTGGAAAACCCCTCTAAGAATCATAATGATGTTTCTATTTTTGATGCTGAGACACAATCTGGTAATGAACATCCACCTAGTGATAATGATAATGATGATGTTCATGTTGATGCTCAACCAGACAATGATAAAGAACCTGCTAATGATGTAGAAATAGAACCTGATGTTGATCTTGATAACCCACCTCCTAAAAGTAAAAGATATGATAAAAGTGATTTCATTGCTAGAAAACATGGTAAAGAAAGAGAACCACGGGTTCAAAAACCCATGCCTTTTCCCACTAAGCCTCCGAAAAATAAGGATGAGTAGGATTTTGAGTGTTTTGCTAAAATGCTTAGACCCGTCTTTTTGCGGACACGTTTGATAGATATTTTGAAAATGCCTCCATATGCTAAATACATGAAAGATATTTTCACTAATAAAAGAAAGATACCTGAAGTTGAAATTTCCACCATGGTTGAAAATTATTCTTTTAAGGCAGGGAGTACCTAAGAATTTAGGAGATCCAGGAATACCCACTATACCATGCTCCATTAAAAGAAGTTATGTCAAAACTGCTTTATGTGAATTAAGAGCTGGTGTTAGTGTTATGCCTTTCTCTTTATATAGAAAACTTGATTTGAATAAGTTGACACCTACTGAAATATCTTTGCAAATGGTTGATAAATCTACTTCTATATCTATCGGAATTGTGAGGATGTGCCCGTTGTAGTTGCAAATGTTACTATCTTAACGAACTTTGTTATTCTTCATATGCCGGAGGACGACAACATGTCGATTATCCTTAGTAGAACCTTTTTGAATACTATAGGGGATGTTATAGATTGCAAAAAAGTCAAGGTCACTTTTCATGTCAATGGTAATGAGCATACGGTATATTTTCCAAGGAATCAAAGTTCAGTGAATAGTATCAACTATATTGAAAAATTTGCGACAATCACTATTAGATGTTTTGAATTCCCTTTTTCCGTCCGTCAAAAATAAAGATGAAACTCATATTGTTGGGGAGATGGATATCCCCGTTGAGGTAACCTAGTGTTATACAAAAATTCTCCGGTTTCACGTTACTCGAAAATAGTTTGTTAATAAGACTTGATCAACCTTATTAATGGATTCTTTTTTAGGGCATGTTGTCGATGAATTTATTAAGCACAACCTACTGTACCCACTATTTACTCTCTATTATTTAGAGCTTAATAAAGTAGAATGCCATGATTATCATGTTTTGTAAATTATCCGTGCAATAAAAAATGTCCCAAAAATAGAAGTTCTCGGAATGACCTGAAAATTTAGTATGATTTTTTGCAATATTTAAGAATTTTTGGCACTGAACACACCGTAGGGGGTGCCCCTAAGAGCTACGAGCTTAGAGGGTGCGCCCACCCCCTGGGTGCACCTAGTGATCTCGTGGGTCCCACAAGGGCCCCCTCACTTATTCCTCATGCCCACAACCTTATTCCTCCTCCAGAAAAAATCACCATTGCTTCCTAGCCCGTGTTCTTGCTTATTTTAGTGCGATGTTCGATCTCCTTGCTCGAAGCTTCACTTCCGTAACTGTTTTGGGGAATTGCTCCTTGGTATGTGACTCCTCCATGGGTCCAATTAGTTTTTTTTCTAGTGCTTTATGTTTTGCCAATCTTGCTACTGTTGGTGACTATGTATATGAGCTTGCATGTTGAATTTGTATGGTTGAAAGTAGTTTTGATGCATGATATAGCCTCTAGACACTTGTGGGAGTAGTTGCTATCAATTTTGTTAAGTTTTGCTCACTTTTATTTTGAGGACTAAAAATTACAGAAATTATTTAGAGAAAAGAAAATGATTAGGAGGATGTTGAGGGGTTTCTGGAGTCAGAGTTCCTATGAGGCTCCGAAGGAGAAGCCCAAGTACAATCTTCCGCGCGCGACCGAGGTGCGGCCGTGCGAATGGTCGTGCAACACATTCTTGAGGGATGTGGGCATTCACGATGATTTTTATTATTTGGCGAACAATGCCGGCCTCACCCCGTTACTCGAAGTTAAATCTCATCAGTACCTCCTCCTCACCAATACTTTTGTGCAAAATTTCCACTTTCATGCTAGGAGGGATACACCATTGATATTCCTCAAGAAATCATAGTTGATAGATTTTGCCAAGTATGCAAAATTCCTAATGAGGGCAGCCCTCTAGCGCCACGTCCAAGTGACGTCACGAATTTTATATCCGCAGTGACTATGGGGAGACGAGAGGAGTATCTGATGCTAGAGTTGTTAGTTTACATTTTTACCGTTTTGCACTGTTACTCATTATTTGTGGGGAGGTGTTCAACATGTAGGTGGGAGAGTGGAATGCTTCATTCACCTGTTCTTGATGTATTAAGGTCATGCCCTTTATTGTGATAGAACTTTCAGTTTGGGGGGGGGGGGGCTGTTGTTGCTCGACAGTTGCACACTAACGGTTCGAAGGGCGTTACTTATGGTGGTATTTATGCTTCCCGTATCGCTTGACATTTTCAGATTCATATTAGACACGACGACGAGGAGGAGAAGATTTTACCCAAATAAATATCTTGATTATAGTAACATGGTTGAGCAAAATTTTATTAACTCTGGCGTGAGACGATTTTGATATAACTTGGTGTTTAGTCAAGGTACTCGTCAGATTATTACTTTGCTTGCGCCGTCTTTGTGCGATATTTCTAGGGACAAGTACACTATTATGCCTGAGGACATTTATGCTTATTGGGGCTTCATGCCACGCTCAGCACCTGAGCTAGAGCCAACCTTGGAGCCTATCTATCAGTGGGAGCCTCAGGAGCCTACATATCAGTGGGAGCCTCAGGAGGCTCAATATTACCCTGGAGGTGGCTAGTTCGAGCCATGGCCATAGACCAAGTTAGGCCAAAAGCATAAGCTTGGGGGGGGAGTATGCATTTCTCACCGACATTACATTCATGTATCACCCATTCACTTCAGTTGTCGGTGTTCATCCTTTTTCATTGTATATCCATGTTAGTTTTATTTTCGCTTTCTTCTTGTGTGTTTGAAAAAATTGAAAATACAAAAAGATTTCTCTTTTATTCTTTTGTTTGTTGGGAGTTTCCCCGTGTAAATAGTTTTTCTCATTTTTTGTTTTTCCTTTGTTAGTTTGCTTCCTTGAGAGAAACTAAAAACTCCATAAATATTTCAATGTGTTTCTCTGAATTTCTTTTCTTTTCTTTGAGTCATCGTAAGGAGAATACCACGATGAAATTATTGAGTGGCTCTCATATGCATTATTGTTGATCTAACAAAGCACCAATATTACCTTGTCTTCTCCCTTGAATAAAATGTTGCAGATTCGAGCTTAATCCACGTCACACTTGCACTATTATTATTGTCACATCATGGAAAGTATTGTGAACTACTTTGTCGTTTTCGTTGACAGGAAAAGCATGCCACCCAAAATATATTTTTTCTCTCTCATTTTAAAATTTTGAGCTCTGGCACCTCTACAAATCCCTACTTCCCTCTATGAAGGGCCTATCTATTTACTTTATGCAATTTTTACATTTCTCCATCTTCTCTTATAAAGCACCAACTAGGGGGCACTATGATCGTACTTGAACATTGGGTATAGCTAATATTTGAGTGTGTTTCATGAATGGATCAATGATTGAGCATGATGGGCTAGGGATAACTTTTTTTAGTGTTGATATTTTGAAAGACATGGTTGCCTGTTGGCATACTTGAGTATTGAAGTCATTATGTTAAAACTAGACTATTGCTTTGAATCATCTAAAAGTCCAAATGTCCATGCTACAAAAGAAAAGAATATGAGATGAACATGTTAGGCAGCATTCCACATAAAAAATTCTGTTTTTATCATTTACCTACTTGAGGACAAGTAGGAATTAAGCTTGGGGATGATGATACGTCTCCAACGTATCTATAATTTTTGCTTGTTCCATGCTATTATATTATCATTCTTGGATGTTCTACAATCACTTTATAGCAACTTTATATCATTTTTTTGGGACTAACCTATTAACATAGTGCCAAAGTGCCAGTTGCTGTTTTTGGTTGTTTTTTACTTCGCAGAATATCAGTACCAAACGGAGTCCAATCGCGATGAAACTTTTTGGAGATTTTTTTGGACCAGAAGACACCCAGTGAGCCAAAGAAGTGCCAGAGAGGTGGGCTGTGGAGAGCACAACCCACCAGGGCACGCAAGGGGTCCCCCGGCGCGCCCTGATGGGTTGTGCCCTCACCGTGGCCCCTCTCCACCGCCTCTGACGCCTATAAATACCCAAATATTCAGAAAACCCTAGGTGAGTCGACAAAAAACACATCCAGCCGCCGCAAGTTCTAGAGCCTCAAGATCCAATCTAACACCATCACGGAGGGGTTCATCTTCTTCGTAGGTGCCTCTCTGATGATGCGTGAGTAGTCCACCATAGACCTACGGGTCTGTAGGCAGCAGCTAGATTGCTCTCTCTCTCTCCCTCTCTCTCTCTCTTTTGATTCTCAATATAATGGTCTCTTGGAGATCTATTTGATGTAAACTTTTGCGGTGTGTTTGTTGGGATACGATGAATTTTGAGTTCATGATCAGTTTCTATCCATGAATATTATTTGAGTCTTCTTTGACCTCTTATATGCATGATTACTTATAGCCTCATATTTCTTCTTCGAATCTTTGGTTTAGTTAGGCCGACTAGATCGATTTTTCTTGCCATGGGAAGAGGTGCTTTGTGATGGGTTCGATCTTGCGGTGTCCTTTCCCAGTGACAGAAGGGGCAGCAAGGCACACATGTATCGTTTCCATTAAGGTTAACAAGATGGGGTCTATTCCTACATGAATAGATCTTGTCTACATCATGTCATCGTTCTTATTGCATTACTCCATTTTTCCATGAACTTAATACACTAGATGCATGCTGGATAGCGGTCGATGTGTGGAGTAATAGTGGTAGATGCAGGCAGGAGTTGGTCTACTTATCTTGGACGTGATGCCTATATAATGATCATCGCCTTGGATATCGTCATGATTATTTGATCTTCTATCAATTTCCCAACAGTAATTTGTTCACCCACCGTGTGCTATACTCATGAAAGAAGCCACTAGTGAAACCTATGGCCCCCGGGTCTACTTTTCCAACATATTGCTTTCCGATCTATCTTTTTGCCTCTTTGTTTTCTGATCTATTATTAGAAAAAACCAAAAATATATTGCTGCACTTTTTATTTGCTCTTTTTATTTTGTGTTCTTGAGAGATCTATCTCTCCTATCTATCATATCCTAATCTATCTTTTTACCGTAGGGAGATTGATGACCTCTCTTTCGCATCGGGTTGCAAGTATTTGTTATTTGTGTGCAGGTGCTGCTTATTGGGTGGTGGTGATCCTCCTTTGGTTCGATAACCTTGGTTTCATAACTGAGGGAAATACTTACCGTCGCTGTGCTGCATCATCCCTTCCTCTTTGGGAAAATAACGACGCAGTCTCAAGCCACGTCATTAGTCGAATTCACCGGAACGAGAAAGAGGTTATGCTGCAACAGGGATGACCATGTCGCCTTGAGCATGACAACATATATCGTGTGGCAAAGGGAACAAAAGTGTGATGTACAGGTTCGCCTAACCAGCTTCATCGGACACTTGGAGTCGGCACGCTTTGCTAGAGGCCGCTACCGACTAGTCGAGTCGGATGTGATCTGACTCGCGACCAAGTGAATGCGAACCTAAGGGGTCGCACGCTTAAGGGAAGGAACACATGGGCTTTAGGATCCGTGCGAGGCCCAAGAGTTGAGCCCGCGTCGGATGCCTATATATAGTGGAGGTGCGGCACACCCATCTGGTTGATCGCTTCGGCACCGTCATTAGGGCTTTGCATGTGTTGCAACTAGCCACCTCCACACGCCGCCGAACCGTGTGATCGGACCTAGGAGTTCGCCGCACGGTGTTCCTCCTGCACGCGCGGATACCATTAGAGGCGGTGCAATTGTGCTGCTCCGGCGAACCTGTACGTGGGATCCAGCGACAGTCGGTTCGAGGGAGATCAGACCGGCTGTTCGAGGGAGATCAGACGAGGAGGAGACAGACCTCACGGACGCGCTTCCCCAACTCTACTTCCGCTACACGACAGTGCGCATCTAGTGGTAACGATCTGTGATTCATCTCCGTAGCATGTTCTTGGTTGTTCTGCGTGTAGGAAATTTTTAATTTGCATGCGATGCACCTACGATAGAACCCAACAATATATACCAAATTTCATCCTAAGAGAATTAAGCAAGATTGTTAGAGAATTAATATTGATACACCTAGTTCATCTAAGAAGAGAAATAAAAAGAAACATGATAAAACTTTGCATGCTTCTAGTCAACCTATGGTGGAAAACCCCTCTAAGAATCATAATGATGTTTCTATTTTTGATGTTGAGACACAATCTGGTAATGAACATCCACCTAGTGATAATGATAATGATGATGTTCATGTTGATGCTCAACCAGACAATGATAAAGAACCTGCTAATGATGTAGAAATAGAACCTGCTGTTGATCTTGATAACCCACCTCCTAAAAATAAAAGATATGATAAAAGTGATTTCATTGCTAGAAAACATGGTAAAGAAAGAGAACCACGGGTTCAAAAACCCATGCCTTTTCCCACTAAGCCTTCAAAAAATAAGGATGAGGAGGATTTTGAGTGTTTTGCTAATATGCTTAGACCCGTCTTTTTGCGGACACGTTTGATAGATATTTTGAAAATGCCTCCATATGCTAAATACATAAAAGATATTGTCACTAATAATAGAAAGATACCTGAAGTTGAAATTTCCACCATGGTTGAAAATTATTATTTTAAGGCAGGGAGTACCTAAGAATTTAGGAGATCCAGGAATACCCACTATACCATGCTCCATTAAAAGAAGTTATGTCAAAACTGCTTTATGTGATTTAGGAGCTGGTGTTAGTGTTATGCCTTTCTCTTTATATAGAAAACTTGATTTGAATAAGTTGACACCTACTGAAATATCTTTGCAAATGGCTGATAAATCTACTGCTATATCTATCAGAATTGTGAGGATGTGCCCGTTGTAGTTGCAAATGTTACTATCTTAATGAACTTTGTTATTCTTGATATGCCGGAGGACGACAACATGTCGATTATCCTTAGTAGAACCTTTTTGAATACTATAGGGGATGTTATAGATTGCAAAAAAGTCAAGGTCACTTTTCATGTCAATGGTAATGAGGATACGGTATATTTTCCAAGGAATCAAAGTCCAGTGAATAGTATCAACTATATTGAAAAAATTGCGACAATCACTATTAGATGTTTTGAATTCCCTTTTTCCGTCCGTCAAAAATAAAGATGAAACTCATATTGTTGGGGAGATGGATATCCCCGTTGAGGTAACCTAGTGTTATACAAAAATTCTCCGGTTTCACGTTACTCGAAAATAGTTTGTTAATAAGACTTGATCAACCTTATTAATGGATTCTTTTTTAGGGGCATGTTGTCGATGAATTTATTAAGCACAACCTACTGTACCTACTATTTACTCTCTATTATTTAGAGCTTAATAAAGTAGAATGCCATGATTATCATGTTTTGTAAATTATCCGTGCAATAAAAAATGTCCCAAAATAGAAGTTCTCGGAATGACCTGAAAATTTAGTATGATTTTTTGCAATATTTAAGAATTTTTGGCACTGAACACACCGTAGGGGGTGCCCCTAAGAGCTACGAGCTTAGAGGGTGCGCCCACCCCCTGGGTGCACCTAGTGATCTCGTGGGTCCCACAAGGGCCTCTCACTTATTCCTCATGCCCACAACCTTATTCCTCCTCCAGAAAAAATCACCATTGCTTCCTAGCCCTTGTTCTTGCTCATTTTAGTGCTTTATGTTTTGCTAATCTCCTTGCTCGAAGCTTCGCTTCCGAAACTATTTTGGGGAATTGCTCCTTGGTATGTGACTCCTCCATGGGTCCAATTAGTTTTTTTTCTAGTGCTTTATGTTTTGCTAATCGTGCTACTGTTGGTGACTATGTATATGAGCTTGCATGTTGAATTTGTATGGTTGAAAGTAGTTTTGATGCATGATATAGCCTCTAGACACTTGTGGGAGTAGTTGCTATCAATTTTGTTAAGTTTTGCTCACTTTTATTTTGAGGACTAAAAATTACAGAAATTATTTAGAGAAAAGAAAATGATTAGGAGGATGTTGAGGGGTTTCTGGAGTCAGAGTTCCTATGAGGCTCCGAAGGAGAAGCCCAAGTACAATCTTCCGCGCGCGACCGAGGTGCGGCCGTGCGAATGGTCGTGCAACACATTCTTGAGGGATGTGGGCATTCATGATGATTTTTATTATTTGGCGAACAATGCCGGCCTCACCCCGTTACTCGAAGTTAAATCTCATCAGTACCTCCTCCTCACCAATACTTTTGTGCAAAATTTCCACTTTCATGCTAGGAGGGATACACCATTGATATTCCTCAAGAAATCATAGTTGATAGATTTTCCCAAGTATGCAAAATTCCTAATGAGGGCAGCCCTCTAGCGCCACGTCCAAGTGACGTCATGAATTTTATATCCGCAGTGACTATGGGGAGACGAGAGGAGTATCTGATGCTAGAGTTGTTAGTTTACATTTTTACCGTTTTGCACTGTTACTCATTATTTGTGGGGAGGTGTTCAACATGCAGGTGGGAGAGTGGAATGCTTCATTCACCTGTTCTTGATGTATTAAGGCCATGTCCTTTATTGTGATAGAACTTTCAGTTTGGGGGGGGGGCTGTTGTTGCTCGACAGTTGCAGACTAAAAGTTTGAAGGGTGTTACTTATGGTGGTATTTATGCTTCCCGTATCGCTAGACATTTTCAGATTCATATTAGACACGACGAGGAGGAGGAGAAGATTTTACCCAAATAAATATCTTGATTATAGTAACATGGTTGAGAAAATTTTTATTAACTCTGGCGTGAGACGATTTTGATATAACTTGGTGTTTAGTCAAGGTACTCGTCAGATTATTACTTTGCTTGCGCCGTCTTTGTGCGATATTTCTAGGGACAAGTACACTATTATGCCTGAGGACATTTATGCTTATTGGGGCTTCATGCCACCCTCAACACCTGAGCCAGAGCCAACCTTGGAGCCTATCTATCAGTGGGAGCCTCAGGAGCCTACATATCAGTGGGAGCCTCAGGAGGCTCAGTATTACCCTTGAGGTGGCTAGTTCGAGCCATGGCCATAGACCAAGTTAGGCCAAAAGCATAAGCTTGGGGGGGGGGGGGGGGGAGTACGCATTTCTCACCGACATTACATTCATGTATCACCCATTCACTTCAGTTGTCGGTGTTCATCCTTTTTCATTGTATATCCATGTTAGTTTTATTTTCGCTTTCTTCTTGTGTGTTTGAAAAAAAATTGAAAATACAAAAAGATTTCTCTTTTATTCTTTTGTTTGTTGGGAGTTTCCCCATGTAAATAGTTTTTCTCATTTTTGTTTTTCCTTTGTTAGTTTGCTTCCTTGAGAGAAACTAAAAACTCCATAAATATTTCAATGTGTTTCTCTGAATTTCTTTTCTTTTCTTTGAGTCGTCGTAAGGAGAATACCATGATGAAATTATTGAGTGGCTCTCATATGCATTATTGTTCATCTAACAAAGCACCCACCTTGTCTTCTCCCTTGAATAAAATGTTGCAGATTCGAGCTTAATCCACGTCACACTTGCACTATTATTATTGTCACATCATTCGGTCGTGCAAGTGAAAGGCAATAATGACAATGATTTGATGAAGAGATTGCGGTTAAGGAAAGCTGGTATGAACTCTTCTTTTTTAGTTTTTGTAAATAAGTTTAACTTAGTTGTTCTTGATTCAGCATTATGAGTAAACATGTTTGTGATGATAATTAGAAACATGTTTGTGATGACAATTACAAATTATCGTTGCTTATGCCATTCTTAAATAGCTAGGAGTGGATAGTGATTTATCTTGAGTGTCAACATGCATTAAAATGGTTGTGATGTAGTATGTTAGTATGATATCCTCCTCTGAATGACTCGAGTGGCTTGACTTGGCACATGTTCACACATGTAGTTGATTCAAAACCAACACTTCCTTCATGATATTTATGTTCAGGGTGTTTATATCCTACTCATGCTCGTATTCAATGTTAATTATTCTCAATGCATGATTATGACTGTTGTCGCTCTCTAGTTGGTCGCTTGTCAATCTATTTGCTAGCCTAAGCCTGTACTAAGTGGGAATATTGCTTGTGCATCCAAATCCTTAAACCGAAAGTTGTTCCAGATGAGTCCACCATATCTACCTATATGCAGTATTACTCTACCGTTCCAAGTAAATTTGCATGTGCCACCTCTAATCATTCAAATAAACATATGTTTTGTGTGCCCGTACCGCTCATAGAGCGACAGGGAGCGGCCAATATCTTCCATGCTAAGCGGGTTATAATCATTGCACGAGAGAGGCTGGTAATTGGGATGCCCAGTCTTGTATTTCAAAATAAAGAAAATATAACAAAACAAACTCCCCCAGAAAGTTGATGGTTTGGAGGGCAACTGAAGAATTAGCTAGCCATGGCTTGTGTTTGTATGGTTGAGGGGGAGTAAACTTTACCTTTCCGCTTAGGAACCATTGATAATGTGTTTAGCATGTAAGATATTAAAAATCCTTTGTCGTGACATTGACAGGGAAAACACACCTCTCAAAATGTATTCATTTCTATTTTGAGCTTCGAGCTCTAGCACGTTTGCAAATCTCTGCTTCCCTCTATGAAGGGCCCTTCTATTTACTTTGATGTAATTTACTTTTATTGTTGAGTCATCACCTCTCATTTAAAGTACCAATTTGGAGAGCTCTATTGTCATTCTTATGTATTGAGTCTAGCTAATGTTGGATGTGATCATGACTAGATCTCTTCTACCATGAATTATAATGTTTAGTCCTTGTTTGAACTTCAAAGGTGCTCTGCATTTATGTTTTGCGGTCTCAGAAAAGGCTAGCGAGATCCCATGTTATCATGTTGTATCATGATTGTTTTGACAAACTGTTGACATCCGAGATATCTTATTATTGCTCGCTAGTTGGTTATCTTATTGTCATGAGTAAATGTGAGACCTAAGTGTTATCACTCACATGGTTAATTCATAATCTTTGCTGAAAATTTGAACACTAGTTAAGGATATATACACCAACAAGAACAAAAGTGTTGTAAAAGTTTTTCTTATCACTTTCAGTTTATCATCTGTATTGCTTGAGGACAAGCAATGAGTTAAGCTTGGGGGAGTTGATATGTCCCAAACGTACCTACTTTTCCAAACACTTTTGCTCTTGTTTTGGACTCTAATTTGCATGATTTGAATGAAAGTAACCCCGACTAACATTGTTTTCAGCAGAACAATCATGGTGTTGTTTTTGTGCAGAAATAAAAGTTCTCGAATTGGGCTGAAAATTTATGGAGAATATTTTTAGAATATATACAAAATATTGGCAAAGAGAACTATTGGAGGGGGTCACCCAGGCGCCACGAGCTTAGGGTGCACGCCCACCCCCTAGGGCGCACCCTGTGAGCTTGTGGGCCCCTTAGTCCTCCGGCAACCCTAACTCTAACTCCATAAGTACCATATCGCGGAGAAAAAAATAGAGAAGGAATCATCGCGTTTTACGATATGCAGCCATTGCCACCTCCTATTCTGCATCGGGAGGGCTGATCTAGAGTCCGTTCGGGGCTTCGGAGGGTGGAATTTGTCGTCGTTGTCATCATCAACCCTTCTCCATCAACAATTCCATGATGCTCACCACTGGCAGTGAGTAATTCCTTCGTAGGCTTGCTGGACGGTGATGGAGTTGGATGATATTTGTCATGTAATCGAGTCAATTTGTTAGGGCTTGATCCCTAGCATCCACTATGTTCTGAGATTGATGTTGCTATTTCTTCGCTATGCTTAATGCTTGTCACTAGGGCCCGAGTGCCATGATTTCAGATTTGAACCCTCTATGTTTTCGTGAATATATTTGAGTCCTTGATCCTATCTGCTAGTTTTATGCACTTGTTATTGTTTTGATCTGTAGACCCCAAAGTGACAATAGTCGGGATAGTCTCCAGGGATGACTGTAATTCGAGGAGTTCATGTATTCACCTTCTGTTAATGCTTTGTTCTGGTTCTCTATTGAAAGGAGGCCTTAATATACCTTAGTTTCCTTATGGACCTCGTTGCCACGGGAGGGTAGGACAAAAGATGTCATGCAAATTCTTATTATAAGCACGTATGACTATATATGGAATACATGCCTACATTGAATTGATAAATTGGTGCTATTATGTATCGCTCTAGGTTGTGACTATTATATGATGAATGTCATCCAACACAAATATCCATCACTGATCCAATGACTATGCCTTTTCTCATATTGATCTTTGCTATGTTACTAATGTTGCTGTTGTTACAATCACTACAAAACTGCTACTATTACTGTTCCTTTTACTATTGCTTTTGTTACCGCTACTATCAAAACTATCAAACTATTGTTCTACTAAACACTTTGCTGTAGAAATATAATTTCCCAGGTGTGGTTGAATTGACAACTCAAAGGCTCATAAATATTCTTTGGATCCCGTTGTGTCGAATCAACAAAGTTTGGTACGCTCGAAGATTGTCGCGATCCCCTATACATGTGGGTTATCACCACCCAACCGCACGGGGCCGTGAGTGATATGTCTGCAACGTATAAAATGACGGGGTCTGAACATATTGCTTGTCTTACTTTGTCTACATCATGTCACCTGGCTCCAAGCATTACTCTGTTTGTTATGAACTTAATACCTAGAGAGGCAAGCATGGAAGTGCTCTCAAAGTGGAGCAATAGTAGTAGATGCAGGATCGTATCGGTCTACTTGTTTACGAACGTGATGCCTATATACATGATCATTGCCGTGAATAACATGTCATAACTATGCGCAATTCTGTCAATTGCCCAACAGTAATTTGTCTACCCACCGTATGCTATGTTCAAGAGAGAAGCCTCTAGCGAAAACTATGGCCCTCGAGTCTACTTAAACATAATACTAAAACCCTAAAAACCTTTGCTGCAATTTATTCATTGTTATTCTATTTTCCTTTTATATCATCTATCTCTATCAAGATTTAATCCTTGCAAGTAACGAGTTCAAGGGGCTTGACAACCCTCTTGCCCGCATTGGGTGCAAGTGTTTGGTTTTTTGTGTGTAGGTACTTTTGAAAGAAGTTTATTTGGTTTTGCTATTGGTTCGATAACCTTGGGTCTCACTGAGGGAAATATTTATCTCTATTGTGCTGCATCTCCTCTCCTCTTCGGGGAAAATCTCAATGCAGCTCACAAGTAGCAGGAAGAATTTCGGACGCCGTTGGCCGGGAGACGTCATCAAACTCTCGTCAGGCCCCTTCACACAAATTATCATTCACTTGACTTCATATTTGCCTTTATATTTGCTTTACATAAAAATACAAAAATACAAAAATATTTCTATTTGCTGGCTTGCTTAGTTATCTAGTTTATTCGTTCGCTTGCTAGTTTACTTGCTTTGTCACTATGTCTCAAGAAAATACCAAATTGTGTGACTTTTCAAATACTAATAATAATGATTTTATTATTACTCCAATACCACCCGCCACTAGTGTGGAAGCTTTTGATATAAATGTTGTTTTGCTAAATCTTTTTATGAAAGAACAATTTGCTGGAAGTCCTAATGAGGACACTGCTTCACATCTTAATACCTTCATTGAATTACATGACATGCAAAAGAAAAAAAGATGTGGATAATGATGTGGTTAAGCTGAAATTATTTCCTTTCTCACTAACAGATAAAGCTAAAACTTGGTTTTCATCCTTGCCTCCCAATAGTATTGGAACATGGGATAAGTGTAAGGGTGCTTTTATTGTTAAGTATTTTCCTCCTGCTAAGATTATATCTCTCCGTAATCAAATTATGAATTTTAAACCACACGAGCAAGAACATGTTGCACAAGCATGGGAGAGAATTAAATTGATGATTAGAAATTTTCCCATTCATGGCTTAGGTCTATGGGTGATAATACAAATTTTCTATGCGGGACTAAACTTTGTGTCAGGAATCTTCTAGACTCTGCCGCCGGTGGTACCTTTATGAAAACTATATAATACCCCACGCGTTGCTGCGGGAATTGTTGCAATATATTTTGATCAAATTTGGTTGTCCTGATCTTTACCACTCCATATATGAAGACCTATCCTCATCAATGTAAAATTGATTTGTTATCTATAAAAGGAAGCTAGCTGGATAGATGAAAATAACAACCACAATTACTTTGAAATTGCATACCAACAAAATGACTATCTTTGAGTTGCAACTATACACCCGACAAAAAATGTGGAGCGGAATTAATACAACAGTCATATATATCTTATGGAGATAATATAACCAAACTACGTAAAAACATGTTTCGGCTTTGATTTTTTAACGATTTGTTTCCTACCAATGCTAATGGTCACATCTTATAATTTATTGATCTGCTCTGGCTTTTACAAAGAAATTTAAGATTAACAGAGAAAAGGAAGAAAACATATGTACTGCATGAAATAACTTATTGGTCACAGCCGAAAATCATTTCATGAATCAATAATAGGCATCAACAAAGAAAAATAGCTGATAAAATCATATTTTAATTAACCTATTGGCAAGAGAAATTGTACACTAACCTGTTCAATGGAGTAAATTCCAAACGTGCATACAGTCATAAAAGAATAGTTCCAAATTCAGAGAGGAGAGAAACGAAATTGCTTTACAAACGACATTGTCTGCACGATCCGCGAATGATGCATCCCCCCCAACAGCGCTTCCCGCATGCATGCTGGCTTTTGACATAGCCTGCTAGGATCGTGCGGGCGTCGGCCATAAATTTGTTGTCCGAGTAGCAGGGCTCGGAATGAAATGACACCTCAGATAGTATAATGCATAATAACTAGCAACAAAGGCAGTGGAGTGGAATGGTTTATTTTTGAAGGAAGCAAAATTATGTCTTTGTAGGCATCCTGCTAGCACATGTCTGTAATTGCTGGAAATGAGTGAGAAAAACAAAGATATATATTAGCAAGCAAGCAGTATGTAATCAACAAAGATATGCATGCCTGTGCGTGTGCGTGTGTGAAAGAGCATGACGCTCTGCTTCATATGTTGGTCTGTGATCACGAAACAAATACATAGCTATGCCTTTCCTGCATAGAATTGCTCTGCTCGGCAATCCTCAGCATTTGCAACCAAAGATCAAAGCTGTAAAGAGCTAGCTTGGCCAGAACGAAGCAAACATGACAGGGTAGGAGTACCAAATACAGTACAAATCAAATTCGCGACCATTGTATTGAAGATGCTCAGGGCACCTGATTGGCACATCCTAGATCGTGGTTGGAAGTGAGACAGACCTGTGGTAGATGCTCCGCAATCCCTGGCCCGTGGCAGGTACATGGGGACGGCAAAAGGAGGCCGAAAACCCTGGAAAGTCTTGCATAAAACTAATTAAACTCCATATGGCTAGCAATTAAATTAGCATATAAATTTATCCGGTTACATAAGTGTAGCCACTTCTGAATGCTAAATCCACTTTGTACTTGTAATGTCCAAGCGTATGAAACAATGACAGGCAGAAAATTCCATAGAAGAGTAATCATGTATGCTTAGTTTGAAAGGAGAAATAAAATACTAAACTAATCATAATAATTAGAGCTCATTGCTCCTTATTTCGAATGCAATGCATGTGATTGTCAACAGGAGACTCTGGACTACCTAGCAGCAAAGAAAAAAAATCCTTCGGCTGTGAACCCTGTAGTAGAAGGACGACAATGTCTGTCACACATTGATACCAGTCAGGTATTAGATTGGTCTCATGTCATGACAGTGGAATAATACTGCTAGGCAACAACATACCTGAAAGTAAACAACAAAATCACATATGATATGATTCTGCAAAACAATCAATGTGTATGTAAGTGAGAGTGATATAGAGAGAGATGCAGGGATTGTACTTGCACTTTGTAAATGGTAGGTTTCATTTGTTTATTTCTTAAACATCAATAAAGAAAATTTCATCATCTAGTGCTTCCAATCAAAACCAACCGGATTGGAGACATGAGCATGAATCTATGGTACCTCCCTTGACAAATGCTTGCCCGCAGTGCTTGAGACTTCTGGACATGCTGCCGCGGAGGAGGTGGCTGGAGATTGGAATAGAGCTTTCTTCTAAAAAAATCATCCTACCACATACGAATCAGATCTTGCAACCTAGGCTAACTCAGATATGATACTCATATCCGGGGATACAGAGAGAAAGAATAGACTCACCTGACCTATGGTGCTGGTGTTGTTGAGGGAGGAGACAGAGGGTGGCACATGTGGCTCACCAGGATCTCTGGTAACGCTGGAGCGTGGTCACGGGCCGTCGGAGCCCGCGGGTCTTGACTTAGCGAGTTGACCTGCGATAATCATAGGGCACCCACGGGAGTGACCTCCCCCTGAACAGCAGGTAGAGGGATCGGTGGAAGTGTGGACACACAGTTAGCCAGGGTCGCCGGAGTGGGATCGCGCGCCGAGGATTGCGGGATGGGTGACTCGCCAAGGTCACACATGGCGGCGCCAATCGGGACGTGGGGCAACGGGGTCAGGGCTACGTCACCAGGATCACGGGGCGGCTCACCAGGTTCACAGTGGATGGACCACCAGGAGTCGCTCGGCATTTCGGCGGCGTCGCCGCGCCTCGCGGGGTCACTTCCAAGGAGGGTGAAGGGGAAGGGGAGTAGTACTGGATGCGGTGGTGTCCATATTAGATTCAATTTACTCGTCGGTTACAGACGAGAGAAGGGGAAGCGAATAGACTGCGTTCGAACTGGACGTGACATTAATTTCTTTTCTCTCGACATTTGCTGATAACGTGGATAGCCTGCATGTCTGATGTGGAGGCTGCATGTTGAGAGAACATTGACGTGGTAACATGTTGATGTGGATAGTGTGCATGATGAGAGAATAGGAAGAGGTGGGGAGCAACTTCTTAAGAATGGTAGATTACAGTGGGAGAAGCTACACAACTACTTGATAATATCATGACTAATTATTCTCAATGGCACATCGAACGAACTCCAACTGGTAAGAAGGTAAATTCTGTTGAAGAAATCGCTACTTTGAGTGATTAGTTGGATTCTCTTATGAATATGGGTGCAAATAAGAATGCTCATGTTGATCCCAATGATGAGCCACTATCTACTTTGATTGAGAAAAATAATGATGCTATTGATGTGAACTTTGTTTCTAGAAATAATTTCAATAACAATGCTTATAGAGGAAATTTCAATCCTAGACCGTATCCCGGTAATTCCTCTAATAATTATGGCAATTCTTATAGTAATTCCTATAGTAATTCCTCCAATAATAATAATAGGATGCCCTCTAATGTTGAGAACACCATTAAATAATTTATTAGTTCTCAAAATATTTTCAATACTATGGTAGAAGAAAAACTACATAAAGTTGACGATATGGCTAGAAACATGGATATGATTGCTCATGATGTGGAAACTCTTAATAGTAAAACTTCGCCTCCCAAGCATGATATTAATGAGTCTGTGAAATCCATCCAAATATCTATTAATGAAAGTAAGGAGAGGACCGCTAGGTTGAGAGCTAAGCGAGAATTCCTAGCAAAAGAGATCCCTCCCGTTTATTATCGTAAACATGATGAAGATGTTAAAATGATTGGTGTTTCTCCCATTGAATCTTTGTTCACTAATCTGAAAATTGATGATAAAGAGACTCGAGATGAGTCAACTTTAGCTAGAAGGCATCCCGTTTGTTCGGAGGGTGATGATCTTATTGATAAATATGAAAAAGTGGGTTTGGAGAGGTCAAAACTTTAAATAGTGATGCACCCACTACTTTGGATTGCAAGGACTTTAATTATGAAAGTTTCTCTTTAGTTGAATGTATTTCCTTGTTCCAATCCAATATTCTCTCACATAATGCCTATGAACAAAATAAAGCTTTTAATAAACATATTGTCGTGCGAAAGGTGAGGAGGAGGTACAGAGGTGCGATTGTGGGCATGGCCATGCAACACATTCTTGATGGATGTGGGAATTCATGATGATTTCTATTATTTTGCGAACAATGCAGGCCTCACCCCATTCCTCGAAGATAAGTCTCATGAGTACCTCCTCTCACCAATACTTTTGTGCAAAATTTCTACTTTCATGCTAGGAGGGATACACCGACTGATATTCCTCAAGAAATGACAGTTTATAGATTTTTGCCAAGTATGCAAAATTCCTAATGAGGGCAAACCTCGAACGTGACGTCCAAGGGACGTTGTGGATTTTATATCCACAATGACTATTGAAAGCACATATGCTCCCTTGGAGGTTTTGATAATTCATGAAAACATACATTGTCTCTTGGACTAATAGTTTTACCTAGTCTATTTCTGATGAAGTCCACCAAGAAGATTGGCCATGGAATGTGTGGAGAATCCCCAAGGAGAGAAGAAGAAGAAATGGAATAGGATTGGCAAAATCAAAAAGCTTGAAGACTCTATATTTTACATTTTGTGAGAAATCACACCTTGAGTCCATAGGAAAACCAATACTATTAAAAGGGGATGATGTGTCTATGATGATCTGGTTGCTTAAGTGCTTAGAGATTAGCCACCAAAAATATACATGAAGTTCTCCCACAAATATTCTGTCCAAAACCAAATATACAAAATCGGTGCCACCAACTTTTTCCATTCGGCCCTACCAAGTTTTGCCTCAGATAGATCCTAAGCCAAACCCTAGCATCTCGATACCACCAACTTTTGAGAATCGGACCAACCGAGTGTTGGACCAACTCTCTGGTTAGCTGTTTTCTGTAATCGATACCACCGAGTTCTGAGAATCGGACCAACCGAGTTTTTGGACCAACTCTATAGGTAGACATTTTCAAGAATCGGTACCATCGAGATTTATATATCGGTCTCACCGAAAAGCCAAAAGTTGCCACATTTTGCCCTCGTAGGTACAACCGAGTTTCTGCTTCGGTTTCACCGAGTTGGGCAATAATGTTGTAACGGTTGGATTTTTGGAGATGCCTATATATACCCCTCCACCACCTCTCACTCGTAGAGGAAGCACTCAGAACACACTTACACTTGCCCCATCCATTTTTTTGAGAGAGAACCACCTGCTCATTTTTTGAGATCAAAACCTTCCACTCCAACCATATGAATCTTGATTTCTAGCCTCCCCAAGATGCTTTCCACCCAATCAATCTCTTCTACCAAGCCAAATCAGTGACAGAGTAATTGTGTGTTCAGGAGACTATGTTTTGAAGCACAAGAGCAAGGAGTTCATCATTGTTACCACATCTATTACCTTTTGGAGGGCGGTGCCTCCTAGATTGGTTAGGTGTCGCTTGGGATCCTCCTTCTTCATGTTGTGGAGTTGAACCAAGAAGTTTGTACGGGCAAGGAGATCGTCTACTTCGTGAAGATCTACCCATAGTGAGGCTAGTCCTTCATGGACGGAAGTCGTTATGGAATAGTCAAGGTTGCTACTTCATGGACCCTTATGGGTGGAGCCCTCCGTTGACTCTCGCGACCGTTACCCTCCGTGGGTTGAAGACTCCATAAACGTGGACGTACGATAGCACCACTTATCGAAACCACGGGAAAAATCTTCGTGTCTTCAAATTGCAAGAGCAAGGAGTTCATCTTGAAGCACAAGAGCAAGGAGTTCATAGTTACTATCGAGCCTATTACCTTTTGGAGGGTGGTGCCTCCTAGATTGGTTCGGTGTCGCTTGGGATCCTCCTTCTTCGTGTTGTGGAGTTGAACCAAGAAGTTTGTACGGGCAAGGAGATCGCCTACTTTGTGAAGATCTACCCATAGTGAGGCTAGTCCTTCGTGGACGGAAGTCGTGATGGAATAGACGAGGTTGCTACTTTGTGAACCCTAACGTGTGGAGCCCTCCGTGGAATCTCGCGACCGCTACCCTCCGTGTGTTGAAGTCTCCATCAGCGTGGACGTACGATAGCACCACCTATCGGTACCACGGGAAAAATCTTCGTGTAATCTATTGCGTTTGATCTACCTATCTCTACTCCTTCTTACATAACCATGTCTTTACTTTATGCTGCTATACTTGTTGACTAGCATGTGTAGGGTGGACTAGACTTGTTAGAATTGTTAAAATCTGCCAACCATTAAAATTGGGAAAAGGTTAGGTTTTTAATTTGTCAAGTAGTCTATACACCCCCCCTCTAGACGTCCCTTCTCGATCCCACAATTGGCATGAGAGCTCTGGTATCCATAGCTTTGGTTTTATCACCACTGGAGGAAGATGGATGTGCTAGTTTGGGGAGTCTTAGTTGTAGAGTGCCCATTCTCGATTGGGAGTACTATAGTCAATGGAAATATGAGATGCTTAAGCTATCCAATGAATTCCGTTTGAGCAAGTATGTTAAGAGCCCTTATGTGCCTCCCATTGATCCTTTACATCCTTCACATGAAGAAGAAATTGGCATGCTTCATAAACTTAGAACTGTTAATCTTATCATTAGAGGATTGCCAAGACTTGTGTTTGATCAAATGTGAAACTTTGAGTGTGCTTATACTTTGTGGAGTGATTTAGAGAATAGATATCCAAATTACTCCTTGAAAAATCTTGATGTCATTCTCCATAAAACTATTGCTTTTCACAAAATGAAGCCTAGTGATCCTAATTTTGACGATTATCTATTTGAGCTTAGAGATCTCATGCATGCTATAGGAGATGTCATAACTATCAACAACATCATTCTTGAAGGCATTCGCATTCATAATCTTGAACATTGTCATGATCACAACCTTAATGAATCTCTTATCTCTCATGACGAGGATATCCCACTTGATGATGATGATGTGGAACATCACTACTATGATGAAGACGAGTTGTTCGAAATCGAGTATGAGCAGACTATGAAGAATCTAAGTCTCATGGCGAACTTCAAGGATTACATGTCCGAAGGAAAAGAGTGTATTCTCGACAGTGGATGCACCGATCACATGACTGGATATAGAGACATGTTTCAAGAGATCACACCAAACCATGGACCATGGAGGTATGTGACTTTTGGAGACAATTCCAAGGGTAAGGTACTCGGTCTTGGTAAGGTGGCCATATCTTATTATAGCTCCATTCAAAATGTCATGCTTGTTGAATCCCTTGGTTACAATCTTCTTTCCGTATCTAGACTAGCTGACTTTGGTTTCAATGTGCTATTTACTAAAGTTGATTGCCAAGTGTTTCGTCAAGACAATCATAGCATGGTCTTTACCGGTTTTCATAGAGGTGGTCTATACATTGTTGATTTCACTAAGAGATCCAAACCTCGTACTTGTCTTATTGCAAAATCTTCAAAAGGTTGGCTTTGGCATAGAAGGCTAGGACATGTTGGTATGCGTAATCTAGACAAGCTCATCAAATGTGATCATATACTTGGTGTTAAAGATGTTATATTTGACAAAGATAGACTTTGTAGTGCTTGCCAAGTTGGAAAGCAAGTAGGTGGAAGTCATACGTAAAGAATATCATGACTACTAGGAGACTACTCGAGTTGCTTCATATGGATCTCTTTGGTCCCAATGCTTACAAAAGCCTCGGTGGAAATTCCTTTGGTCTAGTTATAGTAGATGATTTTTCCAGATTTACGTGGGTATTCTTTCTTGATGATAAGTCCCAGGTGCAAAAGATCTTCAAGAACTTCGCTCGCAAGGCTCAAAATCATTTTGAAGTGAAGATCAAGAAAGTTTGGAGTGACAACGGATCGGAGTTCAAGAACACAAATGTGGACCCCTTTCTTGACGAAGAAGGGATTTCACATGAGTTCTCGGCTATGTACACACCTCAACAAAATGGAGTCGTTGAGAGGAAGAACCGGACTCTTATAGATATTGCTAGAATGATGCTCGACGAATACAAGACGCCAAGACACTTTTGGGCAGAAGCCGTGGAAATAGCTTGTCATGCTACGAACCGACTCTACCTTCACAAGCTTCTCGGTAAAACGGCATACGAGCTACTAACCTGTAACAAGCCCCAAGTTGGATACTTTCGGGTATTTGGCTCCAAGTGTTACATTCTTGATAAGCATCGTCGTTCTAAATTTTCTCCTAAATCTCATGAAGGTTTCCTACTTAGTTACGGATCAAACTCTCACACTTACCGTGTCTATAATAGCTTCACACAAAAAGTTGAAGAGACGGTAGATGTGAAGTTTGATGAATCTAATGGTTCGCAAGTCGAACAATTGCCTAATGATGTAGGAGATAAGGAACCTTTGGAAGCTATTTACGATTTGTCCATCAGCAAGATTCGTCCCTTGGAGGTGAAGGAAATTACTTCATCTACTCAAGTGGAAGCTCCAACCTCGCGTCAAGGCGAACCTCAAAACAACATGGAGGCATCCACAGGCGGTACACGACAAGATGAAGAGGCGGAGGAAGTTCATCATGATGATCCACCACAACCACCTTCACCACTACCTCAAGGAAACGACACCTTCAACAACGATGAAGATGATGAGGATGAGGAAGCTCCGCTATCCAACAAGCAAAAGCTACCACGAGTTCGAGCAAGAGTGAACAAAAATCATCCCTTAGAGCAAATCTTCGGTTACATACAAACCGGAGGATAACTCGCTCTAAAACTCATTTGGCTAACTTTTGTGAGCATTACTCATTTATCTCTAGTATTGAGCCTTTGAAGGTGGAAGAAGCGCTTGAGGACCCCGATTGGGTAAATGCAATGCACGAAGAGCTACACAACTTCGAGAGGAATGAAATGTGGACATTAGTGGAGAAGCCCAAGAACGAGCAAAACATCATCGGAACAAAATGGGTGTTTCGGAACAAGCAAGACGAAGATGGCCAAGTGGTATGCAACAAGGCGCGTCTCGTGGCTCGAGGGTACACCCAAGTCAAAGGTATGGACTATGGTGAGACCTATGCCCCCGTTGCTAGACTTGAAGCTATCCGCATTCTTCTTGCTTATGCTAATCACCATGATATCACTCTT
This sequence comes from Elymus sibiricus, assembly GCA_039707655.1. Lineage (NCBI taxonomy): Eukaryota > Viridiplantae > Streptophyta > Magnoliopsida > Poales > Poaceae > Elymus > Elymus sibiricus. Next base: position 129,686,173 of record CM077669.1, read on the forward strand.
TACCAAATGGATATTAAAAGTGCATTTTTAAATGGTGAAATTGAATAAGAGGTCTATGTTAAACAACCCCTGGTTTTGAGAACCCTAAGAAACCTAATCATGTTTACAAGCTTCGTAAAGCTCTCTATGGTCTTAAGCAAGCCACACGAGCTTGGTACAAATGCTTAACGAAGTTTCTTATTGAAAAGGGTTTTGAAATTGGTAAAATTGACGCAACCTTGTTCACTAAAAGAGTTAATGGTGAATTATTTGTATGCCAAATTTATGTGGATGATATTATCTTTGGATCTACTAACCCACATTTTTAGTGAGAAATTTGGAAGGTTGATGTCCGAGAAGTATGAGATGTTTATGATATGTGAGCTGGAATTTTTCCTTGGTTTGCAAATCAAGCAAACGGGAGAAGGAACTTTCATCTCTCAAACCAAGTATACCAAGGACTTGATCAAGAAGTTCAACATGCAAAAGTGTAAAGGTATGAAAACTCCTATGCTTACTAGTGTACATGTTGATCCTACCAAGGAGGACAAACCGGTTGATCAAAAGGTTTATCGATCAATGATCGGTTCATTGCTATATCTATGTGCCTCTCGACCCGATATCATGCTTAGTGTGTGCATGTGCGCTCGATATCAAGCCGCTCCTAAAGAGTGTCATCTTAAGGCCGTGAAAAGAATTGTGAGATACTTGATACATACACCAAACTTTGGCATTTGGTATCCCAAGGTATCTTCTTTTAACCTCGTTGGCTATTCCGACTCGGACTATGCCGGAGATAAGGTTGATAGAAAATCCACCTCGGGTACATGTCAATTTCTTGGTAGATCTCTTGTGTCTTGGTCGTCCAAGAAACAAAGCTCGGTATCTCTATCTACCGCCGAAGCAGAATACATTGCTGCCGGATCATGTTGTGCGCAATTACTATGGATGACTCAAACTCTTAAGGATTATAGAATCCATGTGAGACATGTTCCATTGTTGTGTGACAATGAGAGTGCTATTAAGATTTCTCATAATATCGTGCAACATTCTTGAACTAAACATATTCAAGTTCGTCATCATTTCATTTGTGATCATGTTGCCAAATGGGACATTAATCTCAAACATGTTCGCACCAACAAGCAATTGGCCGATATCTTTACTAAGCCACTTGATGAGAAAGTGTTTTTTCACTTGAGGAGTGAGTTGAACATCATTTATGCTTCAAACTTTAGCTAGACTCACTCGGATGCATGCAAGGGCATGAGCTTACATGACTATTCCTTGATACCTTTGACATAATATCTTATAACTTGGAAATCTATGCTCCCTTGTATTGCATCTAACCTTTTGTAGGTACTTGTATGAACTACATTCCACAAGATTGCCAACAACTCCAATCATAAGCAATCTTGTCAAAAGCCAAGTATCAACATCTCTATGTTGTGATGGAGGAAGTAGACAACACCAAACATATCCTTGACCTACATATGATGAAAATCAAATTCTTGTCATTTGGATATATTATGTTCTTCCTTGCATGACTAACCCTTGTAGGAGGACCTAGCTTCAAAGCAAAGAATGGTTTCTCCCAACTCAAGATGATCTTCATCAACTCCAAGCATCGACAACAAGTCCCTCCTACGCTTTATGTCATCTACATCACGCCAAGGTATGTGATCATATCCTTGAAGAAGCTTTACTCCAATACATGAGCCAAAGCAATTCAAGTGATATGAAAACATTAAAATGCTTAAACGCAAAATGGTAACCCCATTTTGTGCTTAACGTACAGTATGACCTATGATCAAGTATCCTTACTTGGCTCCTAAGTCAATATACTCTAATATAGATGACCCAGTCACCGACCATCATCTAGATGTAGTATCTTGTTTGGTTCATCTTATAGTTGCATGCTTTCTTGGAACCACTCAATCTCCATCTAGATGAAAATTCCTTGCAAATCTTTTTGAAAATTACTTGCAAATCTTTTTGAAAATTCCTTACAAATCTTTTTTTAATATAAAAATAATAATTGCAAATCCTTTTGAAAATTCATTGCAAATTCTTTTATTCTTTTGAGATTTTCTGAAAAACTGTTTTTGACAAAATGGCAAATAACACCTCTGCCAAGTTTCTTTTATGCCTTCGGACCCTCCGATCAAAGTAACTCGGTCTCACCGATATTGCAGATAAGTTGCACATAAACACATCGGTGCCACCGATTCACTTTGCCTCGGACCCACCGATTTTGCCATCTTTTGTGTTGTTTGTCAAACAAAATCTCAAACGTTCAAGGATCCCTTCGCGAAAGGGGGATAAATCTTAAGGTTTTTAAATATCTATAGGGGGAGAAATTATCTTAAAGGATCCCTATGTCTCAATGCTCTCTATGACCCTTACTTTCAATGACCCTTACTCTCAAGGATCCCTTACCCTCTAGCCCTTTTTGGAAATTACTGCCAAAGGGGGAGACTATCAAAGCTTATGCTTGTTATTAGGGGGAAATATCAAAATATATATTATGCTTACCTAAAGGGGGAGAAATAATTCAAGGGGAGAAATGTGAAGACTTATACCCCAAAGGGAAATATCTATGAAGGGGTGAGGGACATTTACTAAGGAAAGAGAGAAGACCACATTCGTACTATCATTTTAAAGGAGAAAGTGCATATGATCTTCTGTTAGACTTGTCTCACCCTACCTACTCCCAATATCTACATGCTAAGATTCAGGGGGAGAGGAAAACTAACAAATCCATATTAAGGGGAGAAAGTTCTAAATGTTCTTGGAGACATATCAAGTTTTAAGACTATCATTTTCTATATGTTTTCCACATCTTGGTACTGTTGAGTTCTATTGCATTTGGATTTGTAGAATACTCTTGTGTTTCCTAACATTGTTTTCTCAAGTGTGTTTCTACCATTAGAATGCTCAAGAACTTCAAGGTAAGTATATGCATCATATCCTTGGTCAAGATGATCTCTTGCTTCTTGGACATATTGTTTGCAAGAGTGAAGTTCTGAACATGGAAACATCTCATTCATATCTGTTTGATGCATATAGCCAAGGTTCACATGACTCATCATATCCCTTCTACTATGTGTGTGCTCATGCATTCCAAAGCAGCTATCCTCTAAGAGGGATTGCACACATTTAGGGGGAGCATGTCTTAGTCATGTGTCTCTTAAAGCTTTCATATATTCTTGCATATCTAAAATTTTGAAGCTTTGATTGTATGTTGTCATCAATTAACAAAAAGGGTGATATCGAAAGCACATATGCTCCCTTGGAGGTTTTGATAATTCATGACAACATACATTGTCTCTTGGACTAATAGTTTTTACCTAGTCTATTTCATATGAAATCCACAGAGAAGATTGGCCATGGAATGTGTGGAGAATCCCCAAGGAGAGAAGAAGAAGAAATGGAATAGGATTGGAAAAATCAACAAGCTTGAAGACTCTATATTTTACATTTTGTGAGAAATCACACCTTGAGTCCATAGGAAAGCCAATACTATTAAAAGGGGATGAGGTGTCTATGATGGTCTGGTTGCTCAAGTTCTTAGAGATTAGCCACCAAAAATATACATGAAATTCTCCCACAAATATTCTGTCCAAAGCCAAATATCCAAAATCAGTGCCACCAACTTTTTCCATTCGGCCCTACCGAGTTTTGCCTAAGACAGATCCTAAGCCAAACCCTAGCATCTCGGTACCACCAACTTTTGAGAATCGGACCAACCGAGTTTTGGACCAACTCTCTGGTTAGCTATTTTCTAGAATCGGTACCACTGAGTTCTGAGAATCGGACCAATCGAGTTTTTGTACCAACTCTCTGGGTAGACATTTTCAAGAATCGGTACTAGCGAGATTTATATATCGGTCTCACCAAAAAGCCGAATGTTGCCACATTTTGCACTAGTCGGTACAACCGAGTTTCTGCTTCGGTTTCACCGAGTTGGGCAATAATGTTGTAACGGTTGGATTTTTGGAGATGCCTATATATACCCCTCCACCACCTCTCACTCATAGAGGAAGCACTCAGAACACACTTACACTTGCCCCATCCATTTTTCTGAGAGAGAACCACCTGCTCATGTGCTGAGATCAAGACCTTCCACTCCAACCATATGAATCTTAATTTCTAGCCTCCCCAAGTTTCTTTGCACCCAATCAATCTCTTCTACCAAGCCAATTCTATGAGAGAGTGATTGTGTGTTGAGGAGACTATCTTTTGAAGCACAAGAGTAAGGAGTTCATCATTGTTACCACATCTATTACCTTTTGGAGGGTGGTGCCTCCTAGATTGGTTAGGTGTCGCTTGGGAGCCTCCTTCTTCGTGTTGTGGAGTTGAACCAAGAAGTTTGTACGGGCAAGGAGATCGTCTACTTCGTGAAGATTTACCCATAGTGAGGCTAGGCCTTCATGGACGGAAGCCGTGATGGAATAGATGAGGTTGCTACTTTGTGGACCCTAACGGGTGGAGCCCTCCATGGACCCTCGCGACTGCTACCCTCCGTGGGTTGAAGTCTCCATTAGCATGGACATACGATAGCACCACCTATCGGAACCACGGGAAAAATCTTCGTGTCATCTATTGCATTTGATTTTCCTATCTCTACTCCTTCTTACATATGCTTGTCTTTACTTTCCGCTGCTATACTTGTTGACTAGCATGTGTAGGGTGCACTAGACTTGTTAGAATTATTAAAATCCGCCAACCATTAAAATTAGGAAAAGGTTAGGTTTTTAATTTTTCAAGTAGTCTATTCACCCCCTCTAGATGTCCCTTCTCGATCCCACAATTATGGGGGAGACGAGAGGAGTGTCTGATGCTAGAGTTGCTAGCTTACATTTTCCTGTTTTGCACAGCTACTCATTATTTGCGGGGAGGTGTTTAACATGTAGGTGGGAGAGTGGAACGCTTCAGTCACTTGTTCTTGTTGTATTATGCCATGCCCTTTATTGTGATAGAACTTTTAATTTGGGGGGGGGGGGGGGGTTGTTGGTTCCCGACGGTTGCACAGTAACCCTTCGAAGGGCGTTATTTATGGTGGTATTTATGCTACCCGCCTCACTAGACTTTTTTAGATTCCTATTAGACACGAGGAGGAGGATGATATTTTACCCACTAAATATCTTCATTATAGTAGCATGGTTAAGCATAATTTTATTAACACTGGCGTGAGACGATTTTGATATAACTTGGTGTTTTGTCAAGGTACTCGTGAGATTATTACTTTGCCTGCGTCGTCTTTGTGTGATATTTATCAGGACAAGTACACTATTAAGCCTGAGGACATTTATGTTTATTGGGGTTTGACGCCACCCTCAACACCTGAGCCAGAGCCAACCTCGGAGCCTACATATCAGTGGGAGCCTCAGGAGGCTCAGTATTACCCTGGACGTGGCTACTTCGAGCCATGGCCATAGACCAAGTTAGTCCAAAATCATAAGCTTGGGGAGTACGTATTTCTCACCGACATTACATTCATGTATCACACATTCACTTCAGTTGTCGGTGTTCATCCTTTTTCATTATATATCCATGTTAGTTTTATTTTTGCTTTCTTCTTGTGTGTTTGAAAAACTTTGAAAATCCAAAAAAAATATCTTTTATTATTTTGTTAGTTGGGAGTTTCCCCGTGTAAATAGTTTTTCTCATTTTTCGTTTCCTTTGTTAGTTTGCTTCCTTCAAAAAAACTAAAAACTCCAAAAATATTTCAATGTGTTTCTCTGAATTTCTTTTCTTTTCTTTGAGTCGTCGTAAGGAGAAGACCACGATGAAATTATTGAGTGGCTCTCATATGCATTATTGTTGATCTAACAAAGAGCCAATATTACCTTGTCTTATCCCTTGAATAAAATGTTGCAGATTCCAGCTTAGTCGACGGCACACTTGCACTATTATTATTGTCACATCATTCGGTCATTCAAGTGAAAGGCAATAATGAAGATGATTTGATGAAGAGATTGCGGTTAAGGAAAGTTGGTATGAACTCTTCTTTTTAAAAAAATTGTAAATATGTTTAACTTAGTTGTTCTTGGTTCGGCATATTATGAGTAAACATGTTTGTCATGACAATTAGAAACATGTTTGTGATGACAATTAGAGATTATAGTTGCTCATGCCATGCTTAAATAGCTAGGACTGGATAATGATTTATCTTGAGTGTCAACATGCATTAAAATGGTTGTGATGTAGTATGTTAGTATGATATCCTCCTCTGAATGATTCGAGTTACTTGACTTGGCACGTGTTCACACATGTAGTTGATTCAAAACCAACGTTGCCTTCATGATATTTATGTTCAGGGTGTTGATATCCTACTCATGCTTGTATTCAATGTTAATTATTCTCAATGCATGATTATGACCGTTGTAGCTCTCTAGTTAGTCCCTTCTCAATCTATTTGCTAGCCTTCGCCTGTACTAAGCGGGAATAGTGCTTGTGCATCCAAATCCTTAAACCCAAAGTTGTTCTAGATGAGTCCACCATATCTACCTATAAGCGGTATTACTCTGTCGTTCCAAGTAAATTTGTTTGTGCCACCTCTAATTATTCAAATAAACGTCTTTTTTGTGTGCCCGTACCTCTCATGGAGAGACAGGGAGGTTATTCTCACGATGGGTCTTTATACACTTGTCATTGCACATGAGAGGCTGGTAATTGGGATTCCCAGTACTTTATTTGAAAATAGAGAAAAATATAATATAACAAACTCCCCGGAAAATGTTGATTGTTTGGAGGGCAAACGAGGATTCGGCTACCCATGGCTTGTGTTTTTATGGTTGAGGGGGCGTAAACTTCACCTTTCTGCTTAGGAACCTCTGATAATGTGTTTAGCATGTAAGATATTGAAAATTTGTAGTCGTGACGTTGGCAGGAAAAGCACACCTCTCAAACTGTATTCATCTCTGTTTTAAGCTTCGAGCTCTGGCACGTTTGCAAATCTCTACTCCCATCTGTGATGGGCCCTTCTATTTAATTTTATTGTTGAGTCATCACCTTCTCGCTTAAATCACCAACTTGGAGAGTCTCCATTGTCATTCTTATGCATTAAATCTAGTTAATATTGGTTGTGACCATGACTGGATCTCTTCTTCCACGAATTACAATGTTTAATCATTGCTTGAACTTCAGAGGTGCTCTGCATTTATGTTTTGCTCTCTCAGAAAGGGCTAGCGAGATACCATGTTATCATATTGTATCCTGATTGTTTTGACAAATTGTTGGTATCCGAGATATCTTATTATTGCTCGCTAGTTGGTTATGTTATTGTCATGAGTAAATGTGAGACCTAAGTGTTATCATTCACATGGTTAATTCATAATCTTTGTTGAAAACTTGAACACTAGTTAAGGATATATACACCAACGAGAACAAAAGCGTTTGTAAAAGTTTTTCTTTATCACTTCCAGTTTATCATATGAATTGCTTGAGGACAAGAAATGAGTTAAGTTTGCGGGAGTTGATACGTCCCAAACGTATCTACTTTTCCAAACACTTTTGCTCTTGTTTTGGACTCTAATTTGCATGATTTGAATGAAACTAACCCAGACTGACGTTGTTTTCAGCAGAACTACTATGGTGTTATTTTTGTGCAGAAATAAAAGTTCTAAAATTGGGCTAAAAATTTATGGAGAATATTTTTAGAATACATGAAAAGTATTGGCGAAGAGAACTACTCGAGTGGTTCACCCAGGAGCCATGAGCTCAGGGGGCGCGCCCTCCCCCTAGGGCGCGCCCTGTGAGCTCCTGTGCCCCTCAGTCCTCAGGCAACCCTAACTCTAAATCCATAAGTATTGTATTGCAGAGAAAAAAATAGAGAGAAGGAATCATCACGTTTTACGATACGCAGCCACTGCCACCTGCTGCCTTGCATTAGGAGGGCTGATCTGGAGTCCGTTTGGGGCTCTGGAGGGTGGAATTCGTCGTCGTTGTCATCATCAACCCTTGTCCATCAACAATTCCATGATGCTCACCACGAGTGAGTAATTCCTTCGTAGGCTTGTTGTACGGTGATGGAGTTGGATGAGATTTGTCATGTAATCGAGTCTATTTGTTAGGGTTTGATCCCTAGTATCCACTATGTTCTGAGATTGATGTTGCTATGACTTTGCTATGCTTAATGCTTGTCACTAGGGCCCGAGTGCCATGATTTCAGATTTGAACCCTCTATGTTTTCATGAATATATTTGAGTTCTTGATCCTATCTGCTAGTTATATGCACTTGTTATTGTTCTGATCCGTAGACCCCAAAGTGACAATAGTTGGGATACTCTCCGGGGATGACTACAATTCGAGGAGTACATGTATTCACCATGTGTTAATGCTTTGTTCCGGTTCTCTATTAAAAGGAGGCCTTGATATCCCTTAGTTTCCTTATGGACCCTGCTGCCACAGGAGGGTAGGACAAAAGATGTCATGCAAGTTCTTATAGTAAGCACGTTTGACTATATACGGAATACATGCCTACATTGAATTGATAAATTGGAGCTATTATGTATCAGTCTAGGTTGTGACTGTTATATGGTGAATTCCATCCAACACAAATATCCATCACTGATCCAATGCCTTCGCTTTTTTCTCATATTGATCTTTGCTAAGTTACTACTGTTGATGCTGTTACAATCACTACAAAACTTCTATTGTTACTATTACTATTGGCTTTGTTACCGCTACTATTAAAACTATCATACTACTGTGCTACTAACCACTTTGCTGCAGAAATATAATTTCCCATGTGTGGTATAAATATTCTTTGGCTCCCCTTGTGTCAAATCAACAAATTTGGGTGAAATACTACCCTCGACGACTGTCGCTATCCCCTATACATGTGGGTTATCACCACCCAACCGCACGGGACCGAGAGTGATATGTCTCCAACGTATCGATGATTTTTGATTGTTCCATGCTATTATATTATCAATCTAGGATACTTTATATATTATTTTATATCATTTTTGGGAACTAACCTATTAACCCAGTGCCTAGTGCTAGTTACTGTTTTCTGCCTGTTTTTGGTTTTCGAGGAAATCAGTACCAAACGAAGTCCAAATGCTACAAAACTATTTGACGATTTTTTCCGGACAAAAGAGACCCTGGAAGCTTTGGGAGGAGACCAGATGCGAAGCGAGGAGACAACAAGGCAACAGGGCGCGCCCAGGGGAGGTAGGCGGGCCATGGTGCCTTGGGGGCCCCTCGTGGCTCTGTCTTCTCGAATTCCACCTCCATAAATACTCTAAAATCATGAAACCTGTAGAGAGCCACGAAACACTTTTTCCGTCGCCGCAAGTCTCTCTTCCGATGGGAGCCCATCTGGAGAACTTTTTCGGTACTCCGCCGGTAGGGGAATCGATCACGGATGCCTTCTTCACCAACCTTGCTGCCGCCATAATGATGTGTGAGTACTCCACCAAAAACCTACAGGTCCATAGCTAGTACCTAGACGGCTTTCTGTCTCTCTCTTTGATCTTCAATACCATGTTCACCGCGATCCTCGCGGTGATCTGTCCGATGTAATTCTCTTTTGCGGCATGTTTGTTGGGATCCGATGAATTGTGGGTTTATGATCAGATTACTCATTGACAGTAATTGAGCCTGTTCTAAATTCTATTATGCATGATTGTTATAGATTTGTGTTTCTCTCCGATCTATCGGTTTGGTTTGGCCAACTAGATTGATTTATCTTCAGCGGGAGTGGTGCTTTGTAATGTGTTCAATCTTGCGGTGCTTTATATCCCAGTGACAGAAAGGGACAAGACATGTATTTGTACTGTTGCCATTAAGGATAAAACGATGGGGTCTGAACATATTGCTTGTCTTACTTTGTCTACATCATGTCATCTTGCACCAAGCATTACTCTGTTTGTCATGAACTTAATACCATAGATGTAGGCTGTCAGTGCACAGATGCTCACGATCACCTATGGGACCAGAGGTCCCTTGTGGTTCGGCAAGGGGGGTCACGTTGCATGAAGAGCGAAGATCATGAAGCGGCGCAGCGATCAAGGGTCAGGCGTTTTACCTAGGTTCGGGCCGCTGCTAAGTATAAAACCCTACTCCTGCTTTCTGGTGGATTGATTGGAGGAACACGGAGAACGCAAAGCGCCTAACCCCGGGAAGGACTGCTGCCGGGCGAAGGACGGCTGTGCGAATACAAGCGTTCGGGGGTTCCAGTCGCCAACCTTGAGCTAGGTTGCCTTGGGCCTCCTTTTATAGTGCAAGGGGTTACCACGGTGGCAAAACAGACATTATCTATCGATTAGATAGCTAAGGAGAGCTATCATACCTAACTCTGGCATTTAGGACAAAATGCCATGATTACCTGCCTAGGTGGCGCTTGGGGGTGCATCCCCGGCAAGCCCTTGCCACCGCTTGGCTGGTCGCTGCTTGAGATCTTGACACGCCGTAGGGCGGGTGTCAACCGGGTGTAACTCGCCTTCCGGAGTGTCGCCACGTGCTTAGCAAGAGCTGATTAGCCGCCTGGAGCCTCGACACCGCATCGATAAGTGACAGCCGTAGCGATGCGGTGGAGCGACGACTGGTTGTCTCGTGCCTGTCGGGGAATGGCTTGTTGGGTCTTCTGGAAGGTGCGTTCGTCTTGGTCCCCGGGAGCGTCGGGGACGTGCTTGGCGCGTCACAGCCCAGGCTTGGGTTGCCGCGCTGAGCTTGCTGGAGTCTCGGTCTTGATTGTTGTTGGGGTAGCTTGGCCTCCCGTGGCTCGCTGCTGCCGGGCATTGGTGGCTGCTCGTCCGTGCACAAGTTAGGGGGAATGAATACCCCTGTTTGTTTTACCCAGACAGGAGCCCCCGGGCCTGAGCCATACGTGTCGCTTGGCACGTTGGGTTAGGTCCCAAACAGTGCACGGACACGCGGCGGAGGGGTTCTGTACTTCCACCCACGTCCACTCTGCGTAATTACCGTGGGTAGTGGGGTCGTGGATGAGGGCCGTTGGAGAATAAAAAAGAACTGCCAGTAATAAAACGACAATTTTCCAAAAAGATCGCGAAGAGCCAGCCCCCGTGCGGGTCCCCTTAAAATAAAAGGACGACGCACAGGGGCGTTGCTCATTTGCATCCTTTCCTCTATCCTTCATCTTCCTTCTCAAGCCAAAGGACTGCTCCCACCGTCACTCTTGGTCTTCCGAGCGCCGCCGGTTCATCCGCCGTCCCTGAAGGTTCCAAGGACGGGGAATAAGAAGGCTGGTAACAAGGGGAAGCAGACAGCTGCATCCACGGACCTGGCGGCCAGGGAAGGGAAGAAGAGAGCGGAAGAGCTCGAGAGGCGGTGGCAGGGAGATGTGGTTATCTCTCCGTCGAGTCTGGATGGCAACACTGTGATTGAGAGGTATGCCTATATGTGGGGGCGGATGACAAAGGGGCACGGAGCGCCTCAAGTTTTGCCGGACAACCCCAAGGAGAAGAGGCCCTCAGATTCGTACCATTTCTTCTGTGCGTACTTTTACTGTGGCCTCGTCCATCCCTTCTCTGATTTCTTCTGCGCCATGATGGCAGCATATGGGTTCCATCTTCTGGATTTTACGCCCAATGCAGTGTCTTGCATGGCGATATTTGCCCATCTGTGCGAGAACTTTGTCGGAGTTGCCCCCAATGTGGATTTGTTCAGGCACTTCTTCCTCCATCAGATTGAGGATAAATCCACCGCTCGGGGAACATAAGCTGGATTCCCCGGGACAAGAAGGAGTACCTTTCTGGGAACCTGCGTGGGAAGTGGGAAGAATGGCGGGGCGACTGGTGCTGGATCAAGGACGACAAAGCTCCCGAGTTTTGCCGGGCACGGACTGAATGCGTCACGCGCGGCAGCAACTGGGGGAAGCCTGGCCCATCTAACAGCAAACTTCGCTTGGCGTTGAACATGATCATCCGCCTCAAGGCTGCCGGATTGACCATTGAACAGGTGGGGGTAGATTTCCTCCGCCGCCGCATCGCTCCTTTGTAGAAGAGGGACAGGTTTTCTTGGGAGTTCAATGGCCCCGCTGATTGGATGCGCCTGTACCCTGGTCCCACCAACAATTTGACTGCTTACTGCCATGGCTGGCTGTGCGACCAGTTGTTTGGCCGTTTCGGGACACACCGCCTGCCGGAGAAATGTATCCCGCTGCATCGCAATTCCGCCAGGAATCAAATTCTCCAATGGATGCCGGAATGTGATGCCTCCGGCGTTAAGTTCGACTGGGAGCTGCCCGCTCTGGAGAGCAAGCTGGAATGGACCTCCGCCTTGGAGGAAAGGGCTATCAAACCAGAGGATAACTTGACCGCACCGACCAGGGAAGCGGAGAGGGCCTTTATCTCCGGACGAATCACGGAGGACAAGGCCGTCAGGACCGCCAGGGGAACAGCCTCCAGAGGAGAGCAGGAGGAGGAGTCCGAAGACGATGGCTCTTCCGAGGAGGAGGAGGAAAATCCTGCTCTGGAGGAGCCTGCTGGGCTGGAGCTTGCCGGGGCCAGTGGCTCTCAAATCGCGGCAGCAGGGACCCAGGCGGAGGGTGCGGTGGAGGAGGCGAAGGCTCCGGAGGCGGTAGAGGAGGGGCTTGAAGAGGGGCCCCAGGCTCCAGAGCCGGGTCGCCGCCTCTGCCTACGCGCCGGGCAGGAGTTGTTGGCCACCGCATCTTCGCGTGGTTCCTCGAAGGTGAAGAAGACGACCACCAAGGGTAGCGGTCGCGAAGCAGCGCGTCGCCAATCCTCACGCCTTCTCCAGGCCAAGGCGTCCCCCGTCAAGTGACGGAAGGTGCAGGGGGTGGATCCCAGCCCCCCGTCGAGTCCAACTCCTCCGCCAAGCTCGCCTTTACCGGCAGTCCCGACCGCTCCGTCAAGCCCCGCCCCCCAACTCTAAAGAGGGGCCGGGCGACTCCACCGCCCACGTCGTACGAGCTGGGCTCAATGCTTCTGGCCTCGGAGTAAGTCTAGCTGACCTTAGCTCCTGTCAGAAGGCCCTTGATTTTTATTCTTCCTGACTGATCTCGCATGGTTGACCTTGGCAGGGATGAAGATGAGGAGGCTCTCGTGCACAGAGCCAAGAGGGTCAAATCCGCGGCAGGATCGGACCTTGCGGCAGGCGGAGGCTCTGCAGGAAACGCCGGAGAGAAACCCGTGTCTAGCCCCCAGCCCAGTCCTTCTCGTGAAGCTCGATTGCAGGCCTCATCTGCTGGCGGAGATGAGGAAGGATGCCTCCTTCACCCGTCAGGGAAATGGGAGAGGAAAACCAGAGGGAGGCTCGTCAAGAGGAACCTCCTCTCCAACATTCCCCGTCTACCATTGCCCGCGGGGAGAATTCGCCAGCAAGGACTTCCACTCAAGAGCCTGCTCGTGCCAGGGTCATTGCCGAAGGGACGGCAACAGACCGTACGCCGGCAAGCGATGTTGCCGGGGAAGGAGAGGTCCTCCCGTGGCAGTCTCCCTTGGGTATCCTTCTTGCCGGTGTTCTTGCTTCTCCTGTATCTTTTCTTTGTACGCTTTACTGATTCTGGATTTCCAAACTTTTTTGCTTTGCTGCTCTGTTTTGCAGTCCCACTTTTTGAAGAGTCCAAACTATTGCAGGAGCTTGCTGGTATTGGGAAGGATGCTGCTGATACGTCTCCAACGTATCTATAATTTTTGATTGTTCCATGCTATTATATTATCTGTTTTGGATATTTTATATGCATTAATATGCTATTTTATATTATTTTTGGGACTAACCTACTAACCTAGAGCCCAGTGCCAGTTTCTGTTTTTTTCCTTGTTTTTTAGTTTTACAGAAAAGGAATATCAAATGGAGTCCAAATGGAATAAAAACTTATGATGATTTTTTATGGACCAGAAGAAGCCCACAGGGCATTGGAGTTGGGCCAGAAGAGCCACGAGGACACCACAAGCCTAGGGGGCGCCCCCCCTAGGGCGTGCCCCCTTGGCTTGTGGACGCCTCGGGCACCCCCTTGACGTGAGACCGACGCCAAAAATTCTTATAAATACCCAAACCTCCGAAAAGAACCCTAGATCGGGAGTTCCGCCGCCGCAAGCCTCTGTAGCCATGAAAAACCAATCGGGAGCCCGTTCCGGCACCCTGCCGGAGGGGGAACCCATCACCAGAGGCCATCTTCATCATCCCGGCGGTCTCCATGATGAGGAGGGAGTAGTTCACCCTTGGGGCTGAGGGTATGTACCAGTAGCTATGTGTTTGATTTCTCTCTCTCTCGTGTTCTTGAGATGACACGATCTTGATGTACCGTGAGCTTTATTAATATAGATGAATCATATGGAGTTTTCCCCTCTCTATCTTCTTGTGATGAATTGAGTTTTCCCTTTGAAGTTTTCTTATCGGATTGAGTCTTTAAAGGATTTGAGAACACTTGATGTATGTCTTGCGATGGGATATCCGTGGTGACAATGGGATGTTCTATTGATCCACTTGATGTATGTTTTGGTGATCAACTTGTGGTTTCCGTGACCTTGGGAATCTATGCATAGGGGTTGGCACACGTTTTCGTCTTGACTCTCCGGTAGAAACTTTGGGGCACTCTTTGAAGTTCTTTGTGTTGGATTGAACATGATGAATCTGAAATTGTGTGATGCATATCATATAATCAAGCCCATGGGTACTCGTGGTGACATTGGAGTATCTAGGTGACATTAGGGTTTTGGTTGATGTGTATCTTAAGGTGTTATTTTAGTACGAACGCTAGGGCTGTTCGTGACACTTATAGGGATAGCTCATATGATTGATCGGAAAAGATAACTTTGAGGTGGTTTCGTACCCTACAATAATTTCTTCGTTTGTTCTCCGCATTTGACTCGACGAGTGCGAAGGGTAAGGAAGCTAGCCGAGCCTAGGAGGATTCGCTTAGGTAGCTGGAACGTAGGGTCTCTGACAGGTAAGCTTCGGGAGGTAGTTGATACCGCGGTGAGGAGAGGCGTTGATATCCTTTGCGTCCAAGAGACCAAATGGAGGGGACAAAAGGCGAAGGAGGTGGAGGGTACCGGATTCAAGCTGTGGTACACGGGGACGGTTGCAAACAGAAATGGAGTAGGCATCTTGATCAGCAAGAGCCTCAAGGATGGAGTGGTAGACGTCAAGAGACGTGGGGACCAGATTATCCTGGTCAAGCTGGTAGTTGGGGACTTAGTTCTCAACGTTATCAGCGCGTATGCCCCGCAAGTAGGCCACAATGAGAACACCAAGAGGGAGTTCTGGGAAGGCCTAGAGGACATGGTTAGGAGTGTACCGATTGGCGAGAGGCTCTTCATAGGAGGAGACCTCAATGGCCACGTGGGCACATCTAACACAGGTTTTGAAGGGGTGCATGGGGGTTTTGGCTATGGCATCAGGAACCAAGAAGGAGAAGATGTCTTAAGCTTTGCGCTAGCCTACAACATGATCATAGCTAACACCCTCTTTAAGAATAGAGAATCACATCTAGTGACTTATAGTACTGGGCAACACTCTAGCCAGATTGATTTCATCCTCTCGCGAAGAGAAGACGGGCGTGCATGCCTAGACTGTAAGGTGATACCTGGAGAGAGTGTTGTCCCTCAGCATAAGCTTGTGGTTGCTGACCTCCGCTTTCGGATTCGTGTCCAGCGGGACAAGCGTGCCAAAGTCGCTAGAACGAAGTGGTGGAAGCTCAAGGGGGAGGTAGCTCAGGCGTTCAAGGAGAGGGTCATTAAGGAGGGCCCTTGGGAGGAAGGAGGTGATGTAGACAACATGTGGATGAAGATGGCGACTTGCATTCGTAAGGTGGCCTCAGAGGAGTTTGGAGTGTCCAGGGGAAGTAGAAGAGAAGCTAAAGATACCTGGTGGTGGAACGATGATGTCCAGAAGGCAATTAAGGAGAAGAAAGAGTGTTTCAGACGCCTATATCTGGATAGGAGTGCAGACAACATAGAGAAGTACAAGATGGCAAAGAAGGCCGCAAAGCGAGCTGTGAGTGAAGCAAGGGGCCGGGCGTATGAGGACCTCTACCAACGGTTAGACACGAAGGAAGGCGAAAGGGACATCTATAAGATGGCCAAGATCCGAGAGAGGAAGACGAGGGATGTTGACCAAATCAAGTGCATCAAGGACGGAGCAGATCAACTCCTGGTGAAGAACGAGGAGATTAAGCATAGATGGCGGGAGTACTTTGACAAGCTGTTCAATGGGGAGAGTGAGAGCTCTACCATTGATCTGGACGACTCCTTTGCTGATACTAGCAGGCTTTTTGTGCGGCGAATCCAGGAGTCGGAGGTCAAGGAGGCTTTGAAGAGTATGAAAGGAGGCAAGGCGATGGGCCCTGATTGTATCCCCATTGAGGTGTGGAGAGGCCTCGGGGACATAGCGATAGTATGGCTAACCAAACTTGTCAACCTCATTTTTCGGGCAAACAAGATGCCAGAAGAATGGAGACGGAGTATATTAGTACCAATCTTCAAGAACAAGGGGGATGTTCAGAGTTGTACTAATTACTATGGAATTAAACTGATGAGCCATACAATGAAGCTATGGGAGAGAGTCATTGAGCACCGCTTAAGAAGAATGACAAGCGTGACCAAAAATCAGTTTGGTTTCATGCCTGGGAGGTCGACCATGGAAGCCATTTTCTTGGTACGACAACTTATGGAGAGATATAGGGAGCAAAAGAAGGACCTGCATATGGTGTTCATTGACTTGGAGAAGGCCTATGATAAGATGCCGCGGAATGTTATGTGGTGGGCCTTGGAGAAACACAAAGTCCCAGAAAAGTACATTACCCTCATCAAGGACATGTACGATAATGTTGTGACAAGTGTTCGAACAAGTGATGGCGACACTGATGACTTCCCGATTAAGATAGGACAGCATCAAGGGTCAGCTTTGAGCCCTTATCTTTTTTCCTTGGTGATGGATGAGGTCACAAGGGATATACAAGGAGATATCCCATGGTGTATGCTCTTTGCGGACGATGTGGTGCTAGTCGATGAGAGTCGGACGGGGGTCAACAGGAAGTTGGAGTTATGGAGGCAAACTTTGGAATCGAAAGGTTTTAGACTTAGTAGGACTAAAACCGAGTACATGAGGTGTGCTTTCGGTACTACTAGGCACGAGGAGGAGGAGGATGTTAGCCTTGATGGGCAGGTGGTGCCGCAGAAGGACACCTTTCGATATTTGGGGTCAATGTTGCAGAAGGATGGGGATATCGATGAAGATGTGAACCATCGAATTAAAGCCGGATGGATGAAGTGGCGCCAAGCTTCTAGCATTCTCTGTGACAAGAGGGTGCCACAAAAGCTAAAAGGCAAGTTCTATAGGACGGCGGTTCGACCCGCAATGTTGTATGGCGCTGAGTGTTGGCCGACTAAAAGGCGACATGTGCAACAGTTAGGTGTGGCGGAGATGCGCATGTTGAGATGGATGTGTGGCCACACAAGGAAGGACCAAATCCGGAATGATGATATACGAGATAGAGTTGGGGTAGCGCCAATTGAAGAGAAGCTTGTCCAACATCGTCTGAGATGGTTTGGACATATTCAGCGCAGGCCTCCAGAAGCCCCAGTACATAGCGGACGGCTAAAGCGTGCTGATAATGTCAAAAGAGGCCGGGGTAGACCGAACTTGACATGGGAAGAGTCCGTAAAGAGAGACCTGAAGGATTGGAGCATCACCAAAGAACTAGCCATGGACAGGGGTGCGTGGAAGCTTGCTATCCATGTGCCAGAACCATGAGTTGGTCGCGAGATCTTATGGGTTTCACCTCTAGCCTACCCCAACTTGTTTGGGACTAAAGGCTTTGTTGTTGTTGTTGTTGTTGTTGTTGTTGTTGTTCTCCGCTATTTGTGACTTTGGAGTGAACTCTTTGTCGCACGTGAGGGATTTACATATGATTCAACTATGTCAGTATTGTTGAGAGAACTTGCACTAGTGAAAGTATGAACCCTAGGCCTTGTTTTCAAGCATTGCAATACCGTTTTTGCTCACTTTTGTTACTTGCTACCTTGCTGTTTTTATATTTTCAGATTACAAAAACCTATATCTATCATCCATATTACACTTGTATCACCATCTCTTCGCCGAACTAGTGCACCTATACAATTTACCATTGTATTGGGTGTGTTGGGGACACAAGAGACTTTTTGTTATTTGGTTGCAGGGTTGTTCGAGAGAGACCATCTTCATCCTACGCCTCCCACAGATTGATAAACCTTAGGTCATCCACTTGAGGGAAATTTGCTACTGTCCTACAAAACTCTGCGCTTGGAGGCCCAACACGAGTCTACAAGAAGAAGGTTGCGTAGTAGACATCAGCTGCCGAGGAAGCAATGAAGATTGCTGCTGCTGAAGCACATGATCCGGCTGCCGGGGATATCCAGGGTCCTATAGAAGGAACGGAACAAAGTCCCGGTAGCCTAGCTTGCCCAGGCCCAGTGGTCGAAGAGAAGATTCCTCTCCAAACCATGAAGCCTTCCTCGTCCAGTTATCCCTTGGCGTCGGCCCTACAGTCCCCACAGAGTCATCTGGCGCTGATCACTGCTCCGCTAAGCCACACAGCCCCCGGCTCACCCTTCTCAGCGGGTGTAGACCTTGACGAAGAGATTGACAAGATTCTGGCGCCATTGTCCCAGAGGATCGAAGGGACTCATATCACTGATGACGCTGCCAAGGATTTGGCTTTCTTGGAGTCCATAGCAGCAGGGCTTAAGGATGTGCAGAGCAGGTACAGTCTCCAATGGCAGGCGGCACAAGAGCAGCGTGACTCAACCAAGCTCATGAACCAGCAATTGAGGAGCAAAGGAAACGAGCTACGGGACTGGTACAACCGTCAGATCCATTCTCTCAAGAGGCAGCATGAGACACTGTCCAAGGCCAACGAAGATTTCGCTACCTAGAAGGTTCGCCTGACGGAGCACGAAGTGCTACTAGACGTCAGAGAGGAAGGCATTTCCCTCCGGGAAGAAAACCTCGAGGCTACTCTTCGCGCCAAGGACGAGGAGCTGGAGAACCGCGTCCGGCAACGTACCAAGGAGCTGGAAGATGGCCATAAGACTGCTCTTGACGCGTTATCCATGGAGTCTGTCGCTCGGCTGAAGGAGGTGACTGACGAGCTGGCTGCCGCATCTGCTGCTAAGGTCAAATTTGAAGCCCAACTGACCAAGCTGATAGAGGATCTTGCCGGGAGCATCAGAGAGGTCGAGGCCCTCAAAGAGGAGGTGCGAAAAGTAGCGGCAACTCTAGAAGAAGAGCAATCACAACTTTCCTCCAAGGGCCAGGACCTCGATGCTGCTAACGGCATCATCTCTGAAATCAAATCCAGGCTTGCCTCCTTGGAAAGTGACCTCGAATCAGCTGGGGCTCGCGAGAAACTGCTGCTGACAGATGTGACCCGCGCGCAGACACTTCAGAAGGATGCCGAAGAGAAACTGGAGAACTTGGTTGAATAGCGTGACATCTGTATCAAGAGCATGGTTGATATTGCTGAGCGCCTCATTGCCCAGATTGCCAAAATGGATATGAAGAGCTGGGCTTATTCTGTCGGCAAACATGAAGTTCCAAGCGTCAAGCTGACAATCTTCTTTGACGGCCTGATCGAGGGGCTAAAGATTTATGAGGAGGACAGGGCTGCTTCCTTTGCCGATGAATCCCGGAAGCTAGCACGCGATGCCCTCTTCCTGGTCTTGAGCAACCTTGCCTTCTTCCACCTGGAGCTTGATCTTTCCGATGGCTTCAAGAAGCTACCGTCGGGTGCCGACACCTCGGCCGCCACGAAGAAGGCCGGTCCTCTTGCTGATAGGATCCTTAAAGTTTCAAGGACCCAGGGGAGTCACCAGAGTTAGCTTTATGCCTTCCTTATCGCCATGTTGCCATGTACTTAAGACACAGTAGGTATCTCGTATTAGGGTGTGAACTTGCTTTATTACATCGTTTGTTGAACTGATGCTTTTATGTAATCATATACTATGCCCTTTGTTTCCCTTCCGGCGTTCGTATGATATTCACCATTGCGCGTTTTCCAGTTACCCGCCAACGTCGTGCTGCCGCGAACTGCTTTGAGGAACAGGTCCTTAGCCTTCTGCTGGCAAAAACACGCCGCTAGCGGATTACCTCTGGCAGTGTTGATGCTGCCGCGTGTTTCGTTGAGTAGGCTCGAAACAAAACACAGACGCGATCGAACACAGTAAGGTTAGGTCACACGCAAGGTTCTGCATACGAAAACCTTTTGGTTCGACGAAGGGGCATATGATCATGTGTCTTAACATAAATTGACTTATTGAGTCAACTTAGCTTTTGGTCTTTCGTGTCACCCAGGCGTCTTCTTTCTCTAGGGCCCCCGACGGTATGCGTGCAAGCAAATGTTCACCACAGCCCTGAAAGAGAAGGAACATATAGAAGAGCAAAAACGGGGATACTTGAAGATCCGTTAGTCTTGCGTACGGCCCGCAGCAAGAGCTTGCCGGGCCGATGCAATATTCATGATTGATTTGAGAAACGGGAAAAGGGAAGTAGGTACGGCCACTTCTTCCCCCCTTTATTTTCGCACCCAACTATCCCGTGGTGACCCGCGATGGGCGTACGGGACCTTGCCGTGGTTCGCCAGCCGGGAGCGCCTATCAGCGGATATACTCTAGCATTGGATTCAGGATTCGTCCCTTGGCGGGACAAATGCGAGACAGAACCTCACGCGAGTTTATCGACGCTGACGACGTCGTCGCCTGTACAGAGCTAACCATAGGTGGGAAAGGGGGAGGAAGAAGGGCATGGCCAGGTACCTCTTTCTCCTCTTAACCTGCTGAATTGCTACGTATCTCTCTGGGGTCGAGCGGCCCCGTTTCTTTCCGGCGTTCTCCGCTCCGGTTGCGGCCACGGAGAACGCGACGGTGGCGTCGCCTGCGCCGGTCGTATTGGTTACGGCGTCTCTCCCACCTGCAACCGCCGTGTCGCCCGCCGTGCTCGTGGCTGCGTGTGGGAGTTCTTGAAGTGGGAAGACGCGCGGCCATGTCGGATTTCTTCTTCGGAGCCATTGTTGAAGAAGATGACGACGAAGACCGTTCCGCCATTCACAAACTTGGGTTCGCGCAAATGATGCACGCCCCCTACCTGGCACGCCAAAGATGTCGGTGCACGGATGCTCACGATCACCTATGGGACCAGAGGTCCCTTGTGGTTTGGCAAGGGGGGTCACATTGCACGAAGAGCGAAGATCATGAAGCGGTGCAGTGATCAAGGGTCAGGCATTTTACCCAGGTTCGGGCCGCTGCTAAGCGTAAAACCCTACTCCTGCTTTTTGGTGGATTGATTGGAGGAACACGGAGAATGCAAAGCGCCTAACCCCGGTTAGGACTGCTGTCGGGGGAAGAATGGCTGTGCGAATTCAAGCGTTCGGGGGTTCCAGTCACCAACCTTGAGCTAGGTTGCCATGGGCCTGTAACACCCTGGATTTTGCCCATTTCTTTTTTCTGATTTTGGTCTGGTTTTGCTTTTCTGTGGCTTGGTAGTCTTGGAACCTGGAGGGATCACCCTTGATTCCTCTTCCCTAGTGGCTTGCCAACCTCTAAACCATCCCAAGACCTTGTCATTTCCATCTTGGACCAATCCCAATATTCTTTTTCTTGGGAATATTCCTTTTTTCTATTAAAGGAATAAACATGTTGCTTTGGGTTGTGAAGCAACCCACATTTCTACCATTCCAAAAATTCCCAAATAATTCTCATAAATTGTTTGGTTCATATCTTCCTCAGATATGTCAAAATCCTTCCTTGTCATGTTCAAAAATATTTCACCAATATTCCTTTTCTGATTCTGCCCTAGCTCTCAAGTTGAGAAGCAAGTACCCTTTATATCCACTTGCTTGCTCTCAAACTTTTTGGGCACTCTTTCCTATCCATATCATTGCCTCATGACAAAATTCAACTCAATTTGGCTAGTAAATATTTCTTGGCAATTTTCCAAAGTTTCTGATCTAGTGGAAGCTTTGTGAAGCAAGTGCTAGCTAAGATTATCCAAATGAGTTGAAATTTTGCAAGCATCTTCATATGCTCAAATTAACACCCTCCACAAGATTTGAGCATCATCCCTTCAACTATGTGACCACAGCATCAAATCTTTGTTTCTGGTCATTATTTTGGATTGTGAGGCAACTGTATTTTGTGTTGCTCCATAATTTCTGAAATTTTACCAGGACATTCTCCCACCCATATAACACCTCTCCACAAAATTTGGGCCCATTCTGTCTAGCCATTTTCCCTCAGAAATTTTTCTAAGATTCTGTCCAGTGGGATGCTGTGTGAAGGAAGTACCATTTTGGTTTATGCAAATGGCATGAAATTTATACAGTATCTTTATATGCCAAAATAACTAGCCTCCCCCAAAATTCAGCTCAGTCCAAGCAAGTATGTGAGTGCCACTTCTCACTTTGCATTTCTGACCAGTGAGGTGCGTTCTACAGCAAGTGCCACTTATACTCATCTAAGTGAGCTAAAATTTTGTGGAGAAGATCATCTTAGTGTGTGATAGCTCTCAGCCAAAGACCAGAGTCTACTCCCTGCTCAAACTCTCTCAGCTCATATCAAACACATTGCTGTTGCTTTGTCTCCAAGCTCTCTCTAGTCACTTCCTGCATCCCTGTGCTCGTTTCTTTCCTTCTTGGCCCTCTCTGATGAATGACCAATCCTCCTGACAAGATAGGGCCGGCCAGAGTGCACCGCGTGCGCCTGTTCACGCGGTGACTACGCGTCCGGCATGCCTGAGAGCGCGCTCTGGCAAATGGAGCCCTCTGTTCTGGTCGCCTCTCTCGCGCCCGCGACACCTAGCCATGTCTAGGAGTTTCACCTTGTCGTAGTCCTTCTCCTGGACCCCTCTCCCCTTCCTCTTTCCTTCTCCTCACGCCACGGCAGCCGCCGCCGCGGCACTGTCTCGCCCGTGACCGCACCGTCGTCGCTTTCCTCTCTGTCTTCTTCTCCCTCGAGCTCTCTCGAGCGCTCCTGAGACCTCTCCATCCCTCCACGAAGCCTCCCGACGCCGCATCAGCCAGCCACGTCGCCCCGGAGCTCCAGTACGCGGCTAAGCTCGCCACCGCGGCCGAGCTTATCCGGCGAGCTCACCGCGGCTATAAAGGCCCCCGAGCCCCTCCCGAGCATCTCATCGCCCTCACCACGCACCACTACCCCTCCCTAGCTACTCACCCGAGCCCCGGAGCTCCTCCCCGCCTCTATTGGCCACCATGGCCGCCGCCCTCTCCGACCGAAATTCCGGCGAGCCGGAGCTCTTCCCTCCCTCCTACCACCGCCAACCGAACCCCGTAACCTAGCAACCCTTCCTATCCCCTCAGTTTATCGCCGGAGCTGCTGTGGCCGTGGCCCCGCGCACGGCCGCCGCCCTCTTCTCCGGCGACCTCAAGCCATCCCGCTGCGGTCCTCCCTGCCGGGCGTGAAGCACATGGATGGGTGCGGCATCCCTCCCTGAGGGTGCCGGTAGTCTCTCCCTCGCCGGAGACGGCCGGATCCGCCGGGGCCCTCGTCGGCCGCGCTCAGACAGAGCTGCCTCCGCCGCATCTTTCCGCCATCTCCACGCTCGGCGAAGCCCCTCCCCTGGACGCGGCACTCGCCGGCACGCCCGCCCGTCCGCTCGCCGGCCGGAGCCACCATGCCGTCGCCGGCCGAGACCCTCCCCGGCCCTCCTCTCTTTCGTCGGCAGAAAGGAGACGACCAGAGAAGGGAGAGAGAAGGCGCGGCGGGGCCCGCTGTCAGTCTCACACGTTGACCCCACCAGCCCCGCCGACGTGGCAAGTGGAGGCGTATTCCACTGGAGTACGTTTCCCCTGCTGCGAAAGCGTATTCTCTCTGCTCTTCAGTTCAAAATACGTTTCTCAGCTCTGAAAGCATATTTCCCAGAAGGCGCGATCTGTCTTGCAGCCAGGGACCTGCTTGTAGAATTTATTTTTGCAGATTGGTCCCTGAACTTCGACGGGCTATATCTTTTCATCCATAACTCCGATTGAGGTGATTCCAAAGCCCACTTCTTCGTCTCTTCGAGAACGTCATGTTGGTACCATTTTCATACTGTTTTGACACAGTTAAAATGACCATTTTGCCCTTGCCCGTAAACAGCCCCCTCCGAGAGAGAACTGTTTCCGGCAATCATTTCCGTGGACTCTCCGCACTTCTTTCCGATGGTTCCGTCACCCCCAGGCAAGCCACAACCCTCATTTCCATAATTGCATTGCAATATCATAGTTAAACTAATTACTTTAATAGCAAGTATGATTATTTGTGAAGTGGATTAGATTAGGCAATGCTTGAGTAAATTCTTGAATAGGTGAGTACCATGTTAAGGACTGGATTGCTAGTGGCTAGTTGTTTACCCGCTTGATGATGCCATGATGTGGTTGGATTAAGAGATTACTGTCTATGATTATTATGGGTTTCATCCAGCAGTTTGTGGGTATGAATCAGCAGTAGTGGCTTGAGCATATTGGTTATTGGACTACTGTGATATCGGAGTGTCAGCTATGACGGAACGATTACTCGGGAATAGGATACTTCATGGTTGATCGAGAGTCACCTGTTCGGATTTATCCGTGCAACCACATTTGCCGGTATGGGATGGCCTTGACTTGGTCTGGCTCCATGCTCTTTCACCGGTACCTCCAGACAGGGAGGGTTATGCGTGCGTGCTACCCTGATCAGGTAGGCGGCGATAACCCTGTGAGCCCAGTTGAGTGTTTAGCCCGGGAGTCCCCGTTTGGGACAGTTTAGTTTGGCCACGACGGTGGCAGGTGTCACGACGTGACACAGGGGCCACCCAGGGCAGGACTCCGGGGGAGGATGAATGCCGGTGGTACGATGGGAGAGTCACGGGTCAGGCGGGTTTCGTTGGAGCAACGCTGGTCCACCCGAATGGGATCACAAGGCCGGGTGCTCCATGGTGTGGGTAAAGTGCGCAACCTCTGCAGAGTGTAAAATCTATTCGAATAGCCGCGTCCACGGTATTGGACAGTCCGTCCAGGCCTCACTAGGTGGTCAACCGTAATAGTGATAATAATGATGGAAGAACTTGTCTGAGTATGGTAGCAGTTAGGCATCATGCCACTGACAAGTCTTGGTAACAATCTTGAGGATATTCGCCGGAGGTTCTTGGAGTGATCACGAGTTGGTCACCAGAGTACAGGGAGAATAGCCTGTTATTGTTATTTTTAAACTATTCCTTCGGTAATGATAAACCTTTACCTAATCTTGATTGCTATGATGTTGTCTTGCCTTAATGCTGATGTTCGTTGTGAGCTTGCAAGTACATTCAAAGTACTCACCTAGCGTGTCATGCCAGTTTGCAGGTCATGCCTTGATTGCTTGCTTGTCGAGGATCCCGAGTTTGCGAGCTAGGATACGCGTTCCAGCCAGAGTCCCTGCGGAGTGGAGTCCATCACCACCGTCGTTGTTCCGCTGCTAGCGTAGAACTACCCTAGGCAGGTGTAGTATCGCCGTGCCGATGTAATCCATGTACCCTTGTAACCTTATCCATGGTAATAACGAGCTAATTTGTTCTATGCCAGCGGTGCCGTATTCCGGAAGACTTGTCCCTGGGCTGGAATACGGGGCGTTCCTGTCTCCTCTGAGCCGGGGTGCCACAGGGCCTCCTTTTATAGTGCAAGGGGTTACCACAGTGGCAAAACAGACATTATCTATCGATTAGATAGCTAAGCAGAGCTATCATACCTAACTCTGGCATTTAGGACAAAATGCCATGATTACCTGCCTAGCTAGCGCTTGGGGGTGCATCCCCGGCAAGCCCTTGCCACCGCTTGGCTGGTCGCTGCTTGAGATCTTGACACGCCACAGGGCGGGTGTCAACCGGGTGTAACCCGCCTTCTGGAGTGTCGCCACGTGCTTAGCGAGAGCTGATTAGCCGCCTGGAGGCTCGACACTGCATCGTTAATGACAGCCGTAGCGATGTGGTGGAGCGACGGCTGGTTGGCTCGTGCGTGTCGGGGAATGGCTTGCTGGGTGTTCTGGAAGGTGCGTTCGTCTTGGTCCCCGGCAGCGTCGGGGATGTGCTTGGCGCGTCATAGCCCAGGCTTGGGTTGCCACGCTGAGCTTGCTGGAGTCTCGGTCTTGATTGTTGTCGGGGTAGCTTGGCCTCCCGTGGCTCGCCGCTGCCGGGCATTGGTGGCTGCTCGTCCGTGCACAAGTCAGGGGGAATGAACACCCCTATTTGTTTTACCCCGACATAGGCAGGAGTCGGTCGATTGGTGGAGTAATAGTAGTAGATGCGGGATTGTTTCAGTCTACTTGTTTATGGACGTGATGCCTATATACATGATCATTCTCATGAATAACATGTCATAACTATGCGCAATTTTGTCAATTGCCCAACAGTAATTTGTCTACCCATCGTATGCTATGTTCAAGAGAGAAGCCTCTACCGAAAACTATGGCCCCCGGGTCTACTTAAACATAAATAGTAAAACCCTAAAAATAATTTGCTACAATTTATTTACTATTATTTTATTTTACTTTTATATCATCTATCTCTATCAAGATTTAATCCTTGCAAGTAACGAGTTCAAGGGGCTTGACAACCCTCTTGCCCGTGTTGGGTGCAAGTGTTTGGTTTTGTGTGTGTGGGTGCTATCGACGGGAGTTTCCTTGGTTCTCCTATTGGTTTGATAACCTTGGTTATCACTGAGAGAAATACTTATCTCTATTGTGCTACATCTCCTCTCCTCTTCGGGGGAAATCCCAATGCACCTCACAAGTAGCACCACCCCATCGCTCCTTGAGCAGTATGGGCATACAAAATAGATGTTTATTTGAAGATTTTAGAGGTGGCACATGCAAATTTACTTGGAATGGTGGTGAAATACCATATATAGGCAGGTATTATGGACACTCATGGAAGAAACTTGGCTGAAGGATTTTGGATGCACAAGTAGTATTTCTACTTAGTACGAAGTTTCAGCTAGCAAAGATTATAAACAAGCACCACATGTTGGAGGATCCATAACAATATAACTTCTATGCAAATATACCCAAACATAAACCATTAAGATCTCTTCCTTATACTAATCATTCATGAATTACTTGTATGAGCAATGTTGTGATTGTCAAACTTCAATAGATTTTACGTCCTAAACCCAAAGTGAAACTACCACTAAACATTTGCAACATATATAATTTCAGATTTATGTTATTCAATTCATTCACAATTTACTCTTAGGATATAAGTGAAGCACAAGAGTAAACATCAACCTACTCCAAGAAGATATAAGCGAAGATCAATGAGTAGTTAAACAATTAAGTAGCTACGATGAAGACTCTCTCCAAATAATTATTTCAAATCCAATGATTATATTAAAAACACAATGAAAACAAAAATGCACTCCAAGAATAGCACATATGATGTGAACGAATAAAAACTTAGGTAAACATAGGCTAACCGATATTTGTTGACGAAGAGAAGTGGGATGCCTAACGAGGCATCCCCAAGCTTAGATGCTTGAGACTTCTTGTAATATTGACTTGGGTAGCCATGGGCATCCCCAATCTTGGGCTCTTGTCTCTCGTTAATTCCTCTCATATCACGGTTTCCTAAATCTTAAAGGCTTCATCCTCACAAAACTTGGCAAGAACTCGCGAGATAGGTTAGTGCACATAAGAATAAATCAACACTTAATGTACTGCCACTACAAGTTGCATGATAATTTTCAAGCATTATCTACTGTATACTACCATTTCCACAATTTATATCTACCATATAAGCCATGAAAACTCTAGGATAAGCAGATAACAAACTATGACAACAATCTGTCTAAACAGGACAGTCCGTAGCAATTAATTTGAAAGGTGTACTTATGTAACTCAATGAATTCTGAATATTTAGGAAATGATAAATAATTTGTATGACAACACTTTGTAAAGATTTTAGAAACTTTCCGTGTGCTAGTAAAATATGGAAATTCCAACACTACAACAAAAGTTTCTGTTTTTGCACAACACACATCAAAAATGCAATTCAAGCATCCTAAAGACAATTCTTGGTACTTTTTATTGAAAAACATGATTATAAATAAAAGAAAGAAAATCCGAACAAAATAAATGATGCTCCAAGCAAAACACATATCATGTGACGAATAGAAATATAGCTCCAAGTAAGATATACCGATAGTGTTGAAGACGAAAGAAGGGATGCCTTCCGGGGCATCCCGAAGCTTAGATTCTTGAGTCTTCCTTGAATTTTACCTTGGGGTGCCTTGGGAATCCCCAAGCTTAGGTTCTTGCCACTCCTAATCCTCCTCATATCGATAACTCACCCAAAACTAGAAAACTTCAAACACACAAAACTTAACGAAACTCGTGAGATGGGTTTGTGTAATAAAAATAGATCATTCACTTAGGTTCTGTCAAGAAAAGATTCATAATTGTTCTCACATAATTACTACTGTATTCTATCATTCCCATAAATTATATCACTCAATATAAGCTATGGAAACACTTAAACAAGCAAACTATGCATGCAAAACAGAATCTGTCAAAAACAGAACAACCTCTAAAGATCTGAATTAAAACCATACTTCCCTATCTTTGAAAAGTCTAAACAATTAGTAAAACATAGAGAATTTGTATAGAAATACTGTGTAAAAAATTCAGAATATTTGGACGCTCCAGTAAAATCAGAAAATTCATATACCGGAGGCAAAAGTTTATGTTTTTGCACAGAATCAAAACAACAAGTATCCACACTATCCCAAAGGTTTTACTTGGCACATTATTTAAATAAAAGGCACAAAACATGATTACTACAATATCTTAATCATGTGAACACACAAAAAACTGAAATGATAAGTGTTGGGGTGTCTCCCAACAAGCGCTTTTCTTTAAAGATTTTTAGCTAGGCATGATGATTTCAATGATGCTCACA
Source organism: Elymus sibiricus (assembly GCA_039707655.1). Classification (NCBI taxonomy): domain Eukaryota; kingdom Viridiplantae; phylum Streptophyta; class Magnoliopsida; order Poales; family Poaceae; genus Elymus; species Elymus sibiricus. Next base: position 129,715,021 of record CM077669.1, read on the forward strand.
TAAACGTAAAAAATAGAAGCACAAAGGAGCATCATGAAGCACATGACACGCACACTTAAGCCTAACCCACTTCCTATGCTTAGTAATATTATAAGCAAAAAATTTATTGGAGCCAGAATTAACTAGCATAGGAAGGCAAAACAAGTATAACTTCAAAACTTCAACACATAGAGAGGAAACTTGCTATTGTTGAATATATATATATATATATATATATATATATATATATATATATATATATATATGCATATATTCCCCTCTCATAATAATTTTCAGTAGGATCATGAATGAATTCAGCAATATAACTACCACATAGAGCATTCTTTTCATGATCCAGAAGCATAATTTTTTTGTTACTCTCCACATAAGCAAATTTATTCTCATCAATAGTGGTGGGAGAAAACTCAAGAAAATAACTATCATGAGATACTTGATTGACATAATCAAATTGAACATTAAAATCATGATGACAACTTTCATGGTTATCATTATTCTTTATATCATAGGTGTCATCACAATAATCATCATAGATAGCAACTTTGTACTCATCATAATCAATTGAAACCTCTTCCAAGATAGTGGAATCATCATTAAATAAAGTTATGACCTCTCCAAATCCACTTTCATAATTACTGCCATAAGATTCAGTGCCCTCCAAAATAGTGGGATCATTAGTACCTAGAGTTGACACTCTTCCAAACCCTCTTTCATCAATATAATCATCATACATAGGAGGAATGCTATCATCATAATAAATTTGCTCATCAAAAGTAGGGGGACCAAAAAGATCATCTTCATGAAACATAGCATCCCCAAGCTTATGGCTTTGCATATCTGTCGGCATTCTGGGAACGGGGGTACCCAGACCTGCCTGCCTGCGGCCCAGGGCATGGCCCACTTCGTCAGCCAATCACAACCAGACGCGACCCCACTCAAGACAAGGCCCTTGCGAGGGCCCTAGGCTCGCGAGGAGGAGCGGCATCAAGACCGGCAAGGGACGGGCCTCCCCAGGCCCCCTCCGGAGTGGCGGAGATCTCTATGCAGGACCCGGCCTCAGGAGTCAAGGGTGACGCAAGGAAGGACAGGCTGGCGCCAGCGCGCCAGGCGGCGCAGTTTCCCCTTTGGTGCAAAGGGGGCAAGGACGTACGCGGGTTCCCAAAGCACCCCCCAAAGGTTTCCATTCCGGTGCAACAAGACCACAACCACGAGCCCTGCAGGACGGATGTCATCGCCGAGCCCACCTCTGCATCATCGACAGCTACTTTGCAGGCGAAGACCGCCTTTGGACAGGGCGGGGATGTACTCCTGTCCCCCTTCAAATTTGGCCGTTGTGGGATCCCTTCCCGCCATTGCGATAAGGGAAGAGGACCCAGGCCACCGCTATATATAGAGGCTAGGCTGCACCAAAGAGGGGGATCCGGAATCCGTAGATCCACCCATCCAACAGACTCATCACCAAGTTAGCAGAGGGCCAAGAACTCCTCAGGAGCGCCCTCACGAGGCTCCTGAACATTGTACTAGTTCATCCACCATACCTCCATGAGAGGCAATCCACCAAAGCAGGAGTAGGGTATTACGCTTCGCAGCGGCCCGAACCTGGGTAAACCACTGTGTTCATTCTCTTCCTCGTCATCGTGCGAGTTCATCGTCTTAGCCATCGAGTAGTGAGCTAGGTAGGGTGAGGCTGCAGGGGATCTTCGCACATGCCCCTGTGTTCGAACCTTGAGGGTTTTGCGGAGCCCGAAATCCGACATTTGGCGCGCCAGGTAGGGGGCGTGTCGGAGTCTTCCTCAGGCCTCGCCTCACCTCCACTCACCGCACTCATGGCAAAAGGACATCAAGCCCGCGCTGAGCGGCGGGCTGCCCGCGTGGCGCGGGTGGCGCCGGTGGGCCCTGGCACCTCGCGTCGTTCTGCCTCCCCGTCAGCGGACGCCGTCACTGGCCGAGCCCTCAACAGGCGCTGGGGGTTGCCGCCTCCACCAACCACATGGCACGCCCCTGCCGCCCCGGCCCATCCCCGCATTCGGGCCGCGCCGCCGCTCCTCAGAGTCTGCCAAGACCCGACGCACAGACATGTCGCGCTCCTCGTGGCGCACGAGATACAGCGCCAGCACGCTGCTCGCGACCGGCGCAACGACGAGGCCAGGCGCGCCCCCAGGCGCAGCGCCACCGCCGATGAGGCCAGGTGTATCTCAGCGAGGCTGGCACCCGTGGACTCGCTCCACCGGCAGGCACAACGCCCGGGCCGCACGGGTGCGCTCGGGACATCCGCGGCGGCCCGCGCTCACCGGGGTCCTGGCTCGAGTCGTCGGAGGCGCAGGAGCCGGCCGCAGGCGCCGGCAGAGACCAGTGGGAGGTGCTGGCCACGCGAGAGGGGCGCCGCCTCGCGCCTCTTGGCACGCCCACTAGAACCAGGGAGGAGGACCAGAGGCTAGACTACGCCGGCGCCCGGGGGCTCGTGCAACTCTACAACGACCATGTTGACGCACGCCCGGGCCACGAAGGAAGCAGCACCGGCTACCACGGCGACAGGAGGCGCATACGCGACTTCACGGGCCGCTCTTTGCGCGGGCTAGTATACACAGCCTCGCGGGGGCAGCCTACGGGACTGGCCTCGTGAGGATGCCCGGCGTAGGCACCTTCGCGAGGCGCACCCGCTGGTAGGGAGCTGCCTTGAGCAGGCGTCTGGGTCTGGGGACCGGGGGTCACTTTCCTAGGAATAGAGGGTGGAACATCTGCCCACGTCCCCGGGCCGGATGGCCCCAGCTTGGAGACGGAGGGTAGAACACACGCCCATGTCTCCAGGCCAGATGATCCCAACCTGGAGACGGAGGGTGGAACATACGCCCATGTCTCCGGGGCACGCGACGCCCACCTGGAGACGGAGGGTGGAACATGCGCCCATGTCTCCGGGTCGGGTTTCGTTCGATCACGAGCGGGCGATCATGTACTCGCCCATGTCCCCGGGCCCGGCTCGCCCGGCCTGGGGGCGGGGCCTCAAGTACCTGCGTGGGGACCCCAGGCACCCCAGCGAGGCGCGCTGGGGCACCGGCCGGGGTGCCCAAGGCCCTTTTCCGGGGCGGGCCTTCCCATCGGAGGGTGTGAGGGGCTCCCCCTACGCTCGAGGGCCCGTCCGGGGCCGACCCTACTTCGTCACGCCAAGCCTGGGGGTTGGGAGTGGGCTTCATGTCCGTGGGGCATGGAGCTCTTTGCACACCCCCAGGACCAACCCGTGACACTCTCATGTAATAATGAGTGGGATGTATACGCCCGGAGCCCCTCGAGGACATGGAGGGGTTCCTTCCCACGCAACGTGGAAGCCACAGCTCCGCGCTGGCGGACAATTCAACACTGCCCTCCAATGGCTATGCCCATGCAACGTGGATGCCCTATGCTCAGCACTGGGGGAAGACGAAGACTACCCTAAAAGCCGGACGCGGCCGTTTTCTTGCTCTTTTTTGTATTCTACGTTGCCACCTTCAAGGATCCTTTTTGTACTCGAGCCTGCTGGAAGTTTGAGGATTTCGCAACTCTATATTTAAAAGAAAAAGGGGGCGGGGACTTTTTTCTTGTTGTTCTCTCGTTTAATTGGTCTTGAGTTCTTTCTTTCTGGATTGGTGTTTGACAAGGAGCCGTGCGCTCCGGCCCTCCCCAAGGCACCTCGGGGCTGGATAGCAAGGCCCTGTCGCCTCAGGGGCTCGCCTCTTTTAGCCGTCGACCCCCGCTCGGGGGCTCTGACTGAAGTACGGTGCCACAACATGGAGTCTCGGGAGGCCCCAGGGCCTCCTGAGACAGCAGCAGGCAGGATGAAATGGGGGTCGCTCGAGCGTCAAAGGGGGCTCCTGAGCATCGCGCCTCAGGAGACTTACCGGTCCTTGATGTCGTCCTTGGTGATCCGGTCGGCATCAAGGGTGTCGAGGCCTCGCCTCATAGTTGCGTCCTTGGTGATCCGGTCGTACACTACGGTGGTAGGGAAATGTGCGGGACTGGGAACTGCCGACGTAGAGCCGCTTGAGCGTCAAGGGGGGCTCCTGAGCAACGCGCCTCAAGAGCCTTATCGGTCATATAGCCACTCGCCTCCTGATGCCGTCCTTGGTGATCCGGTCGGCATCAGGGGTGTCGATGCCTCACCTCGTGGTTGCGCCCCGGTGTTCCGGTCGTACACTACGGTGGTCGGGAAATGTGCGGGACTGGGACCTACAGACGCAGAGTGCCGAAAGGGCTCCCAACTTGCCTCATTCATGTGACGGGAAACCCCCAGGACGTCCGGACCCCTCCCCAAGCGCCGCAGCAAAACCTCCCTAACGCAATAGGCTACCGCGAGCGCGACAACCGGATTGGCAGCAACCCCAGGCAAAAGGAAGCGCGGCGCAACACACCTCGTCATTCGGGAGCACATTCAAGGGTATGTTCCAAAATACATAAGTAGGCCGCATGCATAACCCTGTCAGGAGAACAAGGCTACATAAGGGAACATACAGCCGCCGCTACTCTCGTCATCACCGCTCGGCGGTGGCCTCGCGCTTCCCGGCTCAGGCATGGCCCTCGGCTTCGTCAGAAGAAAGCTCCGTTATCAGGTCTTCCACGTGGTCTTTGACCCACTCCGCGAGGGCAGCGCGAGTCACTTCAGGCACAGGGCCAAGCACCACCCCGAAATCGAAGTGCGGGTCGAGACGAAGGAGGTGGCTGAAGATGTTCGAGGCCGCCCGCGCGAGGAGGTCGCGGCGCTTCTCCTCCACAAGCACGTGGATCTTCTCCGCGCCCTCCTCAAGGCACTCCACGACCCTGGAAAAGAATCCCAGGTACCCGGCATCGACTGGAACCAAGGGGCTTGAGATGCTCGCGCCACAGATGTCGCTCAAGGCCCGGGTAGCCCTCCCCTCGAGGGACCGGAACATCTGGGAACGCGCGTGCTGGAGGCCGAGAGCAAGGTCCGCCTCGTCTGAAGCCTTCTCCCCCAGGGAAGCAGTGCCCTTTACTTGTTTATAGAGAAAGGCTAGCTCGGCCTCGGCAGCAGCCTGGGCGTCCATCGCGGCTCGCCGGCGTCCCTCCTCCTGGTCTAACCTTTTCTTGAGGGCATTAACCTCGCCTTTCAGGTGGTCACGTCGCTTGCAGAAACGGGACTCCTGGAGCTTCAGGTTCGCGCGATAGTCCTGGAGAAGGGAACGCCAAGCCTCTGCCACCTTGTTGTCGACCTCCTCTTGGAACTGCGCCTCGCGGGAGGCAAGGGACTCCTCGGCAAGCGATGCCTGGCGCTCCCTCACCTCCAGCCTCTCCTGCTCCAGGCTCTGTTCCAGCGCCTCCATCGCCAACGCGTCAACAGACACATGGGGGCTCGCGCCGGCGGGGAGGAACTCGGTCGCCGAGCCGTCAAGTGTGGCCCTCCGCGTTTGGATCTGCCTTTCAAGGGCGGCGTTAAGGGCTTGAAGCTCCCTGAGGCACTCCTCGGAGGCCCGGCGCCGGCAGTCGGCTTCCTGAGCCTCGGCCAAGGTGCGCTCGCGGGCCTCCACCGCCGCGGCAAGGGACTCCTCGGCCTTTGCACAAGCGCGCTCACACTGCAGGCTGCCGAAGTTCATGGCGACCTTAAGCCGACGCCATTCCTGTGCGAGGCGCAGACACTCCACCTCCAAGCGGGCATCATTGTTGGCGAGCTCCACCCCCAGGCGTCCCAGCGCTTCCACCACGGTTTGGAGCAGACCCCACCGCTCGGCGCTCCGGTCACCCGCGAGCTCAAGGGGCCAACCAGAGTCTCCGCCTTCCCCAGGATGGACGGGGGAGGCATGCGAGGGACCACCCAGCCCGGGCGCGTGCCCAGGGGCTGGGGGCTCCCGCGTAACCACTCCGGGAGGAGGACGCGCCACCTGGGGCCCCGCATCACCAAGCAAAGGGGGCCCAAGGACACAGCGCGGCACGCCCCAAGGAAGGACGACTGGCGGGGGAAACGGCCCCATCCTAGGGACCTGGAGGCCACGGGCGAAGAAGACCGCAGGGGGCTCACGCTCGGGGCCTCCCGACGGCCGAACGGGCTCAGGCGTGGGCGCTCTGGCGGCCCGAATCCCATAGCCGACGGGAGACGAGACCGCGAGAAGCTCGGCGGCCGCAGGAGTGGGCGGCGCCGACCCGTCTTTTCCTTCTCCGGTGGGGAGCCTGCGAAACAGAAGCTCAGAAGGAGGGCGCCGAAGGGAAAATCGAGGGGGCGTGGGCACTTACTCATCCACGGCGATCCACTTCCTCTTCACCGGCGCCCACGGCGCCGGGGAGCGGCCGCCCCTGGCCGCCTTCCTCTTCCGGCCGGTGCGGGGACCGGAGGACGCTGAACCGGCGACCGGCACCTGACACTCAGCGGCGGAGACGGCGACCTTCACCATCGACGGGGCGACACCCCCGACCCCGGGCTGACTCGAAACGGGAACTGGAGAAGCGGGCAGCGAAGGGCGCTCCACCTCGGCCACGGGAAGGGCAGCGCCCTCCGAGTTCCCGGGGGTCAGGGCCCCCAAGAAAGGGGCATCCTGAGGGCACGCCTCCTCCGGAGGAAGGAGCCCCCACTCATCAAAACACGGCAACTTCAAGACGAGGGCTTCCCGGTCCTTGTAGTTGTACAAGGGGAGGCCGCTCCAGGGAAGCTCGTCCGGTTCACCACCGGTCAGGCGGCGGAGCAGCTCGCGCAGCACGTCGGGGGAAAGAGGCGGGACCTGGATCCACATGGGATCGCGGGGGCCTGTGAAGGCCCACATCGGACGGGAATGGCACTGAAGAGGAGCAATTCGTCGGCATGTGAACTCCCGCACCACCATCGCCATCGTCACGCCAGCCTCCTTCAGCCTCGCCAGCCTGGCTAGGACCCGCGCAAGCCTACGGTCGACAAGCTCCTCGTGCCTCCACCCACGGTTTGGCACTGCGGGGGCCAGTAGGGGTTGGAACAGAGGGTCGGCCTCAGCGGCGTTGACATACACCCACTGCCGCCGGAACCCTTCTGCTTCCGAAGAGAGTCCGGCGTCGAGGGCCCCCCGGGCCGATGCGTCCGCTGCTCTTAGGGACACGCACCCAAAGCACTGTTCCCCCGAGACCAATTCAAGGGAGAAAAGTGGCGCAACAAGTCCACAGAGGGGAAGACACCAACAAAGGCCTCGCACAGGAACACGAAGGCCGAGAGGAGGACAAGGGAACCGGGGTCAAGGTGGAGCACGTGGATCCGATAATGCGAAAGCACGGCGGAGAGGAAGCCTGAGAACGGCGGCAGCACACCCGAGAGAAGGGCGTGGATATGAAGGGGGACAGCACATCCGAGGCCGCGAGCCTGGCCAGATCTTGGTGGCCCCCCACTCATTGGAGCCGGCGGCGACCACCAGCTGAACCTTCTCCAACCCCTCCAAGTTCACCACCGACGACCGGCCCAGCGCGGGCTTAGGCGCCGACGCGGTCATCGGCGCCCCCAAGCCCTCGCCTTTTCCCTTCTTCGGGGCCATGACAAGGGGGGCGCGGCGGCGTGCACGCAGGGATTTGGCGGAAAGGGCGAGAGCCGCGGAAGAGGGGAGAACAGACGGCGAAATCGACGAGGAACGAAGGCGGCTTGGTGGCGTGTGCCGAGCGGTCCAACAAACCTGGCAATGTCCAGGCCAGCGTGGAGGAAAGGGGGCGATGGCCTCTCAGAGTCTGCCGCGTGTAAAGCCTGGCCCGCAGGCGTCTGGGGCCCGTGGCACTTCGGGCCGCCCTCAAGGCTTCGCCCAGACGCCAGCTCGAGTGCGCCTTGGGCCCGGGGGCTACTGTCGGCGTTCTGGGAACGGGGGTACCCAGACCTACCTGCCTGTGGCCCAGGGCATGGCCCACTTCGTCAGCCAATCACAACCAGACGCGGCCCCACTCAAGACAAGGCCCTCGCGAGGGCCCTAGGCTCGCGAGGAGGAGCAGCATCAAGACCGGCAAGGGACGGGCCTCCCCAGGCCCCCTCTAGAGTGGCGGAGATCTCTATGCAGGACCCGGCCTCAGGAGTCAAGGGTGACGCAAGGAAGGACAGGCGGGCACCAGCGCGCCAGGCGGCACAGTTTCCCCTTTGGTGCAAAGGGGGCAAAGACGTACGCGGGTTCCCAAAGCACCCCCCAAAGGTTTCCATTCCGGTGCAACAAGACCACAACCACGAGCCCCGCAGGACGGATGTCATCGCCGAGCCCACCTCTGCATCATCGACAGCTACTTTGCAGGCAAAGACCGCCTTTGGACAGGGCGGGGATGTACTCCTGTCCCCCTTCAAATTTGGCCGTTGTGGGATCCCTTCCCGCCATTGCGATAAGGGAAGAGGACCCAGGCCACCGCTATATATAGAGGCTAGGCTGCACCAAAGAGGGGGATCCGGAATCCGTAGATCCACCCATCCAACAGACTCATCACCAAGTTAGTAGAGGGCCAAGAACTCCTCAGGAGCGCCCTCACGAGGCTCCTGAACATTGTACTAGTTCATCCACCATACCTCCATGAGAGGCAATCCACCAAAGAGGAGTAGGGTATTATGCTTCGCAGCGGCCCGAACCTGGGTAAACCATCGTGTTCATTCTCTTCCTCGTCATCGTGCGAGTTCATCGTCTTAGCCATCGAGTAGTGAGCTAGGTAGGGTGAGGCTGCAGGGGATTTTTGCACACGCCCCTGTGTTCGAACCTTGAGGGTTTTGCGGAGCCCTAAATCCGACAATATCGTTAGCATCATGGATATTCAAAGAATTCATACTAGCAATATCGCAATCATGATTATCATTCAAGGATTTAATGCCAAACATTTTATCAAGTTCTTATTCTAACACTTTGGCATAATTTTCTGATCCATCATTTTCAAGAAAGACATTATAAAGATGAAGCATATGATGCATGCGGGATATCAGTCGATGGGTGGAGTAATAGTAATAAGTGTCGGCAGGAGTCGGCCTATTTGCTTATGGACGTGATGCCTATATATACATGATCATTGTGTAGGATCGAAAGTATGTCTAGAGGGGGGGGAGTGATTAGACCACTTGACTAAATAAAATTTCTACCTTTTCCCAATTTTAAGTGTTGGCAGATTTTAGCAATGATAGCAAGTCAAGCACACCCTACACATGCATGTCTAAGAGTATAGCAGCGGAAAGTAAAGACACACATATGTAATAGAGGATAGGGAGGAAGATCAAACGCACGAAGATTTTTCCCGTGGTTCCGATAGGTGGTGCTATTGTACGTCCACGTTTATGGAGTCTTCAACCCACGAAGGGTAATGGTTGCGAGAATCCATGGAGGGCTAAACCCATAAGGGTCCATGAAGTAGCAACCTTGACTATTCCATAACGGCTTCCGTCCACGAAGGACTAGCCTCACTATGGGTAGATCTTCACGAAGTAGGCGATCTCCTTGCCCGTACAAACTTCTTGGTTCAACTCCACAACACGAAGTAGGAGGCTCCTAAGTGACACCTAACCAATCTAGGAGGCACCACCCTCCAAAAGGTAATAGGCTCGATAGTAACGATGAACTCCTTGCTCTTGTGCTTCAAGATAATAGACTCCTCAACACACAATCACTCTCTCACAGATTTGGCTTTGGTGGAAGAGATTGATTAGATGGAAAGCAACTTGGGGAGGCTAGAAATCAAGATTCATATGGTTGGAATGGAATGGCTTGATCTCAACACATGAGTAGGTGGCTCTCTCTCAGAAAATTGGATGGGGCAAGTATGGAATAGTTCTGAGTGCTTCTTTTACGAGTGGGTGGTGATGAAGGGGTATATATAGGCATCTCCAAAAATCCAACCGTTACACCTATAATGACCAACTCGGTGACACCAAAGTGTAAAACTCGGTGGTACAAATTGCTCAAAAGGTAGCAACTTTCGAATCTCGGTGAGACCGATATATAAATCTCGATAGTACCGATCAGGTGACCAACGGTCAGATTGCAAATCTCGGTGGCACCGATCCAAACAACTCGGAGATTACGAATTGAAGAAAAGGAGTAACAGAAAGTTGGCAACCTGAACTCGGTGGCACCGATGCATAATCGGCAGTACCGAAGATCTACGGTTTGGCTGGGATCTGACTGAGGAGAAAATCGGCAGGGCCGAGTGGGGAATATTGGTGGCACCGATTTTTCATGATAGGCTTTTGACAGACTTTTTTGGAAGAGCTTGTGGGTGTTTTTGGTGACTATCACTTGTGCACATGGAGCATTTTGTTCACCATCAATACCTTACCCCCTTTTAATAGTATTGGCTTTCCTATAGACTCAAAGTGATTTCTCACAATGTAAAATGTAGAGTCTTCTTGCTTGAAGCTTTGCCAATTCTTTTCCTTGCATCTAGGGGTCTCTCCACAATCCTTTTGCCATCCCATCATTGAACTTTTCCTGAAATATACTTAGTGGAAACATTAGTCCAATGAGATATATATATATGTTGTTATTAATTACCAAAACCACCAAGGGAGCAAATGTGCTTTCAATCTCCCCCTTTTTGGTCATTGATGACAACATATAGATCAAAGCTTCAACATATGATATAATCAATGAATATAATCATCGCTTTGAGAAGTATGTGATAAGCAAGAGCTCCCCCTAAATTTGTGCATTATTTTGAATTTGCGTTTGAATGCAAATGCACAATCGATTAGGTATATGAGGTACTCTTCCATGTCACATACAACTTGGTGGTGTGCGAGAGTAATAGGAATGAACATCATAGCACAACACATCAAGCAAAAGTGAATGATCATCTCATAAGCATCATCAAGATAGGAAATAGTAGCAGCACACATTAAGTGTATGATCAAACACAAACAAGGTTTAACACAAACAAACCAAAAAAATCAATGTTTTTGAAGAGCGATAAAAAGCAACACTCTCCCTCTCTCGAAGCCCTAATGATCTATACAACTTCTCCCCCTTTGGCAACAAGTTACCAAAAAGTTCAAAGGTATATAGAACTAAGCGTCTCTCTGGGGCTGATCTCCTCCGGTAGCTGATGAAGGAGTCGAGAGAACAACATCAGCGAAGACTTCAGCAGACGTCATGGATGGAGTTGGAGTAGCAACTGGAGGTGCTGGTGTAGCTGACGGAGCTGAAGGAGCTGATGGAGCTATAGCAAGTGCTGATGAAGAAGGCCTCAACTCTGGAGCTGTCACGGTAGGAGTCCTGGCTTTAGTCTTGAACTGGGTGTCGGCTCGGAGAGGTGGACTGTCCTCATCATCATCTGTAGTGTGGGGACTGGGCACGCCATCAACTTCTCTCTTGAGATCATTCACTGTCACTGTGAGCTCATCCACCTTGTTGTTGAGAATGTGAAACTTGCTCTCAACAATCCTTCCCAGACTCTCCTGGTTCTTCAAGATGTTCCCAATATCCTTCTGCATGCTAAGCACAGAACTGAGAAGAAGATACATCTGCTCACTCCGGGTCTTTGGCACCTGAGCACTAGAGTCTCTGGCAGCCTTTGTCTCTGCCTGTGTTGTAGCTAAGGTGGGGTGATCTGGATCCATCACCACAACATTGTCTTCTAGCTCTGGCAGGAGCGGCAAATGTGGTCGATCAAGTGCATACACGTGCTTCTCCAGCTGAGAGTTGATAAGCATCTGAATGTATGGAGCATATCCACATGATCTCTTCTGGTCTGCGGCAGTCCTCTTCAAAGTCTCTACTATCAAGTCCATCACACGAAATCTGGTGTGTTGATCAATATGGAGTAGCATGTTGACAGAATAGCCTCTAATCATCTTCTCATCTCCAGACTTAGGCATCAAAGTATACCTCAAGATGGTGTTGGTTGTGCGTAGGCCAGCCTGAAGAAAGTAGATGGATCCAAGCTTGTGTGAATGCACATTTGCAGCAGGGATCTCATTGTACATATTGGCCATGGAGTTGTGGTTGGCCTTGGACTCGGAGTATACATCCAAGTCTCCCTGTTGCACCTGTGGGGCTCCTAAGATGGTAGCCCACTCATCAACAGTTGATTCATATCTGGTGCCTTCAGTCATCCATACAATTCTACCATCTCCATAGAAATGTGGAGTGGAGTAGAATTGCATGATCATCTCATCATTCCAGGCAGTGAACTCCTTCCCAACAAAATCATCAATGCCAATGCAGTGGAAATTGTCTTGCACACTTGGAAAGTAATCTTGGTTCTCCTTGATGTATTCCCAATCAACATACCTCATATCACTGACAGCAAAGCTCTTGTCAAGCAAAATAGTCTCATAGAAGTCTTGTTGTTCCTCGGTGTAGAACCTGTAGTCTGCAGCTGTCCTTCTCCTCTGAGAATAGGGGTCTATGCCTCTCCACTCTCTCAGTCCAGAATCCTTCATCTTCTTCATGTCCTCAGCAACTGGATGGCTGGCATTGTGCTCAGGAAGGTGTGGTCTCAGCTTCATCAAAACTGATAGTGTATCATCCTCAGCTTCTTTGAAAGTAGAAGTCTTGTTCTTGGCAGTAGCTGGGATGTCTCTGGTAGTCCTCTTGGGCTTTGGAGCAGCAGCAGCCTTCTTGGGGGCAGTCTTGGTGCCTTTGGATGTTGTATCCTTGGGCATAGCATCAGCCAACAGCTTCTTCTTCTTCTTAGGAGGAGCCTTGGTAGCTGGCTCTTCCTCCTCTTCTTTAGCAGCAGCTTCTGGATCCTCATACATGGAGGTAGGTCTGCCCACAACATGTATAATCCTCTTCCTGGACTTCTTCTTCTCTCCTGCCTTCTTAGGCATAGACTTCCTTGGGGGCTCATCAGTCATTGCCGCCTTAGCACTCCCTAGTGCTTTCAATGCCTCCGAACTGGCATATTCCTTCCTTACTACCTTTCTAGATGAGGTAGCAACATTAGCATGTTTCTTGGCAGCCTTGTCTACCTTGTCATGCCTCTCCTTGGCAAGGACCTCTTCTGGCACAAAATCCTCATCCTCCTCATCAGAGTTCAACTTCCTTCTGGCTCTGGTTGCAGCCTTGGGCAAATCTGGTGAGCTGGGCACATCATCATAGCTGCCCTCGGGACTAGTGCCTGAGCTCAAATCAACATTCTCCTCTCTGAAATTGTTCTCACTGTCATCTGAGCCTAACAAGTTGACCCTATGAAAAGAGTATAGAAGAGTAGAAGGGTTGAGCCATCACAAAATGCAGAAGATTTGTCAAATTTCAACATAGAATTCTTAAGGTTTGCATTCTGCAAAAGGAATTTCGGTACCACCGAGTCACAATTTTCGGTTCCACCGATACTCACAGTCTGCTTCACAGAAACTTGGCAACCACTTCGGTTTCACATAAAGTGGGTGCTCGGTTTCACCGAGACTGTCCTCAGTGGACCTAAAAACCAAATCGGTAAGAACGATTTTTGTGCTTCGGTGTCACCGAGATTCGGATTGCGGACGACAAAACCTAAAAACTCGTTGTTCTCTATACTAATGGAAGATTATCGAGGATAGATTGATGTCAAACTGTGGCTTATAGATGGAACAATCCTAGTGCGCAAGAATTGGAAAGAGGAGCGCACAAGGGGTCGGATTCGTATCCTAACTCGGTGACGAGTCCGCTACGGCGACGACGGCGGTGAGGATTCCGTCGACGGCGGCGAGTTCCAACGGCGAAGGTGCTCGGGAAGACAATGGCGATGACCAGGGGTCCACGAATGGCAGCTAGGGTTTGGAGGAACGGGACGTTTGAAGAAGTAATTTCAAAAGTCGGGTCCGCCACATTAAGTACCCATCGCTGTCGGTGACACCGGTTCAAAATTATCGGTGCCATCGAGTTCCTCAATTGTCAGCTGACACGGAAACTCGGTAAAGCCGAGAAGATGGAATCGGTGTTACCGAGAATGGAAAACCAGATCAACCCTAGGCATCGGTGAGACCGGGATTTTTGTGTTGGTTCCACCGAGATGCACTTGGGAGGTTTTGGGTGGTCAGTCATTGTCGATACGGAACTCCGAGTGCTCCTCACACAGAGAGATCGAGAAGTACTTGTTCAAGTTTTGTGATGCGGCATGAATAGAATATGAGACAAGAAAGCATAGATAGCTAGAGAGGGGTCCTAGGCATCCTTGTCCATCCAATTGGCAAAAGAGAAAATAAATCCAAATAGCAACAATTGGATGTCCTCGAATGATTAAAGAAATGCAGACCAACATGCTCACACAATAAGATATCAAATGAAATCATGGCAAACATGCACATACATACTAGCATCTAACAAGCACTTTGGCGATGACGGAGTCATCTATATATGAGTATATTGACATAGGAGCCAAGTAAGAATACTTGATCATAGGTCATACTCATCGTTTAAGCACAAGTGGGGTTACCACTTTTACACAAAGCATTTAATGTTGTCACATTCTAAGGGATGCTTTAACTCAAGTCTTAGAGTAAAGCTCCCCCTTGATGTGACATCCCCCCATAGGAGGGATAAACTAACCTTGGGTTTGTCGTAGAAGACTTCATATGGGTGATGTAGTGGTGGATGCTCAAGGTTGATGAAGATCATCTTTAGTTGGGAGCATCCTTGTTGTTTCCTTACTCTTCTCACCTACATGGGTTAGTACCAAGCACAAGAGACAAATACAAGGATATCTATGGACATGGAGTGCAAAGCATATAAGATGATGTCCATGGATTCAATAATTACCTTGTCCCTTGCTTACCTTTGAGGGAATGTGTGACTCCTTGAACTATTGCATAGTGTTTGCCAATAATGAATATGAGTGAATTTCATTGGTGGAGTCACCCCTCAAGAACTTCTCTAGTTCTTCTTCTTCGGGACCCACATCAACTTGATGGGAATCCTTGGTGTTGAAGTGGTACTTGTAGAAGTTGAGCTTGTAGGAGCTTTGGGAACCCATTTGACCAAATCTTGGGATTCTTGTTCATATGAGTCAATCTCCTCTTGAAGCTTGTCCTTTCCCTTGAGCTTGTGTTCTTGTGGTGGAAGGTCATCTTGAGTTTTGTTCCCTTGGGGAGAGTATGTTCATACTTCTCCTTTTGAGGAACAAACTTTGGCTTTAGGTATTGACCTTCTTCCCATTCAACTCCATTTGCGTTGAAGTAGCCAATGCCATGGTTCTTCCGGTATCCTCCGTGCTTGCGTACAATCTCTTCAAATTGCTTACATCCGGCAAGACTTTTGTAGATACCTTTCTCTATAATTCCTTTCAATAAATCATTGTCTTGCTCAAGTGTAACTTGGCTAAGAGAATCATCATTAGTGGAATCAATAGAACTACTAGAAGCAACATCATTAGATTTAGCATTTTTATTGTTGCTACTAGATGAAGAACCTATATTGCCTTTGTTACTAGTTTGTCTAGGTTTAACTTGTGGCATAAATGTAGACAAGAGTAATCGTTTGGCTAGATAAGATGAAGTCTTCTTTCGGAGATCGTCATTGATAGCTTTAAGAAACTCATGTTCTTGCTCCAAGGTGAGCTTCTCGAAGCATAGCTTCTCATGAGTCTTTACAAGCTCTCTATGATCTTCTAGAGTAGATTCATGGGCAAACTTAAGAGTGTTTAATTCTTTAGTTAGTCGCTCTATTTCCATCTTATCATCATCAACCGACTTATCTTGACTAACATGAAAATTATCAAGTTCATTTTGACTAACATTACTAGCTTTATGAAAGAGCAAGTCATCATCTCCAAGCAAATCATCCTCATCACTATTGAAATCAAGATACTCGGGGTGTGATACCTTGGGGCCTTTAGCCATGAAGCAACTTCCACTTCCTTCATTTGGTGAATCAAATATGTCGTAGGAATTGGTAGTCACTAGTGCAAGTCCGGCAACACCTTCATCTTGACTATAGTCGGAGTTGGAGTGGTAGCTTCTCTCGGAGTGGTTGTCGGATTCGGAGCCGGAAACCCATTCACCAATGTGAACTTGATGTCTTCTTCTTGAGTAGCTCTTGGTGTACTTGTCCTTCTTCTCCGAGTCCCTACTTCTCCTTGAGGGTCTTCGTTCATAACGATCATCTCTACTCCTTCTCTCTCTTCGAGGTGATTCATCTCTTGAGCTTCATCTTATTGGTGACTCTTCTCTTCGTTTGTAGGGAGCCGTGCACTCATTGGAGTAGTGTCCGGGCTTCCCACAATTGTAGCAGTTTCGGTCACGACTTGACGAACGCTTCTCTTCATATCTTGAGCTGGAGCTATGTTCT
Source organism: Elymus sibiricus (assembly GCA_039707655.1). Taxonomy (NCBI): domain Eukaryota; kingdom Viridiplantae; phylum Streptophyta; class Magnoliopsida; order Poales; family Poaceae; genus Elymus; species Elymus sibiricus. The sequence continues at coordinate 129,731,163 of CM077669.1, forward strand.
TTGCCTCTATTCTTGTAGAACTTGTTGAATTTCTTGACCATGAGGCTTATCTCTTCATTGGTGACAAAGTTGTCGCTTGAAGTTGTAGGAGCATCACTTGTGGCTTTGTAAGCACCGCTAGACTTGTTGTGAAGCTCTTCTTTGTCTTTGAGTGTCATCTCATGAGCAACAATCCTTCCAATGACTTCCGTAGGCTTGAGATCTTTGTAGTTGGGCATCATTTGGATCAATGTGCACACGGTGTCGTATATTTCATCCAAAGCTCTAAGTATATTCTTCATGATGAATTTGTTAGTCATCTCTTCGTTTCCCAAGCCGGCAATCTCATTGGTGATGAGAGATGGCCTGGAGTACATTTCTGCGACTCCTTCACCATCCTTCATCTTAAACTTGTCAAGCTGACTTTGAAGAACATCTAACCTGGATTCTCTCACGGATTCGGTACCTTCATGCATATCAACCAAAGTATCCCAAATTTCCTTGGCATTCTCAAGACGGCTGATTTTGTTGAATTCTTCGGGGCATAGGCAGTTGAAGAGAATGTCACATGCTTGAGCGCTGTATTGCAACATCTTCAATTCTTTCACGGTCGCTTCACGATCCGGTTCCTTTCCATCACCAAAGAATTCACCTTGCAAGCCAACACGAACAACAGCCCAAACGGCGGGGTTATGACCAAGAATATGCATTTTCATTTTGTGCTTCCATCTAGCAAAATTTGTACCATCAAAGTATGGACCTCTACGGTGATAATTTGCCTCGCTAGACGCCATACTCTCCTAGGTTGTGAAACCAATGCAATAGAGACCAAAGATCTGATACCACTTGTAGGATCGAAAGTATGTCTAGAGGGGGGGTGATTAGACTACTTGACTAATTAAATTTCTACCTTTTCCCAATTTTAAGTGTTGGCAGATTTTAGCAATGATAGCAAGTCAAGCACACCCTACACATGCATGTCTAAGAGTATAGCAGCGGAAAGTAAAGACAAACATATGTAATAGAGAATAGGGAAGAAGATCAAAGGCAATTTGAAGACACGGAGATTTTTCCCGTGGTTTCGATAGGTGGTACTATCGTACGTCCACGTTTATGGAGTCTTCAACCCACGGAGGGTAACGGTCGCGAGAGTCCACGGAGGGCTCCACCCATAAGGGTCCACGAAGTAGCAACCTTGACTATTCCACAACGACTTCCGTCCACGAAGGACTAGCCTCACTATGGGTAGATCTTCATGAAGTAGGCGATCTCCTTGCCCGTACAAACTTCTTGGTTCAACTCCACAACACGAAGTAAGAGGCTCCCAAGCGACACCTAACCAATCTAGGAGGCACCACCCTCCAAAAGGTAATAGGCTCGATAGTAACGATGAACTCCTTGCTCTTGTGCTTCAAGATGATAGACTCCTCAACACACAATCACTCTCTCACAGATTTGGCTTTGGTGGAAGAGGTTGATTGGATGGAAAGCAACTTGGGGAGGCTAGAAATCAAGATTCATATGGTTGGAATGGAATGGCTTGATCTCAACACATGAGTAGGTGGCTCTCTCTCAAAAAATTGGATGGGGCAAGTATGGAATAGTTTTGAGTGCTTCTTTTACGAGTGGGTGGTGGTGAAGGGGTATATATAGGCATCTCCAAAAATCCAACCGTTACACCTATAATGACCAACTCGGTGACACCGAAGTGTAAAACTCGGTGGTACCGAATTGCTCAAAAGGTCGCAACTTTTGAATCTCGGTGAGACCGATATATAAATCTCGGCAGTACTGATCAGGTGACCAACGGTCAGATTGCAAATCTTGGTGGCACCGATCCAAACAACTAGGAGATTCCGAATTGAAGAAAAGGAGTAACAGAAAGTTGGCAACCTGAACTCGGTGTCACCGATGCAGAATCGGCAGTACCGAAGATCTAGGGTTTGGCTGGGATCTTTCTGAGGAGAAAATCGGTAGGGCCGAGTGGGGAATATTGGTGGCACCGATTTTGCATGATAGGCTTTTGACAGACTTTTGTGGAAGAGCTTGTGGGTGTTTTTGGTGACTATTACTTGTGCACGTGGAGCATTTTGTTCACCATCAATACCTTACCCCCATTTAATAGTATTGGCTTTCCTATAGACTCAAAGTGATTTCTCACAAAGTGAAATGTAGAGTCTTCTTGCTTGAAGCTTTGCCAATTCTTTTCCTTGCATCTAGGGGTGTCTACACAATCCTTTTGCCATCCCATCATTGAACTCTTTCTGAAATATACTTAGTGGAAACATTAGTCCAATGAGATATATGTTGTTATTAATTACCAAAACCACCAAGGGAGCAAATGTGCTTTCACATTGCCGTGAATATCACATAACTATGCGCTTTTCTATCAATTGCCCAACAGTAATTTGTTTACCCACTGTATGTTGCCTACATGAGAGATGCCGCTAGAGAAAACTATGGCCCCCGGGTCTATTCACTTCTATATATTTACAAAAGCTATCATTACCTTGCGGCATCTCTCATGTAGGAAACGTACGGTGGGTAAACCAATTACTGTTAGGCAATTGATAGAAAAGCGCATAGTTATGTGATATTCACGGCAATGATCATGTATATATAGGCATCACGTCCATAAGCAAATAGGACGACTCCTGCCTGCACCTATTACTATTACTCCACCCATCGACCACTATCCCGCATGCATCTAGAGTATTCAGTAAAACAGAGTAATGCTTGGAGAACAATGACATGATGTAGACAAAGAGAATTCAATTAATATGAACTAACCCCATCGTTTTATCCTTAGTGGCAACAATACAAAGACGTGTCTTGTCCCTTGCTGTCACTGGGATATAGAGCACTGCCAGATTGAACCCACTACAACGCACCCCTCTCACTGAAGAAATATCAATCTAGTTGGCCAAACTATTTCCATAGATCGGAGAGATTTACGAAGCTATGATGATCATGAAAATAAGAATCATAATATCTTTCAGAGATGACTCGAATACTTTTCACGAATAATCTGAACATAAACCCACAATTCATCGGATCCCAACAAAGGCACCATACAAAAGAATTACAACGGATAGATCAAAGCAAAGATGCGATGATCATTGTATTGAAGATCAAAAGAGAGAGATAGCCATCTAGGTACTAACTACGGACCCGTAGGTCTGTGGTGAACTACTCACACATCACCATGGGGGCAGCAAGGACAATGAAGAGGCCCTCCGTGATCGCCCCCCCCCCCCTCCGGCAGGGCACCGGAACGGAGCTCCAGATGGGATCGCGGCGGAACAGAGACTTGCGGCGGCGGAATTTTTTTTCGGGATGCTCCTTTGGGTTTTTGGAATATATGTGAATTTATAGGCCAGAGAACGGGGGCAGGAGACCCACCAGGGAGGGACAAGCCATCAGGGCATGCTGACCCCCCTGGGCGTGCCTTGTTGGCTTGTGCCTCGCTCGGGCGGCATCCGGTCTCCTCCTGAAGCTTCCAGGTCTTCTTTTGGTCCAGAAAAAATCATAAAAAAAATTCGGGGCAATTGGACTTCGTTTAGACTTCCAGGTTTTCTTTTTCTCTCATTTTTTTAGTAGTGGGATCATTTGGCCTCCCTCATTTTTATTTCCTCACTGGGACAATGCTCTAATAATGATGATCATCACAATTTTATTAACTTACAAATCAATATGAAAACTCGATATGAAGAATTATGAAATAATATGACTCAATATGAATGCCTCTGGAAGTGTGCCAGGATGTGCAATGATCTAGCGTGACATGTATCAAAAAATGATGAACGGTGGCTTTGCCACAAATACTATGTCAACTTTATATGATCACGCAAAGCAATATGACGATGAATGAACTAGTCATATGATGTAACGGTGGAATTTGCATGGAAATATATCTTGGAATGGCTATGCAAATGCCATAATAGGTAGGTATGGTGGCTGTTTTGAGGAAGATATAAGGAGGTTTATGTGTGACAGCATATCATGTCACGGGGTTTGGATGCACCGGCAAAGTTCACACCGATCCTCGAGGTGAGAATGGGCAATGCACGGTACCAAAGAGGCTAGCAAAATATGAGGTGGTGAGATTGCGTATGTCCATGTGTTCACATTAGTCATAAAGAACTCATATACTTATTGCAATTTTTTATTAGTTTTATCACCAATCAAAGTACTACTCGCATGCCCCGAGGGAGGAGGTTGGGAGGAGTTAACCATCGCGCGCCTCCGACCCGAAACAACACTAGGATTTCAATGAGGAATAAAAATGCTCACACATCCCCACCATGCCTTTTTCTAATATTTAGACAAACAGGAAATTAACACCTCTTAATACCGATACTTCTATGAACCGACAACCATGCACTCACACCCTTTCACATTACCACATCAATATCATTAACCCAAGATTTCTCTTTAATGTGCTACATGATGGTTTTGATTATCACTCATTGAATACCTATTATTTTTGGACTAGTCCTATGACCCATGCAAATTACCATCACTATTTATTAACTCTCAAACAAATATAAGTGAAGAATGAGAGTGCAATTATTTCTATAAAATCTATACGCCACCGTGCTAAAAAAGATATAAGTGAAGTACTAGAGCAACTACTAAGCTCAAAAGATATAAGTGAAGCACATAGAGTATTCTAATAAATTATGATGAAGGTGTGTCTCTCTAAAATAGGTGTGTCTAGAAAACGATGATTGTGTCAAACTAAAAACAAAAGCAAACAAAAGAAAATGACGCTCCAAGCAAAACTCATAACATGTGACGAATAAAAATATAGCTCCAAGTGACATACCGATGGATTGAGACGAAAGAGGGGATGCCTTCCGGGGCATCCCCAAGCTTAGACGCTTGAGTATTCCTAGAATATTACCTTGGGGTGACTTGGGAATCCCCAAGCTTAGGCTCTTGCCGCTCCTTATTCCTTCGTCCATCGTGATAGCACCCAAAACATGAAAACTTCAATCACACAAAACTCAACAAAACTTCATGAGATCCGTTAGTATAAGAAACATATCAAATACTTAAGGTACTGTTATAAATTGATTCATATTTTATTATTTCATAATAGTTACTGTATTCTAACTTCTCCATGGCTTAGACCCCCTGATACAATCCATAGCATCATCAAAACAAGCAAACTATGCAAGCAAAAACAGAATCTGTTTAAAACAGAACAGTCTGTAAAGATCTGTAGATAACCTATACTTATGTAACTCCAAAAATTCTGAAACATTAGGAAAATCTGAAGTATTTGTACATAAATACTGTGGAAAAAATTCAGATCAAAAAGACTTACCAGTAAAATCATAGAAATTCTTCACTAGATGCTAAAGTTTCTGTTTTTGCACCGTATCAATTCTACTCTTCTTGTGAGTCATCCCAAAAGCTATACTTGGAACAGACACTAATGAAAAAATTAAAACACAATAATTACAGAGGAAATAATCATGTTTTCAAACACAAACAGCAAGTAAAAATAAAAAATAAAGACAACTATTGGGTTGCCTCCCAACTAGCGCTATTGTTTTATGCCCCTAGCTAGGCATAATGCATAGTTTCAAGTGTTCTCATCCTTGACATTCCACCCATAAGTAGCTATCATTATTGATTCATAAGGTGGTTTAATTCTCTTCCTAGGGAAGTGTTCCATCCTTTTCTTTAATGGAAATTGGAACCTTATGTTTTCCTATTTCATATCAATAATTGCATCTATAGTTCGTAAGAAAGGTCTTCCAAGTATTATTGGACACGTAGGATTGCAATAAATATCAAGCACAATAAAATCTAAAGATACATAATTCTTATTTTCAACAATGAGAACATCATTTATTCTACCTAAAGGTTTTTTAATGGTAGAATCTGCAAGATGCAAGTTTAGGGAACAATCTTGAATATCGGTGAGACCAAGCACATCACAAATAGATTTAGGTATAGTTGAAACACTAGCACCAAGGTCACACAAAGCATTGCATTCATATTTATTTATCTTTATTTTAATAGTCGGTTGTCACTCATCATGCAATTTTCTAGGAATAGAAACTTCTAGTTCAAGTTTCTCATCATAAGCTTTTATCATCGCTTCTACTATACGTTGAGTAAAAGCTTTATTTTGTTCATAAGCATTGGGTGAGCTAATAATGGTTTGCAACAAGGAAATCCATTCTACTAAAGAGCAACTCTCATAATTAAAATCCTTGTAATTTTAGATAGCGGGCTCATCACTAGGGTTTTAACCTCTCCAAACCCACATTTTCAGTTTTATCATTAGAATAATCACTCACCAAGCAAACGGGACTCCCTCTAGCTAGAGTTGGCTCAACTCAAGTCCCTTTATCATTTATATTCAGAGAATTAAATAAATATTCAATAGGAGAAGTACCAATCATTTTAAGATATTCATCATGATTATTAATAGGAAAAGATTCTGGTTTAGCGGCCATCCTACTCACTAGAGTGGTTTGCTTATCAGAGATCTTTCCTATCAAATCTTCAGTTTGAGAAAATTGTGATTGGAGATTACGCACTTCCTTATTGACTTCATCAAGTTGCTTACTAATAGCGTCTAGCAAAGTTGAATGTTCCTTAATTTCAGAAGCAAAAATTTATTATGCTCATATTGCGAGGCCATGAAAGTTTTCATAGAACTTTCTATTTCGGACATTCTTTGGTAGTAAGAGATATTGTAGAACCTATCTTGAGACATGGTGACTGAACAAGCAAAGTAACAAGCAAGACAAGTAAACTAGCAGGCAAAGAAGTAAACTAGTGACTAGCAAAGATAATTATTTTTGTAATTTTGATTTTTTTTATGAAGCAAACTAAATATAACAGCAAATAAAAAGAAAAACAAGTGAATGATAATTTGTGCAAAGTTCCTTGATAGTTAGTTGATGATATCCCCTGGCAACGGCGCCAGAAATCCTTCCTGATACTTGTAATCTGCGATGGGTTTTCTGTGAAGAGGAATGAGTAATTGCAACACAATACGGATAAGTATTTCCCTTAGTTAAGAACCAAGGTTTATCGAACCAATAGGAATAACAATCAACAACCGTCTTCAGTGACTGCACACGAAAGAGCAAACACTTGCACCCAATGCGGCAAGAGGGTTGTCAATCCCCTTGATCTCATTATTTGCAAGAAAATGAAGTGTGTAGATGATAGTAGATAATTGTAAATTGTAAAATAAAAATAAAAGCAAATAAATGGCAGCAAGATATTGAAAGTGTTTGTAAATATATAAGTGAATAGACCTGGGGGGCATAGTTTTTCCTAGCGGCATCTCTCATGTAGGAAACATACGGTGGGTAAACTAATTACTGTTGGGCAGTTGATAGAAAAGCGCATAATTATGTGATATTCACGGCAATGATCATGTATATATAGGCATCACGTCCATAAGCAAATAGGTTGATTCCTGTCTGCACCTATTACTATTACTCCACCCATCGACCGCTATCCAGCATGCATCTAGAGTATTCAGTAAAACAGAGTAATGCTTGGAGAACAATGACATGATGTAGACAAAGAGAATTCAATTAATATGAACTAACACCATCGTTTTATCCTTAGTGGCAACAATAAAAAGACGTGTCTTGTCCCTTTCTGTCACTGGGATATAGATCACCGCCAGATTGAACCCACTACAACGCACCCCTCTCACTGAAGAAATATCAATATAGTTGGCTAAACTATTTCAATAGATCGGAGAGATTTACGAAGCTATGATGATCATGCAAATAAGAATCATAATATATTTCAGAGATGACTCAAATAGTTTTCATGAATAATCTAAACATAAACCCATAATTCATTGGATCCCAACAAACGCACCATACAAAAGAATTACATCGGATAGATCAAAGCGAAGATGCGATGATCATTGTATTGAAGATCAAAAGAGAGAGATATAGCCATCTAGGTACTAACTATGGACCCGTACGTCTGCGGTGAATTACTCACACATCACCATGGGAGCAGCAAGGATGATGAAGAGGCCCTCCATGATTGATCTCCACTCCGGAAGGGCACCGGAACGGAGCTCCAGATGGGATCACGACGGAACAGAGACTTGTGGCAGCTGAAAAAGTGTTTCGGGATGCTCCTTAGGGTTTTTGGAATATATGTGAATTTATAGGCCAGAGAACGGGGGCATGAGATCCACCAAGGAAGGACAAGCCATCAGGGCGCGTCGACCCCCCTAGACGCGCCCTATTGGCTTGTGCCTCCCTCGTGCGGCCTCCGCTCTCCTCCCGAACCTTCCAGGTCTTCTTTTGGTCCAGAAAAAATCATAAAAAAGTTTCAGGGCAATTGGACTTCGTTTGGTACTGTAAACCTAAAAAGCCAAAAACACGTAGAAAACAGCAAGTGGCACTAGGCACTGGGTCAATAGGTTAGTGCTCAAAAATAATATAAATTTACTCAAAATGTATCCTAGAATGATAATATAATAGCATGGAACAATCAAAAATTGTAGCTACGTTGGAGACGTATCACAATCAAATACAAACAATCTCTTGTGTCCCCAACACACCCAATACAATGGTAAATTGTATAGGTGCACCAATTCGGTTGAAGGATGGTGATACAAGTGTAGTATGGATAGTAGAAATAGGTTTTTGTAATCTGAAATAATAAAAACAACAAGGTAACAAGTGGCAAACAACGAGCAAAATGGTGTATCTATTCTTGGAAACAAGACCTAGGGTTCATACTTTCACTAGTGCAATCTCTCAACGGTGCTAACACAATTGAATCATATAACCATCCCTCGACGTGCAACAAGGAATCACTCCGAAGTTCCTATTAGCGGAGAATATCAGAAGAAATTGTTGTAGGTAGTGAACCACCTCAAAGTTATCTTTCCGCTCAATCTATTGAGCCATCCCTATAGGTGTCACAAACAGCCCTAGAGTTCATACTAAATTGTTATCTTTCTGATCAATCTATTGAGCCATCCCTATAGGTGTCACAAACAGCCCTAGAGTTTGTACTAAATAACACCAAACAATTTTAGATTCATATCATTAAATCCACACAAAGAACCTCAAAGAGTACCCCAAGAATTTTATTGGAGAAAGTATGACGAAAATGTGCATCAACTGTGCATAGATCACCCCAATGTCACCATGAGGATCCGCAAGTTGATTGCCATAACATACATCAAGTGACTCAATAGAACACCCCATTGTCACCATGGGTATCCACATGCAAGACATACATCAAGTGCTCTCAAATCCAAAGTATTCAATCCAACATAACAAAATATCAAAGGGAAAAGACTAAATTCATCACATGAAGATAGATAGGTAAGAACACCGTATGATGCAACTATACTAAACAAAGCTCGTGGTACATCAAGATCATGCCAAATAAAGAACACAAGAGAGAGAGAAAGAGAGAGAGATTAAACACATAGCTACTAGTACATACCCTCAGCCCCGAGGGTGAACTACTCCCTCCTCGTCATTGAGACCGCCGAAATGATGAAGATGGCCTCCGGTGATGTTTTCCCCCTCTAGCAGGGCACTGAGAAAGGGCTTCAGATGAGATTTCTTCGGTGCAGAGGCTTACGGCGGTGGAGCGGAAGTTCTTAGGTTATTTCGGGGGTTTCCAAGATTTATAGGATTTTTAGTGGCGGTTTCACGCCATGGAGGTGCCTGAGGGGCCCACAAGCCATGGTGGCACTCCCTAACCCCTAGGGCGCGCCCCCATGGCTTGTGTCCACCTTGTGAGTCTTTTGGTCCTTCCACGAAGCTTCGGGGGTCTCTTTTGTTCCCAAAAAAATCATGAAAAAGTTTCAGCTCAATCCGAGAACTTTTATTTCCGCCAAAAATAACACCATGGTAGTTCTGCTAAAAATTACGTCAATCCAGGTTAGTTCCAATAAAATCATATAAAAGTGCACCAAAACCATGTAGAATTTGGGCAAATATGTCATGAATACTTCATAAATTATCGATACGTTGGAGACGTATCAACCACCCATGTACGTCCGGTCGCGTAATGACGGTACGCACAAAGGCCGTGTATCGATACTATTGACTCGTTGACCGTCCACGTCCACCGGGTCGCGTATGAACGGTACGTACATAGGACACGTATCGGCATTATTTACTCGTTGACCGTCCACATCCATCGGGTCATGTATGAATGGTACATTGCTACTTGTGAGCTGCGTTGGGATTTTCCCCGAAGAGGAATGGTGAAGCAGTACAGTACAGATAAGTATTTCCCTCGGTGAGAACCAAGGTTTATCAAACCAATAGGAGCACCAACCAAATCCTAGTGAACAACACCTGCACACAAAAAAGAAAATACTTGCACCCAACACGGGCAAGAGGGTTGTCAATCCCCTTGAACTCATTACTTCCAAGGATTAAATGTTTTATAGGTAGATAGGTAAATTGCAAAGCAAAATAAAAGTAAAATAACTGCAGCAAGGTATTTTTGTTTTTTATAATATGATTAAAGTAGACCTTGGGGCCATAGTTTTCTCTAGAGGCTTCTCTCTCGAACACATAGCATACAGTGGGTAAAAAAATTACTGTTAGGCAATTGATAGAAAAGCGCATAGTTATGACATATTCATGGCAATGATCATGTATATAGGCATCACGTCCGTGACAAGTAGACTGAAACGATTCTGCATCTACTACTATTACTCCACTTCAAGAGCGCTTCTAGGCTTGCCTCTCTAGGTATTAAGTTCATAACAAACAAAGTAATGTATGAAGTATGATGACATGATGTAGACAAAGTAAACTCAAGCAATATGAATAAACTCCATTGTTTTATCCTTAATTGCAACAATACAAATACGTGCCTCGCTACCCTTCTGCCATGAGGTGAGGACACCGCAAGATTAAACCCATTACATAGCACCACTCCCACTGAAGATAAATCAATCTAGTTGGCCAAACCAAATGGATAGATCGGAGAGAAATACTAAGCTATAACAATCATGCATAATAAAGTTTAGAGAAGACTCAGTTACTTTCAATGAATAATCTTATCATAAACCCACAATTCATCAGATCCCAACAAACGCACAACAAAAGAAGATTACATCTGATAGAACTCCAAGAAGATCGAGGAGAACATTGTATTGAAGATCAACAAGAGAGAAGAAGCCATCTAGATACTAGCTATGGAGCCGTAGGTCTGTGGTGAACTACCCACACATCATCGGAAGGAAGCAATGATGATGTAGAAGCCCTCCATGATCGATTGCCCCTCTGACAGAGTACCGCAAAAAGCCTCCATATGGGATCGTGGATAAATAGAAGCTTTCGACGGCGAAAAAAGTGTTTCGCGTGGCTCTCTGTTGGTTTGGGAATATATGTGAATTTATCGAGTTGAGATTAGGTCAAATGGAGCTACAAGGGGCCCACTAGCTCAGGGGGCGCGTCTACCCCCTAGGGTGTGCCCTGCGAGCTCGTGGATCTCTCGTAGGTCTACTGGCATCCTCCCGAACCTTCTAGGCTCCCTTCTGGTCTAGAAAAAATCACCATAAAGTTTCATCGTGTTTGGATTTCGTTTGGTATTGATTTTCTGAAAAGCCAAAAACAAGCAGAAAACAACAACTGGCACTAGGCATTGGGTTAATAGGGTAGTCCCAAAAATTGATATAAAATAGCATAAAAATGCATACAAAGTATCCAAGATTGATAATATAACAGCATGAAACAATCAAAAATGGTAGATACGTTGGAGACGTATGATACGTACATAGGACGCATATGCAGTATCGGCTTGGTTGGGCAGGTGACCAATATTTTTAAAAAGACCATCTTTCCCTTTATTATGAAGGTATATGGACAGATCGCCACCGTTGATGTGTTTAGGGGAAAGAGCAAGGGGGTACCTGATAACCCACAAGTATAGGGGATCGCGACAGTCTTCACGGGTAGTATTTCACCCTAATTTATTGATTCGACACAAGGGGAGCCAAAGAATATTTATTGGCCTTGACAGTTGAGTTGTCAATTCAACCGCACCTGGGATATCTCTCTGCAGGAAAGGTTTAGTAGCATGGAAAATAGTAGTAGCAAAAGTAACAGTAATAGTGACAGTAGCAATTTTGTAGCAATAGTAACTTAGCAAGATTCAGTATATGTAAAGCGTAGGCACGTGGATCGGTGATTGATAATGATTTAGATGACATCAATCATGTAACAGTTACACACTAGGGTAACACAGAACTAGCTCCAATTCGTCAATATAATGTAGGCATGTATTCCGTATATAGTCATACGTGCTTGCGATAAGAACTTGCATGACATATTTTGTCCTACCCTCCCATGGCAACGGAGTCCTATTGGAAACTAAGGGATATTAAGGCCTCCTTTTAATAAAGAACCGGGACAAAGCATTAACACATGGTGAGTACATGAACTCCTCAAACTACGGCAATCACCGGAAAGAATCCCAATTATTGTCACCTTGGGGTATGTGGATCAAGACACATAATAGGTGCATATAACTTGCAAGATAGGATCCAAATCAATCTTATATTCAGAGATAATATAATATGTTTAGATCTGAAATCATGGCACTCGGGCCCTAGTGACAAGCATTAAGCATAGCAAAGTCATAGCAACATCAATCTCAGAACATAATGGATACTAGGGATCAAGCCCTATCAAACGTAACTCGATTATATGATCAATCTCATCCAATCCCACCACCGTCCAGCAAGCCTACAAAGGAAATACTTACTCTCGGTGGTGAGCATCATGGTGGTGTTGATGGAGAAGGGTTGGTGATGATGACGGCGACGATATCCCCTCTCCGGAGCCCCAAACGGACTCCACATCAGCCCTCCCGAGGAAGAACGGGAGGTGGCGGCGGCTCCGTCTCATGAAACGCGATGAAAACTTCTCTCTGATTTTTTTTCTCTGAAGATGTGATTTTATAGGACTAGAATTAGGGTCGGAGGAGCCTCGAGGGCCCCACAAGCCATCAGGGCGCGGCCTAGGGGGCGCGCCCTGTTGGCTTGTGGCCCACAGGTGGCCTCCCTCCGGCAGGTCTTCGCTCCATAATTCATTATAAATCCCAGAAAAATCCACAACAAGTTTCGCCCAATTTCGAGAACTTTTATTTCTGCACAAAAAATAACACCAAGATAGTTCTGCTAAAAATAGCGTCAGTCCGGGTTAGTTCCATTCAAATCATGCAAATTAGAGGTCAAAACCAGAGTAAAAGTGTTTGGAAAATTAGATACGTTGGAGACGTATCAACTCCCCCAAGTTTAACTCATTGCTTGTCCTCAAGCATTTCAGTTGACAAACTGATAGTGATAAAGAAAACTTTTACAAACTCTTTTGTTCTCGTCGTTATACACATGCTTAGCTAGTGCTCAAGTTTTCAGCATAAATTATAAATAACCACATCCATGATAACAATTAAACATCATATTAACTCATGGCAATACATAACCAACTAGCAAGTAATAATAAGATATCTCACATACCAACAATTTATCAAAACAATCATGATATAATATGGAGACATGGTATTTCGCTAGCCCTTTTTGAGACTGCAAAACATAAATGCAGAGCACCTCTGAGGTTCAAGCAGCAACTAAACATTATATTTCAGGGTAGAAAAGATCCAGTCATCCTCACATCCAACATTAACTAGACTCAATGCATAAGAATAACAATAGTGTTCTCCGGTCTGGTGATTTTAGTAAGAGGGTGATGACTCAACATAAAAATAAATAGATAGGCCCTTCGCAGAGGGAAGCATTGATTTGCAGAGGTGCCAGAGCTCAAGTTTTAAAACGGGATTGAAATATAGTTTTTGATTGGTGCACTTTTCTTGTCAACATTACGACAAAGGTTTTCAATATCTTCCATGCTAAACTCATTATTGGCGGTTCCCAAATAGAATAGTAAAGTTTACTCCTATCCACCATCCATACACAAACCATGGCTAACCGAATCCACGGATGCCTGCCAACATATCAACTGTCCCAAGAAGTTTTGTTTAATTAATTTTGATTGTGCAGGACTGGGCATCCTTTTTACCAGCCTCTCTCGTGCAATGACGGCGAATAAACCACCATCTTGAGAATAACTCACTTAGCATGGAATATACCGACCGCCTCGTCGCTCCTTGAGCGGGACGAGTGCACAAAACAGATGTTTATTTGAATATTAGACGTGGCACATGCAAATTTACTTGGAACGGTACGGTAATACCGTATATAGGTAGATATGGTGGACTCATGTGGAATAACTTGGTTTAAAGGTTTTGGATGCACAAGCAACATTTCCGCTTAGTACAGGCGAAGGCTAGCAATAGGTTGGGAAGCGACCAGCTAGAGAGCAAAAACGGTCATAGGTATGCATTATGAATAATTAACAATGGACATAGCATGAGTAGGATATGAACACTCTGAATTTAAACATCATGAAGGCTGCATTGGTTTGGAATCAATTACATGTTTGCACATGGGCCACGTCAAGCCGCTTGAATTTCTCAGAGGGAAATACCATACTACCATACCACATCATAACCATTTTAATGCATGTTGGCCTATAAGATAAATCATTATTCACTACTAGCTATTTAAGCATGGTATGAGAAGCTATAATCTCTAATTGTCATCATGAACATGTTCACTCATAATATACTGAATCGAGATCGAACGAGCTAAACATATTTACAAAAATAGAAAACAAGAAGAGTTCATACCAGCTTCCTTTGCCACTATCACTTCGTCAAATATCATCATTATTGCCTTTCACTTGCACGACAGAATGATGTGATAATAATAATAGCACAAGAATACCATGGACTAAGCTGAAATCTGCAGGGCTGTTTTACAAAAAGGAGAAGACAGGGTAATATTGGCTCTTTGTTAGAAGAGCCACTCAACATTTTCATCGTGGTCTTCTCCTTTCCAAGACTCAACAAAAAGAAAAGAAATTCAGAGAAACACACTGAAATATTTTTGGAGTTTTTGTTTTTCTCAAGCAAGCAAATAAACTACGGGAAAACAAGAACGAGAAAAACTATTTACACGGGAAAGCTCCCAACATGCAAAGGAAATATTTTTGGGTTTTCTTTTTAATGCCGGGGATAATTAAACGGGGAAAGGAAACTAAAAAGAAGCGAGAAATATTTTTGGATTTTCCAAAGTTTTTCAAACACAAAAGAAGAAAGCGGAAAAATAAAACTAATATGGATATACAATGAAAGAGGATGAACACCGACAATTTATATGAAGTGTGTGAACATGAATATAATGTCGGTGAGAAATACGTACTCCCCCAAGCTTAGGCGTTTGCCTAGCTTGGTGATCACCACTGATAGTCTGGAAAATGGTTAAAATGGTAGCTCGTGGAGGCGTTCCTGGCCGCCTCCTCTGCTAAACGAGTAGCCTCCACTGCAGCTTTGTATTCCCGTACCTCTTCCTCAAGTACATAGTAAGACCGTCGAGCCTGAAAATCAAAGAGGGCAGGTGCAGGCAAAGTGACATACACAGGCGTATATTTCCCAAATATTAAATTATACTCATAACCCCTAGTGCGGTTTACAATAAACTCATGATAACGCATAGCTTAAAAATCTAAATATCTGTCAGGCAAGATAGGATCATTAGGTTGAGGCAAGACTCTCAGTTTTGCAGCTACGTGGGAGGCATAAATTCCTCCATAAAAATCACCATTGCTAGAGTTAGAATTCAACCTTCGGGCAACAATTGCACCATGGTTATAGTGTTACTCACCAGTTATAGCAGTGTGAATAAGGCTTAAGTCAGGGGCACATAAGGCACTAAAATCTTGTTTTCTGACTACACATTTCCCATTAAATAGTGCAAAGTAACGAATAGAGGGAAACTGTATGCTTTTAATTCTTGCCTATGTTACTCCTATATCTTCTCGAACGCAAAGACTCTCAAGAAACATATTATAATCAGTTTTTGAAGGTTTCTCGAGTGAACCCCAAAGTGGAAGTTTGCAAGCAACCGAGAATTATTCTAGAGTCATGCTAAAGGATTTATCATAAAGTCTAAATAACACACTAGAAGTATGTGCTTGATAGCAAAATCCTTGCGTGAATGTACGGGTAAGGTCATAGTGTTGGACACACTTATGTGCGAGGAAATTGGCGAGGCCGGTGTTATCAATGAATAGGTCAAATTCCTCCTTGATACCTGCACCTATCATAAATTCTTCACTTGGCCATCGACATGATTTGGCGTCAGCCATAACTATCTGGTTGTCCCGAGGTTCAATGTAAGCTTGTCATACTGAGCTCTCATTGGATGACTCACTCGCGGGGAGTCTTCTTGAGGAGCTCCTCCTAAATAAACTCATCTTCCCAAGCACAAATTTCTGAAATTTTTGAGCCACAAATTTATGTCAATAAAACTTTGCAAGATTGATAGCAACTACTCATAATGATGCCCAGAGGCCATATCAAGCATTCATACTACTTGGAACTCAAAGAACTCAACATGCAAGCTCATTTTCTGTAGCACCAAGTGCAGCACATTATGCAAAATATAAACCACTAAAAAAACTAATTGGAGGAATGGAAGAGTCACATACCAAGGAACAATTCCTCAAAACAGTTTCGGAAACAGAGTTCTGAGCAAGGAGATCGAAAAATTCAGTTTCTAGGGGAAGAACATGGGAGAGAGAGAGATAGGGAATTTTTCTGGAGGTAGGAGAAGGAGTGGGCTGAAGGGATAAGGCAGGGGCACCTGTGGGCCCCACAAGCCATCATGGCGCGGCCTTGGGGGGTTGCGCCCTGTTGGCTTGTGGCCCATAGGTGCACTCCCCTGCTGCAATTTTTATGCCAAACAATCTTATATATTCCAGAAAAATTCATGTTAAAATTTTGTGGCAATCTGAGACTTTTTATTTTTGGTCATTTTTCTATGCACGGGAGAAACAGAAAAAGGGAAAATCAAGCTAATTTATTTTATATTAACTGAAAATAACAGAGGATGAACTTTTGATAGAGAGAGTTGTGAGTACTAAATTCATCAATCACATGCCTTCCAAAAAGGATCCATTAATAAGGTTGATCAAGTCTTATTAACAACCATTTTCGATTAACATGCAACCAAAGAATTTTTGTATATCAACAGGTTACCTCAATGGGGATTTGCATATCCCCAACAATAAGATTATAATATTTCTTCTTGACAGTAGGTAGAGGAATTACAAAACTTCCAATGATAACCGTGGGAGTAGGCTCAGTGACATTAATATTATTAACCAAAGTTTGCTTCTTCGGGAAATGCACGGTATGTTGCTTGCCATTGACATGAAAGGTAACCTTGCTTTTATTGCAGTCAATAACAGCCCCTGCAGTATTTAAAAAGGGTCTACCAAGGATGATCGACATATTGTCATCCTCGGGCATGTCAAGAATAACAAAGTCTGTCAAGATAGTAACATTTGCAACCACAACAGGAACGTCCTCGCAAATCCCAATAGGTAAAGTAGTGGATTTATCATCCATTTGCAAAGATATCTCAGTAGGTGTAAGATTACTCAAATCAAATCTTTTATAAAGGGAGAACGGCATAACACTAACACCGGCCCCTAAATCACATAAAGAAGTTTTAACATAATTTCTTTTAATAGAGCAAGGGATTGTGGGTATGCCAGGATGTAGGATCACTAGAAGTGTGTGTCTAGAGGGGGGTGAATAGACTACTTGCAAGAATTAAAAACCTAACCTTTTCCCAAGTGAATTGGTTGGCAGATTTTAGCAATAATAGCAAGTCAAATACACCCTACACATACATGTCAATAAGTATGGCAGCGGAAAATAAAGACATTGCACATGGAAGTAAGGAGTTGAGATAGGGAGATCAAACGCATGAGGGACACGAAGATTTTTCCCGTGGTTCCGATAGGTGGTGCTATCGTACGTCCATGTTTATGGAGTCTTCAAGCCACGAAGGGTAACGGCCGCGAGAGTCCATGGAGGGCTCCACCCATAAGGGTCCACGAAGTAGCAACCTTGACTATTCCATAACGGCTTTCGTCCACGAAGGACTAGCCTCACTATGGGTAGATCTTCACGAAGTAGGCGATCTCCTTGCCCATACAAACTTCTTGGTTCAACTCCACAACACGAAGTAGGAGGCTCCCAAGCGACACCTAACCAATCTAGGAGGCACCACCCTCCAAAAGGTAATAGGCTCGGTAATGTCGATGAACTCCTTGCTCTTGTGCTTCAAGATGATAGACTCCTCAACACACAATCACTCTTTCATAGATTTGGCTATGGTGGAAGAGATTGAATTGGTGGAAAGCAACTTGGGGAGGCTAGAGATCAAGATTCATATGGTAGGAATGTAATAGCTTGATCTCAACACATGAGTAGGTGGCTCTCTCTCAGAAAATTGGATGGGGAAAGTATGGAATAGTTCTGAGTGCTTCTCTTTCGAGTGGGTGGTGGCGAAGGGGTATATATAGGCATCCCCAAAAATCCAACCGTTACACCTAAAGTGACTAACTCGGTGACACCGAAGTGTAAAACTCGGTGGTACCGAGTTGCTCCAAAGGTAGCAACTTTTGAATCTCGGTGAGACCGATATATAAATATCGGCGGTACTGATTAGATGACCAACGGTTAGATTGCACAACTCGGTGAGACCGATTCTCAAATTTCGGTGGTACCAATTCTTGACAACGGCTAACCAGAGAGTTGGTCCAAAACTCGGTGAGACCAATTCACAAAACTCGGTGGTACCGATTCTTGAGAATGGCTAACCAGAAAGTTGGTCCAAATCTCGGTGAGACCGATTGGCAAAACTCGGTGGTACCGATTCTTGAAAATAGGATACCCGAAAGTTGGCAATTGAATACGGTGGCACCGAATGGAATGATGGTAGTACCGAGATGGGTTTGGCTTAGGATCTGTCTAGGGTTTGAATCTCGGTGAGACCGAATAGGAATTGTTGGTCTTACCGATTTGAGTGGTAGGGTTCTAGACAGAGTATTTGTGGGAGAGTTTGTGGGTGTTTTTGGTGACTATCACTTGTGCACGTGGAGCATCTTGTTCACCAACAGTACGTTACCCCCTTTTAATAGTATTGGCTTTCCTATGGACTCAAAGTGATTTCTTACAAAGTAAAATGTAGAGTCCTCTTGCTTGAAGCTTTGCCAATCCATTTCCTTGCATCTAGGGGTATCTCCTCACAATCCTTTTTGCCAACACATCTCTCTCTATGGACTTTCACCTAAAATACACTAGGTAGAAATATTAGTCCAAGAGACAATGTATGTTGTCATGAATTATCAAAACCACCAAGGGAGCACATTATGCTTTCAATCTCCCCCTTTTTGGTAATTGATGACAACATACAATCAAAGCTTCAAATAAAGATATGCATGGATATAATGAAGACTTTGAGAGACACGTGACTTAGATTTGCTCCCCCTAAATGTGTGCAATCCCTTTAAAGGATAGTTTCTTTGGAATGCATGGACACACATATAGTAGAAGGGATATAATGGGTCATGTGTATCTTGGCTATATGCATCAAATATATATGAATGAGATGTATCCTTGTTCAAGACTTCACTCTTGCAAACAATATGTGCAAGAATCAAGAGATCATCTTGATCAAGGATATGATGCATATACTTACCTTGAGTTCTTGAGCATTCTTGTAGTAGAAATACACTTGAGAAAACAATGTTAGGAAACACAAGAATATTCTACCAATCAAAAGTAATAGAGCTCAATAGTACCAAGATGTGGAGAACATATAGAAGATAGTATTCCTTAAGATTGATATGTCTCCAAGATCATTTAGAACTTTCTCCCCTAAATATGAAATAGTAGGTCGTCCTCTCCCTCTGAATCTTAGCATGTAGATATTGGGATTGGATAGGGTGAGAAAATTCTAACATGAGAATAACAAATAAGAGATAAGAGTATCAAATTAGAATAAGATTAGGCATGCTCTTTCTCCTTTAGGAAATAGCGAAACTTCTTCACCTACTTTGGTATTCTCCCCTTGACTATGTAAGCATAAGCTTTGATATTCTCCCCCTTGATTGTTTCTCCCCCTTTGCATTGAAGCATGTATCTCCCCCTTTATCTTTTTTAAGCTTTGGTATTTCTCCCCCTTTGGCATCAATTGCCAAAAAGGTCCATATACAGGGTCAGACACAGGGATCATGGAGTAAGAAGGGATCCTTGAGAACAAGGGTCATAGAATGTAGGAATCATGGAAGGTGTAGAATCATAGAGAGCATTAAAAACTGATGGAACATAGAGAATAAATACTCCCTCTTTCATTGATAGCTTGTAGGTCTTCTCCTCCTTTGAGTTAGGGATCCTAGAGTAAAGTTCCTCTCCCTTTTTTAAAAATAATAATAAGGGATCATCGAAGAAATGGAGAATTGCTAAGTTTAACAAAGGATAGAAAAGATAGCAAAGTCGGTGGCTCCGAGGCAAATAAGTCGGTGGAACCGAGATGTGTATTAGCAGCCTATCTGCATAATCGGTAGAACCGAGTCATTTGGATCGGAGGCTCCGAGTAGTAAACAGAAACTTGGCAATGTTTTAGAAACTTGCAAATGAGTTTGGAAAACTTGTAATAAAATGTCAAAAGGATCTTCAAAGGAAATGCAAAAGACTTTACAAAGAGATATCAACTAGAGAAGATTTGAGTGGTTCCAAGAAATCTTGCAAATAATGAATGAACCAAACAAGATACTTAATCTAGGTGATGGGCGGTGACTAGGTCACCTATATTAGAGTATATTGACTTAGGAGCCAAGCAAGAATACTCGATCATAGGTCATACTCATCGTTAAGCTCAAAATGGGGTTACCATTTTTCGATTAAACATTTTAATATTTTCATATCACTTGAGTTGCTTTATCTCATGACTTGGAGTAAAGCTTTTTCAAGTATATGAGTACATACCTTTGAGTGATGTTAATGACGTGGCTTGTAGGTGAACTTGTTGAGGATGCTCGAGGTTGATGAAGATCATCTTGAGTTGGGAGCAATCCTTGTTTTTTTTGGTTCTCTTTTCACCTACATGGGTTAGTCATGCAAGGAAGAACAGTATATATCCATTTGACATGATATCAATTGAGAATTAGCAAATATGATCACATCAAATATATGTCAAGGATATGGTTGAGTTGTCTTCTTCCTTCCATCATCAAGAGGGGTTGTGGATACTTGGCTAAGACAAGATTGCTTAAGATATGAGTTGATGGCAATCTTGTGGAGAGTTGTTATTCCAAGTACCTACAAAATGTTAGATGCAATACAAGGGAGCATAGAATTCCATGGTATAAGATAACATGTCAAGTGTATCATGGAAGTATCATGTAATCTCATGCCCTTGCATGCAATCGAGTGAGCTTAGCTCAAGTTTGAAGCATCAATGATGTTCAACTCACTCCTCAAGTAACAAAACACTTTCTCATCAAGTGGCTTAGTAAAGATATCGGCCAATTGCTTATTGGTGCGAACATGCTTAAGATTAATATCTCCTTTGGCAACATGATCACGAATGAAATGATGTCGAACTTGAATATGCTTAGTTCGAGAATGTTGCACAGGTTATGACCAATCTTAATAGCACTTTCATTGTCACAAAGTAATGGAACATTTTTCACATGGGTTCCATAATCCTTAAGCGTTTGTGTCATCCATAGCAATTGTGCACAACATGATCCGGCAGCAATGTACTCAGCTTCGGCAGTAGATAGAGATACCGAGTTTTGTTTCTTGGAGGACCAAGACATGAGAGATCTACCAAGAAATTGACATGTACCCGAGGTGGATTTTCTATCAACCTTGTCACCGTCATAGTCCGAGTTGGAATAGCCAACAAGGTTAAAGGAAGATCCCTTGGGATACCAAATACCAAAGTTTGCTGTTTGTATCAAATATCTCACAATACGTTTCACGGCCAAAAGATGACACTCTTTAGGTGCAGCTTGATATCTAGCACACATGCAAACACTAAGTATAATATCGGGACGGGAGGCACATAGATATAGCAATGAACCAATCATATATCGATAAACTTTTTGATTAACCAGTTCGTCCTCCTTGGTAAGATCAACATGTCCACTAGTAGGCATAGGAGTTTTCATACCTTTACACTCTTGCATGTTGAACTTCTTGATCAAGTCCTTGTTATACTTGGTTTGAGATGAAAGTTCCTTCTCTCGTTTGCTTGATTTGCAAACCAAGAAAGAATTTCAGCTCACACATCATGGACATCTCATACTTCTCGGACATCAATCTTCCAAATCTTTCACTAAATTGTGGGTTAGTAGATCCAAAGATAATATCATCCACATAGATTTGGCACACAAATAATTCACCATTAACTCTTTTAGTGAATAAGGTTGCGTCAATTTTACCAATTTCAAAACCCTTTTCAATGAGAAACTTCGTTAAGCATTTGTACCAAGCATGTGGGGCTTGCTTAAGACCATAAAGATCTTTACGAAGCTTGTAGACATGATTAGGTTTCTTAGGATTCACAAAACTAGGGGTTGTTTGACATAGACCTCTTCTTCAATCTCACCATTTAAAAAGGCACTTTTAATGTCCATTTGATAAAGCGTGATATCATGGTGACTAGCATAAGCAAGGAGAATGCGAATAGCTTCAAGTCTAGCAACGGGGGCATAGGTCTCACCGTAGTCCATACCTTCGACTTGCGTATATCCTTGGGCTATGAGACGCGCCTTGTTGCGTACAACTTGACCGTCTTCATCTTGCTTGTTCCGAAATACCCATTTGGTTCCGATGATGTTGTGCTCGTCCTTGGGCTTCTCCACGAGTGTCCACACTTCGTTCCTCTCGAAGTTGTGAAGCTCTTCATGCATGGCGTTCACCCAATCCGGGTCTTCAAGAGCTTGTTCAACCTTCAAGGGTTCAATGCTAGAGATGAAAGAATAATGCTCACAAAAATTAGATAAGCGAGTTTTAGAACGAGTGATTCTCCCGGTTTGTATGTCACCAAAGATTTGGTTTAGAGGATGGTCCTTGGTCACTCTTGCTCGAACTCGGGGTAGCTTCGGCTTTTTGGATGGTGGAGCTTCTTTATCATCATCATCTCCTTCATCTTCGTTGTTGTTGAAGGTGACGTTTCCTTGAGGTGGTGGTGAAGGAGGTTGTGGTGGATCTTCATGATGTACTTCCTCCTCTTCATCTTGTCGTGTACCGCTTGTGGATGCCTCCATGTCGTGTTGAGGTTCACCTTGACGTGAAGTAGGGGCTTCCACTTGAGTTGACGAAGTACTTTCCTTCACCTCCATGAGACGAATCTTGCCGATGGACAAGTATTGGATAGCTTCCGAAGGATCCTTATCTCCTACATCATTTGGCAATTGTTCGACTTGCGAACCATTAGATTCATCAAACTTCACATCTACCGTCTCTTCAACTTTTCAAGTGAAGTTGTTGTAGACACGGTAAGTGTGAGAGTTCGATCCATAACCAAGTAGGAATCCTTCATGAGATTTAGGAGCAAATTTAGTACGACGGTGCTTATCAAGATTGTAGCACTTTGAGCCGAATACCCAAAAGTATCCAACTTGGGGTTTGTTACCGGTGAGTAGCTCGTATGCCGTTTTACCGAGAAGCTTGTGCAAGTAGAGTCGGTTTGTGGCATGACATGCTGTTTCCATGGCTTTTGCCCAAAAGTGTCTTGGCGTCTTGTATTCGTCAATCATCGTTCTTGCCATCTCAATAAGAGTCCGGTTCTTCCTCTCAACAACTCCATTTTGTTGAGGCGTGTACGTAGCCGAGAACTCATGTGAGACACCTTCTTCGTCAAGAAGGGTATCTACATGGGTGTTCTTGAACTCCGATCCGTTATCGCTTCGAACCTTCTTCATCTTCACTTCGAACTGATTTTGCGCTTTGCGAACGAAGTTCTTGAAGATCTTTTGTACCTGCGACTTATCATCAAGAAAGAATACCCACGTAAATCTGGAAAAATCATCAACTATAACTAGACCATATGAATTTCCACTGAGGCTCTTGTAAGCATTGGGACCAAAAAGATCCATGTGAAGTAACTCGAGTGGTCTCCTAGTAGTCATGATATTCTTTACGGGATGACTTCCACCTACTTGCTTTCCGGCTTGACAAGCACTACAAAGTCTATCTTTGTCAAAGATAACATCTTTAACACCAAGTATATGATCACCTTTGATAAGCTTGTCTAGATTACGCATGCCAACATGTCCTAGTCTTCTATGCCAAAGCCAACCTTTAGAAGATTTTGCAATAAGACAAGTACGAGGTTTGGATCTCTTAGTGAAATCGACAATATATAGATCACCTCTACAGAAACCGGTAAAGACCATGTTATGATTATCTTGACGAAACACTTGGCAATCTACTTTGGTGAATAGCACATTAAAACCAAAGTCAGCAAGTCTAGATACGGAAAGAAGATTGTAGCCAAGGGATTCAACAAGCATGACGTTTTGAATAGAGCTATCATGGGATATGGCCACCTTACCAAGACCGAGTACCTTACCCTTGGAGTTGTCTCCAAAAGTTACATACCTTCGCGGTCCATGGTTTGGTGTGATCTCTTCAAACATCTCTCTATCTCCGGTCATATGATCGGTGCATCCACTATCGAGAATCCACTCTTTTCCTCCAGACATGTAATCCTTGAAGTTTGCCATAAGATTTAGATTCTTCATGATCTTCTCATGCTCGATGTCGAACAACTCATCTTCATCATAGTAGCCATGTTCCACATTGTCATCATCAAGTGGGAAATCCTCGTCACAAGGAACAAGAGATTCATTAGGGTTGTGATCATGACAATGTTCAAAATTATGAATTCAAATGGCTTCTACAATGATGTTGTTGATGGTTATGACATCTCCTTTAGCACGCATGAGGTCTCTAAGCTCAAATAGATAGTCATCAAACTTGGGATCACTAGGCATCATTTTGTGAAAGACAATAGTCTTATGAAGAATTTCATCAAGATTAGTCAATGAATAACTTGGATATCGTTTCTCCAAGTCATTCCACAAAGTATAAGCACATTCAAAATTCTTCATTTGATTAAGCACAATCCTAGGCAATCCTCTAATGATAAGATTAACAGTTCTAAGATTGCATAGCATATCAATTTCCTCTTCGTGTGTGGGATGTAAAGGATCAATGGGAGGTACATAGGGGTTCTTAACATACTTGCTCAAATGAAATTCATTGAATAGCTCAAGCATCTTATATTTCCATTGACAATAGTACTCCCCATCAAGAATAGGCACTCTACAACTTAAACTTCCCACACAAGACACATCCATCTTCCTCCATGCAATGGAGACCAATGCTCTGATACCACTTGTAGGATCACTAGAACTGTGTGTCTAGAGGGGGGTGAATAGACTACTTGCAAGAATTAAAAACCTAACCTTTTCCCAAGTTAATTGATTGGCAGATTTTAGCAATAATAGCAAGTCAAGTACACCCTACACATGCATGTCAATAATTATGGCAGCGGAAAATAAAGACATTGCACATGGAAATAAGGAGTTAAGATAGGGAGATCAAACGCATGAGGGACACGAAGATTTTTCCCGTGTTCCGATAGGTGGTGCTATCGTACGTCCACGTTTATGGAGTCTTCAACCCACGGAGGGTAACGGTCGCGAGAGTCCACGGAGGGCTCCACCCATAAGGGTCCACGAAGTAGCAACCTTGACTATTCCATAACGGCTTCCGTCCACGAAGGACTAGCCTCACTATGGGTAGATCTTCACGAAGTAGGCGATCTCCTTGCCCGTACAAACTTCTTGGTTCAACTCCACAACACGAAGTAGGAGGCTCCCAAGCGACACCTAACAAATCTAGGAGGCACCACCCTCCAAAAGGTAATAGGCTCGGTAATGTCGATGAACTCCTTGCTCTCGTGCTTCAAGATGATAGACTCCTCAACACACAATCACTCTCTCACAGATTTGGCTATGATGGAAGAGATTGAATTGGTGGAAAGCAACTTGGGGAGGCTAGAGATCAAGATTCATATGGTAGGAATGTAATAGCTTGATCTCAACACATGAGTAGGTGGCTCTCTCTCAGAAAATTGGATGTGGCAAGTATGGAATAGTTCTGAGTGCTTCTCTTTCGAGTGGGTGGTGGTGAAGGGGTATATATAGGCATCCCCAAAAATCCAACCGTTACACCTAAAGTGACCAACTCGGTGAAACCGAAGTGTAAAACTCGGTGGTACCGAGTTGCTCCAAAGGTAGCAACTTTTGAATCTCGGTGAGACCGATATATAAATCTCGACGGTACCGATTAGATGACCAACGATCAGATTGCACAACTCGGTGAGACCGATTCTCAAATTTCGGTGGTACCAATTCTTGACAACGGCTAACCAGAGAGTTGGTCCAAAACTCGGTGAGACCAATTCACAAAACTCGGTGGTACTGATTCTTGAGAATGGCTAACCAGAAAGTTGGTCCAAATCTCGGTGAGACCGATTGGCAAAACTCGGTGGTACCGATTCTTGAAAACAGGATACCCAAAAGTTGGCAACTGAATACGGTGGCACCGAATGGAATGATGGTAGTACCGAGATGGGTTTGGCTTAGGATCTGTCTCGGGTTTGAATCTCGGTGAGACCGAATAGGAATTGTTGGTCTTACCGATTTGAGTGGTAGGGTTCTAGACAGAGTATTTGTGGGAGAGTTTGTGGGTGTTTTTGGTGACTATCACTTGTGCACGTGGAGCATCTTGTTCACCAATAGTACCTTACCCCCTTTTAATAGTATTGGCTTTCCTATGGACTCAAAGTGATTTCTCACAAATTAAAATGTAGAGTCCTCTTGCTTGAAGCTTTGCCAATCCATTTCCTTGCATCTAGTGGTATCTCCTCACAATCCTTTTTGCCAACACATCTCTCTCTATGGACTTTCACCTGAAATACACTACGTAGAAATATTAGTCCAAGAGACAATGTATGTTGTCATGAATTATCAAAACCACCAAGGGAGCACATTGTGCTTTCACAGGATCTCCTAACTTCTTAGGTATTCCTCCATCAAAAGAATAATTGGCAAGAATAGTAACAATTTCAGTTTCAGGTATTTTTCTTTTATTGGTAATAATATCTTTCATATACTTAGCATATGGGGGCATTTTCAGTATATCAGTCAAACGAGTACGCAAAAGGACTGGTCTAATCATTTCAGCAAAGCGCTCAAAATCTTCATCGTCCCTACTCTTAGAAGACTTACTAGGGAATGGCATGGGTTTTTGAACCCATGGTTCCCTCTCCTTTCCATGTTTTCTAGCAACAAAGTCTCTCTTATCATAACGTTTATTTTTAGGAAGTGGGTTATCAAGATCCTCGACAGGTTCTATTTCTACATCGTTGTCATGTTCTTTATTACCATATGGTGGAGCGTCTACATGCACGGTATTATTTTCATCCTCCTTTTCATTATCACTAGGTGCATGTTCACTACCAGACTGGGTCTCAGCATCAGAAATAGAAACATCATTATGATTCTCAGTAGGTGTTCTTGTAAAAGGTTCACTAGGAGCTTGCAAATTCCTATAATTTTTCTTTTTTCTTTTTATTATTAGAGGAACTAGGTGCATCAATATTAATTTTCTGAGAATCATGTTCTATTCTTTTAGGATGGCCTTCCGGATAGAGGGGTTCTTGGGTCATACGACCTCCCCTAGTCATTACTCTCACAGCATGATCATTCATATTATTATTTACTTCAGCAAGCAAATCATTTTGCGACTTAGCAACTCGGCCTAGTTGAGTGTGAACCATAGAAGCATGTTTACCTAGACCTTTTACATCATTAGCAATTCTAAACATCAAGTCACTTAAGCGGTCTATCATCATGGCATTACGTCTCAATTGATCCTTAACATAGTTATTGAAGTGTTCTTGCTTAACAACGTAATTATCATATTCATCCATCCATTGTTCAGGAGTCTTGGTGTAAGGTATATCATTTTCACTGAAGGAACGGAGAGAGTTTACCTCTACTACCTGTGTCGGGGTATCAAGTCCATGTATTTCTTCAATAGGTGGTAGTTTCTTGATATCCTCAATTTTAATACCTTTCTCCTTCATAGATCTCTTTTCTTCTTGCATATCTTCAGGTTTGAGGAATAGAATACCTCTTTTCTTTTGAATAGGTTGCGGAGGTGGTTCAGGAAGCGTCAAATCATCGGCATTTTGCAATATGTTATTCAATAATTCCTCAGCTTGACCGATAGTTCTTTCCCTGAAAACACAACCAGCACAACTATCTAGGAAGTCCCTAGAAGCATCGGTTAGTCCATTATAAAAGATATCAAGAATTTTATTTTTATTAAGAGGACAATCAGGCAAAGCTCTAAGTAACCGAAGAAGCCTCCCCCAAGCTTGAGGGAGATTCTCTGCTTCAATTTGCGCGAACTTAAATATTTCCTGTAAGGCAGCTTGTTTCTTATGAGCAGGAAAGTATTTTCAGAAAAGTAATGAAGCATATGCTGGGGACTACGCATACAGCCAGGGGCAAGAGAAAGGAACCATTCCTTGGCCTCGCCTTTTAGAGAGAAAGGAAAAAAGCTTAAGGATATAATAGTAATGTATCTTTTCATCATTGGTAGACAAAGCAGCAATATCATTTAATTTCATAAGGTGTTCGACAACAGTTTCATTTTCATAACCGTGGAAAGGATCAGACTCTACTATAGGAATTAACTCAGGGTCCACAGAGAACTCATACTCCTTATCAGTAACAAATATGGGAGAAGTAGCAAATTTAGGATCATATTTCATTTTCTCCATCATAGATTTTTCTTTTAGTTTGCCTAGCAGTTTCTTCAAGTCATCTCTATTTTCACAAGCAAAGAAATCCCTAGCTATTTCCTTATCCATGACATAACCTTCAGGTACATGAGGCAATTCATATCTACTAGGAGAGCGAGGTGTAACAGGTGATTCAAAGTCCTCATCAGTTTTAGCATTTTCAAATTCCCTAGCTCTAGCAATATGAGCATCAAGTAATTCATTCAGTGGCACAATTTCAGTTTCAACATGTGTAGCAATAGTATCATCATTAATTTCAGAAGTAGCATCATCAAGTTCATGTGACATATCAGGACGATCAACAGGCGGTGATGTAACAGGCTGATTCAAAATAGTAGGTGAATCAAAAGCAGAGCTAGATGGCAGTTCCTTACCTCCTCTCGTGCGAGAGGGGACGACCTTAGTTCAATTATCTTTCAGATTCTTCATAGTGGCAATTGGATATCCTCAAGTTAACACAATAAATAGAGCTATGCTCCCCGGTAACGGCGCCAAAAAAAGGTCTTGATAACCCACAAGTATAGGGGATCGCAATAGTCTTCACGGGTAGTATTTCACCCTAATTTATTGATTCAACACAAGGGGAGCCAAAGAATATTTATTGCCCTTGACAGTTGAGTTTTCAATTCAACCGCACCTGGGATATCTCTCTGCAGCAAAGGTTTAGTAGCACGGCAAATAGTAGTAGCAAAAGTAACAATAATAGTGACAGCAACAATTTTGTAGCAATAGTAACTTAGCAAGATTCAGTATATGTAAAGCGTAGGCACGTGGATCGGTGATGGATAATGATTTAGATGACATCAATCATGCAATAGTTACACACTAGGACGACACAGAACTAGCTCCAATTCGTCAATATAATGTAGGCATGTATTTCGTATATAGTCATACGTGCTTGCGATAAGAACGTGCATGACATCTTTTGTCCTACCCTCCCGTGGCAGCGGGGTCCTATTGGAAACTAAGGGATACTAGTCGTCAACCCGTGCATTCGCACGGGCTAGTTTATAAATGTAGGATATGAATATTCCATATTATGAACTAAGTTGAAACTTTTGCCCAATACTTATTGGTCATTTCCACCCGATTTATTGATGGACCATTTCCAAGCGTATAGGAACTATTTGGTCCGTAAGCGTCATTAGTTAATACCTTGTTTTTTAAAATACTTAAATACTTAATTAATACCTTGTATTTTTTTAATGTACGATGTTAATATTTCATATTACAAACTACCGTACCTTGTAACTTTGGTCCAATTCTTATTAGTTGTTTGCATCCAATTCATCGATGGACCATTTCCAAGCGTAGGAACTATGTAGTCCCTAAGTTTCATTAATTAATACCATGTTTTTTAACAATTAGTTAATACATTTTTATTCCATAATTTTCGACCGATCTTCCATACTTAACCATATAATCTAGCAAACCATATTCTTCATTGTCTATTTCCGACATCTTGGCACACATGTCTGCTATTACCTTTTTATCAATTGCCTATTACTTGAATTTTTTTGCAAAAATATTAATTGCTATATATACTCAGAGTATAAAAGAAGGCACATACCCTTCCTGTCAATCAAGGTTGATCATAAATTTAACCATTAAGATATGTTATGTCCCACAACAATAATATCATTAAATTCGTAACCGATAGGATTTTTTAGGGGTACAATTTGTAAGTTACATGATTAAATGTGGGGAACTCGCAACTTCTTTTTCTCAAGCAATCAGCTTTTCCTCGTTGAATGGAGATGGTTGACAGTGAGCAACATTGGCTGGAAAGTTGTGAGCTCTTTATGAGATCGGCGTCTCTGGCCGTTAAACTCTATCGCCAGGGCCGAGTACGAAGCCCGGGAAGCGTTTGAGTAAATATCTATCCACACATTATTTCCCGGTGGGAGACAAATCAAACATATATGAGATAGGAGAGTTCATTTGTGTTGACATTAATATCAACACAACATAACTGCTATTACCCAACCATGCCATGATAACTCCGAGGAGACACCTAGAATTTCACACACCATTCTATTTAAGTAAAATTGTCCAAGAGAAAGGCATTTAAATTTAGTAGTTGTCAGTTTTAATGCACAATTGACAGAAAATTAATCCCCATACTTCTAGAAAGTGCAAAAGCAACAACACTCAATGCTTTAATAGTTGTCACGTGCCATTGCTTTAACAAACAAATTGCCTGCAAGAAAAATTCAGATTTACTATAGAAATTGTAAATGCTCTAATACTTGACAAAGAGCTTCAGTGTCAAGGGTTTCACAATATTACGATCTGACTGAAAAGGGATACGAAGAAAAGTTCATGAGAAGCGAAAATCCATTTCTGAGCCCGGGCTCATCTGCACCCCCGCTGAGTAAAAAAATCAAAACAAATACTAAAAAAATTCAAAAAATTCCAAAAAATTTTGGGTGGTACATAATTTCATGCGTGAGGTTCGCTCCAATTTTTGTATCATTTGAACATTTCAGAAGCTCTCGGCAAAAAAGACAAATTCGGGGTCTCTAAAAAAGTTTACTGTTCACGCACTGTTTTGACCCGATTTGTTTTTTTTGCTGAGAGCTTCTCAGATGTTCAAATGATACAAAAATTGGAGCAAACCTCACGCACGAAATTATCTTACACCCAAAAACAATTTGGAATTTTTTGAATTTTTTTAGTATTTGTTTTGATTTTTTTACTGAACGGGTGCAGATGAGCCTGGGCACCAAAACGCCTCACTCCATGAGAAGCCAATTCTCATCTTGGCTATGTATTTCGTTGAACAGGAGATTGTGGCGGACCAGCAACAAAGAAAATCAAGAAAATATATTTACCCTGTGATATAGGCTCCTTCATGTTATTGACTTATTGTTTATTCTGACAACATGTTTCTTAATTTATAAACTCACCTAATTAGCATAGTTATGCCATGATGGATTCCACGTATCCATGGGTTGTATGTACATTAGAAGAATCTGGATTGAATCCATTGAGAGAACAACACTATCCGAGGGTACGACTGAAAACAAATTGAACCCGAATCTAAAGTTATTGTCGATTCAAGTATAAACATCAAACAAAAGAAATTCAGAGCAAAAAATTGTGAGAAAACGAACCTGATCAAGATGAGAAAATAATTTTGACGCATAAAGCTCCTTGATTAATTATACGGGGTCCATGCCCGTACATGGTTTTGAGAGGGACGTGGATTTGATTTCCATTGGGGGAGGGAGAGAGTACAGATTACATGGCGCAAGATTGCCTCAGATTGTTCAGTTTCGAAACTCAGGTTTGGTTTAGCATGCACAGTTTAGTAAAATAACAAGAAGAAAATATGAAATGTATTGAGAACTGAAAGTAAATATAAGAAGCATGACCATATTGAGGGAAATTATAAATCCAAGTCCTACAGAAAACAAATCTCAGTGAAATTCTGTGGTAGCCTTATCTGTAGTTGAAGGCATAAAACTGACGGAGCAAACTTTCTTATACATGAAGGTCCATATGACTGATGCCATGACATCCCGAGCCTGAACCCCTGACTGGCATTGTAGATGAAACATACGACACAGGGTCTGCATCGACAGTTAAAAGCATCAGCCTCATTGGTAAGAAGAAAGAATTCTTCAGACAACACTAATCATATGGCAGACACATCAGATTGTGTAATTTCCTTATTAAGAATTCAATGAAATCTACTTCAAATTTCTTAGGCTCGACATTCAGATTAGAAAAATAAAACGTTATGTTAGGTCAACCAGCTTTGAATCCGCACTAGTGATCATATCCAAATTAAAGTGGTCCTCAAAAAATCAGGAGTGGACATCTACGCTCATAGTCATAGGTGCAGTTGTATTTCTTCAGAGAATTAACATGATTTTGCCAAAAGATGCTAATCATCCATGTGAACATGTCTCTGCAGCATAAAAAGATGAAGCATCAATAATGAGAACTAAATAATTCACGGCTCATGAATGATTAGCCAACTGAAACATCTATATTAACTTTGATGTTCACTGACTATACAGGTGTTACCTTCATGAACGGATAAAATTATGCTTTTGCACGTACACCTTAAATCATAGAGGCCAGATGAGTAATAAACCTATCAGGAATTCAGGAAGATATATAAAATTGTTGACTACAACCATGATGAGATAAAAGTACGTGTGGACAATCTGCAGCGCAAGCATTACCAATTTTTTCTTAGGGTCTAAACAACACTGATTGGATCAGGAGCCACTCAATGTCTTTCAGATAAGATCGTGAACTGAAACCACATATGGGAGAATTAGAAACAATAAAGGGATGTTACAGCAAACCAGAAGCTGAGAGAGAGAGAGAGAGAGAGAGAGAGAGCAGAGATTCGATGCCAATGAAGAGAGGAAGAGACGTTCGATTATTCGATGTTAGATTGAGATTAGAGTTAGGATCGGATGAGTCAGTAGCCATGGTTCTTCTAGAGATCAGCTAGTAATGCTCGTATGTACACCACACAAATTTAATTAGAGAGAGATTGTTTGCATGGCCATGGAAGCGCCATTAGTCCTATTCTTCAATCATGTACGGGCATGGCAGCCTCGTTGATGCTAGTGTTTAACAAATCACGTACCTCGTAGCACCAACAGGGGAGACAATGTAGATGGTGTAGCCACCGCACCCTAGGAGGTGCACGGCAGAGCAGATGGGAGCTTCGCCTAGGAAAAAGAGAAGAGCCGGGATAATCTGAAGTTTCTTCCTTTGAGAATTGGATTGTCTCAATTATGCACAGGCCGGGATCCTAAAAAAAAGGACAGCCCGGTGCATGTAGCTCCCGCTTGCGCAGGATCCGGGGAAGGGTCCGACCACTTTGGGTCTATTGTACGCAGCCTTTCCCTACATTTCTACAAGAGGCTGTTTCCAGG
The DNA here is from genome assembly GCA_039707655.1 of Elymus sibiricus. Classification (NCBI taxonomy): domain Eukaryota; kingdom Viridiplantae; phylum Streptophyta; class Magnoliopsida; order Poales; family Poaceae; genus Elymus; species Elymus sibiricus. Next base: position 129,764,910 of record CM077669.1, read on the forward strand.
ACTTGAACCCGTGACCTCATGGGTCACAAGGCAGCAGCTTTACCACTGCGCCAAGGCTCCCCTTCAGGCCGGGATCCTAAGGATGAAAAAAAATATGTTTGTATAGACCGAGATAAGGAGAGATCGTGGAGTAGTACACATAGACCTAGATGGGAGTTTTTTTGTCTAGCAGGGTGACCCGCGCATTTGCGCGGCTAGATTATATACATGTCCCACAGACACCGTCATCTTAAATTTCAACAATTTTGACATGTTTTCGGACGCACAACTTTGCTCATTATTTATATATGAATATAATTGTCTTTTATCCACCAATTAGAATGTTTAGATAATATATAGTCTCAAATTAGATATCTAATGACCATGCATGCATTTATTTAGGGAAATATGTTCCTTTCACTTTTATTGCAGGAAAAGAATTATATGTAAAAATAGGTGTATTATGGATCAGCGTAATAATTACTATTATTCATAGTTTATTCGAAATTGGGTATTGAGGTTTGGAGACGGTATTTATACAAAAGCCAAATCGCTAATGTTATAGTTTAGGTTTTAAATTTCACATTTAAATAGAGTTACATTAGTCAAATTAGAGAACTATTTCCGGAGCACGTGCGGAAGTTTTACAACTCCTTTCCGCATGAATATGTTTGTATAAAAATATAAATTATAGTATTTCATAAAATCAAATGTGAGGACTATAATTATATAATTTATAACTGTAAATTTTAATAATTTCTATATTTCTCGCTAATGTTATATAGGTTCGGGTACGCACATTCTTTTCAATCAAGGCGTTTATTATTCTTTGTCGATATCACCTGCAAAATAAAGTGCAATTCTTTGGTGATAGGTAGTCAGACAACAATAACACGATGGTACGTTGCCATGTAAATATTTTCTTCAAAATTTTCAACTTATAGTTGGATAATAATATTTTCTTCTATGTTGACTAATTACTAACATCCGCAACGAATACACCTATTCATGTATGTAATTGTGATATGCAATTTACATATTCAAATACTAAATTTCTTCGCAAAAAAAGGTTCAAATACTAAATATATCTTCTTGCTAAAAAACACTAAACATATGTTTTTCTTTCTCTAGTTCTTTTTTTCAGACTTAAATTTTTTGGATGCTTTCAGATTCCAGCCATTATAATTACTGCATACTGGAATACTGGGGCTGGACACTATTTTTATTCGTGCCAGGAAAAAAAATACATCCTATAGACGTATGACTTTTTTTTTAGAGAGATAGACGTATGACTTATTCACGTGGTAAGTAGCTAGACTGGCCTGCTAAACAAAGTAGCTAGAACGGTTTTTTTTTTTTTTGACAATCTCTAGAAGGGGGTTGTCCCGTATTGGTATAGAACTCTTATTTCTCAGGGGTTTTTTTTCTGTTTTTCCCGGGGGAGTTATTATTCTGTTTGCACCATTTTTTTTTTTTTGAGAATCTGTTTGCACCATTGCACCATTATGATACGGTATTCTGCACCGAAGTTGTAACCCTAAAAAATCTGCTCCACTATTTAGTCTTTTCATCGTGTATATACACGTGACACATCTTATCAGGCTTTCCATCATGTACACATGACATGCACAATGCAAGCTGGCCTATTTAACGTGTGCAAAAATAGACATTGTGTGTGTGACGTGACATATTTGCCTGGCTGGGCAATCAAAGCTGGTACAACATCCATCATTTTTTAAGTAGAAAGATAATGAGTAGGGCCTTTTGGAGCTCGGCCTTCATGGAGCCCTTTATTTTTTAAAAATTCAAATTTCAAATTTCTTGGTTTCAAAAAAATCTGAAATAAAATATGCAAGTATACAATGATGAAATGTATATGTGTGCAAAAATTCAGGATGAAATACCTTGAGATGCGATCTGTGCAAAAAGAACAAATTCATGGATTTTTGGGATGAATAGTATCATGTGTTAAACAGCCATAGATTTCTCTTTTTTGCACAGCCCTCGTTTCAACGTATTTCGTCCTGAAAATTTACACACATGTGTGTTATGCCTCCATGTATATCTGTAATTTTTTTCAGATTTTTTTGAAATATAAAAATATGAATTTTGATGATTTTTCGATTTTCCAAATACCGGCCTCCATGGAGGCCGAGCTCCAAACGGCATTTCCGAAAGATAATGGCCCGCTGATGTCAATATGATGTCCGGTGGACTCGTACTTGGGCATAATTCCGATTCATATGCTCGTTGTCAAGATTTTCTTTTTTTTTCTACGGGGAGCTGGGTAAATCTAGTCCGTTCATATTTCGTTAAGATGGGAGTTTGTATGGTATCTATTTTGGTTTCTGGTCTCACAACTGAGACAGGTCTGTTTTGTTTAACTCGGTCCCACCAGATTAGCGACTCCTAATTTCTAATTAACAAAAATAGCCAAGCATTAAATGGGTTGATCTGGACCGTAATAACTCGGTCCCACCAGATTAACGGCTCCTAATTTCTAAAAAAAATTGCGGGGACTCCTAATTTATAATTAACGTAGGAATTTCTTGGGAGTGCCTAATTAGTGTAAGTATAGATTAAGGCCTCCTTTTAATAGAGAATCGGAACAAAGCATTAACACATGGTGAATACATGAACTCCTCAAACTACGGCCATCACCGGAAAGAATCTCAATTATTGTCACCTTGGGGTATGCGGATCAAGACACGTAATAGATGCATTTACTTGCAAGATAGGATCCAAATCAATCTTATATTCAGAGATAATATAATATGTTTAGATCTGAAATCATGGCACTCGGGCCTTAGTGACAAGCATTAAGCATAGAAAAGTCATAGCAACATCAATCTCAGAACATAGTGGATACTAGGGATCAAGCCCTATCAAACTTAACTCGATTACATGATCAATATCATTCAATCCCACCACCGTCCAGCAAGCCTACAAAGTAATTACTCACTCCCGGTGGTAAGCATCATGGCGGTGTTGATGGAGAAGGGTTGGTGATGACGACGACGATTTCCCCTCTCCGGAGCCCCAAACGTACTCTAGATCAGCCCTCCCAAGGAAGAACAGGAGGTGGCGGCGGCTTCGTCTCGTGAAACGTGATGAAAACTTCTCTTCGATTTTTTTCTCCGAAGATGTGATTTTATAAGGCTGGAATTATGGTCGGAGGAGCCTCGAGGGCCCCACAAGCCATCAGGGCGCTGACGTGGCTTGGACTGCGTCGGTATTTCCCCAAAGAGGAAGGCATGATGCAGCACAGGGACGGTAAGTATTTCCCTCAGTTATGAAACCAAGGTTATCGAACCAGTAGGAGGATCACCACCACCCAATAAGCAGCACATGCACACAAACAACAAATACTTGCAACCCGACGCGAAAGAGAGGTTGTCAATCTCTATACGATAATAAGATAGATTAGGTAGTGATAGGTAGGAGAGATAGATCTCTCAAGAACACAAATAAAAAGAGTAAATATGCAGCAAGGTATTTTTGTGTTTTTGGTTTTGTAGATCTGAAAACAAAGATTGCCAAAATGTAGATCGGAAAGCAATATGATAGGAAAAGTAGACCCGGGGGCCGTAGGGTTCACTAGTGGCTTCTCTCATGAGTATAGCGCACGGTGGGTGAGCAAATTACTGTTGGGCAATTGATAGAAAATCGAATAGTCATGACGATATCCAAGGCGATGATCATTATATAGGCATCACGTACAAGATAGATAGACCGACTCCTGCCTGCATCTACCTCTATTACTCCACACATCGACCGCTATCCAGCATGCATCTAGTGTATTAAGTTCATGGAAAAACGGAGTAATGCAATAAGAACGATGACATGATGTAGACAAGATCTATTCATGTAGGAATAGACCCCATCTTGTTATCCTTAATTGGGAAAGAACACCGCAAGATCGAACCCATCACAAAGCACCTCTTCCCATGGCAAGAAAAATCGATCTAGTTGGCCTAACTAAACCAAAGATTCGAAGAAGAAATACGAGGCTATAAGTAATCATGCATATAAGAGATCAAAGAAGACTCAAATAATAATCATGGATAGAAACTGATCATGAACTCAAAATTCATCAGATCCCAACAAACACACCGCAAAAGTTTACATCAAATAGATCTCCAAGAGACCATTGTATTGAGAATCATAAGAGAGAGAGAGAAGAATCCATCTAGCTACTGCCTACGGACCCGTAGGTTTATGGTGGACTACTCACGCATCATCGGAGAGGCACCTATCAGGAAGATGAACCCCTCCGTGATGGTGTTTAGATTCGATCTTGCGGTTCTAGAACTTGCGACGGCTAGAATTGTGTTTCGGCGACTCCCCTAGGGTTTTTGGATTTCCAGGGAATTTATAGGCACGATAGTCGGTTGAGGGGGTGCCGGAGGTGCCCAGCACCCACCAGGGCGCGCCAGGGGGCCTCTGGCGCGCCCATGTGGGTGCTGGCCACCCTGGGCCCCCTCTTCTGGTGTTCTTTGGCCCATCTGGTTTCTTCTGGTCCGTAAAAAATCCACAAAAATCCCCGCAGTGTTTCATCTCTGTATGGTACTGATTTCCTGCGAAGTAAAAAACAAGCAAAAACAGCAACTGACACTTTGGCACTACGTTAATAGGTTAGTCCCAAAAAATGATATAAAGTTATAATAAAAGGATTGTAAAACATCCAAGAATGATAATATAACAGCATGGAACAAGCAAAAATTATAGATACATTGGAGACGTATCAAGCATCCCCAAGCTTAATTCCTACTCGTCCTCGAGTAGGTAAATGATAAAAACAGAATTTTTGATGTGGAATGCTGCGTAACATGTTCAGCATATTCTTTTCTTCTTTGTATAGCATGGACATTTGGACTTGTAAATGATTCAAAGCAATAGTCTAGTTTTAACATAATGACTTCAATACTCAAGCATGTCAACAAGCAACCATGTCTTTCAAAATATCAACACTAAAGAAAGTTATCCCTAGCCCATCATGCTCAATCATTGATCCATTCATGAAACACACTCAAATATTAGCTGTGCCCAATGCTCAAGTACGATCATAGTGCCCCCTAGTTGGTGCTTATAAGAGAAGATGGAGACTCAAAGCAAAAATAAAAATTGCATAAAGTAAATAGATAGGCCCTTCGTAGAGGGGGGTAGGGATTTGTAGAGGTGCCAGAGCTCAAGGTTTAAATTGAGAGAGAGAAAATATTTTGGGTGGCATGCTTTTCCTGTCAACGAAAACGACAAAGTAGCTCACAATACTTTCCATGCTAGATATATCATAGGCAGTTCCCAAACAGAAAATAAAGTTTATTCCTTTTTCCACCAAACTTTCAATTTCCATGGTGGGCCGTATCCACAGTTGCCTTCCATACCAACACTTTCCAAGGAATTTATTATTTGACAACATAAAGTAAATATTTTTTTTCTTTTTCTTTTCGGGAATGGGCATCCCTATTACCGCCGCACTCTCGTGCAATGACAAGTGAATAAACACTCATCTTGAGAATAACACATCTAGCATGGAAAAATATTGGACACTCCCCACCGTTTCATGAGCGGTACGGGCACACAAAAGAGAAAATTTATTTTGAAAATTTAGAGATGGCACATACAAATTTGCTTGGAACGCATGGAAATACCGCATATAGGTAGGTATGGTGGACTCATAAGGCAAAACTTGGTTTAAGGATTTTGGATGCACAAGTAGTATTTCTACTTAGTACAAATGAAGGCTGGCAAAAGATTGGGAAGCAACCAAACCAAGAAACAAAAAATCTCATAAGTGAGCATTGAACATAACTAACACCGAATAATGCACCACAAGTAGGATGTAACTTCATTGCATAACTATTGACTTTCGTGCATGCATAGGGAATCACAAACCTTAATACCAATATTCCTACTAAGCATAATTACTCACTAACATAACTCATATATTACTATCATCATGTTTTAAAACTATTACAAGGAATCAAATTTAATTTGTCCAATGATCTTCATGAAAGTTTTTATTATATCCTCCTTGGATATCTATCACTTTGGGACTAGTTTCATATATTGCCATTGCTTTTTGGCAAGCTCAAACAAATTTAAGTGAAGCACATGAGCATAAAGATTTCATCTCTCAAAAGGGTATAAGTGAAGCATGAGAGGATTTGTTCAAAAATTTACTAACTCTCAAATTAATCTAAGTGAAGCATGAGATTATTTCTACAAAAGTTTCCAAGCACACCGTGCTCGAAAAGATATAAGTGAAGCACTAGAGCAATACATATAGCTCAAAAAGTTTAAGTGAAGCACATAGAGCAATTCTAACAAATCATAGCATGATTGTGGCTCTCTCAAATAGGTGTGTACAGCAAGGATACAAAGGAAAAACTAACAAACAAAGCAAGCAAAGATACAAGATGCTCCAAGCAAAACACATGATATGTGATGAATAAAAATATGGCTCCAAGTAAAATACCGATGGTCGTTAGAAGAAAGAGGGGATGCCACTCGGGGCATCCCCAAGCTTAGTTGCTTGTTACTCTTTGGATATATCTTGGGGGTGCGGTAGCATCCCCAAGCTTAGGTTCTTGCTACTCCTTATTCCTTCATCCATTGTGATCTCACCCAAAACTTGAAAACTTCAATCACACAAAACTCAACAAAATCTTCGTGAGATCTGTTAGTATAAGAAAGCAAATCACTACTTTAGGTACTGTTGTAAACCCATTAAAATTTTATAATTGCATTATACCTACTGTATTTTAACTTTACCATGGCTCATACCCTTCAATATAACCCATAGATTCATCAAAACAAGCACACAATGCAACAAAAACAGAATCTGTCTCAAACAGAACAGTCTGTAGTAATCTGTACCATACCCATACTTCTGTAACTTTAAAAATTCTGAACAATTAGGACAACGTAAGGAATTTGTATAGCAACACTGTGTTAAAATTTCAGCTCAAGATCACGTCCCATCAAGAAATGAAAATTCATATACTGGACGCAAAGTTTCTGTTTCAGATTCAGCATCACTTCTACTCATCCTATGAATCATACTAACGGTTCTACTTGGCACAAACACTAAATAAACCATAAAAACACAATCATAACAGAGGCATAATTGTGTCAACACTCAAAAACAGAAAGAAAAAAGCAAAAATTTATTCATTCCTTGGGTTGCCTCCCAACAAGCGCTATCGTTTTACGCCCCTAGCTAGGCATATTGGATAGATTCAAGTATTGTCATCTTTGGTTTTGGATGTGGAGTTTTTGTCAAGAGGTTTTGCAAATAAAACTTGAAACACATCATCCATAGCAACCTTATCACTATCAAGTTGTCCCTCTACGTAACCCCTTTGATTACCGGCCACGATCCAAGAATATTGTTGGTTCACATCATTGAAAACGTGTTGGATCATGTCTAAAACGGGGACTTCCTTTTTGAGATTCTCATCAAAAATTTGATAATTTCCAAGCAAATATCTCATCATGTAATCACTATTGTAAAGGATTTCTCCTATCACCGGTTTTTCACAGCTCATACCATAAAAATCAAAGATCTCCCTAGCTTCCCACACTATATGATCAAATTCATGCATGAGAACAAGGGTAGCCAACTTCTTAGACTTAGGATTCTTAATGACGGGTAGCTCATAAAACAATCTTTGCAAGGTAGGATGAGTACGAATAAATCTATTTTCAAGTTTTAGAACTAACGCCGAGATAGCTTCCGCAGAAGATTTAGTTCTTTTCAGAATAAGGGTATCATCGAGAGTCAAATTCCCAACGCAATTGAAAAAATCTTGAATAGTTTCTTTTCCTATAACGTTCCCTTGCCCCAAAACGAAAGTTTTAGAATCAAGATTGGCAGAACGTCCAATTTTAGGAGTCCTGCCGTCATCCGTTTCTGCCATACCAAAATCACTCATGGTGACAAGCAAACAAGAGATCTGACGAGAAAAAGGGCAAATGAAAAAGAGGGCGAAGAAAACGGCAAATTGGTGAAGTGGGGGAGAGGAAAACGAGAGGCAAATGGCAAATAATGTAATTGCAAGGAGATGAGATTTGTGATTAGGAACCTAGTAGATGATGATGGAGTCTCCTCGGCGCCTACGATAGGCACGTAGAAGAGACTGCTTCCTCCCCGGCAACGGCGCCAGAAATTCCTTTGACGTGGCTTGGACTGCATCGGTATTTCCCCAAAGAGGAAGGGATGATGCAGCACAGCGACGGTAAGTATTTCCCTCAGTTATGAAACCAAGGTTATCGAACCAGTAGGGGGATCACCACCACCCAATAAGTAGCACATGCACACAAACAACAAATACTTGCAACCCAACGCGAAAGAGAGGTTGTCAATCTCTCTACGGTAATAAGATAGATTAGGTAGTGATAGGTAGGAGAGATAGATCTCTCAAGAACACAAATAAAAAGAGTAAATATGCAGCAAGGTATTTTTGGGTTTTTGGTTTTGTAGATCTGAAAACAAAGATTGCAAAAACGTAGATCGGAAAGCAATATGATAGGAAAAGTAGACCCGGGGGCCGTAGGGTTCACTAGTGGCTTCTCCCATGAGTATAGCGCATGGTGGGTGAACAAATTACTGTTGGGCAATTGATATAAAATCGAATAGTCATGACGATATCCAAGGCGATGATCATTATATAGGCATCATGTCCAAGATAGATAGACCGACTCCTGCCTGCATCTACCTCTATTACTCCACACATCGACCGCTATCCAGCATGCATCTAGTGTATTAAGTTCATGGAAAAACGGAGTAATGCAATAAGAACGATGACATGATGTAGACAAGATCTATTCATGTAGGAATAGACCCCATCTTGTTATCCTTAATAGCAACGATACATGTGTGTCTTGCTGCCCCTTCTGTCACTAGGAAAGAACACCGCAAGATCGAACCCATCACAAAGCACCTCTTCCCATGACAAGAAAAATCGATCTAGTTGGCCTAACTAAACCAAAGATTCGAAGAAGAAATACGAGGCTATAAGTAATCATGCATATAAGAGATCAAAGAAGACTCAAATAATATTCATGGATAGAAACTGATCATGAACTCAAAATTCATAGGATCCCAACAAACACACCGCAAAAGTTTACATCAAATAGATCTCCAAGAGACCATTGTATTGAGAATCATAAGAGAGAGAGAAGAAGCCATCTAGCTACTGCCTACGGACCCGTAGGTCTATGGTGGACTACTCACGCATCATCGGAGAGGCACCTATGAGGAAGATGAACCCCTCCATGATGGTGTTTAGATTGGATCTCGCGGTTCTGGAACTTGTGGTGGCTGGAATTGTGTTTCGGCGACTCCCCTAGGGTTTTTGGATTTCCAGGGAATTTATAGGCACGATAGTCGGTTGAGGGGGTGCCGGAGGTGCCCAGCACCCACCAGGAGGCCTCTGGCGCGCCCTGGTGGGTGCTGGCCATCCTGGGCCCCCTCTTCTGGTGTTCTTTGGCCCATCTGGTTTCTTCTGGTCCGTAAAAAATCCACAAAAATCCCCGCAGCGTTTCATCTCTGTATGGTACTGATTTCCTGCGAAGTAAACAATAAGCAAAAAACAGCAACTGGCACTTTGGCACTATGTTAATAGGTTAGTCCCAAAAAATAATATAAAGTTGTAATAAAAGGATTGAAAAACATCCAAGAATGATAATATAACAGCATGGAACAAGCAAAAATTATAGATACGTTGGAGACGTATCAGGCGCGGCCTAGGGGGTGCCCTATTGGCTTGTGGCCCACATGTGGCCTCCCTCCGGCACGTCTTCGCTCCATAATTCATTATAAATCCCAGAAAAAATCCACAAAAATTTTCGTCCAATTCCGAGAACTTTTATTTCTACACAAAAAATAACACCAAGGTAGTTCTGCTGAAAACAGCGTCAGTCCGGGTTAGTTCCATTCAAATCATGCAAATTAGAGGTCAAAACCAGAGCAAAAGTGTTTGGAAAAGTTGTTACATTGGAGACATATCAGTACCGAAGCATAAGTGTTTGTTCTTGAGAGAAGTGCATTTTTTCGGTAAACGGCATTTTTATTGACCTCATTCTTGACCTAAAGGTCATGAATGCCTCATTCTTGGCCTCAAGGTCATGAATGCCAAGTCCACCTTGGTCTTTCGACCTACAAACCACGATTGGCTAGCTTGTATTTTTTCTTTTCACTGTCCCCTTGCCAAAAGAATCTGGATTTAAAATAATCCAGCCTCTGCAAGATCCCTTTTGGGAGTTGGAAAAAAAGCATATAGAGAACCATATTTGTGCGGACCGACTTGATTAAGACTAGTCGTCCTCCAGCAGAGAGCAACTTGCCTTTCCAACTACTCAATCGTTTCTCTAAGCGCTCCTCTACATGTTTCCACTCCACATTAGTGTAATGAATCGGAATTCCCAAATATTTAATTGGGAATTGGCCTTGTGCACAACCAAACAAGTCGGCATACTCAGTCGCTGCCTCACTGGCTTCTCCACAGCAAAACAATTCACTTTTATGGAAGTTAGTTTTAAGGCCTGACATCTGCTCAAATGTTGAAAGCAATAATTTCAGGTTCCGAGGCTTATTCAGGTCATGTTCCATAAAAATAATTGTATCATCGGCATATTGCAGAATAGAGAGCCCACCATCCACAAGGTGGGGCACTACTCCTGCAATTTGATCGTCCTGCTTAGCGCGATCAATCAGAATAGACAACATGTCAGCAACGATGTTAAATAACATTGGAGACATGGGGTCACCCCATCGTAGTCCTTTTTTTTCTGAAAGTAATGGCCTATGTCATCATTGACTTTGAGAGCCATACTACCTCCAGTAACAAAATTTTGGATCCACTGACGCCATTTATCGGAAAATCATTTCATTCTTAGGGCATGTTGAAGGGACAACCATTTGACCTTGTCATAGGCCTTTTCGAAGTCAATCTTGAACACTACTCCACTCATGTTTTTACGGTGCATTTCGTGAACGGTCTCATGTAGGATTACTACTCCATCGAGTATATTTCTACCTTGCATGAAAGCCGTTTGAGATGGCCGGACAACATGGTCAGCAACCGTGTTGAGCCTATTAGTAGCCACTTTGGTGAAAATATTGAAGCTGACATTAAGGAGGCATATGCATCTATATTCCTGGATCCGCTCAACCTCCTTAATTTTCGGCAACAAAACGATCTCGCCAATATTAAGCCTGAATAGATCAAGTTGGCCAGCATGAAGACAACTGAACAACTCCAATAGGTTCGTCTTGATGATATCCCAGATTCTGATAGAATTCCGCGAGGAAGCCATTAGGGTGTGGAGCTTTGTTATGTTCCATTTGAAACACCGCCGCTCTCACCTCCTCCTCGGAGAAAGGTGTCATGAGGATATCATTCTCTTCTGCTGTGACTTATGGAATATCATCTGTTCGGGTCCCGCCAAGGGTGAAGTTCCCTTCATCAGGTGCCCCAAACAGAGATTTGTAGTATTTAGAGATATAACTTTTGAGCTCCGCCTGACCTTCGATCCTCCCCTCATCTTGTTGTAGACTAAATATACACTTCTTCCTATGCCGACCATTGGCGACAAGTTGGAAGTATCGTGTATTACTGTCTCCCTTCAGGATGAAGTCGGCTTTGGATCTTTGGTAATATTTGATTTCCTCTTATCTCAAAAGACGTGCAATCTTCTCATTGGATTAATTCTTCAATTCAATCTCTTGTTGTGATAAGATGCGAGTCTATGCGATTTTATCGAGGTCATGAATAATGGTGGCGAGGCGTTGCTTTTCTTTTTTGTATATTCCATTGGTGTGTTTTGCCCATCCAGATAGGTATTCCCTTGTGGCCCTTATTTTAAAGTTCCATCTCTGAGTAGGCGTGCGACCAATTGCGGACCTCTCCCATACATTCTTGATTATGTCTACAAAGCCTTTACGGTGCAACCATCCCAATACAAACTTGAAAGGGCGACGAGCGGATGTGTTTGTAGAATTACAATCAGGAATGATGGGCGCATGATCCGATAGCGCCTCGATACGCTCTAGGGCCCACGCAGTTACCAGAGGAAGTTTTAGCTCCCATTCGGTATCCATGAGTACCTTGTCAAGCTTTTCATATGTTAACACATAATGGTTACTGGCCCAAGTGAATTGCTACCCACACAAACGGGCTTCCCGAAGATTCAAACTGTCAATCACAATATTGAATAGGAAAGGCCCGTGAGTGTCAAAGAGGACATTATTTTTCTCTTCCTAATACCTAAGGATATTAAAGTCCCCTCCAATAAGAATTCGATACGGGTTATCCTTAGCCAGGTTCATCAATTCCCGAAGGAAAGCGGATTTATGCTCATCTTGGGCAGCCCCATGGACTACCAGGCTTCATGTAAAATTATCAGCTCTGTTTCGGAGGTGGAATTTCATGTGAAAATCACCAGTCAAAAAGGCTAACAAGTCCATGATTGCGGTTTGTATCCCAAGTAAGATTTCTCCAGACCTTCCACGTGCTGGTAGACTATACCATGTGAAGTCGAAACCACCTGATAAGTGGTCTCTGACATGTGCAGAGAAGTCACATTTACCAGCCTCAGAAATTGTGATGAAATCAAACTCATGTTCTTGCACACGTTTATGTTTAAGCAAGTCTGAAAGACCTCTGCTATTTCAAAACATGCCTCTCATGTGAAAACTCGGGTGGGGTGGACTTCTTCGCCTTCTTGGGCATTTTTTTCTTTTTTTTGAGGAATGAGATTTAGATTTAGACGAAGACGTTGTGAAGTCACAAAACAATGACTCGGGTCCTGCATCATCCAATCCTATCTCGATAACCAGTCCAATCAAGTGGGAAAGAAGCCGACTATCATATGTGGCATCCGTCTCCTCATCACCATCAGCGATGTCGGGGTTAGGTAGTGTCAGAGAAATATCTTTCGGTGAGACCCGCCCGTTTAGGGCCGGGTTCTGGAGATCTTCATTGAAGATGGGTCAGGTGGGCCGGAGCGTCCTCCAGAGGCCCAGAAGGAGAGCCGCCCGAGGAGGGGCTGGCCCAAGACCCGTCGTGAGAGGCGGTATGTGCAAATCGCCTAGAAGTGTAACTTAGGAAACAAGTAAAGGGGAGTTGGGCTTGGATTGTTATCCTGACCCGGACTCTTATGTAAGCCCCGGACCTCGCCTATATATAAGGGGGAGCCCCGGGGACAGAGGGGGCACGTTGAAACCTTTCGAGAGCTAGGGCTAGACAAGTTCAAAACCCTTGTAATCGAGATCTTCAATACATCTAGCAGGAGTAGGCTTTTACCTCCACGAGAGGGGCCGAACCTGGGTAAACCTTGCCTCCCGTGTTCCTCGTTTAACCCCTTCGATCTGCTACTTACGCGATGGCTTCGAGATCAAGTCCTATGAGGACATCTGCCGTGAAAATACCACGACAGTTGGCGCCCACCGTGGGGCTTTCGCATGGTGGTGTTGAGTATTCGAAGGGTCCTCCTCCAGGACTCGAGGGATACGTGATCGGCCGGATGACCAGGAGTCGCCGCGGCAATCTGCTCGTCGACGACTCAGGCTGGGGCCCCGACGCCGACTCTGTGGAGTACGGATATCGGGTCCCCTTTGGCGGAATTCATGTCTTCATCGGGAAGGCCGGCGAGTCTGAGCCGGCCGCCAGCACAGATGTCTACGAGTCGGCACGTCGCGTGAAACCCGCCGTGGCAAGAGCCGCTCCAATACCTTCTACACTCATGCAAGCCGGCGGATCTGGATCTGGGCCGGATATCTTCACCGACACCTTCAAGCCGGTCCAGGACGCGCAGCCCGCCAGGCAGGAGCATGTCTTCGTTGGCTTCACCCAAGGGGTGGAGTATTCCGAGGGGCCGGCTTCTACAGAGGGTTCGGCGACTTATTCTAATGGTGGCTATTCTTCTGGAGAAGGAGAATCGCTTTACTCCCTGCATGATGAGGGATTCAGGGGCTTCGGGTACAACTCGCCGACGCAGGACTCTCTGGGCCCGCCGGCTCGACCTACTGTCTACATGGCTGGGGCTGCTGCGGTCACGGACCCAGGGGCCAACGCCGAAGCTTCTAATTCCGCTGCTAGGGTTTCACCAGCCCAGGCCCTGGCGGGATTGGCAACATCGCTGTCAGCGCTTTTGGCCACAGATGTTACCCCTGATAATCAGGCAGAGCGTAACGTGGAAATTGCCAAGATCCGGGAACAGATGGCGCAGGTTCAAGCAAATATTGATGAGGAAGGCGCTCGTTTGGCCACCCGTGAGGCAGAGATAGCAGCGGAAACGGAACGACTGTAGCAGCAGCGCTACCACTTGGAGCAACGCCGGATTGAATCAGAGGTGGTTCACAGCCGACGACATCGGAGCCGGCTTCCGTCTGATGTTGATCATCGGGCCCTACAATTCAGCACCCCTCCAGGGGAACTTCTTCGTGCTCCAGCTACAGGATCTCCTCAGACGATTCCGAATTTGGGGGCTCAGTATTCAGCGGGTCACGGAGAACAGCCGCAGTTAGAGCCTGGCTTGCGGCAGGAGGCGCCAGTACAGCACGGCCGGACGCCGCCAGGACATTTTGCGAACCCTGTTGATAACCTTTATGCGGCCACTACTACCCTGGCGACTCTTCCCATCACCGGAAACTCGCCTGTCGAGGTGGAGGCCCGGAATGCCATCGCAAGGTTGAAGACTGCCGTACTCCAGCAAGCCAACTATTCATATAGCCGGGAGCGGTTGCACTCTACGCCAGCTCCGAACAGGAGTCGCACCAGGAGTCGCCATGCAGAGAGCCCTGCTGGGTCTAGCACCCGCCATCCTCAGGGTGCGCCTGGGGGCTTCCCATATTCACTGAATCCCCGAACCCTGGGGCGCGAGGTTCATGAGGCTCAGGCGGCGGCTCTGGCGGCGACTCAGGCGGCGCAGGAGGCGGCTCTGGCACCAGTGGTCACTACGCAGTTGACTCCGACGGGAAGATCTATTGGGGTACCCTGTTTGTGTCCGGCTCTTCGCAACGAGCGCTTGCCGAAGGATTTCAAGGGCCCTAGGAAGGTGTCTAGCTACACGCCGGACCAAGACCCGGCCCAGTGGGTAGAAAGTTATGAGCTCGCTATGGACCTCCAGGGGGTCAGTGATGCTGCTTGTGCAAGGTACTTCACCATGATGTTGGACGGGCCGGCACGTACGTGGTTGAAGAATCTGCCCCCGAATTCCATCAACACATGGGAGGAGTTAAAAGAGCATTTCGTCAAAAACTTCCAAGGCACTTGCAAACGTCCAAAAACCATCATCGATCTTCAGCATTGTGTTCAAAGGCAGGGAGAGTCCGCACACCATTGGGTCGGGCGAGTTGCGGAGATCATTCACTCTTCAGATAATATTTCCGCAGCTCAGGCAGTTCTGGTTCTAGAGAAAGCTTGTCATTATGAACCCCTTACGCAGAAGTTGGGGCGGCTTAAACGGAGTGTTAAGGATATGGGAGAGCTTATGAGTGCTCTTACCAAGTATGCTGAGTCTGACCCCACGAAGGACCCAGGGGATGACGAGCCAGAGGCTCTGGACGGCAAGGGGAAGAAGCCTGCTAATGGTAAAGGTCAGCAGCAACATAATGATAAGAAGCGTAAGGGCTCGGAAGCCGGATCAGAGCTTGTGGCCAATGCCAGCGCAGGTGCCAAGTTCCAGAAGGGTGGTGGTGGTAACAGAAATTATAAACCACAAAATTTCGAGGAATTCCTGAAGGGGCCATGTCCAAAGCACAGTACCAAGGAACGTCCGGCCAAGCATACTTGGGAACAGTGCCACATCATGGAAGCTTTTGCTCAGCGCTTCCAGAACCCGCCAGGAGGTGGGGGTGGAGGATTCGGGCCGGGATCTGGACCCGGGTTCGGCACACCCGGCGGTAGCTCGTCTGGCGGTTTTCAGCAGTTTGCACACCAACCTGGCGGGTCTGGTAGCGGTTTCCAGGGGAACAATGGTGGCCAACACTTCCAGGAGAATAATCAGAACAGTGGCCAGCCTCAGCAACATAATCAGACCGGTTATCAGAGTAATCCTAAGCAGTTAAGTAGTGGACAGTACCATGTGTTCACTACCAATGTCGATAAAAGGGAGCGCAAGGTCAGGAGAAGCCGTGTCAATGCGATTGAGCCAGCAGTTCCAGAATATCTGAGATGGTCTGAATTTCCTATCACTTGGAGCCGGGAGGATCACCCGCCCAGGGTTGATAATCCAGGTCATTTGGCGTTAGTGGTGGCGCCCCAAGTTGGGGGGTATGCCCTCACCAAGGTTCTGATGGATGGAGGTAGTAGTATTAATATCCTCTATTATGATACCTTCCGGCGTATGGGATTGACGGAGAAGGATCTCACACCATCAACAACTGTTTTTCATGGAATCATACCCGGCAAGTCGGCATACCCTGTTGGAAGGGTTAAGTTGAATGTGGCCTTTGGGGAGTCTGAGGATAACTCTAGATGTGAGTCATTGTCGTTTGAGGTGGTCAAAATCAAGAGTCCTTATCATGCTCTTTTTGGACGGCCGGCTTATGCCAAGTTCATGGCTAGACCCTGCTATATCTACATCAAGCTTAAAATGCCGGGTCCTAGGGGAACGATCACAGTCCATGGAAGCCGGAGAGTCGCCATGGAGTGTGAGGAAGGGGACGCTACTTATGTGGAGGCGGCTTGTGCTACGGAGGAGCTCAGATTCTATACGAGCAATGTAGATCCGGCGGATATGACGCCTCTCAAGAAACCCTCCACGGATGGAGAGCCGCCTCTCAAGTTCCAGGCTCACAGAGATACCAAGGAGGTGGAGTTTACGCCCGGCGATCCTTCTGCTAAGTTCACCATTGGGGCGGATCTGGACCCCAAATAGGAAAGCGCGCTCATTGAGTTTATCCGTGAGAATCGGGACATATTTGCATGGAAGCCTTCTGACATGCCTGGTGTACCGAGAAAACTCGCCGAGCACCGCCTTAATGTGGATCCTAAGTTCAAACCCGTCAAACAGTATCTTCGTCGCTTTAATGAAGAAAGACGCAAGGCTATTGGTGAAGAGATAGCCCGGCTTCTGGCCGCCGGGTTCATTGTGGAAGTACTCCATCCAGAGTGGTTGGCTAACCCGGTGCTGGTTCTAAAGAAAAATGGCACCTGGCGCATGTGTATTGATTACACGGATTTAAACAAAGCTTGTCCAGCTGATCCATTCGCTCTCCCTCGCATCGATCAGATCATTGATGCCACTGCGGGGTGTGAGAGGTTATGCTTCCTGGATGCTTATTCTGGATATCATCAGATCAAGATGGCCGTGGAAGACCAAGAGAAGACGGCTTTCATCACCCCCTTCGGTGCCTTCTGCTATGTGTCTATGCCTTTCGGGCTTAAGAGCGCCCAGGCGACTTACCAACGCTGCGTGCATAATTGTTTCCAGGGACAGATCGGGCGCAATGTGCATGCTTATGTGGATGACATTGTGGTCAAGTCAGCAGAGCGGGCGACTCTCCTGGATGAACTCAAGGAAACCTTTGACAATCTCCGTGTCTATCAGATGAAGCTTAACCCAGATAAATGTGTCTTCGGTGTTCTTGCAGGAAAGCTCCTAGGGTTTATGGTCTCTGAGCGTGGCATCGAAGCTAACCCAGAGAAGATCAAGGCTATCACCTCTTTGGCCGAGCCAAAGTGTCTCAATGACGTTCAGCGCCTGGCGGGTCGTATAGCAGCTTTGAGTCGGTTCATAAGCCGCCTAGGGGAGAAAGCTATTCCTCTGTATCAGATGCTGAAGAAGGCGGACGATTTCCAATGGAGCAAAGCCGCTGGGGAAGCTTTTGAGGCTCTGAAGAAACAGTTGGCAGAGCCGCCCATACTGGCGGCTCCTATCACCAAGGAACCGATGCTTCTATATATCGCAGCGAATAACAAATCTGTTAGTGTTGCAATGGTGGTGGAAAGAAAGGAGGCAGGCCGAGAGTACCCTGTCCAGAGGCCAGTCTACTACGTCAGCGAGGTTCTGACTTTGTCTAAGCAGCGCTACCCTCATTGGCAGAAGCTGGTTTTCGGAGTATTCATGGCAAGCCGGAAGCTGAGACATTATTTCCTGGAGCATCCTATCACGGTGGTATCTTCAGCCCCTTTGGGAGATATCATTCATAACAGGGAAGCTACAGGGAGAATTGCAAAGTGGGCCATTGAGCTTGGTCCCCATGAGATCAAGTATGTGCCCCGCACGGCTATCAAGTCTCAGGCATTAGTGGATTTCATCAATGATTGGACAGAGCTTCAAGCCCCGGAGGAAAAGCCAGATAACACATATTGGACCATACACTTTGATGGGTCTAGGCAGCTGGAAGGCTCGGGGGCTGGAGTTATAATATCTTCCCCTCGAGGTGACAAGTTCTGCTATGTCTTACGGCTTATGTTTCCTTGTACTAACAATGCTGCAGAGTATGAGGCCCTTCTTCATGGGCTCCAGATTGCAAAGGCAATGAACCTTAGCCGGGTTAGGTGTTTGGGCGACTCTGATCTGGTAGCACAGCAAGTTTCTGGGATCTGGGACTCTAAGGACCCACTCATGGCGGCTTACAGACAAGCTGTTACTAATGTGGCTGGATACTTCAAGGGTTATCAGGTGGATCACATTGATCGACGGCAGAATGAGGCGGCGGATGCTTTGTCACGACTTGGCTCACAGCGTAAGCCGGTCCCTCCTAATGTTTTTCTCGACGTTCTCCATAACCCGTCGGTTAAGTTGCCAACGGAGGAGGATCTTGCTATCCCAGACCTGGAGGCACAGCTCGTGGCGGCTCTCCATGAGATCCCGGATTGGACTGTCCCATACTTGAATTATCTGACTCGTGGCGTCCTGCCAGCTGACGAGATTGAAGGCCGCCTGATTGTGAGAAGGTCCAAGTCTATGACCATTGTTAATGGCGAGTTGCACCGAAGAAGTGCCGCAGGCGTCTTTCAGCGCTGCGTATCACCTGATGAAGGCCGGAGCATCCTCCATGAGATACATTCTGGCGACTGTGGTCATCATGCCGGCTCTAAATCATTGGTGGCGAAGGCTTTCCGCCACGGGTTCTTTTGGCTCACGGCTCATGCTGACGCAACAGAAATTGTCAAGAAGTGTGATGGCTGTCAGAGATTTGCCCGCCAAGCTCACGTGCCGGCTCAGGAACTCAGGATGATCCCTATCACATGGCCCTTTGCGGTCTGGGGGCTGGATATGGTAGGGCCTTTTAAAATGTCTAGTGACAAAAAGACGCACCTCTTGGTGGCGGTTGACAAGTTTACAAAATGGGTGGAGGCAGAACCCGTCAGCAATTGCGATGCCGAAACAGCTGTTAAGTTTGTGAAAAAACTGATTTTCCGTTTTGGGTACCCACACAGCATCATCACTGACAATGGTACAAATCTTTCGAAAGGCGCCATGAAGCAGTTCTGCGACCAAGAGCATATCAGGCTCGATATGGCGGCTGTTGCGCATCCACAATCTAACGGGCAGGCTGAACGCGCTAATCAGGAAATTCTTCGTGGCATCAAACCCCGGCTTATGGTTCCTCTTCAGCGCACACCCGGCTGTTGGGTAGAAGAACTTCCCTCCGTCTTGTGGAGCATACGGACAACTCCCAACAGATCAACGGGTTTTACACCTTTCTTCATGGTTTATGGGGCAGAGGCCGTTTTACCAAGCGACATCCGCCATGACTCGCCCCGGGTCTCAGCATATGTTGAAGAGGATAATGAGTTGGCTCGTCAAGACTCTCTGGACGCCTTGGAAGAAGAGCGGGACTTGGCAGCCGCCCGGTCTGCTATCTACCAGCAAGACCTGCGTCGCTATCATAGCCGTAGGATCAGAAGCCGGACTTTCCAAGAAGGGGACTTGGTACTTCGTTTAATTCAAGACCAGTCAGGCATGCATAAGCTTTCGCCTCCTTGGGAAGGGCCCTTTGTTGTCAGCAAAAATCTTCATAACGGGTCTTATTATCTGATTGATCTCCGGCCTGGGAAGGAGTCTCGAACATCGGAAGAAGAGACCAACAGGCCCTGGAACATAGCTCATCTGAGACCCTACTACACCTAGAGTTCTGGCTCTGGGAATCTTGTACATACCTCTCATGTATATATTATCAATAATGAATAAAAAGCCGGCGGCCCTGAAACTCGGGGTATCTGTCGTTTTTCCATCCATCATGATGAGTAAGTTTTTATTACACTATTACTTGTACTTCATTATACATATATTGTGGGAGTGCAGCAACAAAAAGACCCATATGGGTTGAGCTTCCTGGTAATTCAGAAGCCTTCACCATCTTGGGACTACCAACCCTATGGGCCGAACTTACTGGTAATCCAGAAGTCGCTACCATATTGGGTTAAAGTCCTAATAAACGGGTAGTGTTACTGGTAATCCAGAACCTTCATCCGTGTACAGGCACCCAAGAAGCGGGTCGTGTTACTGGTAATCCAGAACCTTCATCCGTGTACGGGTATAAAAGACTCATGTGGGTTGAGCTTCCTGGTAATTCAGAAGCCTTCACCATCTTGGGACCATCAACCCTTATGAAGCTAAACTTGCTGGTAATCCAGAAGTCGCCATATTGGGTAAAAGACCTAATAAGCGGGTCGTGTTACTGGTAATCCAGAACCTTCATCCGTGTACGGGCACAAACGACTTGGATGGGATGATGCTTACTGGTAATCCAGAAGCCTTCACCATCTTGAAAATCATCAACCTTATGGGCCGGACTAGCTGGTGAGCCAGAAGTCGCCACCATACAGGAAGGAGATAACTGATCTGGTCTGGGGTGATCCAAGAGTCGCCACCATACTGGGGGCTTTACAATCTTTTTATAAGTTTGCTAAAACTTTTATTTGAGATATAATGCCTTTGAGAGTTTTATGACTTTTCTTTATGAGCTCTTTTTAATGTTCGGGTTTGGCCAAGAGCCGCCAGTTTTATTATACTGGTTACACCTTAAGCATCTGCAAAGTTTGCTGGTTATATGCTGCCATGACTAATTTAGTTATTGGCTGCACTTGTTTAAAATAGTTCACATACTTTATCAAGTTTTATGACTATATTTGGCCGAAGGCCGCTAGCATCATACAAAGGATACAACTTCTTTCAGAACCAGCCAGGATAATTTTCATAAGGAAGCTTGATACAAAGGTATCAGACTCACTTCCCAAGAAAGGTGAAGGGACAAAGATTTTTCTAAGCCTTTTACAAAAGGCCATCAGAGGGCATTTCAGAATCATTGTTCAGCACATATATTACAAGCAGTTAAACAACTGGCGACTTTCAAGGTTCCGGCTTCATTCCTGGGTCTTGTTGCCTTCGGCTTGGGCTGCGTCTGTTGAAGGATTTGTCTGGGCATGATCGGCAGCCCAGTCAACAGTGGCAAAAGCTTCAAAAATTTCTTCGTCATCAATAAGGCTTGAAGAGTCAATGTCAGGAACAAATTCGTTCTTACGACCTTCAGGAGTAAGGTTGAGAGGCGGTAGAGAGCCAAGCTTTATGCGCTTTCCATCTTCGCTGAAAGCTGATTGAAACCTTGTAAGTTTCATCTCTTGGACCAATTGGCTTGCGGGAACAAAAGTCTCCTTCCTCAAAGCATTATAGGTGAGTTGATCAAGATCCTTTCCCTTGTAAGTTTCGGGAAAGCCGCCGACTAGAGTTGAAAGTTCTAAGTCCTCGTAATGAGCTTTAGCGCGGGCCATGGTATGCATAGTGGCGATGCGGGCGCTGGACTCTTTCACGGTCTGCAGCTGAGCAGGAAGAGTGGATAAAGTATTCAGAACCTCCTTGATGGTGGATGGAACTTCTTTCCCGTAGAAGGCGGATTGAATAGCCCGCCGACTTCCAGTGTATAGCTGTTCAAGGAAGGTGTAAGCCGCCTTGAGCTGCATTATTGGCTCTTTCGCCAGCTTATCGCTTCTGGGGCCTGCAAAGGAAAAGTGTCAGAGTTTTTTCAAGACTATCAAAGTAAGGGTTATAAAAAGAAGGTTGCGGTATGAATTGGCGACTTACCAAAGATGGCGCTGCTCATCTGCCGAATGTGCAATTTCAGTCCGCTGAGCTCGTCAGAAACAGGTTTCAGGCGGTTCTCAGTTTCTTCAGCGCGCTTGATCAGGAGCTGTTTTTCTTTATCGTGCTCCACGGTCAAGGTGAGCAGCCTGGCGGCCGCCTCAGACGCGGCCTTTTCCAAAGACTTTACTGTTGATTCAGTGGTGGCTCTCAGCTTTTGTTCGGCTTGGAGTTCTTTCCGACAATCGGCCAGCTGGGCTTGCAGCGAAGATAGTTGAGTCTGAAGGTAAAGGCAATCAGGTTATTCATGCAAATAAAGTTCCATACAGATTATAAATAATCTACATGGCACTTGGGGGCTAATGCAATCCCGAAGTTTCACAAAGAAGTGCTATCAAGTAGATTGAAGCATTTAAGACCCGGATACACGTGGTTCTTCAATCTCTTTAAGACCCGGTTGTTTCAAGAAGACAGCCGACTCTTGGGGACTACGTATGTGTATTTACATATTTTAAAGATATAAACTTACAAACCTCCATACAATTATGAAATCAATAATATGCAGGTTTGGGCGACTAACGAAGATTATGTTGGAAATATGCCCTAGAGGCAATAATAAATTGGTTATTATTATATTTCCTTGTTCATGATAATCGTTTATTATCCATGCTATAATTGTATTGATTGGAAACTCAAATACATGTGTGGGTACATAGACAACACTGTGTCCCTAGTAAGCCTCTAGTTGACTAGCTTGTTGATCAAAGATGGTTAAGGTTTCCTAGCCATGGACATGAGATGTCATTTGATAACGGGATCACATCATTAGGAGAATGATGTGATGGACAAGACCCAAACTGTAAACGTAGCATTTGATCGTGTCAGTTTATTGCTATTGTTTTTTGCATGTCAAGTATCTGTTCCTTTGACCATGAGATCATGCAACTCACTGACACCGGAGGAATACCTTGTGTGTATCAAACGTCGCAACGTAACTGGGTGACTATAAAGGTGCTCTACAGGTATCTCCGAGGGTGTCTGTTGGGTTGGCATGGATCAAGACTGGGATTTGTTACTCCGTATGACGGAGAGGTATCTCAGGGCCCACTCGGTAATACAACATCACAATGAGCCTTGCAAGCAATGTGACTAAAGTGTTAGCCACGAGATCTTGTATTACGGAACGAGTAAAGAGACTTGCCGGTAACGAGATTGAACTAGGTATAGTGATACCGACGATCGAATCTCGGGCAAGTAACATACCGAAGAACAAAGGGAAGAGCATACGGGATTAACTGAATCCTTGACATAGAGGTTCGACCGATAAAGATCTTCGTAGAATATGTAGGAGCCAATATGGGCATCCAGGTCCCGCTATTGGTTATTGGCCGTAGAGGTGTCTCGGTCATGTCTACATAGTTCTCGAACCCGCAGGGTCTACACACTTAACGTTTGGTGACGATTAGTATAATTGAGTTATTATGTTGGTGACCGAAAGTTGTTCGGAGTCCCGGATAAGATCCCGGACATGACGAGGATCTCCGGAATAGTCCGGAGGTAAAGATTGATATATGTGATAATAGTGTTTTGATCTCTGGAAGGGTTCCGGAGTTCACCGGAAGGGGTTCCGGATGTTTACCGAAGTGTTCGGGTGCAGCAACACTTTATATGAGCCAAAGGGATAAAGCCCACAAGGTATTGGAAAGTGCAAAAGTAGTTTTGCTGCCGCGTAAGCGGTACTACCGCTTGGTGAAGCGGTACTACCGCCGGAGCGGTACTACCGCTTGTGTGAAGCGGTACTACCGCCCGAGCGGTACTACCGCTTGTGTGAAGCGGTACTACCGCCCAAGCGGTACTACCGCTTGTGTGAAGCGGTACTACCGCTTGTGCGCGGCTGTGCACGGTTCGGCAGGGATCCGAGTTGGACTCTTTCCCTGCGGGCCAAACCGACCTTGTGCGGGCAAAACCGACCCGGAGGAGGCTTTTACTCCAAGTTTAGACCCCAAGGCTCAACATATAAATAGAGGGGCAGGGCTAGCACACGGGACACATCAGGATTTCCCAAGCCGTGTGCCGGCAACCCTAGCCCTCTAGTTCCTCCGTCATAATCTCCGTAGTGCTTGGCGAAGCCCTGCAGAGATTGTTCCTCACCACCATCACCACGCCGTCGTGCTGCTGGAACTCAACCACTACTTCACCATCGCTCGCTGGATCGAGGAGGTGAAGGCGTCATCAAGCCGTACGTGTGTTGAACGCGGAGGCGCCGTCCGTTCGGCGCTAGCTCGTGATCGGATCGAGGGACGACTTGCGATTTGCATCGCGGAGACGTTCGACTACATCAACCGCGTTTCTTAAACGCTTCCGCTTAGCGATCTACAAGGGTATGTAGATTCACTCTCCCTCTCGTAGATGCTCATCACCATGGATAGATCTTGTGTGTGCGTAGGAAAATTTTTGTTTCCCATGCAACGTTCCCCAACAGTGGCATCATGAGCTAGGTCTATGCGTAGATGAGATCTCGAGTAGAACACAAACGAGTTGTGGGCGTGGGTGTATACATATTGCTTGCCGTTACTAGTTGATATTTGATTCGGCGGTACTGTGAGATGAAGCGGCCCGGACCGACATTACGCGTACACTTACGCGAGACAGGTTCCTTCAACTAACATGTAACTTCGTTGCATAAAGATGGCTAGCGGGTGTCTGTCTCTCTCACTTTAGTTGAATCGATTTCAATGAAGAGGGTTCTTTTAGAAGATCAAAAAGCAATCACTACACCACGTTGTGGTTTTGCGTAGGTAAGAACGGTTCTTGCAAACCCGTAGCAGCCACGTAAAATTTGCAACAACAATTAGAGGACGTCTAACTTGTTTTTGCAGGGTATGATGTGATATGATATGGCCAATTACATGATGAGATATATGTGATGTATGAGATGATCATGTTTTGTATAGAATATCACGACTTGCATGTCGATGAGTACGGCAACTGGCAGGAGCCATAGAGTTGTCTTTAATTATTGTATGACCTGCGTGTCAATCATTAAGCGCTATGTAATGCTTTACTTTATCGCTAAACGTTAGCAATAGTCGTGGAAGCAACAGTCGGCGCGACAACCTTATGGCGACACGTTGATGGAGATCAAGATGATGGAGATCATGGTGTCATGCCGGTGACGATGGAGATCATGCCGGTGCTTTGGAGATGGAGATCAAAAGCACAAGTTCATGGCCATATCATGTCACTTATGATTTGCATGTGATGTTAATCCTTTTATGCATCTTATTTTGCTTAGGACGACGGTAGCATTATAAGGTGATCCCTCACTTAAATTTCAAGATAAATTGTGTTCTCCCCAAGTGTGCACCGTTGCGAAAGTTCGTCGTTTCGAGACATGCCGTGATGATCGGGTGTGATAGACTCTACGTTCGCATACAACGGGTGCAAGCCATGTTGCACGTGCGGAACACTCGGGTTAAACTTGACGAGCCTAGCATGTACAGACATGGCCTCGGAACACAAGAGACCGAAAGGTCGAACATGAGTCATATAGTAGATATGATCAACATGAAGATGTTCACCATTGAAACCACCTCAACTCACGTGATGATCGGACTTGAGTTGGTGGATTTGGATCATGTTACACTCGAATGACCGGAGGGATGTCAATTTGAGTGGGAGTTTTTAAGTAATATGATTAACTAAACTCATTATCTAGAACAATAGTCTAAGTTGTCTTTGCTATATTTATGTTGTAGATCATGGCTCGCGCAGTAGCACCCCTGAATTTTAATACGTTCCTAGAGAAAGCTAAGTTGAAAGATGATGGAAGTAACTTTGTGGACTGGGCCCGTAATCTAAGGATTATCCTTACGGCTTCCCAGAAGGCTTATGTCCTTGATGCACCGCTTGGTGATCCACCCGCTCCAGTTGAGTCTCTAGACGTTGTGAACGCCTGGCAGGCTCGTTCTGATGATTACTCAATAGTTCAATGTGCAATGTTGTATGGCTTAGAACCGGGACTTCAAAGACGTTTTGAACGTCATGGAGCATATGAGATGTTCCAGGAATTGAAGTTTATCTTTCAGAAGAATGCCCGGATCGAGAGATATGAGATCTCCGATAAGTTCTATGCTTGCAAGATGGAGGAGAACAGGTCTATCAGTGATCACGTGCTCATAATGTCTGGGTACTCCACCCGTCTGGCTGAGTTAGGGATGCCCCTTCCGCCAGAGGCTATCACTGACAGAGTTCTTCAATCATTGCCACCTAGCTACAAGAGCTTCGTGTTGAACTATAACATGCACGGGATGAACAAGTCAGTCGCCGAGCTGTTTGCGATGCTGAAAGCCGCTGAGTCTGAAATTCAGAAGGAGCATCAAGTGTTGATGGTCAATAAAACCACTAGTTTCAAGAAAAATGGCAAGGGTAAGAAGGGTAACTCCAAGCAGAGTGGCAAAGCAGTTGCTCCTCTCGTGAAGAAACCCAAGGCTGGACCCAAACCAGAAACTGTGTGTTTTCATTGCAAGGGAACTGGACACTGGAAGCGGAATTGCCCCAAGTATTTGGCTGACAAGAAGGCGGCCAACAACAAACAAGGTATATATGATATACATGTTATTGATGTGTACCTTACCAACTCTCGTTGTAGTGCCTGGGTATTTGATACCGGTGCGGTTGCTCATATTTGCAACTCAAAACAGGAACTGCGGAATAGACGGAGGCTGGCAAAGGACGAAGTGACGATGCGCGTGGGAAATGGTTCCAAGGTTGATGTGATCGCCGTCGGCACGCTCGCTCTTCGATTACCGTCGGGATTAGTGATGAACCTAAATAAGTGTTATTTGGTGCCTGCGTTAAGCATGAACATTATATCTGGATCTTGTTTATTGCGAGACGGTTACTCATTTAAATCAGAGAATAATGGTTGTTCTATTTATATGAGTAATATCTTTTATGGTCATGCACCCAATGTGAGGGGTTTATTCTTATTGAATCTCGATAGTAATGATACACATGTTCATAACATTGATGCCAAAAGATGTAGAATTGATAATGATAATACCACTTTCTTGTGGCACTGCCGTTTAGGTCATATTGGCGTAAAACGCATGAAGAAGCTCCATGCTGATGGACTTTTGGAGTCACTTGATTTTGAATCACTTGACACATGTGAGCCATGCCTCATGGGCAAGATGACTAAAACTCCGTTCTCTGGAACAATGGAACGGGCAAGTAACTTATTGGAAATCATACATACTGATGTGTGCGGTCCGATGAGCATTGAGGCGCGTGGTGGTTATCGTTACTTTCTCACCTTCACTGATGACTTAAGTAGATATGGGTATATTTACTTAATGAAACACAAGTCTGAAACATTTGAAAAGTTCAAACAATTTCAGAGTGAAGTTGAGAATCATCGTAACAAGAAGATTAAATTCCTACGATCTGATCGAGGAGGAGAATATCTGAGTTATGAGTTTGGCAGTCACTTAAGACAGTGTGGAATTGTTTCACAATTAACACCGCCTGGAACACCACAGCGTAATGGTGTGTCCGAACGTCGTAATCGAACCTTATTGGATATGGTGCGATCTATGATGTCTCTTGCCGATTTGCCACTATCGTTTTGGGGTTATGCATTAGAGACAGCTGCATTCACTTTAAATAGGGCACCATCGAAATCCGTTGAGACAACGCCATATGAACTTTGGTTTAACAAGAAGCCAAAGCTGTCGTTTCTTAAAGTTTGGGGATGTGATGCTTATGTCAAAAAGCTTCAGCCTGAAAAGCTGGAACCCAAAGCGGAGAAATGCGTCTTCATAGGATACCCAAAAGAGACAGTTGGGTATACCTTCTACCTCAGATCCGAAGGCAAAGTGTTTGTCGCTAAAAACGGAACATTTCTTGAGAAAGATTTTCTCTCGAAAGAATTGAGTGGGAGGAAGATAGAACTTGATGAGGTTGTTGAACCTTTACTTCAACCTGAGAGTAGCGCAGCGCAGAAAGTTGTTTCTGTGGAGCCTACATTAGCTGAAGAGGAAGTTAATGATGATGATCATGAAGCTTTGGATCAAGTTGCTATCGAACCTCGTAGGTCGACAAGGACGCGTACTGCTCCCGAGTGGTACGGCAACCCTGTCTTAGACATCATGTTGTTAGACAACGATGAACCTACGAGCTATGGAGAAGCGATGATGAGCCCGGATTCCGAGAAGTGGTTAGAGGCCATGAAATCCGAGATGGGATCCATGTATGAAAACAAAGTATGGACTTTGGAAGTATTACCTGAAGGGCGTAAGGCCATTCAGAACAAATGGATCTTTAAGAGGAAGACGGACGCGGACGGTAATGTCACCGTCTATAAAGCTCGACTTGTGGCAAAGGGTTTTTCACAAGTTCAAGGAGTTGACTACGATGAGACCTTCTCACCCGTAGCGATGCTTAAGTCCGTCAGAATCATGTTAGCAATAGCTGCCTTTTTCGATTATGAAATTTGGCAGATGGATGTCAAAACAGCGTTCCTTAACGGTTACCTTAAGGAAGAGTTGTATATGATGCAACCAGAAGGTTTTGTCGATCCAGAGAATGCTGACAAAGTTTGCAAACTCCAGCGATCCATTTATGGACTGGTGCAAGCATCTCGGAGTTGGAATCTTCGTTTTGATGAGGTGATCAAAGCGTTCGAGTTTATACAAGTTTACGGAGAAGCTTGTATTTACAAGAAAGTGAGTGGGAGCTCTATAGCGTTTCTAATATTATATGTGGATGACATATTGCTGATTGGAAACAATATAGAAATGCTGGAAAGTGTAAAGGAATATTTGAACAAGAGTTTTTCAATGAAGGACCTAGGAGAAGCTGCTTTCATATTAGGCATCAAGATCTATAGAGATAGATCAAGACGTTTAATAGGACTTTCACAAAGCACATACCTTGATAAGATTTTGAAGAAGTTCAAAATGGATCAGTCCAAGAAGGGGTTCTTGCCTGTTTTGCAAGGTGTGAAGTTGAGTAAGACTCAATGCCCAGTGACTGCAGGAGATAGAGAAAAGATGAGTGTCATCCCCTATGCTTCAGCCATAGGCTCTATCATGTATGCAATGCTGTGCACAAGACCCGATGTCAGCCTTGCCATAAGTATGGTCGGAAGGTTTCAAAGTGATCCAGGAATGGAACACTGGACGGCGGTCAAGAATATCCTGAAGTACCTGAAAAGGACTAAGGACATGTTTCTCGTTTATGGAGGTGATCAAGAGCTCGTCGTAAAGGGTTACGTCGATGCAAGCTTTGACACTGATCCGGATGACTCTAAGTCGCAAACCGGATACGTATTTATTCTTAATGGGGGTGCGGTTAGCTGGTGCAGTTCCAAGCAAAGCGTGGTAGCAGATTCTACATGCGAAGCGGAGTACATCGCTGCCTCGGAGGCGGCGAAGGAAGGTGTCTGGATGAAGGAGTTCATGACAGATCTTGGAGTAGTGCCTAGTGCGCTTAACCCAATGACTCTGTTTTGTGATAATACTGGTGCCATTGCTCTAGCCAAGGAACCAAGATTTCACAAGAGGACCAGACACATAAAACGACGTTTCAATTCCATCCGCGATTACATCAAGGAGGACGACATAAATATTTGCAAAGTACACACGGATCTAAATGTTGCAGATCCGATGACTAAACCTCTTCCAAGGGCTAAACATGAACAACACCAGAACTGCATAGGTGTTCGATTCATTACAATGTAAATCACATAGTGATGTGAACTAGATTATTGACTCTAGTGCAAGTGGGAGACTGTTGGAAATATGCCCTAGAGGCAATAATAAATTGGTTATTATTATATTTCCTTGTTCATGATAATCGTTTATTATCCATGCTATAATTGTATTGATTGGAAACTCAAATACATGTGTGGGTACATAGACAACACTGTGTCCCTAGTAAGCCTCTAGTTGACTAGCTTGTTGATCAAAGATGGTTAAGGTTTCCTAGCCATGGACATGAGATGTCATTTGATAACGGGATCACATCATTAGGAGAATGATGTGATGGACAAGACCCAAACTGTAAACGTAGCATTTGATCGTGTCAGTTTATTGCTATTGTTTTCTGCATGTCAAGTATCTGTTCCTTTGACCATGAGATCATGCAACTCACTGACACCGGAGGAATACCTTGTGTGTATCAAACGTCGCAACGTAACTGGGTGACTATAAAGGTGCTCTACAGGTATCTCCGAGGGTGTCTGTTGGGTTGGCATGGATCAAGACTGGGATTTGTTACTCCGTATGACGGAGAGGTATCTCAGGGCCCACTCGGTAATACAACATCACAATGAGCCTTGCAAGCAATGTGACTAAAGTGTTAGCCACGAGATCTTGTATTACGGAACGAGTAAAGAGACTTGCCGGTAACGAGATTGAACTAGGTATAGTGATACCGACGATCGAATCTCGGGCAAGTAACATACCGAAGAACAAAGGGAACAGCATACGGGATTAACTGAATCCTTGACATAGAGGTTCGACCGATAAAGATCTTCGTAGAATATGTAGGAGCCAATATGGGCATCCAGGTCCCGCTATTGGTTATTGGCCGTAGAGGTGTCTCGGTCATGTCTACATAGTTCTCGAACCCGCAGGGTCTACACACTTAACGTTTGGTGACGATTAGTATAATTGAGTTATTATGTTGGTGACCGAAAGTTGTTCGGAGTCCCGGATAAGATCCCGGACATGACGAGGATCTCCGGAATAGTCCGGAGGTAAAGATTGATATATGTGATAATAGTGTTTTGATCTCTGGAAGGGTTCCGGAGTTCACCGGAAGGGGTTCCGGATGTTTACCGAAGTGTTCGGGTGCAGCAACACTTTATATGAGCCAAAGGGATAAAGCCCACAAGGTATTGGAAAGTGCAAAAGTAGTTTTGCTGCCGCGTAAGCGGTACTACCGCTTGGTGAAGCGGTACTACCGCCGGAGCGGTACTACCGCTTGTGTGAAGCGGTACTACCGCCCGAGCGGTACTACCGCTTGTGTGAAGCGGTACTACCGCCCAAGCGGTACTACCGCTTGTGTGAAGCGGTACTACCGCTTGTGCGCGACTGTGCACGGTTCGGCAGGGATCCGAGTTGGACTCTTTCCCTGCGGGCCAAACCGACCTTGTGCGGGCAAAACCGACCCGGAGGAGGCTTTTACTCCAAGTTTAGACCCCAAGGCTCAACATATAAATAGAGGGGCAGGGCTAGCACACGGGACACATCAGGATTTCCCAAGCCGTGTGCCGGCAACCCTAGCCCTCTAGTTCCTCCGTCATAATCTCCGTAGTGCTTGGCGAAGCCCTGCAGAGATTGTTCCTCACCACCATCACCACGCCGTCGTGCTGCTGGAACTCAACCACTACTTCACCATCGCTCGCTGGATCGAGGAGGTGAAGGCGTCATCAAGCCGTACGTGTGTTGAACGCGGAGGCGCCGTCCGTTCGGCGCTAGCTCGTGATCGGATCGAGGGACGACTTGCGATTTGCATCGCGGAGACGTTCGACTACATCAACCGCGTTTCTTAAACGCTTCCGCTTAGCGATCTACAAGGGTATGTAGATTCACTCTCCCTCTCGTAGATGCTCATCACCATGGATAGATCTTGTGTGTGCGTAGGAAAATTTTTGTTTCCCATGCAACGTTCCCCAACAGATTAGGAGTAGGTCAATGGTTATGACTTACCTTTGGTTTACTTGCCAAGACATTGGCAATCTCCTGACTCTCAGATAGCCGAGTCAGAAGGGCTTCGTGAAGGCCGCCCAGATCGATGTCCTCTAGAGAAGAAAGATCCAGTTTATCTTTTCCTTTAGAGGACATGGCCTTACTGGGAGATTTGCCCAAGGCCGCTGAGGAATTGGCGGCGGTAGCTTCGGCGGCAGCAACAGTGCCTTTTTCAGAACTCGAGGAAGGTGGTATAATGGCGGCTTCTAGGAGCTGTGGTTCTAAAATTGATGGTGGGGTGTTGATATCCGGCTGCTGAGCAATACTGGAAGCCGGTGCTTCAATCGCCGTTACCAAAGAAATCTGGGCTTCTGGAGCAGAAGAAACATCAGGTAAAGGAGGATCATTGGCTTTTTCTCCTGAGTCTTTGGCCGGGTCTCCAGAACCTTTAGGTGGCGGAGATGAAACAGAAGTTGTGGGTTTTAATCTCTTAGAGGTAACCCTGCATTTTTCGACAAAGATTTTGATAAATATTAGCCTTTGTTTCATGCAAAAGGAATGGGAATAAGGGTGATCATGTGTTTACCCTGCTTTAACAACAAAAGTTGTGTCTGGCGATTCTGTGGCGTCATCATCGGAAGATGTGTCCTGATAGTCCGGATCTTCGGGATTAAGAGGTTGTTTAAACAGGCCGGCTTTGGGAAACAGAAGAGTCGGGCGGAGAAGTACCTCACGAGGGCGCTTATGAGAGTCGCCCGCATCGGCACCAGAGCCGCCAATATCAGTGCTAGAGCCGGCGCCGTCAACTTGGCGGAGATCGGCGTGCTGGGACATCTTCCATGAATAATTAGGATCCAGACGAGCAAAAGGATGAGAAAAAGGATATTTTCTCACTGCAATTCTGTTTTTTCTAGAATTACGGATGTTTGAGTCAGGCAGGGTCGAAGTTACCTCAGTTTCATCCTGGTCTTCTTCCTCTTCTTCGTCCTGGAAAAGTGCAGATTAAGGTTATCAGCAGAAGTTGCAGATGAAAACAGATTGATTTAAGTTATATACTTGCCTCTGACTCATCTTTAGAGGAGTCTAAAATGGATGGATCCACCTCTAAAGGATTGATGGTATCTTGTTTCTTCCGCTTAGAGCCGGCTTTTTTCACCGACTTCTGGCTTTTGGTGGCTATCTCTTTCACTATCGGTTTGGCTTGCCAGAAGGGGCTATCCGCCTGTGATTTATCAAAGGAAAAAGTCTCATGATACAGAAGTAAAGCAGAAATGTGAAGGTTTGTTTCAAGGCTTCTTACTGCTGGTGGCGGGTTAGCATCGGTGAAAGGCGCCAAACCAAATTCGCCGGTGTAGTTGCTTGATAAGTTAACAATAATTCTCATCTGTTTAATTACAGACGTCAAGGAAATGTCTGTAGCACTGATCCTTTGCGGATCTTCTAAGCCGGAATATTCATGCATCAGTTTACTCCGGAGGCTTAGTGGCTGAATCTTCTGTTAGGGCAAATTTCTCTCTGATGGTTTTGGTGATTGATGACAATGCTTTAGCGGACTAACCGTGTGCCTTGAGCATTTCAGATTTCATTAGGTGGCACGAGACGGTTTATTCCCCTCGGTGATAAAGAGCGAAGACGGTTATTCTCCGACGATTTCTTTTTGGTGGATTTGAGTCGTAGGGAACCAGTACTATTAAGAGGGGGTCCGCATTGGAAGGTATGGGTGGAATCAACACGTACACAAACCATATGCACCCACAAAGCCTTCCCGCAACATGGAGCATTCTTTCTATCTGCCTTTGGGCCATTTGAATTCACCCAAGCGGTAGTACCGCTTGGGACTGCGGTAGTACCGCTTGACACGGTACTACCGGATCTTCTACCGTGAATTCTACTGGCATCTTTTTTCGCTAAGCGGTAGTAAAGCGGTAGTAGAGCGGTAGTACCGCTTGACACGGTACTACCGCCCCTACTACCGTTGCACTACCGTATTTTCTTCTGGTATTATTTTTCCCTAAGCGGTAGTGGGGCGGTAGTAGAGCGGTAGTACCGCTTGCTGCGGTACTGCCGCTCCAGTACTACCCTGCTACCTCTGTTTCCTCTGTCCTGCGATTTCTTAAGCGGTAGTACCGCTGCGATGAGCGGTAGTACCGCTTGGAGCGGTTCTACCGCTCCTGTTTTCTGTTACTCGCACGGGACAACGGGAACTACCGCACAAGCGGTAGTACCGCTCCTAGGAGCGGTAGTACCGCTTGAGTGCGGGCTGGGGGAAGATAACGGTTGGATTTGTCCCACCTATAAATAGTGGGTCTTCTTCCCCAAGTGGACTTACCTCTTTTCCTCCTATGCTCCATTGTTGCTCCAAAGCTCAAAAGTGCCCGATCTCTCTCCCTAGCCAATAGACCTTGGTGATTTGCTAGGGTTTGGAGGAGAGGGCCCCGATCTACACTCCCACCAAGAGACATTTTGATTCCACCCACTAATCCTTTGTGGATCTTGTTACTCTTGGGTGTTTGAGCACCCTAGACGGTTGAGGTCACCTCGGAGCCACATTCCATTGTGGTGAAGCTCCGTGGTTGTGTTGGGAGCCTCCAATTAAGTTGTGGAGATTGCCCCAACCTTGTTTGTAAAGGTCCGGTTGCCGCCTTCAAGGGCACCACTAGTGGATTCACGGCACCTCGCATTGTGTGAGGGCGTGAGGAGAATACGGTGGCCTTAGTGGCTTCTTGGGGAGCATTGTGCCTCCACACCGCTCCAACGGAGACGTACTTCCTCTCAAAGGGAAGGAACTTCGGTAACACATCCTCGTCTTCACCGAATCCACTTGTGGTTATCTCTTACCTTTACTTTGTGCTTGCTACTTGTATTGTATCCTCTTACTTGCTTGTGTTGTATTTGTTAGCATCATATAGGTTGCTCACTTAGTTGCATATCTAGACAACCTATTTTGTTGCTAACCCTAATTTGTTAAGAAAAGCTAAAAATTGGTAGTTGCCTATTCACCCCCCCCCCCTCTAGTCAACCATATCGATCCTTTCAATTGGTATCAGAGCCTCGTCTCTTTATTAAGGGTTTCACCACCCGAAGAGTATGGCTGACGACGGGGAGCGTGTTGGGAATGTTCCCGAGGCCGTGGAGTTGACCACGGTCACTATAGACGTTTTGAATGAAGCTATGGCTTCACTAAAGACGTCTATGACGGCCGAGGTTAAGTCCATGATGAAAGAGCTCCTTGAGGGGTTGAAGTCTCCTCCCGATCCGTTGCTTGTGGTTAATCCCGCCGCATCGGCATCGGAGGCCAATTCCGGCAAGGAAACGGCTAAAGACACTCATATATCTTCCCCTCATGGTAAGAATGGGACGGGAACACACACCTCGGTTCCCCCTCCCCCAGTCTATGGAGGACCGGTCCCCTCGCCTCATATAAACAATCATGGTCCTCCTCCTAAGCTTGATTTGACTAACTTCGCTAATTGGGTGTTTCGTATCAAGTCTCATTTGAATTATTGCTCAACTCAACTTTGGAGAATCATTGAACAAGGCTATTATCCGCATGACCCAAGCAACTTGTCCCCAAGAGAAGAAGTGGACAACCAACTCAATGCATCCGCCTTGTTCATTCTTCAAGCCGCCATGCCTCTCGAAGAGCTTCCTCATTTGCGCCCATTCACTCTTGCCAAAGATGCATGGGAGCATATCAATTCATTGTACAAGGGAAGCTCGAGCATTCAACGCTCCAACTTTGAGGTTATTCTTGATGAGGCCGATGAGTTTGTTATGAATGAAGATGAAGATCCTCGTGAGCTTTACCGGAGATTGACTACTCTTGCGGTCTCACTCCGAGATCACGGGAGCAAGGACACGGATGACAATTGGATCAAGCGCAAATTCCTCAAGGCCATTATGCCTTACAACAAGAGCATGTCCTCCGTGATTCGTCAAAGACCGGACTTCCACACCTTGTCCTCCAGTGATGTGTTGGATGAGTTTGTTGCTATGAACATTTTGAACAAGACTGCCGACAACGCACTTGCTCGTGTTCAACGCTCAAAGAAGCCCAACCTTGCTTTGAAGGCCAAGGTAGTTCATGAAGAGGAAGAAGAAGAAGAATATGAGGATGAAGATTGTCCCGAAGATACCAAATACGCTTACCACGAGCACATGGCTCTTGCGTCAAGACAATTTTGGGGCAACAAAAGAAACTCCAAGCCCAACTTTTCAAGAAACAAGACTAATGGCTCTAAAGGCAAAAGTCAACGTGTGAGGACTTGCTACAACTGTGGTAATGTGAGTCACTTCGTCGCCGATTGCCCGTATGAGAATAGGGAGGAAAATGGTGGCAAGCTCATCCGTAAAGACAAGGGCAAGTCCTTCCCAAGCAAAAACAAGTTCACCAAGAAGGTGCCTCAAAAGAGTTTGGTGGTGCAAGAAGAGTACGACTCCGATGATGATGAAGATGCAAATGGTGAAGGGGTTGCTACGGCCTCCGTCGCCATCGCCACCTCTCCATCACCAAAGGTGTCCCTCTTCGACTCCCCCAACGATAACTCCATCATCACCCACAAGTGCCTCATGGCCAAGGCCACCAACAAGGTAACCTCCAACATCAAAACTAGCATTTCTTCCACTCCTTCTTTGATGAATTGTGAGGAAGAAAGTGAGGAGGCAAAGGTGGAAGAAAATGAATTTGACAAGTTCATGGCCAAGCTCAAAGGTGAGACCAAGAAGCACTTTGTGGCTCTCTTGGAACAATTAGGTGAGGCAAATGAAATCATAGATTCTCATGAAGAGACAATCTCCAAGTTGGAAGGGCATAGTAGAGATTATGCCGATGAGATTGCCGATCTTTCTATTGCTCTTGAGGAAGAGCAAGGTCATAGAGTGGCTCTTGAGGAGACACACAATCTAGATCTTGCTAAATTAAAGAAAGATCGTGATCATGCTCAAGTTCTTGTTAATATGCTTAAAAATGAGAAAGCCGAACTTGGGGTTGGCCATGCTAGACTCGAAGAGGAGTTTGACTTACTTGACAAGGCTCACAAGGCCTTGAAAAGTGCTCATGCTACACTCAAGGAGTCTCATGATCAACTCCAAGTGAAGCTAACTAAAGAAATTGCCACGTGTCCTCCTTTTGTTCTAATTGATAATGCTCGTGCAACTAACCCTTGTTGTGAGCATGCACACCTTGTTGAGGAGAATGCCAAGTTGAAAGAGCAACTCGAGAAAGGCCTTGTGTCGTGCATACAAGGTGAGAAAAACCTCAACGAACTTTTGAGCAATCAAAAGGAAGTTGTGGCCAAGGAGGGGCTTGGATTTGCACCCAAGTCGAAGAAGAAGAAGTCAAACAAGAAAAGCAAGACCAAGCAAGCTCTCCCTCTCAAAGAAACATTTGTGAAAGAGGGAGAGGGTGCTCCTAAGAAGAAGAAGAACGAGGCGGTGGGTGGTAATGTCAAAAGGGGCAAGATCACCCATCCCAACAAAGCCGGCGATTTTAACCCTTCTTATGTTTTATGCCGTGCTAGTGATGGGCATGTTTATGCCAAATTTGTTGGTTCTTCTTATGAGTACATTGAATGGTCTATTTGGGTTCCTAAGATCCTTGTTACTAACATGAAAGGACCCATTCAAGAATGGGTACCTAAAACCAAGCATTAATCTTATGTAGGAGTTTGCTTCCGGTGGAGTGTCATGGTTGCTTGATAGTGGAGCGACAAATCATATGACCGGAAGCAAGGACTTGGTGGTGGACGTTCAAGCAAGTTCATCTATGCCCACCCATGTTCAATATGGTGATGCCTCGATGTCAAAGGTATTGGGTCTCGGCAAGGTGGTCATCTCACCGGACTTGTCCATTGAGAAGGTCATGCTTGTTGAGAGCCTTGCATACAATTTACTTTCCGTTCG
Organism: Elymus sibiricus; assembly: GCA_039707655.1. Taxonomy (NCBI): domain Eukaryota; kingdom Viridiplantae; phylum Streptophyta; class Magnoliopsida; order Poales; family Poaceae; genus Elymus; species Elymus sibiricus. The sequence goes on from CM077669.1 coordinate 129,802,526, forward strand.
TCAACTTGCTATTATGGGCTTTGCAACGTTCTTTGATATTGATACCGTGGCCCTTTTGTGGAGCAAGACTCTTAAAGTAGCTTTTGTTGGGCATGTCGAGAACGGTCTCTATGTGGTTAACTTCTCGGAGCGACCCACTAAGACCGCGACTTGTCTAATGGCTAAAGTTGACGTGGGATGGCTTTGGCATCGCCGTTTAGCCCACGTCAATATGAGATCTTTGCAAAGTCTCCTCAAAGGGGACCACGTCCGAGGACTAACAAATGTGAGCTTTGCCAAAGACCGTGCTTGCAGTGCTTGTATCGAAGGAAAGCTACATGAGACGGCTCACCGACCCACGACTATCATCTACTCGAAGAGGCCCTTGGAGCTCCTTCACATGGATCTCTTTGGACCGCCATCCTTTGATAGTCTTGGGGGAAGAAAGTATTGCTTGGTGATTGTGGATGATTATTCAAGATACACTTGGGTATATTTCTTCAAGAGGAAGAGCGAGACCCAACAAACCGTGATCGACTTTGCAAATGAAGCTCAACGTCAGCATGATGCAAAGATATTGATCATTAGAAGCGACAACGGCACCGAGTTCAAGAACTACACCTTGGATGAGTTTCTTAGTGATGAGGGGATCAAGCATCAATATTCCGCACCATATACCCCTCAACAAAACGGTGTAGCGGAGAGGAAGAACCGGACGTTGATGGACGCGGCAAGAACCATGATGGCGGAGTTCAAGTCTCCATACAACTTTTGGGCCGAAGCCATCAACACCGCTTGTCATGCATCCAATCGGCTCTACCTTCGCAAAGGCTTGAACAAGACTCCATATGAAATACTTACCGGCAACAAGCCCAACCTCAAATACTTCCGGGTGTTCGGTTGTAAGTGTTTCATTCTCAAGAAAGGTGTTCGCTTGTCTAAATTTGATTCTAGAGCTCAAGAGGGCATATTTGTTGGTTATGCTACAAACTCTCATGCTTACCGTGTTCTAAACAAGTCCAATGGACTCATTGAGGAGACGTGTAACGTGGAGTTTGACGAGAATAATGGCTCCCAAGTGGAGCAAAGTGGTCTTTGTGATGTAGGTGATGAAATTCCTCCTCAAGCCATAAGAAGAATGGGTGTGGGCCAAATCCTACCCATTGAGGAACCCCTTGTGGTGGAAGGAGAAGGACAATGTTCTACGCAAGTGGAACCATCACCGACACATGACCCACACGCTTCCGAAGAACAAACTGAAGGCCCTCAACCAAGTGATCAAGATCAAGGGCAAGATCAACCTCAAGATGATAGTGATGCACCAAATGATGCCCAAGATCAAGATCACAACACAGAGCAAGTTCAAGATGATGCTCGAGATGATCCTCCTCAAGTGACTCCGGAGGAGCTATTGGAGCGTCGTGCCGCCAAGATTGCTTCCAAACTCGAGAAAAAGGGACATATCCTGGAAAATGTCTATGGAAGCTTAAAGAAAGGGGTAACCACTCGTAAACAATTATCAAACTTTTGTGTGCATCACGCGTTTGTTTCGTATGTTGAACCCCAAAAGGTACATGAGGCGCTCGAGGACACGGATTGGCTTGAAGCCATGCATGATGAACTCAACAACTTCGAGCGCAACAAAGTGTGGACATTGGTGCCAAGGCCAACGGAGAATCATAATGTCATTGGAACCAAATGGATCTTCAAGAACAAGCAAGATACGAACGGTGTTGTCACTCGAAACAAGGCAAGATTGGTGGCACAAGGCTACTCCCAAGTCGAGGGTATCGACTACGGTGAAACCTTTGCTCCCGTTGCTCGTCTTGAATCTATTCGTATGTTGCTTGCATATGCTTCTCATCATGATTTTAAATTACAACAAATGGATGTGAAGAGTGCATTTCTTAATGGTCCTCTTAATGAGTTGGTGTATGTCAAACAACCCCCGGGGTTCAAGGATCCCAAGTTCCCCAATCATGTATATAAGCTCGATAAGGCACTCTATGGCCTTAAACAAGCCCCACGTGCGTGGTATGAGCACCTTACCGAGTTGTTGCAAGATCGTGGGTTTGAAATTGGGAAAATCGATCCCACTCTTTTTACTAAGAAGGTTAAAGGGGATTTGTTCATATGCCAACTATATGTTGATGATACTATCTTTGGTTCTCCTAACAAAGCTTTCAATGATGAGTTTGCCGCACTAATGACCGAGAAATTTGAGATGTCTATGATGGGAGAGTTGAAGTTCTTTCTTGGATTCGAAGTCAAGCAAACAAGAGAAGGAACCTTCATCAACCAAGCCAAATACACCCAAGACATGCTCAAGAGATTCAAGTTAAATGATGTCAAGCCGGCCAAGACTCCAATGCCCACCAAGTGCCAACTTGACATAGATCCCAATGGTAAAGCGGTGGATCAAAAGGTATATCGTTCAATGATTGGATCCTTGCTTTACCTTTGTGCATCTAGACCGGATATCATGTTGAGTGTGGGAATATGTGCACGGTTTCAAGCCGCGCCTAAGGAAAGTCACTATGTGGCCGTCAAGCGAATCTTTCGATATTTGACTCATACCCCAAACTTTGGCTTATGGTACCCCAAAGGAGCAAGCTTTGATCTCATGGGTTATTCGGATTCGGATTGGGCGGGAGACCGTGTGGATAGGAGGTCAACTTCCGGAGGGTGTCAATTCCTTGGTCGCTCTTTGGTGAGTTGGTCTTCGAAGAAACAGAATTGTGTGTCTCTCTCCACCACCGAGGCCGAGTATGTAGCTGCCGCAAGTTGTTGTGCTCAGTTGCTTTGGATGAGGCAAACTTTAAAGGATTACGGTGTCATTTGTGACAAAGTGCCTCTTTTCTGTGACAATGAAAGTGCGATTGCAATCTCCTACAACCCGGTGCAACATAGCAAGACGAAGCACATTGAGATTCGTCATCATTTCATTCGGGATCACGTCAAGCGAGGGGAGATTGATATTATTCATCTTAGCACTCAAGAGCAACTAGCGGATATTTTCACGAAGCCATTGGATGAAGCAAGATTTCGCGAGTTAAGGCATGAGCTAAATATCATTGATTCGAGCAACGTGGCTTGATCCTCGTCACATCCCACCACACTCATCATGTTTATCTTGTTCTAGATGTAGGCATGGATTTAGGGGGAGTGTTGTTCTCTCAATGAACTCTCCCTCCCCCTATTATGCCAAAATTAATCAAAATCTTTCACATTAGCCATTCATGATGGTACTTGTGCTTCAAAGATGAGTTTTGGTCTTGGGCCCAAGGTTAAAATCTTCGCGGTGCCAAACCATTCGACTCGAACAAAGGTGGCTTCGGCCACCGACCCTCTCTTTTGGAGGGTTTTGGCTTTCTTGTAATTCTCGTTGCTTTTTCTAGTCTTTTTGGGTTTCGTTGTGTTTTGGTTCACTCCTCGGTTGCTTTTCATTTTATTGGCTTTTAAACCTTGGAGTGTCCATTCCCATTTGCTGGTTTTCGAGTCTCCAACCCAAGCCCATCTCATCTCAAAACATCTTATAATTGCATAAGCCACCACTCCAAATTTGATCTTGGCTGTTTTCTGAGCTGCAAGCGGTACTACCGCTGTTAATGGACGGTACTACCGCTTCCAGCGGTACTACCTCCCGATAGCACGGTACTACCGCTGAGAGCGGCACTACCGGCCTCCTGCTGGTTTTCGTGCCGAAGCGGTACTACCGCGCTCCTGAGCGGTACTACCGCTTAGAGGGTCGTGGGAAGGGTTATGTGGGGGGGGGGGAGTTACCTCCCCATACCCCTTCGTCTCTTCCTCCCCACGCCTCTCTCTCTCTCTGCAGCGAAGAACAGCCGCGGCGGCCGCCTCCGGTACGCCGTTTCCGCGCCATCTTCCTCGATTCTGACCGGTGGAGTCGATCCCCACCACTCCCTCGTGCAATGGACGCCGGTATTGCCCTCGTTTCTCGTTCCTATGGTTCTATCTTTTGAATCTAGGCTCTAGGGCAATGCTTGGTGAAAAACCAATCTTAGGCAAGATTGTGGCATGAGTAGGACGAGGCTTGATTGCTAGATAGGAGGTTAGGTGCTTTTTGTGACAATTTCGAAGATTTGGGTCTCCGGTACTACCGGATCTGGCACGGATGTGCGCCTGTGCAGACCACGGTACTACCGCTCGGTCAGAAGCGGTACTACCGCTCCAGCGGTACTACCGCCCTCTGACCAGCGGTACTACCGCTTGTCTCACAGGCGGTACTACCGCTTACAGGAACGGTACTACCGTTTGAGATCCATTTCTTCTAAATTGTTACAACTAGTTCCTCTCTCTCGCTCTTATTTCTTGGCTTATGCATTGTCTTTACACCTGCTTTCCCTTGTGTTTGTGTGTGTCTGGTTCAGGTGGTAGTAGCTCCGCTCCTCATGCAGCTCGTCGCAAGAATCCAAAGCGTGCACGCACTCAGTATCCTCAGCAAGCTTTTACCACGAGTGATGAAGAAGATGCTCCTCCAGCTCCTACCAGAAGGATGAGCAAGAAGTCTGTTGCCAAGAAGCAGAAAGAGAAGGCCAAGTCTGTGTCAGAAATGAACGCCAATGAGTATTGGGCTTACCGTTCGGTCAATCCCTACACTCGCCCTCAAGACCCTGCTTTGGTGATGCGCCCGTTCTGGAACAGAGATCAAGCTGCTGCATATCATGATGTGATCAAGGGGAAGAAAAACACTTTTGTCAAGACCAAGTCCATTGACATTGAGCACATGAGGTCTGACATGGCTTACTTTGGTGAGGCTCTGGCACTCTGTGAGCAGTTCGACATCGTGAAGATCATGACTTTCAACAACGATTTCGATCCGGAGTTGGTGGCGCAATTCTTTGCCACCGTGCACTTTGGGACCAACAATGCCAGGACCCTCACCTGGATGACACATGGTAGGCAGCTGCAGTCTACCTGGAAGGCTTTCATGAACAGCCTTGGCTACGGAGATGATGGCATCGACAACTCTCTTGGGCTTCGCCCCCACTTGAAGTCGTCTCCCTCCAACAAGGACAAGCTTCTGCCGTACATGCACTTCAGGAGGACTGGCAGGGGAGAAACAAAGGAGCTGATTCCGTTTCTAGACATTCTGCATCGCATTCTCCGGAACACTCTTTTCCCTCGTGTTGGGAACTTCGACATGGTACATGGGTATTTGGTTGACATGTTGGTCATGTGCCAGAAGGAGAAGGGCAAGACGTGTGTGCTGGATGTGTCACATGTCATGTGGAGTGAGCTTCGCTCGGCTGCTTATGGGCGGAAGGTACCCATCTATGCTCCCATGATTTTCAAGCTGATTGTGGATACCTGGCAGAGGATGTTTCCTACTGACAACCTTGAGACCGGTCCTCTAGTGTCTCATGATGTTACCAAGCTGAGGCAGAAGGAGCACTGGGGTGCAGTTCCAGAGGTGGAGATTCCGGGTGCTGACTCCGGAGACAGTGATGAGCCTGAGTATGTTCCTCCTTCAGAGCAGCCATCTTGGGCTGCTAAGCTCAAGAGGAAGGTAAAGAAGTTGTTCTGCTTCCAGTCTGATCTCCAGCACCGCATGTATCAGGCCCATGTCAGGGAGAAGATGGATCGCCGCCGCCAGATCTTGATGATGAGGAAGCTTGAGATTGATGCTCCCAGCGGTTCTGAGAAGACCATCACGCCTGAGGACAGATGGATCTCCGAGCACGGCACGTGGACTGAGTCAGACGATGATGTTGGCACCTCTGCTCCGTCTGCTGCTACGAGGGGCCAGCGTGATGCTACACGCCGACGGACTGAGGAGATCGTCGAGGAGTCTGAGGACGACAGTGATGATGATGGCAGTGATGATGACAGGACTGAGGACTCCACGGAGGAGGCTGCGGAGTAGGGCTACCACCTCGGGTCGCTTTAGTTACTCTTTGCCTTTTTGGCGTCTCGATGCCAAAGGGGGAGAGAGTCTAGGACCGGGGATTTGCATGGGTTGCCGAGTCACAAGCTCGTTTTTTCATTTGCCATATTTTTCGCTTGTGAACTCCTTTATCTTAGTTGCTTTCGTGTGAGACTTGGAAACTTTATTTGTATGGTGTAAGACATACACTTATCTCGTTGCTATCATCTTATGTCTTTATTCTAGTATGTGGAGCTATGTTATATTGTCGCCCTATTGTCTTCATGCTCGCATGCTTATACTTGCTTCTATGATTAAAGTTTATATTATGTTTGTTGCAAGTATTGCCTTGTCTATGAAATATAGGGGGAGTGTTGATCCTATATGTGTGTGCTTTGCATTCCAAAAGCATATTTAAATAGTGCACACATCTAGGGGGAGCTCATCTATATTTTGTAGAGTTTCGGTTTGCATTGTATTATTTGATATCTCCTATGCAAATCTGGTGTTGTCATCAATCCACCAAAAAGGGGGAGATTGTTAGGGCAAATTTCTCTCTGATGGTTTTGGTGATTGATGACAATGCTTTAGCGGACTAACCGTGTGCCTTGAGCATTTCAGATTTCATTAGGTGGCACGAGACGGTTTATTCCCCTCGGTGATAAAGAGCGAAGACGGTTATTCTCCGACGATTTCTTTTTGGTGGATTTGAGTCGTAGGGAACCAGTACTATTAAGAGGGGGTCCGCATTGGAAGGTATGGGTGGAATCAACACGTACACAAACCATATGCACCCACAAAGCCTTCCCGCAACATGGAGCATTCTTTCTATCTGCCTTTGGGCCATTTGAATTCACCCAAGCGGTAGTACCGCTTGGGACTGCGGTAGTACCGCTTGACACGGTACTACCGGATCTTCTACCGTGAATTCTACTAGCATCTTTTTTCGCTAAGCGGTAGTAAAGCGGTAGTAGAGCGGTAGTACCGCTTGACACGGTACTACCGCCCCTACTACCGTTGCACTACCGTATTTTCTTCTGGTATTATTTTTCCCTAAGCGGTAGTGGGGCGGTAGTAGAGCGGTAGTACCGCTTGCTGCGGTACTGCCGCTCCAGTACTACCCTGCTACCTCTGTTTCCTCTGTCCTGCGATTTCTTAAGCGGTAGTACCGCTGCGATGAGCGGTAGTACCGCTTGGAGCGGTTCTACCGCTCCTGTTTTCTGTTACTCGCACGGGACAACGGGAACTACCGCACAAGCGGTAGTACCGCTCCTAGGAGCGGTAGTACCGCTTGAGTGCGGGCTGGGGGAAGATAACGGTTGGATTTGTCCCACCTATAAATAGTGGGTCTTCTTCCCCAAGTGGACTTACCTCTTTTCCTCCTATGCTCCATTGTTGCTCCAAAGCTCAAAAGTGCCCGATCTCTCTCCCTAGCCAATAGACCTTGGTGATTTGCTAGGGTTTGGAGGAGAGGGCCCCGATCTACACTCCCACCAAGAGACATTTTGATTCCACCCACTAATCCTTTGTGGATCTTGTTACTCTTGGGTGTTTGAGCACCCTAGACGGTTGAGGTCACCTCAGAGCCACATTCCATTGTGGTGAAGCTCCGTGGTTGTGTTGGGAGCCTCCAATTAAGTTGTGGAGATTGCCCCAACCTTGTTTGTAAAGGTCCGGTTGCCGCCTTCAAGGGCACCACTAGTGGATTCACGGCACCTCGCATTGTGTGAGGGCGTGAGGAGAATACGGTGGCCTTAGTGGCTTCTTGGGGAGCATTGTGCCTCCACACCGCTCCAACGGAGACGTACTTCCTCTCAAAGGGAAGGAACTTCAGTAACACATCCTCGTCTTCACCGAATCCACTTGTGGTTATCTCTTACCTTTACTTTGTGCTTGCTACTTGTATTGTATCCTCTTACTTGCTTGTGTTGTATTTGTTAGCATCATATAGGTTGCTCACTTAGTTGCATATCTAGACAACCTATTTTGTTGCTAACCCTAATTTGTTAAGAAAAGCTAAAAATTGGTAGTTGCCTATTCACCCCCCCCCCCTCTAGTCAACCATATCGATCCTTTCATCTTCCATGACAGCCAGCAACGGATTAAATCGGTTCCTTCAAGGCTGTTGGCGGCTAAGGCAGATATCTTATCCATCAAAGGTTTTAGCTCTGCCCGTTCCGCCGGTGTAGGCCTGGGAGGGTAGATCTTTGTATGATCCAGGCGCTTCGGCCTGAAACCCGGCAGTGGGTGTTCTCCATTAGGCGCAGTCGTTTTACAGTATATCCAAGTCTTACCCCAGCCCTTGGGATGGCTTAAAAGATCGGCTCCGGGAAAGATGACCCCTCGTCGCTTCTGAAAAGAGACGCCACCAAGTTCTTGATGACGGCCTTGGGCAGTTTCAGTTTGTTTGTTGACATAAAAGCATTCCCGAAACAGTAGAACTGTGGGTTCTACTTGAAGATAAGCTTCACATATCACCGCAAACTGGCTCAGGTTGACGATCGAATTGGGAGCAAGATCTTGTGGGTGCAGCTCATAAAAGTCTAGAAGGTTTCTAAAGAACTTAGAACCGGGTGGAGAAAACCCTCTCTCCACATGATCAAGGAATATAATGACTTCCCCTTCTCTAGGCGTTGGAGGACATTCGCCTTTTGGAAGTCGGCAGTTGGAAGCCCCATTCAAGAGACCTGTCTTTATAGCCTTTCGGAAAAAAATCTTTGGTGACTTCAGAAGGAACCCAATTGCATTCAATTGTTTTCTTTGGCATCCTAGTTAACAGAGTAAGGGGTTGAGTTAGCGGCTTTCAGCACAGATTAAGGGGGTATTACAGGAAATAAAAGACAGCAGTTTGATTATGTTTCTAGAATCTGAGACATGTGGTAGAAGAAATTGTCAAAAATACATGGCGGCTTTCATAAGCCGCCACAGGCGTGAACTATTCGAAGAGGTGCAAAATTTTACTAAGTCTACAACAACAGTTTTCTACTGAAGGAGATGAAATTTTGGATCAAAGAACTTATAAAAATAAGGAAAAGAGCAGTTCTTGCTACTGTTCGTCAAGCCGCAGCGAGTCAGCACAGATGGGTTTTTTCTCAGATCTATTTTAACGCAAGATTTGATTCCTGGTTTAAAGGGGACATTAACGGCGCCGTTTTTATACCGTGGAAGTACTAAGAAGTGGCCAGCGGCGGCAACCACAGAGAAGCCGAGGCGGAGCTCGAGCTGTAACAATGGCGGAACCCTAGGAGGAGGAGGATCGAGGAGTACCTGAAATCTGACGGAGACACGGCGCGGTTGCAGATGGCGACGGTGGCGCGTCGAGGTTGTGTCTCCCTCCGATGGCTGATGAGCTCGAGGTGCGGGATAAGATTGCGGTGGCTCGAGCAGTAAGAGGAGGAAGACGAAGGAGGAGATGGTAAATGGTAAAAATAATGACCCTAAGGGGTATTTATGAGGGGATGGAGCGCTGAAGTGTCGGGGGTGTAAGTTGTGGATCTACAGTAGCCCGACGCCCCGATTTTCGCGCCTAATGGATTCATTTGAGATATGGATGATGTCATGGAAAGATCCGTTTTAAAGATTCGATGACGTCACAAGGCGAGCAGGTTTTAAAGGAAAACTGTTAAAAAATATTCAGAAGAGGCGGTTTCTGCTGAGACTCGCCAAATGTCAAAGACAGGTTTATATAGGGACAAGGTTGTCCAGAACCAGTTCAAGTCAACCTGAGGGCTAATGTCAGGGAAATATCTTTCGGTGAGACCCGCCCGTTTAGGGCCGGGTTCTGGAGATCTTCATTGAAGATGGGTCAGGTGGGCCGGAGCGTCCTCCAGAGGCCCAGAAGGAGAGCCGCCCGAGGAGGGGCTGGCCCAAGACCCGCCGTGAGAGGCGGTATGTGCAAATCGCCTAGAAGTGTAACTTAGGAAACAAGTAAAGGGGAGTTGGGCTTGGATTGTTATCCTGACCCGGACTCTTATGTAAGCCCCGGACCTCGCCTGTATATAAGGGGGAGCCCCGGGGACAGAGGGGGCACGTTGAAACCTTTCGAGAGCTAGGGCTAGACAAGTTCAAAACCCTTGTAATCGAGATCTTCAATACATCTAGCAGGAGTAGGCTTTTACCTCCACGAGAGGGGCCGAACCTGGGTAAACCTTGCCTCCCGTGTTCCTCGTTTAACCCCTTCGATCTGCTACTTACGCGATGGCTTCGAGATCAAGTCCTATGAGGACATCTGCCGTGAAAATACCACGACAGGTAGGATGCTCAAACACTTAGGAGAAACCTTTAATCGGTCAATCTTCATGTGTTTTAGCGCTCCCACCGAAACATGCACATTCTTTCTAGTTACAATTCCAACATTATTTAAACAAGAGGAAATACGATAACCAGAAAAAGAAATGATTTGTTGCACGGTGTACCACTCGACGAGTCGAGGTTACGCTCCGCCTGGCGCTGCATTTTGGAGAGAGAGTTTTCATCTGTGGCCGAGGACCCATCAGCAGACGAGACGTGACGACCGCTGCGCCGGATGGGAGTAGTCGTTGTCTCGGTCGTGGTAGAATGACCCGTTGTCAAAGGTACCGGAGTAGACGAAGGCGAGTCCGGCAAGGCAGATGGCCCTTGGCCCCACTGATACAGCAGCTTTGGCGACAACACTGGGGGACGACCCGGGTTCCCAGGGCCGGTTGCGAGCTCGCGTGCGCAGGTGCACCCGTACATGCTTGGACCTATGATGCATGAGACCCAGCGGCCGGAGGGCCAATACATGCAGCTGCACCCGAGTTTGGAATGCCCATGCATGCACGCACAATGGGCGGTGGGCACGTACGTGCAGTTGCGCCCGAGCATGCAGGTACGTCCTGCTCGCTCGGTGAGAGCACATGCAGTACCTTGCTGCTGCGGATGGTGGCTCACTGGCTCGGTTGTGCAGGCTCCTCCGAGGCCACAGCGGAGCTTGACGGCGACGGCGGCGGCGGCGAAGAGTACCTAGTAGCTAGCTCTCGGTGCATGTTGGAAGATGTAGTCTGCATAGGGACGGAAGCGGTTGAACTTGAATCTTGAGTGGGATTTACAACCTCGGAGATTTTGTTCTTTGCTTTTTTTATTTGCACCACCATCCTTTGCTTCAGCATCACGGTCATGACCTCTGTCCATACTATTATCATGGTACTTCCACACAAGAGGAATAAAATCGGCCTGAGGTATATAGTCTCTGTTTTCAACCTGATAGCGAAAGGTATATCCGTCCAGCTTGACAAACACCTCCGCAGACGCACATTCCCCTCCCAATATCTCATCAGAGGAGAAAATATCCAACGAGCGCACCGCAACATGAATGCTAGCAATACCGTGACAACTCAAGGCATAAAGATCAACGTCTTGAGTGGCATCGATGACCGAACCAACAACCAAAAGTCCAAGAAAGTGCCGCGACGAGTGGGGGACGCCGCAAACATGAACCCAAACAGTCTTGAGAGAAACATAAGATGGGATATCTTCTACCCTCCACTATTTGAAAGAAATGTCAACATTGTGCGACTTGGTTCGAACCTCTATGTTTGCCATTCGGTGAAGCTCATTGAAGGAGGGGAACGACACGAAGACGCTAGAGGACGCGTTTGCTTCAGCACTGGGCAACGAAACAACGCGTGCTTGTAATTGTTGCAAATGTAGCAATAGTGCACCACTATACAGTTCTTTGACTGATGATCATTAGCCCGGCCCGACACTTGAAACAAAGCAATTTTTTCCTCTGTCCTCAGCTAACTTGTCCAGAAGAGTCGGCCCGAGGTACTGTCGACACAGGGTTTTGCAACACCGGTGCCACATGGGTGGCAATCGACGTCGGAAGGCCCGTGCTTGTCTGTGAAGAAGCTTTGTTGTCTCTTTTCTTCTTTTCCTTGTGGCGGACAGACGATGTCTCGGGGGCTTGCTGCATAGGTACCCCAAAGATGACCGGTGCCAGAGGAGAAGACGACGTAGCATCGTCCTGGCCGTCGGCCGAAACCAGCGAAGCGGCTTAGAGAACCCTGGGCACTCGCCATTGTCAGGTTGCGCGCCGGCTTGGCTGGTGGCGTTCCCAACGGTTGGCCTCCCTTGGGTGGTGGTGCAACCCTCCCAGCTGAGGCGACGGATGCTGGGATATTCACGATGATGTGCTGAGAGAAGTGCATATGTCAACCCTTAACTCGTACCCTAGTTTAATTTGCAACCCTCAATTTCAAACCATTCAGGACACGACCCCGAACTCTCCAAACCATCTCTTTACTTTACCCGTCCCCTAGACAAGTTGGAGGTGGTTTAATGTGATGTGGCATTAGTTTGACTAGTCAAGCTGACATGGCATCCTAGTCAGCAACATGAACAAAATAAAGTACGTATTAGTTTTGACGGTCCGCAAAATGTCTGTCTCCCTGCCTAATCCATCCCCCAACAGCATGCAGCAGCGCCGCACGAGCCCGACAAGGCTGCCGGATTGGCCTCTAGTTCACGTAGGTACCACTTTTGCCTACGTTGCGTGCGCTGCTACTGATCCTAGCTAGTCTAACCGCCATCTGACTTGGTATTGTTTCCTAAATTTCTACTACCTCTGTTCTATAATATAAGACATTTTTGCAATTCAAATTAAACTGCAAAAACTTCTTATATTAAGAGGCGGAGGGAGTAGCTTACTCGTTCACGTAAGCAAGATGGCGGAGCTCTGGCTATTTTATACGCGCCGCATCGACTATCTCACCCTTCAAACTTTGAAGATACGATCAAGTCGATGCCCTTTTTCAACGGTGGAGCTATGTAGGCTCCTCGGGGGGCTGTGCCCCCCTCCCCCCCCCCCCCCCCCCCCCCCCAACTTGTAAGGAAAAAATGGATGTGAGGGCTTAGATGAAAACTTTTTTAGCTTTTGCCCCTCCCCCCCCCCCCCAAACACTTGTATTTTACGTTTCTCTCCCCCAACTGATTCTGCCTAGCTCCGCCACTGCCCTTGTTCATGGCGATGGTGGCCATGGAGGCATGGGCAATATTCTTCCTCGTCATGCTCATCGTATCATGTGCGGTGAAGACAGTTTCCAGCGGGTTAGTTTCGACCATCGTCAACTCTTGTGATGATGTGATTATTAATTGATTCTCCCTCTTACTCTCTGGTCCTTCTTCAGTCTCCCGCACCATCTACGTTGGCGCGAGTGGGCTCCAGCAAGCGGTTGACGCGGTTCCAGCCAATAACATAGCATGGGTCCGCATTCTGATCGCCGTTGGGGTCTACAAGTACTCTGCTCTCAAACGTGATTCGTCTTTTTGTGCATTTCTAATCCCTCTAGTTGCCCCCCTCTAATCAAAAAAAAATTGCAGCTCTCCTGCGTTTATTTCAAAAAAAATCCCTCTAGTTGCAGGGAGAAGGTGTCAATAGTTGAGAAACCTTACATCCTTCTCGAAGATGAAGGCCGCGAACGAGTGGTCATCGAGTGGGGAGACTTCACCCCTCAGAACAAAGAGTGGGGAGACTTCATGGTTGCGACGGATGATCCACTTGGAAGGCCCGCACGAGGAACTAATGACACAACAACGGTGAACATAAACTCCGATAATTTTGTAGCTCGCTACATTAATTTCGGAAAAGGTACACTTTTGTTGCTTGTTTTACTTATTTGCTGTAGCCGTTTGATTCTTTGCGTCACGATTCTTGTGTTTGGACCAGGTGGCAGCAGTTTAGTGTCGGGTTTTCAATGTTAACCCGCGCACTTGTTTTCTCTGGTTTTTTTTCTGAAATGTTGTGTCTCTCTAATGTCTTCTCCTCTGTCTCATCCCCTGTTTGAAAATCTAAGGTGGCGCAGGGCGATTCTGCTGCAGCAACCTCCGTCCTCCATTGCTTGATTGTTCACGCTACTGTCCCTTGTGTTCCCCCATGCATCTTGTCTCCCCTGTATTTTCTCATCTCTTTTCTAGATCTGGCATGGCAATTTGTTGCTCTTGTGAGGTCCATACCCTCTAGCCGAGGTCAAATGTTCTTGCATGTTCTTTTTTGTGATTGACAGTAATTATTTAGTTGGGTGTAAAACTCAACCAACGCTACTGGTAACTCACTTAACAGTAATGTTGGTCCGTGCTCACGCTACTGCTAAATATCAACCTCTAGGGTGAGTCTATTCTAACAGCACCCCTTAAGACCTTATTCTAACACCACCTCTCCTTATTCTGACAATGCTACCGAGCTAACACCCCTAACCTTCCCCACTCTAAACCGAACCGTACTGCACCACGAACAAAAAAACACCTCCACGCACGCACCAACCCCACCCAACCCACTTCTTTCCCCGTACCCGCACGACCTTCCCCCATCGCCTGCTTCCTCCAGACGCCCCCACACCAACCCACTCACACCCCACCCCACCCCCTCCCCACCGCACCTTTTGGGCGCCTCCCCACCCTCGGTCCACCTTCTCCCCCCACCGGCGCAGCACCTCCCCACCCCCGATCCACCTTCTTCCCCCGCCGGCGTCGCACGCCCCCCTGATCCATCGTCTGCCGAGCGTCGCCCCACCCCCATCCGGCTTCTTCCCCCGCCAGCACCGCACCTACCTGGGTTGGCGCCGCCCCTGACCTACATTGCCGCCGGCCTGGGATCGCGTCGCCCGTGCCCAGCATCGTCGCCAGCTTGGGCTCGTGCCGCCCCTGCCCTGCATCGACGTCGTCGGCCTGGACGCCACCCGTGTCTCCACGGTCGAGATCCACCATCGCCCACGGGAGGATCCCATCCCCCACGCCCGGATCAGCGCCCCCGGCGGCCGTTGACCTCTGCGCCGACTTGATACATCTCGGCGACACAACGGAGCACAGTCCCTCCCTCCCCCTCCTCGAGTGCCTCCCCCAACGACCAACCTGACGCCCACGCCGAGGCTTTGATCCGCACCGGATCGAGGCAGGGGCTCTGAGCCGCGTTGCAGTTCGGATGTTCGTCGCGTGCGGTTTGATTCGCCCGGGCATGCAGTCCAGTAGCTCGTCCACTACGACGGCGGCAGCGCCTCGCCTCGCCGGCTCCAGGAAGCCTTCTGCCCCGCCTCGCCTCTATAGCAAATCACTCGTGGGCGCTCCATCAACTCAACTGCTCCTATTCATCTTAACTAACAAAGATGAAGTCCTATTCATGTAGTCCACGCCGTTTGAAGTGGACTGTTTTTTAATCTTTGCAGCAGTACGGCTCACAAATTGGGTGCGGTTCATTTATTTATTTTGCTATTTTCGCAGGAAGAAAAGAACTGCCAATGTGTGTAGTACATCACCTCGAATGTGTGCTTCTATTTTTCATTGTACCGTGTGCAGTGCTTCATTTGTCCGCGCAGGGTGGTTTGATCTGTTTTATTTCATGTAACAGAAGAGAAATAGGCAAACGACTTGTAGTTTGTGGTATGCTATATACTTTGAGAAAAAAGAATGATGTGATTCACTTCGTGGTGGTTGGTGGTTCACTTTGTAAAATAAAAGAGAAAAAATAAATTCTCATGAAAAAGGGACAAAGAAATCATGCGGCTGTCTTGACCAACTGATGCAGCGCGGTTTTCCATCTGAAGCAGTGCAGTCGGTCGTCTGATGTTGTTCATCTCGTGCAAGAAATTGTTATCGAAACGACAAAAAAGTAATGCGGTTCACTTCTCGATAGTGTAGCGGTTCATTTATGCCCGACATGAAGCGCGGTCCACTTTCTCGTCTGAAAAAAATTCACGTCTGACGAAAAAACCCACAAAGTTCACTTGCCCTTTTGGCGCATTGCATTTTTCGGTCTGAGGCAGTGCGTTCTTCGATCTGATGCAGTTTACTCGTCGATTTTGATGTCGTGAAAAACAGAGTGTTCGTATTTCGGAAATTCATAATTGCTCTTAAACCGTAAAGAATTAGAGAGAGTGTTCTACATGAAAAAGTTGCACCTCGTCGACACCTTTCCAACACCATATCATTTGCATCGTTCCGACGAGCGGTTTTGAAAAAAAAATGAAAAACGGTCGCTGTCACTCGTCGGCCAGGACACCGTTTTCAAAATTCATTTAAAATCGTGAGTAATCTCAACAAATGCCCAACATATGAAAGTTGCTCCTATTTCATAGCTTTCCAACGTTGTATCACATGCCTCACTCCGACAAACGGTTAGAAAACTACAGCGAAAACCGTACCGAAAATTTTACAAAATTTGAATAATAGAATTTCGTGTTTCGGTAAATTTGAAATTAGTTTTAAACCATAAGGAATTAGAGAGAGTGTTCTACATGAAAAAGTTGCGCCTAGACGGTATCTTTCAAACGCCGTATCATTTGCTTCAATCTGACAAGCGGTTTAGAAAAAAAATCGCAAAAATACGCTCGTTGTCACTCGTCGGGCGCCCATCGTTTTTGAAACTGCTCTTAAACCGCGAGGAATCTCGAAAAGTGTTTAAAATGGCGAAGTTGCGCATTTTCCATAGTTTCCAACGTTATATTATATGCCTTGTTTCGCTAATCGGTTTAAAAATTGGATCAAAACCGGTGCCGGAAAAATGTGTACATATTTTTCTGCGACGAGAAATTCACTCGTCACAGTGATGCAGTACTCTTGCTTCAACAATGCCGTGCACTATATATATGTATATATATAGGACAAATTTTATCTACCACCGATGGTAGTTACCACCACTTGCTTTTTGTATGTTGTATGTAGTATCTATCAAATCGGAGAGTATGTACACGTAATATGTAGTATATAATAATGTTTTGGTAGTATATATACTATTTTTATGGTAGTATGTATCGTATTTTGAGTATGCTCTTTTTTACATACAAATATATACGTATTTCACAAATATAATAAAAACCATGGGTCAACTTGTAATTTTTCATGTAACCCGCTTTGAAAAATCTTATATATAGTATATGAACATATTTAAAATGATAAATTAGTATATATAATACCACATGTTAGTATATGGAACATGTGGGGTAACTACCCCTGGATGGTAGGATGTATTTTACATAAACACTATTCTGATCATGGGATGAGAATAATATTCCGATAAATACTTGACCCGTCGCAGCAGTAGCAGTTGAACTGCACCTAGGGTCAGGTTGAACTTCCACTAAAAATAGTCCAAATGAAGCTTGCGATATACCGTTGGAAAGCTATGGACACCAGGGTCATAACCTAAGTTAGTGTTTTGGCAAAATCTACACGGTTTAAGAGTAGTTTTGAAAACCGTTTTTCTTCATACAAAAAAACGTGAATCGTATTTTCGAGTCTATTTCTAAACCATTTATCGGAACAAGGGAACTAATATGGCGTTGGAAAGCTGCTGCAAATCCGCTCATTTTACATGTTAAAAGTTTTCCCAAATTCCCTACGGTTAAAGAGGAATTTCAAAAATGACGGAATTTCTGAAACCGAACAGCCGAGTTCGTATTTTGGGTTAATTTTAAAACGGCTAGTCCGATTGATGCAAATGATATGGCGTTGGAAAACTGATGAAAATGCACTTTTTTCGTAGAGAAAGTTTTTTCCAATTTTAAACTATTTAGAAGTAATTTTGAAAATGGCCGAAGTCCCATCGAGCTCGTATTTTCACGTTATTTTCTCAATTGTTTGTCGGAATGCAGCAAATGATATGGTGTTGGAAAGTTTGAAAAAATCCAAACTTTTATATGTAGAATATTTCTTCCAATTCTTTACGGTTTTAAGTCAATTTTGAAAATTGCTAAAAATGTTTTTTGGTCGTAATTTTGGCAAACTTTATCGGAATGGTGCAAATAATATACCATTGAAAAGCTATGGAAAATGCGAAACTTTTTCATATAGAAAGTTTTCTCTAATTCATAGGCGTTTTCAAGTAATTTTGAAAATAGCAAGATCATGTGTTCTGCCTTTATCGCGAAACAGAGTCTTGGAAAATGCACCGCGTGAAGAACTTGAACTTCTTGGCATGTCTACTTGAACTTCACTCTGTTTTTCACGTGCTGTTTTTTGCTCGTAACTCTCCATCCACTTACCTGAATTGAGCAAATGATATACCGATGGAAAGATGCTGTAAACATGCAACTTTTCCTTGTTGATCTTTTTTTCATATTCGCGACGGTTTAAAAGATTTTCATCTGAAATGCATTCAGTGTAGTAGTTGAACTTCCCGTTGTTTTCACGTTGAACTTCTGTCACGTATTTTCGTTTGTAATTTCTCACCCATTCGTCGGTGTTACACAAATGATATACCTTTTGTACAAACCTCTCTCACAATAATTTTTTTAACTTTCTCCGACCGAGGGTTGGAACATGGGATAAGTGTAAGGATGTTTTTATTGCCAAGTATTTTCCACCTGCTAAGATTATCTCTTTACGAAACCAAATTATGATTTTTAAACAACATTAGCAAGAACATGTTGCACAAGTATGGGAGAGAATGAAAATGATGATTAGAAATTGCCCCACTCATGGCTTAAATTTATGGATGATAATACAAAATTTCTATGCGGGACTAAACTTTGTGTCAAGAAATCTTCTAGACTTTGCTGCAGGTGGTACCTTTATGGAGATTACATTGGGAGAAGCCACTAAATTATTGGATAATATCATGAAAAATTATTCTCAATGGCACACCGAACGAGCTCCAACTGGTAAGAAGGTAAATTCTGTTGAAGAAATCGCTACTTTGAGTGATAAGTTGGATTCTCTTATGAATATGTTTGCAAATAAGAATGCTCAAGTTGATCCTCATGATGTGCCACTATCTACTTTGATTGAGAAAAATAATGATGCTATTGATGTGAACTTTGTCTCTAGAAATAATTTCAACAACAATGCTTATAGGGGTAATTTCAATCCTAGACCGTATCCCTGTAATTCCTCTAATAATTATGGCAATTCTAATGGTAATTATTCCAATAATAATAATAGTATGCCCCTGATCTTGAGAACACAATTAAAGAATTTATTAGTTCTCAAAAGATTTTCAATACTATGGTAGAAGAAAAACTACATAAAGTTGACGATATGGCTAGAAACATGGATAGGATTGCTCATGATGACGAAACTATTAAAATGAAAACTTTGCCACCTAAACTTGATATTAATGAGTATATTATATCCATCCAAATATCTATTAATGAAAGTAAGGAGAGAACCGCTAGGTTGAGAGTTGCGAGAATTCCTAGAAAAAGTGATTCCTCCGGTTTTTATCATAGTTATGATGAGGATGTTAAAATGATTGGTGTTTCTCGTATTGAATCTTTATTTACTAATATTAAAATAGATGACAAAGGGACTGGAGATGAGTCAAGTTTAGCTAGAAGGCATATTGTTTTTTCGGAGGGTGACGATCTTATTGATAAAAATGAAAAAAGTGGGTTTGGAGAGGTCAAAACTTTAAATAGTGATGCACCCACTACTTTGGATTACAAGGACTTTAATTATGAAAGTTGCTCTTTAGTTGAAAAATGTATTTCCTTGTTGAAATCCATGATTAGCTCACCCAATGCTTATGGACAAAATAAAGCTTTTACTAAACATATTGTAGAAGCTATGATAAAAGCTCATGAGGAGAAACTTGAGTTAGAGGTTTCAATACCTAGAAATTTACATGATGAATGGGAACCTACTATTAAAATTAAGCTTAAAGATTATGCATTCAATGCTTTGTGTGACCTTGGTGCTAGCGTTTCTACAATACCAAAATCTCTATGTGATGTGCTAGGTCTCACCAATATAAATGATTGCTCCCTTAACTTGCATTTAGTAGATTCTACTATTAAGAAACCATAGGGTAGAATAAATGATGTTCTTATTCTTGCTAATATAAATTATGTGCCCATGGATTTCATTGTGCTTGATATTGAATGCAATCCGTCTTGTCCTATTATACTTGGTAGGCCTTTCTTGCGAACTATAGGTGCTATTATTGACATGAAAGCAGGTAATATAAGATTCCAATTCCCATTAAAGAAAGGGATGAAAAAATTCTCTAGAAAGATAATTAAACCACCTTATGAATCTATTATGAGTGCCACCTATGGAATCAGTTTGAAGGATGACAATACTTGATACTGTGCATTATGCCTAGCTAGGGGCACAAAACAATAGCGCTTGTTGGGAGGCAACCCAATAGTTATCTTTAATTTTTTGTTTTACTTCCTGTTTTGGTGTGTTGACATGATTATTACTACTGTAATGATTGTGTTTTTATTTTTAAATTAGTGTTTGTGCCAAGTAAAGCCTTTGGAATGATTTGGAAGATAGTAGAATTGATACGGTGCAAAAACAGAAACTTTTGCGTCAAGTGCAGAATTTCTTTGATTTTACAGGAATGTCTTTTTTATCTGAATTTTTTACACAGTATTGGTATACAAATTTCACAGGTTGTCCTGATTGTTCAGAATTTTAGGAGTTACATAAGTATGGTTTTTCTACAGATCTTTACAGACTATTCTGTTTTAGACAGATTCTGTTTTTGCTTGCATAGTTTGCTTGTTTCGATGATGCTATGGATTGTATCGGGGGGTATAAGCCATGGAGAATTTAGAATACAGTCCCTATTATGCAATAATGAGATATGAATCAATTTATAACAGTACCTAAAGTATTTGATATGTCTATTATACTAACGGATCTCACGAGGTTTTGTTGAGTTTTGTGTGCTGAAGTTTTCAAGTTTGGGGTGAGAAAACGATGGATGAAGGAATAAGGAGAGGTAAGACCCTAAGCTTGGGGATGCCCAAGGCACCCCAAGATAATATTCAAGGAATACCCAAGCGTCTAAGCTTGGGGATGCCCTGGAACGCATCCCCCCTTTCATCTCCAATCTATCAGTATGTCACTTGGAGCTATATTTTTATTCATCACATGATATGTGTTTTGCTTGGAGCGTCGTGTGTCATATTTTGTTTTTATTTTAGTTTGCCACAATCATTGTTTGCTGGACACACATATTCGAGAGAGACACGCGGTCATCATAATTTGTTAGAATACTCTATATGCTTCACTTATATCTTTTGAGCTAGGCGGTTTCTCTAGTTCTTCACTTATATATTTTAGAGCACGGCGGCGTTCAGATTTTGTAGAAATAATTGAAGTCTCATGCTTCACTTAAATCTTTTTGAGAGTATAATCAGAAATAGGAATGGTAATGACACGAGTTATAAGACTGGTCCAAAAAGGATATGTATTCGAGGGGGATATAATAAAAACTTTCATGTAGCTCACTAAAGAAGAAACATGACTTGATTATATTGATGTAGTAATATGAAAGGGCATGAGTACATGATTATTGGTTAGTATAAATATTGGTAATTAAAGCTTGTTATTTGTTATTCATCTAAGTATTAACCGTGGCATGGCGATGATGTGTGAGCATTATTATGTCTGAAATGAAATCCTATCATGTTGTTTGAATCAGGGGTTCGTGATGGTTAACTCATACCAACCTCCTACCTTGGGGTATGCCGTAGTACTTTGCTTCGAGAGAGCAAATAAAGCTTTACAATAAGTATGTGAGTTCTTCATGACTAATATAATGTGAATCCATGGATATACGCACTCTCACCTTTCCATAAATTGCTAGCCTCTTCGGTACCGTGCATTGCCCATTCTCACCTCGAGAATCGGTGCGACCGTCACCGGTGCATCCAAACCCCGTGATATGATACGCTCTATCACACATAAGCCACCTTATATGTTCCTCAAAACAGCCACCATACCTACCTATCATGGAATTTCCATAGCCATTCTGAGATATATTCTCATGCAACTTCTACCGTTCCGTCACATGACTTATGTGTTCGTCATCATATTGCTTTGCATGATCATATAGCTGACATAGTATTTGTGGCAAAGCTGATAACCCACAAGTATAGGGGATTGCAACAGTTTTCGAGGGTAGAGTATTCAACCCAAATTTATAGATTCGACACAAGGGGAGCCAAAGAATACTTGAGAGTATTAGCAGTTGAGTTGTCAATTCAACCACACCTGGAGATTAAATATCTGCAGCAGAGTGATCAGTAGCACAGTAATATGATAGTTTTGATAGCATTAGCAATAGTAACGGTAGTGGTAACAGTAGTAGCAATAATTTTGTAGCAGATGTAACAGCAGCAGCAACAATAGTAACTTGGCAAGAGCAATAAGTGGAAAGGTCGTAGGCACTGGATCGGTAACTCGTTGGATGATATTCATCATGTAACAGTCATAACCTAGGGCGATACAGAACTAGCTCCAGTTCATCAATGTAATGTAGGCATGTATTCCGTAAATAGTCATGCGTGCTTATGGAAAAGAACTTGCATGACATCTTTTGTCCTACCCTCCCGTGGCAGCGGGGTCCATAAGGAAACTAAGGGATATTAAGGCCTCCTTTTAATAAAGAACCAGAACAAAGCATTAACACATGGTGAATACATGAACTCCTCAAACTACGGTCATCACCGCGAAGTATCCCAAATATTGTCATTATGGGGGTGACGGATCATAACACGTAATAGGTGCATATGACTAGGCAAGATCGGATCAAGAACATAGATATAGAGATGATAACATAAACGGTTCAGATCTGAAATCATGGCACTCGGGCCTTAGTGACAAGCATTAGGCATAGCAAAGTCATAGCAACATCAATCTCAGAACATAATGGATACTAGGGATCAAGCCCTAACAAAACTAACTCGATTACATGATGAATCTCATCCAACTCCTCACCGACCAGCAAGCCTATGAAGGAATTACTCACTCCCGGTGGGGAGCAGCATGGAATTGGCGATGGAGAAAGGTTGGTGATGACGAAGACCGAAGATTCCCCTCTCAGGAGCCCCAAACGGGCTCCAGATCTAGCCTCCTGATGAAGAACAGGAGGTGGTGGTGGCTCCGTCTCGTGAAACGCGATAATTCTTTCTCTCATATTTTTTTCTCCAAATTTAGGAATTTATAGTGGCGGAGATAGGGCAAGTGGGACCCCGAGGTGCCCAGCCCCCACCAGGGCGCGCCGGGAGGGGGCTGGCGCGCCCTGGTGGGTGCTGCTCACCCTGGGCCCCCTCTCCGGTGGTTTCTGGCTTCAGTATTTTTTATATTTTCCAAAATAAATCTCCAGAAAGTTTTGTTCCATTCCGAGAACTTTTATTTCTACACAAAAACAACACCATGGCAATTCTGCTGAAAACAGCGTCAGTCTGGGTTAGTTCCATTCAAATCATGCAAATTAGAGTCCAAAACAAGGGCAAAAAAGTGAGGAAAAGTAGATACGTTGGAGACGTATCAACTCCCCCAAGATTAAACCTTTGCTTGTCCTCAAGCAATTCAGTTGATAAACTGAAAGTGATAAAGAAAAACTTTTATGAACTCTTTTGTTCTTGTTTACATATATATGCTTAAGTAGCACCCAGGTTTTTAGCAAAGATTATGACTAACCATATCAACAATAACTCTTAAAAATCATATTTACTCATATCAATAGCATAAGCAACTAGCGAGCAATAATAATACATCTTCAGCGCCAACATTTTGTCAAAACAATCGTGATACACCATGACAATAGTGGTATCTCGCTAGCCCTTTCTGAGACCGCAAAACATAAATGCAGAGCACCTCCAAAGTTCAAGCAGCGACTAAACATTGTAATTCATGGTAGAAAAGATCCGGTCATGCTGCACCCAACATCAACTACACACAATGCATGAGGATGACAATAGTGCTCTCAGGTCTGGCGCTTATTTGAGAAGGTGATGACTCAACTTAAAAGTAAATAGATAGTCCCTTCGCAGAGGGAAGCATGGATTTGCAGCGGCGCCAGAGCTCAGAGTTTAAAACAGAGATAGATATAATTTTGGGAGGTACACCCTTCCTGTCAACGTCATGACCAAGAGTTATCAATATATTCCATGCTAAACAAATTAGCGGCGGTTCCCAAGCGGTAAAAGTAAAGGTTTACTCCCCCTTCACTAACAATCACACTCCACGGCGAGCCGCATCCATGGGTATCGTCCAAACCAACAACATTCCTGGGGGAGTTTTGTTTAATTATTTTTGAATTTTGATTTCGGGACTGGGAATCCCTATTACCGCCCCTCTCGTGTAAGGACAAGTGAATAAACACTCGTCATGAGAATAACCCGCTTAGCATGGAAGATGCCGACTGCCCCCTGTCACTCCATGAGCGGTCCAGGCACACAAAACAGATGTTTATTAGAATTTCAGAGGTGGCATGACGTGGCTTGGACTGCGTCGGTATTACCACAAAGAGGAAGGGATTATGCAGCACAGTGACGGTAAGTATTTCCCTCAGTTATGAAACCAAAGTTATCGAACCAGTAGGAGGATCACCACCACCCAATAAGCAGCACCTGCACACAAACAACAAATACTTGCAACCCGACGCGAACGAGAGGTTGCCAATCTCTCTACGGTAAAAAGATAGATTAGGTAGTGATAGATAGGAGAGATAGATCTCTCAAGATCACAAATAAAAAGAGCAAATAAGCAGCAATATATTTTGGGGTTTTTGGTTTTGTAGATCTAAAAACAAAGATTGCAAAAAACGTAGATCGGAAAGCAATATGATGGAAAAGTAGACCCGGGGGCCGTAGGGTTCACTAGTGGCTTCTCTCATGAGTATAGCGCACGGTGGGTGAACAAATTACTGTTGGGCAATTGAGAGAAAATCGAATAGTCACGACGATATCCAACGTGATGATCATTATATAGGCATCACGTCCAAGATAGATAGACCGACTCCTGCCTGCATCTACCTCTATTACTCCACACATCGACCACTATCCAGCATGCATCTAGTGTATTAAGTTCATGGAAAAACGGAGTAATGCAATAAGAACGATGACATGATGTTGACAAGATCTATTCATGTAGGAATAGACCCCATCTTGTCATCCTTAATAGCAATGATACATGCGTGTCTTGCTGCCCCTTCTGTCACTGGAAAAGAACACCGCAAGATCGAACCCATCACAAAGCACCTGTTCCCATGGCAAGAAAAATCGATCTAGTTGGCCTAACTAAACCAAAGATTCGAAGAAGAAATACGAGGCTATAAGTAATCATGCATATAAGAGATCAAAGAAGACTCAAATAATATTCATGGATAGAAACTGATCATGAACTCAAAATTCATCGAATACCAACAAACACACCACAAAAGTTTACATCAAATAGATCTCCAAGAGACCATTGTATTGAGAATCATAAGAGAGAGAGAAGAAGCCATCTAGCTACTGCCTACGGACCCGTAGGTCTATGGTGGACTACTCACGCATCATCGGAGAGGCACCTATGAAGAAGATGAATCCCTCTGTGATGGTGTTTAGATTGGATATCGCGGTTCTGGAACTTGCGGCGGCTGGAATTGTGTTTCGGCGACTCTTCTATGGTTTTTGGATTTCCAGGGAATTTATAGGCACGATAGTCGGTTGACGGGGTGCCCGAGGTGCCCAGCACCCACCAGACCGCGCCAGGGGGGCTCTGGCACGCCCTGGTGGGGGCTGGCCACCCTGGGCCCCCTCTGCTGGTGTTCTTTGGCCCATCTTGTTTCTTCTGGTCCGGAAAAAATCCACAAAAATCCCCGGAACGTTTTATCTCCGTCTGGTACTGATTTTCTGCGAAGTAAAAAACAAGCAAAAACAACAACTAGCACTTTGGCACTATGTCAATAGGTTAGTCCCAAAAAATGATATAAAGTTGTAATAAAATGATTGTAAAACATCCAAGAATGATAATATAACAGCATGGAGCAAGCAAAAATTGTAGATACGTTGGAGACGTATCAGCATCCCCAAGCTTAATTCCTACTCGTCCTCAAGTAGGTAAATGATAAAAACAGAATTTTTGATGTGGAATGCTGCCTAACATGTTCATAATATTCTTTTCTTCTTTGTATAGCATGGACATTTGGACTTGTAAATGATTCAAAGCAATATTCTAGTTTTAACATAATGACTTCAATACTCAAGCATGTCAACAAGCAACCATGTCTTTCAAAATATCAACACTAAAGAAAGTTATCCCTAGCCCATCATGCTCAATCATTGATCCATTCATGAAACACACTCAAATATTAGCTATGCCCAATGCTCAAGTACGATCATAGTGCCCCCTAGTTGGTGCTTATAAGAGAAGATGGAGACTCAAAGCAAAAAATAAAAATTGCATAAAGTAAATAGATTGGCCCTTCGCAGAGGGAAGTAGGGATTTGTAGAGGTGCCAGAGCTCAAAGTTTTAAATTGAGAGAGAAAAATATTTTGGGTGGCATGCTTTTCCTGTCAACGAAAACGACAAAGTAGCTCACAATACTTTCCATGCTAGATATATCATAGGCGGTTCCCAAACAAAAAATAAAGTTTATTCCTTTTTCCACCAAACTTTCACTTTCCATGGCAGACCGTATCCACGGTTGCCTTCCATACCAATAGTTTCCAAGGAATTTATTATTTGACAACATAAAGTAAATATTTTTTTTTTCTTTTTCATTTCGGGAATGGGCATCCCTATTACCGTGGCACTCTCGTGCAATGACAAGTGAATAAACACTCATCTTGAGAATAACACATCTAGCATGGAAAAATATTGGACACTCCCACCGTTTCATGAGCGGTACGGGCACACCAAAGAGAAAATTTATTTTGAAAATTTAGAGATGGCACATACAAATTTGCTTGGAACGGCATGGAAATACCGCATATAGGTAGGTATGGTGGACTCATAAGGCAAAACTTGGTTTAAGGATTTTGGATGCACAAGTAGTATTTCTACTTAGTACAAATGAAGACTAGCAAATAGATTGGGAAGCAACCAAACCAAGAAACGAAAAATCACATAAGTGAGCATTGAACATAACTAACACCGAATAATGCACTACAAGTAGGATGTAACTTCATTGCATAACTATTGACTTTCGTGCATGCATAGGGAATCACAAACCTTAACACCAATATTCCTACTAAGCATAATTACTCATCAACATGACTCACATATTACTATCATCATGTTTCAAAACTATTACAAGGAATTAAGTTTAATTTGTCCAATGATCTTCATGAAAGTTTTTATTATATCCTCCTTGGATATCTATCACTTTGGGACTAGTTTCATATATTGCCATTGCTTTTTGGCAAGCAAAAACAAATTTAAGTGAAGCACATGAGCATAAAGATTTCATCTCTCAAAAAGGTATAAGTGAAGCATGAGAGGATTTCTTAAAAAATTTACTAACTCTAAAATTAATCTAAGTGAAGCATGAGAGTGTTTCTACAAAATTTTCCAAGCACACCGTGCCCAAAAAGATATAAGTGAAGCACTAGAGCAATTCTATAGCTCAAAAAGTTTAAGTGAAGCACATAGAGCAATTCTAACAAATCATAGCATGATTGTGGCTTTCCCAAATAGGTGTGTACAGCAAGGATACAAAGGAAAAACTAACGAACAAAGCAAGCAAAGATACAAGACGCTCCAAGCAAAACACATGATATGTGACGAATAAAAATATAGCTCCAACTAAAATACCGATGGTTGCTAGAAGAAAGAGGGGATGCCACTCGGGGGCATCCCCAAGCTTAGTTGCTTGTTACTCTTTGGATATATCTTGGGGGATGCGGTAGCATCCCCAAGCTTAGGCTTTTTCTACTCCTTATTCCTTCATCCATCGTGATCTCACCCAAAACTTGAAAACTTCAATCACACAAAACTCAACAAAATCTTCGTGAGATCTGTTAGTATAAGAAAGCAAATCACTACTTTAGGTGTTGTTGTAAACCCATTCAAATTTTATAATTGCATTATACCTACTGTATTTTAGCTTTACCATGGCTTATACCCTCCAATACAAACCATAGATTCATCAAAACAAGCACACAATGCAACAAAAACAGAATTTGTCTCAAACAGAACAGTCTGTAGTAATCTGTACTATATCCATACTTCTGTAACTCCAAAACTTCTGAACAATTAGGACAACATAAGGAATTTGTATAGCAACACTGTGTTAAAATTTCATATCAAGATCACGTTCCAGCAAAAAATGAAAATTCATATACTGGACGCAAAGTTTTTGTTTCAGATTCAGCATCACTTCTACTCATCCTATGAATCATCCTAACGGTTCTACTTGGCACAAAAACTAAATAAACTATAAAAAAACACAATCATAACAGAGGCATAATTGTGTGAACACACAAAAACAGAAAGGAAAAAGCAAAAATTTATTTATTCATTGGGTTGCCTCCCAACAAGCGCTATCGTTTTACGCCCCTAGCTAGGCATATTGGATAGATTCAAGTATTGTCATTTTGGGTTTTGGATGAAGCGCCTTTGTCAAGAGGTTTTGCAAATAAAACTTGAAACACATCATCCATAGCAACCTTAGCACTATTAAGTTGTCCCTCTACATAACCCCTTTGATTACCGGCTACGATCCAAGAATATTGTTGGTTCACATCATTGAAAACTTGTTGGATCATGTCTAAAACGGGGACTTCCTTTTTGAGATTCTCATCAAAAATTTGGTTGTTTCCAAGTAAATATCTCATCATACAATCACTATTGTAAAGGATTTCTCCTATTACCGGTTTTTCACGGTTCATACCATAAAAGTCAAAGATATCCCCAGCTTCCCGTACTATGTGATCGAATTCATGCATGAGAACAAGGGTAGCTAGCTTCTTAGCTTTGGGATTCTTTATGACGGGTTTCTCATAAAACAATCTTTGCAAGGTAGGATGGGTACGAATAAATCTATTTTCAAGTTTTAGAACTAACGCCGAGATAGCTTCCGCATAAGATTTAGTTCTTTTAAGAATAGAGGTATCATCAAGAGTCAAATTCCCAACGCAATTAAAAAACTCTTGAATAGTTTCTTTTCCTATAACGTTCCCTTGCCCCAAAACAAAAGTTTTAGAATCAAGATTAGCAGAACATCCAATTTTACGAGTCCTGCCATCATCCATTTCTGCCATACCAAAATCACTCATGGTGACAAGCAAACAAGAGATCTGACAAGAAAAAAGGCAAACGAAAAAGAGGGCGAAGAAAACGGCAAATTGGTGAAGTGGGGGAGAGGAAAACGAGAGGCAAATGGCAAATAATGTAATTGCAAGGAGATGAGATTTGTGATTAGGAACCTGGTAGATGATGGTGGAGTCCCCTCGGCGCATACAATAGGCACGTAGAAGAGACCGCTTCCTCCCCGGCAACGGCGCCAGAAATTCCTTTGACGTGGCTTGGACTGTGTCGGTATTTCCCCAAAGAGGAAGGGATGATGCAGCACAGCGACGGTAAGTATTTCCCTCAGTTATGAAACCAAGGTTATCGAACCAGTAGGAGGATCACCACCACCCAATAAGCAGCACCTGCACACAAACAACAAATACTTGCAACCCGACGCGAAAGAGAGGTTGTCAATCTCTCTACGGTAAAAAGATAGATTAGGTAGTGATAGATAGGAGAGATAGATCTCTCAAGAACACAAATAAAAAGAGCAAATAAGCAGCAATATATTTTTGGGTTTTTGGTTTTGTAGATCTGAAAACAAAGATTGCAAAAAATGTAGATCGGAAAGCAATATGATGGAAAAGTAGACCCGGGGGCCGTAGGGTTCACTAGTGGCTTCTCTCATGAGTATAGCGCACGGTGGGTGAACAAATTACTGTTGGGCAATTGATAGAAAATCGAATAGTCATGACGATATCCAAGGCGATGATCATTATATAGGCATCACGTCCAAGATAGATAGACCGACTCCTGCCTGCATCTACCTCTATTACTCCACACATCGACCGCTATCCAGCATGCATCTAGTGTATTAAGTTGATGGAAAAATGGAGTAATGCAATAAGAACGATGACATGATGTAGACAAGATCTATTCATGTAGGAATAAACCCCATCTTTTTATCCTTAATAGCAACGATACATGCGTGTCTTGCTGCCCCTTCTGTCACTAGCAAAGAACACCGCAAGATCGAACCCATCACAAAGCACCTCTTCCCATGGCAAGAAAAATCGATCTAGTTGGCCTAACTAAACCAAAGATTCGAAGAAGAAATACGAGGCTATAAGTAATCATGCATATAAGAGATCAAAGAAGACTCAAATAATATTCATGGATAGAAACTGATCATGAACTCAAAATTCATCGGATCCCAACAAACACACCGCAAAAGTTTACATCAAATAGATCTCCAAGAGACCATTGTATTGAGAATCATAAGAGAGAGAAGAAGCCATCTAGCTACTGCCTACGGACCTGTAGGTCTATGGTGGACTACTCACGCATCATCGGAGAGGCACCTATGAAGAAGATGAACCCCTCCGTGATGGTGTTTAGATTGGATCTCGCGGTTCTGAAACTTGCGGCGGCTGGAATTGTGTTTCGGAGACTCTTCTAGGGTTTTTGGATTTCCAGGGAATTTATAGGCACGATAGTCGGTTGAGGGGGTGCTCGAGGTGCCCAGCACCCACTAGGCCGTGCCAGGGGGCCTCTGGCGCGCCCTGGTGGTGTTCTTTGGCCCATCTGGTTTCTTCTGGTCCGGAAAAAATCCACAAAAATCCCCGCAGTGTTTTATCTCCGTCTGGTATTGATTTTCTGCGAAGTAAAAAACAAGCAAAAACAGCAACTGGCACTTTGGCACTATGTTAATAGGTTAGTCCCAAAAAATGATATAAAGTTGTAATAAAATGATTGTAAAACATCCAAGAATGATAATATAACAGCATGGAACAAGCAAAAATTATAGATACGTTGGAGACGTATCATGGCACATGCAAATTTACTTTGGAACGGCAGGGTAATACCGCATATAGGTAGATATAGTGGACTCATCTGGCATAACTTGGTTTAAGGGTTTTGATGCACAAGCAGTATTCCCGCTTAGTACAGGCGGAGTCTAGCAGTTTGATTGAGAAGCGGCCAGCTAGAGAGTGAAGACGGTCATGAACATGCATTACATATAATCAACATTGAATACTAGCATGAGTAGGATATGGACACCATGAACATAAATATCATGAAGGCTATGTTGGTTTTGATTCAACTACATGCGTGAACATGTGCCAAGTCAAGCCACTTGAAACATTCAGAGTAGGATACCATATCATCATACCGCATCACAACCATTTTAATGCATGTTGACACACAAGATAAATCATTATCCACTCCTAGCTACTTAAGCATGGCATGAACAACTATAATCTCTAATGGTCATTGCAAACATGTTTGATCATAATGAGCTGAATCAAGGGATACTAGGTTAAACATATTTACAAAAACAAAAACAAGTTGAGTTCATACCTGCCTTTCTCTGCCACAGTCAATTCATCAAATGTCGTCATTATTGCCTTTCACTTGCACGACCGAACGATAAGAAGATAATAATAGTGCAAGAGTGTTGTGGACTAAGCTGGAATCTGCAAGCATTTTATTCAAGAGGAGAAGACAAGGTAATATGGGTTCTTTGTTAGGTAGACGATAATGCAGATGAGAACCACTCAACAATTTCATCGTGATCTTCTCCTAGGTACGACTCAAATAAAAAGAAAAGAATTTCAGAGAAACACACTGAAATATTTTTGGAGTTTTTGTTTTTTCTTGAAGGAAGCAAATCAAAGAAGAAAAACTAAAACGAGAAAAACTATTTACACGGGATAGCTCCCAACAAACAAAAGAAGGAGCGAGAAATATTTTTGGGTTTTCTTTTAATGCAACAATTAAACTAAGCTAGAAAGAAAAACTAAAAAGAAGTAGGCAATGTTTTGGGGTTTTCTCAAAGTTTTTCAAACACACAAGAAGAAAGCGAGAAAACAAATCTAACATGAATATTACAATGAAAAAGTATGAACACCGACAACTGGAATGAAATGTGCGAACATGAATGTAATGTCGGTGGAAATACGTACTCCCCCAAGCTTAGGCTTTTGGCCTAGCTTGGTAATCACCATCCGTAGTAGTTGTCCGGTCCCAAGTCATAGTGAGGCTGAGGCGGCACCTGAGCGTCCCACCCCTGGTGCTCCTCCTCAGCAGCTGCTAGGTTGTTCCGGTAAGCTATAATGTCATCTGGCATAATCCTGTATCCGTTCCTGGCGATAGGATCAAACAAAGCAGGTGCAGGCAACGGGATAATATCACGTGTTTCCTTGCTAAATACTAAGTTATAGTGAATATCACGTGGAGAGTCAGTTACATCAAGAAAATGGTGAGCCTGCAGTGACTTATGATCGAGGTAAACTCGGGGTAAGAGGTAATCATGTGGGCGAAAGGGGATTCTAAAGTGGTTCACTAAGCGAGTAGCATAAATACCACCATGTATCTTTCCCTTAGTTTTATTGAGATGTAAGCGCCGGGCAATAATAGCCCCCATACTAAAGGTGTGATCATCATAAAGTGCACGACGTAAAATAGCGAGGTCAGGAGCACAGAGTGAGCTAACCTTCTCCCTAGCGGTTAAACACTTAGTGATGACTAAGGCGAAATAATATACTGGGGGAAACTGTAAGCTAATAGCAGTGGCGCTCGACACGCCTCTATCCTCACCCACGGTTAATGCGAGGAGAAAATCCTCAAACTCGGATGGCCTAGGTTCCCTCAAGTCCCCATCAGATGGGATCAAGCATATGTTACAGAAGTCAGCTAGCGATAATGTGTGAGGTTCAGCATAAAGATTAAACTGCACTTCAGGAGGGTTGTTCCTCCCTACATAAGTAAAACTTTGCGCAAAGGAATTTGTAAGGATGTGATATTGGTCACACTTATCTGCGAGGAACTCGGTTAACCCAGCGTTTGCAACAAACTGAGAGAACTCTTGGTGGATCCCGGCCTCCTCCAGGAAGTCATCATGCGGCCATTCGCATGGACGCACCTCCACCTTTCTTGGAGTGTGAAGGTCATTGTCTGATGATTCCCCAATGACTCCCTTGGCATTTTTCTTGGAGGAGAACTTCCTAAAGATATTCATTTTATTCCTATAAAAATTCTAAAAAAAATTAGTCCACCAAAATTTGTCAACAAAACTTTGTAAGATTGTTAGCAACTACTCCCAAGCATGCATAGAGGACATATTGAGCATTCAAACTACTTAGAACTCTAAGAATTCAACATGCAAGCTCATCTACAGCAGCACCAAGAGTAGCTAATTACTCTAAAAATAACCCACTAAAACAAAAACTAATTGGAGCAATGGAGGAGTCACATACCAAGTAGCAATCCCTCCAAACAGTTTCGGAAACGGAGTTTCGAGCAAAGAGATCGAAATCCGCGGGTTTGAGAGCAAGAACACGAAAATGGTGGTTGTGGTGATTTTTTGCTGGAGGTAGGTGACAATGTGGGCTAAAGAGATAAGTGAGGGGGCCTACGTGGGGGGCACCACCCACCAGGGCGCGCCTGGGGGTGCTGGCGCGCCCTGGTGTATCGTGGTCACCAGGTGCACCCCCCTCAGGTGTTATTTGCACGAACAATTCATAAATATTCGGAAAAAAATCGTGTTAAATTTTCAGGGCATTATGAGAATTTTTATTTTTGGGCCATTTTTTATTGCACGGAGAAAACAGAAAACAGGATAAACATGGCATTTTATTTTATTTGACTAACTAAAACAGAAAATAAAAGGTGGGAAAAGAGAGTCGTGTTTACTAGATTCATCGACTTCATACCTCTCAAAAATGATTCATTAATAAGGTTGATTAAGTCTTATTAACAACTACTTCCGATTAGCATGAAACTGAAGAACTTTCGTAAAACACTAAGTTACCTCAATGGGGATGTGCATATCCCCAATAATAAGTATATCATATTTCTTTTTGGCAGTAGGTAGAGGTAATTGAAAACTTCTAATAGTGATGGTCGGAGATTCTTCAATAACTTTTATACCATTCACTTGGAATTGTTTCTTCGGAAGGTGCACCGTGTGCTCATTACCATTAATATGAAAAGTGACTTTGTTTTTATTGGAATCAATAACAGCCCCTGCAGTATTCAAAAAGGGTCTACCAAGGATAATCGACATGTTGTCGTCCTCGGGCATCTCAAGAATAACAAAGTCCGTTAAGATAGTAACATTTCCAACAACAACGGGCACATCCTCACAAATACCAATAGGTATGGCTGTTGATTTGTCAGCCATTTGCAATGATATCTTAGTAGGTGTGAGTTTATTCAAATCAAGTCTTTTATATAAGGAGAAAGGCATAACACTAACACCGGCTCCCAAATCACACAAAGCAGTTTTAACATAGTTTCTTTTGATGGAGCAAGGTATAGTTGGTATTCCAGGATCTCCAAGTTTTTTAGGTACTCCATCCTTAAAAGAATAATTAGCAAGCATGGTGGAGATTTCAGCTTCAGGTATTTTTCTTTTATTGGTGATGATGTCTTTCATATACTTTGCATAAGGGGCCATCTTCAAAATATCAGTTAAGCGGGTACGCAAAAAGACTGGCCTAATCATTTCAGCAAAGCGCTCAAATTCTTCATCATCCTTTTTCTTAGATGGCTTAGGTGGAAATGGCATGGGTTTCTGAACCCATGGCTCTCTTTCTTTACCATGTTTCCTAGCCACAAAGTCTTTCTTATCATAACGTTTATTTTTAGGTTGTGGGTTATCAAGATCAGGAGCATGCTCTATTTCAACATCATTATCTGGTTCTCTATCATTACTAGGTTGAGCATCATGAACATCATCATTATCATTTTCATTATCACTAGGTTGATGTTCACTACCAGATTGAGTTTCAGCATCGGAAATAGAGACATCATTATTATCACGAGGTTTTTGTGTCTCAGGTTCACTAGAGGTATGCAAAGTCCTATCATTTTTCTTTTTCTTTTTCTTCTTAGAAGGACTAGGTGCATCAGGATTAATTCTCTGAGAGTCTTGTTCAATTCTCTTAGGGTGACCCTCAGGATAAAGTGGTTCTTGGGTCATTCTACCTCCTCTAGTTACTACTCTAGCAGCAAAGTCATGCATATTACTATTCATTTCATCAAGCAATTCTTTTTGAGACTTAGCTACTTGTTCTAACTGAGTTTGAACCATAGAGGCATGCTTTCCTACACCTCTAACATCATTACTGATTCTAAATAACAAGTCACTCAAGCGAGCAATCATATCACAATTGTATTTCAATTGTTTCAGAACATGAGCATTGAAATGATCTTGCTTCATAATATAGTTATCAAACTCATATAAGCATTGACTAGGAGGTTTATTGTGAGGGATGTCACTTTCATTAAACTTTAATAAAGAATTTACCTCCACCACCTGTGGAGGTGGTGGTGTGTCAAGGCCATGTATTTCTTCAATAGGTGGCAAATTCTTAACATCCTCAGCTTTAATACCTTTTTCCTTCATAGATTTCTTTGCCTCTTGCATATCTTCGGGACTGAGAAATAAGATACCCCTCTTCTTCGGAGTAGGTTTAGGCGATGGTTCAGGAAGAGTCCAATCATCATAATTTTTCAATATGTTATTCAATAATTCTTCAGCTTGTTCAACAGTTCGTTCCCTGAAAACACAACCATCACAACTATCTAGGAAGTCCCTAGAAGCATTGGTTAGTCCATTATAAAAGATATCAAGTATTTCATTTTTCTTAAGAGGATGACCAGGCAAAGCATTAAGCAACTAGAGAAGCCTCCCCCAAGCTTGTGGGAGACTCTCTTCTTCAATTTGCACAAAGTTAAATATTTCCTGTAAGGCAGCTTGTTTCTTATGAGCAGGAAAATATTTTTCAGAGAAGTAGTAAATCATATCCTGGGGACTACGCACACAACCAGGAGTAAGAGTATTGTACCATGTCTTAGCATCACCCTTTAATGAGAACGGAAATAACTTAAGGATATAATAGTAGTGAATCTTCTCATCATGAGTAAAGAGGGTGGCTATATCATTTAGCTTAGTAAGGTGTGCCACTACAGTTTCAGTTTCATAGCCATGGAAAGGATCAGATTCAACCAAAGTAATTAACTCTGGGTCGACAGAGAATTCATAATCCTTATTGGTAACACAGATAGGTGAAGTAGCAAACTTAGGATCACATTTTATTCTAGCATTCAAAGTCTTTTCCTTATACTTGCATAGTAATTTCTTAAGATCATCTCTATCCTTGCAAGAAAGAATTTCTCTACTTATCTCTTCGTCCATAACATAACCTTCAGGTATCTTAGGCATTTCAAACTTAGGAGAGCTAGGACTAATAGGAGTTTCATAATCATAATCAGTTTCATAAGCTTCATCAGTTTCAGCAATCTCATTTTCTTTAGCTCTAGCAATTTGTTCATCAAGAAATTCTCCTAGCGGCACATTATCATCAAGCATGGTACTAGCATCATCATAAGTATCATTCATAGCAGAAGTAGCATCATCAATAACTTGCGACATATCAGGATTACTAGCATGTGGTGGTGTTGCGAGCTTACTCATAACAGAAGGTGAATCAAGTGCAGAGCTAGATGGCAGTTCCTTACCTCCCCTCGTAGTAGAGGGAAAAATCTTAGTCCTTTGATCCTTCAGATTCTTCATAGTGATAAATTGATATAAATCCCAAGTGACTCAACAAATATTGCTATGCTCCCCGGCAACGGCGCCAGAAAAGGGTCTTGATAACCCACAAGTATAGGGGATCGCAACAGTTTTCGAGGATAGAGTATTCAACCCAAATTTATAGATTCGACACTAGGGGAGCCAAAGAATACTTGAGAGTATTAGCAGTTGAGTTGTCAATTCAACCACACATGGAGATTAAATATCTGCAGCAGAGTGATCAGTAGCACAGTAATATGATAGTTTTGATAGCAGTAGCAATAGTAATAGTAGCGGTAACAGTAGTAGCAATAATTTTGTAGCAGATGTAACAGCAGCAGCAACAATAGTAACTTGGCAAGAGTAATAAGTTGAAAGGTCATAGGCACTGGATCGGTAACTCGTTGGATGATATTCATCATGTAACAGTCATAACCTAGGGCGATACAGAACTAGCTCCAGTTCATCAATGTAATGTAGGCATGTATTCCGTAAATAGTCATACATGCTTATGGAAAAGAACTTGCATGACATCTTTTGTCCTACCCTCCCGTGGCAGCGGGGTCCATAAGGAAACTAAGGGATATTAAGGCCTCCTTTTAATAGAGAACCGGAACAAAGCATTAACACATGGTGAATACATGAACTCCTCAAACTACGGTCATCACCACGAAGTATCCCAAATATTGTCACTATGGGGTTGACGGATCATAACACGTAATAGGTGCATATGACTAGGCAAGATCGGATCAAGAACATAGATATAGAGATGATAACATAAACGGTTCAGATCTGAAATCATGGCACTCGGGCCCTAGTGACAAGCATTAGGCACAGCAAAGTCATAGCAACATCAATCTCAGAACATAATGGATACTAGGGATCAAGCCCTAACAAAACTAAATCGATTACATGATGAATCTCATCCAACTCCTCACCGACCAGCAAGCCTACGAAGGAATTACTCACTCCCGGTGGGGAGCATCATGGAATTGGAGATGGAGAAAGGTTGGTGATGACGAAGACCGAAGATTCCCCTCTCCGGAGCCCCAAACGGGCTCCAGATCTGGCCTCCCGATGAAGAACAGGAGGTGGCAGCGGCTCCGTCTCGTGAAACGTGGTAATTCTTTCTCTCCTATTTTTTCTCCAAATTTAGGAATTTATAGTGGCGGAAATAGGGCAAGTGGGGCCCCGAGGTGCCCAGCCCCCACCAGGGCGCGCCGGGAGGTGCTGCTCACCCTGGGCCCCCTCTCCGGTGGTTTCTGGCTCCAGTATTTTTCATATTTTCCAAAATAAATCTCCAGAAAGTTTCGTTCCATTCCGAGAACTTTTATTTCTGCACAAAAACAACACCATGGCAATTCTGCTGAAAACAGCGTCAGTCCGGGTTAGTTCCATTCAAATCATGCACATTAGAGTCCAAAACAAGGGCAAAAGAGTGAGGAAAAGTCGATACGTTGGAGACGTATCAAAAGCCACCGTTCATCATTCTCTACATGTTATGCTAGATCATTGCACATCCTGGTACACTACCAGAGGCATTCATATAGAGTCATATTGTTTTATGTTGAGTTGTAAGTAAATAAAAGTGTGATCATCATCATTATTAGAGCATTGTCCCAGTGAGGAAAGGATGATGGAGACTATGATTCACCCACAAGTCAGGATGAGACTCCGGGCAAAAAATAAAAAAAAAGAGAAAAGAAATGGGGGAGGCGAAAAAAAACACCATGAAAAAAATGAGAGAAAATAGAGAAGGGGCGATGTTACTATCCATTTACCACACTTGTGCCTCAAGGTGGCACCATGTTATTCATATAGAGAGTCTCTTGAGTTATCATTTTCATATGCTAGTGGGAATTTTTCATTATAGAACTTGCCTTGCATATTTCAATGACGGGCTTCCTCAAATGCCCGAGGTTTTCATGAGCAAGCAAGTTGGATGCACACCCACTTAGCTTCCGTTGAGCTTTCATACACTTATAGCTCTGGTGCATCCATTGCATGGCAATCCCTACTCCTCGCATTGATATCGATTGATGGGCATCTCCATAGCCCGTTGATCCGCCTAGTTAATGCGAGACTTCCTTTTCCACTTTGACTCCTTTGATATCTACCACCATATTCTATTCCACCCATATGCTATATCCATGGTTCACGCTCATGTATTGCATTAAGTTGAAAATGTCGAAGCACGTTAGAAGTACGATCCAATTGCCTGGTTTGACACCGGGGTGCTCAAGATTTATACTTATGCGGTGAAGACGGAGTCGTGCCGTACTTAATATGCTAAAATGAGTAGGGAATAACATTCTTCAAGGATCGTATATTTTGAAAAGTAATGATTATGTTATTTATGCTTATGGATATTATTATGTTGATATCAATTAGTTCATCGTTTCTCAATGATCATACTTAAAACAGATTACATGTTGGGTAGCATGTCACATAAAAAAAACTGTTTTTATCATTTACCTACTCAAGGACGAGCAGGAATTAAGCTTGGGGATGCTGATACGTCTGCAACGTATCTATATTTTTTTTATTGTTCCATGCTATTATATTATCAATCTAGGATCTTTATACGCAATTATATGCTATTTTATATAATTTGTGGGAACTAACCTATTAACCCAGTGCCAAGTGTCAGTTGTTGTTTTTTTTGCCTGTTTTTGGTTTTCCAGGAAATCTGTGCCAAACGAAGTCCAAGCGCTATGAAACTTTTCTATGATTTTTTTCTGGACAAAAGAGACACGGGAAGCTTCGGGAGAAGTCAGAAAGCGACGCGAGGAGGCGGCAAGGCAACAGGGCGCGCCTAGGGGGCAAGCGTGCCCTGATGCCTTGTGGGCCCCTCGTGGCTCTGTCTGACCTAATTCCACCTCCATAAATTCTCTAAAATCAGGAAACCAACAGAGAGCCACCCGAAACACTTTCTCCGCCACCGCAAGCCTCTGCTCTGACGGGAGGCCATCTGGAGACCTTTTTCGGTACTCTGCCGGAGAGGGAATCGACCATCAACCTTGCTGCATCCATGATGATGCGTGAGCAGTCCACCACAGACCTACGGGTCTATAGCTAGTACCCAGATGGCTTCTTCTCTCTCTTTGATCTTCAATACAAAGTTCACCGTGATTCCCGCGGTGATCTATCCGATGTAACCTTGCTTTGCGGTGTGTTTGTTGGGATCCGATGAATTGTGGGTTTATGATCAGCTTATTCATTGAAAGTAATTGAGTCTCCTCTGAATTCTATTATGCATGATTATTATAGCTTCGTATTTCTCTTTGATCTATCAGTTTGGTTTGGCCAACTAGATTGATTTATCTTCAATGGGAGTGGTGCGTTGTAGTGGGTTCGATCTTGCGGTGCTCTACATCCTCGTGATAGAAGGGTACAAGACACATATTTGTATTGTTACCATTAAGGATAAAACGGCGTGATCTTAACATATTGCTTGTCTTATTTTGTCTACATCATGTCACTTGCTCCAAGCATTACTCTGCTTGTTACGAACTTAATACCTAAAGAGGCAAGCGTAGAAGCGCTCTCGAAGTGGAGTAATAGTAGTAGATGCAGAATTGTTTCGGTCTACTTGATTATGGACGTGAAGCCTATATACATGATCATTGCCGTGAATAACATGCCATAACTATGCGCAATTCTGTCAATTGCCAATAGTAATTTGTCTATCCGCCGTATGCTATTTTCAAGAGAGAAGCCTCTACCGAACAATATGGCCCCCGGGTCTATCTAAACATAAATATAGAAACTCCAAAAATACCTTGCTGCATATTATTTACTTTTATTTTATTTTTCTTTTATAATATATATTCTATCAAGATTTAATCCTTGCAAGTAACGAGTTCAACGGGCTTGACAACCCTCTTGCCCGCGTTGGGTGCAAGTGTTTGGTTTTGTGTGTTTAGGTCATGTTGAAAGGAATTTGCTTGGTTCTCCTATTGGTTCGATAACCTTGGTTCTCACTGAGGGAAATACTTATCTCTACTATGCTGGATCTCCTCTCCTCTTCGGGAAAAATCCCAACGCAGCTCACAAGTAGCATGTATCGGATCCGATGACTCTCTATTGTGACAACACTGGCACCATTGCGATTGCCAAGGAGCCAAGGTTTCACAAGAACACCAAGAACATCAAGCGCCGCTTCAACTCCATTCGTAATTACATTAAGGATGGAGACACACGGATTTGAATGTGGCAGACCCATTGACTAAACCTCTTTCATGAGCAAAACATGATCAACACCAGAACTTTATGGGTGTTAGATTCATTACAATGTAAACTAGATTATTGTCTTATTGACTCTAGTGCAAGTGGGAGACTATTGGAAATATTCCCTAGAGGCGATAATAAATTGGTTATTATCATATTTCCTTGTTCATGATAAATGTTTATTATCCATGCTAGAATTGTATTGAGGCGGAAACTTAGATACATGTGTGAATACATAAACAACAATGTGTCCCTAGTAGGCCTTCTACTAGACTAGCTCGTTGATCAAAGATGGTTGTTAACGGGATCACATCATTAGGAAAATGATGTGATGCACAGACCCAACCATAAGCTTAGCATCATATCATATCACTTAGTTATTTGCTACAGCTTTCTTCGTGTCAAGTATCAGTTCCTCAGACCATGAGATCACGCCACTCCCGGATACCGAAGGAATACCTTGTGTGCTATCAAACGTCACCTCGTAACTAGATGATCATAAAGGTGCTCTACAGGTATCTTCGAAGGTGTCTGTTGGGTTGCATGGATCGAGACTAGGATTTGTCGCTCCGTGTGACAGAGAGATATCTCTGGGCCCTCTCGGTAATACAACGTCACAAGAAACTTCATGTGACTAATGAGTTTAGTCACGGGATCTTGTATTACGGAACAAGTAAAGAGACTTTCCGGTAACGAGATTGAACTAGGTATGGAGATACCGACGATCGAATCTCTGGCAAGTAACATATCGCCGGACAAAGGGAATTGCATACGGGATTAACTGAATCCTCGACATCGTGGTTCAATCGATGAAGATATTCGTGAAATATGTAGGAACCAATATGGGCATCCAGGTCCCGCTATTGGTTATTGACCGGAGAGGTGTCTTGGTCATGTCTGCATGATTCTCGAACCCGCAGGGTCGCACGCTTAATGTTCGATGGTGCTAGAGTAGTATTGGGATATTTGTATTGGTGACCGAATGTTGTTCAGAGTACCGGATGAGATCCTGTACATCACGAGGAGCTTCGAAATGGTCCAGAGGTAAAGATTTATATATGAAAAGTTGTTGTCGGGGTTCCGAGAAAAAGTTTGGTTTTTTCGGTATTGTACTGGGAAGTCACCGAAAGGTTCTAGAGGGTCCCGGATGGATCCGGAAGTCCACGAAAGGGTCCCACCAGTCCCTAGGGCATGCATAGGGTGTAGGGGTGCGCCTGACCTTATTGGCCCAGGGGCACCAACCCACAAGGCCCATGCGCTTAGGGAGTGGGAAACCCTAAGGGGGGAGGGCCCTCCACTTGGCTGGGAGGGCACTCCTCCCTCCCTTGGCCGCCACCCCTCCTTGGAGGAGGTGCTAGGGCTGGCCGGCCCCTCCCTCACCCTATATAAGGAGAGGAGGCGCAAGGGGAGGGGCTCATCCCATCACCTGCCGCAGCCCCTCCCTCTCCCTCCACCACCTCGTCCCGGTTTTGTTTAGCGAAGCGCTGCCGTTACTCCACCACCACACGTGTCGTGCTGGTTGTGATCCCATCTAATTCTCCCCTTCGCTTGCTGGATAAAGGAGAAGGAGACGTCACCGAGCCGCACATGTGCTAAACTCGGAGGTTTCGTCCGTTCGGTGCTAGATCGGTTGGGTCGTGATTGGATAGTGAGAGTACGACTATATCAACCGTGTTTTATGCGCTTCTGCTTTCGGTCTACAAGGGTACGTAGACACACTCCCCTCTCGTTGACATGCATCTCCTAGATTAGATCTTGGGTGTTCGTAGGAAATTTTTTGATGTTCATGTTTCGTTCCCCGTCAGATTAGTCATGTGGGGGAGCGGTGGGAGGACGGATGGAAGTAGCGAGAGAGGTGGGATCGTACGAGAGGGCAGGGAGGTGGAACCATCACAATGACGTTCGATCCTCCTTTAATAGTAGAGATCCGTATCTAGAGAAAACGAAGACAAGTAATTTGGGACGGAGGTAATACCACATATTCTGATAGTTGGACTACATTGCAATTTACTAATCAGGCTTTTTATTGTTTTGGCTAACTTTTTTTATTAGAGCAAGCCAAAGGTTATAAAAGTGTGGGAAAAAAATTGTGTGACAAGCTATGACAAAGTTATTCAACCAAAACGGGCCCTAAATTGCATGATGTACTACTTAGTCGGTTTATAAAGTATAGGTAGAAAAGTACAGAAAAATCGAAAATAAACGGACAAACCGAATAGAGGTGTAGTAGACGTGGCCGAGCCCAACTCGGAGGACTTACCGACCAAGCAGTTCACTTGGGCCCAACAAACGAACCCACACGAGATCTTCAACCCGACCACAACTGCAAGAAGGCCCGCCTCTCTCGCCACCTCCTTGCTCCGACGATCATGGCTACCGCCGCCGCCGTGGTGGGTCGTACCAACTCCAAGCCGCGGGACACGGACCGCCGCCCCCGCCGCCGCTTCCGCAGGGTCAAGAAGAACAGGGCCGCGGGCGCCAATATGGCGGTCGGCGAGGGCACCAGGGAGAACGCCGGTCCCGACCCCCACCCCCAGGTGAGATCCCGGCGCCGCCCCGCTGTCGACTTCAACTTTCCAACGCGCCTAGCGCCAAGGTTAATTTATGACGCGCGCTTGCAGGTGGAGGTGGAGTACGTGCCGGAGAAGGCCGACCTCGACGTTGACGACCCCCTCCTCGGCGTCTTCACGGCCATCTTCGAGAAATACAGCTTCACGGTCGCCGCCGCCGCCAAGGTATCCTTGTCCTTCTCTCCTCCCTTCCTACCATGCCCTTTTCTGTGAAACAACTGTGGGGTTTATGGTAGGGTTTCCGTTGGTTGTTTGAGCCGCGAGGGTTTGATAGTGTGTGCTAACGTCAAATCGGTTTTCTGGCTTAACTGGAATTGGGACTGAAACTCACGGGTTGTTTGTTGCTGGCAGGGCGAGGCGAACGAGAAGGAAGTATCTGATAATGCCGCAACGAAGAAGGGGTCCGATGTTGATTATGGTGAGCAGGATGCCCAAAAGAAGAAGCAGCTGCAGAGGATGAAGATTGCAGAGTTGAAGCAGATATGCAACAATCCTGATGTTGTTGAGGTGATTTCTCTCTTCAATCACTCTCGTGTAACGATGCTATGCCTAAAATTGTTGAACTGTTATGCTATTGCGCCGTCTATGTCAACATTATCTATGGTATGATTACATGAAGGCGCTTTTCATCTAACATGTGCATCGTTATTTGTTTCCCTTGCTAGGTCTGGGATGCGACTGCCGTTGATCCCAAGTTGTTCGTATATCTCAAGTCCTACAGGAATACTGTGCCTGTTCCAAGACACTGGTCCCAGAAACGAAAGTTCTTGCAGGTTTGTGAGTTTTGAACCATATATTTTTTCGTATGATAACCATGTTTGTGAGATTAGTTACTCGGTAAGTTGGTATGCAGAACATGGTTGCATTCTTCCAAGTCAGCTAGAGTGCGGGTTTGGGGGGCAAATTTTGGCTGTACCAAAGCTTTTGTTGGTGCATAGTGGCAAAACTCAACCATTGGCATGCCTGCTGCTGGTGCCCTTTTTACTGACGTGGCTATAGATAGTTGGCTTTATTAAATACTTTATTTCTTTGAGTAACAGGCTTCAGACATTAATATCTTCTATAAAATGTTAATCCCGTCGGTCATTGCTTGAAATTCAATTATCTTAACATTACTGACATTTGGGAAACGTCTTGATTATGCATTACCAAAAGTTTGGGCTGGCTATTTGGGCAACAAACCAAACATGCCCATAACGTCAAAAATGTTTCACCTTTCTTATACAGACGTGTAATTCTTGCAGGGACTGCTGTAACAATCAAGGAGGCTGGAAATGGTGTTGTACTGCTTGAATGGTTTCTCTAGTGTATATAGGATAGTTGAATCTTATGTGCATTCATTTGATGCTTCTTCTGCTGAGATAAGGTCCATCTAGATTTTAGAGTCCGTGGCTTTTGATATTTGATATTTGATCATACTTCTTGAACTGTTATCTTGTCTTGAAGACTACAAAATTCTAAACTCAAGATAGCATCTGTCATTGCCATATTCACCTATTACTCTGTTCAGATTTTAGATTCACACGTTATGTTGTTGTTTCAGGGGAAGCGAGGTATTGCAAAACGACCTTTCCAGCTTCCTGACTTCATTGCTGCAACTGGAGTTGAAAAAATGAGACAGGTAACTTTGTGGATTTCGTTCCCTCTGTTTCCAAAACGACCTGAGCAAGCTGATACTCAGAACTTGCCTGCACA
This sequence comes from Elymus sibiricus, assembly GCA_039707655.1. NCBI lineage: Eukaryota > Viridiplantae > Streptophyta > Magnoliopsida > Poales > Poaceae > Elymus > Elymus sibiricus. Next base: position 129,847,377 of record CM077669.1, read on the forward strand.
CAAAAAGAATAATTCATTTCTAAATGTTTATGCAGGCATACATTGAGAAGGAGAACAGCAAGAGGTTGAAACAGAAACACTACCGTACGCAGCCCAAAATGGGGAAGATGGATATAGATTATCAGGTCAACATCTCCACCTGCATATCATAGTAGTTTAGTCTGTTGCCAAAGCTGCAAGTTATGAAGCAATTTGTGGGTTTTGTTCCCTTTGTTTTCGTCCATATAACCATGAAGACATTTATTTCTACTTTTTAATGCTTCTGTAGTTTTCTTGCTTATATGGACATGCATTCGTTGTTGTGTTTGTGTATTAGGCCCTCTTTTGATGAAAACCCAAGTCCTCCATAGATCCATCACAGGAACTCTCTGAGTGTCATTCTAATGTTTAGGCAACTTACACAAGTAATAATTCTAGTGTTGGTGTAACTTTAATATGTTAGATCTGTCTGAGTGTCATTGATATTTGATGTAACTTCAATATGTTAGATATGTCTTTTGGCGGGCTTAAATATTCTCCCAGGTATCAATTCTACCATCCTTGTCATGCAAGACTAATGCATTTGGCATTGTTTTGTTCCCACAGGTTTTGCACGATGCATTCTTCAAATATCAAACAAAACCCACTTTGACTAGCCATGGTGATCTATATTATGAAGGGAAAGAATTTGAGGTACGCACTTTTCGAAATTTACACAGCCAAAAAAGGCAACATCCATTTGTTCATATATGATTGTATGACAAGTTCTAACACTTTCACATTCGACAGTTGAAGCTTAGGGAAATGAAACCAGGTATGCTGTCTAGGGAGCTTAAAAACGCTCTTGGTATGCCTGATGGTGCCCCGCCCCCATGGCTTAAAAGCATGCAGGTATGTATTCAACCTATTGTTTTCCTGGTTTATTACTAACAGTGCCTTCATCATTAGCCAGTTGACTCCAATTCAATTTTTTTCACTTGTATGGTCCTCCACCCTCTTGTCCTTATCTGAAGATCCCGGGTTTAAATGCCCCAGTATCTCCCGGAGACAGTTTTGGTGATGCACCAGGGGAGTGGGGAAAGCCTCCTATTGTCGAGGTACCTTATCTAGTATTAAAATATGTTTGTTAGACCATCTAATCATTCCCTAGTTTCTTGCCAACAGCATGGGTACCCACTATATGGAAATGTTTCTGGGTTTCTGCAGCAGGACGAACCTAATTACCATGAAATTAAGTTAGTTGTATGTATTATGGTTTGTCGTGAGCAGAACTAACATTTACTTCCTTCGGTTATCTAGGAAGAACCTCTCGATCGCAGCAAACACTGGGGAGAATTGGAGGAAGAGGAGGAGGAAGTGGAGCAGGAACTAATGGAAGACGAGGAAATAGAAGGCATTCGATCTGTTGACACCATCTCAAGGTATTTCTCTATACTTCTATTCTTTTTGCTGTCAGTTATTTTAATTGACAGCTACCAGTTTTTTCATCAATTAAATAGTGCAGGACACTTGGTATTTACTTTTCCGTTCTTGCTGTGTAACAGTACTCCAGCTGGTGCCGAAACACCTGATGTTATTGACCTTCGGAAGTCGCAGCCTGAGAGGCAGACAGAAAGGCTATACCAGGTACGTAAACTGTTCCCTGTGTTTGAGAAAGCAAAGTGCTCTGTGACAGTCATCATTTATAGCACTGTTTGGCTTGGCTAGTCTTTGCTGATAATCATCAATTTTTTGTATCTTCCCTCTGAAGGTTCTTGAACGGAAAGAAGAAAGGATTGCCAGCGCGACGCTGTTTGGGTCGATCCATAAGTATGTTTACCTATAACTAAACCTATTGCATAATCCTCCCTAGATTACTGTTTGGTTTGTCAACCCATAAAGTCCTCAAAGAAGAAGAAGAAAGGCTCAAAGTTTTAGAAGAGGTGGCCAATTTTTCTGCAAATTCAAAGTAAGATCAGTGTCTCTGACCTGAACAGAATCGGCTTGTCTGTTGCATGGAGACTGTGTATGTACTCCCTCCGTTCCTAAATATAAGTCTTTTTAGAGGTTTCACTAGAAGACTACATACGGATGTATATAGACATATTTTAGTGTGTAGATTCACTTATTTTGCTCCGTATGTAGTCCTCTAGTGAAATCTCTACAAAGACATATATTTAGGAACGGAGGGAGTATAACATTCTGTGTAGTATCAGGACGGTACATTCCCTTGGGAAAAAGGGAGAGAAGTTTTGCGCGGACGATATCTCTGCTACTTACTCTACCTCAATGTTTCTGACTTCTGTTAGCAGCTGCTGATGCTTCAAGTATATAACTCTGAATTGTTACTATGTTTGATTATAATCTGTATTTTGTTCATCTCGCATCGGCCAGAGAATGCGGCGCAACTAATTTGAAAAGAGCGTGCTGGGTTCGAACTTTGAGGCCCAGCTGCTTGTCCAAACACAGAGGTTGTCTTTGTATGCTCAAAGATTCAGTCACGAGATTTGTAAACCTATAAGATTTTTCAATTCCACTAAAAAAAAAGATTCTTCAGTTTGCCCTTCTTCAGACTTCAAGTCAGCCATGCGGCACAGCTATGCTTGATCGGTTGTGTGGTACTCCCTTCGTAAACTAATATAAGAACGTTAGTGATCTAAACGCTTTTATATTAGTTTACAGAGGGAGTAGCACGTTGTACTTAAAAGCAGCAAACATCTCTCTTTCTCTTCTACATCTTCAGAACTGTAGAATTCACATGTCCAAAAATCAAAGTTCCATGTGAAGCCTAAAAAATGACTAGATGATTCACACGCCTATTTTTTCCAAGACTTCCGGCATTTGGAAAATAGTTTCTTACTTTCTTCTATAGAATTAAGATGTTCTACGATACAAAAACTGCCTTGTGAAGCTCAAACTGACTAAGAGCATGCATGACCAAATTTTTCAGGACCTTAAACGTTCAGACCATATTATTTTTTTCTTTTCACCACATCCTCTCAGGAGTACCCGCGTTTTTTTTCCTCCACAAGAATGTTTAAAAATGGTCAACCCCTTCTCATGAAAAACCTTCAAAAGTATTATACGATCCTACTGATTAACCAGGGCAAACTGTACAGCTGCTATTTCTGTCTCATCTTCCCCGAAATAAAGAATTTTCAGCATTCCACTTTACATAAAAGATTACAGCGAGTCCGTTTCAGGTTACAGCTTACAACATCAGCAGTATGAAATAAGGTTACATGCAGATGCAGCTGGGCCGGGTGCACAAGAATGAGGGGGGGAGTGGTGCAAGCGAACCCTACCTAGAACAGCCAGTGCTTCTTTTTGGTCTTGCGCGTCGGAAGATCTGCAAAGAGCGGATTATAAGAGGATCGCAAGGTCATGTGAACTGACATGCATACTCCGTTCCAAATGTAAGCACAACATGATGCTATAACATGCATACTCCGTTCCAAATGAAAGAAAAATGGTGCTCACCTTCATTGGCATACAAGGAATTGTAGTGTACTTCGCACCAGAAACTTAGCCAAAGCTCTGTAAAAGGGAACAAGGAATTGATGAGCACCAAGTATTTAGCTGCTGCTATCAGAGGGCAATGTTTTTAGAACGAAATGGGACATAAGTCTGACATGGAACAGAATAAGTCAATTTTGGCAAAAGTAAGATCTCAACTCTAACCTCTTGTAGGAGCGGCATCCCTGGGGACTATCTCGATTAGGCATGTGTCTCTAAATGACGTCAGCAGGCAAATTTTGGCACCAAACTGATTTAACAAATCGAAAGGTATCAGACAATTATAACTGGTACATGACGCCTCCTAACACTGAAACAATTTGGTACTGGTAGCTTGGACTTCTGCCACATTCACATAAGAACGCGGAGCATATTACTTGGAAGAATATCGAAAGTGCCATCTGACTAACAGAGCATGTAACTCCAAAATGAAGCATGAGAAACATGAATCGGTGATGCGTGATCATCAGGAGAAAAACTAAGCAACTAAGTATGAAAAACATGATATTGCTCGCCAATTCAGATGCATGAATATCATAGGGATGAAAATCAAATTTGGCAGTGTACCAAACTCACCCATAATAATAGAAACAATTTTAGCGCAATGAGCAAAGAATTATAGGCTTATTGCTACAGAAATAAGTAAATTATATATTAATAGATTCATATTTTTCAAAGGAGTTTCATTATGAACATGAAAATATCCAGCTCAATCTAGAGGTACTAAATGCTGCAAGAAATATTGCAAAAACGAGATGTAGCCCAAAGGTTTTTACTCGTACAAAATAAATCAGCCATCTTGAAAGTATTATGTTACCCGGTCTGCAGCTGCTTGTAAGGTCACATGATCGCCCCATTCCCCAGATCTACAATATCATATATAATATAGCTATGTGTAAGAAGATGACTAACAAACTGAACTTAAAGCATGACGGCATCTCAAATCTGCTATGGACTGGAAGTGTAGAACCTTTTCATTTTCTTCAAGTAAACCTTGTAGTCCAATGGTACATAGCCTTCATAGTGTTTCCTGAATTCCTTTAGCTAAAACACAGAGATGTTAGTACAGCATAACTGGTTATCATGAAAATAGATAGTGATAGATTGTAACTGAGATTGCAGCCTCTGTATTCACATAATAAATACATTCTACTAAGGCAAGAGTATACATCAGATAAAGAGAGGAGGGATGATTTACCTGCTTCACTACTGCCTTCCTCACATGCCTGTGGTAATCAGGATTGCGGAATATCTGATCTGCCAGAGCTCGAAACTGTAGAGAAAACAAGCAAAAAAAAAAGGGGAAAGGTTGGAGACACGGTAAAATCTCCACATGGAAGATGAGCTTAAAATAACAGTTTTTTGTGGGAGGAAGATATGGAAAATTAACAATACCTACATGTAGGATTGATTCAAGGTATGTAGTAGAAATATTTTCTTAATATTTGACTACATACTTATTCTGTGAAACATGTAACAAGCTAACCTGGCAATTCCCATCTCCTTCTATCTGATATTCAGCTAAGCCATAAGTGCCCAATCTGTCAAAAAGAAGTCTCAGGTAAACGGATCTAACATAAAACAGAGGGGGTGAAAGCAATAACAAAATGCAATTATTACCTTTCCAATAATGATTCATGGTCTATGGTTGCATTACTGAAATCGGGAATTTTCCCATTAACTCGAGGAGTGTGCTGCCATAAGGACGGCATCAGTAACTTAATATGAAGGCAAGTACTAGAAAGGTAAGGAACTTGGAGCATAATAATTAAATATAATAATGAATGCGGATAACATTGTTCTATACTAGACTGACCACAGCCACCAATTTATTTTACTGAATGCTACATATACAAGTTTCATTTAATGCCAAACAATTCAAAGGAGAGCAGATTCAAAAGGTAACTTTGAGGGAATCATTCAGCGGTCAGCAAAAAACAATGACAACCACACATTCAACAAGTGATAGATGAGTACCGGGAGTGAATCTAAGTGGGACAGACGCTTTCCAAGGCTGCGCCCGTTGGTCTTTGCTTCAGTTAAAAGTGCACCGACGGTGCCGTCATCCTCACTCCCCTGAGTACTGGTGCTAATACTTGAGCAGGAGCTTTTACTAACTTGGTCCTGTTGTTCAGACATGCTATCTCGGAGAGAACATTGAGAACATAGGATTCACTGTAAGCTGCAAAGAAATGAAAACAGGGTTTGGTTATAAACGATTCGAACAGTTAAGAGCTCGCACCTGCACATCCGCATGGACAACAAGCACAGTCACTAAAAAAATTGTGAGGAGTAGCAAAGCAAGCTCATGGACGGCCAAGATACATCCAATGGCTTCTATGTTAGCACTAGATACACATCACGATTAAAGCGTAGCGTACATACAGTTCCTAGGTTCCCATTTCATGAAGAACAGAGATCTGAGCACGAATTCCTCGCAAAACTGATAGCCAATACAGAGTAGGTGTTCACACCACAACCTACTACTACTACTCAACTAAATCCTGTTGGGCGTGCAGCACAAACATGGGCAGGCCTAACTTGAGGCACCGGAGTTCAGCTGAGCCCCCAAATTTATTTGGAAAATGAAGTGCTACTAGGACTCCAAGTACGCAAGATTGAACATACATACAGTTCAAATACATACGTTCTTACCATTTTCTAAAAAAAACATACAAAGAGTTCCTAGGTGCGCACTCCATGAAGAACAGAGATCTCATCTCAGATATCAAACACGCAGTGAACATTTTCAGAAGCAAGAATTCCTGGCAAAACTGACAGCCAATACAGAGTACGTGTTCACATCATAATCTACTACTACCACTCCACTAAATCCCGTTCACAGCACGCCGCAACCAAATTCTCAACATAATGGACGAATTGGAGCATCCGTCCCAGGAAGAACAGAACAGGTTGTGGTTTCAGACTGCCGGAAGAAAACTCTAGCAGTAACAACAACACAGGCAGGTTGGGGTTGGTTACCGGCAGCGGGAAGCAGTCTGACACCGGATGGATCTCGGCGCGACGCCAGTCGAGTAGAGCGGGGGAGGAGGACGGCCGACGGCTACGATGGGGGAAATTCCTTCGAGGTGGCGTGCTTCGGTGGTGGGAGCGCGCGGTGGCGTGTTCGCCGGAGGGAGCTGGGATGGTGGTGGCGTGGGGATTTCAGAGAAGCGGGGGAAGCCAACCGCCGGGGAGGGGAAGAGGAGCAAGAAAGAAAGAAGGGAATAGCAAAGTGCTCGAGCTCGAGGAGGGAGGGGGTATTTTTGTCATTTTTTGTCGTGAATGGCTAGGCAGAGCGTTTGTCGGGACAATTCTACAGTCTCGCAAAACTGCTTGATTTATTTATTTTTAAACACAAAGGGCTCCCTCCATATCGGAATATATAATATTTGATTTATTTTAAATCAAACTTCTTTTTCGAGGGAAAAGAGATTTATTCCATTAAATATAGAGTTACTGTTCAGAGATAAGAATTCGTTGATACTATGTCCCTCTGTGTAGCCAAACAAGGATGCTATGGTTGTAACTTGTCAAACGATCTGCTACTCTATTATGATCCCAGTGAAACTTCTGAGAAATGAACTCCCTATCTACCATTAAGGTCTTAATCTTCATTGTGAGATGACCATATAATGAGTGGTCCAATGAGTTTTCATAGAATATAGACACTGTCGTCCATGAATCCGACTAATATAACTGGAAGATCCGAATGTTGTTAAGTTTGAACGAGTTTCTCTACTACTCCCTTTGTTCCTAAATATAAAACCTTTTAGAGATTTCACTATAGACTACATACGGAATAAAATGAGTAGTCCATAGTGAAATCTCTAAAAGGTCTTATATTTAGGAACGGAGGGAATACTTCACTCGCTTTTTGTACAATAACACTTCATATTTTTATTTCTAACTTTGACCATTGACACGAAAAACAAAATGGACTTGTATACAAAACAGAGAGAGTACTTTAAAAATAACGCAAGGTTCCATCTTATGTCAATTTTTCTTCCCACCACCTCTTCATCTATCCTCCCGCCCTACATCGATTTTTTTCCAGTTTTTCATCTATTTTCTGGTTTTCATCAAATCAATCTTTGATAACCCAATAAACCGAATCAATATATGGTACAACAATAAATACATGGTCTGTAAATAAAACTTTTCCTATGGTAAAATCCAGTACCAGTCAAACATCTTTGCTAACTCAATAAGTAACAATAATTCAAGGTTCGTAAGAAAATAAATATTAATCAATCTTTTATCTTTGGTAACCTAATAAATCAGATCAATCGCGGGCACATGCCTATTTTATCATACCTATTTTACCAGTTTAAGAAATGACAGAAAACCTATGCTTTATAACCAAAACATTATCTTATTTTGCCTATTTGTTTTGCATCAAGATTTGTCATGTATAGCCCTCTTATTGTGTTAAAATATATTTGGCACCCGTGGCACATGGGCACATACTTAGTACTCCCTCCGTCCCAAAATAAGTGACTCAAAAATGACTCAACTTTGCACTAACTTTAGTACAAAGTTGGGTCACTTTTGAGTCACTTATTTTGGGACGGAGGGAGTATTATGAAAGAACTATAAAAACATTCACAATACTACAGTTTTAAGAGTACATGCACAGACTTAATTCACTGAAGATTAGAGTCAGTGGAGTTGTAAGATTGGCAATTTCATCACATTTGCCTCTCTATGGATGAAAACATTACCTCCTATTAAAATAATTACAATAATAATACATTTTGCTGAAATATACAAGACGCCAAAGCTGACGAGGTACAATATACATTTGTGACTTCGAGATTCGATATGACGTGGGATTCACAGTTGGATGTAGCTTGTAAAAGCCATTCAACCACCAGTGTTGAAACACCACCATGGTCCATGGTTTTGGCACCTGCAATCCTTCCATCCACACGGCCGTGTACACATTTTGTACTTTTGTATGCATCATGGGTAGTCCATGTGATGGATGGACAACATCATGTTGCCACTTGCAACCATATTCTAGTAAGTACCACCACAGAGCTAGATCTGATGGTAGCTTTGCAATTTGCTCCAAAGTCAAAATAACTGGTTACAAAAGTTAGTGGCACACTTGCAAAAGAGGATGGAAATTTGAAAAAGAAAAGAAAACCTCAGTGAAGTTCGTACAGTTTCTTTCCACGTGTTCAACAGTTTTCAGTCGAAGAAGAACATGCTTCAGAGTTTTCTTCTTCCTTTTGAGGGTTGGCTGCGCTTGTAAACCAAGTTTGTTTTCATTGAGTAACGTAAACGAACATGGCTAAACTATGGCAAAGCAATGGATCGTTCACCTTTTCTCTTCAGAAAAGCAGGGACAGGGGAATCATAATCAGGGAGACAGAGAGTGCTAAACTGCACATGGTATACACTAAACAGAATCTTAATCATGGTTCCCGCGGATTCTCGGAGAAAGGACACTTGCTAATTATCTATAGCCAAGGGTGCATCATCAGACACACCACGCCATAGGTTCTGGATTTCTGATGAAGAAGCTCTCTGATATAATACTCTGCTCTTCAAAGGCAACTACTACCAGTCTGTTGACCAAAAAAATAAATATGAGATGCCGATGTGAGCTAGGAATAGAGGGTTGAAAAAAATAACGAATATGTTTATTAAGGGTTCGAAGCCAAATAATTCACTTTATCAATATTTACCATTGTTCTTTCTTTCTGTACATACTATACAGTTTGTATCTGTGAGAGACTCTGGTTGCTCAATAAGTGCAGAAAAACAACATATGTTTTTCGCATATAACATTTACAGACGGATTGAACACAAGCAACAGCAGGTTCTAGCTCAGAGCTTCTTTGAGACACAAGTGCACAGTGCCAAAAGATTTCAATTATAGCGGTGATCGGTCCGTGGCCTTGGCAAAGAATGACAGCTATGTGTGCTGCCTTATGCTGATTAGCTCGATGTCGAAGATGACAGTTCCAAGGGTTGAACCCTCGCCATTTGCGAGGCGTGTCGGGTTGAATATAGTAGTGAATAATCTCTGCCGATCAAAGAACTGCACATGGAAAAAAGAGAGGCAAATTTAGTACCTCCGTGATGTCTTGTCAGTTGCATCGTTCAGCGGCCCAAGTGAGAATTTTCTTGATTCTAATCATCCATTTGCATGAGTTGTTAAAACATTACAACCTTCTACGAGAACACATCTCTGGATGCATGACGTATGCAACAGAAAGTAACAAGTTGGAAACTAGGAGTTGCTTATGTTGGAGAAACCCCAGGTGAGCATGAACAAAAAAATGATACTATAACAGATGAAGAATTCTAGGATCTGGATAGCACGGAAGTTACATTAGGAGGAATTGGTTCCTGTGATGTGTTTTGGTATCCCTGTGATGGCAGAATGACCACACGGCAAAGACCACCGACTCTCATAGACTTCACTGCTGCTTCAATACCAGGTATAACCTGCAGGGCTCATGCATTAAATTATGGCAAGACTATCAACCTGAAAAAGATTCTAGAACTGAAATTCCAAAGAAATGTATTGAGTGGAACATCAGATACGCGAAAGATATCCATCCACACTATGGCGAAGCTCATTATGGCAAGATTATAATTATGAGTTCTTCGCCGGGAACATCCAGAGCTATAACAACAGAAACTTGTTTTAAGGTGCATTCAACGGTTCTGAAGCTAATTTTCAGTTGGTCTCCGATGACTATACACCACAAAATAGCAAGCATAGCTACTATCACAAAATCAAACATGTGCACAGTATCACAAAATGTAATCTCCCATCGTTATTGTTTAACCACCAGAACTGTGCGCCATGACTTAGGCATGCTTGTAATCAAGTATACTATAGTTAAAGAAAAAGAAATACAAAGCTCATTAGCTACTAACATAGAAAACTCTAGTATGTTGTAGCCCCCAAACTTTCACCAGAAAACTCAAATAACATAGTGTAGTATCAACACAATAAGATACACTCACTAATTTTTGCGACGAGTTTTAACAAAATTCTTTGTCTCACCTTTCCAGACTCGATGGTAAAGACAAAAGGTATCGGATCACCGGTCGCGTCCTTGTGATCATAGGTTGAGTCGAAGCGCCATCCTTGCTTCGCAGCCAGCCTCCCATAGTAGTGAATTGCAACCTTTGAGCCATAAGAATATTTTTGTAAAAACAGGGAAACCATAAGAAAATATTTTGTGCTCCCTCCGTTCCAAACTAATTGTCGTGCTTCTAGTTCAAATTTGCTACAAAATAACATCATTCTAGCCAAATATTTTTTGACTACATTACATGTAAGAAATCCCTGCACTACTTTGTATACCTTCCATCCATAATAAGAAGAAAACTATGGTCTCGTTTGTATCATGGCTAAGTATGGGCAGTGGAGCAGTAAACTAGAGCATCTTTTGGCTTTGAAGGTGTAAACTTGGTTAATGGGGACTAGTAAGAAAGGGTGCTGCTAATAAGGACAAACTGTGCAGAAAGGCACCGCTTTTACCTGGTCTCCGTCGACCGGGACCTCGCCGGAACCCTCCCGGAGCTCTAAGGCCTTCACGCCGCCGGATCTAGGGATCTCGGTGAATCGAGAGGCCGCGGCGGAGGCGGCGGCCGTGGGGAGTCCGGATGCGGTGGAGGCCAGGAGGAGGTGTCTTCTTGTGGCCGCCAGAGGTGGTGCTGTAGCTAGGGTCCCCGGTTTTGCTTTCGAGGGAGGCGGCGGCACGGCGCCGGCCACCGCGGAGGCGGAAGTGATGACCATGAACGCCGCTACTGTTCCTCTTATTTCCCCTTTCTTTTCCTTTGCTTTTGGATTAGCTTTGAATTTCAACCTCTTTTCCAATTTCCAAAGCGCTGAATTTTTATTTATTTAGAAGGAAAATGAGAAGAAAAAACATTTGATGAAATTATGCCCTCGGATATTGGGGTGTTGTTTTGGAGTTTGGAAAAAATCGGGGGGGGGGGGGGGGGGGGGGGGTGTTAATTGTTGACTTAAATGAATTGCATTATTTATGGATGAATGTCAGATATAATTCAGATCATTGCTCGTTGAATGTTGAAGTAAAATTTAGAAAATCTATACTAATAGGAAAATAAAACTATTGTACTCCCTCCATTTTTATATACTCCTACAAGGACACAAACTCATACGTATTACAGGTATCAAGTTAAAATTTAATGCCCTACATTGTAAATGAACTTTTCTTTTCGTTTACTGAGATCATTAATACGCTGCATGCAAGGAAGAGATAGAAAACTGAGTGAAGTGTCATTATGACTGCATGCATACAAGTATTAAACAGGTTGTTAGTATGAGAAAATATCATTAACTTTTATCTCAATTACTATTGATGGCGTTATATAGATGCAAAATGTATTTTTTATAGTGGACTTGTATAAGGCTGCTCATAGCGGGGAGTATCATATACTAGTATCATACATATGATACTAGTGTATGATACTATCTTCATAGTGCATAGTATCATAAAGTAGTATCATATAAGATCATATTTATTGCCATGCATGACACAAAGTAGCATAACATTTAACATGATACGGTATCTACCTATGTTACTCAAACCTCTCTCTCTTCTTTAATTCCCTGCCACATCAACATGTTTGCTATTCCCAAGTACATGATACCACCTAAGTTACCCCACTATAGCCAGCCTAAGTAAATGGAGAGAGTACTAAACATAGTGTGCTCACAATTATTTAATTATTAGGACGTAAACAATGTAAGAATTTGATGTTATTCATTACCTTGAAACAAGAGTGAGAAAGTTTCCAACATAGTACTCCCTTCGTTCCATGATATAAGATCATTTTTCAAGCTAGTGAAAAACTGATTACACCTTTATTCTTTTTGTTCAGAAGCGTACTTCGGTAGATATGTATGTGTCAAACAAAACAAAACGTGAACATAGATGTGCTGAAAACATGTGATATAACTTCACTGAAACTTCAATGCTTTGAACACTTTAGTTCACACCAAAAGTTAAATCTTTGATCATGGAAATCGTGTGAATGTCGAGTGTATGTTAAAAATCTACAACATCGGGACAAAACATTTTAGGAACCCAAGACTATTATAGCGAAAGTTAAAAAAAAAGCACAATTGTTAGGGCTAACGAGTACTTCCCAACCAAATCGCGCGAATTTAGCTCAACTGATAGCGAATTTGACCTCTGGGATCTACCAATCAGTGCATATGTGTCATAGCCAGGAACTTAGGTTTTGTTTTCGAGGGAGGTTGTGGCACGACGTTGGCCACCATGGAGCGGAAGTGATGACCATGAACACCGATGTTGTTCCTATTTTTTCACTTTGCTTTTGGATTATTTTTGAACTCTAGCCTCTTTTTAGATTTTCAAAGTGTTGAATTTGTACTTGCTCACAAGGAGATTGAGAATCTCTACTCCTAAAGAGGGAGTACGTAGGTAGGTCATTTGGTTGGTTCACACACAACCATTAATGTGGAAATAGTTTGGAAACCGAGTGTCGAATCAATCAGTAAATCAAGACATTAATGCAATTAAATACCCGATTGATAATTATTTGCACAATTAATCAGTTCCATTTAAATAGGGATTTTTTCACCCGGGATCTCTACTCCTAAAGGGAGTCTGTAGGTCATTTCGCTGGTTCGCACATAGACATTAATGTGGAAATAGTTTGGAGACCGAGTGTCGAATCAATATGGAAATCAAGACATTAATGTAAATAAATACCAGATCGTTAATTATGTGTGCAATTAATTAGGTTCATTTAAATGGGATTTTTTCACGCACAATGAATTTAAAACCGAGTCATTGATGCAATTAATTAATTAGACATAATTAGTTAGGCCCGTATTGTAATTAGGTTGGCAATTAATTAATTGGGCAGGTAGTCAATTTGGCCTTTAAATAATTAGGTAGGTGCTACTTGTAAGCTGTGTTGGATTTTTTCCAGAAGAGGAAGGGTGAAGCAATGTAGTAGTGATAAGTGTTTTCTCAATGAGAACCAAGGTTATCAAACCAGTAGGAGAATCACGACAACTTCACGTCAACAACACCTACACACACAAAACCAAACACTTGCATCCAACGCGGGCAAGAGGGTTGTCAAGCCCTTAAACTTGTTACTTGCAAGGATTACTTCTGATAGTGATAGATAAATAAATAAAAATAAAAATAAAAAGTAAAAAGGAAAGAAAAGTAAATAAATTGCAACAACGTTTTTTGGGTATTAGCAATATGATTTAAATAGACCCTGGGGCCATAGTTTTCACTAGAGGCTTCTCTCTCGAACACATAGCATACAGTGGGTAGACAAATTACTGTTGGGCAATTGATAGAAAAGCGCATAGTTATGATGTTATTCATGGCAATGATCTTGTATATAGGCATCACGTCCATGACAAGTAGACCGAAATGATTCTGCATCTACTACTACTACTCTACCAATCGACCGAAATGATTCTACATCTATGGTATTAAGTTCATAACAAACAGAGTAACACATTAAGCAAGATGACATGATGTAGACAAAGTAAGACAAGCAATATGTTCAAACCCCATCGTTTTATCCTTAGTAGCAACAATACAACACATGTCTTGTCCCCCTATGTCACTGGGATATAGAGCACCGCAAGATTGAACCCACTACAATGCACTCTTCCCACTGAAGATAAATCAATCTAGTTGACCAAACCAAACGAATATATCGAAGAGAATTACAAAGCTATAACAATCATGCATAATAAAGTTCAGAAAAGAATCAATTACTTTCAATGAATAATCTGATCATAAACCCACAATTCATCGGATCCCAACAAACACACCACAAAAGAAGATTACATCAGATAGATCATCACGGGAATCGAGAAGAACATGGTATTGAAGATCAAAGAGAGAGAAGAAGCCATCTAGCTACTAGCTATGGACCCGTAGGTCTATGGTGAACTACTCACACATCATCATTATATCCATGAACAAAAGAAGCGTAATCATTATTGTTTCAAAATATATGATCATTAAAGAATGTTATCCCTACTCATTTTATCATATTAAGCATGTCATGGCTTCTTCTTCACCGCATAAGTATAAATCATGAGCACCCCGGTGTCAAACCAGGCAATTGGATCGTACTTCTAACGCGTTTCAGCATTTTCAACTTCACGCAATACATATGGGTGGAATAGAATATGGTGGTAGATATCAAAAGGAGTCAAAAGGTCGGAAAGTCTCGCATCAACTAGGTGGATCAACGGGCTATGGAGATGCCCATCAATTGATATTGATGCGAGGAGTAGTGATTGCCATGCAACGGATTCACTAGAGCTATAAGTGTATGAAAGCTCAAATGAAACTAAGTGGGCTACAACCAAATTGCTTGCTCATGAAGACCTCGGACATTTGAGGAACCCGTCATCGGAATATACAAGCCAAGTTCTATAATGAGAAATTTCCACTAGTATATGAAAGTGACGACACTAGAGACTCTCTATATGAAGAACACGGTGCCACTTTGAGGCACAAGTGTTGTAAAGGATAGTAACATTGCCCCTTCTCTCTTTTTCTCTCATTTCTTTTTTTCTTTTCACCTTTTCTCTTTCTCTTTTTTTTGGTGGGCTCATTTGGCTTCCCCCATTTTTTTTATTTTTCGTCCTGAGTCTCATCCTGACTTGTGGGGGAATCATAGTCTCCATCATCCTTTCCTCACTAGTACAATGTTATAATAATGATGATCATCACACTTTTATTTACTAACAACTCGATAAAGAACAATATGACTATATGAATGCCTCTGGTAGTGTACCAGGATGTGCAATGATCTAGCGTAACATGTAATCAATGATGAACGGTGGCTTTGCCACAAATACTATGTCAGCTCTATATGGTCATGCAAAGCAATATTGATGATGAACACACAAGTCATGTGACGGAACGGTGGAAGTTTTCATGGTGATACGTCTCCGACGTATCTATAATTTTTGATTGTTTCATGCTATTATATTATCAATCTTGGATACTTTATATGCAATTATATGCTATTTTATATAATTTTTGGGGACTAACCTAATTACCCAGTGCCCAGTGCCAGTTTCTGTTTTTGGACTTTTTCAGAAAATCAATATCAAACGGAGTCCAAATTGGATGAAAGATTGCGTGAGTTATTTTGGACCAAAAGAGACCCAAGAAGCTTCAGGAGGAGGCCAGAAGACCCACGAGGTGGCCACGAGCCTGGAGGACGCGCCTTGGGGGTAGGGAGCACCCCCCCCCCCCCCGAGCTCGTGGGCCCCTCGTGGCACCTCCTGACCTAATTCCACCTCTATATATTCCCAATTACCCCAAAAACAATAGAGTGACACCTGAAACACTTTTTACGTCGTCCCAAGCCTCTGTTCTTCCTCGATCCCATCTGGAGGCCTTTTCCGGTACTCTGCCAGAGGGGAATCGATCATGGAGGCCGTCTACAACAACCTTGATGCCTCCATGATGATGTGTGAGTAGTTCAACACAGACCTACGGGTCCATAGCTAGTAGCTAGATGACTTCTTCTCTCTCTTTGATCTTCAATACCATGTTCTTCGCGATTTTCGTGATGATCTATCCGATGAAATCTTCTTTTGCGGTGTGTTTATTGGGATCCGATGAATTGTGGGTTTATGATCAGATTATTCATTGAAAGTAATTGGGTCTTTTCTGAACTTTATTATGCACGATTGTTATAGCTTTGTAATTCTCTCCGATCTATCTGTTTGGTTTGGCCAACTAGATTGATTTATCTTCAGTGGGAGGAGTCCACTGTAGTTGGTTCAATCTTGCGGTGCTCTATATCCCAATGACAGAAGGGGACAAGACATGTATTGTATTGTTGCTACAAAGGGTAAAACGACGAGGTCTGAACATATTGCTTGTATTACTTTATCTACATCATGTCATCTTGCTTAATGCGTTACTCTGTTTGTTATGAACTTAATACCATAGATGCAGAATCATTTTGGTCGATTGATGGAGTAATATTAGTAGATGCGTAATCGTTTCGGTCTACTTGTCATGGACGTGATGGCTATATACATGATAATTGCCATGAATAACATCATAACTATGCGCATTTCTATCAATTGCCCAACAGTAATTTGTCTATCCATCGTATGCTATGTGTTTGAGAGAGAAGCCTCTAGTGAAAACTATGGCCCCTGGGTCTATTCGAATCATCTATACCTACTAATAAAGAAAATAGGTATTCTTAGTCTGTCACGTTAATTTTGTAAAGAAGCCCCTGATATTTTTAGGTATAAACCACAGTCTAATATATGTGGAAAGAAAATAGTTTGGCCTCTATCTTCCAAACGTCACATGTCATAGGCCAACTTGGGCCCCAGGCCATCCGTAACCGCTTTGGCCCAACGAATCCAACAAAAAAATTCTAGAGCAACGAGGATCGAACTCTTGACATGTCACAAGATCACATAAGTTAGCTTCAACTGAGCTACATCACAATTGCATACAAAATGGAGGTTTTGCATCTATTATATTACTACCACCTCGCTCCTTTGCACACAATCCCATTTAATTATATACGTGTGCGGGTTCAAATGAATAAGTCGGCTAGAGAATTAACAAGGAAAGAGATCCACGATTCGTGAGAAATTCATGGTGGAATTTAATGTGAGAAAAAAGATCCGACTAAATTGGTTGTGGTACGCACACAACAATGCTTGCGAGTTCAAATTAATAAGGAAAGAGAAACTCGATTCATGAGACGTTCATGGTGGAAATTAATGGGAGGAAAAGATCAAACTAAATTGGCTGTTGCATGCATGCAGCAACGAGAGGATCCATCATTGCGTCTGCTGCATGTACCTTCGTGTGTCGCTGACCGAGATCTTCATGGGCGTCTTTCTACACGTGACGAGGTCGACTAACATGCATATCATCCAACGGTCACGACACGTCCAACTGAAAGCTAGCGACTACTACTGATCCCTAGGGATTCTTATTTTTTTTTCTCCCTTTGCAACGCACGGGAAGTCTCCTAGTATTACTAAACCCCTAAAAACCTTGCTGTGATTTATTTATCTTTTATTTCTTTTTTACTTTTTTGTTTACTTTCTATTTATTTATCTATCACTATCAGAAGTAATCCTTGCAAGTAACGAGTTCAAGGGGCTTGACAACCCTCTTGCCCGCGTTGGGTGCAAGTGTTTGGTTTTGTGTGTGTAGGTGTTGTCGACGTGAAGTTGTCATGATTCTCCTACTAGTTCGATAACCTTGGTTCTCACTGAAGGAAATACTTATTGCTACTATATTGCTTCACCCTTCCTCTTCGAGGAAAAACCCAACGCAACTCACAAGTAGCACATGGCAATATATCTCGAAATGGCTACGGAAATGCCATGATAGGTAGGTATGGTGGCTGTTTTGAGGAAGATATAAGGTGGCTTATGTGTGCTAGAGCGTATCATATCATGGTGTTTGGATGCACCGGCGAAGTTTGCACTGACTCTCAAGGTAAGAAAGGGCAATGCACGGTACCGAGGAGGCTAGCAAATTACGGAAATGTGAGAGTGCGTATATCCATGGACTCACATTAGTCATAAAGAACTCATATATTTATTGTAAAACCTTATTAGCTCTCTCGAAGCAAAGCACTACCGCATGCCCCTAGGTAGGAGGTTGAGAGGAGTTAACCATCGCACGCCCCCTATTCGAACAACACGATAGGATTTCATTTTAGACATAAAAATGCTCACACCTCATCACGATGACATGACCAATATTTAGATGAGAAGTAAATAACAAACTTTAATACCGATATTCCTAATAACCAATGATCATGAACCTATATCCTTACATATTACTACATCAATATAATTAACCCACTGTCGAGGAAACGATCCTGACAATGAGTACTAGGGGTACGAACGAGGGGCGGAGCCTAGCTACGGCGCAAGTGTATCACTTGGATTATACGAGTTCGGGCCCCTCTCGGAGAGGTAAAAAAACTATGTCTCTTGCCCGGGGGCTTGTGTTTTCTCTAGGGGGTATGATTACACAAGAGTGATGAACCCTTGTCCAGGAGCTAGGGGGCGGCTTATAGAGAGTGTGCCAGGCCCCATCAAGCACCATTAAAAGGGAGAGTTAATGCCATTATGATGGAAGTTTCTAGTAACGGTAGCACTTAACTACAACAGTTACAGGTAACGATAGCTATAACTACACTTGATGTATTGCTTTAAGTCCCTCGGCCGTTGCAGCTCCCACGTCGTCCATGCATTGCCTCTGTTTGAGTGCCAAAGTATGGCCAACTGGAGGGAAGACGTCCGAGTGACTTGATGGATCCGAGTGGATCTCTTGACATACACATCCGAATGCATCTGCGCTCCAGAGACCTCCAACGATGGTGTGGGGCTGTGATACGTCCATTTTGCATCGTGATTTCTCATTGATATTT
This sequence comes from Elymus sibiricus, assembly GCA_039707655.1. Classification (NCBI taxonomy): domain Eukaryota; kingdom Viridiplantae; phylum Streptophyta; class Magnoliopsida; order Poales; family Poaceae; genus Elymus; species Elymus sibiricus. The sequence goes on from CM077669.1 coordinate 129,866,301, forward strand.
GTGTTATTCTTGACCATTATTCCCTATTATCATACAATTCTTATGCCTTTTCTCTCTGAATATGCAAGGTACATCACAAAGAGGGAAATATCTGGAAACTGGAATTCTGGACCGGGAAACCAAGAAAAAGGCATAAAAATCACCAAACTCCAAATGACCTGAAACTTCACGGAGAATTTCTATGGAATATTTAAGAATTATTGGGCCAAAAATATACCAGAGGGGGGCCACCTGCTGGCCACAAGCCAACAGGGCGCGCCCAGATGGCTTGTGGGGCCCCAGCAGGTCTCCCGACCCCCTCTTCTCTCGGGAGGAAGCGCCACCGTCTCGAGGCGGAAACCTGGGCAGAGGCTCTTTTGCACTCCGGCAGTCAGATTTTGCCAGGGAAATCCCTCTTCGGGAGGGGGAAATCGAAGCCATCGTCATCACCAACGCTTCCTCCTTCGGGGGGGGGGGGGGGAATCTTCATCAACATCTTCACCAACAACATCTCATCTCCAACCCTAGTTCATCTCTTGTATTCAATCTTTGTCTCAAAACCTCAAATTGGTACCTAAGGGTTACTAGTAGTGCTGATTACATCTTGTAGTTGATGCTTGTTGGAGTACTTGGTGAAAGTTATTATGTTCAGATCCTTAATCTCCATTATTATACCTGTGATCTTGAACATGTTGATGAAGTGTGAGTAGTTACTATTGTTTCTGAGGACATGGGATAAGTCTTGTTATAAGTAATCTTGTGAAGTTGGTATTCATTCGATATTTTGATGATATGTATGTTGTTACTTCTCTTAGTGGTGTCATGTGAACGTCGACTACATGACACTTCACCATGTTATGGGCCTAAGGGAAGTCATTATGGAGTAACAAGTAGATGATGGGTTGCGAGAGTGATAGAAGCTTAACCCCAGTTTATGTGTTGCTTCATAAGGGGCTAATTTGGATCCACACGTTTCATGCTATGGTTAGATTTATCTTAATTCTTCTTTCATAGTTGCGGATGCTTGCAAGAGGGGTTAATCATAACTAGGTTGTTTTTCCAGTAAGAACAGCCGGTCCACCCACATATCAAATTATCAAAGTAGCGAACGTGAATCAACTCAACATGATGAACATGACTAGACAGAAAATTCCCATGTGTCCTCGGGAGAACTTGCTTAATATAAGAGTACTTTCATGCCTGTCCTTTGATATAAAAAGGATTGGGCTATCTTGCTGCACCTTTGTTACTATTGTCACTTGTCACTTGCTACGAATTATCTTGCTACAAAACTATCTACTATTGTTACTCAGAACACTTGCAGAGAATACCTTGCTGAAAACTGCTTATGATTTCCTTCTGCTCCTCGTTAGGTTCGACACTCTTACTTATCGAAAGGACTACGATTGATCCCCTATACTTGTGGGTCATCAAGACTCTTTTTTGGCACCGTTGCCGGGGAGTGAAGCGCCTTTGGTAAGGAAACATTTTCTATACGTGCTGAAATTTACTGTTGCTTGTCACTATGAACGGTCACCCTTTGAGTGGCTTGTTCGGGGCATCTTCGCCTCGAACGGAAGTTGAAGAAGTTGTTCCTCAACCTACTGAACCTACTGAAAATATTTATTATGAGATTCCTTCGGGTATGGTAGAGAAACTATTGGCTAATCCTTATGACGGTTCAACTCATCCTGATTACCATTTGATATATGTCGATGAGATTTGTGGATTGTTTAAGCTTTCAGGTTTATCCAGAGACAAAGTTAAAAATAATGTTTTCCCTTTATCTTTTGAGGGAAAAGCATTAATGTGGTACATGTTATTGGATGATGTTGGATCATGGGACTGGAATCGCTTGAAGCTGGAATTTTACCAGAAGTTTTATCCTATGCATCTAGGGGTTGTTTGGTTGCCACCCTGAGCTAGGTGCCTGAGAATATTCCTTGCCTGAGAGTAACGTGAGGGTGTTTCAAAAATTGGCTAACCAGGCAGACACAAAATCTCATGCAGTGTTTGGTTGATGTCCTTAGAGTACGCCTGTGTGGACAGAAGCTCCAGGCAGTGTTTGGCTCAATTTTTGCCTAGGTTACACTCACCACTTGTTGGTCACGTAGAAGGTATAAATTATTAATCTGATAAAATCAGGCATAACCAGATCGAATTATCATTACACTTAAGGTTTTAGTTTACATCATAATTTGGAGAACACAAACGTGTACTACCACTCGTCTAGTGCTAACATATCCAAAAGTGGCATTTCCTACAAGTTCAGTAATTAGATTGTTTCAACACAATAGTGCATCAATCACATGACCAGAAAGTCCACCAAAAAGAAACTCCGTCAACCATGTACGCAATCCTCTGCAATTAGTAATCACTTAGCAGGATCATCAGTACGACCATGAGCAGGATCATCAATACGACCATCAATAGGGTCATCGGTCCGGCCATCAGCAGGATCATCACCAGATAAATAATTCAAAACCCAACGTGAGAGATATTCCTCACCCATGCTCATAAGGAAGCTATGATGAACTTGGAACTCTGGCTTGCGAAGGTGCATCCCTACTGCCATCCTATCTTCAGGTGTTAATGCAATATTTTTAGCATGTTCCAAAGAGGAGCATTTGGATTTGGTGGGGCTACAGTTTGTATTGGCTGTGTAAGGCTTTCCTTGATTCCCACTAGAGTACTAGTAATTACAGCATCAATATCATTTTCATCACGCGTTGTGGCCGCTGAATTTTTAGTCTTTGACTTGTTTGATTGTGATGGAGGCACTGTATTTTTGTTCCCAGACTTCTTGAATATCTTCTTGTTAGACTTCAGACCACTAACATTAGATGTTGAAGCTGCAGCGACTGCTCCACGACCTTACAATCATCACTATCTGACTCGAGTTTATCAGAGTCTTCGCCTTGAGGATCCTTTGTATCAGCGTAACCAGACACATCATACATATTTTGTTGTTCACCATCTTCATTATCACAATCAATAGCAGTGGAAGGATCATGCATAAATGCTCCATCAGCAGAGGAACCACTGAATAGTTCTTGTAACTTGTCAAAAAACTGGATTGGCTTTGTAAGAATTCCACGGTCATTTACCTACAAGCAGAAGTTCATAAGAATCCAATAAATCATACACGAAAAAATATTTTTCAAGTGATCAAGGTCATTACCGATAGTTCATCCAAAGCAGATTTTGAGAGAGTAACCATTTTGGTCAGATCATCCCAACCATTACCACTAGCATTCATATGGCGAGCTACAAGTGCCCAAGTCTCTTTATGACGCCTAAAGTGACGATGAACTTGTTCAACAGTGTAGGTACTGCCATACTTCTCATTTACTACTTTTGTACATGTAGTGTGATGCAACTTCTTAAACACTGCCTTTGGTGGCAGCTCCATCTTCTTCTCAATGTACCAATCAAGTACGAACTCTGATAAAGCTTGAGGCCAGTGTATCTTTGGTGCCCTAGGTCCTAATGTCCCAGCTCTATTGATTCCTTTGGCATTCTTATTGCTTTATCCAATATCCATGGTGCCCTCTGTAAAAGGTATTATGATGCAGAAAATAATGACAGCCAAAAATTATATATTTTGCTTGAAAACATCAATACTTATAGAAGTACGAAAAAACAAAAATGCTGAAATGATTAAAATATAAGTTCCAGATGGCATACAATAGTTTTACATTTCAAATGACAATACTAATACTCTTGCCACATCCACTCAGCTAAATGATCTCTTTTTGCAACCCACTGCCTATGCTCTTGCCCTTGGTATGTAGTTATCCTAGCTAACTGTGGTAGGTTATTATACCGAACCACTTCATCATAAACGATATTGTCAGGACCATTATCAAGGATCTAGTTGTGCAACATGCAACATGCTATGACAATCTTGACTTGTGTCCTATAGGGAAAGAATGGCCTGCTGATACGTCTCCAATGTATCTATAATTTTTGCTTGTTCCATGATGTTATATTATCATTCTTGGATGTTTTACAATCATTTTATAACAACTTTATATCATTTTTTGGGACTAACCTATTGACATAGTGCCAAAGTGCCAGTTGCTGTTTTGCTTGTTTTTTTACTTCGCATAATATCAATACCAAACAGAGTCCAATCGCGACGAAACTTTTTGGAGATTTTTTTTGGACCAGAAGACACCTAGTGGGCCAAAGAAGTTCCAGAGAGGTGGGCCGTGGAGACCACAACCCACCAGGGCGCGCCAGGTGGCCCCCGGCGCGCTCTGATGGGTTGTGCCCTCCACGGGGCCCCTCTCCCCCGCCTCTGATGCCTATAAATTCCCAAATATTCCAAAAATCCTAGGGGATTCGACGAAACACAATTCCAGCCACCGCAAGTTCTAGAACCACGAGATCCAATCTAAACACCATCACGGAGGGGTTCATCTTCATCATAGGCGCCTCTCCGATGATGCGTGAGTAGTCCACCATAGACCTACGGGTCCGTAGGCAGTAGCTAGATGGCTTCCTCTCTCGCTCTCTCTTATGATTCTCAATACAATGATCTCTTGGAGATCTATTTGATGTAAACTTTTGCGGTGTGTTTGTTGGGATCCGATGAATTTTGAGTTCATGATCAGTTTCTATCCATGAATATTATTTGAGTCTTCTTTGATCTCTTATATGCATGATTACTTATAGCCTCGTATTTCTTCTTTGAATCTTTGGTTTAGTTAGGCTAACTAGATCGATTTTTCTTGCCATGGGAAGAGGTGCTTTGTGATGGGTTCGATCTTGCGGTGGCCTTTCCCAGTGACAGAAGGGGCAGCAAGGCACACATGTATCGTTGCCATTAAGGATAACAAGATGAGGTCTATTCCTACATGAATAGATCTTGTCTACATCATGTCATCGTTCTTATTGCATTACTCCGCTTTTCCATGAACTTAATACACTAGATGCATGCTGGATAGCGGTCGATGTGTGGAGTAATAGTGGTAGATGCAGGCAGGAGTCGGTCTACTTATCTTGGACGTGATGCCTATATAATTATCATCGCCTTGGATATCGTCATAATTATTTGATCTTCTATCAATTGCCCAACAGTAATTTGTTCACCCACCGTGTGCTATACTCATGAGAGAAGCCACTAGTGAATCCTACGGCCCCCGGGTCTACTTTTCCAACATATTGCTTTCTGATCTATCTTTTTTCCTCTTTGTTTTTAGATCTACAAAACCAAAAACCCAAAAACATATTGCTGCACTTTTTATTTGCTCTTCTTATTTTGTGTTCTTGAGAGATCTATCTCTCCTATCTATCATTACCTAATCTATCTTTTACTGTAGAGAGATTGACAACCTCTCTTTCGCGTCGGGTTGCAAGTATTTGTTGTTTGTGTGCAGGTGTTGCTTATTGGGTGGTGGTGATCCTCCTACTGGTTCGATAACCTTGGTTTCATAACTGAGGGAAATACTTATCGTCGTTGTGCTGCATCATCCCTTCCTCTTTGGGGAAATACCGACGCAGTCTCAAGCCACGTCAAAGGAATTTCTGGCGCCGTTGCCGGGGAGGAAGGGGTCTCTTCTATGTGCCTATCTTGGGTGCCGGGGAGACTCCATCATCATCTACCAGGTTCCTAATCACAAATCTTATTTCCTTGCAATTACATTATTTGCCATTTGCCTCTCGTTTCCTCTCCCCCACTTCACCAATTTGCCGTTTTATTCGCCCTATTTTTCGTTTGCCTTTTTCTCGCCGGATCTCTTGCCTTGTAGCTATGGCTAGTTCTTCCTTTATTGCGTGTACTCCCGATAATGAGGTTCTTAATTTTAAGCAAAGGGGAGGGGAGAACCTAAAAGATGCTTGGTATAGGATTTGCAATGCTCATAATAGATCTATCCATAAGCAATCTACCGTTGTTCTTCTTCGTAGTTTTTATGTTGGCATCACCACTTGGTATAGATTCGTCCTTGATACGATTACCGGTGGGAATTTCTTGATGTGTCCATCTTTGGATGCTTTTAATGCTTTGGGAAGTTTAGTGGGATCACCACCTATCATGATCAATGAAACAACTTTAACTCTCGAACATGTTATGGAGAGATTAGATGCTATTGAAAAGAAGATGATTACTAAAGAACATCTTGAAGATTTGGATAAGAAAATGCATAATCTTGCTAATAAAATTGGGGCTAAGACGGGAGATGCCTTTAAATTGCTAAAGGCAAAAGAAACCGTAGTTCACGAAAGGGTAGAAGAGAGTCCTTACCAGATTAATAAGTTGGAAGATATTTTTAGTAATTTGGGTTCGGATTTTTCTTCTATCAAAACTATTGAAAAACCTCCCGTAAAAATTGGCAAGACCACACAAGTCACTAAGAACAAAGTTGTTACATCAAGTGGTCTCAAGGGGGATCTTAAAATGATTAGTATTCATCCCGACTTTGTTGAAATCGTAAGAGACCCTATTTACAAGAATGAATTTTTTGGTTTTCTTCCTTGGAGTGTTGTCATCAAGAATATGCATGCTAAAACCTTGAAGAAATCTAGTTGTGTGATTGAAGAATTGAAAACCAAAGATGACAATACTTGAATCTATGCGTTATGCCTAGCTAGGGGCGTAAAACGATAGCGCTTGTTGGGATGCAACCCAATGAATAAATTTATTTTTGCTTTTTTCCTTCTGTTTTTGAGTGTTGACACAAGTATGCCTCTGTTATGATTGTGTTTTTATGGTTTATTTAGTGTTTGTGCCAAGTAGAGCCTTTAGGATGATTGATAAGATGGGTAGAAGCGATGCTGAATCTGAAACAGAAACTTTGCGTCCAGTATTTGAATTTTCATTTTTTTCTGGAACGTGATATTCAGCTGAAATTTGAACATAGTGTTGCTATACAAATTCTTTACGTTGTCCTAATTGTTCAGAATTTTTAGAGTTACATAAGTATGGTTAGAGTACAGATTACTACAGACTGTTCTGTTTAAGACGGATTCTGTTTTCGTTGCATTGTGTGCTTGTTTTGATGAATCTATGGGTTATATTGAAGGGTATGAGCCATGTTAAAGTTAAAATACAGCAGGTATAATGCAATAACAAAATATGAATGGGTTTGCAACAGCACCTAAAGTAGTGATTTGCTTTATTATACTAACGGATCTCACGAAGATTTTGTTGAGTTTTGTGTGATTGAAGTTTTCAAGTTTTGGGTGAGATCACGATGGATGAAGGAATAAGGAGTGATAAGAGCCTAAGCTTGGGGATGCTACCTCACCCCCAAGATATATCCAAAGAGTAACAAGCAACTAAGCTTGTGTAGGATCACTAGAAGAGTGTCTAGAGGGGGGGTGAATAGACTACTAGCAGGAATTTAAAACCTAACCTTTTCCCAAGTTAATTGGTTGGCAGATTTTAAAAATTATAGCAAGTCTAGCACACCCTACACATGCATGTCAACAAGTATAGCAGCGGAAAGTAAAGACATTGCACATGAAGTAAAGAGTTGAGATAGGAAGATCAAACGCATGAGGGACACAAAGATTTTTCCCGTGGTTCCGATAGGTGGTGCTATCGTACGTCTACATTTATGGAGTCTTCAACCCACGGAGGGTAACGGTCGCGAGAGTCCACGGAGGACTCCATCCATAAGGTTCCACGAAGTAGCAACCTTGACTATTCCATAACGGCTTCTGTCCACGAAGGACTAGCCTCACTATGGGTAGATCTTCACGAAGTAGGCGATCTCCTTGCCCGTACAAACTTCTTGGTTCAACTCCACAACACGAAGTAGGAGGCTCCCAAGAGACACCTAACCAATCTAGGAGGCACCACCCTCCAAAAGGTAATAGGCTCGGCAATGTCGATGAACTCCTTGCTCTTGTGCTTCAAGATGATAGACTCCTCAACACACAATCACTCTCTCACATATTTGGCTATGGTGGAAGAGATTGATTTGGTGGAAAGCAACTTGGGGAGGCTAGAGATCAAGATTCATATGGATGGAGTGGAATAGCTTGATCGGCTCTCTCTCAGAAAATAGGATGGGGCAAGTATGGAATAGTTCTGAGTGCTTCTCTTTCGAGTGGGTGGTGGTGAAGGGGTATATATAGGCATCCCCAAAAATCCAACCGTTACACCTTAAAGTGACCAACTCGGTGACACCGATGTGTGAATCTCGGTGGTACCGAAGGGACCAAAAGGGGACAACTTTTGAATCTCGGTGAGACCGATATATAATTCTCGGTGGTACCGATTACGTGACCAACGGTCAGATTGCGCAACTCGGTGACGCCGATCCAGAAAACTCGGTGGTACCGATTTTGTGAATCGAGGTAACAGAAAGTTGGCAACCCAAACTCGGTGGCACCGAAGTGGAATCGGTTGCACCGATGTGCTAGGGTTTGGCATGGGTCTGTCTGAGTTTGGGAATCGGTGGCACCGAGTGGAAAGTGTTGGTTGCACCTATTTTGGATATTTGACTTTGGGCAGACTTTTGTGGAAGAGCTTGTGGGTGCTTTTGGTGACTATCACTTGTGCACGTGGAGCATCTTGTTCACCAATAGTACCTTACCCCCTTTTAATAGTATTGGCTTTCCTATGGACTCAAAGTGATTTCTCACAAAGTAAAATGTAGAGTCCTCTTGCTTGAAGCTTTGCCAATCCATTTCCTTGCATCTTGGGGTATTTCCACAATCTCCATAATCCTTTTGCCAACCCTCTCTGTGGACTTTATCTGAAATACACTAGGTAAAAGTATTAGTCCAAGAGACAATGTATGTTGTCATGAATTATCAAAACCACCAAGGGAGCATGTTGTGCTTTCAATCTCCCCCTTTTTGGTAATTTATGACAACATACAATCAAAGTTTCAAAATAAAGATATGCATGGATATAATGAAGACTTTGAGAGACGCGTGACTTAGACTTGCTCCCCCTAAAGGTGTGCAATCCATTTAAAGGATAGTTGCTTTGGAATGCATGGACACACATATAGTAGAAGGGATATAAGGAGTCATGTGTATCTTGGCTATATGCATCAAATATATATGAATGAGATGTATCCTTGTTCAAGACTTCACTCTTGCAAACAATATGTGCAAGAAGCAAGAGATCATCTTGATCAAAGATGTGATGCATATACTTACCTTGAGTTCTTGAGCATTCTAGTAGTAGAAACACACTTGAGAAAACAATGTTAGGAAACACAAGAGTATTCTACCAATCAAAAGCAATAGAGCTCAATAGAACCAAGATGTGGAGAACATATAGAAGATAGTATTCCTTAAGATTGATATGTCTCCAAGATCATTTAGAGCTTTCTCCCCTTAGATATGAAAATAGTAGATCATCCTCTCCCCCTGAATCTTAGCATGTAGATATTGGGATTGGATAGGGTGAGAAAAGTCTAACATGAGTAGTCAAATGAAATAAACATATTTTCTCCCGAACATATTTTTATCCCCCTACTTTGGTATTCTCCCCTTGTCCATATAAGTATAAACTTTGATATTCTCCCCCTTGATTATATCTCCCCCTTTGCATAAGCATGTATCTCCCCCTTTTAGCTTTGAAGCTTTGGTATTTCTCCCCCTTTGGCATTAATTTCCAAAAAGGTCATACATAGGGTCAGGTACAGGGATCATCAATTAAGAAGGGATCCTTGAGAACAAGGGTCATTGAGTGTAGGGTTCACAGAAATGAGAATCATAGATAGCATTAAAAGCTGAGGGAATCATGGAAAATAATTTCTCTCTGATCTGAGAGCTTGTAAGACTTCTCCTCCTTTGAGTTAGGGATCCTTGAATAAAGTTTCTCCCCCTAAATTTTTTTTGTTTATTTTTTTTAAAGAAGGGATCATCGAAGAATTGAAAATATCACAATAGGATCTCTAAGGAAACAAGGATTCACTAATATGAATATAGACTGGAGAAGATATCAAATCGGTGGCTCCGAGACAAACTAGTCGGTGGTACCGAGATGTTGTTTTGCAGCTCATCTGCTAATTCGGTAGAACCGACTTATTTGTATCGGAGACTCCGAGGCTAAAACAGAAACTTGGCAATGCTTGAGAAACTTGCAAATAAATTTAGAAATTTTTTGTAACAAAGTATCAGAAGGATTTTCAAAGGAAATGCAAAAGATTTTACAAAGAGATATCAACTAGAGAAGATTTGAGTGGTTCCAAGAGATCTTACAAGTAGAGGATGAACCATAGAAGATTCTTAACTAGATGATGGGCGGTGACTAGGTCACCTATATTAGAGTATATTGACTTAGGAGCCAAGCTAGAATACTTGATCATAGGTCATACTCATCGTTAAGCTCAAAATGGGGTTACCATTTTTCGATTAAGCATTTTAATGTCTCCATATCACTTGAGTTGCTTTAGCTCATGACATGGAGTAAAGCTTTTTCAAGGATATGAGTACATACCTTTGAGTGATGTTGATGACGTGGCTTGTAGGTGAACTTGTTGAGGATGCTCGAGGTTGATGAAGTTCATCTTGAGTTGGGAGCAATCCTTCTCGTTTTAGTACACTTGTCACCTACATAGGTTAGTCATGCAAGGAAGAAAAATATATGTCCATTTGACATGATACCAATTGAGGATTAGCAATTATGATCACATCAAATATATGTCAAGGATATGATTTTATTGTCTTCTTCCTTCCATTATCAAAAGAGCCTGTGGATACTTGGTTACGACAAAATTGCTTACGATTGGAATCTTTGGCAATCCTGTGGAATGAAGTTCTTCCAAGTACCTACAAAAGGTTAGATGCAATACAAGGGAGCATATAATTCCATGGTATAAGATAACATGTTAAGAGTATCATGGAAATATCAAGAAAGATCATGCCCTTGCATGCATTAGAGTGAGTCTAGCTCAAGTTTGAAGCAATAATGATGTTCAACTCACTCCTCAAGTGACAAAACGTTTTCTCATCAAGTGGCTTAGTAAAGATATCGGCCAATTGCTTGTTAGTGCGAACATGCTTAAGATCAATATCTCCTTTGGCAACATGATCACGAATGAAATGATGTCTAACTTGAATATGTTTAGTTCGAGAATGTTGCACCGGATTATGACCAATCTTAATAGCACTTTCATTGTCACAAAGTAATGGAACATTTTTAACATGGATTCCATAATCCTTAAGCATTTGTGTCATCCATAGTAATTGTGCACAACATGATCCGACAGCAATATACTCAGCTTCGGCGGTAGATAGAGATACCGAGTTTTGTTTCTTGGAGGACCAAGACACAAGAGATCTACCAAGAAATTGACAAGTACCCGAGGTGGATTTTCTATCAACCTTGTCACCGGCATAGTCCGAGTCGGAATAGCCAACAAGGTTAAAAGAAGATCCCTTGGGATACCAAATGCCAAAGTTTGGTGTTTGTATCAAATATCTCACAATACCTTTCACGGCCAAAAGATGACACTCTTTAGGTGCAGCTTGATATCTAGCACACATGCAAATACTAAGCATAATATCGGGACGGGAGGCACATAGATATAGCAATGAACCAATCATAGATCGATAGACTTTTTGATCAACCGGTTCATCCTCCTTGGTAAGATCAACATGTCCACTAGTAGGCATGGGAGTTTTCATACCTTTGCACTCTTGCATGTTGAACTTCTTGATCAAGTCCTTGGTATACTTAGTTTGAGAGATGAAAGTTCCCTCTCTAGTTTGCTTGATTTGCAAACCAAGAAAGAATTTCAGCTCACACATCATGGACATCTCATACTTCTCGGACATCAACCTTCCAAATCTTTCACTAAATTGTGGGTTAGTAGATCCAAAGATAATATCATCCACATAGATTTGGCACACAAATAATTCACCATTAACTCTCTTAGTGAATAAGGTTGCGTCAATTTTACCAATTTCAAAACCCTTTTCAATAAGAAACTTTGTTAAGCATTTGTACCAAGCACGTGGGGCTTGCTTAAGACCATAAAGAGCTTTACGAAGCTTGTAAACATGATTAGGTTTCTTAGGATTCACAAAACCAGGTGGTTGCTTAACATAGACCTCTTCTTCAATCTCACCATTTAAAAAGGCACTTTTAATGTCCATTTGATAAAGCATGATATCATGGTGATTGGCATAAGCAAGAAGAATGCGAATAGCTTCAAGTCTAGCGACGGGGGCATAGGTCTCACCGTAGTCCATACCTTCGACTTGCGTATATCCTTGGGCTACGAGACGTGCCTTGTTGCGTACGACTTGACCGTCTTCGTCTTGCTTGTTTCGAAACACCCATTTGGTTCTGATGATGTTGTGCTCGTCCTTGGGCTTCTCCACGAGTGTCCACACTTCGTTCCTCTCGAAGTTGTGAAGCTCTTCATGAATTGCGTTCACCCAATCCGGGTCTTCAAGAGCTTGTTCTACCTTCAAGGGTTCAATGCTAGAGATGAAAGAATAATGCTCACAAAAGTTAGCCAAGCGAGTTTTAGAGCGAGTGATTCTCCCGGTTTGTATGTCACCAAAGATTTGGTTTAGAGGATGGTTCTTGGTCACTCTTGCTCGAACTCGGGGTAGCTTAGGCTTGTTGGATGGTGGATCTTCTTCATCATCATCATCTACTTCATCTTCGTTGTTGTTGAAGGTGTCGTTTCCTTGAGGTGGTGGTGAAGGAGGTTGTGGTGGATCTTCATGATGTACTTCCTCCTCTTCATCATCTTGTCGTGTACCGCTTGTGGATGCCTCCATGTCGTGTTGAGGTTCACCTTGACGCGAAGTTGGGGCTTCCACTTGAGTTGATGAAGTACTTTCCTTCACCTCCATGGGACGAATCTTGCCAATGGACAAGTCTTGGATGGCTTCCGAAGGATCCTTATCTCCTACATCATTTGGCAATTGTTCGACTTGCGAACCATTAGATTCATCAAACTTCACATCTACCGTCTCTTCAACTTTTCGAGTGAAGTTGTTGTAGACACGGGAAGTGTGAGAGTTTGATCCGTAACCAAGTAGGAAACCTTCATGAGATTTAGGAGCAAATTTAGTACGACGATGCTTGTCAAGAATGTAGCACTTTGAGCCGAATACCCGAAAGTATCCAACTTGGGGTTTGTTACCGGTGAGTAGCTCGTATGCCGTTTTACCAAGAAGCTTGTGCAAGTAGAGTCGGTTCGTGGCATGACATGCTGTTTCCACGGCTTCTGCCCAAAAGTGTCTTGGCGTCTTGTATTCGTCAAGCATCGTTCTTGCCATCTCAATAAGCGTCCGGTTCTTCCTCTCAACGACTCCATTTTGTTGAGGCGTGTACATAGCCGAGAACTCATGTGAAACACCTTCTTCGTCAAGAAAGGTATCCACATGGGTGTTCTTGAACTCCGATCCGTTATCGCTCTGAACCTTCTTGATCTTCACTTCAAACTGATTTTGCGCTTTGCAAACGAAGTTCTTGAAGATCTTTTGCACCCGCGACTTATCATCAAGAAAGAATACCCACGTAAATCTGGAAAAATCATCAACTATAACTAGACCATAGGAATTTCCACCGAGACTCTTATAAGCATTGGGACCAAAAAGATCCATGTGAAGTAACTCGAGTGGTCTCCTAGTAGTCATGATATTCTTTACGGGATGACTTCCACCTACTTGCTTTCCAGCTTGACAAGCACTACAAAGTCTATCTTTATCAAAGATAACATCTTTAACACCAAGTATGTGATCACCTTTGATAAGCTTGTCTAGATTACGCATGCCAACATGTCCTAGTCTTCTATGCCAAAGCCAACCTTTAGAAGATTTTGCAATAAGACAAGTACGAGGTTTGGATCTCTTAGTGAAATCGACAATGTATAGATCACCTCTACGGAAACCGGTAAAGACCATTTTATGATTATCTTGACGAAACACTTGGCAATCTACTTTCGTGAATAGCACATTAAAACCAAAGTCAGTAAGTCTAGATACGGAAAGAAGATTGTAGCCAAGGGATTCAACAAGCATAACATTTTGAATGGAGCTATCATGGGATATGGCCACCTTACCAAGACCAAGTACCTTACCCTTGGAGTTGTCTCCAAACGTTACGTACCTTCGCGGTCCATGGTTTGGTGTGATCTCTTCAAACATCTCTCTATCTCCGGTCATATGATCGGTGCATCCGCTATCGAGAATCCACTCTTTTCCTCCGGACATGTAATCCTTGAAGTTTGCCATGAGACTTAGATTCTTCATGATCTTCTCATGCTCGATGTCGAACAACTCATCTTCATCATAGTAGCCATGTTCCACATTGTCATCATCATGTGGGAAATCCTCATCACAAGGAACAAGAGATTCGTTAGTGTTGTGATCATGACAATGTTCAAACTTGTGAATTCGAATGGCTTCAACAATGATGTTGTTGATAGTTATGACATCTCCTTTAGCACGCATGAGGTCTCTAAGCTCAAATAGATAATCATCAAACTTGGGATCACTAGGCGTCATTTTGTGAAAGGCAATAGTTTTATGGAGAATTTCATCAAGATTACTCAATGAATAACTTGGATATCGTTTCTCCAAGTCATTCCACAAAGTATAAGAACATTCAAATTTTTTCATTTGATTAAGCACATTTCTAGGCAATCCTCTAACGATGAGATTAACAGTTCTAAGATTGCATAGCATATCAATTTCCTCTTCATGTGTGGGATGTAAAGGATCAATGGGAGGTACATAGGGGCTCTTGACATACTTGCTTAATTGAAATTCATTAAATACCTCAAGCATCAAAGATTTCCATTGGCTATAGTACTCTCCATCAAGAATAGGCACTCTACAACTCAAACTCCCTATACTAGACACATCCATCTTCCTCCACGGTGATGAAACCGAAGCAATGGAGACCAATGCTCTGATACCACTTGTAGGATCACTAGAAGAGTGTCTAGAGGGGGGGGTGAATAGACTACTAGCAGGAATTTAAAACCTAACCTTTTCCCAAGTTAATTGGTTGGCAGATTTTAACAATTATAGCAAGTCTAGCACACCCTACACATGCATGTCAACAAGTATAGCAGCGGAAAGTAAAGACATTGCACATGAAGTAAAGAGTTGAGATAGGAAGATCAAACGCATGAGGGACACGAAGATTTTTCCCGTGGTTCCGATAGGTGGTGCTATCGTACGTCCACATTTATGGAGTCTTCAACCCACGGAGGGTAACGGTCGCGAGAGTCCACGGAGGACTCCACCCATAAGGGTCCACGAAGTAGCAACCTTGACTATTCCATAACGGCTTCTGTCTACGAAGGACTAGCCTCACTATGGGTAGATCTTCACGAAGTAGGCGATCTCCTTGCCCGTACAACTTTTGAATCTCGGTGAGACCGATATATAATTCTCGGTGGTACCGATTACGTGACCAACGGTCAGATTGCGCAACTCGGTGACGCCGATCCAGAAAACTCGGTGGTACCGATTTTGTGAATCGAGGTAACAAAAAGTTGGCAACCCAAACTCGGTGGCACCGAAGTGGAATCGGTTGCACCGATGTGCTAGGGCTTGGCATGGGTCTGTCTGAGTTTGGGAATCGGTGGCACCGAGTGGAAAGTGTTGGTTGCACCTATTTTGGATATTTGACTTTGGGCAGACTTTTGTGGAAGAGCTTGTGGGTGCTTTTGGTGACTATCACTTGTGCACGTGGAGCATCTTGTTCACCAATAGTACCTTACCCCCTTTTAATAGTATTGGCTTTCCTATGGACTCAAAAGTGATTTCTCACAAAGTAAAATGTAGAGTCCTCTTGCTTGAAGCTTTGCCAATCCATTTCCTTGCATCTTGGGGTATTTCCACAATCTCCATAATCCTTTTGCCAACCCTCTCTGTGGACTTTATCTCAAATACACTAGGTAAAAGTATTAGTCCAAGAGACAATGTATGTTGTCATGAATTATCAAAACCACCAAGGGAGCATGTTGTGCTTTCAGCTTGGGGATGCCCCGAGTGGCATCCACTCTTTCTTCTAAAAACCATCGGTATTTTACTTGGAGCTATATTTTTATTCGTCACATGTCATGAGTTTTGCTTGGAGCGTCTTGTATCTTTGCTTGCTTTGATTGTTTGTTTTTCATTTGTTTCCTTGCTGTACACACCTATTTGGGAGAGCCAAAATTATGCTATGATTTGTTTGAATTGCTCTCTATGCTTCACTTAAACTTTTTGAGCTATAGAATTGCTCTAGTGCTTCACTTATATCTTTTTGAGCACGGTGTGCTTGGAATTTTTTGTAGAAATACTCTCATGCTTCACTTAGATTAATTTGAGAATTAATTTTTTTTGAAGAAATCCTCTCATGCTTCACTTATACCTTTTTGAGAGATGAAATCTTTATGCTCATGTGCTTCACTTAGATTTGTTTGAGCTTGTCAAAAAAAGCAATGGCAATATATGAAACTAGTGCCAAAGTGATAGATATCCAAGGAGGATATAATAAAAACTTTCATGAAGATCATTGGGAAAATTAAACTTGATTTCTTGTAATAGTTTTGAAACATGATGATAGTAATATGTGAGTCATGTTACTGAGTAATTATGCTTTAGTAGGAATATTGATGTTAAGGTTTGTGATTACCTATGCAAGTACGAAAGTCAATAGTTATGCAATGAAATTACATCCTACTTGTGGTGCATTATTCGGTGTTAGTTATGCTCAATGCTCACTTATGTGATTTTTTGTTTCTTGGTTTGGTTGCTTCTCAATCTATTTGCTAGCCTCCATTTCTACTAAGTAGAAATACTACTTGTGTATTCAAAATCCTTAAACCAAGTTTTGCCTTATGAGTCCACCATACCTACCTATATGTGGTATTTCCATGCCGTTCGAAGCAAATTTGTATGTGCCATCTCTAAATTTTCAAAATAATTTTTCTCTTTTGTGTGCTCGTATCGCTCATGAAACGGTGGGGGTGTCCAATATTTTTCCATGCTAGATGTGTTATTCTCAAGATGAGTGTTTATTCACTTGTCATTGCATGAGAGTGCGGCGGTAATAGGGATGCCCATTCCCGAAATGAAAAAGAAAAAAAATATTTACTTTATTTTGTCAAATAATGAATTCCTTGGAAAGTGTTGGTATGGAAGTCAACCGTGGATACGGCCCGCCATGGAAAGTGAAAGTTTGGTGGAAAAAGGAATAAACTTTATTTATTGTTTGGGAACCGCCTATTATATATCTAGCATGGAAAGTATTGTGAGCTACTTTGTCGTTTTCGTTGACAGGAAAAGCATGCCACCCAAAATATATTTCTCTCTCAATTTAAAACTTTGAGCTCTGGCACCTCTACAAATCCCTACTTCCCTCTGCGAAGGGCCTATCTATTTACTTTATGCAATTTTTATTTTTACTTTGAGTCTCCATCTTCTCTTATAATGCACCAACTAGGGGGCACTATGATCGTACTTGAGCATTGGGTATAGCTAATATTTGAGTGTGTTTCATGAATGGATCAATGATTGAGCATGATGGGCTAGGGATAACTTTCTTTAGTGTTGATATTTTGAAAGACATGGTTGCTTGTTGGCATGCTTGAGTATTGAAGTCATTATGTTAAAACTAGACTATTGCTTTGAATCACCTACAAGTCCAAATGTCCATGCTATACAAAAGAAAAGAATATGATGAACATTTTAGGCAGCATTCCACATCAAAAATTCTGTTTTTATCATTTACCTACTCGAGGACGAGTAGGAATTAAGCTTGGGGATGCTGATACGTCTCCAACATATCTATAATTTTTGCTTGTTCCATGCTGTTATATTATCATTCTTGGATGTTTTACAATCATTTTATAACAACTTTATATCATTTTTTGGGACTAACCTAGTGCCAAAGTGCCAGTTGCTGTTTTTGCTTGTTTTTTTACTTCGCGGAATATCAATACCAAATAGAGTCCAATCGCGACGAAACTTTTTGGAGATTTTTTTTGGACCAGAAGACACCCAGTGGGCCAAAGAAGTGCCAGAGTGGTGGGCCGTGGAGACAACAACCCACCAGGGCGCGCCAGGGGGCTCCCGGCGTGCCCTGATGGGTTGTGCCCTCCACGGGGCCCCTCTCCACCGCCTCTGATGCCTATAAATTCCCAAATATTCCAAAAACCCTAGGGGAGTCGACGAAACACAATTCCAGCCGTCGCAAGTTCCAGAACCTTGAGATCCAATCTAAACACCATCACGGAGGGGTTCATCTTCTTCATAGGTGCCTCTCTGATGATGCGTGAGTAGTCCACCATAGACCTATGGGTCCATAGGCAGTAGCTAGATGGCTTCCTCTCTCTCTCTCTCTTATGATTTTCAATACAATGGTCTCTTGGAGATCTATTTGATGTAAACTTTTGTGGTGTGTTTGTTGGGATCCGATGAATTTTGAGTTCATGATTAGTTTCTATCCATGAATATTATTTGAGTCTTCTTTGATCTCTTATATGCATGATTACTTATAGCCTCGTATTTCTTCTTCGAATCTTTGGTTTAGTTAGGCCAACTAGATCGATTTTTCTTGCCATGGGAAGAGGTGCTTTGTGATGGGTTCGATCTTGTGGTGTCCTTTCCCAGTGACAGAAGGGGCAGCAAGGCACGCATGTATCGTTGCCATTAAGGATAACAAGATGTGGTCTATTCCTACATGAATAGATCTTGTCTACATCATGTCATCGTTCTTATTGCATTACTCCGTTTTTCCATGAACTTAATACAATAGATGCATGCTGGATAGCGGTCGATGTGTGGAGTAATAGTGGTAGATGCAGGTAGGAGTCGGTCTACTTATCTTGGACGTGATGCCTATATAATGATCACCGCCTTGGATATCGTCATGATTATTTGATCTTCTATCAATTGCCCAACAGTAATTTGTTCACCCACCGTGTGCTATACTCATGAGAGAAGCCACTAGTGAATCCTACGGCCCCCGGGTCTACTTTTCCAACATATTGCTTTCCGACTCCTATCTATCATTACCTAATCTATCTTTTTTACCGTAGAGAGATGGACAACCTCTCTTTCGCGTCGGGTTGCAAGTATTTGTTGTTTGTGTGCAGGTGTTGCTTATTGGGTGGTGGTGATCCTCCTACTAGTTCGATAACCTTGGTTTCATAACTAAGGGAAATACTTACCGTTGCTGTGCTGCATCATCCCTTCCTCTTTGGGGAAATATCGATGCAGTCTCAAGCCACGTCACCTGTATGAAAGAATTTTGAAACGATTCTTTAAGGTTCCAAATGCTCTCTCAATAGTTGTGCGCAAATATGAATGCCGGTGATTGAGTAATTCTTGTTGTGTTTCTGGCAATCTCCCATCTTCATATTCCTTTAGGTGGTATCGAACACCTCTATACGGTGGTAATATGCCAGGTCTTGCTGCATATGCCGCATCAGCTAAATAGTATTTACCTACATGACATAACACACGACTGTGTTTATTGTCGTTAATATGTTGAAAAAAATGTATACCAAATCACTTGGACATTTTGCACACCTTCAGGCATGGGAATCCCATTTGATCTTTTAAGGGCAGCTTTGAGAACTACCGAGTCATGTGCTGAACCCTCCCATCCAACAAGCACATAGGTAAACCTCAAATCAAAATCCACGACTGCAAGCACATTTTGAGTTGGATAGCCCTTACGACCTCTAAACCCGTTGACTATATTCTCAGGAACAAATGCAGGGATATGGGTGCCATCATGTGCCCCAATGCAGTCCTATGTTAAAATGAATTTTTATTAGCCAAATGTTACAATGGAAATAATTATAATGATATATTTGTATGTCATTAGATACTTCAAAATATGGGTAGAACCGTCCGGGGTTATCGATTATCTTTGCATGGGTATCGATTGACCTTAGTTTAATCATATCTTTGGCAAGATGACACAAAGCTTTCAGGACCTTGTTGAAGTATCGGCTCACCGACTCGTTAGATCGCTTGACAAAGAATCCTATAACACGGGCTCTCAGATTATGGCCAACTGTGTGCAAGAACATAGCTAATTGTTCTTCAACTGCCACATGTATAGTGTCACGTAGTAGACCAGCATCGCGTAGTCGGGAGGAGAGCTTCCAGAACACATGTTTTCTCATACGAAGCTGATCAATGCAATTTTTATCGTTTCCATTGTACAAGTCATCTAACCTTGATTGCCTCATGAGATCTCTATCAACCAATGGACCATATTTTCTTGCTGTTCTTCTATTATGCATACGCTGTCGCCATCGGATAATAGCTAATACAATAGCTACAACACCTAAGGTTCGAACTCGATGCTGGCTAAGGTAATGAGTGTGAGCTAGATCCATGTGAGTACAAAATAACATGAATAAGATGGATGTGTATAAAAATATCTGAGTAAAATAGTTTAGATCCATCTAAGTACGAAATAATATGATTATTTTAGATCCATCTTTTTACTAACCATGAACCGGAATTGATTATTACTGCAAATCAAACTCCTCCACATTCTTCTCTCGTGTAAAGCAAAAAGGGGAGAAAACAACAAGAAAAAGATGGGATGGTGTACTCATGTACCTAATTTAGCACATGATTTGGACAAAGGTGCTAGAAAAGGAAGGAATCGTAGCAGGCAAAATTGCAGCCAACCACCTTATCCAGGACACGACCAAGAGGGCAACGTTGTCAGATCTAGAACATCTTGGAGAAGCTCTCCACCGGATCTACACGTCGGAGTAGTTTCCCACCGGCAGCCCCCACCTTCATTGTCGGTGTACTAAAGTTTGGGTCCTTTAGTACCCCATACTTGTGCACGGGCGGTAGTAGCCACACCAGCGGCAAGGCCTGCCGGGGGACAGCTGAATGCAGCACAAAGCTGGCAAGAGAGCATTCAAGCCAATAATTAGAAGACAGAAGACCGAAGGCTGGGGCCCCGGCAAGATCTTGCCGGGATGGTTCGCCGCCCCGGCAAGACTCGCACCCGACAAGACCTCGCCACCCTGTCACCGCTCCAGTGCAGCGGCCAGCTTGTCTTTTAGCTGTTGTCCTCCTGGGTACGTGTCAGGCGCTAGCGGCGGATGGGCTTAAGCGGTGCTGATGGGACGGCCCCTTTTTCCATCCCCAAGAAGCTAAGGGACACCTCAACGGAGCATTAAATGCGTTTGTCCTAAGCCGTCAGTATTAGGTATGATAACACGGTAGCAACTTTACACCTCTTGTACTTCGCCACTGTTGGTGACCCCTTCGAACGTATAAAAGGAGGCCCAAGGCGTAGCTATAGAGGAGAGGACCTTCTGGCCCATTCTGCATGCGTAGCGGCTGTGTATTGTTCATCACATAGCGCTCCCGAAGCTTGGGCATAAACACATCCAATACAGCTAAAGCAGGAGTAGGGTTTTACGCTTCTCAGCGGCCCGAACCTGGGTAAAAATCCCTCGCGTTGGTCGTTTGATCTGCTCTTTGTGCAAGCCTTTCTCCCCGCCGAACCGTAAAGGGATCCACGCGATCCCATAGGTGTCGTACGCCGACATCTTTGGCGCGCCAGGTAGGGGGAGAGGTTGCGTGAACCTGATCTAACGATCAGCGCGCCAGTTTTCTTCATCATCATCATCGCCATGGCTCCCAAGAAGAAGGGTTTCATGGCGGTTGGTCCATCCGCGTCCGGTGCGCCTGTAGCTACGCGCACGGGCGACGATGTGGCCGCAGGCGGAGGAGGTGGAGACCCTGAGCTTCCACGACGTTCTGGTGATCAAAGCCAGGCGAGCGGCGTCGTTCGCGCCGCTAGATCTAAGGACGGAGCTGTGCTGCCAACAGGCGGTGTAGCGAACTCCAGGGACGGAAGGGCACCTTCCAAGACACCCAAGCCGGCGCATGCGCTGCGGCCTTCTCAGGTCGCGTGCGATGAACAGCGCCGCGACGTCGGAGGTTCCAAGCGTCCCCATGGAAAGACTCCTGAGCATCACCTTCGAGATGCACGGGACCAGCATGCACGCCAAAACGCTGGTGGAAGCGGCGTGCGGTCGCGGGACTGTGATGGAGCTCCTTCTAACATGGTTAGGGGTCAGAGCACCTCACGTTCCTCGTAGCCTTTCGCCGCCGCCTACACCAGCAGAACACTGTAGCAACTTTACACCTCTTGTACTTTGCCACTGTTGGTGACCCCTTCGAACGTATAAAAGGAGGCCCAAGGCGTAGCTACAGAGGAGAGGACCTTCTGGCCCATTCTGCATGCGTAGCGGCTGTGTACTGTTCATCACATAGTGCTCCCGAAGCTTGGGCATAAACACATCCAATACAGCTAAAGCAGGAGTAGGGTTTTACGCTTCTCAGTGGCCCAAACCTGGGTAAAAATCCTCGCGTTGGTCGTTTGATCTGCTCTTTTTGCAAGCCTTTCTCCCCGCCGAACCGTAAAGGGATCCATGCGATCCCATAGGTGTCGTACGCCGACATTCATTGATTGATTTCTTTGATTTCTCTCCTCAGTGGGAACCCTAAGGGAAAGGGGAAAAGTGAGAGGGAGAGTGGAGAAGTGAGAGAGAAGGGGTAATTTTACTCAGGCATGGTGCGTGGGATTGCAGCGATTCTCAGGCCTTTGATTTTCTAGGCCTGAGTCAGGCACGGTTTGACAGGCAGGTTCGTCAGGATAGATATCTCAGGCAGCAACCAAATAGACCTCGGGCAAGTTACAGGCAGGTGCTCAGGCCAGGCAACTTCTTTCGGGGTGGCAACCAAACAACTCCCTAGTCCATCATGATCGAAACTTTATTTATAATTGTTGGCCCCGTGAAGGAGAAAGTATTGCTCAAGCTTGGGGGAGGCTTAAATCTATGATGCACACTTGCCCCAACCATGAGCTCTCGAGAGAAATGATTATACCAAACTTTTATGCTCGACTTTCTCATGATGATCAAGCATTACTCGATTCCTGTGCTACTGGTTCTTACATGAAGGAGACTATTGAATTCAAATGGGATCTTCTGGAAAGAATTAAATGCAACTCTGAAGATTGGGAACTCGACGAAGGTAAAGAGTCAGGTATAAAGCTTAATTTTGATTGCGTTAAATATTTTATGGAAACTGATGTTTTTCATGAGTTTAGTAGTAAATATGGTCTTGACTCTGAGATAGTAGCTAATTTCTGTGAATCATTTGCTACTCATGTTGATCTTCCCAGAGAGAAGTGGTTTAAATATCATCCTCCCATTGAGAAACCATTAGAGGAACCTGTTAAAATTAAGAAGGAAGAAGTAATTGTTAACCATGTTGATCCAATTGTTCCTACTACTTATATTGAGAAACCTCCTTTTCCTGTTAGAATTAGGGAACATGCTAAGGCTACAACTGTGGTTAATAAAAGTCATGTTAGGACACCTATACCTTCTGAACAAATAAATCTTGAGCCTAAAGTTGCTATGGTTAAAGATCTTCTAGTTGATAATATTGATGGTCAGGTTACTTACTTTTGTGATGAAGTTGCTAGAATTGCAATACCTGTTAGAAACAAGAGGGATGAACTCGATAAAAACAAACCAGTTGTAGGCATTCCTGTTGTCTCTGTTAAAATTGGAGACCATTGTTACCATGGTTTGTGTGGCATTGGTGCTAGTATTAGTGCTATAACTTTTACATTATACCAAGAAATTATGCACGACATAGCACCCTTTGAGATTGAAGATATTGATGTCACTATGAAAGTTGCAAACTGTGATACTATTTCACCACTTGGGATTCTTAGAGATGTTGAAGTCTTGTGTGGAAAAGTCAAGTACCCCACTGATTTCCTAGTACTTTGTTCGAACAAGATAACATTTGTCCCATTATATTTGGTAGACCTTTCTTGAATACTGTTAATGCTGAAATTAATTGTGCTACTGAGAAGGTCAAAGTAAGCTTTGGTGATATGTCTCATGAATTTAATTTCTCTAAGTTTAATAGACAACCACATGAAAAATAATTGCCTAATAAGGATGAAATAATTGGGCTTGCTTCTATTGCCATACCCCCTACTGATCCGCTAGAACAATATTTGCTAGATCATGAGAATGATATGCATATGAATGAAAGAAACGAAACAGATGATATATTTCTTAGACAAACACCTATTCTTAAACACAATTTACCAGTTGATATTTTAGGGGATCCTCCTCCACCCAAGGGAGATACTGTGTTTGAGCCAAAGACAGTACCTGATACGTTGAAGTATGCTTATATTGATGAAAAGAAGATATATCTTGTTATTATCAGTGCTAACCTTTCAGAGCATGAAGAAAGAAGATTACTTAAAACTCTAAAGAAGCACAGGGATGCTATTGGATATACTCTTGATGATCTTAAGGGCATAAGCCCCACTCTATGTCAGCACAAGATTAATATGGAACCAGATGCTAAACCTGTCATTGACCATCAACACCGTCTCAATCCTAAGATGAAGGAGGTGGTAAGAACTGAGATATTAAAACTCCTGGAAGCAGGAATAATTTATCCTATTGCTGATAGTAGATGGGTAAGTCCTGTTGATTGTGTTCCTAAGAAAGGAGATATAACTGTTGTGCCTAATGATAAAAATGAGCTCACTCCACAAAGAATCGTAACTGGCTATAGGATGGTGATTGATTTCAAGAAATTAAATAAAGCTACTAGGGAAGATCATTATCCCTTGCCTTTTATTGATCAAATGTTAGAAAGATTATCTAAGCACACACATTTTTGTTTTCTTGATGGATATTCTGGTTCTCAAATACCTGTGTCAAAAGAGGACCAAGAGAAAACTACCTTTACTTGTCCTTTTGGAACTTATGCTTATAGACGTATGCCTTTTGGTTTATGCAATGCACCTGCTACCTTTCAAAGTTGTATGACTGCTATATTCTCTGACTTTTGTGAAAAGATTGTTGAGGTTTTCATGGACGATTTCTCCGTTTATGGGACTTCTTTTGATGATTGCTTGAGCAACCTTGATCGAGTTTTGCAGAGGTGTGAAGAAACCAATATTGTCTTGAACTGGGAGAAGTGCCACTTTATGGTGAATGAAGGTATAGTACTTGGGCATAAAATTTCTGAAAGAGGCATTGAGGTGGACAAAGCCAAAGTTGATGCAATAGAGAAAATGCCATGCCCAAGTGATATCAAAGGTATAGGAAGTTTCCTTGGTCATGCTTGTTTCTATAGGCGTTTAATTAAATATTTCTCAAAGATTTCTAGGTCATTAACTAATCTCCTCCAAAAAGATATTCCTTTTGCTTTTTATGATGATTGTGCAGAAGCCTTTGAGATACTTAAGAAAGCCTTGATCTCTGCACCTATTGTCCAACCACCTGATTGGAACCTACCATTTGAAATTATGTGTGATGCTAGTGATTATGCTGGTGGTGCTATTCTAGGGCAAAGAGTCAATAAGAAATTGAATGTTATTCATTATGCTAGTAAGACCCTAGACACTGCTCAAAGAAATTATGCTACTACTGAAAATGAATTTTTAGCAGTTGTGTTTGCATGTGATAAATTTTGACCTTACATCATTGATTCCAAAGTAACTATTCACACTGATCATGCTGCTATTAAATACCTTATGGAAAAGAAAGATGCTAAACCTAGACTTATTAGGTGGGTGCTTTTACTTCAAGAGTTTGATTTGCATATCGTTGATAGAAAGGGAGTTGAAAACCCTGGAGCAGATAACTTGTCTAGGATGGAAAATGTTCTTGATGACCCACTGCCTATTGATAATAATTTTCCTAATGAGCAACTTGTTGTTATAAATACTTCACGTAGCACTCCTTGGTATGTTGATTATGCTAATTACATTGTTGCTAAATATATTCCACCTAGCTTCACCTATCAACAAAAGAAGAAATTCTTTTATGATTTACGACATTACTTTTGGGATGACCCACATCTTTATAAATCAGGAGTAGATGTTATTATTAGACGTTGTATGCCTGAACATGAATAGGGACAGATTCTAAGGAAGTGTCACTCCGGGGCCTATGGAGGACACCATGCCGGTGACAGAACTGCACACAAGGTATTACAATCCGGTTTCTATTGGCCTACTCTTTTTAAAGATGCTCGTAAGTATGTCCTTTCATGTGATGAATGTCAAAGAGTTGGTAACATTAGTAGACGTCAGGAAATGCCTATGAATTATTCACTTGCTATTGAACCATTTGATGTTTGGGGCTTTGATTTTATGGGACCTTTTCCTTCCTCTAATGGTTATACTCATATTCTAGTTGTTGTTGATTATGTTACTAAGTGGTTAGAAGCTATCCCAACTAGTAGTCCTGATCATAACACCTCTATTAAAATGCTTAAAGACATCATTTTCCCGAGGTTTGGAGTCCCTAGATACTTAATGACTGATGATGGTTCACACTTTATTCATGGTGCTTTCCGTAAACTCCTAGCTAAATATGATGTTAACCATAGAATTGCATCACCTTATCATCCTCAGTCTAGTAGCCAAGTTGAATTGAGCAACCGAGAAATAAAATTAATTTTGCAAAAGACTGTCAATAGATCTAGAAAGAATCTAAGAAACTAGATGACGCTTTATGGGCTTATAGGACTGCTTATAAGAACCCCATGGGGATGTCTCCATATAAAATGGTCTATGGAAAAGCATGTCATTTACCTCTTGAGTTAGAACATAAAGCTTATTGGCCAATTAAATAGATTAACTAGGACTTTAAACTTGCCGGTGAAAAGAGGTTATTTGATATTATCTCAATAGATGAATGGAGACCCAGGCTTATGAAAATGCCAAGTTGTTTAAAGAAAAGTTTAAAAGATGGCATGAAAAGAGGATTCAAAAACGAGAATTCAATGTAGGGGACCTAGTACTTTTGTACAATTCTCGTTTCAGATTTTTTGCAGGTAAAGTCCTCTCCAAATGGGAAGGCCCATATGTTTTCGAGGAGGTCTATCGCTCCGGTGCTATAAAAATTAATAACTTCAAAGGCAAAAATCCGAGGGTGCTGAATGGGTAAAGAATTAAGCATTACATTTCAGGTACGCCCATTAATGATGAAACTAATATTATTCAAGTGATAAGACCGGAGGAGCAGATAAGGGAGATCTTCTGGAACACTCTAGAAACCTGAAAAGGGAGTAGGTACGTGATACGGTAAGTAAACCGACTCCAAAAATTCAAAAAATATATGTTTTGTTGGTTTTGGTATTTCAGAAAAATTCCAAAAATAAAAGGGAGTCAGGAGGACCCATGATACGTCTCCAACGTATCGATAATTTATGAAGTATTCATGCCATATTCACCTATGATTACAATACTTTTATATGGTTTTGATGCACTTTATATGATTTATTTAGAACTAACCCGGACTGACGCTGTTTTCAGCAGAACTACCGTGGTGTGGTTTTTTGTGCAGAAATAAAAGTTCTCCAAATGCAACGAAACTTTTTGATGGTTTTTTTGAACAAAAGAGGCACTAGAAGCTTCGTGGGAGGGCCAGAAGATCCACGAGGTGGCCACAACCCACCAGGGCGAGCCAGCCCCCTCTGGCGCGCCCTGGTGTCTTGTGATCCACTCGTGGCCCATCTCCGCGTGAAACCGACGCTCAAAAATCCTATATATTCAGAAACCCCCAGAAATAACCCTAGACGAGAAGTTCCGTCGCCGCAACTCTCTGTATCAACGAAAAACCAATCTGGAGGCGTTCCAGTACCCTACCGGAGAGGGTAGATCATCTCCGATGGCCATCTTCATCATCCCGGCGGAGGCCATGACGAGGCGGGAGTAATCCACCCTCGGGGCTGAAGGTATGTACCAGTAGCTATGTGTTCAATCTCTTTCTCTCGTGTTCTTGAGATGTTACGATCTTGATGTATCACGGGCTTTGTTAATATAGTCGGATCATATGATGTTATTCCCTTGCTATCATGTTGTGATGAATTGAATCGTTCCCTTTGAGATATCGTTATGTTGGATTGAATATTGGATTTGAGAACACTTGATATATGTCTTGCATATGGATACCCGTGGTGACAATGGGGTGTTCTATTGATTCACTTGATGTATGTTTTGGTACTCAACTTGCGGATTCCCGAGGTGACATTGGGGTAATCTATGCATAGGGGTTGATGCACGTTCTTGTCCTACGTTCTCCAATAGAAATCTTGGGGCACTCTTTGAGGTTCTTTGTGTTGGATTGAGTATTATGAATCTGAACTTGTTTGATGCGTATCGTATAATTAACTCATGGATACTTGTGGTGACATTGGAGTATCTAGGTGACATTAGAGTTGGTTGATGCGTATCATATGGTGTTATTCTAGTACGAACTCTTAGATAGATCAAACGGAAAGGATAACTTTAAGGTGGTTTCGTACCCTACAAACAATTTCTTCTTATGTTCTCCGCTAGATAAGAACTTTGGAGTGATTCTTCGTTGCACGTTGAGGGATGGTTATGTGATCCAATTATATTAGCATTGTTGAGAGATTGCACTAGCTAAGGGATCACTAGAATAGTGTCTAGAGGGGGGGTGAATAGACTACTAGCAGGAATTTAAAACCTAACCTTTTCCCAAGTTAATTGGTTGGCAGATTTTAACAATTATAGCAAGTCTAGCACACCCTACATATGCATGTCAACAAGTATAGCAGCGGAAAGAAAAGACATTGCACATGAAGTAAAGAGTTGAGATAGGAAGATCAAACGCATGAGGGACACGAAGATTTTTCCCGTGGATCCGATAGGTGGCGCTATCGTACATCCACGTTTATGGAGTCCTCAACCCACGAAGGGTAACGGTCGCGAGAGTCCACGGAGGGCTCCACCCATAAGGGTCCACGAAGTAGCAACCTTGACTATTCCATAACGGCTTCCGTTCACGAAGGACTAGCCTCACTATGGGTAGATCTTCACGAAGTAGGTGATCTCCTTGCCCTTACAAACTTCTTGGTTCAACTCCACAACGCGAAGTAGGAGGCTCCCAAGTGACACCTAACCAATCTAGGAGGCACCACCCTCCAAAAGGTAATAGGCTCGGCAATGTTGACGAACTCCTTGCTCTTGTGCTTCAAGATGATAGACTCCTCAACACACAATCACTCTCTCACAGATTTGGCTATGGTGGAAAAGATTGATTTGGTGGAAAGCAACTTGGGGAGGCTAGAGATCAAGATTCATATGGATGGAGTGGAATGGCTTGATCTCAACACAAGGGTAGGTGGCTCTCTCTCAGAAAATTGGATAGGGCAAGTATGGAATAGTTCTGAGTGCTTCTCTTTCGAGTGGGTGGTGGTGAAGGGGTATATATAGGCATCTCCAAAAATCCAACCGTTACACCTAAAGTGACCAACTCGGTGACACCGATGTGTGAATCTCGGTGGTACCGAATTGCTCCAAAGGTAGCGACTTTTGAATCTCGGTGAGACCGATATATAAAACTCGGTGGTACCGATCAGGTGACCAACGGTTAGATTGCGCAAACTCGGTGACGCCAATTCTCACATCTCGGTGGTACCGATTCTTGACCATGGCTTACCAGAGAGTTGGTCCAGAAACTCGATGGCGCCGATCCACAATTCTTGGTGGTACCGATTCCTGTGAATGGCTATCCAGAGAGTGGTCCAGAAACTCGGTGAGACCGACTGGCAAATCTCGGTGGTACCGAAGACTGAAAATAGCTAAACAGAGAGTTGGCAACTGAACTCGGTGGCACCGATGCAGAATCGGTTGCACCGACTGGCTAGGGTTTGGCATGGGTCTGTCTGAGTTTGGGAATCGGTGGCACCGAGTGGAAAGTGTTGGTTGCACCGATTTTGGATATTTGACTTTGGACAGACTTTTGTGGAAGAGCTTGTGGGTGGTTTTGGTGACTATCACTTGTGCACGTATGAGCATTTTGTTCACCAACAGTACCTTAACCCCTTTTAATAGTATTGGCTTTCCTATGGACTCAAAGTGATTTCTCACAAAGTAAAATGTAGAGTCCTCTTGCTTGAAGCTTTGCCAATCTATTTCCTTGCATCTTGGGGTTATCCACAATCCTTTTGCCAACCCTTTTTCCTCTATGGACTTTTATCTGAAATACATTAGGTAAAAGTATTAGTCCAAGAGACAATGTATGTTGTCATGAATTATCAAAACCACCAAGGGAGCATGTTGTGCTTTGAATCTCCCCCTTTTTGGTAATTGATGACAACATACAATCAAAGCTTCAAATAAAGATATGCATGGATATAATGAAGACTTTGAGAGACACATGACTTAGACTTACTCCCCCTAAATTAGTGCAATCCCTTTAAAGGATAGTTGCTTTGGAATGCATGGACACACATATAGTAGAACAGATAGAATGAGTCATGTGTATCTTGGCTATATGCATCAAATATATGTGAATGAGGTGTATCCTTGTTCAAGACTTCACCCTTGCAAACAATATGTGCAAGAAGCAAGAGATCATCTTGATCAAGGATATGATGCATATACTTACCTTGAATTCTTGAGCATTCTTGTAGTAGAAACACACTTGAGAAAACAATGTTAGGAAACACAAGAGTATTCTACTAATCAAAAGCAATAGAGCTCAATAGTACCAAGATATGGAGAACATATGGAAGATATTATTCCTTAAGATTGATATGTCTCCAAGATCATTTAGAACTTTCTCCCTAGTTATGAAAATAGTAGATCATCCTCTCCCCCTGAATCTTAGCATGTAGATATTGGGATTGGATAGGGTGAGAAAAGTCTAACATGAGTAGTCAAATGAAATAAACATATTTTCTCCCGAACATATTTTTCTCCCCCTACTTTGGTATTCTCCCCTTGTCCATATAAGTATAAACTTTGATATTCTCCCCCTTGATTATATCTCCCCCTTTGCATAAGCATGTATCTCCCCCTTTAGCATTGAAGCTTTGGTATTTCTCCCCCTTTGGCATTAATTTCCAAAAAGGTAATACACAGGGTCAGAAACAGGGATCATTGATTAAGAAGGGATCCTTGAGAACAAGAGTCATAGAACGTAGGGTTCATAGAAGTGAAAATTTAGGGAATCATTGAAAGTAATTTCTCTCCATTTGGCTAATCTGAGAACTGGTAAGACTTCTCCTCCTTTGAGTTAGGGTTCCTTGAATAAAATTTCTCCCCCTAATTTTTTTAAATAAAGAGATCATCGAAGAATTGAATAATGAGATAACTAAGGAAACAAAGATTCACTAATATGAATACATACTGGAGAAGATATCAAATCGATAGCCCCGAGACAAACAAGTCGGTAGTACCGAGATGTTGTTTTGCAGCTTATCTGCTAATTTGGTATAACCGAGTTATTTGTATCGGCGGCTCCGAGATTAAAACAGAAACTTGGCAGTGTTTGAGAAACTTGCAAATTAATTTAAAAAACTTGTATCAAAGTGTCGAAAGAAATTTTCAAGGAAAATGCAAAATACTTTACAAAGAGATATCAACTAGAGAAGATTTGAGTGGTTCCAAGAAATCTTGCAAATAGAGAATGAACGAAACAAGATACTTAACTAGATGACGGGCGGTGACTAGGTCACCTATATTAGAGTATATTGACTTAGGAGCCAAGCAAGAATACTTGATCATAGGTCATACTCATCGTTAAGCTCAAAATGGGGTTGCCATTTTTCGATTAAGCATTTTAATGTTTTCATATCACTTGAGTTGCTTTAGCTCATGACTTGGAGTAAAGCCTTTTTAAGGATATCAGTACATACCTTCGAGTGATGTTGATGACGTGGCTTGTAGGTGAACTTGTTGAGGATGCTCAAGGTTGATGAAGATCATCCTGAGTTGGGAGCAATCCTTCTCGTTTTAGTACACTTGTCACCTACATAGGTTAGTCAAGCAAGGAAGAACATGATATGACACGATACCAATTGTGAAGTTCAAATATGTGTCAAGGATATGTTTTTGCTGTCTTCTTCCTTCCATCAACAAGAGGGGTTGTGGATACTTGGTCATGACAAGATTGCTTATGATTGGAGTTGATGGCAATCTTGTGAAATGAAGTTCTTTCAAGTACCTACAAAAGGTTAGATGCAATACAAGGGAGCATAGAATTCCATGGTATAAGTGTAACACCCCAAAAATTTGACCATGTTTTATTAATTAAAATTTTGCCAGGAAAATAATTTTTATTTTCTGGATCATCTATTGATTTCAGGATCACCCCTTTCTTCTGAATTGTGGAGTTTTCCCTCCTAGTAGAAACTTTTCAAAAATGTTTTTGGACTTGAGTGCCTACTCAAGAGCATTTCATTTTTTTTATATATGATCGGTGGAAATATTTCCATAATTTTTTTCCTAAGCTTTATTTCTTTTAAAGTGGTTTCTCATTAGTTTTAGAGCCTCATTTGCACTACAACCAATTGATAACTTCTTTTAAAAATTCTACAAAAATTTGTAGAAGACATGTGAGGTTCCTACATCACATTTATGCAAAGGAACGGCCTTGTGTTTTGGAAAATTTGAGCAACCCATCCTCTTTTGTGTTCTGGTCCAGTTTGGTAGTTTGTACTGCAACCCCATTTTATCTTGCCCTATTGCCCATGAGATTTTTTCCTACTTGAAGTTTACCCTACCAAACTTTTAAGTCCAGGAGATCAGGCCCATTAGAAGATTTTAAGCACATGCAATAATAGCCTATATTTTCTGTCCAGAACTGTAGTTTTGCAATACTTGCACTAGGAAGTTTCTGCTTTGGCCAAACTAACCTTGCCCTCCCCTTTATCATCTAAAGAGACCCCATCCTGTTTATTTTGGTCTCCAGAAAACCTCATTTGATGCCCATGGCATTCTGTCGAGCACCTTGTGTTCATGAACAGAATTGGCATGCTTTTGAACTTGCATTATGGACCTGCCCCAGCGGCTAAACCAGCTTGTCCACTAAGCCTATAGAACAACCACTCATGACCCTGTTAAGTTTAGGCGTAAGCTAGGACCTGTAGACTGCCCTGGCAAATCGTCGAACACCCTGTGTGCATGCCCGGAGCACGAGCAGAGCGCACGTTTTGCACGTGCGGTCTCCCGAGTCACCGCGACCAGTTGCCGCCTCCCCCGCTCATTCCAATCCTCTCCCCTGTCCCCTAGTGCTGCCCCGACGCGCCCTGCTCCTCTCAGAGCGGCAGCAATGGCCCTTTGGCGGCACACCGGCGCCCGTGACCGGCTCTGCCATGGACGGCGCCGCCCGAGCCACTCCCGCTTGCCAGCTCGCCCCTGGAGCAGTGCCCGCTCGTCGGCTAGCTTCTGCCACCATCCCTAGCCTCGTCTCGTCGCGCTGCAAGCAACAGCAAGGCGGTTCGCCGATCTTATCCTCGGCCGCCACCCTTCTTATCCCCGACCGCCCCCGAACCGCCTTTGCTCGCCTATTTAAGGAGCCCCCGAGCTCAGCCCGACCCTCAGTAGAACCCTCTCATTCCTCTAGAGCTCCCGTAGCGAGAAATCGACCGGGGGAGATCGTCTCCTCCACCTCCGGTCAGGTTCGGCCGCCGAATGCATTTCCTAAATTCGATCGCCCCACTCAGTTTAGGGCCATGTGCTTCCTCCAAAGCAGCTTAGGAACCACCGCAAGCTCATTCCCGTTCCAATTTTCACTCGAGAGCTATCATAAGCAAGGTCCACCCATTGATCGAAACTCCTTTCCCCCATGAATGGAGCTGCGCTCAGCCAAGAGGGCGCCAGCCACTCCTTGCCCCTCCATGCGTCGCGGGAGCTTCCCCTGAGCTCGTGGATATGCCAGGCAACGAGAACGGTGCCTCCTGGCGCCGGCAATCGTCGCTGGAGACGGCCTCTGTCCCTGGCCAGGAACGCGCGTGAGGTAGGAGGCAAACCCGACAGGTGGGCTCCACCTGTCGGTGTCTCAACCGATTATCCCCAGTGGTGCAGTCCCTCGAATACATTTTTCCCTCAGAGGAAACGTAACCTCGTAAGTGCATCCTTATTTTTAGTAAGCGTATTTTCTCTGAACCGTTTTCTTTTCTATTCTTTTTAAAAACAGAGTTTTGACCAGACTTTGACAGGCTATAACTTTTAAAATATAACTCCAATGGAACTGATTCTTTTTCTGGTGTTTCTCAAATTCCATCTAGTTTATTTTCATATTTATTTGAAAAAAATTCCAGGACAACTTTTTGCACTGTTTTAAATTGCGTGTTGATTCAAATGCTTTTCAAAATAGGAAATGGAGAGAGACAAAAACTTTCAAAAGTTTTGGAGTGCTCATCACCTACCTACACATGGAAGGCAAGCATTCTGAACCCTGGCATAATTTTTGTTGTGTGATGTTTGATGCGATTACAACACCACATTGACACGAAGTATTCGTTAATTTATGTGATGATATGATCATGCTCATAAGTGCATAATGAAGATTCCTTGCTGTTGGAATTCATATGCTTGTGATAGTAATCACCCTCGTCTACCTTTCATGCCTACCGGAAGGAATCCGGGAAAGTCTCTGTCTTGGGTAGGCACGAGCTTGTTACTGATATTTCGTTGAGACGAGTATATTCAGTAAGGGATGGTGAGGTATGATGAGTGGTGATACTGTCTGTTGGTGTGGAATATATTTGTTATGCTAATCATGCAGGAAACACTTAAACCTCCCGAGTCGACCGTAGATCGAGTCTTGTGCCAGTAACCCCCATACTTGTCTCGTGCTACCACTCATCCCTGCCACAGGTAGGGTACGGTTCAGTAAGTTGTCAACCCCTTTCTTAGCACACACCGTACAGAGAGGCCATGGTGGAAGATACCGGCTGCATCCGGTAGGCATGCCACCTGGTCCGGGGGCATGGGTGTTTCCGGTTGGAGCCGAGGGGGTAGCTCCCCTAGTTTACGCGCGTTATAAATTTTGTGATCCCATGCCAGTCGAGGTTGTAGCCTCCCCACTTAGAGTTTTGCTTAACGGGTGTCGTGGGTGACTCCAGACACCGGTAAGTTAAGCTGGTGTGTGCGGGTCAGGTGTGTTTTCAATTCAAAGACCGTAAACGGAATTAGTCCCGGTGGACTAAAGGAATCCGTTACTCGTGGGTAAAGAGTACACCCTCTGCAGAGTTTATATCTATTCGAATAGCCGTGTCCGCGGTTAAGGACTACAGTCTGGGATGGGTCAAGTGTCGGTCTTAGTGTCGGTCTTCGGAGGAAAACTTCTAAACCGGAACATTGATCTTGGCATGTGACAAATGATGATTATGATTGTTATTATTGTGGACTAACCATTCATATTATTTGAATTATTGAATATCCCTGGGATGGTTCTACCTCCTGGATACTCACTGTGATTATTCTTTATAAGCCCTTTTTGTGGTGTCGCTCAGACGCCCGACTGTGGCATGCTTGTTATTTACTTTCTTTATAAGCCCTTTATGTGGTGTCACTCAGACGCCCGACTGCGTCATGCATGTTGTTTACTTTATCATATAAGCCCTTTATGTGGTGTCGCTCAGACGCCCGACTGTGGCATGCTTGTTATTTATTTTATAAGCCCTTTATGTGGTGTCGCTCAGACGCCCGACTGTGGCATGCTTGTTATTTATTTTCTTTATAAGCCCTTTATGTGGTGTTGCTCAGACGCCCGACTGTGGCATGCTTGTTATTTATTTTATAAGCCCTTTATGTGGTGTCGCTCAGACGCCCGACTGTGGCACGCATATTATTTATTTTTCCTTATAAGCCTTGCGTCATGAATTTTATTTTGTGACTGACTAAGTGATCGTGGATATTTCTGTGCATGATTATCATCTGTTATATTATACCTGTTTTCATGATGTTTGCGAGTACATTCAAAGTACTCACTGGCTTGTCCCTGGCTATTGTCTTGGCCAGATTTCTTGCTTGGAGAGGAGCGCAACGACGACAGCCCGGAACCTAGGCATCGAAGATAGCAGATACGCGAAGATAGGAATTAACCAGGTCAGTTGTTCCTGTGGGAAATGGAGTCCCATAGACGCTGATGATCCGCAAACCGCTTCCGCCTTCAACCACTAGAAACATTTTGTTGTACTCATAGGCCAGAATGGTCTTGTACTACATATTTTGTATTTGCTTGGAATTTCTGTATCAAGATTGTGTCTCATCAGCTAACAGTAATCCTGGGGCTGGTGAGCACAAGGGCCATTTACTGGGAAATTAATATCCTGGAAATCCGGTCCTGACAATAAGATAACATGTTAAGAGTATCATGGAAATATCAAGTAAGCTCAAGCCCTTGCATGCAATCGAGTGAGTCTAGCTCAAGTTTCAAGCATCAATGATGTTCAACTCGCTTCTCAAGTGACAAAACGTTTTCTCATCAAGTGGCTTAGTAAAGATATCGGCCAATTGCTTGTTAGTGCGAACATGCTTAAGATCAATATCTCTTTTGGAAACATGATCACGAATGAAATGATGTCTAACTTGAATATGTTTAGTTCGAGAATGTTGCACAGGATTATGACCAATTTTAATAGCACTTTCATTGTCACAAAGTAATGGAACATTTTTTAACATGGATTCCATAATCCTTAAGCGTTTGTGTCATCCATAGTAATTGTGCACAACATGATCCGGCAGCAATATACTCAGCTTCGCAGTAGATAGAGATACCGAGTTTTGTTTCTTGGAAGACCAAGAAACAAGAGATCTACCAAGAAATTGACAAGTACCCGAGGTGGATTTTCTATCAACCTTGTCACTGGCATAGTCTGAATCAAAATAGCCAACAAGGTTAAAAGAAGATCCCTTGGGATACCAAATGCCAAAGTTTGGTGTTTGTATCAAATATCTCACAATGCGTTTCACGGCCAAAAGATGACACTCTTTAGGTGCAGCTTGATATCTAGCACACATGCAAACACTAAGCATAATATCGGGATGGGAGGCACATAGATATAGCAATGAACCAATCATAGATCGATAGACTTTTTTATCAACCGGTTCATCCTCCTTGGTAAGATCAACATGTCCACAAGTAGGCATAGGAGTTTTCATACCTTTGCACTCTTGCATGTTGAACTTCTTGATCAAGTCCTTGGTATACTTAGTTTGAGAGATGAAAGTTCCCTCTCTAGTTTGCTTGATTTGCAAACCGAGAAAGAATTTCAGCTCACACATCATGGACATCTCATACTTCTCGGACATCAACCTTCCAAATCTTTCACTAAATTGTGGGTTAGTAGATCCAAAGATAATATCATCCACATAGATTTGGCACACAAATAATTCACCGTTAATTCTCTTAGTGAATAAGGTTGCGTCAATTTTACCAATTTCAAAACCCTTTTCAATAAGAAACTTCGTTAAGCATTTGTACAAAGCACGTGGGGCTTGCTTAAGACCATATAGAGCTTTACGAAGCTTGTAAACATGATTAGGTTTCTTAGGATTCACAAAACCAGGTGGTTGCTTAACATAAACTTCTTCTTCAATCTCACCATTTAAAAAAGCACTTTTAATGTCCATTTGATAAAGCGTGATATCATGGTGATTAGCATAAGCAAGAAGAATGCGAATAGCTTCAAGTCTAGCGACGGGGGCATAGGTCTCACCGTAGTCCATACCTTAGACTTGCGTATATCCTTGGGCCACGAGACGTGCCTTGTTGCATACGACTTGACCGTCTTCATCTTGCTTGTTTCGAAACACCCATTTGGTTCCGATGATGTTGTGCTCGTCCTCGGGCTTCTCCACGAGTGTCCACACTTCGTTCCTCTTGAAGTTGTGATGCGTTCACCCAATCCGGGTCTTCAAGAGCTTGTTCTACCTTCAAGGGTTCAATGCTAGAGATGAAAGAATAATGCTCACAAAAGTTTGCTAGGCGAGTTTTAGAGCGAGTGATTCTCCCAGTTTGTATGTCACCAAAGATTTGGTTTAGAGGATGGTTCTTGGTCACTCCAGCTCGAACTCGGGGTAGCTTAGGCTTGTTAGATGGTGGAGCTTCTTCATCATCATCATCTTCATCTTCGTTGTTGTTGAAGGTGTCGTTCCCTTGAGGTGGTGGTGAAGGAGGTTGTGGTGGATCTTCATGATGTACTTCCTCCTCTTCATCATCTCGTCGTGTACCGCTTGGGGATGCCTCCATGTCATGTTGAGGTTCACCTTGATGTGAAGTAGGGGCTTCCACTTGAGTTGATGAGGTACTTTCCTTCACCTCCATGGGACGAATCTTGCCGATGGACAAGTCTTGGATAGCTTCCGAAGGGTCCTTATCACCTACATCATTTGGCAGTTGTTCGACTTGCAAACCATTAGATTCATCAAACTTCACATCTACCGTCTCTTCAACTTTTCGAGTGAAGTTGTTGTAGACAAGGTAAGTGTGAGAATTCGATCCGTAACCGAGTAGGAAACCTTCATGAGATTTAGGAGCAAATTTAGTACGACGATGCTTATCAAGAATGTAGCACTTTGAGCCAAATACCCGAAAGTATCCAACTTGGGGTTTGTTACCGGTGAGTAGCTCGTATGCCGTTTTACCGAGAAGCTTGTGCAAGTAAAGTCGGTTTGTGGCATGACATGCTGTTTCCACGGCTTCTGCCCAAAAGTGTCTTGGCGTCTTGTATTCGTCAAGCATTGTTGTTGCCATCTCAATAAGAGTTCGGTTCTTCCTCTCAACAACTCCATTTTGTTGAGGCGTGTACGTAGCCGAGAACTCATGTGAAACACCTTCTTCGTCAAGAAAGGTATCCACATGGGTGTTCTTGAACTCCGATCCGTTATCGCTCCGAACCTTCTTGATCTTCACTTCAAACTGATTTTGCGCTTTGCGAATGAAGTTCTTGAAGATCTTTTGTACCTACGATTTATCGTCAAGAAAGAATACCCACGTAAATCTGGAAAAATCATCAACTATAACTAGACCATAGGAATTTCCACCGAGACTCTTGTAAGCATTGGGACCAAAAAGATCCATGTGAAGTAACTCGAGTGGTCTCCTAGTAGTCATGATATTCTTAATGGGATGACATCCGGCTACTTGCTTTCCAGCTTGACAAGCACTACAAAGTCTATCTTTGTCAAAGATAACATCTTTAACACCAAGAATATGATCACCTTTGATAAGCTTGTCTAGATTACGCATGCCAACATGTCCTAGTCTTCTATGCCAAAGCCAACCTTTAGAAGATTTTGCAATAAGACAAGTACGAGGTTTGGATCTCTTAGTGAAATCGACAATGTATAGATCACCTCTACGGAAACCGGTAAAGACCATTTTATGATTATCTTGACGAAACACTTGGCAATCTACTTTCGTGAATAGCACATTAAAACCAAAGTCGGCAAGTCTAGATACGGAAAGAAGATTGTAGCCAAGGGATTCAACAAGCATAACATTTTGAATAGAGCTATCATGGGATATGGCCACCTTACCAAGACCAAGTACCTTACCCTTGGAGTTGTCTCCAAACGTTACGTACCTTCGCGGTCCATGGTTTGGTGTGATCTCTTCAAGCATCTCTCTATCTTCGGTCATATGATCGGTGCATCCGCTATCGAGAATCCACTCTTTTCCTCCGGACATGTAATCCTTGAAGTTTGCCATGAGACTTAGATTATTCATGATCTTCTCATACTCGATGTCAAACAGCTCATCTTCATCATAGTAGACATGTTCCACATTGTCATCATCAAGTGGGAAATCCTCGTCACAAGGAACAAGAGATTCGTTAGTGTTGTGATCATGACAATGTTCAAATTTATGAATTCGAATGGCTTCTACAATGATGTTGTTGATAGTTATGACATCTCCTTTACCACGCATGAGGTCTCTAAGCTCAAATAGATAGTCATCAAACTTGGGATCACTAGGAATCATTTTGTGAAAGACAATAGTTATATGAAGAATTTCATCAAGATTACTCAATGAATAACTTGGATATCGTTTCTCCAAGTCATTCCACAAAGTATAAGCACATTCAAAATTCTTCATTTGATTAAGCACATTTCTAGGCAATCCTCTAACGATGAGATTAACAGTTCTAAGATTGCATAGCATATCAATTTCCTCTTCATGTGTGGGATGTAAAGGATCAATGGGAGGTACATAGGGGTTCTTAACATACTTGCTCAATTGAAATTCATTAAATAGCTCAAGCATCAAAGTTTTCCATTGACTATAGTACTCTCCATCAAGAATAGGCACTCTACAACTCAAACTCCCTATACTAGACACATCCATCTTCCTCCACGGTGATTAAACCGAAGCAATGGAGACCAAAGCTCTGATACCAATTGAGGGATCACTAGAAGAGTGTCTAGAGGGGGGGGGGTGAATAGACTACTAGCAGGAATTTAAAACCTAACCTTTTCCCAAGTTAATTGGTTGGTAGATTTTAACAATTATAGCAAGTCTAGCACACCCTACATATGCATGTCAACAAGTATAGCGGCGGAAAGAAAAGACATTGCACATGAAGTAAAGAGTTGAGATAGGAAGATCAAACGCATGAGGGACACGAAGATTTTTCCCGTGGTTCCGATAGGTGGCGCTATCGTACATCTACGTTTATGGAGTGTTCAACCCACGAAGGGTAACGGTCGCGAGAGTCCACGAAGGGCTCCACCCATAAGGGTCCACGAAGTAGCAACCTTGACTATTCCATAACGGCTTCCGTCCACGAAGGACTAGCCTCACTATGGGTAGATCTTCACGAAGTAGGCGATCTCCTTGCCCTTACAAACATCTTGGTTCAACTCCACAACACGAAGTAGGAGGCTCCCAAGCGACACCTAACCAATCTAGGAGGCACCACCCTCCAAAAGGTAATAGGCTCGGCAATGTCGACGAACTCCTTGCTCTTGTGCTTCAAGATGATAGACTCCACAACACACAATCACTCTCTCACAGATTTGGCTATGGTGGAAAAGATTGATTTGGTGGAGAGCAACTTGGGGAGGCTAGAGATCAAGATTCATATGGATGGAGTGGAATGGCTTGATCTCAACACAAGGGTAGGTGGCTCTCTCTCTGAAAATTGGATGGGGCAAGTATGGAATAGTTCTGAGTGCTTCTCTTTCGAGTGGGTGGTGGTGAAGGGGTATATATAGGCATCTCCAAAAATCCAACCGTTACACCTAAAGTGACCAACTCGGTGACACCGATGTGTGAATCTCGGTGGTACCGAGTTGCTCCAAAGGTAGCGACTTTTGAATCTCGGTGAGACCGATATATAAAACTCGGTGGTACCGATCAGGTGACCAACGGTCAGATTGCGCAAACTCGGTGATGCCGATTATCACATCTCGGTGGTACCGATTCTTGACCATGGCTTACCAGAGAGTTGGTCCAGAAACTCGGTGGCGCCGATCCACAATTCTCGGTGGTACCGATTCCTGTGAATGGCTATCCAGAGAATTGGTCCAGAAACTCGGTGAGACCGACTGGCAAATCTCGGTGGTACCGAAGACTGAAAATAGCTAAACAGAGAGTTGGCAACTGAACTCGGTGGCACCGATGCAGAATCGGTTGCACTGACTGGCTAGGGTTTGGCATGGGTCTGTCTGAGTTTGGGAATCGGTGGCACCGAGTGGAAAGTGTTGGTTGCACCGATTTTGGATATTTGACTTTGGACAGACTTTTGTGGAAGAGCTTGTGGGTGTTTTTGGTGACTATCACTTGTGCACGTATGAGCATTTTGTTCACCAACAGTACCTTACCCCCTTTTAATAGTATTGGATTTCCTATGGACTCAAAGTGATTTCTCACAAAGTAAAATGTAGAGTCCTCTTGCTTGAAGCTTTGCCAATCTATTTCCTTGCATCTTGGGGTTATCGACAATCCTTTTGCCAACCCTTCTTCCTCTGTGGACTTTTATCTGAAATACACTAGGCAAAAGTATTAGTCCAAGAGACAATGTATGTTGTCATGAATTATCAAAACCACCAAGGGAGCATGTTGTGCTTTCACTAGCGAAAGTACAGACCCTAGGCCTTGTTTTCAAGCATTGCAATACCGTTTGTGCTCACTTTTGTTACTTGCTACCTTGCTGTTTTTATATTTTCAGATTACAAAAACCTATATCTACCATCCATATTGCACTTGTATCACCATCTCTTCGCCGAACTAGTGCACCTATACAATTTGCCATTTTATTGGATGTGTTGGGGACACAAGAGATTTCTTGTATTTGATTGCAGGGTTGTTTGAGAGAGAGACCATATTCATCCTACACCTCCCACGGATTGATAAACCTTAGGTCATCCACTAGGGAAAATTGCTATTGTCCTACAAAACTCTGCGCTTGGAGGCCCAACAAAGTTTACAAGAATAAAGTTGCGTAGTAGACATCAAGCTCTTTTCTGGTGCCGTTGCCGGGGAGGTGAGTGCTTGAAGGTATATATTTAGATCTTGCAATTAAACCTTTTAGTTTCTTGTTTTTCACTAGTTTGGTTTTATCAAAGAAAACATACAAAAAATGGAGTTTAGGTTGGATCAATTGTCTCATCTTTATAAAGTCTTTCGTGAAAATGATGGTTCGGAAAATCATGCTCAATTTGTAGAGGAAGAATTTATGAAAATACTTAATGAGAATTCCTTCAATGATGAGAATGATAGAAATATTGCTAGTATGAATTCTCTGAATATCCATGATACTAATGATATGCAAAGCCACAAGCCTGGGTATGCTATGTTTGATGAAGATGATATTTTTAGTCCCCCAAGTTTTGATGAGCAAATTTATTATGATGATGGCATGACTCCTATCTATGATGATTATTGTGATGACATGTATGCTATAAAGAGTAATGACAACCATGAAGCTTGTTATCATGATTTTAATATTCAATGTGGTTATGCCAATCAAGTGCCTCATGATAGTTATTTTGTTGAGTTTTCTCCCACTGCAATGAATGAGAAGAAAATTGCTTATGTGGAGAGTAATAAATTTTCTATGCTTGTGTATAATGAGAAGAATGCTTTATGTGATAGTTATATTGTTGAATTCCTTCATGATGCTACTGAAATTTATTATGAGGGAGGAACATATGCTTGTAGGAATTGCAATAATATCAAGTTTCCTCTCTATGTGTTCAAAGCTTTGAAGTTATGCTTGTTTTGCCTTCCTATGCTAGTTGATTCTTGCTCCCATAAATTGGTTGCTCAAAAAATCCCTATTCATAGGAAGTGGGTTAGACTTAAATGTGATTGCCATGTGATTCATGATGCTCTCTTTATGTTTCAATTCTTTACTTTTATGAGAGCATCATTGAAATCATCATGACTAGCTAAAAAGGCATTAAAGAAAAGAGCTTGTTGGAGACAACCCAACACTTTTCCTTTCTTTTTTTGGGTGTTAACATGATTAATCTATTGTAGTAATCATGTCTTGTGTTTTTTATTTCAATAAAGTGCCAAGTAAAGTTTTTGGGATGACTCACAAGATGAGTAGAATTGATGCTGAACCAAAACAAAAACTTTTGACTCCAGTACAGGAATTTTCATTTTTTTTACTGGAGCGCGATAATTATCTGAATTTTTTACAAAGTGTTGATATAAATATTATTCAGGTTTTCCTAATTTTTCAGAATTTTTAGAGACAGGGAAGTATGGTTATACTACAGCTCTTCGCGGACTATTCTGTTTTTGACAGATTCTGTTTTCAATGCATAGTTTGCTTGTTTCCTAGTTTCGATGGCTTATATTGCTTAATATAATTTGTGTAAATGATAAGGTACAGTAGGAATTGTGTGAGAACAATTATGAATCT
This sequence comes from Elymus sibiricus, assembly GCA_039707655.1. Taxonomy (NCBI): domain Eukaryota; kingdom Viridiplantae; phylum Streptophyta; class Magnoliopsida; order Poales; family Poaceae; genus Elymus; species Elymus sibiricus. Next base: position 129,909,900 of record CM077669.1, read on the forward strand.
TGTCTTGACAGTACCTAAGTGAATGATCTATCTTTATTACACTAACCCATCTCACAAAGTTCCGTTAAGTTTTGCGTGATTGAAGTTTTCATGTTTTGGGTGAGACACCGATATGAGAAGAATAAGGAGTGACAAGAACCTAAGCTTTGGGATGCCAAAGGTGTCGGATTTCGGGCTCCGCAAAACCCTCAAGGTTCGAACACAGGGGCGTGTGCGAAGATCCCCTGCAGCCTCGCCCTACCTAGCTCACTACACGATGGTTGGGATGATGAACTCGCATGATGACGAGGAAGAAGATGCACACGGTGATTTACCCAGGTTCGGGCCGCTGCGAAGCATAATACCCTACTTCGGCTTTGGTGGATTGCCTCACGAGGAGGTGTGGTGGATGAAGTAGTACAGTGGTGAGGAGCCTCGTGAGGGCGCTCAGGTGGTGTTCTTGGCTCTCTGCCTAGTATGTTGTTCCTCTGTTTTCTCTCCCCTCTATGATGCAGCCTATCCTCTACTTATAGCAGCGGCCCGGGTCCTCTTCCCTTATTGCAATGGCGGTAAGGGATCCCACAACGGCAAAATTCGAAGGGGGACAGGAGTACATCCCCGCCCTATCCAAAGGTGGTCTTCGCCTGCAAAGTAGCTGTCGATGATGCAGAGGTGGGCTCGGCGATGACGTCCGTCCTGCTGGGCTCGTGGTCGTGGTCTTGTTGCACCGGAATGGAAACCTTTGGGGGGTACTTTGGGAACCCACGTACGTCCTTGCTCCCTTTGCACCAAAGGGGAAACTGCTCCGCCTGGCTCGCTGACGCCCGCCTGTCCCTCCTGGCGTCATCCTTGACTCTCGAGGTCAGGTTCTGCATAGAGATCTCCACCGCTCCGGAGGGGTCTTGAGGAGGCCCGTTCTTGCTGGTCTTGGTGCTGCTTCCCTCGCGAGCTCGGGTCCTCGCGAGGGCCTTGCCTTGAGTGGGGCCACGCCAGGCCATGTTTGGCTCGTGAGGTGGGCCCTGCCCTGGGCCGCAGGCAGGCAGGTCTGGGTACCCCCGTTCCCAGAACGCCGACAGTAGCCCCCGGGCCCAAGGCGCGCTCGAGCTGGCTTCCGGGCAAAGCCATTGGGGACAGCCCGAAGCGCCGTGGGCCCAAAACGCCTGCGGGCCAGGCTCGACACGCGTCGCGCGCCCAGTGAATGCCGTCTCCACTCCCGAGGTCGTTGGGGACCTCCCAAGTCAAACTGACGCGACGCCTGCACGCTGCACTGGCCATCATTACCTTCTCTTGAATGCGGCTGCTCCCTTGGCCTTCTCCCTTTGGGCCACACAGATGTGACCCTTCGGGAGCTGACGAATTGACATGGAGGAGAGCCGCACACCACCCGGGCCTGTCTCGCGGCGCCCGAGGAGCGCCCGACGCCCGTACTCCCCACGACGCTCCGGCTGACAAGGGCCGGTACACGCAGCGGCGCCATCATTGCCCGGGATGCGAGGGGGCACCGGTTGGCCCTCAGTCGTATATAAGTGGGTGAGGGCGAGAGGAAACCCTCAGCTCATCTTCATCTCCTTCGCCTCCTAATCTCCAAACCGCCGCTCTCCCGGTCATGGCTTCAGTGAGGAAGTTCTCCGCCGCCGAAAAGGGGAAGGCCTCCGAGGAGAGCCCCGCCTCGCCGCCGCCCAGGAGGGGCCGCGGTCGTCCCCGGAAGCAGGCCACGACGCCGGTGGGGGTTCCCTGGGGGCGCGAGCATGCTCCAACGCGGCCCGGGGTTACCATCGGCAGCCGCGGGGGGGGGGGGGGGCTCCGTCCAGCGCGGGCGGCCACGGTAGTCGAGGTCGTGGCGCCCGCGGTGGGAGGCTGGCGGTGGCCGCCCGGCCGCCGCGCCCTCGGCTCCACTCAGCCGACACGGCCCGGGAGTTTGTGGTGTGGGCGGAGAGGCCGGAGGCCGCTTGGTTTCAACTCCCGTGCTTCTTCGCGGAGGTGCTGCCGGCGGGCAGGCCTGCTGGCCTATGGCTGCAGGCCGATGGCTGTTGCAGCGCGGCTTCGTGGGTGGAGGTCGAGGTCACCCCCGGGGGTTATGTGTACCTGAACCGCGGGTGGCAGACGTTTTCCCGCGCCCGTGGCTTGGTGGGGAGGTGCACTCTCCACTTCAAGTACGACGGGGTGCTGACGCTCTTCGTCAAGATCTTCAGGGGAGAGGGCGAGCGCCTAGGGTGCTGCCCAGAAGACGACGGCCGCGGAAATCTTGGAGATGAGCTTGCCCTTCACGACAGGCGCCGCGTTTCCAACAGCAGCGACACCCCCTCCGAGGAGAGCCCGAGCGACAGCAGCGACAACAGCTATGGCGCGCCACCGCACCGGCGTGCCCGGACCTCGGGGGGAAGCCAGCCGCCGCGGCGTCGCTCCTCTGCTCCAGAAGCGGCCATGCCGGCGCGCCCCTACGGGCCCGTCAAGGAGGAGGAGGACTCCGACTGAGTGCTGGTGCGCCGACGCCAGGGCTCCCGGAGTTCCTTATTTTCTTTCTCCTCCTCTTCTTCCTTTCCTGTAATCAAAGAAGCAAGGTGGGCCCAGTGGGCGTGTAATGAGCTTCGGCGCTTGCACCCTTGTTAGTACCCTTATCGTGCATCCTAGTTTTTGTGTCATTGTTAATTGAAACATTCTGCTGATCGCGGTTAGGGTACTTAGCTTGACATGCTCGCGGTAGGCTTTTCGTCGGGGAGGTTTGGCTATGGCGCTTGGGGAGTCCGGACGTCCTGGGGACTTCTTCTTCTTGCAAGTGAGGCAGGTTGGGAGCCCTTTCGGCACTCTGTGTCTGCAGGCCCCGGTCCCGCACATTTCCTCGACCACCGTAATGTACGTCTGGATCACCAGGACGCAACTACGAGGTGAGGCCTCGACACCCTTGATGCCGACCGGATCACCAAGGACGACATCAAGGGGCGAGTGGCTATATGACCGGTAAGGCTCCTGAGGCGCGTTGCTCAGGACCCCCCCCTTTGACGCTCAAGCAGCTCTACGTCGACAGGTCCCAGTCCCGCACATTTCCTCGACCACCGTAATGTACGTCTGGATCACCATGACGCAACTACGAGGTGAGGCCTCGACACCCTTGATGCCGACCGGATCACCAAGGACGACATCAAGGGGCGAGTGGCTATATGACCGGTAAGGCTCCTGAGGCACGTTGCTCAGGAGCCCCCCTTGACCTTCAAGCGGCTCCCCAAAATTTTTTGTTTCCTGCCCCGAGAGGCGCGGGCCTCCCGAGGCTCCGAGACGGTGCGTCGGGCCGTGCGTGGAGCCCCCGAGCGAGTATGAAGCGACGCGCGCCTGCTGACTCACCCGGGAGTGCCACGCGAGGATCCGGGCGCCAAGGCCTTGGTGAGGTGTGAGCACCGTGCCCCCCAGCCCCCGCTCGCGGGGTGCGAGGGGGAGGGAAGCAGGCAAGTGCTCGAATTGAAGAGAGAGAACCCAAGATAGGAAATGGCGATGAAAATAAATCCCTGACCCCTTTTTCGAAAACATGGTTGAAGAAAACCCCGAGCTTGGTTCCAGAAAAGTTGGCAAATTCAACATCAGAAGAGCAAATAACAGCCGCGTCCGGCGCCTAGACTAGTCTTCATCTTCGTCTTCCCCCAGCGCGGAGCGTAGGGCATCCACGTTGCGTGGGCATAGCCATTGGAGGACAGTGTTGTCCGCCAGCGCGGAGCATGGGGCTTCCACTTGGGCGTGGGTGGCAACCCCTCCGCGTCCTCGGGGGGCTCCGGGCGTATACAGCAAACTCATTATTATGTGAGAGTGTCACGGGTAGAACTTCCGGAGATGGTGGATGTTCCAGGCATTCTGGATGGGGACCCCGTCCTGAGTCTCCAGGCGCACGGCGCTAGGCCTGGAGTAGTGAGCGACCTTGAACGGGCCCTCCCACATGGGCGAGAGCTTGTGCAAGCCCTCCCTGGAGAGGGCCCGCCTCAGGACGAGGTCTCCGACTTCGAGGGTCCTGGGGCGTATGTTACGACAATGGTAACGCCGCAGCGCCTGCTGGTACCTCGCAGCTCGGAGCTAGGCTCGGCGACGGGCCTCCGCCCCGAGCACGAGGTCTGTTCCCTGCGCAGCATCCTGACGCTCCTCGTCGAATGCCAAGACCCGCGGGGATCGGTGCTTGACCTCGTGCGGGAGGACGGCTTCGGCTCCATAGACGAGGAAGAATGGGGTCTCGCCGGTGGGCTTAGTCACGGTGGTGCGGATGGACCACAGCACGGACTGAAGCTCATCCTTGACTCCCGAGGCCAGGTTCTGCATAGAGATCTCCGCCGCTCCGGAGGGGTCCGGAGGAGGCCCGTCCTTGCTGGTCTTGGTGCTGCTTCCCTCGCGAGCTCGGGTCCTCGCGAGGGCCTTGCCTTGAGTGGGGCCGTGCCAGGCCATGCTTGGCTCGTGAGGTGGGCCATGCCCTGGGCTGCAGGCAGGCAGGTCTGGGTACCCCCGTTCCCAGAACGCCGACACAAGGCACCCCCAAGGTAATATCCAAGGAAGACTCACGCGCCTAAGCTTGGGGATGCCCCGGAAGGCATCCCCTCTTTCGTCTTCAACATTATCAGTATATCTTACTTAGAGCTATATTTTTATTCGTCACATAATATGTGCTTTGCTTGGATCATCATTATATTTTGTTATTTTCTGTTAGGTGTTATTTATAATATTGTTTTTCAATAAAAAGTTCCAAGAATTGCCTTAGGATGCTTGCATTGCATGTTTGATGTGTGCTGTGTAAAAACAGAAACTTTCTCTGTAGTGTTTGAATTTTCATATTTTACCGGAACGTGGAAAGTTTCTGAAATTTTTACACAGTGTTGTAATATAAATTATTTATAATGTCCTAAATATTCATAATTTTTTGAGTTACATAAGTACACTATTTTCATAAATTGCTTCAGAATGTTCTGTTTGGACAGATTGCTGTCATAGTTTTGCTATCTACTTACCCTATAGTTTCCATAGCTTATATTGGTAGATATAAATTGTGGAAACGATAGTAAACAGTAGATGATGTTTGAAAATTATTGTGCAACTTGTCTAGGCAGTACATGAAGTGTTGATTTGTTCTTATGTGTACTAACCTATCTCACGAGTTTTTTTGAGTTTTGTGTGGATGAAGTTTTTGAGACCTAGGTGAAACCGGGACATGAGAGGATTGAATGAGATACAAAAGCTCAATCTTGGGGATGCCCAAGGCACCCCAAGTAAATATTTCAAGAAGTCTCAAGCATCTAAGCTTGGGGATGCTACGCATACCACATCTCTTCATCAAACAAATATCGGTTAGCCTATGTTGAGCCTAAATTTTTATTTGTCCACTGATGACCCACAAGTATAGGGGATCAATTGTAGTCCTTTCGATAAGTAAGAGTGTCGAACCCAATGAGGTGCAAAAGGAAATGACAAGTGGTTTTCAGCAAGGTAATTTCTGCAAGCACTAAAATTGCAGGTAACAGATAGTTTGATAGCAAGATAATTGGTAACGAGCAAGTAACGGTAACGGTAAATAAGGTGCAGCAAGGTAGCCCAATCCTTTTGTGGCAAAGGACAGGCCAGAACAATCTCTCGTAATAGGCAAAGTGTTCTTGAGGGTGCATGGGAATTTCGTCTAGTCACTTTCATCATGTTGGTTTGATTCGTGTTCGCTACTTTGATAATTTGATATGTGGGTGGACCGGTGCTTGGGTGTTGTTCTTACTTGAACAACCTCCCACTTATGATTAACCCCCTCGCAAGCATCTGCAACTATGAGAAAAGTATTAATATAAAATCTAACCATAGCATTAAACGTTTGGATCCAAATCAGCCCCTTACGAAGTAGCGCATAAACTAGGGTTTAAGCTTCTGTCACTCTAGCAATCCATCATCTAATAACTACTCCACAATGCATTCCCTTAGGCCCATGAATGGTGAAGTGTCATGTAGTCGAGGTTAACATGACACCACTAAGGGAATCACAACATACATATCATCAAAATATTGAACACATATAAAATTCACATGATTACTTGCAACATGACTTCTCCCGTGACTTCAAGAACAAAGGCAACTACTCACAAATAATAATCATGCTCAAGATCAGAGAGGTATTGAATAGCATTCAGAAGGCAGGGGAGAAGGTACTGTCAAGACAAGATTCATAATTGTTCTCACACAATTCCTACTCTACTCAGAAGGCAGGGGAGAAGAAGAAGAGCAGGAAGAGGATCATTCATGTCATAGGCAGGCCTACCTCAATGTTTGAGGACCCAGCAGAGGCTGCTGCTGAAGAAGAGGAGGAAGAGCCAGCTGCTAAGGCTCCTCCTAAGAAGAAGAAGCTCATGGCTGATGCTATGCCTAAGGATACCTCATCCAAAGGCACAAAGACTGCACCCAAGAAGGCTGCTGCTCCTAAACCCAAGAGGTTCTCCAGAGACATCCCAGCTACTTCCAAGAACAAGACTTCTACCTTTAGGGAAGTTGAGGATGATGCTATGTCAGCTTTGATGAAGCTAAGACCACACCTTCCAGAGCACAATGCCAGCCATTTGTTAGCTGAGGACATGAAGAAAAGGAAGGACTCAGGTTTGAGAGAGTGGAGAGCTATTGATCCATATTCACAGAGGAGGAAGGCTGCTATGGACTACATGTTCTATACAAAAGAACAGCAAGACTTATATGAAACAATTTTGCTTGACAAGAGCCCTGCTGTGAGTGATATGAGATTTGTGGACTGGAAGTACATCAAGGACAATGAGGATTACTTCCCAAGTGTGCAAGACAACTTCCACTGCATTGGTCTGGATGAGTTTGTTGGTAAGGAGTTCACTGCTTGGAACGACGAGATGATCATGCAATTCTACTCCACTGCTCATTTCTATGGAGATGGTAGAATTGTGTGGATGACTAAAGGTGCAAGATATGAATCCACAGTTGAGGAGTGGGCTGCCATCTTAGGAGTCCCAGAAGTGGAAGATGATGACATTAATGTATACAATGAGCCCAAGGCAAGCCACAATGCCATGAAGAACATGTACAATGAGATCCCTGCTGCACATCTGAAGTCTCACAAGCTAGGATCCATTTACTTCCTGGTACGGGGCACGTCCGTGTGCGTCGATCTTTCACGAATTGGAGGTGGATTTGTGAATGAACACGAAGAACACGAGGGGGAAATCACAAGAGGAAACACTCAAGAACGACCTCCGATCACACATCTGAGGGAGTCCTGGACTAAGGGGTCCTTGGGCCGCTGGCCTGTCTCTCAATAGGCCGGCTTGGTGGGCCGCACTCTGACTGTCGCGGGAAGGACCGGATACATCGAGACCCTGTGTTCTAGAAGGAAGTCCCGAAGGCGCATCGTGCACTCCAAGTCAAGATGAGGGAATCGACGTCTCCATTCTCGGCAGGAGTCTTGTCATGTGTAAACCCTAGGTACCCCCCGTTGTCTATATAAACCGGGAGGGTTTTAGATTGTAGGGTAGAGAAACTCATCTAGGGTTTTAGCTAGTCGATCTCGAGGTAGATCAACTCTGTAACCTTCATACTATCAATATAATCGAGCAGGACGTAGGGTTTTACCTCCATAGGAGGGCCCGAACCTGGGTAAACATCGTCTCCTTCGTCCCCTTGTTACCATTGATCCAAGACTCACAGCTCGGGATCCCCTACCCGAGATCCGCCGGTTTTGACACCAACATTGGTGCTTTCATTAAGAGTTTCGCTGTGATCTCCAAAGGAATCGATGGCTCGCGTTGTCATTAACAAAGAAGTCCGGAACATGGACTCCTTCGTCGCTGGACAGATCTTCGCTTTTGGCAGCATTGTTCTGCACGCTGACCCGACCGGCCATCTTGGCCGGGTCGGGAGTTTCGCCCCTTATCAAGAGGTCAGATTCGGGAACCTAGAGTTCTCCATAGACTCTCGGGGCGATCTTTCGCTCACCGGGCTCGCAGTCTCGTCTGACGCACCCGAGGACTCCGAGGCCTTAACCTCGGATGTCGCTTTGACCCCGCCCACGGGACTAACCCCGGCGATGATCTGGCTTTTAGTCCGGATCCGGCCATAGCTCCAGATGGCCGGGTACCAGCTCCTGCCGAACACACTTCTTGTGCGGACGCATCAGAGGTTAACTCCGAAAGCGCTGAGCAAATTGACCCGATCGAGCTCTCGACACTCAACGAAGCTCTAGATCGGATCTTATCGATGAAAGTTACTGATGACCCAACCCCGATCCACGTTCAGATCGGTCTTAAGGCGGGTCAAGAGGAATTTTTCATCCCACCCACCACCCACTTCGTAGCCACTGTCAAAGACTTAACCGATATGTTGGACTACGCCTCCGAGGAGGCAGAAGACATGGACGAAGAGGATCGCGCTCCCACCCCCGTCAACACCGGTCGATGGACTGCCACCTCCACCTATGACGTCTACATGGTGGATACTCCATCTAATAACGGCGAGCGCACACCCGCAAACAATGGTGATAAACCGGGTGAAGCGCCGTCAAGGCGCCGGAAACCGCGCAAACGATCAAAGACAAAAAAGGGAAGGGAAGCTATTGCTGGCACCGGGGAAAACGATACCCCGGAAGACCTCGGCGATCCCGATATTCCCGAGCATCCGTTAGAGGACCAGGAAAGGCCGGAAGACCAGCGCGACCCCGAAGATCCAAACGATTCCGAAGATGACAACTACCTCCCCCCTGTAGAGGAGGAGGATAGCCCGGAAGCCGAAGATTTTACCGTCCCCGAAAACATTGGGGATCAGGAACGGTTTAGGCAATAGCTTATAGCCACTGCCCGAAGCCTAAAGGTAAAAAAATGGCAACTCAAGGCCGAACAAGACACCCTCAATGATAGATGGACGAGGGTCCTGTCAGCCGAGGAAGGATACGGTACCGGTCTATTGGACCAACCCAAGAGCTATCCACGCCGACGGCTGCTGCCACAATTCGATGACGAACTCCCTAATACGCCGTCCCCCAAGCACACTCCATATGACCAGCTGGACCGCCCTCCTCGAGGACGAGATAGGACGGCTGGCGACGCCGGTTATAGGCCGGCGATACCCCGCAGAAGGGGAAAGGAGCCAATGGAGCCTGAGGACAGGTACGACCTACGACACGACCTGGATTATAGAACAGGCCGCACGAGATCCATCTACGGATCTAGAGGGTACTCCCCCGATAGACGGGACGGGTACCGGCCTTGGCTCGACCAAAACAATAGAGATCGGGAACAAAATCGGGCCAGAACAGACGCCGACTACCGGCGTGACATAGCCCGGGTTAGAGGCGCTGCCCACCCACTGTGCTTCACCGACGAGGTGATGCAGCATCGGTTCCCGGAAGGGTTTAAACCCGTGAACATAGAGCAATACGACGGAACAACTGACCCAGCAGTGTGGATCGAGGATTTCCTCCTCCACATTCACATGGCACGAGGAGACGATCTCCACGCCATCAAGTATCTACCCCTTAAACTTAAGGGGCCAGATCGGCACTGGTTAAACAGTCTCCCCGAAAATTCTATTGGGAGCTGGGAGGATCTCGAGGATGCATTCCGATCTAACTTCCAGGGCACCTATGTACGGCCTCCGGACTCCTCCGACCTAAGCAACGTCGTCCAAAAGGCAGGAGAGTCCGCTCGACAATTCTGGAATCGGTTCTTGACCAAGAAAAACCAGATCGTCGATTGCCCAGATGCCGAGGCTATAGCCTCTTTCAGGCACAATATTCCGGACGAATGGCTGGCTCGCCAGCTCGGTCAGGATAAACCTAGGACCATGTCCGCCCTTACATCACTCATGACCCGCTTTTGCGCGGGCGAGGATAACTGGCTAGCGAGATGAAGCCACAACCCCGAAGACCCCGGCACCTCCGAAGCTCGGGATGGAAACGGGAAACCACGACGCAACAAAAATAAACGCCGACACAGCACTAGTGACGCCGACGACACGGCCGTCAACGCCGGCTTCCGCAACCCTCGATCCGGGCAGCGGAAGAAGCCTCCTAAAGGCAATCGCGACAGACCCACCCCGCTGGACAAAATCATGGAGAGGCCTTGCCAGATCCATGGCACTCCAGACAAGCCCACCAACCACACCAACGGTAACTGTTGGGTGTTCAAACAAGCCGGCAAATTCGCATCCGAGGAGCAAGGCAAGGGCCCACGCAGCGAGGACGATGATGAGCCCCGCGGTCTGATCAATGGTGGACAGAAGCAGTTCCCTCCAGAGGTAAAAACTGTGAACATGATATACGCCACTCACATACCCAAAAAGGAGAGGAAGCATGCCCTTTGAGAGGTCTACGCCGTAGAGCCCGTAGCCCCAAAGTATAACCCATGGTCGGCGTACCCGATCACCTTCGATCGACGAGACCATCCGACCAGTATCCGTCATGGGGGATCAGCTGCCCTCGTCCTAGATCCCATTATCGATGGGTATCACCTCACTAAAGTCCTAATGGACGGAGGAAGTAGCCTCAATTTGATTTACTCAGATATGGTGAAAAAGATGGGTATAGATCCATCAAGGATCAAACCCAGCAACACTACCTTTAAAGGAGTGATCCCAGGCGTCGAAGCCCGGTGCACGGGCTCTGTGAGCCTGGAAGTGGTGTTCGGTTCGCCCGATAACTTCCGTAGCGAGGACTTGATATTCGACATCGTACCTTTCCGCATCGGTTATCATGCCCTGCTAGGCCGTACAACGTTCGCTCACTTTAACGCCGTCCCACACTACACATACCTCAAGCTCAAGATGCTCGGGCCCAAGGGGGTCATCACTGTCAACGGCAACACAGAGCGTTCCCTCCAAACTGAGGAACATGTATTGGCCCTGGCGGCCGAATTCCATTAAGAGGACGGTCGGCAAACACCGAAATCTGCCATAAAGGCACGTAAGGTTGACAAACGAGCTCGGTTTCAATCCGAACTCCCAGAATCTTCTTCTCCCCAGAAATAGGGACACGCTCCCCATTGCACAGCCCTAATGACCGTCAAACACGTGCCAAGAAGGCACAACTTCGCACTCAAGATTCCATGGGCAGCAGTGGGGAACAACCATTAAAGGGTAAGTGTTCGGCTGGACCGAACCATTACCAGTACACGTCCTCGGACATAACACAGGTACCATCAAGGACCTGCTAAAGAGTAAAGCTCATCCATACTTCGGCGACTTCTCAAGACCTTCTTCCCAAGGTCCGCTCGATGACAACATCACCCTTAAAGGAATGCAACTCCCTAGGAGGCACAGGAGCAGACTGACGACAGGGCACATCTAGGACGTCAAGCCACCAATCGAAGACCCCTGGTACAACCTCTCCTCTGTAAATTCTATGTTTTATCTTCAAAATACCTGTAAACAGTTGCTTCGGCAATTTGAGTTATAAGAATTATCGAGCAAATAAAAGACCATTATACATGGCCCCTCCGCTGTATTTTATGGTACATACTATGTTCTTGTCAACGCCTCTCGCGCAACTATTCGGTATACATTACGATGCAACCGGCTAATAGACCGGGGGCTTGAATTTAAAATATCGCCCTGAGCATCACCCCGGCACAACTGGTCGTGTGTTCGGTGTCTTGGATTTTGCTTTATATGCATCGGATCCGAACTATGTCTTGGGTCAATAGTTGGGTTGCCCGGCTCCTGTGTTTGCCCCCTTACGTTCCGCTCGTTCGGCTAAAGGGGCAAAGGGAGAACCACTACGATTGTGTTTCCAGTTCGTCTGGTCAAGCACCTCACGGGAGAAAGCCGAAAACTGACCGTCATAGTAAGCGAGAACCGTTCTACAAATCCGAGCATAAGTGTCATACTAAAAAATCGATAGAGGTTATTCCGTGTTATACGATGGGTTTTGTACTTGTACAAACCATGTGATGCTGGCTTCGGCCCCGGTACATCCGCACATCACAAAACACTGGGGGCTGGTCATCAGCCCCCGCATTTTTTTTTCATGCTCCTATGGCTAAGTGAAAGCGATAAAGCATCATAGTCCGATTGCCTTGTCCCCCTCGCACTACCGCCTTCGGGCACCGATACCTCGGCTAAGGGTCACAGTGCGGAGGCAGAGACACCTCGCGTAGTATCTACGTGGGGGCTGAAGCCGACGACTGGCAACTTTCAGATAAAACGGCCACATGGGACTCAAAATAAACACTAAAGACTTATAAGACATGATAAACCATGCAACTCTGATTATAAAGCGTTAAAAGTCTTCGGACATATTACAACGCGCTCATTCATAAAGAACATCCTTCGAGCATTGGGCCTCTATCGCCCGAGCACCCTCCATCACTACGGAGAAGTATAGCTCGGGGCACCTATGCCCCTTTCCAGGGGGCGGAGGTGCGGTGGCCATCTCGGTCGGCTTGAGCTTTGGCCAGTGCACCATGGTCTTTGCAAAGGCCATTCGAGCTCCCTCGATGCATGTAGAATGCTTTAGCGCGTCAATCCGAGGCGCAGCATCGCACAGTTTCTGCACCAAGCCGAAATAGCTGCTCGGCAACGGCTCTTCAGGCCACATCCGGATGCAGAGATCCGTCATGGCCGGCTCCGCCATCTTGTGCAGCTCCATCAGTTGCTTCATCTGCTCGATCAGAAGAGGAGACCGCTCGGGGGACTCAAATTGTGCCCAGAATAGCCGAGCCTCACCATCCTCCTCCCGCGAAGCATAGAACTTGTTCGCGTCCACTGCACCCTTCTGGAGATCCACACAGATGCCTGAGGAACGCCACACCTGGGTGAGCAAAGCAAACCTGCTACCAGCAAAGGCGCATTGTAGTGAATACGGCTTACCATCTGTGACAACCCTGACTTGGCGAACCTCCTCTTCAAAGGACCACCTGTCCACCCGCTCCTTTTGAAGCTCGGATTTCCGCGTGGATAGCTTGGTGGCTTGCTCTTTGCCTTTCTACTCAAGGGCCTAGCACTTTGCCCTCGCATCCTTGAGCTCCTGCTGCACCTCCTCCACCCGGGCCACCTGCTTAGCACTCGCAGCTTTCAAAGTGGAGAGTGCGGCTACTGCCTGTTCGGCGGCCGCCTTTTCATCCGCGGCCTCCTGCTTCATCTTTTTGAGCTCGGCCTTGAGTTTTTCAACCTCCGCAGCTGAAGCTGTGGAAGCAATAAATAAATAATTACCCTGGATTACCAGTGCGGATCACTAACAATATACAGCCCGGATGTTACAATTCGGCTTACCTTGTGCCTCGTCGAACCTCTTGTTCAGGCTATCAAGCTCCTCTTCGGAGATCTTGAGCTTCCGATTTAGCTCGGTAAGCTCAGCGGCATTAACGGCCGCTGCCGAGGACGAGGCCTACAAAAAATTAAAAATAAAACATACATCCGGTTATGTGCGTTCCAACCCCCGAACCGTCAAGGATATGACCCTATGCTCGTTCCTCTTAAGGGCTTTTTAGAACATTGTGGGACTAATGGTGCCTTGCGCATCATTGGTCACTCCTGAGTATTTGACCCCCGGGTGCGTTTTTGCAAAACCACCCGGGGCTCGGGGGCTACTACATATATAAAGATAGCATAAACTTAATAAAATTAAGATTGTTCGGGAAAAGGGTATTACGTGACTCACCTTGAAGCCCGTCAAGACACCATTGAAGGCCTCTTTCAGTCCGCTATCGACGGACTGAATGCCTTGCAAAACCGCACCCATAAGAGTGCGGTGATCCTCGGAGATGGGGGCGCTTGATAGAGCCTCCTCCATGACCGGCCACCCAGTCGTCGGTGGCACCGGTGGTGACCGGCCAGCCCGATCTCTGATCGGGGACTGAGTCGGTAGCTTCGGAGGCACAGCATGCTCCGGAGATGTCCTCGGAGGGGACTGGACATCCCTCCGCCCTTCCTCCTCAGCGGCCAGGGGAGTTTTCTCCCCCTGGTCTTCAGCGGCCAAGGCATCGAACTCGGCCATGGCGTGGTCACCCCCACCACCTGTGTTCGGCTCCAGAGGATCCTGGCGGGATGACACCTCCGCGGCATCCTTCGCGGCCCCGGGAGGTGTGGGGTGTGACGCAGTCCCACTCTCCGCCAGCTCGGCGGGCGGAGACTCCTCATCCGATATTTGGTCAGTAGGGAGAACGCGCGGTGGGCTGCAAATTAAAAGACGTTCTTGCATTTAAAACATTGAAAACTTTGCATAAATGACCCAGGGAGTCTTCGGATTCATACCTTTGAGCTGGGGGCTTGACCGTTAGGTTCCTTTGGGGAACCTTCTCAAAGTCCTCGGACTCTGCATCAGAGTCCGAGCTGTCGTCGGCCAGGATCAACCTCGGCCGACATGCCCTCTTCAGGGCAGGAGGAGGTACATCCTCCGCGGGGTCCGGCGACGCCGCCCTCTTTCTTGTGAGGGGGGAAACGCCTTCCCCCCGTCTTCATGATCTTCCTCATGGCTAGAGGAGGCATGGGTTTCCTCGGACATGGCGTCTGGCTGGTCCTTTATGCGGAGACCTTCTCTGGCCTTCTTCTTCTTCTCCTTCTTCTCGGGCGCCGAGTACGGCGCCACGACGAGCATCGCCGTCAACAACTCCAACCTTGGGTCTTCGGGTTGTGGTGCGGGACAGTTAACTCTCGCGGTTTTACTCAACCATTTCTGCGAAAATGAGGGGGAAGGCATTCAGTCTTTTTGTCAAAGAAACAGAGTCAATGGATTAAAATTATACCGAATCCTCTTCCTTGGCCGGCCAGCTTTTCTGAGGCTTGAATAATGCCTTCCACAACTTCTCGGAGGTAGTGCGGAAGAGCTGGCGCACGGTAGGCTCGTCCTCAAGCTAGTAAGCCCACATTGGGGAGGCCCGGCGCTGACAGGGGAGAATACGGTGGTGGAGCATGACCTGGACCACATTGACCAGTTCAACCTTGGCCTTGATCACCGAGGTAATGCGCTTCTGCAGCAATTTCACCTCTGCATCCGACCCCCAGTCAAGGCCCTTCCTGAGCCACGAGGTCAATCTCGTAGGGGGTCCGGATCTGAACTCGGCAGGCGCCGTCCAGCTCTCATCTCTTGGTTCGGTGATGTAGAACCATTCTTTCTGCCAGATCTTGATTGTGTCGATAAAGGTGCCAGTTGGCCACTCAACGCGGGGGAGCTTGCTGATTACCGCCCCTCCGCAGTCTGCGTGCTCGCCCGCGACAGTCTTCGGCTTGACGTTGAAAACCTTGAGCCACAGGCCGAAGTGCGGCTCGACCCGCAGGAAGGCTTCGCAAAGAATGATGAAAGTTGAAATATGCATAAAGGAGTTCGGGGGAAGATCATGGAAGTCCAACCCGTAAAAGAACATGAGGCCCCTGACGAAGGGGTGCAGCGGGAAGCTCAATCCCCGGAAGAAATGGGGGACGAATACCACCCTTTCGCCTGGCTTAGGGGTGGGGACGACCTGGTTCGCTTCTGGAGCGCGGTGGAAGACGTTGGCGGGGAGGTAGCCGACGAGCTTTAGCTCCCGGATATCCTTGTCGGTGACCGTGGAGGCCTCCCACTTGCCCATAGAGCCCGAACCCGCCATGGCTAAGCTCGGAGGGGAAGTTGAGGAAGAACTGGATCTGGGCTCTCGGAGCTTGGGAAAATCGGGAAAGCGGAGGATGCGAATGGGAAGCGTGAATAAGGCTTGGGGTTTTACCCTTTTTATGGGGCGTAACACCGATTAACCTCCCTTTACTGTGCCGCAAATCTCTCCGCTTCCCAAGACGTGTGTACCGTTATGCACGCGCAAAAAGAACTTGGGTTGCTAATCATATCCCGTGTGAAACGGAGCACGATCTATACATTGATGAGTCGTGCTAATGTAAAAACGGCCTCGAACCGCGAATCGAGTTTTCATAACTGGTTCAGCGGTCGTGGTAGGCCACGACCCTTCGTCAGAAAGGTTGTCAGAAAAAACACTGTTTACACTTTGACGTTTGGCCTTCGGGACTGAACAACTCATGGTGTTCGGGCTATCGTGTGATCGGAAACCGGACAAGTATCAGCCGATCTTTAATGGGAAGAAGAACTCACCCCGCAAGCCGAAGACTCTGATCAAGCGGAGCTGCCAAAGCTGAGACCCTTGACGTTGTGGGCTAGTTCGGGGGCTACTGAGGGAGTCTTGGACTAAGGGGTCCTCGGGCCGCTGGCCTGTCTCTCAATAGGCCGGCTTGGTGGGCCGCACTCTGACTGTCGCGGGAAGGGCCGGATACATCGAGACCCTGTGTTCTAGAAGGAAGTCCCGAAGGCGCATCGTGCACTCCAAGTCAAGATGAGGGAATCGACGTCTCCATTCTCGGCAGGAGTCTTGTCATGTCTAAACCCTAGGTACCCCCCGGTGTCTATATAAACCGGGAGGGTTTTAGATTGTAGGGCAGAGAAACTCATCTAGGGTTTTCTCTAGTCAATCTCAAGGTAGATCAACTCTGTAACCTTCATACCATCAATATAATCGAGCAGGACGTAGGGTTTTACCTCCATAGGAGGGCCCGAACCTGGGTAAACATCGTCTCCTTTGTCCCCTCGTTACCATCGATCCAAGACTCACAGCTCGGGACCCCCTACCCGAGATCCGCCGGTTTTGACACCGACAACATCCACTAGAATCACACGAGTACATGAGTATCACGGTCCACCAACAACAAAAGGATACAAGTAACGATAGTCTTCTCGCTCCGGAGGAGGAGGTCTTGAATCCCGTGGGGATCTTCCCTTAGAGGGGCCTTGGCATCACTCCAGATCTTCTCACGTAGAGGTGTATCGCTCCACAAGGGAAGGGAGATAATAGAGCTATGCTCAACAGGTGTCTTTGCTAAACATAAGCTAACCCTAATACGAAGCTAGGAGGGGAGTACTTATAGTCTGAGACGAAGGGGTAAGTGGGAGAGGTACATGGGCCTCGGGCCCGAGTGGAAACGTTCTGTGAAGGCCGGAAGTTCCGTGCAGGTTCCGGGCCGGTTCCGGGCTGAACAGAGAGTTGGCACAGGCCGGCTTCTGGCGGGGCCGGAAGTTCCGGGCCGGCCGGAAGTTCCGGGGCTCGGAGGTTCCGGACGAGGGTCCGGGATGGTTCCGGGCTATTCACAGAGTTTGCACCTCTGGATCTTGTCCTGGGTCGTCGGAGGGCCGGAAGTTTCGGGCCGGCCGGAAGTTCCGGGCAGGCCGGAAGTTTCGGGCCGGCCGGAAGTTCCGGGCAGGCCGGAAGTTCCGGGCTGTCCAGAGACTTGCCCTTGGTGCTAGCTCCTTCTCCTCCTCGGCCTTGGTCTTGGGGCTGCTTCCTTGGTCCTTCGCGGTCGTCTTCCTCATACCTAAGGATACACAGGGTTTCATTGTGAGGTAGCATCCAAGTTCCTTTGCCATCGAAGTCATACTCGAAGAGGAGTGAGTTCACCTTAGCTCCAATGTCGTGTGCGCGTGCTCTTGTCATAGGGCCACTTGGGGGCTGGCTTGATGGTGTAGTCTTCATGGGGATGATGGTGGGATGCTCCGCATCATCTCCCTCCCCCTTGGGGAAGATCCGTCCTCGGATCAAGATCTTCATCACCAGGAAAAGGGGATAGATCCGTGAAGTTGAAGGTGTCACTCACGTTGTACTTGTCGCGCGGGATGTCGATCTTGTAGGCATTATTGTTGTAGCGTGCCAACACCTTGAAGGGACCGTCGGCTCGGGGAAGTAGCTTTGACTTGCGTTCGTTGGGGAAGCGGTCCTTGCGAAGATGTAGCCACACAAGATCACCGGGCTTGAACACCATGGGGTGCTTG
Source organism: Elymus sibiricus (assembly GCA_039707655.1). NCBI lineage: Eukaryota > Viridiplantae > Streptophyta > Magnoliopsida > Poales > Poaceae > Elymus > Elymus sibiricus. The sequence goes on from CM077669.1 coordinate 129,927,625, forward strand.
TTGAGGTTGCGCTTGTTGGTGACGCGTTCCACTTGACGTTCAATTGTGCTCCTTGTATCTTCATGCATCCTCTTGATGTAGCTTGCCCTTGCACTTGCGTCCATGTTGATGCGCTCTTGGAGTGGTAGAGGTAGGATGTCCAATGGGGACAATGGATTGAAGCCGTAGACCACTTCGAAGGGAGACTTGCCGGCGGTGGAGTGACTTGCGCGGTTGTAGGCGTACTCGGCGATGGGGATGCAATCTTCCCATTCCTTGATGTTCTTCTTGATCAACACGCGAAGTAGGGTAGAAAGCATCCGGTTCGTCACCTCCGTTTGTCCCTCAGTTTGTGGGTGATATGCCGAACAGAATAGAAGCTTGATTCCGAGCTTGGCGCATAGGGTCTTCCAAAAGTAGCTCAAGAATTTGATGTCGCGATCCGAGACAATGGTCTTGGGGACGCCATGTAGTCGCAAGATGTCCCTACAAAACAAATTTGCAATATGTGAAGCATTGTCTATCTAGTGACATGGAATGAAATGAGCCATCTTGGAAAAACGATCCACAATGACAAAAACGGAATCATGGCCATGTTTATTTCGTGGCAAACCAAGCACAAAATCCATACTAATGTCTTCCCAAGGTTGGAAAGGTATGGGGAGAGGCATATAAAGACCATGGGATTGAGCTTTGGACTTAGCTTTGCGGCATGTAGAGCATCGGTTGGTGAAACGTGCAACATCACGAAACATCTTGGGCCAAAAGTACTTGTTGGATAGTGTGCTATACGTCTTGTCGCGTCCAAAGTGACCCATAAGCCCTCCACCGTGAGCCTCTTGCAAAAGCAACAAACGAAGAGAAGACTCGGGTATACACAATTTGTTAGCACACATAAGATAGCCATCTTTCATATAATAGTTCTCCCAACAAGTTTTCACTTAGCACATAGTGTAAGGATTAGCAAAATAGGCATCATGCTCATACAAGTCTTTGATGTGCTCAAAACCAATAACATTCAATTCAAGTTGAGTAACTAGCATGCATTTGCGGGAAAGAGCATCCGCCACAACGTTTTCCTTACCCTTGATGTATTTGATGATATAAGGGAAGGACTCAATAAATTCACTCCATTTAGCATGCCGTTTGTTCAACTTGGTTTGACCTTTCAGGTACTTAAGCGTTTCATGGTCGCTATGGATAACGAACTCACGAGGTCGCAAATAGTGTTCCCACACATGCAAAACTCTCACCAAAGCATACAGTTCTTTGTCATAGATGGGGCAGTTAAGTTGAGCGCCGGATAATTTCTCGCTAAAGTACGCGATAGGACACTTCTCTTGCATAAGCACACCACCTATTCCATTACCACTAGCATCACAATGCACTTCAAATGTTTTATCAAAGTTGGGCAAAGCAAGCAAAGGTGCATGAGTGAGCAAATTTTTAAGTTCATGGAAAGCGGTGTCTTGTGTAGGACCCCAAATGAATGGTGTGTTCTTCTTGCTCAAAGCATGAAGAGGTGAGGCAATAGTGCTAAAGTCTTTCACAAAACGGCGATAGAAACCGGCTAGTCCTAGGAAGCTACGCACTTGTTGCAAATTCGTTGGTGTGGGCCAAGTTTTAATAGCATCAATCTTAGTTTCATCTACATGAACGCCATTGGAAGATACTACAAAACCCAAGAAAACTACCTTCTCAACACCAAATGTGCATTTCTCCATGTTTGCATAGATTTGTTCCTTCCTAAGAATTTGCAAAACATCACGAACATGTGTAGCATGCTCCTCAAGAGACTTGCTAAAGACAAGAATGTCATCAAAGTAGACCACAACACAATATCCTATGAGGGGTCGCAAAACATAGTGCATAACACACATGAAAGTGCCCGGTGCTTCGGATAAGCCCATGGGCATCACCAACCATTCATAGAGACCAAATTTTGTCTTAAAAGCAGTTTTCCACTCGTCACCCTCTTGTATGCAGATTTGGTAGTAACCACTTTTTAAGTCAATTTTAGAAAATATAGTGGCACCACTAAGTTCATCTAGCATATCATCTAAGCGAGGAATGGGGGTGACGGTATCGAATGGTGATAGCATTGATAGGACGGCAATCGAAACACATGCGCATAGTACCATCATGCTTAGGCACTAGAATGACCGAAACCGCACAAGGACTCAAACTCTCACGTACATGCCCTTTATCTAGGAGTTTTTGGACTTGCCTTTGTATTTCCTTTGTTTCTTCGGGGTTGACGCGGTTGGGAGCCTTGTTAGGAAGCGGTGCTCCGGGGATGAGGTCGATGCGGTGTTCGATCCCTCGTTTTGGTGGTAGTCCCGGAGGTAGCTCATCGGGAAAAACATCCTTGAATTCCTGCAACAACTTAGATAGCACAAGAGGAAGATGTTGTGAAGGGTTAGTCCGAACGACGTCATCTTTGCACACAAGTACATAGTGAAGAACGGTCGATGGGCTCTCACTCACATCCCTCAAATCTCTTTTGGTGGCTAAAAGAACTATGTCTCTCATGTCCCTCATCGTGGAGTCACTCATTTTTGGCTTGTGGCACTCACTCTCTTTGAGGTGGATCACTCTCTCACTTTTACCTCCACGATGGGATGAAACTTGTTTGTCCGCGATGACTTGACTTGGGGTCATTGGTCGGAGTACATATTGCTTGCCCTTCATCTTGAAGCTATATTGATTTGTCCGACCATTGTGTGTGACGCCACGGTCAAATTGCCATGGTCTACCAAGTAGGAGGTGGCAAACGGACATTGGAACCACATCACACTCCAAGGTGTCTTCATATGCGCCTATCTTGAAGGAAACTTCCATGGTGTGGTCAACTTGGAGTGTTCCGGAATCACTAAGCCATTAGACCTTGTAGGGACGACGGTGCTTTTTCTTGACCAATTGTAGCTTGGAACAAAGGCCTTCACTTGCCAAGTTGTGGCAACTCCCTCCGTCGATGATGACCTTGACGGACTTTCCTTGAATGCCCGCCTTGGTGTCGAAGATGTGGCAATGTTGGTCCTCGTCTTCGTGTTGTTGGAGCGTCAAAACCTTGGAGACAATGAGAGCGGGGCTCGAATCGTTGTCGCAAAAGATTTGTGAGTCTTCATCTTCGTTCACTTGGCGGTGTATGGCCACTTGCTCCAAAGCTTGCATCTCGTCGTCACTCATAGAGTCGTAGGTGCCATCGTCTAGGAGGATCATGTTGCGTTTGGTTGGGCATTAGAAGGTCTTGTGGCCTCGCCTTTGGCACGTGAAACACTTGATAGAGCTTGTCTTGGCGGTAGCATCCGGTGTTGGGTTAGAGGATGAAGCTCTCAGCTTGTAGGTGCTTGAGGATGGTCGGCTTGACGAAGTCATCTTGTCCTTGTAGCTTGACTTGTCTCCGGTAGGTGTTGTAGATTTCGTATTTGAAGGTGTCGTTGTCGTAGTAGCTTGAGTAGTTGAACCATAGGTCTTGGAAGAGAACTTGGAGTACTTGTAGTCATCTTGCACTTTCCATTCCGCCTTGGTTGCTTGATGCACAAGTTCGAGAAGGTTGGAGTATGGTTGGAAGTCGGCAATTTTCTTGACTTGGTAGTTGAGGCCATTCAAGAAGCATGCCATTGTTTGCTCGTCATCTTCCTTGACATTGGCTCGGATCATACCAATCTCCATCTCTTGATAGTACTCTTCTACGGACTTGGTTCCTTGCTTGAGTTGTTGGAGCTTCTTGAAGAGATCTCGGTTGTAGTGTGTAGGCACAAAACGGGCTCGCATGAGGTCCTCATTTGGGCCCAAGTGTTGATAGGAGGTTCACCTCTCTCTCTTCTTCTCTCGAGCACTTGTTCCCACCAAATAAGGACATAGTCTTGGAACTCAAGGGAAGCCCTGGCGATCTTCTTTTCTTCATCATAGTTGTGGAGGCGAAAGATCTTGTCAACCTTGAGGGCCCATGACAAGTAGTCTTCGGGATCATTGCTTCCGGAAAACTTTGGCATTGTGAACTTGAGCTTGCCAAAGCGTTGTTCATCATTGTGGTGGTGATGCCGAAATCCTTGTCTTGGATGTGGATCCTCATTGTCATTGCCTTGAGCGTGTTGACGTTGATCTTGTCCTTGCTCGTCTTCATGGTCGGGTTCGTCGCGATGATCTTGAGGACGGCGATGAGGTGGACGCACTCGGTTGCGCCTTTCTTGATGCTCCTCTTGGCGATTGGCTTCTTCTTGTCGTTGTCGGCGAAGTTCTTCTTGTTGTGCTTGGCGGAGTGCTTCTTGCTCGTGATGAGCTTGGCGGTTGCGCTCCTCCAAGGCACGAGTAGCTTCTTGTAAAGCGTGATGTGCTTCAAGTGCGTGTTCATGACAGCGATGTTGTTCTTCTTCTCGGCGTCGTTGTTCTTGTTCTTGGCGTTGTCATTCTTGCTCCAACGCATCTTGATCTTGTTGGCGGCGGTGTTCTCGATTGCGGACACGATCTTGGAATCCATTGCCATGAAATGGATTGTCTGGACGGTGACGACCTTGTGGAGAACTTGGGCCGGAGTGTTCGTCGCGACGGTGATGACGCGTTTGTGGACTTGCGTCGGAAGAGTACGTCATTGAGTTGCGACTTGTGTGACGACTCCTTGTCGATGTAGATGAGGAAGGTGCTCGAGTGACCATCAAGGACCGGAGCTCCTCCATTTGGCTTGAGAGCTTGGTGTCGAGGTATTCCCTTGTGCGCATCTCGGATTCACGCAAGTTGGAGGCGAGTTGGTCGATGCGGTCATTCAAGACATCTTGAGCTTGAGTACTTGCCTTGTGTGCGCCGAAGAAGTGCAACTTGGTGACGTGGTTGTTCACGTCGTCTTCATTCTCCTCGAAGGCCGGGTTTGACATGATGTTCCTATCCATAGCAATCAACAAGATATAAGTGGAAGAGTGAGAAGACAATACCAATTACCATTCCAAAAGTTGAAAGTGGATCAAGATCACTCAATGTGCAAGTATGAAAATAGTAGAATTCGTACCGAAGATCGTCCTTCTCACACCTACACAAATAAGGCTTATGGAGTAGCTTGGTTAGGATAGTGGCACAGATTTCAAGCAATTCGAAAGATAAGATTCAATAATGTTGAAAGAGATTCGTAAAATTTGCAAATGAGACAATGTAGATCAATAGCAATAGGTATACACGGAAACACACTCACGGAAGAAAATTGGGGTCATGCAACCAAGGATGAGCCAAAATGTGGAATCCACGGAAAATGCTCTCGTTGCACAACACTAGAGAGACGGTAGCACGATTGCTCCAATGGGCATGATATGCACTTGTGCACACCCTAAAATGAACCAAACATGTCGTCTTTCTATTCCTGACTTGCTACGTGTGTATGTGGCACGTGTCACTCGCTCAAGTGATCCAAGATGATCAAGTATGCTATGAGAATCTTGTGATGCTATTGCTCTTTTGCTCGTTTGCTCTTGCTTAAAAGCTTTGCTTCTCTTTTCTTTTGCAATGATGTTTTGTATGGTCACAATGCGGGACGTGCACACCAAGATAGCAATTATGTATGCGGGTACTATGTTGTAACACAAAAGATGATACTAAGATATATGCACGCAAATGAAGCTATGAGGAGTATGTATCACTAAAGTGCACAAGTAGTGTATCCCGGCAATACTCAATGGCTAGTCTCGATAGGCAAGTAACACAAATAGGCTCGGGGTAACAATGCAATGGCAAGGGTATGGACAAGAGTGTCGTCGCGGTTACCATCCTTGCTTACGGTGAGGTGTCAATGAAGAGTTGGTTGGCGACGTTCCGGGGCAATGATGAGCGGCGATGTCGATGAAGGACCACTCCTAATTAGCCGAAACACCTTAGGAAGTGGCGAAGCTCGTGACTCAAAATCTCAAGTGCAATTGGGTTGCGGAAGAAATGGTGGAGGTTTGCGGAAAAGCTGTGGTGTAAAAACTTGAGAAAATGCCAAATAGGCAATTGCAAAGTTTCTGCAAAGGCAGGAAGGTCCGGGCCGACCGGAGATTTTGGGGGCCGGAAGGTCCGGGCTGACCGGGGGGTCCGAGGGCCGGAAGGTCCGGGGAGGCCGGAGGTTCCGGGGGTTGGGAAAATTGGGACGAACCCTAATTTCCAGATCTTGGACTTGGGCGGAAACCAACGGGGAAAACCAAAATCTGACGGGGAAAAAGAAAAATTGGGGGGGGGGGGGAATTGGATGGATAGAAAGGTAGATCCACTCTTCCACAACGAAATCCACGGATCAAAATCAACAAAATCTCCTCAAATCAAACAAATCCAAGAAATTTGGGTATGGCTATTTTTGTGGGGATTTTCGAAATTGGGTCAAAAGAAAACAAAATTAGGCTAGAAAACGGTGGGGGAGACTCCAAATTCATTATCAACGTGGCTCTTGATAAAAATATGGTACGGGGCACGCCCGTGTGCGTCGATCTTTCACGAATTGGAGGTGGATTGGTGAATGAACACGAAGAACATGAAGAACACGAGGGGGAAATCACAAGAGGAAACACTCAAGAACGACCTCCGATCACACATCCACTAGAATCACACGAGTACATGAGTATCACGGTCCACCAACAACAAAAGGATAGAAGTAACGATAGTCTTCTCGCTTCGGAGGAGGAGGTCTTGAATCCCGTGGGGATCTTCCCTTAGAGGGGCCTTGGCATCACTCCGGATCTTCTCACGTAGAGGTGTATCGCTCCACGAGGGAAGGGAGATAATGGAGCTATGCTCAACAAGTGTCTTTGCTAAACATAAGCTAACCCTAATACGAAGCTAGGAGGGGAGTACTTAAAGTCTGAGACGAAGGGGTAAGTGGGAGAGGTACATGGGCCTCGGGCCCGAGTGGCAACGTTCTGTGAAGGCCGGAAGTTCCGGGCACCGGAAGTTCCGGGCAGGTTCCGGGCTAGTTCCGGGCTGAACAGAGAGTTGGCAAAGGCCGGCTTCTGGCGGGGCCGGAAGTTCCGGGGCCCGGAGGTTCCGGGCGAGGGTCCGGGATTGTTCCAGTCTATCTACAGAGTTTGCACCTCTGGATCTTGTCGTGGGTCATCGGAGGGCCGGAAGTTCTAGGCCGGCCAGAAGTTCCGGGCAGGCCGGAAGTTCCAGGCTGTCCAGAGACTTGCCCTTGGTGCTAGCTCCTTCTCCTCCTCGGCCTTGGTCTTGGGGCTGCTTCCTTGGTCCTTCGCGGTCGTCTTCCTCGTACCTAAGGATACACAAGGTTTCATTGTGAGGTAGCATCCAAGTTCCTTTGCCATCGAAGTCATACTCGAAGAGGAGTGAGTTCACCTTAGCTCCAATGTCGCGTGCGCGTGCTCTTGTCATAGGGCCACTTGGGGGCTGGCTTGATGGTGTAGTCTTCATGGGGATGATGGTGGGATGCTCCGCATCACTTCCTCCAGGCTGGTCTACGCACGATCAACACTATCTTGAGGCATACCTTGATGCCTAAGTCTGGAGATGAAAAGATGATTAGAGGATATTCCATCAACATGCTGCTCCATCTAGATCAACATACGAGATTCAGAGTGATGGATCTGATAGTGGAGACTGTGAAGAGGGTTGCTGCTGATCAGAAGCGTTCATGCGGCTATGCACCCTATATCCACATGCTTATCAACTCCAAGCTGGAGAAGCACATTTTTGCACTTGACCGACCACATTTGCCACTATTGCCAGAGCAAGAAGACAACGTTGTGGTGATGGACCCAGATCATCCCACTTCAGCTATAGCACAGGCACATGCAGAGCCTGCGAGAGACTCCAGTTCTCAGGTGCCTAGGTCTAGGAGTGAGCAGATGGATCTCCTACTTAGCTCTGTGCTCAGCATGCAGAAGGACATCAGCGAGATATTGAAGAACCAGGCGAGCCTCTCGAGGATTGTTGACAACAAATTTCATATTCTCAACAACAAGGTGGATGAGCTCACAGTGACTATGAATGAGCTCAAGAAGGAAGTTGACGCAGTGCCTAGCCCTCACTCTACAGATGATGATGATGAGGATCGTGCACCTCTCAGGCCAAGCACTCAGTTCACTACTCAGGCTAGATCAGCTACAGTGCCAGCTCCAGAGTTGCGACCTTCTTCATCAGCACCTGCTACAGCTTCTTCAGCTCCATCAGCTCCTCCAGTTCCTCCAGTTGCTACACCGACTCCGTCCATGACGTCTGCAGAAGTCTTCGCTGAAGCCGTTCTCTCGACTCCTTCATCAGCCACTGGAGGAGATCAGCCCCAGAAGAGCACTTAGATATATACCTTTGAACTTTTTGGTAACTTGTTGCCAAAGGGGGAGAAGATGTATATAGATCTTTAGGCTTCGAGAGAGAGAGAGAGCATTGATTTTTATCGCTTTTTCAAAACACGGATCTTTTGGTTGGTTTGCTTGTGTTAAACTTTGTTGGTGTTTGATCATACACTTGATGTGTATTGCTACTATTTCCTATCCTTGTGATGCTTATGAGATGATCATTCACCTTTGCTTGATTGCGTTGTGCTATGATATTCATTCTTATTATTCTCGCACACCACCAAGTTGTATGTGACATGAAAGAGTGCCCCATGTACCTAATCGATTGTGCATTTGCATTCAAACGCAAATTCAAAATAATGCACAAATTTAGGGGGAGTTCTTGCTTATCACATACTTCTCAAAGCGACGATTATATTCATTGATTATATCATATGTCGAAGCTTTGATCTATATGTTGTCATCAATTACCAAAAAGGGGGAGATTGAAAGCACATTTGCTCCCTTGGTGGTTTTGGTAATTAATAACAACATATATATCATTGAACTAATGTTTCCACTAAGTATATTTCAGGAAAAGTTCAATGATCGGTTGGCAAAAGGATTGTGGAGAAACCCCAAGATGCAAGGAAATGGATTGGCAAAGCTTCAAGCAAGAGGACTCTACATTTTACTTTGTGAGAAATCACTTTGAGTCCATAGGAAAGCCAATACTATTAAAAGGGGGTAAGGTACTGTTAGTGAGCAAGATGCTCCACGTGCACAAGTGATAGTCACCAAAAACACCCATGTTGGGGATACACATAACAGGTAGGCCCACGAAGGATCGAAGTATCGTAAAGCATGGGGTCCACACATCATGTGGGTCCAGATAAATCTCATACAGACATACTATCCACTCGGACATATCATCGTACCGTCCACTCGGAAGACGATCAATCACTCGGTCGTGTGGCTCATTCGGATATGCGAAGACCGACAGTCGACAAGGCAGTCGAAGCACCATCTGGCGTTACGGCATCAATGCCCCACTTTGTAACATAGGAGGTGAAGGGGTGGCGCACTCTATATAAGCCACCCCCACTACTAGACTATGGGGGGCTGATTCTTCTCTCATTTTCTTCTCCTCGCTCTCATCTCTCTCATCTCTCTCTCTACTAGTTTCCGGACTTAGCTCAGGCAGGGGATCCATTCTCCGTTCTCTCCCACACACATTGTAATCTCCGGATATATACTCAGATAAAACAAAGCCTCTCCGGAGCACGAGACGTAGGGTTGTTATCTCCACCGTGAGAGGCCCGAACTCGCTAAAATACCGTGTCACCCATATGCATCTCGGTAGTTCATGCTCCTTTACCCTACCCCCTACGTACTGTCGGAATCGTTCCCACGACAGTTGGCGCCCACCTTGGGGCATGGCGTCTATCGAACCATGGTGCAAATGGTTTTTCTTCAATCTTCAACAGCGGATCAACTACCATCGCCAGAGAAATTGGCCGCTAGAGCTCTGGTCATCGCGCCATTCATACAAACAAAAGGATCAGGGAAGTATCCATTCGATCTAGTCTTTTTACAATACATTGTCCAACAACGAGCTTGTCTTTTCCTCCTGTAGGATCAGACATACCCATGCATGATCGGTCATGAAGCAGAGAGGAAGAGAAAAGGGCAAGTCATTCCTCATCTTTCTTGCCTTCTCACAGGATCATCATCAATGGCAACCACCACAAACGGCCATTGGCGCGGGCCGTCCCGTCGTCTCCGGCATCGTGTATGACGCCGTCGGCGAGGTCCTACACACGATCACCGGTGCAGTCCGTCCCGACACCTTCGACCTCGTCCGCTAATGCCGTTTCTGCTACTACATGCACGACCGCCGCGCATGCGGTCGAGGAGGCGAAGGGATTGGACCCGTCTGACTCCCTGAGCGGTGAAGTTTTGTGCTGTGCTCGCCGGCCCTGAGCCGTGCTCGCCGGCCTCAAGCCACGCTCGCCTGCCCAGAGACATGCTCGTCTACTGATCGCCGCGCTCGCCCGCTCTGCGGCACGCTCGCTGGTGCTGTCCTGCGGCATGCTTGCTCGGTGCTGCCTCAAGACGAGCTTGTCGGCCTTTGCTTCCATCGCCGGCAGCACGCGCTACTCGGCTGCCTGGGTCTCCTTCATCTGCGTTGAATACAACGGACGGTACGTACCCTGCTACCCCACACACATAAAGCCCCTCGTAATCCTTCATAAAGTGGGCTGGCAGTTTCCCCAAATTAATCACCTCTTTAAACACTCACTAAATGAGGGTTTCCAGCACCAGTTACCCAACCGAAACTGACACTTTCATTTGACTCGTGCACGAGTTTATTGTGCATGCATGCATAACTGACCTCCCTGCAAAATAGCATCCATACTTGGACACTTTAGTCCAGCAAAAAATATTCGTGGATGTACGTGTACTTGCTAACTTGCAGGCTTACTGAGACGAATAACGCCGCCCGACCGACTCATCATTTATTCCACTCGGCTGATGGCATGGCGATCGGATCGCAGCCCAGCTGTGGTTCACTCGGCCGATTCCCCTTTTCACTCGGTCGGCTAACGAACAGGTTCACTCGGCCGGCTAGCCCGGAGATGATTTTTGCACTCTGAACAATTAACGTGCAGGTTACTTGGTTGGTTAGCTTCAGCATGCAGCCACCGGCGCCATCCGCCTCGTCATCGTGTCCGGCTTCGTTTGCGAGGCCGTCGTCAAACCTCCACGCACGGCCACCGGCGCCGTCCGGCTTGTCGTAGTCTCCAGCCTCATCTGCAACGTCATCGATGAACTCCCACATACGGCTCCTCCCCCCGGGCATCAACTGCTCGGTAGCAGCTCCCACGACAGGGGGAGCAGGCCCGACGCAGCTGGAATCCGGAGGCCGGCCGTGCCCCGAGCGTGCGGTAGCCCCTCCCTCCGGGGGCTGGCGGTACTCTGCTTTGATAACGACGAACCCGGCGGAACAAGTCCCCACTCACTCGACAGAGGATTAACGACCTCATCCTCTCCGATCATTTTATAGTTTAGTTCTCAAATTACTGTACAATTGCTTAACAGTCCCTTTTCTGTTCGAACCCAGGTTCGCTCGGACGGGACTAAAGCTCACTTGAATGACCGTCCACTCGAACGATTCGCACGCATGCTCGGACGAATTTACTCGGATGGTTAACAAACCACTGCGACAGTCGGACAGGGACGTTTTGCTCCAGCAATCACTCGGTCGCCCCGCGCTTCATCGTCATTCAGCTGGATACGTACCACTTGGACGCCCCACACATCGCCACCCGGTTGGGCTAGGCCTCACCCGGAATTTCCGCGGCAAATCGATCCGATCGATTGCCCACAGTTCCTTTCCGAAAGGACGTCTGTCAGTCCGACTGACCACCCTCCGTGGGGACCCGTGCACTCGGACACGTAAAACACCCGACTAAAGTCACCTTCAGGATCGCTATGAGATGAGCTTGATGCCCCTCCGCGGGTTAACTTGGCCCTTCCACTAGGATCCAAGGCGCATGCCTCATAAACTTGGACTCGTAGATGGCCTGCGCTGGCGTTCCCCCGGGATAAGGAGTGGCGTCTCCCAGGAGAATCAGACCACGCGCTAGCGTCGTCACTCGAGTTTTTATGGCATGTCCACACTCGGACCTCAAGTCTGTCTCTTCCGTAGACATATGAATGCCACCAAGTTTTTCTCGGCGATCAACAACATCCGATCATTCGGAGAACCTTTCAGTCCGGAATCTGTTGTGTTTTCATCCAATGCGCAACTAGCCATGATTCGGAAACATATTTCGAGTGCTCCATCACCAATCGGCCGCCCCGCGCGTCACCACTCGGTGAGATACGCCTCCACCACTCGGCCGCCCCGTGCGTCGCCACTCGGTGAGACACTCCTTCACCACTCGGCTGCCCCGCGCGTCGCCACTCGGTGAGACACTTCTTCACCACTCGGCCGCCCCGTGCGTCGCCACTCGGTGAGACACTCCTTCACCAATCGGCCGCCCCGCGCGTCGCCACTCGGTGAGATACACCGCCTCCACTCGGCCGCCCCGTGCGTCGCCACTCGGTGAGACATTCCTTCACCACTCGGCTGCCCCGCGCGTCGCCACTCGGTGAGACACTTCTTCACCACCCGGCCGCCCTGCGCGTCGACATTTGGTGAGACACATCTACATCACTTGGCCATCCCATGCGCAGCCACTCGGTCGGGCACGTCTTCATCAACACGCCCACTCGGCCACTCGCACGCCGTCAGACAGCTAAGTCATTCTACATGCACTACATTCTGTTATTTCCACGTTCCCGAGTGTCCCATAATTCACACACTACATTCACTCGGAGGCCACGCCACCGAGTGTACCTCTACATTCGGTTGTTTGTTTTCACATACTGGCTTAGTACTGGTTATTTGACTCCCGGGTCCAACTTCCATTTTAACGCGTATGTCATTCACGAACACCATGTGTTCTTCATTTCGAGTTCGCATCGGTCCTCGGGAGCTGCAACTCAATCGGAACACTACACTTCCGCTTCATTTGGGTCTAGTACCCCAATGACTTAAGTCGGACCCTTCACTACGACACGTTTGATCGGATCATTCGCTCTTTTAGACTCTTGCTGGTTCTCAATCGGCAAGCCCCTTGCACTCCCAGCGGGTGTCTATGGGTGCTATTTCCACAAATCATTTTAGCACACATCAAATTATCTCGACAAATTATTACGTTGGCTTGTGCTATTTTTCATACACAAGTTTGCACGATCACTCGACGGCCCTGTGCGCCAACTTCATCGCTTCTCGGTCTCGGTCACCGTGTCGATCCTAGCACACCGCAACATCGACCTTGTCGCTCTGTTGACTTTGAACACATCGGTCAACCTCACCATGGTATCCTCTTCATCGTGTCAACAATATTGACCTCGTCGTCTCGTTGGGCATGAGACAGATAAGTCCCTTTTATAATTAAACTGCATATTTCACTCCTTTGCAAGTTTGCCTCTTTCGAGCATCACTCGGAAGCTGCTCCTCACCTTTACCCGAGTCCTACTCGATGAATTGCAATGTATCCATTCAAAACTATATTTCTCGTATTCCGACAGGTCCACCGTCGAGCCGGTAGTACGCTCGGGGGCTACAGCTCATTCGGAATCACACTCTCCTGAGCGGTTGAATCCTTCATCACCAGTCAGATCCTCCACTTCAACGAGTACATTCATATCGGCCGCTTTGACAAGTTACATAATCACTCAAACGCTCTGCGTCCCATCTTCGTTCCTACTCAGACTCAGTTGTCGCGCCGGTCTTGTCGCGTCGCAACCACATTACACCGACCTCGTCGCTACATCAACTTCGAAAGTATCTGGCTAACTCCTTCGAAGACCATTTTCGTCACTTGGCTGGACACGTAGTCCTCCACTCGACCGCCCCGTGCGTCACCACTCGGCTGCCCCGCGCGTCGCCACTCGGTTGTGCACGTCTTCACCACTCGACCGCCTCGCGCGTCGCCACTCGGTTGTGCACGTCTTCACCACTCGACCGCCCCGCGCGTCACCACTCGGCTGCCCCGCGCGTCGCCACTCGGTTGTGCACGTCTTCACCACTCGACCGCCCCGCGCGTCGCCACTCTGTTGTGCACGTCTTCACCACTCGACCGCCCCGCGCGTCGCCACTCGGTTGTGCACGTCTTCACCACTCGACCGCCCCGCGCGTCGCCACTCGGTTGTGCACGTCTTCACCACTCGACCGCCCCGGCGCGTCACCACTCGGTTGTGCACGTCTTCACCACTCGACCGCCCCGCGCGTCGCCACTCAGTTGTGCACGTCTTCACCACTCGGCCGCCCCGCGCGTCGCCATTCGGTTGTACACATCATCGCCCCTCGGCCGCCCCGCGCGTCGCCATCAGTTGGACATGTATTCACTACTACTCCCCCAACACGGGAACGACTAAGTCACTCATATGATCAAAACCTCATATCACACGTTGTAGCAAGCTTACCTAGTCTCAAGGCCGAATTCATTCATCGTGCCGAGTGCACGAAGATTCGCTTGATTGATCCAGTTCCAGGTTGAATTTATTTACCGTGCTAAGTGCACGAAGATCAGTCCGACTGATTCAGCTCCAGGCTGAGCTTATTTACCATGCCAAGCGCCTGAAGATCCATCCGACTGACTCAATTTCAGACTAAAAGATATTCACCGTGCCGACTGCATGGAGGTTTACCAGGAGACTTAAACCCTCTGCCAGACTCATCTAGTCCGGCAGAGGCTCGGGGACTACACCCAGTGGGTGCACTCAGCGTGCCCCCACTGGAAGAGAACTCGGAAAAGAACATTTTGCTCGGTCAAGACCAGCTCCAGATCACTCAAGTATTACTCGACTTCTGAGTCGAGGAGAAACAAGCTAGACCAATACCAGATCCTCAAGTACTACTCGACCTCCGAGTCGGAGAGGAACAAGTTCGATCAGTACCAGCTAAGAAGATTTTTAGTTCTCTCAGACCCCCGCCGACTGCCCGCAGTCGACGGCGGTCTCGGGGACTACACCTAGTGGGTGCACTCAGCATGCACCCACTGGAGTAATCTCCACTCGGTATGGCCTGACCAGTTCGAGTGACGAACAACAAACAAACAAGTTATAAGGCTCCCGTCGGCTACCAAAAAAATTGCTATAAGGTGAGTTTAACGCTCCTCCGTGGACCTGTTTTGAGCCTTCTTCTAGGACTCAAAGCGTGAAACTCATAAGTTCAGATCTAGAACCGACTCGTTTTGACGTTCCTCTGGGATAAGAATGGCATCTCTCCGAGAGAACAGTCCATGCGTCAATCTTGTTGCCCGGATTTAATGACACACCCATACTCTGATCATGAGTTGCTCCTCGCGGGCACTTATCCCAGATCAGTCGGGAAGCGCAGTGCCGGAATCCATTGAGATTTTGTTCAAACCTTGGTTGTCTGAAAGCACGATGACGGGTACCGAGTATTTCCGTAATCACTCGGGCCAAATTGTGTCTTTCACAAACTCATTCTGCAAAATCTCAATCGATTCGGGGGCTAATGTTGGGGATACACATAACAGGTAGGCCCACGAAGGGTCGAAGTATCGTAAAGCATGGGGTCCACACATCATGTGGGTCCAGATAAATCTCATACAGACGTACTATCCACTCGGACATATCATCATACCGTCCACTCGGAAGACAATCAATCACTCGGTCGTGTGGCTCAATCGGATATGCGAAGACCGACAGTCGACAAGGCAGTCGAAGCACCATCTGGCGTTACGGCATCAATGCCCCACTTTGTAACATAGGAGGTGAAGGGGTGGTGCACTCTATATAAGCCACCCCCACCACTAGACTATGGGGGGGGCTGATTCTTCTCTCATTTTCTTCTCCTCGCTCTCATCTCTCTCATCTCTCTCTCTACTAGTTTCCGGACTTAGCTCAGGCAGGGGATCCATTCTCCGTTCTCTCCCACACACATTGTAATCTCCGGATATATACTCAGATAAAACAAAGCCTCTCCGGAGCACGAGACGTAGGGTTGTTATCTCCACCGTGAGAGGCCCGAACTCGCTAAAATACCGTGTCACCCATATGCATCTCGGTAGATCATGCTCCTTTACCCTACCCCCTACGTACTGTCGGAATCATTCCCACGACAACCCACAAACTCTTCCACAAAAGTCTGTCGAAGCCTATCATGAAAATCGGTGCTACCAAAAATTTCCACTCGGTCCCACCGATTCCCAAACTCAGACAGACCCATGCCAAACCCTAGCCCTTCGGTGCAACCGATTCTGCATCGGTGCCACCGAGTTCAGCTTGCCAACTTTCTGTTACCTCGTTTCCTAAAATCGGTCTTACCGAGTTTTTTGGATCGGCGTCACCGAGTTCTGCAATATGACCGTTGGTCATCTTATCGGTACCACCAAGAGTTATGTATCGGTCTCACCGAGATTCAAAAGTTACTGCCTTTTGGTCACTTCGGTACCATTGAGTTTTACACTTCGGTGTCACCGAGTTGGTCACTTTAGGTGTAATGGTTGGATTTTTGGGGATGCCTATATATACCCCTTCACCACCACCCACTCGAAAGAGAAGTACTCAGAACTATTCCATACTTGCCCCGTCCAATTTTCTGAGAGAGAGCCACCTACTCATGTGTTGAGATCATGCTATTCCATTCCTACCATATGAATCTTGATCTCTAGCCTCCCCAAGTTGCTTTCCACCAAATCAATCTCTTCCACCATAGCCAAATCTGTGAGAGAGTGATTGTGTGTTGAGGAGTCTATCATCTTGAAGCACAAGAGCAAGGAGTTCATTGACATTGCCGAGCCTATTACCTTTTGGAGGGTGGTGCCTCCTAGATTGGTTAGGTGTCGCTTGGGAGCCTCCTACTTCGTGTTGTGGAGTTGAACCAAGAAGTTTGTACGGGCAAGGAGATCGCCTACTTCGTGAAGATCTACCCATAGTGAGGCTAGTCCTTCGTGGACGGAAGCCGTTATGGAATAGTCAAGGTTGCTACTTCGTGGACCCTTATGGGTGGAGCCCTCCGTGGACTCTCGCGACCGTTACCCTCCGTGGGTTGAAGACTCCATAAACGTGGACGTACGATAGCACCACATATCGGAACCACGGGAAAAATCTTCGTGTCTTCAAATTGCGTTTGATCTTCCTTCCTACCCTCTACTACATATGCTTGTTGTTACTTTCCGCTGCTATACTCTTAGACATGCATGTGTAGGGTGTACTTGAATTGCTATCATTGCTAAATTCTGCCAACACTGAAAATTGGGAAAAGGTAGAATTTTATTTGGTCAAGTAGTCTAATCACCCCCCCCCTCTAGACATACTTTTGATCCTACAATTGGTATCAGAGCTTTGGTCTCCATTGCATTGGTCTCACAACCTAGGAGAGTATGGCGTCTAGTGACGGAAATTATCACCGTAGAGGTCCGTACTTTGATGGCACAAATTTTGCTAGTTGGAAGCACAAAATGAAAATGCATATTCTTGGTCATAACCCCGCCGTTTGGGCTGTTGTTCGTGTTGGCTTGCAAGGTGAATTCTTTGGTGATGGAAAGGAACCGGATCGTGAAGCGACTACGGATGAATTGAAGATGTTGCAATACAACGCTCAAGCATGTGACATTCTTTTCAATTGCCTATGCCCCAAAGAATTCAACAAAATTAGCCGTCTTGAGAATGCAAAAGATATTTGGGATACTTTGGTTGATATGCATGAAGGTACCGAATCCGTGAGAGAATCCAAGTTGGATGTTCTTCAAAGTCAGCTTGACAAGTTCAAGATGAAGGATGGTGAAGGAGTCGCAGAGATGTACTCTAGGCTAGCTCTCATCACAAATGAGATTGCCGACTTAGGAAGCGAAGAAATGACCGACAAATTCATCATCAAGAAGATACTTCAAGCTTTGGATGAGAGATATGACACCGTGTGCACATTGATCCAAATGATGCCCAACTACAAAGATCTCAAGCCTACGGAAGTCATTGGAAGGATTGTTACTCATGAGATGACACTCAAAGACAAAGAAGAGCTTCACAACAAGTCTAGCGGTGCTTACAAAGCCACAAGTGATGCTCCCGCAACTTCAAGTGACAACCTTGTCACCAATGAAGAGATAAGCCTCATGGTCAAGAAATTCAACAAGTTCTACAAGAATAGAGGCAAAGAACGAAGCTCCAACTCAAGATATGAAGAGAAGCGTTTGTCAAGTCGTGACCGAAATTGCTACAATTGTGGGAAGCCCGGACACTACTCCAATGAGTGCACGGCTCCCTACAAACGAAGAGAAGAGTCACATAGAAGACGAAGCTCAAGGAATGAATCACCTCAAAGAGAGAGAAGGAGTAGAGATGATCGTTATGAACGAAGACCTTCAAGGAGAAGTAGGGACTCGGAGAAGAAGGACAAGTACACCAAGAGCTACACAAGAAGAAGACATCAAGCTCATGTTGGTGAATGGGTTTCCGGCTCTGAATCCGACAACAACTCCGAGAGAAGCTATCACTCCAACTCCGACTATAGTCAAGATGAAGGTGTTGCCGGACTTGCACTAGTGACTACCAACTCCTATGATCTATTTGATTCACCAAATGAAGGGAGTGGAAGTTGCTTCATGGCTAAAGGCCCCAAGGTATCACATCCCGAGTATCTTGATTTCGATAGTGATGAAGATGATTTACTTGGTGATGATGACTTGCTCTTTGATAAAACTAGTGATGTTAGTCAAAATGAACTTGATAATTTTCATGCTAGTCAAGATAAGTCAGTTGATGATGATAAGATGAAAATAGAACAACTAACTAAAGAATTAACCACTCTTAAGTTAGCCCATGAATCTACTCTAGAAGATCATAGAGAGCTTGTAAGGACTCATGAGAAGCTACGCTTTGAGAAGCTCACCTTGGAGCAAGAACATGAGTTTCTTAAAGCTATCAATGATGATCTCCGAAAGAAGACTTCATCTTATCTAGCCAAATGATTACTCTTGTCTACATTCATGCCACAAGTTAAACCTAGACAAACTAGTAACAAAGGCCAGAAAGTTTCTTCATCTAGTAGCAATAATAAAAATGCTAAATCTAATGATGTTGCTTCTAGTAGTTCTATTTATTCCACTAATGATGATTCTCTTAGCCAAGTTACACTTGAGCAAGAAAACGATTTATTGAAAGGAATTATAGAGAAAGGTATCTACAAGAGTCTTGCCGGGTGTAAGCAATTTGAGGAAATTGTACGCAAGCACGGAGGATACCGGAAGAACCATGGCATTGGCTACTTCAACGCAAATGGAGTTGAATGGGAAGAAGGTCAATACCCCAAGCCCAAGTTTGTTCCTCAAAGGGAGAAGTATGAACATACTCTTCCCAAGGGAATAAACACTCAAGATGACCTTCCACAACAAGACCACAAGCTCAAAGGCAAGGACAAGCTTCAAGAGGACATTGACTCATATGAAGATGAATCCCAAGCTTTGGTGGAGTGGGTTCCCAAGGCTACTTCAAGCTCAACTTCTACAAGTGCCACTTCAACACCAAGGATCCCCATCAAGTTGATGTGGGTCCCCAAGAATAAGAACTAGAGAAGTTCTTGAGGGGTGACTCCGCCAATGAAATTCCCTCACATTCATTATTGGCAAGAACTAGTTGCAATCAACGTCAACAACATGCAATAGTTCAAGGAGTCACACATTCCCTCAAAGGTAAGCAAGGGACAAGGTAATCAACAAATCCATGGACATCATCATGTATGTTTTGCACTCCATGTCCATAGATATCCTTGTATTTGTCTCTTGTGTGTTGGGACTAACCCATGTAGGTGAGAAGAGTAAGGAAACAACAAGGATGCTCCCAACTCTTGGTGATCTTCATCAACCTTGAGCATCCACCACTACATCACCCACATGAAGTCTTCTACGACAAACCCAAGGTTAGTTTATCCCTCCTATGGGGGGATGTCACATCAAGGGGAGCTTTACTCTAAGACTTGAGTTAAAGCATCTCTTAGAATGTGACAACATTAAATGCTTTATGTAAAAGTGGTAACCCCACTTGTGCTTAAACGATGAGTATGACCTATGATCAAGTATTCTTACTTGGCTCCTAAGTTAATATACTCATATATAGATGACTCCATCATCGCCAAAATGCTTGATAGATGCTAGTATGTATGTGCATGTTTGCCATGATTTCATTTGACATCTTATTGTGTGAGCATGTTGGTCTGCATTTCTTTATTCATTTGAGGACATCCAATTGTTGCTATTTGGCTTTTGATTTTTCTTTTGCCAATTGAATGGACAAGAATGCCTAGGACCACTCTCTAGCTATCTATGCTTTCTCGTCTCATATTCCATTCTTGCTGCATCACAAAATTTGAACAAGGACTTTTCGATCTCTCTGTGTGAGGAGCACTCGGAGTTCCGTATCGACAAAGGACTGACCATTAAAACCTCCCAAGTGCATCTCGGTGGAACCAATACCAAAATCTCGGTCTCACCGAATGCCTAGGGTTGATCTTGTTTTTAATCTCAGTAACACCGATTCCTTATTCTCAGTTACACCGAGTTTCCCTGTCAACTGACAGTTGAGAAACTCGGTGGCACCGACAATTTCGAACCGGTGTCACCGACAGCAAAGGGTATATTACCTGGCGGACCCGACTTTTGAAATTCAACCGCAAAAGTATGTTTCCTCCAACCCTAAGCTGCCTCTCTGGACCCCTTGGTCGTCGCCCTTGCCTCCCCGTGCGCCTTCGCCGTTGGGAATCGCCGCCGCCGACAGAATCTTCACCGCCGTCGTCGCCTTAGCGGATCCTTCACCGAGTTAGGGTATGGATCTGGCCCTCTTTGTGCTCCCCTTCTGATTCATGCGCATTAGAGTAACTTTTATCGATAATCCACTGATTGCAATCCTCTCAGTCATCTAGAAATCTCATTAGCTTAGCGAACGAAAGATTTTTAGGTCTAGCCGTCCGCAAAACCGAATCTCGGTGATACCGAGTCAGAGAAATCGTCTCTACCAATTTTGTTTTGGACTACTGAGGACAGTCTCGGTGAAACCGAGTGGCAATTTTCGGCATAATCAAAATTGCTGCCAAGTTTCTGTAAAGAGTTCTGTGCGTCTCAGTGGTACCGAAACTTTTGACTCAGTGACACCGAAATCCCTTTTTGCTGAAAGCTATATCTAAGAATTTCTTTGTTCAAACCTTTGAAAAATCTCTGCATTTTGTGATGACTCAACCCTCCACTCTTCTATACTCTATTTCATAGGGTCAGAGATGTCAGGTTCAGATGATAGCCAGAATGATTTCAGAGAGAAGAATGTTGACATGAGCTCAGGCACTAGTCCTGATGAGAGCTTTGATGATGTTCCTAGATCACCTGATCTGCCCAAGGCTGCAACTAGGGCAAGAAGGAAGCTCAACTCAGATGAGGAGGATGAAGATTTCATACCTGAGGAGCTGTTCAAGAAAGATGACACTGCCAAGAACACTGATGCTGCCTCTTCATCCAAGAAGAAGAAGGCAATAAGGAAATAGTATGCTAGCTCAGGGACAGTGAGAGCACGAGAGGGTGCTAAAGCAACAATGACTCTTCACCTTGAGTCACCCCCAAAGAAGTTTATGCCTAAGAAGGCAGGGGAGAAGAAGAAGAAGAGCAGGAAGAGGATCATTCATGTCATAGGCAGGCCTACCTCAATGTTTGAGGACCCAGCAGAGGCTGCTGCTGAAGAAGAGGAGGAAGAGTCAGCTGCTAAGGCTCCTCCTAAGAAGAAGAAGAAGAAGAAGCTCATGGCTGATGCTATGCCTAAGGATACCTCATCCAAAGGCACCAAGACTGCACCCAAGAAGGCTGCTGCTCCTAAACCCAAGAGGTTCTCCAGAGACATCCCAGCTGCTTCCAAGAACAAGACTTCTACCTTTAGGGAAGCTGAGGATGATGCTATGTCAGCTTTGATGAAGCTAAGACCACACCTTCCAGAGCACAATGCCAGCCATTTGTTAGCTGAGGATATGAAGAAAAGGAAGGACTCAGGTTTGAGAGAGTAGAGAGCTGTTGATCCATATTCACAGAGGAGGAAGACTGTTGTGGACTACAGGTTCTATACAAAAGAACAGCAAGACATCTATGAAACAATTTTGCTTGACAAGAGCCCTGTTGTGAGTGATATGAGATTTGTGGACTGGAAGTACATCAAGGACAATGAGGATTACTTCCCAAGTGTGCAAGACAACTTCCACTGCATTGGTCTGGATGAGTTTGTTGGTAAGGAGTTCACTGCTAAGAACGACGAGATGATCATGCAATTCTACTCCACTGCTCATTTCTATGGAGATAGTAGAATTGTGTGGATGACTGAAGGTGCAAGATACGAGTCCACAGTTGAGGAGTGGGCTGCCATCTTAGGAGTCCCAGAAGTGGAAGATGGTGACATTAATGTATACAATGAGCCCAAGGCAAGCAACAATGCCATGAAGAACATGTACAATGAGATCCCTGCTGCACATCTGAAGTCTCACAAGCTAGGATCCATTTACTTCCTCTAGGCTGGTCTACGCACGATCAACACTATCTTGAGGCATACCTTGATGCCTAAGTCTGGAGATGAGAAGATGATTAGAGGATATTCCATCAACATGCTGCTCCATCTAGATCAACATACGAGATTCAGAGTGATGGATCTGATAGTGGAGACTGTGAAGAGGGTTGCTGCTGATCAGAAGCGTTCATGCTGCTATGCACCCTATATCCAGATGCTTATCAACTCCAAGCTGGAGAAGCACATTTTTGCACTTGACCGACCACATTTTCCACTATTGCCAGAGCTAGAAGACAACGTTGTGGTGATGGACCCAGATCATCCCACTTGAGCTACAACACAGGCACATGCAGAGGCTGACAGAGACTCTAGTTCTCAGGTGCCCAAGTCTAGGAGTGAGCAGATGGATCTCCTACTTAGCTCTGTGCTCAGCATGCAGAAGGACATCAGCGAGATATTGAAGAACCAGGCGAGCCTCTAGAGGATTGTTGACAACAAATTTAATATTCTCAACAACAAGGTGGATGAGCTCACAGTGACTGTGAATGAGCTCAAGAAGGAAGTTGACGCAGTGCCTAGCCCTCACTCTACAGATGATGATGAGGAGGAGGAGGATCGTGCACCTCTCAGGCCAAGCACTCAGATCACTACTCAGGCTAGATCAGCTACAGTGCCAGCTCCAAAGTTGCGACCTTCTTCATCAGCACCTGCTACAGCTTTTTCAGCTCCATCAGTTCCTCCAGTTCCTCCAGTTGCTACACCGACTCCGTCCATGACGTCTGCAGAAGTCTTCGCTGAAGCCGTTCTCTCGACTCCTTCATCAGCCACCGGAGGAGATCAGCCCCAGAAGAGCGCTTAGATATATACCTTTGAACTTTTTGGTAACTTGTTGCCAAAGGGGGAGAAGATGTATATAGATCTTTAGGCTTCGAGAGAGAGAGCGTTGCTTTTTATCGCTTTTTCAAAACACTGATATTTTGTTTGGTTTGCTTGTGTTAAACATTGTTGGTGTTTGATCATACACTTGATGTGTATTGCTACTATTTCCTATCCTTGTGATGCTTATGAGATGATCATTCAACTTTGCTTGATTGTGTTGTGCTATGATATTCATTATTATTATTCCCGCACACCACCAAGTTGTATGTGACATGAAAGAGTGCCCCATGTACCTAATCGATTGTGCATTTGCATTCAAACGCAAATTCAAAATAATACAAAAACTTAGGGGGAGCTCTTGCTTATCACATACTTCTCAAAGCGACGATTATATTCATTGATTATATCATATGTCGAAGATTTGATCTATATGTTGTCATCAATTACCAAAAAGGGGGAGATTGAAAGCACATTTGCTCCCTTGGTGGTTTTGGTAATTAATAACAACATATATATCATTGAACTAATGTTTCCACTAAGTATATTTCAGGAAAAGTTCAATGATAGGTTGGCAAAAGGATTGTGGAGAAACCCCAAGATGCAAGGAAATGGATTGGCAAAGCTTCAAGCAAGAGGACTCTCCATTTTACTTTGTGAGAAATCACTTTGAGTCCATAGGAAAGCCAATACTTTTAAAAGGGGGTAAGGTACTATTGGTGAACAAGATGCTCCACGTGCACAAGTGATAGTCACCAAAAACACCCACAAACTCTTCCACTAAAGTCTGTCCAATCCTATCATGAAAATCGGTGCTACCAACAATTTCCACTCGGTCCCACCAATTCCCAAACTCAGACAGACCCATGCCAAACCCTAGCCCTTCGGTGCAACCGATTCTTCATCGGTGCCACCGAGTTCAGCTTGCCAACTTTCTGTTACCTCGTTTCCTAAAATCGGTCTTACCGAGTTTTTTGGATCGGCGTCACCGAGTTGTGCAATCTGACCGTGGGTCATCTTATCGGTAGCACCGAGAGTTATGTATCGGTCTCACCGAGATTCAAAAGTTACTGCCTTTGGGTCACTTCGGTACCACCGAGTTTTACACTTCGGTGTCACCGAGTTGGTCACTTTAGGTGTAATGGTTGGATTTTTGGGGATGCCTATATATACCCCTTCACCACCACCCACTCAAAAGAGAAGCACTTAGACCTATTCCATACTTGCCCCATCCAATTTTCTGAGAGAGAGCCACCTACTCATGTGTTGAGATCAAGCTATTCCATTCCTACCATATGAATCTTGATCTCTAGCCTCCCCAAGTTTCTTTCCACCAAATCAATCTCTTCCACCATTGCCAAATCTGTGAGAGAGTGATTGTGTGTTGAGGAGTCTATCATCTTGAAGCACAAGAGCAAGGAGTTCATCGACATTGCCAAGCCTATTACCTTTTGGAGGGTGGTGCCTCCTAGATTGGTTAGGTGTCGCTTGGGAGCCTCCTACTTCGTGTTGTGGAGTTGAACCAAGAAGTTTGTACGGGCAAGGAGATCGCCTACTTCGTGAAGATCTACCCATAGTGAGGCTAGTCCTTCGTGGACGGAAGCCGTTATGGAATAGTCAAGGTTGCTACTTCGTGGACCCTTATGGGTGGAGCCCTCCGTGGACTCTCACGACTGTTACCCTCCGTGGGTTGAAGACTCCATAAACATGGACGTACGATAGCACCACATATCGGAACCACGGGAAAAATCTTCGTGTCTTCAAATTGCGTTTGATCTTCCTTCCTACCCTCTACTACATATGCTTGTTGTTACTTTCCGCTGCTATACTCTTAGACATGCATGTGTAGGATGTACTTGAATTGCTATCATTGCTAAAATCTGCCAACACTTAAAATTGGGAAAAGGTAGAATTTTATTTGGTCAAGTAGTCTAATCACCCCCCCCCCTCTAGACATACTTTCGATCCTACAAATAGGGTTTGAGAGGAGATGGTGTTGTTGAAGATGTTGATGAAGATTGGCCTCCCAAAGATGAGAGGGGTGTTGGTGATGACGATGGCTTCGATTTCCCCCTCCGGGAGGGAAGTTCCCCCAGCGAAATCACTCCGCCGGAGGGCAAAAGTGCTCCTGCCAAAGTTCCGCCTCGAGGCGGCGACGCTTCGTCCCGAAAGTCCTCCTCTGATTTTTTCTAGGTCAAAAGTGACTATATACCAGAAGATGGGCACCGGAGGTGGGCCGAGGAGGCCCCAACCCATCAGGGCGCGCCCAAGGGGGCCTGGCGCGCCCTGGTGGGTTGTGCCCACCAGGTTCGCCCTCTCCTGTAGTTTTTTGCTCAAGCATTTTTTATTTATTCCAAAAATAATCTCCGTAAAATTTCAGCTTCATTGGAGTTGTGCAGGATAGGTATCTCAGATGTGCTTTTCTTGGGTCCAGAATTCCAGCTGCCGGTATTCTCTCTCTTTGTGTAAACCTTGCATATTATGAGAGAAAAGGCATTAGAATCACTCCCCAAATCATTATTATTCAACAAAACATAATAAATAACAGTAGGAAATTATGATGCAAAATGGACGTATCAACTCCCCCAAGCTTAGACCTCGCTTGTCCTCAAGCGAAAACCGATATTGAAAAGCATGTCCACATAATTTGAGAGAGAGGTGTCGATAAAAACAAAATACGGACATAGTAGCATCATGCTTAATATCATAACAACAACAAACTCTATCATAAAACTTATTCAATACATTTTTATCATATAACTTCTCATGAACAAGTAACAATTCATCACAACATAGAAGTATGAAGCATAAACCTTATTGAAAACCAACAAACTATGTTCTCAGTCAACTTTGCACCTACAAAATATCATATTTTTAGGAATAGTCTCGTGTCGGAGCCTTTTCGCAAGTCCACATACTCAACCATCATTTAGTCTTCTATGATTGCTAACACTCACGGCATACCCATGAACAAAAAGTTTCAACCAGACACATAGGAAGATAGGGGCTTATAGTTTCGCCTCCCAACGTATTCACCTCAAGGGTGATGTCAACAATAATAACTCATGCCCACTCATATCCAACTGGATATATGTGCCTAGATCTTTCCTCACCACATGATGCTTGCAAAAATAAAAAGTAAAAAGTAATAGGGAAGGATACTTTGACTCTTGCATAAATGTAAATTCATAAAAGTAAAAGATAGTCCCTTCACAGAGGGAAGCAGAGGTTGTCATGCGCTTATTGGTTTGTATGCCCAATCCCTTAATGTAAAAGAACGTCACGCTATATTGCCCCCTATGATAGCAACCTTTATTATGCAGTCCCTCGCTTTTATTACTTTGCCATCATAACTTCGTATAGTGCTCAATTTTCTCTTACACTAATTGATCAAAACACTTTTAGAAGCAATTTTTATT
This sequence comes from Elymus sibiricus, assembly GCA_039707655.1. NCBI lineage: Eukaryota > Viridiplantae > Streptophyta > Magnoliopsida > Poales > Poaceae > Elymus > Elymus sibiricus. The sequence continues at coordinate 129,954,254 of CM077669.1, forward strand.
GCCTTATTGCACCAATGACAACTTACTTGAAGGATCTTTCTCGATCCATAGGTAGGTATGGTGGACTCTCAAAGAATGAGTTTGGTTTTGTGTTTTTGGATGCACAAGTAGTATCTCTACTTAGTGCGGAATTTTTGGCTAGCAAAGATATTGAGCAAGCACCACATGTTGAAGGATCTATGACAATATAACTTCTATGTGGATAAGAACAAACACAAATCATTACGTTGTCTTCCTTGTCCAACGTCAACAATTTTGACACATAATATTTGATGGGGGCTCACAATCATAAAAGATGTCCAAGATAGTGTATTTGCATGTGAATCTTCTCTTCCCTTATTAATTCTTTCAAGAATTGCACTATTGACCAATGCTATGTTTGTTAATCTCCAATAAATTTTACTACTTATACTTTTCCTTATGTGATGTCATTACTCACCATAAGGTTAGCATATGATTCTTTCCTTTTATTTTGATTGCAACAAGAAAGTAGAGAGGCAAAAACTCAAACTAAACTTTATTATATAACTCTCACTCGATTACATAGATAGATAGGCCACAAAACTAACACACGCAAATAGATCATACTAAGCTTTTATTCAACTAAAGCAAAGGGAAAGTAAAGATTGAACTAAAATACGTAAAGGTGAATAAAAGTGATGGTGATACGATACCGGGGCACCTCCCCCAAGCTTGGCTCAAGCCAAGGGGAGTGCCCATACCCGTGTGCTCAAGTCTCCTTTGGTGGTGGTGATGAAGAAGGTGGTGGTGTAGATGTATCACACTTCAACTTCAAAAGGTGCTCCAATTTGCGGATGACTCTCCGAAGGTTATTGATGTGCTCCTCTAGCAAAATATTTTCATGGATGAGAAATTTATTCTGAACACGGACCGCTTCGAAAGCTCTAAAAGCTTCGATTTCAATAGGGGGAGATAACTGTAATAAGGTTGAAGGATATCTTCTTCTTCTCCTTCCTTTGTTGGCATGGATTGCTCTCCTTCAGGGGGTTGATCCACCATAGCCTCCTTGCCCTTCTCTTCCCTGTTGGATTCTTCTGGACCCTCCCTCTTCAGCTATATCTTCATTAGCCAGGCATCTTCTTCCACATTATCAGAAGAGGGAGAAGACATGATGCCTGACTTGACAGATCTGACAGGAAAACAGCAAGAAACAAGAACAGAGGATTTTTCTACGATGCGGTTGTCAAAACAGTCGGGGGTATATATAGAGAATTTTTATTCTTGGAAAACAAGCATATGGAAGGAAAACGGAGTCGAGAAGGCGTCCGAGGTGGGCACAACCCACCAGGGCGCGCCCAGGGGTGCCTGGCGCGCCCTGATGTATCGTGCTCACCTTGATCACCTTCCGATTTATTTCTTTATTTCAAAAAAAATCGAATGATCCAAAACTGACAAAAAAAATTGCGGATTTTTTGGAGTCCGTTTACTTACCATATCACGTACCTCCTATTTTTTAGAATTCTGGAGTGTTCCGGAAGGTTTCTTTTATGTGTTCCTCCGGTGTCATGGTTTGGATAACATTGCTTTCAACGTTAATAGGCGTACCTAAGATATAATGCTTAATTCTTTGTCCATTGACCACCTTCGGGTTAGTACCTTCGGCGTTATTAATCTTGATAGCTCCAGAACGATAGACTTCTTTGATAATATAAGGTCCTTCCCATTTAGTGAGAAGCTTACCTGCAAAAAATCTTAAACGAGAGTTGAACAAAAGAACATAGTCTCCTATTTTGAATTCCCGCTTTTGGATCCTTTTGTCATGCCATCTTTTTACTTTTTCTTTAAATAGTTTGGCGTTTTCATAGGCTTGGGTTCTCCATTCATCTAGTAAGCTAATATCAAATAGCCACTTCTCACTGGCAAGTTTGAAATCATAGTTAAGTTCTTTAATTGCCCAAAATGCTTTATGTTCTAATTCTAGAGGCAAATGACAAGCTTTACCATATACCATTTTGTATGGAGACATGCCCATGGGGTTTTTGTAAGCTATTTTGTAGGCCCAAAGTGCATCATCTAATTTCTTAGACCAATTCTTACGAGACCTATTGACAGTTTTTTGTAATATCAATTTTATTTCTCTATTGCTAAGTTCAACTTGACCACTAGATTGAGGATGATAGGGTGATGCAATTCTATGGTTAACATCATATTTAGCAAGAATCTTACGGAAATCACCATGAATAAAGTGTGATTTAATGGAGGTGTGGTGATCAGCACTACTAGTTGGAATAGCTTCTACCCACTTAGTGACATAATCAACAGCAACCAAAATATGAGTGTACCCGTTAGAGGAAGGAAAAGGCCCCATATAATCAAAACCCCAAACATCAAATGGCTCAACAACAAGTGAATAATTCATAGGCATTTCCTGACGCTTACCGATATTACCAATTCTTTGACATTCATCACAAGACAAGACAAACTTACGGGCATCTTTGAAGAGGGTAGGCCAATAAAAACCAGATTGCAATACCTTGTGAGCAGTTCTATCTCCCGCATGATGTCCACCATAAGCTTCGGAATGACATTTCCGTAGGATTTGTTCCTATTCATGCTCAAGTATACAACGTCTAATAATACCATCTACTCCTTCTTTATAAAGATGTGGGTCATCCCAAAAGTAATGTCTTAAGTCATAGAAGAACTTTTTCTTTTGTTGGTATGTGAAGCTAGGTGGTATATATTTAGCGACAATGTAATTAGCATAATCAGCATACCAAGGGGTGTTTTGTGAAACACTTATTGCAGCTAACTGTTCGTCAGGGAAACTATCATCAATAGGTAGTGGGTCATCAAGAATATTTTCTAACCTAGACAAGTCATCAGCTACGGGGTTCTCAGCTCCCTTCCTATCAACGATATGTAAATCAAATTCTTGAAGCAAGAGAACCCACCTAATGAGTCTAGGTTTAGCATCTTTCTTTTCCATAAGATATTTTATAGCAGCATAATCAGTGTGAACAATAACTTTTGAGTCAACAATATAGGATCTAAACTTATCACAAGCAAACATAACCGCTAAAAATTCTTTTTCAGTAGTAGCATAATTTCGTTGAGCACTGTCTAGAGTTTTACTAGCATAATGGATAACATTCAATTTCTTATCAACTCTTTGTCCTAGAACAGCACCAACAGCATAATCACTAGCATCACACATAATTTCAAAAGGCAAGTTCCAATCAGGTGGTTGAACGATAGGTGCAGAGGTTAAGGCTTTCTTGAGTGTTTCCAAGGCTTCCACGCAATCATCATCAAAAACAAAAGGAATATCCTTTTGCAAAAGATTAGTAAGAGGCCTAGAAATTTGAGAGAAGTCTTTAATGAACCTCCTATAGAAACCAGCATGACCAAGGAAACTTCGAATACCTTTAATATCTTTAGGACATGGCATTTTCTCAATTGCATCAACTTTAGCTTTGTCCACCTCAATACCTCGTTCAGATATTTTTTGCCCCAAGACAATACCTTCATTAACCATAAAGTGGCACTTCTCCCAATTCAAGATGAGGTTACTTTGTTCACATCTCTGCAAAACTCGATCAAGGTTGCTTAAGCAATCATCAAAAGAAGTTCCGTAAACGGAAAAATCTTCCATGAAAACCTCCACAATCTTTTCACAAAAGTCAGAGAATATAGCAGTCATACATCTTTGAAAGGTAGCAGGTGCATTGCATAAACCGAAAGGCATACGTCTATAAGCATAGGTTCCAAAAGGGCAAGTAAAGGTAGTTTTCTCTTGATCGAATTGTGACACAGGTATTTGAGAGAAACCAGAATATCCGTCTAAGAAGAAAAAGTGTGTGTGCTTAGATAATCTTTCTAGCATTTGATCAATGAAAGGCAGAGGGTAATGATCCTTCCTAGTAGCTTTATTTAATTTTCTAAAATCAATTACCATTCTATAGCCAGTGACAATTCTTTGTGGAATGAGTTCATTCTTATCATTGGGAACAACGGTAATACCTCATTTCTTAGGGACACAATGAACGGGACTTACCCATCTACTATCAGCTATGGGATAGATTATACCTGCTTCCAGAAGCTTTAATATTTCAGTTCTTACCACTTCTTTCATCTTAGGATTCAGTCGTCGTTGGTGATCAACAACGGGTTTAGCATCAGGTTCCATATTAATCTTGTGCTGACATAGAGTGGGACTAATGCCCTTAAGATCATCAAGAGTATGTCCAATAGCAGCCTGGTGCTTCCTCAGAACTTTCAATAATCTCTCTTCTTCATGTTCTGAAAGGTTAGCACTAATAATAACAGGATATATCTTTTTCTCATCAAGATAAGGTTACTTCAAAGTGTCAGGCAATTGTTTCAATTCAAACACAGGATCACCTTTAGGTGGAGGAGGTCCTCCAAGAGTTTCAATAGGAAAATTGTGTTTCAAAAGAGGTTGTTGTTCAAAGAAATTTTGATCTATTTCATTTCTCTCACGAGAGTTCATATCATTTTCATGGTCAAGCAAATAATGTTCTAATGGATCGGTGGGAGGCACAACAATAGAAGCAAGACCATTTATTTCATCCTTACTAGATAACGCTTTATCACGAGGTTGTCTACTAAACTTGGAAAAATTAAACTCATGAGACACACCACCAAAACTGACACCGACAATTTGTTTTTCACAATCTATCTTGGCGTTGACGGTGCTCAAGAAAGGTCTACCAAAGATAATGGGACAAAAGTCATCTTGTGGGGAACCAAGAACTAGAAAATCAGTAGGGTATTTTACTTTCCCACACAAGACTTTAACATCTCTAACAATCCCAAGTGGTGTGATGGTGTCTCTATTAGCAAGTTTAATAGTAACATCAATGTCTTCTATTTCAGCAGGTGCTATTTCATCCATAATTTCTTGGTATAAGTAAAAGGGATAGCAGTCACACTAGCACCCAAATCACATAAACCATGATAGCAATGATCTCCTATTTTGACTGATACAACAGGCATGCCTTCTATGGGTCTATGTTTATCTTTTTCATCGGGGTTAGCAATTCTAGCAGCTTCATCACAGAAGTAGATAACATGCCCATCAATATTTTCTACCAAGAGATCTTTAACCATAGCAACACTAGGTTCTACTTTAATTTGCTCATGGGGCTTAGATGTTTTTAGATTACTTTTACGAACCACAGTTGATACCTTAGCATATTCCTTTAGCCTAACAGGGAAAGGTGGTTTTTCAATATAAGCAGTAGGCACAACTGGATCAACATTGTAAATGATGGTTTCTTCTTTAGCTATGACTGGTTCTTTAATTTCTTCTTTAATAGGGGGATGATATTTAAACCACTTCTCCTTGGGAAGATCAACGTGAGTAGCAAATGCTTCACAAAAAGTGGCTACTATCTCAGAGTCAAGTCCATATTTAGTGCTAAACTTGTGAAAAGTATCGATATTCATAAAAGATTTAACACAATCAAAATCAAGCTTTATACCTGACTCATTACCTTTGTCGAGTTCCCAATCTTCAGAGTTGCGTTTAATTCTTTCTAAAAGATCCCACTTTAATTCAATAGTCTTCTTCATATAAGAACCAGCACAAGAAGTATCGAGCATGGATTGATCATTATGAGAAAGCCGAGCATAAAAATTCTGAATGATAACTTCTCTCAGAATGTCATGATTGGGGCATGAATATAACATTGACTTAAGCCTCCCCCAAGCTAGAGCATTGCTTTCTCCTTCACGAGGCCAAAAATTATATATATAATTCCGACCACGATGAACTAGATGAATGGGATAAAACTTTTGGTGGATATCCAATTGCAAGTGATTCCAGTTCCACGATCCAAGATCATCACATAGCCTATACCATGCCAATGCTTTTCCCTCCAAAGATAAAGGGAAAACCTTCTTCTTAACTTCATCTCCTGGTAAACCTGCAATCTTAAATAATCCACATATTTCGTTCACATATAATAGATGCATATCAGGATGTTCAGTTCCGTCTCCTGCATAAGGTTTAGCAAGCAGTTGTTCTAACATACCCGAAGGAATTTCATAACCAATATTTTCAGTAGGTGCAGTAGGTTGAGGGGCAACTAATTTTGGTTCCGGTCGAGGTGAAGATACCCTAAACAAACCCCTCAAAGGATTGTTTTCCATAGTAGAAAGTAGCAATAAATTTCAGCACATAGTATAAGTTTTTCCTTACCGATTTCCACTTACCAAGAGCGCTTCACTCCCCGGCAACGGCGCCAGAAAAGAGTCTTGATGACCCACAAGTATAGGGGATCAATCGTAGTCCTTTCGATAAGTAAGAGTGTCGAACCCAACGAGGAGCAGAAGGAAATGACAAGCGGTTTTCAGCAAGGTAATTTCTGCAAGCACAGAAATTATAGGTAACAGATAGTTTGATAGCAAGATAATTGGTAACGGTAACGGTAAATAAGGTGCAGCAAGGTAGCCCAATCCTTTTGTGGCAAAGGACAGGCCAGAACAATCTCTCGTAATAGGCAAAGTGTTCTTGAGGGTACACGGGAATTTCGTCTAGTCACTTTCATCATGTTGGTTTGATTCGTGTTCGCTACTTTGATAATTTGATATGTGGGTGGACCGGTGCTTGGGTGCTGTTCTTACTTGAACAACCTCCCACTTATGATTAACCCCCTCGCAAGCATCCGCAACTACGAGAAAAGTATTAAGATAAAATCTAACCATAGCATTAAACGTTTGGATCCAAATCAGCCCCTTACGAAGTAGCGCATAAACTAGGGTTTAAGCTTCTGTCACTCTAGCAACCCATCATCTAATAACTACTCCACAATGCATTCCCTTAGGTCCATGAATGGTGAAGTGTCATGTAGTCGACGTTCACATGACACCACTAAGGGAATCACAACATACATATCATCAAAATATCGAACACATATCAAATTCACATGATTACTTGCAACATGACTTCTCCCGTGACCTCAAGAACAAAGATAACTACTCACAAATAATAATCATGCTCAAGATCATAGAGGTATGGAATAGCATAATGGATCTGAACATATAATCTTCCACCAAATAAACCATATAGTAATCAACTATGCAAGGTAATCAACACTACTAGTCACCCACATGTACCAATCTGAGGTTCCGGTACAAAGATTGAACACAAGAGATGAACTAGGGTTTGAGAGGAGATGGTGCTCTTGAAGATGTTGATGAAGATTGGCCTCCCAAAGATGAGAGGGGTGTTGGTGATGACGATGGCTTCGATTTCCCCCTCCGGGAGGGAAGTTCCCCCGGCGGAATCGCTCCGCCGGAGGGCAAAAGTGCTCCTGCCCAAGTTCCGCCTCGAGGCGGCGACGCTTCATCCCGAAATTCCTCCTCTGATTTTTTCTAGGTCAAAAGTGACTATATACCATAAGATAGGCACCGGAGGTGGGCCGAGGAGACCACAACCCATCAGGGTGCGCCAGGGGGGCCTAGCGCGCCCTCGTGGGTTGTGCCCACCAGGTTTGCCCCCTCCGGTAGTTTTCTGCTCCGGTATTTTTTTATTTATTCCAAAAATAATATCCGTAAAATTTCAGCTTCATTGGAGTTGTGCAGGATAGGTATCTCTGATGTGCTTTTCTTGGGTCCAGAATTCCAGCTGCCGGTATTCTCCCTCTTTGTGTAAACCTTGCATAATATGAGAGAAAAGGCATTAGAATCACTCCCCACAGCATTATTATTCAACAAAACATAATAAATAACAGTAGGAAATCATGATGCAAAATGGACGTATCATCCACATGATATGTGTTATTCTTGGAGTGCTATTTTTATTTAGTTTGCTATTTGAATAAAATACTCAGATCTGAAAATCTTTATTGAGAGAGAGTACTCACATAGCTACTTAATTGTTTGACTACTCATTGATCTTCACTTATATCTTTTGAGAGTAGTTTGATGTTTACTCTTGTACTTCACTTATATCCTAAGAGTAAATTGTGAATGAATGAAATATCATAAATCTGAAATTATCAATGTGCTATATTCTTAGTAGCAAGTTCACATTTGGTTTAGAAAGTAAAATCTATTGAAGTTTAACAATCATAATATTGGTTATACAAGCAATTCGTGAATGATTAGTATAAGGAAGAGAACTTTCACATACAAATATATTATCTTGGACATCTTCTATGATTGTGAATACCCATTAATTATTTTCAAACTTGAGCAAATTAGTTGAAGTTGGACAAGGAAGACAACGTAATGAGTTATGGTTGTGTATATTTGCATAGAAGTTATATTGTTATGGATCCTCCAACATGTGGTGCTTGTTTAGAACCTTTTGCTAGCCAACACTTCGTACTAAGTAGAGATACTACTTGTGCATCCAAATCCTTGAGCCAAGTTTCTCCCATAAGAGTCCACCATACCTACCTATATATGGTATTTCACTGCCATTCCAAGTAAATTTGCATGTGCCACCTCTAAACATTCAAATAAACATTTGTTTTGTGTGCCTAGACCACTCATGGAGTGACGGGGGGTGGTCAGTACCTTCCATGTTAAGAGGGTTATTCTCATGATGAGTGTTTATTCACTCGTCCTTGCACGAGAGGGGCGGTAATAGGGATTCCCAATCCTGAAAAAAATGCAAATAATTAAACAAAACTCCCCCAGGAATGTTGTTGGTATGGACGGTACCCGTGGATTCGGCTAGCCGTGGAGTGTGTTTGTTGGTGGAGGGGGAGTAAACCTGTACTTTTACCGCTTGGGAACCGCCGCTAATGTGTTTAACATGGAAGATATTGATAACTCTTGGTAGTAACGTTGACAGGAAGGGTGCACCTCCCAAAATTATATTTATCTCTGATTTAAGCTTTGAGCTCTGGCACCTCTGCAAATCCCTGCTTCCCTCTGCGAAGGGCCTATCTTTTACCTTTCAGTATTTACTTTTATGCAAGAGTCAATAATATGCATTCTCATTTCAACCTCAATTATTCTCTAGTTGGCAAGCATCATGTGGTGGGGAAAGATCTAGGCACATATGGCCAGTCAAATATATTTGATCATTACTTATTATTGTTGACAATTATCAATATGATAAATGAGTTGGGAGGCAAAACATTAAGCCCCTATCTTTCTCTGTGTTCGATGGATGCCATTTGTTCTAAATATATGCTTTGAGTACTAGCAATCATAGAAGACTATATGATGATTGAGTATGTGGAGCTCTGATACGTCCATTTTGCATCATGATTTCCTACTATTATTTACTTTGTTTTGTTGAATAATAAAGCCTTGGGGAGTGATTCTAATGCCTTTTCTCTCATAATATGCAAGGTTTACACAAAGAGGAAGAATACCGGCAGCTGGAATTCTGGACCTAAGAAAAGCATGTCAGAGATACCTATTCTGCACAACTCCAATGAAGCTAAAATTTTACGGAGATTATTTTTGTATTTAATAAAAAATACAGGAGCAGAAAACTACCGGAGGGGGCCTGCCAAGTGGGCACAACCCACCAGGGCGCGCCAGGCCCCCTGGGCGCGCCCTAATGGGTTGTGGCCACCTCGGCCCACCTCCGATGCCCATCTTCTGGTATATGGTCACTCTTGACCTAGAAAAAATCAGAGGAGGACTTTCGGGACGAAGCGTCGCCGCCTCGAGGCAGAACTTGGGCAGGAGCACTTTTGCCCTTCGGCGGAACGATTCCGCCGGGGGAACTTCCCTCCCGGAGGGGGAAATCGAAGCTATAGTCATCACCAACACCCCTCTCATCTTTGGCAGGTCAATCTTCATCAACATCTTCAACAGCACCATCTCCTCTCAAACCCTAGTTCATCTCTTGTGTTCAATCTTTGTACCGGAACCTCACATTGGTACCTGTGGGTGACTAGTAGTGTTGATTACCTTGTGTAGTTGATGACTATATGGTTTATTTGGTGGAAGATTATATGTTTAGATCTATTATGCTATTCAATACTCCTCTGATCTTGAGCATGATTATTATGTGTGAGTAGTTACCTTTGTTCTTGAGGTCACGGGAGAAGTCATGTTGCGAGTAATCATGTGAATTTGATATGTGTTTGGTATTTTGATGATATGTATGTTGTGATTCCCTTAGTGGTGTCATGTGAACGTCGACTACATGACACTTCACCATTCATGGGCCTAAGGGGATGCATTGTGGAGTAGTTATTAGATGATGGGTTGCTACAGTGACAGAAGCTTAAACCCTAGTTTATGCGCTACTTCGTAAGGGGCTGATTTGAATCCAAACGTTTAATGCTATGGTTAGATTTTTATCTTAATACTTTTCTCGTGGTTGTGGATGGTTGCGAGGGGGTTAATCATAAGTGGGAGGTTGTTCAATGTGACGCCCTGGATTTGTGCTACAGTAATGTATGTTGTTAAGCTATAGTAATCCCACGCTAAGGATGACACGTCACCACGTTTACTGTTGATAAACTCGCGTTGATCCAAATCCTATTCAAATTCAAATTCAGATTTAAAGTCAAAATTCAATTTTGTCAAACATGAAAACAAAAATGTTCAAAGTGTGGCAGATATTCTCTGGAAATTTGTCATTTGAAACCACATTTTTACAGAGTGTTTAAAGGCACTAAAATAATTTAAATAACAGCAAAACATTTAATAAAATGCCTTTTCCAAATTAATAAAATACTAAACTATTTTATTTGGGGTTAAACCTTTTGTGGCAGTGGCATAATTAATAAAACTAAATTAGAAACTAGTTACATATTTCATATATCAAAATTTAAGGAGAAACTAAAAGTAAGACAAAACAAAAAAAAATAGAAGCCCCCCCCCCCCCCGGAACGGCCCAACTAGGCCGAGGCCCAACAGGCCGGCCTAACCGGCCGCCCCTGGGGGATAACCCCCCCCCCACTCCCCCCGAACCCTAGCCGTCGCCCTCACTCCCCCCCCCACCTCGCTCCTCTCCTCCCCCCGATCCGATCTGGATCGGGGCCTCCCCATTCGCCCCGCGCTGCTCCGCTCCACCGGCGGCCACCACGCTCGTCGGCGCCGCCCCTGGCGCCCCCCTTCCCCGCCGCCGCCGGACCCTCCTCGCCTCCTCGCACCGGCTCCTCTCCGCGCCGCTGCCCGAGCCCCGCTGCCGGCCCTCCCCCGCACTCGACGCCGCCGGCGCACCGCGCCGTCCCCGACGGCCCTCCTAATCGGCGCCCGGCGCCGCGTCGCCTCGCCGCCCTTCCCCGAGCAGACTGCCCCCTCCCTACACCGAATGTGAGCTCCGGCCCGGCTCGCCTCCCCTCGCCCTCTCACATGGCCGCGGCCCCGTCCCGCCCGCACGACCGCGCCGCGCCGCGCCGGCGGCCCTCGCTCGCCGCAGCTCCCCCTCGCCCCGCGTCCATGGCCGCCGCTGCCCTGGCCCCGCCCGCGCGCTCCCGCACCTACCGCGGCACGCCCCCTTGCTTCGCCGTGCTCCGGCCGCCGGTGGCCCTCGCTGGGCCACCCTTGCCGCCGTGCCGTGCCCCCTGACTGGCTACCTGGCCGCCGGCGCTGGCCCCGTCGGTGTTCGGCCACCACATGCCCGGGCCGCCGCTCCGACCCACCGATTTGGTTAGTGGGGCTTAATCCCCCACTAAGGGCTTAGTCCCCCACTAACCCCCCCCCCCACTTCCTATGACAGAGGGGGCCCACGCCCCCTAAACTAATAAAAAAATCTAATAGATAAATAAAAATGGAAATAAAAATTAATAAATAATAATTAGTTAAAAGTAATTAATTATTAAAATAATTAATTAGTTAATTAAAATGATTAATTAGTTTAATTAAGGTTAATTAAACTAATTAACCACCCTGTTAATTAATTAAACTTGTTAATTAATTCTATTAATTAATTAGGTTTAACAGAGTATGACAGGTGGGTCCCACCCCACTAATTAACCTGATTAATGTTAATTAAACATTAATTAAAATTGTGTCAATGACATGTGGGACCCACTGGTCAAGTTTGACCAGTCAACTCTGACTGTTGACTGCTGATGTCAGCATGACATCATGCTGATGTCATAATCCATTATTGAATTAAAATAATCTATTTTAATTTCTGAATATTAATAAAACTTTAAAAATTAATATAAAATAATCCGTAACTCGGATGAAAATAATTTATACATGAAAGTTGATCAGAAAAATCCCACGAATCCGAATACGCTGTCCGTTAATCTGTCACATGCCTCTAGCATAGAAAACATGGAACTTCTCCATCGATTTCATCTGTCCGGTAAAAGCCAGAGACCCGGAAAATATCGTCAGATATTCTTCCGACCCATCCGCGACGTGTAACCCTGCGTTAGTGCATGCCTAGCTCTGCATATTGCCATGTCATGCATCGTGTTGCATCTGTGCTTTGTATTTATTGTTTCTTCCCCCCTCTTCTTACCGGTAGACCCCGAGACTGACGGTGCTGCCGGGTACGACTACACCGTTGACGATCAGGTTTTGCAGCAGAGCAGCAAGGCAAGCAACCCCCCCTTGAGCATTCCGATATCGCCCATTCTTCCCTCTTATTCTTGCATTAGATTTTGCTATTGTATTAGCTAGCTCCTATTTCTGATGCATAGCCTGTTTTTGATAAACTGCTACCATACCCGCAATCATATCAGCTGTTTAGTATAGGTTGATCAGTGAATCCCAGTGGCCCCTTAGTCCCAGTTGCCCCTGCTTCTTCATCGACGACTCGAAGACCCGAAGACTCGGTCAACCGACCGACGAGCCAAGCCCCTCACATCACCGCACACCCCTTAAGTATGGCACTGCAGGGCTACTATCGAGTGCCGAGGGTGATACCTCACTTAGCACTCCCGGTGTTAATTCTGTAGCGTAGCTAATCGGTCGTGGGTATCGAGGGTGATTCCTCCTTCCCATTTATCGATAGCGACTCTTGCCATACACATACCTCGAGTGGGATCCATCGAGGGTGATTCCTCAGATATCCACTTGGTGTATAAACACACAGTTACTTTAACTTGACATTGTTTACATGTGAAAGACGGGACTGGAGGGACAGGCGGTACCACCCTGGTTGAGGTGGACCTGAGTTCCCAACAGTCTTGAGACGGGTCGGCCCCAAGGGTACCCGTGTGTGAGATGTGGTGGGATGCACCGGTAATGCATCCAAAGGATTATGTTGAGGCGTGGACGGGAAGGAGAGGCCCTTGCCACACATCCTCGAGTCGGGGTGACGGGACCGCACTTTATGGGTCGCGCTTGCCCGCATTAATAAAATGCTAATGGGTTGGGTATTTGATCTGAGTTGGGTCGTTGGCCTTTTTACGCACCAAACCATCGCGTGGGAGAAGTTATGGGTACTCAGCGTCGTTGTATCAGCCGAAGCTCTGCGGACGTCAGCAATGGAGCGGCGCACGCCCGAGTGGTCCGCAACGGCACCGCGCTTGTTATAAGGGGTGCTAGGACTGACCTCGGCCGCCGTCGCATCGTGCAGGAGTGCAAAGGGCGATTGGCCCATGACCCCTGCGTGCTTAGGATATAGACCGGCGGGCTGGCCTCTTCGTTGAGCCTAGGTGGGGCGACGACGTGTTGCTATCCCGAGGCCGGGCATGACCCAGGAAAGTGTGTCCGGCCGGAGGTGATCAGGCGTGTTGGAAATGCGGTGCACCCCTGCAGGGATGAATTATCTATTCGAATAGCCGTGTCCACGGTAACAGGACGTCTTGGAGTTGTGCCTTGACCTTATACAACTATAACTGTGATTTAAATTTGAAATGAATGTTGGCTCCGAGATTGCTTCCTCGCAGGGAGTCGAGGAAGAATCTCTGGGCGTGGTTACTTAATAAAATTGCTACAATAATATGACTATATATGAGTTACCAGTCTATTCTCTTCTAATGCTGCAAGATGCTGAAGATGCTAGTCTTCGATAGGACTAGACCTTCCCCCTATTCTTGCTTTCTGCAGTCAGCCCAGATATAACCCCTTTATTGATACTGATGCATACTTAGCATAGTTCTGATGTCAGTCTTGCGAGTACTTTGGATGAGTACTCACCGCTGCTTTGCTTTCTCTTTCCCCCTCGATACGATTCCGCGTTCAGACGATGGAGCCCAGGAGATGGAATACGCCGGAGACGACTACTACAGCACCGCTGGAGCCTACTACTACGTGGAGAGTGCCGACGCTCAGGAGTAGTTAGGTTGGCTCCCAGGCAGGAGGCGTCGCCTCTTTCGATCCGCTGCTTATGTTTGTGCTAGCCTTCTTAAGGCAAAACTTGTCTAACTTATGTCTGTACTCAGATATTATTTGCTTCCGCTGACTCGTGCTTGTCGAGCTTTGTATTCGAGCCCTCAAGGCCCCTGGCTTGTAATATGAAGCTGTATGACTTTAATTTGTATCTAGTGTTGTGTTGTGATATCAATCAGTGAGTCCCTAATCTTGGTCGTACGCATTGCATGTTTGATTACCGTACGGTCGAAATCGGGGGCGTCACAAGTTGGTATCAGAGCCGACTGCCTGTAGGTAGCCCCCCTTCCAACTCATTGGCCGAAGTTGAGTCTAGTACTTGAAAAACTTTTACTAACATTGTTGTGTGGCTTACGGGCCCACATCTCAATCGGGTGGTATTAGGATCTTTTATTCCTCATCTATACTCTGGGATCTGATCTCTCTTGTCTTTCGGGTTAAAGATTTTATTAACTCTAACTCTAGGTTCTCGTAACTACTTCCCCTGGAGAGCCCCTCATTCCAGATGATGGCTTGATTCATCAGAAGACTCCGAAGATACTCTCCGATGTTCTCTCGAGAACTTGTGTTCATCGCTCTTGCAATTCCCTTCTACCATCAACCCCCCTATGCTTACCAGGGATTCGTTCGTCCTCAGTTGTCATTGGTTTCACAAAATCCTTCGAAACACTATCCGGTCTTTCGAAATCCTGAGCAGTCTATTGCTCTTGACTTTTCTCACCTGCTTACATGGTGGTTAATTCCATATGTCAAGCAATATCCATTAAAATCCTCTGTGATTTTCATTTGATTTTATTGATTCAACCTGTGTGTGGATGCACGCGGTCATCAGTTGTTTATCATAAATTATCCATCCGGCTCAGACGTCTTTCTAAACATGAGTTGGTTCCCGAGAAATCAACCTTGATTGATTGCCCATCTAAGTCCTTTCATCTTACTTGTATTTGATCGGAACATCTGTTTCCGATACACCAATTTGGAAATCTTAATTCCTTTGGTTATTTAAGCATCAAATTATTTGGATGTTCTATAGTCTGATGCCTTGCATTCTTTCTCCCTCATATTGGGTACCGATACTCACATCAGGTCCTTTGTGGACTGCCAGACCCATTGTTGGGTTATTGTCCAATAGCATCCTTCTCATTCAAAATTCTTGTGATGGTCTTTCCCTGATACATGATGCTATTGGTAAATTGTGTCTTCTCCCTTTGATAAGTTGTATCCTATGCTTTTGTCAGCCATGCTCTGTTGTCAAGCATGTGTTAATTACTCTTGAAGCTTGTGGTATATGTTCCTAAGATACCCCGATGGGTTGAACCTATGCCTTCCTTAATTCGTGTGAACCCGACAGCTTTCACGAGTCATACTCTCCTGGTGTTTTGCCAGTTAAACTTTCAAAACTACAACTTCATCAAAGGCGAGGTGTAAATGGAAGGTGATGCATTGATGAAGTGGGAGTCGACATTGAACCTTGTGTTCATGCCCATGGAAACGATGTTGATCTTATCATACAAGCTTCTCCTTTCATATAATCATTCATTGTATGATTTGATCTGGTATCTTTGATCTTGTCCTTTGCAATCGTGGTTCCGACCAGGTTGTTCTACTTTGATTTCATTCTCAGACAGGTTAAAGTGCTTGTCTTCCACAGATCAATACACTAGTCTAACCTTTATTCTGATCTACCTCCGAGTTTTATCATTGGTATCTCGAGAATATCACGGAGCTATATAACTTTTTATGAGCTCCTCATCAACTATGATATTTCACTGATTCCAGTTTCCTCGTGTTATGAGTTGTGGGACACTCAGGGACACCGATATCTGAATCGAGTATGCTTTGCGATTCAACGACTCTTAGAATCTTCCTTGCTTATGATTTTGTACTCAATCATGTCTTTCCAAGCTGTTAGGCCCCATCATTATCGTCATGCTAGAGCTTGACCATGCTCATCTTGTCCGAGATGCTGAAGCCCAACTATATGCCTTGAATGCATTAAACGAGTCACCTCTTGAAGGGATTGAAAACATTCCAGTTGTTCGGGATTTCCAAGATGTTTTTTCCAGAAGAACTTCCAGGGATTCCCCCTGCCAGAGTTGTCGAGTCTGTCATCGACTTGGTACCTGGTACCACTCCTATAGCCAAGCGTCCGTATAAGATGCCACCACATGAACTCCTTGAACTAAAGCAAGAAATTGACAATTCGCTTCGTCTGGGTTTCATTCGTCCAAGTTCCTCTGCTTGGGGAGCACCTTCTCTCTTTGTCAAAAAGAAAGATGGTACGAATCGATTGGTCCAAGATTACCGTCCCATCAACCAAGCAACGATTCAAAACAAATATCCGCTTCCACGGATCAACGATCTGTATGATCAACTTGCTGGTTCATCAGTATTTTCTAAACTCGACTTGAGGTTGGGTTACCATCAGATCCGGGTTCGCGAAGAGGATATTCCCAAGACTGCATTTGTTACTCGCTATGGTTCATACGAGTACATCGTCATGTCCTTTGGCTTAACCAATGCCCCAGCAACCTTCTCTCGGTTGATGAACTATATATTCATGGATTACCTCGATAAATTCGTCGTGGTTTATCAGGATGATATCCTCGTTTACTCCAAGAATAAAGAAGAGCATGTTGAACATCTTCGTCTTATACTGGAGAGGCTTAGAGAACATCAACTTTATGCAAAGTACTCAAAGTGTGAGTTCTGGATGGACGAAGAAACCTACCTTGGTCATGTGATCTCCAAGGATGGTATTGCGGTCAACCCTGAACGAGTTCAGGCTATTCTTGACTGGACTCCCCCGAAGAATGTCAAGCAAGTCAGAAGTTTTCTCGGACTCGCCAGCTATTGCCATCGATTCGTCGAGAACTTCTCCAAGATTGCAAAGCCCTTAACCAATTTGCTTCACAAAGGTGTTAAATATGAGTGGACCGAAAAATGTCAGGAGAGCTTTCAGGCACTTAAGGACAAGCTGACATCTGCTCCAGTGCTTGCTCGTCCGGATACTCGTAAGTATTTCGTCATCTATTGTGATGCTTCACGTCAAGGAATGGGTTGTGTCCTAATGCAAGAACATGGAGTGGTTGCTTATGCCTCTCGTCAATTGCGTCCTCATGAAGAGAACTACCCAGTTCACGACCTTGAACTTGCTGCAGTAATTCATGCACTGAAAGAGTGGCGGCAGTACCTTGTTGGTAATCATTGCGAGATCTACACCGATCACCAAAGTCTGGAGTATCTGTTTACTCAGCCAGATATGAACCTCCGTCAACAAAGATGGATGGAACGAATAGCAGATTACAACGTGTGAATTTCTTATACACCTGGCAAGGCTAATGTAATGGCTGATGCTTTGAGCCGCAAGTCGTACTGCAATCACCTTCAGGTTCATAAGGTTCACCCCCTTCTTCAAGAAGAATTTCACAAGCTGAACCTCCATATTGTTCCTCAGGGTTATCTCGCCCCCCCTCCTGGAGGGTCCTACAAAATGAACCTCCACGTTGTTTCCCAGGGTTCTCTTAATACCCTGGTTGCTAAATCAGATCTTGTGGACGTCATCAAGTGGATCCAGAAGTGTGACAATGAAGTCGAGAGGATTAAATTCGATCTCGCAGAAGGAAAGCCCTCATCCTTCACTATTGCTGAGGATGGCGCTTTGTACTTCAAAGGCCGCCTAGTGGTACCGAGTAAGGAGAAAAACCATGATATGACTCAGGAGGTCATGAAGGAAGCACATGACACTCTGCTGTCTATCCATCCTGGTAGTACCAAGATGTACCAAGACATTCGTCAAAGATTCTGGTGGTCTAACATGAAGCAAGACATTGCTCGCTATGTTGCTGAATGTGATGTTTGCCGTCGTATCAAAGCAGAACATCAAAAGCCTGCTGGAACTCTACAACCTATTACGGTTCCTGAATGGAAATGGGACCATGTTGAAATGGACTTCATTACTGGTTTTCCCAGATCACAGAAAGGTAATGATGCTATTCTTGTCGTCATTGACCGGTTATCCAAAGTGACACATTTTCTGGCTGTCAAGGAAACTATTACTGCTAGTCAGCTAGCAGATCTTTACATGTCCAGAGTTGTTTCACTCCACGGTATTCCACTGGTGATTAGTTCGGACCGTGGCAGTTTATTCACTTCAAGATTCTGGGCAAGTTTCCAGGAAGCTATGGGAACTCATTTGTCCTTCAGCACCGCTTTTCACCCTCAATCCCAGGGACAAGTTGAAAGAGTCAATCAGATTCTCGAAGACATGCTTCGAGCTTGTGTCATTTCTTTCAGCAAGAAATGGGAGGAATCTCTCCCATATGCTGAGTTCTCCTACAACAATAGCTATCAAGGTAGTCTGAAGATGGCTCCCTTTGAAGTATTAGATGGAAGTAAGTGTCGGACTCCTCTAAATTGGTCAGAAACTGGGGAACGTACACTTATCGGTCCGGATATTATCCAACATGCCGAAGATCAAGTCCGCATTATTCATGCAAATCTGAAGTCTGCTCAGTCTCGTCAGAAGAGTCAGTATGACCGTCATCACAAAGATATGGTCTATCAACCTGGCGAAAAGGCTTATCTTCGAGTCACGCCAATGAGAGGTACAAACCGTTTCGGGATCAAGGGCAAGCTGGCTCCTCGATATATTGGTCCTTTCACTGTTCTCGAAAGGCGTGGTAAAGTGTCATATCAACTAGAACTACCGCCAAACCTTTCTCAGGTTCACGATGTGTTCCATGTGTCACAGCTTTGTCGCTGCTTCGAGGATCCTATCCGAGCAGTGAATCATGATATGTTGGAGCTGCAACAAGACCTTTCTTACAAAGAGCAACCAGTCCGCATTCTCGATGAAACTGAACATCGGACTCGTCAGAAGGTTACCAAGTTCTTCAAAGTGCAGTGGGCAAATCATTCTGAAGATGAAGCCACTTGGGAACGTGAAGATCATCTTCGTGCAGAATACCCCGGGCTCTTTCCTTCTACTTCCTAATTCTCGGGACGAGAATTCTTTTTAGTAGGGGAGAATTGTGACGCCCTGGATTTGTGCTACAGTAATGTATGTTGTTAAGCTACAGTAATCCCACGTTAATGATGACACGTCACCACATTTACTGTTGATAAACTCGCGTTGATCCAAATCCTATTCAAATTCAAATTCAGATTTAAAGTCAAAATTCAATTTTGTCAAACATGAAAACAAAAATGTTCAAAGTGTGGCAGATATTCTCTGGAAATTTGTCATTTGAAACCACATTTTTACAGAGTGTTTAAAGGCACTAAAATAATTTAAATAACAGCAAAACATTTAATAAAATGCCTTTTCCAAATTAATAAAATACTAAACTATTTTATTTGGGGTTAAACCTTTTGTGGCAGTGGCATAATTAATAAAACTAAATTAGAAACTAGTTACATATTTCATATATCAAAATTTAAGGAGAAACTAAAAGTAAGACAAAACAAAAAAAAACAGAAGCCCCCCCCCCCCCCGGACCGGCCCAACTGGGCCGAGGCCCAGCAGGCCGGCCCAACCGGCCGCCCCTGGGGGATAACCCCCCACACTCCACCCGAACCCTAGCCGTCGCCCTCACTCCCCCCCCCACCTCGCTCCTCTCCTCCCCCCGATCCGATCTGGATCGGGGCCTCCCCGTTCGCCCCACGCCGCTCCGCTCCACCGGAGGCCACCACGCTCGCCGGCGCCGCCCCTGGCGCCCCCCTTCCCCGCCGCCGCCGGACCCTCCTCGCCTCCTCTCACCGGCTCCTCTCCGCGCCGCTGCCCGAGCCCCGCTGCCGGCCCTCCCCCGCACTCGACGCCGCCGCCGCACCGCGCCGTCCCCGGCGGCCCTCCCCACCGGCGCCAGGCGCTGCCCCGCCGGCGCCACCGTCGCCGCGTCGCCTCGCCGCCCTTCCCCGAGCAGACTGCCCCCTCCCTACACCGAATGTGAGCTCCGGTCCGGCTCGCCTCCCCTCACCCTCTCACATGGCTGCGGCCCCGCCCCGCCCGCACGACCGCGCCGCGCCGCGCCGGCGGCCCTCGCTCGCCGCAGCTCCCCCTCGCCCCACGTCCATGGCCGCCGCGGCCCTGGCCCCGCTGGCGCTGCTCACCGCACCGCCACCACCCGCCCGCACGCTACCCCCTCGCCGCGCGCCCGCGTCGCAGCCCCGCACGCTCCTGCGTCCGCCCTGCCGGCCCTGCCGCGGCCCTGCCGCGGCCCGCCCCCTCGCTTCGCCGTGCTCCGGCCGTCGGTGGCCCTCGCTGGGCCACCCTTGCCGCCGTGCCGTGCCCCCTGACTGGCTCCCTAGCCGCCGGCGCTGGCCCCGTCGGTGTTCGGCCACCACATGCCCCGGCCGCCGCTCCCACCCACCAATTTGGTTAGTGGGGCTTAATCCCCCACTACCCCCCCCCACTCCCTATGACACAGGGGGCCCACGCCCCCTAAACTAATAAAAAAATATAATAGATAACTAAAAATGGAAATAAAAAATAATAAATAATAATTAGTTAAACGTAATTAATTATTAAAATAATTAATTAGTTAATTAAAATGATTTATTAGTTTAATTAAGGTTAATTAAACTAATTAACCACCCTGTTAATTAATTAAACTTGTTAATTAATTCTATTAATTAATTAGGTTTAACAGAGTATGACAGGTGGGTCCCACCCCACTAATTAACCTGATTAATGTTAATTAAACATTAATTAAAATTGTGTCAATGACATGTGGGACCCACTGGTCAAGTTTGACCAGTCAACTCTGACTGTTGACTGCTGATGTCAGCATGACATCATGCTGATGTCATAATCCATTATTGAATTAAAATAATCTATTTTAATTTCTGAATATTAATAAAACTTTAAAAATTAATATAAAATAATTCGTAACTCGGATGAAAATAATTTATACATCAAAGTTGATCAGAAAAATCCCACGAATCCGAATACGCTGTCCGTTAATCTGTCACATGCCTCTAGTATAGCAAACATGGAACTTTTCCATCGATTTAATCTGTCCGGTAAAAGACAGAGACCCGGAAAATATCGTCAGATATTCTTCCGACCCGTCCGCGACGTGTACCCCTGCGTTAGTGCATGCCTAGCTCTGCATATTGCCATGTCATGCATCGTGTTGCATCTGTGCTTTGTATTTATTGTTTCTTCCCCCCTCTTCTTACCGGTAGACCCCGAGACTGACGGTGCTGCCGGGTACAACTACACCGTTGACGATCAGGCCTTTGCAGCAGAGCAGCAAGGCAAGCAACCCCCCTTGAGCATTCTGATATCGCCCATTCTTCCCACTTATTCTTGCATTAGATTTTGCTACTGTATTAGCTAGCTCCTATTTCTGATGCATAGCCTGTTTTTGATAAACTGCTACCATACCCGCAATCATATCAGCTGTTTAGTATAGGTTGATAAGTGAATCCCCAGTGGCCCCTTAGTCCCAGTTGGCCCTGCTTCTTCATCGACGACTCGAAGACCCGAAGACTCGGTCAACCGACCGACGAGCCAGGCCCCTCACATCACCGCACACCCCTTAAGTATGGCACTGCAAAGCTACTATCGAGTGCCGAGGGTGATACCTCACTTAGCACTCCCGGTGTTAATTCTGTAGCGTAGCTAGTCGGTCGTGCGTATCGAGGGTGATTCCTCCTTCCCATTTATCGATAGCAACTCTTGCCATACACATACCTCGAGTGGGATCCATCGAGGGTGATTCCTCGGATATCCACTTGGTGTATAAACACACAGTTACTTTAACTTGACATTGTTTACATGTGAAAGACGGGACTGGAGGGACAGGCGGTACCACCCTGGTTGAGGTGGACCTGAGTTCCCGACAGTCTTGAGACGGGTCGGCCCCAAGGGTACCCGTGTGTGAGATGTGGTGGGATGCGCCGGTAAGGCATCCAAAGGATTATGTTGAGGCGTGGACGGGCAGGAGAGGCCCTTGCCACACATCCTCGAGTCGGGGTGACGGGACCGCACTTTATGGGTCGCGCTTGCCCCGCATTAATAAAATGCAAATGGGTTGGGTATTTGATCTGAGTTGGGTCGTTGGCCTTTTTACGCACCAAACCATCGCGTGGGAGAAGTTATGGGTACTCAGCGTCGTTGTATCAGCCGAAGCTCTTCGGACGTCAGCAATGGAGCGGCGCGCGGCCGAGTGGTCCGCAACGGCACCGCGCTTGTTATAAGGGGTGCTAGGACTGACCTCGGCCGCCTTCGCATCGTGCAGGAGTGCAAAGGGCGATTGGCCCATGACCCCTGCGTGCTTAGGATTTAGACCGGCGGGCTGGCCTCTTCGTTGAGCCTAGGTGGGGCGATGACATGCTGCTATCCCGAGGCCGGGCATGACCCAGGAAAGTGTGTCCGGCCGGAGGTGATCAGGCGTGTTGGAAATGCGGTGCACCCCTGCAGGGATGAATTATCTATTCGAATAGCCGTGTCCACGGTAACAGGACGACTTGGAGTTGTGCCTTGACCTTATACAACTATAACTGTGATTTAAATTTGAAATGAATGTTGGCTCCGAGATTGCTTCCTCGCAGGGAGTCAAGGAAGAATCTCTGGGCGTGGTTACTTAATAAAATTGCTACAATAATATGACTATATATGAGTTACCAGTCTACTCTCTTCTAATGCTGCAAGATGCTGAAGATGCTAGTCTTCGATAGGACTAGACCTTCCCCCTATTCTTGCTTTCTGCAGTCAGCCCAGATATAACCCGTTCATTGATACTGATGCATACTTAGCATAGTTCTGATGTCAGTCTTGCGAGTACTTTGGATGAGTACTCACCGCTGCTTTGCTTTCTCTTTCCCCCTCGATACGATTCCGCGTTCAGACGATGGAGCCCAGGAGATGGAATACGCCGGAGACGACTACTACACCACCGCTGGAGCCTACTACTATGTGGAGAGTGCCGACGCTCAGGAGTAGTTAGGTTGGCTCCCAGGCAGGAGGGCTCGCCCCTTTCGATCCGCTGCTTATGTTTGTGCTAGCCTTCTTAAGGCAAAACTAGTCTAACTTATGTCTGAACTCAGATATTATTTGCTTCCGCTGACTCGTGCTTGTCGAGCTTTGTATTCGAGCCCTCGAGGCCCCTGGCTTGTAATATGAAGCTGTATGAGTTTAATTTGTGTCTAGTGTTGTGTTGTGATTTCAATCAGTGAGTCCCTAATCTTGGTCGTACGCATTGCGTGTTTGATTAGCGTACGGTCGAAATCGGGGGCGTCACATTCAAGTAAGAACAGCACCCAAGCACTGGTCCACCCACATATCAAATTAAAGTAGCGAACACGAATCAAACCAACATGATAAAAGTGACTAGACGAAATTCCCGTGTATCCTCAAGAACATTATGCCTATTACTAGTGATTGTTCTGGCCTGTCCTTTGCCTCAAAATTATTGGGCTACCTTGCTGCACCTTGTTTACCGTTACCGTTACTTGCTTGTTACCAATTATCTTGCTATCAAATTATCTGTTACCTACAATTTCAGTGCTTGCAGAAATTACCTTGCTAAAAACCGCTTGTCATTTCCTTCTGCTCCTCGTTGGGTTCGACACTCTTACTTATCGAAAGGACTACGATTGATCCCCTATACTTGTGGGTCATCAAGACTCTATTCTGGCGCCGTTGCCGGGGAGTGAAGTGCTCTTGGTAAGTGGAAATCGGTAAGGAAAAACTTATACTACGTGCTGAAATTTATCGTTGCTTGCTACTATGGAAAACAATCCTTTGAGGGGTTTGTTCGGGTATCTTCCCCTCGACCGGAACCACAATTAGTTGCCCCTCAACCTACAGCACCTACTGAAAATTTTACTTATGAAATTCCTTCGGGTATGTTAGAACAACTGCTTGCTAAACCTTATGCTGGAGATGGAACTGAACATTCTGATATGCACCTCTTATATGTGAACGAAATTTGTGGATTATTTAAGCTTGCAGGTTTCCCGGAGATGAAGTTAAGAAGAAGGTTTTCCCTTTATCTTTGAAGGGAAAAGCATTGACATGGTATAGCCTATGTGATGATCTTGGATCGTGGAACTGGAATCGTTCGCAATTGGAATTCCACCAAAAGTTTTATCCCATGCATCAAGTTCATCGTGATCGGAATTATATATATAATTTTTGGCCTCGTGAAGGAGAAAGTATCGCTCTAGCTTGGGGGAGGCTTAAGTCAATGTTATATTCATGCCCCAATCATGACATTCCGAGAGAAGTTATCATTCAGAATTTTTATGCTCGGCTTTCTCATAATGATCAATCCATGCTCGATACTTCTTATGTTGGTTCTTATATGAAGAAGACTATTGAATTCAAGTGGGATCTCTTAGAAAGAATTAAACGCAACTCTGAAGATTGGGAACCCGACGAAGGTAATGAGTCAGGTATAAATCTTGAATTTGATTGTGTTAAATCTTTTATTAATACCGATACTTTTCACAAGTTTAGCACTAAATGTGGACTTGACTCTGAGATAGTAGCCTCTTTCTGCGAAGCATTTGCTACTCACGTTGACCTCCCTAAGGAGAAGTGGTTTAAATATCACCCCCCCTATTAAAGAAGAAATTAAAGAACCGGTCAGAGCTAAAGAAGAAACCATCTTTTACAATGTTGATCCAGTTGTGCCTACCGCTTATATTGAAAAACCACCTTTCCCTGTTAGGATAAAGGAACATGCTAAGGTATCAACTGTGGTTCGTAAAAGTAATATAAGAGCACCTAAACCCCCTGAGAAAATTAAAGTAGAACCTAGTGTTGCTATGGTTAAAGATCTCTTGGTAGAAAATATTGATGGGCATGTTATCTATTTTTGTGATGAAGCTGCTAGAATTGCTAAACCCGATGAAAAAGATAAACATAGACCCATAGAAGGCATGCATGTTGTCTCGGTCAAAATAGGATCATTGCTATCATGGTTTATGTGATTTGGGTGCTAGTGTGAGTGCTATCCCATTTACTCTATACCAAAAAATTATGGATGAAATAGCACCTGCTGAAATGGAAGACATTGATGTTACTATTAAACTTTCTAATAGAGACACTATCACACCACTTGGGATTGTTAGAGATGTTGAAGTCTTGTGCGGGAAGGTAAAATACCCTACTGATTTTCTAGTCCTCGGTTCCCCACAAGATGACTTTTGTCCCATTATCTTTGGTAGACCTTTCTTGAGCACCGTCAATGCTAAGATAGATTGTGAAAAACAAACTGTCGGTGTCAGTTTTGGTAATGTGTCTCATGAGTTTAATTTTTCTAAGTTTAGTAGACAACCCCATGATAAAGCGTTATCTAGTAAAGATGAAATAATTGGTGTTGCTTCTATTACCGTGCCTCCCACTGATCCATTAGAACAATATTTGCTTGACCATGAAAATGATATGCACTCTCGTGAAAGAAATGAGATAGATAAAATTTTCTTTGAACAACAACCTCTTTTGAAACATAATTTGCCTATTGAAACTCTTCGAGGACCTCCTCCACCTAAAGGTGATCCTGTGTTTGAATTGAAACAATTGCCTGACACTTTGAAGTATGCTTATCTTGATGAGAAAAAGATATATCCTGTTATTATTAGTGCTAACCTTTCAGAACATGAAGAAGAGAGATTATTGAAAGTTCTGAGGATGCACCGGGCTGCTATTGGATATACTCTTGATGATCTTAAGGGCATTAGTCCCACTCTATGTCAGCACAAGATTAATATGGAACCTGATGCAAAACCCGTTGTTCACCAATGGCAATTGAATCCTAAGATGAAAGAAGTGGTAAGAACTGAAATATTAAAGCTTCTGGAAGCAGGTATAATCTATCCCATAGCTGATAGTAGATGGTTAAGTCCCGTTCATTGTGTCACTAAGAACGGAGGTATTACCGTTGTTCCCAATGATAAGAATGAACTCATTCCACAAAGAATTGTCACTGGCTAAAGAATGGTAATTGATTTTAGAAAATTAAATAAAGCAATTAGGAAAGATCATTACCCTCTACCGTTCATTGATCAAATGCTTGAAAGACTATCTAAGCACACACACACTTTTGTTTCTTAGATGGATATTCTAGTTTTTCTCAAATACCAGTGTCACAATCCGATCAAGAGAAAACCACCTTTACTTGCCCTTTTGGAACATATGATTACAGACGTATGCCTTTTGGTTTATGCAATGCACCTGCTACCTTTCAAAGATGTATGACTGCTATATTCTCTGATTTTTGTGAAAAGATTGTGGAGGTTTTCATGGATGATTTTTCCGTTTACGGAACTTCTTTTGATGATCGCTTAAGCAACCTTGATCGAGTTTTGCAGAGATGTGAACAAACTAATCTCGTCTTGAATTGGGAGAAGGGTCACTTTATGGTTAATGAAGGCATTGTCTTGGGGCACAAAATATCCGAACGAGGTATTGAGGTGGATAAAGCTAAATTGATGCAATTGAGAAAATGCCATGTCCTAAAGATATTAAAGGTATTCGCAGTTTCCTTGGTCATGCTGGTTTTTATAGGAGGTTCATTAAAGATTTCTCTAAAATTTCTAGGCCTCTTACTAATCTTTTGCAAAAGGATATTCCTTTTGTTTTTTATGATGATTGTGTGGAAGCCTTCGAAACACTCGAGAAAGCCTTAACCTCTGCACCTATCGTTCAACCACCTGATTGGAACTTGCCTTTTGAAATTATGTGTGATGCTAGTGATTATGTTGTTGGTGCTGTCCTAGGACAAAGAGTTGATAAGAAATTGAATGTTATCCATTATGCTAGTAAAACTCTAGACAATGCTCAACGAAACTATGCTACTACTGAAAAAGAATTTTTAGCAGTTGTGTTTGCTTGTGATAATTTAGATCCTATATTGTTGACTCCAAAGTTATTGTTCACACCGATCATGCTGCTATAAAATACCTTATGGAAAAGAAAGATGCTAAACCTAGACTCATTAGGTGGGTTCTCTTGCTTCAAGAATTTGACTTACACATCGTTGATAGGAAGGGAGCTGAGAACCCCGTAGCGGATAACTTGTCTAGGTTAGAAAATATTCTTGATGACCCACTACCTATTGATGATAGTTTCCCTGACGAATAGTTAGCTGCAATAAGTGTTTCACAAAACACACCCTGGTATGCTGATTATGCTAACTACATTGTCGCTAAATATATACCACCTAACTTCACTTACCAACAAAACAGAAAAAAATTCTATGACTTGAGACATTACTTTTGGGATGACCCACACCTTTATAAAGAAGGAGTAGATGGTATTATTACACGTTGTGTACCTGAGCATGAACAGGAATAAATCCTACGGAAATGTCATTCCGAAGCTTATGGAGGGCATCATGCGGGAGATAGAACTTCTCACAAGGTATTGCAATCTGGGTTTTATTGGCCTACGCTCTTCAAGGATGCCTGTAAGTTTGTCTTGTCTTGTGATGAATGTCAAAGAATTAGTAATATCGGTAAGCGTCAGGAAATGCCTATGAATTATTCACATGTTGTTGAACCATTTGACGTTTGGGGTTTTGATTATATGGGGCCTTTTCCTTTCTCCAACGGATACACTCATATTTTAGTTGCGGTTAATTATGTCACTATAAGTGGGTAGAAGCTATTCCAACTAGTAGTGTTGATCACCACACCTCCATTAAAATGCTTAAAGAGGTTATCTTCCCGAGGTTTGGAGTCCCTAGATATTTAATGATCGATGGTGGTTCACACTTTATCCATGGTGCTTTCCGTAAGATGCTTGCTAAATATGATGTTAACCATAGAATTGCATCACCCTATCATCCTCAATCTAGTGGTCAAGTTGAACTTAGCAATAGAGAAATAAAATTAATATTACAAAAAATTGTCAATAGGTCTCGTAAGAATTGGTCTAAGAAATTAGATGATGCACTTTGGGCCTATAGAACAGTTTATAAAAATCTTATGGGTATGTCTCCATATAAAATGGTGTATGGGAAAGCTTGTCATTTGCCTCTAGAATTAGAACACAAAGCATTTTGGGCAATTAAAGAACTCAACTATGATTTCAAACTTGCTGGTGAGAAGAGGTTATTTGATATTAGCTCACTAGATGAATGGAGAACCCAAGCGTATGAAAATGCTACGCTATTCAAAGAAAAAGTAAAAAGATGGCATGATAAAAGAATTCAAAAGCGGGAATTCAAAATAGGAGATTATGTTCTTTTGTTCAACTCTCGTTTAAGATTTTTTGCAGGAAAGCTTCTCTCAAAATGGGAAGGACCATATATTATCGAAGAGGTTTATTGTTCTGGAGCTATCAAGATTGATAACGCCGAAGGTACTAACCCGAAGGTGGTCAATGGACAAAGAATTAAGCATTATATCTCAGGTACGCCTATTAACGTTGAAAGCAATTTTCTCCAAACCATGACACCGAAGGAACACATAAAAGAAACCTTCCTGAACACTCCAGAATTCTTAAAAATAGGAGGTACGTGATACGGCAAGTAAACGGACTCCGAAAAATCCGCAAAAATATTTTTTGTCAGTTTTGGAATATTTTAGAATTTTGGAAATAAAGAAATAAACCGGAAGGTGATCGAGGTGAGCACGATACACCAGGGCGCGCCAGGCACCCCTGGGCGCGCCCTGGTGGGTTGTGCCCACCTCGGACGCCTTCCCGACTCCGTTTCCCTTCCATATACTTGTTTTCCAAGAATAAAAATTCTCTATATATACCCCCGACTGTTTTGACGACCGCATCGCAGAAAAATCCTCTGTTCTTGTTTCCTGCTGTTTTCTCGTCAGATCTAGATCTCCATGGCTCCACCAAGCTCCTCCAAGGACAAGTTCTTCGAGAAGGTCATCAACCCGTACTTGCCGGAGGTGATGAAGCACCCTCAAGCCATTGAGATGCGTGAGGGGGTGCTCCACATCCGCGATGTTCAGGGACCCAAGAAGACCGGAAGCGTGGAGGCTAGGCTCGAGGCGGTGGAACAGGAAATCTTCAAGTGCCAGAAGATGGTGGAGCGTGGACTTAGTGCCAATCACTCCATGATCACGGAATTCACCCATGATCAGATGGTGGATGGCCGGTCTGTGAAGGACATCATCTACACCCTCAACGAGCAAATTAATTTTCTATAGAGCCAAGTTTATGATCTTCAAAACCAAGTCTTCGAATATGAAGCGAGATTTAAAGGTATGAGTTTAGCTGCCAGTTGCAGGACTCAGGGGACTCTCGCGTCAACCTTTGATGGGGAGCCCTTACCCTGGAAGCTGGAGGACAAGCTTACTACCTCAACCACACCACCTTCTTTATCACCACCACCAAAAGAGACTTGAGCACACGGGTATGGGCACTCCCCTTGGCTTGAGCCAAGCTTGGGGGAGGTGCCCCGGTATCGTATCACTGCCACTTTTATTCACCTTTACCTATTTTAGTTCGATCTTTAGTTTCCCTTTGCTTTAGTTGAATAAAAGTTTAGCATGATCTATTTTTGTGTGTTAGTTCCGTGGCCTACCTATCTATGTAATCGAGTGAGAATTATATAATAAAGTTTTGCTTGAGTTTTTGCCTCTCTACCTTTTTGTTGCAATCAAATAAAGAGAAGAAACAAATGAAAAGGATCATATGCTAATCTCATGGTGAGTAATGACATCACATAAGGAAAAGTATAAGTAGTAAAATTTATTGGAGATTGAAAACATAGCATTGGTCAATGATGCAATTCATGAAAGAATTAATAAGGGAAGAGAAGATTCACATGCAAATACACCATCTTGTACATCTTTTATGATTGTGAGCCCTCATCAAATATTATATGTCAAAATTGTTGATGTTGGACAAGGAAGACAACGTAATGATTTATGTTTGTTCATATCCACATAGAAGTTATATTGTCATAGATCCTTTAACATGTGGTGCTTGCTCAATATCTTTGCTAGCCAAAAATTCCGCACTAAGTAGAGATACTACTTTTCCATCCAAAAACCCAAGCCCAAATTCTTTCTTTGAGTGTCCACCATACCTAGCTATGGATCGAGAAAGATCCTTCAAGTAAGTTGTCATCGGTGCAATAAGGCAATAAAAATTACTTCTAAAAGTGTTTGATCAATTAGTGTAAGAGAAAATTGAGCGCTATACGAACTTATGATGGCAAAGTAATAAAAGTGACGGACTGCATAATAAAGGTTGCTATCATAGGGGGCAATATAGCGTGACGTTCTTTTACATTAAGGGATTGGGCATACAAACCAATAAGCGCATGACAACCTCTGCTTCCCTCTGTGAAGGGCCTATCTTTTACTTTTATGTATTTACTTTTATGCAAGAGTCAAAGTATTCTTCCCTATTCCTTTTTACTTTTTCTTTTGCAAGCATCATGTGGTGAGGAAAGATCTAGGCACATATATCCAGTTGGATATGGGTGGGCATGAGTTATTATTGTTGACATCACCCTTGAGGTGAGTAAGTTGGGAGGTGAAACTATAAGTCCCTATCTTCCTATGTGTCCGGTTGAAACTTTTTGTTCATGGGTATTCCGTGAATGTTAGCAATCATAGAAGACTAAATGATGGTTGAGTATGTGGAATTGCCAAGAAGGCTCCGACATGAGACCCTTCCTGAAAATATGATGAATTGTAGTTGCAAACTTGACTGAGAACATAGTTTGTTGGTTCCCAATAAGGTTTATGCTTCATACTTCTATGTTGTGATGAATTGTTACTTGTTCATGAGAAGCTATATGATAAAAATGTGTTGAAATAAGTTTTTATGTTAGAGTTTGTTGCTTTTATATTAATAAGCATGATGCTTCTATGTCCGTATTTTTTTTTATCGACACCTCTCTCTCAAACCATGTGGACATGCTTTTCAATATTGGCTTTCGCTTGAGGACAAGCGAGGTCTAAGCTTGGGGGAGTTGATATGTCCATTTTGCATCATGATTTCCTACTGTTATTTACTTTGTTTTGTTGAATAATAATGCCTTGGGGAGTGATTCTAATGTATTTTCTCTCATAATATGCAAGGTTTACACAAAGAGGGAGAATACCGGCAGCTGGAATTCTGGATCTAAGAAAAGCACGTCAGAGATACCTATTCTGCACAACTCCAATGAAGCTGAAATTTTACGGAGATTATTTTTGTATTTAATAAAAAATACTGGAGCAGAAAACTACCGAAGGGGGCCTGCCGGGTGGGCACAACCCACCAGGGCACGCCAGGCCCCCCTGGGCGCGCCCTGATGGGTTGTGGCCACCTCGGCCCACCTCCGGTGCCCATCTTCTGGTATATGGTCACTCTTGACCTAAAAAAATCAGAGGAGGACTTTCGGGATGAAGCGCCACCGCCTCGAGGCGGAACTTGGGCAGGAGCACTTTTGCCCTCCGGCGGAGCGATTTCGCCGGGGGGAACTTCCTTCCCGGAGGGGGAAATCGAAGCTATCGTCATCACCAACACCCTTCTCATCTTTGGGAGGACAATCTTCATCAACATCTTCAACAGCACCATCTCCTCTCAAACCCTAGTTCATCTCTTGTGTTCAATCTTTGTACCGGAACCTCAGATTGGTACCTGTGGGTGACTAGTAGTGTTGATTACCTTGCGTAGTTGATTACTATATGGTTTATTTGGTGGAAGATTATATGTTCAGATCTATTATGCTATTCAATACTCCTCTGATCTTGAGCATGATTATTATTTGTGAGTAGTTACCTTTGTCCTTGAGGTCACGGGAGAAGTCATGTTGTGAGTAATCATGTGAATTTGATATGTGTTTGGTATTTTGATGATATGTATGTTGTGATTCCCTTAGTGGTGTCATGTGAATGTCGACTACATGACACTTCACCATTCAGGGTCCTAAGGGGATGCATTGTGGAGTAGTTATTAGATGATGGGTTGCTAGAGTGACAGAAGCTTAAACCCTAGTTTATGCGCTACTTCGTAAGGGGCTGATTTGGATCCAAACGTTTAATGCTATAGTTAGATTTTATCTTAATACTTTTCTCGTAGTTGCGGATGCTTGCGAGGGGGTTAATCATAAGTGGGAGGTTGTTCAAGTAAGAACAGCACCCAAGCACCGGTCCACCCACATATCAAATTATCAAAGTAGCGAACACGAATCAAACCAACATGATAAAAGTGACTAGACGAAATTCCCGTGTATCCTCAAGAACACTTTGCCTATTACTAGTGATTGTTCTGGCCTGTCCTTTGCCTCAAAAGGATTGGGCTACCTTACTGCACCTTGTTTACCGTTACCATTACTTGCTTGTTACCAATTATCTTGCTATCAAATTATATGTTACCTACAATTTCAGTTCTTGCAGAAATTACCTTGCTGATAACCGCTTGTCATTTCCTTCTGCTCCTCGTTGGTTTTGACACTCTTACTTATCGAAAGGACTACGATTGATCCCCTATACTTGTGGGTCATCAAGCTCTTACTTAAACTTTGTTAAGAATAAGTTGAATTGCATAGGTTGTTAAGTTTCAAGAGAATTCATTGTTTGAACCATAACATGTGAATTGGTTGCTACTTTATCATGATGATTTTTATGAGAAAAATTTGCTGGTTAAGATGCTAGAAAATTGACTGAAATTATCAATGATCAAACTTATATATTATGCTAGCATTCACATTTCAAAAATTAGTTCTTTTATCATTTACCTACTCGAGGACGAGTAGGAATTAAGGTTGGGGATGCTGATACGTCTCCAACGTATCGATAATTTATGAAGTATTCATGCCATATTCACCTATGATTACAATACTTTTATATGGTTTTCAGCAGAACTACCGTGGTGTTGTTTATTGTCCAGAAATAAAAGTTCTCCAAATGCAACGAAACTTTTGACGATTTTTTTTGGAACAAAAGAGGCACTAGAAGCTTCGTGGGAGGGCCAGAAGATCCACGAGGTGGCCACAACCCACCAGGGCGAGCCAGCCCCCTCTGGCGCGCCCTGGTGTCTTGTGGTCCACTCGTGGCCCATCTCCGCGTGAAACCGACGCTCGAAAATCCTATATATTCAGAAACCCCCAGAAATAACCCTAGACAAGAAGTTCCGCCGCCGCAACTCTCTGTATCGACGAAAAACCAATCTGGAGGCATTCCAGTACCCTGCCGGAGAGGGTAGATCATCTCCGGTGGCCATCTTCATCATCCCGGCGGAGGCCATGACGAGGAGGGAGTAGTCCACCCTCGGGGCTGAGGGTATGTACTAGTAGCTATGTGTTCAATCTCTCTCTCTCTCTCTCTCTCTCTCTCATGTTCTTGAGATGTCACGATCTTGATGTATCACGGGCTTTGTTAATATAGTCGGATCATATGATGTTATTCCCTTGCTATCATGTTGTGATGAATTGAATCTTTCCCTTTGAGATCTCGTTATGTTGGATTGAATATTGGATTTGAGAACACTTGATATATGTCTTGCATATGGATACCCATGGTGACAATGGGGTGTTCTATTGATTCGCTTGATGTATGTTTTGGTACTCAACTTGCGGATTCCCGAGGTGACATTGGGGTAATCTATGCATAGGGGTTCATGCACGTTCTTGTCCTACGTTCTTCGATAGAAATCTTGGGGCACTCTTTGAGGTTCTTTGTGTTGGATTGAGTATTATGAATCTGAAATTGTTTGATGCGTATCGTATAATTAACTCATGCATACTTGTGGTGACATTGGAGTATCTAGGTGACATTAGAGTTGGTTGATGCGTATTATATGGTGTTATTCTAGTACGAACTCTTAGATAGATCGAACGGAAAGGATGACTTGATGTTATCTTAGTACGAACTCTGGAATAGATCGATCGGAAAGGATAACTTTTAGGTGGTTTCGTACCCTACAAACAATTTCTTCTTATGTTCTCCGCTAGATAAGAACTTTGGAGTGATTCTTCGTTGCACGTTGAGGGATGGTTATGTGATCCAATTATATTAGCATTGTTGAGAGATTGCACTAGCGAAAGTACAGACCCTAGGCCTTGTTTTCAAGCATTGCAATACCGTTTGTGCTCACTTTTGTCACTTGCTACCTTGCCGTTTTTTATTTTCAGATTACAAAAACCTATATCTACCATCCATATTGCACTTGTATCACCATCTCTTCGCCGAACTAGTGCACCTATACAATTTGCCATTGTATTGGGTGTGTTGGGGACACAAGAGATTTCTTGTATTTGATTGTAGAGTTGTTTGAGAGAGACCATCTTCATCCTACACCTCCCACGGATTGATAAACCTTAGGTCATCCACTTGAGGGAAAATTGCTACTGTCCTACAAAACTCTGCGCTTGGAGGCCCAACAAAGTCTACAAGAATAAAGTTGCGTAGTAGACATCAACCCACGAGGGAGGCACAAGCCAATAGGGCGCGCCCATCCCCCTAGGCGCGCCCTGATTGCTTGTGGGGCCCTCGTGTGCCTCCCGGACTCTGATTTCTTCCCGAGCACGTATTATGACCTAGAAAAAAAATCATTATATATACTCCCGTATGTTTTGACCACCGCATCGCAAGTTTCTCCTCTACACTTGTTTCGGGCTGTTTTTTTGACAGATTTAAGAGCAATATGTCATCGCAAGATTCGGAGGGAGAGAGCTATGTCTCATATCTCATTGCCAATCCTCAGGTCTATGGGGATGTAGATCCTTATGGGTGGTCAACAAATGAAGAGGTAGAGGCTGACTTAAAAAGAATTGAACCTCCAAGTGACGACGAAGAAGAAGAAGTACCGTTGCCTCAACTTGAAGTCAAAAAGTTACCCCCTCCAATACACGCTTTACCCCCTCCAATACATGCTTTACCCCTTATCGTCGTATGCAGGTAGACACCACTGCTACATCCTCTATCAAGGCTCTCCCTATGAGGGAAGGAGCAATGCTCGTTTCCAACAAACTTCGCAAGGAAAACCTAGACCTCAAGCAAGAAATTGGCAAGCTTAATGAGGAGATCCGTATCCCGAGGGGCATCATCACTAAAAGGATCACTTCTTCACCACCATCACCCAAGAAGGATGCTTGAGTACATGGGTATGGGCACCACCCTTAGCTTGTTCCAAGCTTGGGGGAGGTGCCCCAGTATCGTATCACCATCACTTTTACCACTACTATCTATCTTAGTTCGATCCTTAGTTTTTCGTGATTTAGAGAAATAAATTTTCAGATTTGCTTTGCTTAGAATTTTTGCTTTTAGATCTATCTATCTTTGTAATTGGGTGTGAGAGTTATATGATAAAGATTAGTTGAGTTTGTGTGCTTTACTTTCATATCCCTATCATCATAGCATGGCAATAAAAGAAATAGAAAAGATCATATGCTTATCTCATGAGGAGTAATGACTTCACATAGAAAAAAGTATAAGTGCTAAAAGATGTTGGGAGTTGACAAGCATAGCATTAGTAATTGATATAATCCATGCAAGATTATGATAGAGAAGAGGAGATTTACATATAAATATGCTATCTTGGACACCTTTTGTGATTGTGAACCCCCATCAAATATTATATAATGATCATATGTTGATGTTGGACATGGAAGACAACATAATGACCATGATTGTTTACATTTGCATAGAAGGTATATTGTCATGGATCCCTTAATATGTAATGCTTAGATCTTTTGCAAGCCAAAATCTTCCGCACCAAGTAGAGATACTACTTGTGCATCCATAACCCTTTAAACCCAGTTTCTTTCCATGAGAGTCCACCATACCTACCTATGGATTGAATAAGATCCTTCAGGTAAGTTGTCATCGGTGCACAAAGCAATAAAAATTGCCTCTAAATATGTATGATCTTTTATTGTAAGGGAAAATAAGCTTTGTATGATCTTGTGATAGAGAAGTAATAAAAGCGACAGAGTGCATAATAAAGTTCACTATCACAAGGGGAAATACAAAGTGATGTTCCTTTACACTAAGAGTTTGCACATTCGAAACAAATAAAAGCGCATGACAACCTCTGCTTCCCTCTGCGAAGGGCCTATCCTTTATCTTCTTACAAGAATTTATTTTCATGCAAAGAGTCAATATTATTTACCATTTATTCCTACCTATTAACTCTTTAGCCGACAAGCATTATGTGTTGAGGAAAGATCTAGACAAATATATCCAGTTGAATGTGGGTGATCACGACTCGTTATTGTTGACATTATCCTTGAGGTAAATAAGTTGGGAGGCAAAGATAACAAAGCCCCCAACTTCTTATGTGTCCATCGGAGACATTAGTTCCAAAAATATGCAATGTGTGTGCATAATCATAGAAGACTACATGATGGTTGAGTATGTGAACTTGCTAGAAATAAAAGCTCTTACATAGACTCCTCTCTTGAATATGACGGATTATGATTATCTCAATGACTAATGGCATTGTTTGTCGGTTTCCAATAAAGTTTATGCTTCATACTACTTCATTTGTGAATAGATTGTTACTTGTTTATGAGAACCTATATGATGGAAAACTTGCCGCTATGTTAATATTCATGAAGCTCTCATGTTCGTATTCTGTTTTTATCGACTTCTCTCTCTCAAATCATGTGGCCATTATTCTCGAGCTCGACTTTCGCTTGAGGACAAGCGAGGTCTAAGCTTGGGGGAGTTGATACGTCCATTTTGCATCATGATTTCTCATTGATATTTGTGTTATTCTTGGCCATTATTCCCTATTATAATAAAATTATTATGCCTTTTCTCTCTAAATATGCAAGGTACATCACAAAGAGGGAAATATCTGGAAACTGGAATTCTGGACCGGGAAACCAAGAAAAAGGCAGAAAAATCACCAGACTCCAAATGACCTGAAACTTCATGGAGAATTTTTATGGAATATTTAAGAATTATTGGGCTAAAAATATACCAGAGGGGGGCCACCTGCTGGCCACAAGCCAATAGGGCGCGCCCACCCCCCTGGGCGTGCCCAGATGGCTTGTGGGGGCCCAGCAGGTCTCCCGACCCCCCTCTTCTCCTATATGGTGTGTTTTACCCTAGAAAAAATCATAAGCAATCTCTCGGGATGAAGCGCCACCGTCTCGAGGCGGAAACCTGGGCAGATGCCCTTTTGCACTCCGGCAGTCAGATTCTGCCGGGGAAATCCCTCTCTGGGAGGGGGAAATCGAAGCCATCGTCATCACCAACGCTTCCTCCTTCGTGGGGGGGGCAATCTTCATCAACATCTTCACCAGCACCATCTCATCTCCAACCCTAGTTCATCTCTTGTATTCAATCTTTGTCTCAAAACCTCAGATTGGTACCTGAGGGTTACTAGTAGTGTTGATTACATCTTGTAGTTGATGCTTGTTGGAGTACTTGGTGAAAGTTATTATGTTCAGATCCTTAATCTCCATTATTATACCTCTGATCTTGAACATGTTGATGAGGTGTGAGTAGTTATTATTGTTCCTGAGGACATGGGAGAAGTCTTGTTATAAGTAATCTTGTGAAGTTGGTATTCGTTCGATATTTTGATGATATGTATGTTGTTTCTTCTCTTAGTGGTGTCATGTGAACGTCGACTACATGACACTTCACCATGTTATGGGCCTAAGGTAAGTCATTGTGGAGTAACAAGTAGATGATGGGTTGCAAGAGTGACAGAAGCTTAAACCCCAGTTTATGCGTTGCTTCATAAGGGGCTGATTTGGATCCACACGTTTCATGCTATGGTTAGATTTATCTTAATTATTCTTTTGTAGTTGTGGATGCTTGCGAGAGGGGTTAATCACAAGTAGGTTGTTTGTTCTAGTAAGAACAACACCTTAGCACCGGTCCACCCACATATCAAATTATCAAAGTAGCGAACGCAAATCAACTCAACATGATGAACATGACTAGACAAAAAATTCCCATGTGTCCTCGGGAGCACTTGCTTAATATAAGAGTACTTTTAGACATGTACTTTGCTATAAAAAGGATTGGGCTACCTTGCTGCACCTTTGTTACTATTGTCACTTGTCACTTGCTACGAATTATCTTGCTACAAAACTATCTACTATTGTTACTCACAGCACTTGCAGAGAATACCTTGCTAAAAACTGCTTATCATTTCCTTCTGCTCCTCGTTGGGTTCGACACTCTTACTTATCGAAAGGACTACGATTGATCCCCTATACTTGTGGGTCATCATGCTGCTACTTGTAAATTGCATTGGGTTTTTCTCCGAAGAGGAGGGGAAATGCATCAAAGTAGAGATAAGTATTTCCCTCAGTGAGAACCGACATTATCGAACCAATAGGAGAACCACGCAAATTCTCGTCTTCAGCGCCTACACACAAAAGAGCACACACTTGCACCCAACACGGGCAAGAGGGTTGTCAATCCCCTTGAACTCATACTTGCAAGCGATAACTAGTGGTAGATAGACAAATTGATAAATATAGATTGTAAATAAAAAGAAAGTAAATAATGGCAACAATATTTTGGGAGTTTTTGTAATAATATTTGTGAACAGACGCGGGGGGCATAGTGTTCGCTAGAGGCTTCTCTCTCGAAGAAAGCATACGGTGGGTAGACAAATTACTGTTGAGAAATTGATGGAAAAGCACATAGTTATGTAATATTTATTCACGGCAATGATCATGTATATTGGCATCATGTCTATAAGCAAGTAGAGCAACTCCTGCCTGCATCTACTACTATTACTCCATCCATCGACCGCTATCCAGTATGCATCTAGAGTATTAAGTGAAACAGAGTAATGCTTGGAGGATGATGACATGATGTAGAGAAAGTAAATCCAATTAGTATGAAATGAACCCCATCGTTTTACCCTTAATGGTAGCAATACAATGCGTGTCATGTCCCTTTCTGTCACTGGGATTGAGCGCCACAAGATTGAACCCACTACAACGCACCACTCCCGCTGAAGATAAATCATTCTAGTTGGCCAAACCAAACCGATGGATCGTTGATACGTCTCCAACGTATTGATAATTTATGAAGTATTCATGCCATATTTGACTATGTTTACCATACTTTTATATGGTTTTGATGCACTTTATATGATTTATTTAGAACTAACCCGCGCTGACGTTGTTTTCAGCAGAATTACCGTTGTGTTGTTTTTGTGCAGAAAATGAAAGTTCTCGGAATCGCCCGAAACTTTTTGATGATTTTTTCTGGAGGAAATAAGCAATATTGGAGCGAAGAACCACCGGAGGGGAGCCACCCGTGGGGCACAAGCCATCAGGGCGCGGCCCTGGGGGGTCGCGCCCTGATAGCTTGTGGGGCCCACGTGGCTCCGTTGCGCGTGATTCCAACGCTGAAAAATCCTATAAATCCCAGAAACCCAAAAAATAAAGAGAGACTCTCTGGTCCACCACCGCAACTCTCTGCATCGATGAAAAACCAATCTGGAGTCGTCCCAGTACCCTGCCGGAGAGGGGAAACCATCACCGGTGGCCATCTTCATCATCCCGGCGGAGGCCATGACGAGGAGGGAGTAGTTCACCCTCGGGACTGAGGGTATGTACCAGTAGCTATGTGTTCAATCTCTCTCTCTCTCTCGTGTTCTTGAGATGGCACGATCTTAATGTATCACGGGCTTTGTTAATATAGTCAGATCATATGATGTTATTCCCTTGCTACCTGGTTGTGATGAATTGAATCTTTACCTTTGAGATCTCGTTATATTGGATTGAATATTGGATTTGAGAACACTTGATATATGTCTTGCATGTGGATACTCGTGGTGACAATGGGGTGTTCTATTGATTCACTTGATGTATGTTTTGGTACTCAACTTGCGGATTCCCGAGGTGCCATTGGGGTAATCTATGCATAGGGGTTGATACACGTTCTTGTCCTACGTTCTCCAATAGAAATCTTGGGGTGCTCCTTGATGTTCTTTGTGTTGGATTGAATATGATAGATCTGAAATTGTTTGATGCATGTCGCATAGTTTACCCACGGATACTTGAGGTGACATTGGAGTATCTAGGTGACATTAGGGTGGATTGATATGTGTCATTGGTGTTATTTTAGTACGAACTCTAGAGCTGTTTGTGACACTTATAGGAATAGCTCAAAAGATTGATCAGAAAGAATAACTTTGAGGTGGTTTTACTACCTACGCCGATTTCATCTTATTGTTCTCCGCTACATAGGAACTTTGGAGTGATTCTTTGTTGCACATTGAGGAATGATCATATGATTCAACTATGTTAGCATTGTTGGGAGATTGCACTAGTGAAAGTATGAACCCTAGGCCTTGTTTCCAATAATTTATACACCGTTTTGCTCATTGTTTTCTACAGGTTACCTTGATGTTTTTATATTCTCAGATTACAAAAACCTATATCTACCATCCATATTGCACTTGTATCACCATCTCTTCGCCGAACTAGTGCGCCTATACAATTTGCCATTGTATTGGGTGTGTTGGGGACACAAGAGATTTCTTGTATTTGATTGCAGGGTTGTTTGAGAGAGACCATCTTCATCCTATACCTCCCACAGATTGATAAACCATAGGTCATCCACTTGAGGGAAAATTGCTACTGTCCTACAAAACTCTACGCTTGGAGGCCCAACAAAGTCTACAAGAATAAAGTTGCGTAGTAGACATCAAGCCATTTTCTGGCGCCGTTGCGGGGGAGGTGAGTGCTTGAAGGTATATCTTTATATATTGCAATTAAATCTTTTAGTTTCTTGTATTTCACTAGTTTGGTTTTATAAAAGAAAATTACAAAAAATGGAGTTTATGTTACTCATTTATTTTGTCTTTATAATGTCTTTCGTGAAAATAAAGATTCAGAAAATTGTGCTCAATTGGTAGAGGATGAAATTATGAAAATACTTAATGAGAATTCCTTGACTGATGAGCATGATTGCAATGTTGCTAGTATGAATTCTATGAATATCCATGATGCTAATGGTATGCAAAGCCACAAGCTTGGGGATGCTATGTTTGATGAAGAAGATATTTTTAGTCCCCCAAGTTTTGATGAGCAAATTTATTATGATGATGGCATGCCTCCTATCTATGATGATTATGATGATGAAATGTATGCTATAAAGAGTGATATTAACCATGAAACTTGTCATCATGATTTTACTATTGAATGTGGTTATGTCAATCAAGTGTCTCGTGATAGTTATTTTGTTGAGTTTGCTCCCACTACCATGGATGAAAAGGAATTTGCTTGTGTGTAAGTGATAAATTTTCTATGCTTGTAGATCATGAAAAGAATGCTTTATGTGATAGTAATATTATGAAATTCCTTCATGATCCTACTGAAAATTATTATGAGGGAGGAACATATGCTAGTAGGAATTGCAATAATATCAAGTTTCCTCCCTATGTGTTGAAAATCTTGAAGATATGCTTGTTTTGCCTTCCTATGCTAGTTGATTCTTGCTCCCATAAATTGTTTGCTCACAAAATCCCTATGCATAGGAAGTGGGTTAGACTTAAATGTGCTTGTCATGAGATTCATGATGCTCTCTTGCATGTTTCAGTTACTACTTTTTATGTGAGCATCATTGAAATCATCATGCCTAGCTAAAAGGTTTTAAAGAAAAGCGCTTGTTGGGAGACAACCCAACACTTTTACTTTCTGTTTTTGTGTGTTCACATGATTAATATACTGTATTAATCATGTTTTGTGCCTTTTATTTCAATAATGTGCCAAGTAAAGCCTTTGGGATAGTATGAATACTTGTTGATTTGATTCTGTGCAAAAACAGAAACTTTTGCCTCCAGTAAAACATTTTTCTGATTTTACTGGAGCGTCAAAAAATTATGAAATTTTTACACAGTATTTATATGCAAATTCTATAATTTTTCCTAATTTTTCATAATTTTTGGATACAGGTAAGTATGGTTATACTACAGATCTTCACAGACTGTTCTGTTTTTGCCAGATTCTGTTTCGCATGCACAGTTTGCTTGTTTTAGTGTTTCCATAGCTTATATTCAGTGATATAAATTATGTGAATGGTATAATACAGTAGGTATTATGTTAGAACAATTATGAATCTTGTCTTGACAGTACCTAAGTGAATGATCTTCATTTATTGTACTAACCCATCTCACGAAGTTCCGTTAAGTTTTGTGTGATTGAAGTTTTCAAGTTTTGGGTGAGACACCGATATGAGGAGAGTAACGAGTGACAAGAACCTAAGATTGGGAATTCCAAAGGCACTACCAAGGTAATATCCAAGGAAGACTCAAGCGCCTAAGCTTGGGGATGCCCCGAAAGGCATACCCTCTTTCGTCTTCAACACTATCGGTATATCTTACTTAGAGCTATATTTTTATTCGTCGCATAATATGTGTTTTGCTTGGAGCATAATTTTATTTTGTTTTTATCTGTTATATTTTATTTATAATCTTTTTTTCAATAAAAAATTCTAAGAATTGCCTTTTAGGATGCTTGAATTGCATGTTTGATGTGTGCTGTGTAAAAACAGAAACTTTTGTTGTAGTGTTTGAATTTTCATATTTTACTGGAACGTGGAAAGTCTATGAAACTTTT
This sequence comes from Elymus sibiricus, assembly GCA_039707655.1. Classification (NCBI taxonomy): domain Eukaryota; kingdom Viridiplantae; phylum Streptophyta; class Magnoliopsida; order Poales; family Poaceae; genus Elymus; species Elymus sibiricus. Next base: position 129,996,919 of record CM077669.1, read on the forward strand.
ACAAAATATTTTAATATAAATTCTTTATCATGTACTAAATTTTCATAATTTTTAGAGATACAAAAGTGCACTTTGTAAATTAATTGCTACAGACTGTCCTGTTTAGACAGATTGCTGTCATAGTTTTGTTATCTACTTCTCCTATAGTTTTCATGACTTATATTGGTAGATATAAATTATGGAAATGATAGTATATAGTAGATAATGTTTGAAAATTATTGTGCAACTTGTCTTGGAAATACATAAAGTGTTGATTTATACTTATGTGCGGTAACCTATCTCACGAGTTCTTTTCAAGTTTTTTGTGGGTGAAGTTTTTGAGACTTAGGTGAAACCGGGATATGAGAGGATTGAAAGAGATACAAAAGATCAAGATTGGGGATGCCAAAGGCACCCCAAGTAAATATTTGAAGAAGTCTCAAGCATCTAAGCTTGGGGATGCTACGCATCCCACCTCTCTTCGTCAACTATCGGTTAGGCTATGTTGAGCCTAAATTTTTTATTCGTTCACATGATATGTGCTATTCTTGGAGTGCTATTTTTGTTTAGTTTTCTGTTTGAATAAAATACTAAGATCTGAAAATCTTTATTGAGAGAGATAGAGTCCTCACATAGCTACTTTATTGTTTGACTACTCATTGATCTTCACTTATATCTTTTGAGAGTAGTTCGAAATTTACTCTTGTGCTTCACTTATATCCTGAGAGTAAACGTTGAATGAAGTGAATTTCATAAATGTGAAATTATATATGCTTCATATTCTTGTCCCATGGGGAGTAGTGACTTCTGAAAGGACGTGGATGTCGCCTAGAGGGGGGGTGAATAGGCACTTTAAAATAATTACGGTTTAGGCTTGAACAAATGCGGAATAAAACTAACGTTTAATATGTCAAGCACAAAACCTAAAACAACTAGGCTCACCTATGTGCACCAACAACTTATGCTAAGCAAGATAAACAACTAAGTGATAGCAAGATATATAGCATCAAACAATATGGCTATCACAAAGTAAAGTGCATAAGTAAAGGGCTCGGGTAAGAGATAACCGAGGCACGTGGAGACGATGATGTATCCCGAAGTTCACACCCTTGCGGATGCTAATCTCCGTTCAGAGCGGTGTGGAGGCACAATGCTCCCCAAGAAGCCACTACGGCCACTGTAATCTCCTCACGCCCTTGCACAATGCAAGATGTCGTGATTCCACTAAGGGACCCTTGAGGGCGGTCACCGAACCCGTACAAATGGCAACCCTTGGGGGCGGTCACCGATACCCGTACACTTTGGCAACCCTTGGGGGCGGTTCACCAGTACCCGTACAAATTGCTCGGGGCAATCTCCACAACCTAATTAGAGACCCCGACGCTTGCCCGGAGCTTTACACCACAATGATTGAGCTCCGAGACACCACCAACCGTCTAGAGCGCCATGGCACCCAAGAGGAACAAGCTCTAGGGTGCTCAAACACCCAAGAGTAATAAGCCTCTCAACTTCTCACTTCCACGTATCACCGTGGAGAACTCAAACCTATGCACCAAATGCAATGGCAAGGGCACACGGAGTGCCCAAGTCCTTCTCTCCCAAATCCCACCACAACAACTAATGCTATGGAGGAAATGAGAGGAAGAACGAAGAAGAACACGAAGAACTCCAAGATCAAGATCCAAGGGGTTCCCCTCACAAAGAGGAGAAAGTGATTGGTGGAAATGTGGATCTAGATCTCCTCTCTCTTTTCCCTCAAGAACTAGCAAGAATCATTGGAGGGATTGAGAGTTAGCAATCTCGAAGAAGGTCAACAATGGGGCAAGAACACGAGCTCAAGAGTTGAGGAGCAATGGGGAAGACGACCCCCTTTTATAGGTGGGGGAAAATCCAACCGTTACCCCCACAGCCCGCACACAAGCGGTAGTACCTCTCAAGGGAGCGGTACTTCCGCTTATACCCGTCCTGGAACAACAAAGCGGTAGTACCACTCTGGAGGGAGCGGTACTTCCGCTTGGGGCGGTAGTACCGCTCTGGAGGGAGCGGTACTTCCGCTTAGAAATCCCATAAGACCGGAAGAAAAAAGGATGCGAAAGAGGCCGCGGATCCTCAGGGCGGCAGTACCGCTCGGTACTTCCGCTTAAAAAAATAAGCGGTAGTTCGAGCGGCTCTTCAGGGCAGTAGTACCGCTGGAGCGGTACTACCGCTCTGGGGAGAGCGGTACTTCCGCTGAAAATGGCCAGAGACCCCTGTAGGCACCAGAAGGCAAATATAAGAGGTAGTGACAGCGGTAGTACATAGCGGAAGTACCGCCCAAGCGGTACTACCGTGCTACCGAGCAGTACTACCGCTTGTTCAGAGAAAAACAGCTCTGGCACTGAAACTGCCATAACTTTCGCATACGAGCTCCGAATTGAGCAAACTCAAGCTTGTTGGATAGCACACGACAAGTACTATCCAAACAACGACTGGTTATCCTAAGAAGAGGCAGTATAAAAATGCCAATGGTATAGAGATGTGAAACCTCTATCAATGAAGAACCGGCAAGAACTCCAACATCGAAAAACATCATAGAAGATGCATATGGACTCCGTTTTCGATGAACTTGAGCTTGTCATGAAGCTGACCATAAGCTCAAGAAACCTCAAAGAGAAAAACCAACCAAGAACCAAGAAAGATGATGATGCCAAGAATGCAATGGTTTGAGCTCTCAACGAACGATACGATCAAGCTACTCACTTGAGAGCCCCCTTGATAGTATGGCTATCTATCCTATAACCCAGTCTCCCAACTACCACTATGAGACTGGTAAAATAGAAAACCCTATCAAGGTCAAACCTTTGCCTTGCGCATAGTCCACTTGAGCTAGATGATGACGATCTTGTCCTTCTCAAGATGGACCACCTTTCTTGCTCCCCCATACTCCACTATGGGTGAGCCACTCTTCGGCACATCTTCACAAGTCCATTGTCACCACAATGAACGGCAAGCCTCAAGCATGATCTCTCCGTGATGCTTCACTTGAGCTTGCACACCGCAACCTTGATGACGATCACCACTTGATGTCATTTTCCATGGGATGTATGGGATCTTCCTCTTGATGCAAGCCCATGGAAATATACCTAACCCCACAAAGAACACTCACAGGGAACATGGGTTAGTACACAAAGCATAATGGACAATGCTTACCATACCATGGGATCACTTGATCCCTCTCGGTACATCTTGTACGCTTTGTGTGTTGATCAACTTGATTCACTCTTTGACTTAGTCTTGATCAACCTTGTATCTTATCTTCTCTATGACCAATCTTTGGATAAAACCTTGAATACCACCTTGGTCACCATATAAACTCCTTGAAACCAACAGATGGACTTCAAGAAGTGCCTATGGACAAATCCTTCGAATATAACTTAAGGCAACCATTAGTCCATAGGGATTGTCATCAATTACCCAAAACCACACATGGAGAAATGTGCTCTTACAACTTCACATACTACGAGTATAAGCGGTAAAAATTATTGGAAGTTAGCAAACATAGCATTGGTCATTTAAACAATTCATGAAAGAATATTCAAGGAAGAGAGGTTTCACAATAAATACACTATCTTGGACATCTTCTATGATTGTGAACCCCCATTAATTATTTTAAAACTTGATCAAGTAGTTGAGGTTGGACAAGGAAGACAACGTAATGGTTATGTTTGTTTATATTCAAGTAGCAGTTATATTGTCATGGATCCTCTAACATGTGATGCTTGTTTAGAACCTTTTGCTAGCAAAAACTTCGTACTAAGTAGAAATACTACTTGTGCATCCAAATCCTTGAGCCAAGTTTCTTCCATTAGAGTCCACCATACCTACCTATATATGGTATTTCACTGCCATTCCAAGTAAATTTGCATGTGCCACCTCTAAACATTAAAATAAACATCCGTTTTGTGTGCTCGTACCGCTCATGGAGCGACGGGGCGGTCATTATCTTCCATGCTAAGCGGGTTATTCACAAGATAAGTGTTTATCCACTTGTCATTGCACGAGAGGGGCCGATAAAAAGGATGCCCAGTCCTGCATAATACAAAAAATAAATAAACAAGAACTCCCCCTAGAAAGTTGATTGTTTGGATGGTTCCCATGGATTCGGCTAGCCATGGAATGTGTTTGAATGGTGGAGGGGGAGTAAAAATTTAAATTCTGTTTGGGAACCACCAATAATGTGATTAGCATGGAAGATATTGAAAACGCTATGGTGACGTTGACAGGAAAAGTATACCACTCAAAATTACATATTCATCTCTGCTTTAAAACAATGAGCTCTGGCACCTCTGCAAATCCCTGCCTCCCTCTGCGAAGGGCCTATCTTTTACTTCTATGCAAGAGTCAATAATGTTCATCCCTATTCCAATCTATTAATTCCTTAGTTGGCAAGCATCATGTGGTGGGAAAGATCAAGACACATATATACAGTTGAATATGGGTGATCATGATTCATTATTTGTTGACATTATCCCCGAGATAAATAAGTTTGGAGGCGAAACTTTAAGCCCCTATCTTCCTATGTGTTTGACTGAAACTGTTTGTTCTAAAAATATGCTTTGAGTGTCAGCAATCATGGAAAACTGATAGTTGAGTATGTGGAATTTGCTAAACCAAAGCACTCGCATAGACCCTTCCTGAAAATAAGATGAATTGTAATTGTTTGATGACTGAAAACATAGTTTGCGAGTTTTCAAGAAAGTTTATGGTCTATACATTAACATGTGAACAACTTGCTACTTGATTATGAGAAGTTCCATGAGAAATACTTGCTGGTTTTGATGCTAGAAAAGTGGCTGAAATTATCCTTGATCAATATTATACATTATGCTAGCATTCACACTTCATAAATTACTTTTTTTATCATTTACCTACTCGAGGACGAGTAGGAATTAAGCTTGGGGATGCTGATACGTGATACGTCTCCAACGTATCTATAATTTTTGCTTGTTCCATGCTGTTATATTATCATTCTTGGATGTTTTACAATTATTTTATAGCAACTTTATATCATTTTTTGGGACTAACCTATTGACATAGTGCCAAAGTGCCAGTTGTTGTTTTTGCTTGTTTTTTACTTCGCGGAATATCAGTACCAAATGGAGTCCAATCGCGACGAAACTTTTTGGAGATTTTTTTTGGACCAGAAGACACCAAGTGGGCCAAAGAAGTGCCAGGAAGGTGGGCTGTGGAGAGCACAACCCACCAGGGCGCGCCAGGGGGCCCCCGGCGTGCCCTGATGGGTTGTGCCCTCCACGGGGCCCCTCTCCACCACCTCGGATGCCGATAAATACCCAAATATTCAGAAAACCCTAGGGGGGTCGACAAAAAACACATCTAGCCGCCGCAAGTTCCAGAGCCTCGAGATCCTATCTAACACCATCATGGAGGGGTTCATCATCCTCATTGGTACCTCTCCGATGATGCGTGAGTAGTCCACCATAGATCTACGGGTCCGTAGGCAGTAGCTAGATGGCTTCCTCTCTCTCTCTTTTGATTCTCAATACAATGGTCTCTTGGAGATCTATTTGATGTAAACTTTTGTGGTGTGTTTGTTGGGATTCGATGAATTTTGAGTCATGATCAGTTTCTATCCATGAATATTATTTGAGTCTTCTTTGATCTCTTATATGCATGATTACTTATAGCCTCATATTTCTTCTTCGAATCTTTGGTTTAGGTAGGCCGACTAGATCGATTTTTCTTGCCATGGGAAGAGGTGCTTTGTGATGGGTTCGATCTTGCGGTGTCCTTTCCTAGTGACAGAAGGGGCGGCAAGGCACGCATGTATCGTTGCCATTAAGGATAACAAGATGGGGTATATTCCTACATTAATAGATCTTTTCTACATCATGTCATCGTTCTTATTGCATTACTCCATTTTTTCATGAACTTAATACACTAGATGCATGCTGGATAGCGGTCGATGTGTGGAGTAATAGTGGTAGATGCAGGCAGGAGTCGGTCTACTTATCTTGGACGTGATGCCTATATAATGATCATCACCTTGGATATCGTCATGATTATTTGACCTTCTATCAATTGCCCAACAGTAATTTATTCACCCACCGTGTGCTATACTCATGAGAGAAACAACTAGTGAAACCTACGGCCCCCGGGTCTACTTTTCCAACATATTGCTTTCCGATCTATCTTTTGCCTCTTTTGTTTTCAGATCTACTATACCAAAAACACAAAAATACCTTGCTGCACTTTTTATTTGCTCTTTTATTTTGTGTTCTTGAGAGATCTATCTCTCCAATCTATCACTAACTAATCTATCTTTTTACCATAGAGAGATTGACAACCTCTCTTTCGCGTTGGGTTGCAAGTATTTGTTATTTGTGTGCAGGTGCTGCTTATTAGGTGGTGGTGATCCTCCTACTGGTTCGATACATTGGTTTCATAACTGAGGGAAATACTTATCGTCGCTGTGCTGCATCATCCCTTCCTCTTTGGGGAAATACCGACGCGGTCTCAAGCCACGTCAAAGGAATTTCTAGTGCCATTGCCGGGGAGGAAGCGGTCTCTTCTATGTGCCAATCTCTGGCGCCGAGGAGACACCATCATCATCTACCAGGTTCCTAATCACAAATCTCATTTCCTTGCAATTACATTATTTTCCATTTGCCTCTCGTTTTCCTCTCTCCCACTTCACTAATTTGCCGTTTTATTCACCCTCTTTTTCGTTTGCCTTTTTCTCGTCAGATCTCTTGTTTGCTTGTCACCATGAGTGATTTTGGTATGGCAGAAACAAATGATGGCAGGACTCCTAAAATTGGACGTTCTGGTAATCTGGATGCTAAAACTTTTGTTTTGGGGCAAGGGAACGTTATAGGAAAAGAAACTATCCAAGAGTTTTTCAATTGCGTTGGGAATTTGACCTTCGATGATACTCCTATACTGAAAAGAACTAGAACTTATGCGGAAGCTATCTCGTCGCTAGTTCTTAAACTTGGAAATAGGTTTATTCATACCCATCCTACCTTGCAAAGATTATTTTATGAGCTACCCGTCATAAAGAATCCCAAAGCTAAGAAGTTAGCTACCCTTGTTCTCATGAATGAATTTGATCACATAGTACGGGAAGCTAGGGAGATCTTTGATTTCTATGGTATGAGCCGTGAAAAACCGGTAATAGGAGAGATCCTTTACAATAGCGTTTACATGATGAGATATTTGCTTGGAAATAATCAATTTTTTGATGAGAATCTCAAAAAGGAAGTCCTTGTTTTAGATATGATCCAACAAGTTTTCAATGATGTAAATCAACAATATTCTTGGATTGCAGTCGGGAATCAAAGGGGGTACGTAGATGAACAACTTGATAGTGCTAAGGTTGCTATGGATGATGTGTTTCAAGTTTTATTTGCAAAACCTCTTGACAAAAACACCTCAACGAAAACCAAAGATGACAATACTTGAAACTATGCGTTATGCCTAGCTAGGGGCGTAAAACGATAGCGCTTGTTGGGAGGCAACCCAATGAATAAATTTATTTTTGCCTTTTTCTTTCTGTTTTTGAGTGTTGGCACAATTATGCCTCTGTTATGATTGTGTTTTTATGATTTATTTAGTGTTGGTGCCAAGTAGAGCCTTTAGGATGATTCATAAGATGAGTTGAAGCGATGCTGAATCTGAAACAGAAACTTTGCGTCCAGTGTTCGAATTGTCATTTTTTACTGGAACATGATATTGAGCTGCAATTTTAACACAGTGTTTATATACAAATTCTTTACGTTTTCCTAATTTTTCAGAATTTTTAGAGTTACATAAGTATGGTTAGAGTACAGATTACTACAGACTGTTCTGTTTAAGACAGATTCTGTTTTCGTTGCATTGTGTGCTTGTTTTGATGAATCTATGGGTTATATTGAAGGGTATGAGCCATGGTAAAGTTAAAATACAGTAGGTATATGCAATAATAAAATATTAATGAGTTTGCAACAGCACCTAAAGTAGTGATTTGCTTTATTATACTAACGGATCTCACGAAGATATTGTTGAGTTTTGTGTGATTGAAGTTTTCAAGTTTTGGGTGAGATCACGATGGATGAAGGAATAAGGAGTGAAAAGAGCCTAAGCTTGGGGATGATACAGCACCCCCAAGATATATCCAAAGAGAAACAAGCAACTAAGCTTGGGGATGCCCCCGAGTGGCATCCCCTCTTTCTTCTAATGACCATCGGTATTTTACTTGGAACTATATTTTTATTCGTCACATATCATGAGTTTTGCTTGGAGCGTCTTGTATTATTTGAGTCTTTGCTTGCTTTGCTTGTTAGTTTGTCACTTGCATCCTTGCTGGACACACCTATTTGCGAGAGCCAAAATTATGCTATCATTTGTTAGAATTTCTCTATATGCTTCACTTAAACTTTTTGAGCTATAGAATTGCTCTAGTGCTTCACTTATATCTTTTTGAGCATGGTGTGCTTGGAAATTTTTGTAGAAATACTCTCATGCTTCACTTAGATTAATTTGAGAGTTAGTAAATTTTGAAGAAATCCTCTCATGCTTCACTTATACCTTTTTGAGAGATGAAAACTCTATGCTCATGTGCTTCACTTAAATTTGTTTGTGCTTGTCAAAAGCAATGGCAATATATGAAACTAGTCCCAAATTGATAGATATCCAAGGAGGATATAATAAAAACTTTCATGAAGATCATTGGACAAATTAAACTTGATTCCTTGTAATAGTTTTGAGACATGATGATAGTAATATGTGAGTCATGTTAGTGAGTAATTATGCTTTAGTAAGAATATTGGTGTTAAGGTTTGTGATTCCCTCTGCAAGTAGGAAAGTCAATAGTTATGCAATCAAGTTACATCCTACTTATGGTGCATTATTCGGTGTTAGTTATGCTCAATGCTCGCTTATGTGAATTTTCGTTTCTTGGTTGGTTGCTTCTCAATCTTTTTGCTAGCCTCCATTTGTACTAAGTAGAAATACTACTTTTGCATCCAAAATCCTTAAACCAAGTTTTGCTTTATGAGTCCACCATACCTAACTATATGCGGTATTTCCATGCCGTTCCAAGCAAATTTGTATGTGCCATCTCTAATTTTCAAAATAAATTTCTCTTTTGTGTGCTTGTACCGCTCATGAAACGGTAGGGAGTGTCCAATATTTTTTCATGCTAGATGTGTTATTCTCAAGATGAGTGTTTATTCACTTGTCATTGCACGAGAGTACGGCGGTAATAGGGATGCCCATTCCCGAAATGAAAAAGGAAAAAATATTTACTTTATGTTGTCAAATAATAAATTCCTTGGAAAGTGTTGGTATGGAAGGCAACCGTGGATACGGCCAGCCATGGAAAGTGAAAGAATGGTGGAAAAAGGAATAAACTTTATTTTCTATTTGGGAACCGCCTATGATATATCTAGCATGGAAAGTATTGTGAACTACTTTGTTATTTTCGTTGACAGGAAAGGCATGCCACCCAAAATATTTTTCTCTCTCAATTTAAAACTTTGAGCTCTGGCACCTCTACAAATCCCTACTTCCCTCTGTGAAGGGCCTATCTATTTACTTTATGCAATTTTTATTTTTACTTTGAGTCTCCATCTTCTCTTATAAAGCACCAACTAGGGGGCACTATGATCGTACTTGAGCATTGGGTATAACTAATATTTGAGTGTGTTTCATGAATGGATCAATGATTGAGCATGATGGGCTAGGGATAACTTTCTTTAGTGTTGATATTTTGAAAGACATGGTTGCTTGTTGGCATGCTTGAGTATTGAAGTCATTATGTTAAAACTAGACTATTGCTTTGAATCATCTAAAAGTCCAAATGTCCATGCTACAAAAGAAAAGAATATGAGATGAACATGTTAGGCAGCATTCCATATCAAAAATTCTATTTTTATCATTTACCTACTCGAGGACGAGTAGGAATTAAGCTTGGGGATGCTGATACGTCTCCAACGAATCTATAATTTTTGCTTGTTCCATGCTGTTATATTATCATTCCTGGATGTTTTACAATCATTTTATAGCAACTTTATATCATTTTTTGGGACTAACCTATTGACCTAGTGCCAAAGTGCCAGTTGCTGTTTTTGCTTGTTTTTTACTTCGCTGAATATCAGTACCAAACGGAGTGCAATCACGACGAAACTTTTTGGAGATTTTTTTTGGACCAGAAGACACCCAGTGGGCCAAAGAAGTGCCAGGAAGGTGGGCTATGGAGAGCACAACCCACCAGGGCACGCCAGGGGGCCCCCGGTGCGCCCTGATGGATTGTGCCCTCCACGGGGCCTCTCTCCACCGCCTCTAATGCCTATAAATACCCAAATATTCAGAAAACCCTAGGGGAGTCGACGAAAAACACATCCAACCGCCGCAAGTTCCAGAGCCTCGAGATCCAATCTAACACCATTACGGAGGGGTTCTTCATCCTCATTAGTGCCTCTTCGATGATGCGTGAGTAGTCCACCATAGACCTATGGGTCCGTAGGCAGTAGCTAGATGGCTTCCTCTCTCTCTCTCTCTCTCTCTCTCTCTCTCTCTTGATTCTCAATACAATGGTCTCTTGGAGATCTATTTGATGTAAACTTTTGCGGTGTGTTTGTTGGGATCCGATGAATTTTGAGTTCATGGTTAGTTTCTATCCATGAATATTATTTGAGTCTTCTTTGATCTCTTATATGCATGATTACTTATAGCCTCATATTTCTTCATCGAATCTTTGGTTTAGTTAGGCCGACTAGATCGATTTTTCTTGCCATGGGAAGAGGTGCTTTGTGATGGGTTCGATCTTGCGGTGTCCTTTCCCAGTGACAGAAGGGGCAGCAAGGCACGCATGTATATTTGCCATTAAGGATAACAAGATGGGGTCTATTCCTACATGAATAGATCTTGTCTACATCATGTCATCGTTCTTATTGCATTACTCTGTTTTTTCATGAACTTAATACACTAGATGCATGCTGGATAGCGGTCGATGTGTGGAGTAATAGTGGTAGATGCAGGCAGGAGTCGGTCTACTTATCTTGGACGTGATGCCTTTATAATGATCATTGCCTTGGATATCGTCATGATTATTTGATCTTCTATCAATTGCCCAACAGTAATTTGTTCACCCACCGTGAGCTATACTCATGAGAGAAGCCACTAGTGAAACCTACGGCCCCCGGGTCTACTTTTCCAACATATTGCTTTCCGATCTATCTTTTGCCTCTTTTTTTAGATCTACTATACCAAAAACCCAAAAATACCTTGCTGCACTTTTTATTTGCTCTTTTTATTTTGTGTTCTTGAGAGATCTATCTCTCCAATCTATCACTACCTAATCTATCTTTTTACCGTAGAGAGATTGACAACATCTCTTTCGCGTCGGGTTGCAAGTATTTGTTATTTGTGTGCAGGTGCTGCTTATTAGGTGGTGGTGATCCTCCTACTAGTTCGATACCTTGGTTTCATAACTGAGGGAAATACTTATCGTCGATGTGCTGCATCATCCCTTCCTCTTTGGGGAAAGACCGACGCAGTCTCAAGCCACGTCAATACGTCTCCAACGTATCGATAATTTATGAAGTATTCATGCCATATTTGCCTATGTTTATACTTTTATATGGTTTTGATGCACTTTATATGATTTATTTTGAACTAACCTAGACTGACGTGTTTTCAGCAAAATTACCGTGGTGTTGTTTTTGTGGAGAAAATGAAAGTTCTCGGAATCGCCCGAAACTTTTTGATGTTTCTTTCTGGAGGAAATAAGCAATATTGGAGCGAAGAACCACCGGAGGGGAGCCACCTGTGGGTCACAAGGGGGGTCGCGCCCTGATAGCTTGTGGAGCCCACGTGGCTCCGTTGCGCGTGATTCCAATGCTGAAAAATCCCAGAAACCCTAGAAATAGAGAGATTCTCCGCTCCGCCGCCGCAACTCTCTGTATCGACGAAAACCAAATCTGGAGACGTTCCAGTACCCCGCCGAAGAGGGGAAACCATCACCGGTGGCCATCTTCATCATCCCGGCGGAGGCCATGACGAGGAGGGAGTAGTTCACCCGCGGGGCTGAGGGTATGTACCAGTAGCTATGTGTTCAATCTCTCTCTCTCTCTCTCTCTCGTGTTCTTGAGATGGCAGGATTTTGATGTATCACAGGCTTTGTTAATATAGTCGGATCATATGATGTTATTCCCTTGCTACCTTGTTGTGATGAATTGAATCTTTACCTTTGAGATCTCGTTATGTTGGATTGAATATTGAATTTGAGAACACTTGATATAAGTCTTGCATGTGGATACCCGTGGTGACAATGGGGTGTTCTATTGATTCACTTGATGTATGTTTTGGTACTCAACTTGCGGATTCCCGAGGTGACATTGGGGTAATCTATGCATAGGGGTTGATACACATTCTTGTCCTACGTTCTCCGATAGAAATCTTGGGGCGCTCCTTGAAGTTCTTTGTGTTGGATTGAATATGATAGATCTGAAATTGTTTGATGCATGTCGCATAATTTACCCACGGATACTTGAGGTGACATTGGAGTATCTAGGTGACATTAGGGTGGATTGATATGTGTCATTGGTGTTATTTTAGTACGAACTCTAGGGCTGTCTGTGACACTTATAGGAAAAGCTCAAAAGGTTGATCGAAAAGAATAACTTTGAGGTGGTTTTACTACCTACGCCAATTTCATCTTATTGTTCTCCGCTAGATAGGAACTTTGGAGTGATTCTTTGTTGCACGTTGAGGGACGATCATATGATTCAACTATGTTAGCATTGTTGGGAGATTGCACTAGTGAAATTATGAACCCTAGGCCTTGTTTCCAAGAATTTATATACCGTTTTGCTCGCTGTTTTCTACTTGTTACCTTGCTGTTTTTATATTTTCAAATTACAAAAACCTATATCTACCCTCCATATTGCACTTGTATCACTATCTCTTCGCCGAACTAGTGCACCTATACAATTTTCCATTGTATTGGGTGTGTTGGGGACACAAGAGATTTCTTGTATTTGATTGCAGGGTTGTTTGAGAGAGACCATCTTCATCCTACACCTCCCACGGATTGATAAACCTTAGGTCATCCACTTGAGGAAAAATTGCTACTGTCCTACAAAACTCTGCGCTTGGAGGCCCAACAAAGTCTACAAGAATAAAGTTGCGTAGTAGACATCAATCGTAGAGCATTACGAAGCTATAACAATCATGCATATAAATAACCAACAAGGATTCAATATATTTTCATGAATAATCTGAACATAAACCCACAATTCATCGGATCCCAACAAACACACCGCAAAGATGATTACATAGGATAGATCACCGCGGGAATCAGGGTGATCTTTGCATTGAAGAACATAGAGAGAGAGAGAGAGAGAGAGAGAGAGAGATGGCCATCTAGGTACTAACTACGGACTCGTAGGTCTGCGGTGAACTACTCACACATCACCATGGGAGCACAAAGGTTGATGTAGAGGTCGTCCGTGATCGACCCCCCTTCGGCAGGGCACCAGAACAGGGCTCCAGATGGGCACACGGCGGAACAGAGACTTGTGGCGGCGGAAAAAGTGTTTTGGGAGGCTCTCTAGGGTTTTCACAATATATGTGAATTTATAGCGAAGAGATCAGGGCCAAAGGCCGTGGGAGGTGGCCCCAAGCCATCAGTGTCAAGTAAAGACTTTGGGATAGTGTGGATACTTGTTAGTTTGATTCTGGGAAAAAATAGAAACTTTTACGTCCAGTGCAGAATTTCTTTGATTTTACTGGAAAGTAAAAAAACCTGAAATTTTTACACAGTTTTTATATGAAAATTTTCTGAGTAAAAAGTTGAAACACAATGGGACCATCATGAAGCATATGACAAGCACATTTAAGTCTAACCCTCTTCCTATGCATAAGGATTTTGTGAGCAAACAATTTATAGGAGCAAGAATCAACTAGCATAGGAAGGAAAAACAAGCATATCTTCAAGATTTTCAACACATAGGGAGGAAACTTGATATTATTGCAATTCCTACAAGCATATGTTCCTCCCTCATAATAATTTTCAGTAGCATCATGAAGGAATTCAACAATATAACTATCAAATAAAGCATTCTTTTCATGATCCTATAGCATAGAAAATTTATTACTCTCCCCACAAGCAAACTTATCATACATAATAGTGGGAGTATCATAGGAGACTCGAATGCTATAAATTGCTTCCACATTAAAAGAATAATGTTTAGAAAAAGGGTATTCATAATTGTGACAAGTTTTATATAATAATCATCACTACTTTTATAACATAAATATCATCACAATAATCATCATAAGTAGTGACTTGGTTCTCATCACAATCTATTGAAACCTCTTCCAAAAGAGTGGAATCATTACTAAGTAAAGTCATGACCTCTCCAAATTTACTTTTATCATTATAATAAGATTAAACACCCTCCAAAATAGTGGGATAATAATCATCAAAAGTTGACACTCTTCCAAACCCACTTTCATAAAAATTGCAATCATCATAAATAGGAGGCATGCAACCATCATAACAAATTTGATCACTGAAAGTAGGGGAACTAAAAAGATCATATTCATACAAAATTACATCCCCAAGCTTGGGATAAACATTATTTTCAGCAAAAAAAACTCTCAAACGTGTCATTTTCATCAAACATAGCATCCCCATGCTTGCGGGTTTGCATATCATTAGCATAATCATCAATAGCATGAATGGCACCAATAGTATAACAATTATTATCATCATAATTTTCCAAGTTAGTGCCAAAAATATTTTCAATATTATAAGGAGTATCATTATCTTCCCAATCATCCTCATCACAACAAGTAGTAGGCATAACAAAGTAATCATCAAGTGTATCATCGTCCATACTACTTTCTGATTCATTCTCAACAATGATAGGAGCAACATTATTTGAGAGGGATACCTTTTTACCTTTACCTTTTCTTCTCTTCTACTTCTTCTCCTTTACCACATTTTGTGTGGGTTTAAGTAATTTTTTCGAGCTTCTTATTGAAGAGGTTGGTTCGATGGGAAGCTCCTCCTTGCAACCTGATTCATTACGAGAAACAATCGAAGGGTATTGGGAGACCTTTACCCTTTCATTAGTATTCCTTTTATATTCTATTGGTTTTCCCGACTTTCTATAGTTGGCAATATAAGCATTCTCATTGCAATTTACTAAACAAAACATATAGATTTCTTGTAGATTAGTTTCATTATCATTAGTGATAAGGGATATATCAAACCAATCATTTTTATGTGACAATTCTTCATACCCCAAAAATAAACAAAGTTCATTATAGAGTTCACCGGAGATCAAATTATCACAATATTTGAAAACGGTTTGATCATGAAAATGCATGCATTGGAAATTAAGATGACCAACCCTATTGAAAAGTTCACAAGTAATGGGATGAAGAGAGCATAATCTTGTGGCAAATTCATCTATCACTTTAGGCCACCAATTAGTTTGATCATGTTTATGCTTCTTACAAAATCTATCATCCCTATATGGCATGTCTTCACAAATTTTATTCACTCCACAAAAATTGACATGCTTATAGGAAATCTTTTTATCATGACTAGTGCAATCTTCATTAGCATCATGGATATTCAGAGAATTCATACTAACAATATTGCTATCATGCTCATCATTAAAGGATTTCACATTAAGCATTTTTATAAATTCTTCCTCTAACAATTGAGCACAATTTTCCGAACCATCATTTTCACGAAAGACATTAAAAAGACGAAGCAATTGAGGCAACCTAAACTCCATTTTTGTGTAGTTTTCTTTTATAAACCAAACTAGTGATAAACAAGAAACTAAAAGATTTAATTGCACATCTAAAGATATACCTTCAAACACTCACCTCCTCGGTAACGGCGCCAGAAAATAGCTTGATGTCTAGTACGCAACTTTATTCTTGTAGACTTTGTTAGGCCTCCAAACGCAGAGTTTTGTAGGATAGTAGCAATTTTCCCTCAAGTGGATGACCTAAGGTTTATCAATCCGTGGGAGGTGTAGGATGAAGATGATCTCTCTCAAACAACCCTGCAATCAAATACAAGAAATCTCTTGTGTCCCCAACACACCGAATACAATGATAAATTGTATAGGTGCACTAGTTCGGCGAAGAGATGGTGATACAAGTGCAATATGGATGGTAGATATAGGTTTTTGTAATCTTAAAATATAAAAACAGCAAGGTAGCAAGTGACAAACAATGAACAAAACGTTATATAAATGCTTGGAAATAAGGCCTAGGGTTCATACTTTCACTAGTGCAATCTCTCAACAATGCTAACATAATAGAATCTTATGATCATCCCTCAAAGTGTGACAATGAAACACTCCAAAGTGCATATCTAGCGGAGAACATAAGATGAAATTGTTGTAGGTAGTAGAACCACCACAAAGTTATTCTTTCCGATCAATCTTTTGAGCTATTCCTATAAGTGTCACAAACAGCCCTAGAGTTCGTTCTAGAATAACACCATATGATACGCATAAATCAACTCTAATGTCACCTAGATACTCCAATGTCACCACAAGTATCCGTGAGTCAATTATACGATATGCATCAAACAATTTCAGATTCATCATATTCAATCCACGCAAAAGAACTTCAAAGAGTACCCCAAGATTTCTATCGGAGAAAGTAGGACAAGAGCGTGTATCAACCCATACGCAAGTTGAGTACCCCATTGTCACCACGGGTATCCGCAAGTTGAGTACCAAAACATATATCAAGTGAATCAATAGAACACCCCATTGTCACCACGGGTATCCACATGCAAGACATACATCAAGTGATCTCAAATCCAATATCCAGTCCGACATAAAAAAATCTCAAAGGGAAAGATTCAATTCATCACAACTAGATAGCAAGGGAAGAACACCATATGATCCAACTATATTAACAAAGCCCGCGATACATCAAGATCGTGCTATCTCAGGAACACGAGAGAGAGAGAGAGATTAAACACATAGCTACTGGTACATACCCTCAGCCCCGAGGGTGAACTACTCCCTCCTCGTCATGGACACCGCCGTGATGATGAAGATGGCCTTCGGTGATGATTGCCCCTCCGGTAGGGTGCCGGAAAGGCTCCAAATGGGTTTTTCTTCGATATAGAGAGTTGCAGCGGTGTAGCGAAAGTTCTAGGTTAATTTCTGATGGTTTCCCTATTTATAGGATTTTTTGGTGTTGGAATCACGCAAAACGGAGTTACGAGGGGCCCACAAGCTATCAGGGCCCTTTCACCCCCCTGGGCGCGCCCTGATAGCTTGTGAGCGCCTGGTGGCCCCCCTCTGGTGGTTCTTCACTCCAATATTGCTCATATGTTCTAGAAAAATTCATCAAAAAGTTTCGGGCGATTCCGAGAACTTTCATTTTCTGCACAAAAAACAACACCACGGTAATTCTGCTGAAAATAGCGTCAGTCCGGGTTAGTTCTATTAAATCATATAATGTGATATAAAACTATTGTAAACATAGGTAAATATGGCATGAATACTTCATAAATTATCGATACGTTGGAGACGTATCAACAATGTCGTCCACGAGCTTGGCCACTGGAACACTCCGGAGTTAGCAACGCGCGCCTACGATGCAGTGCTGGTTGAGTTCCATCGAGAAGATGCGATTCTGAACTTCCCTGATTGTCGTTAGTACGCGAAGTTCCTCACGCCGAAGGACAGAAGGATATGCAGCAGGGGTGAGGAGAAGAAGAACCTCCAGGCCGAGATGCAGTTATTGAACCCATTAGTGAGGGAGCTTGCGAGAGATGAGAAACTCATGGAGACCAACAATATTATGCTCCTTTAGTATGCATCGAGAAAGAGCGCAGAGGAGGATCTCATAGATTGGGATAAGCTCAAGGAGCAGGAGGACGAGGAGCAGGACGTTCAGCCGCAGGAGCGTCGTCGTAGGTCCACCAGGGACGACCATGAGGCCGGCCCCTCTGGCCAATAGCTTGCTAGATGGGTAGCAGTAGCTATTTCATATGAACTGTTTAACTTTAAACATGTTATTTTATGTTTGAACCATGCATGGTTTGTAGAATTGCTTAATTACTAGTATATGTGTTCTATGTTGCTGTGTTAGTTATTTAGTTTAATGATCTATGCTTATTTTGGTCTAGTTCAACGATCTATGCTTATTTTGGTCAACAATGATGAAAGCAGCAAATGGATGCCCCGTGTTAGACCAGTGGTGCTATGAGATGTCAGAAGGATATGAAGTTCTTCATAGATCTTCCGAAAGACTTCATCACTAAGACGGTATATATGATTTAGACCAACATGTTGTGATTGAGTTTCATATGGTATGGTTGTGGCCGAATTGTCTAACTAGTTCTTTTTTTCTATTTTTCTCTGGTCATCCCTTGTGGATCAAGGCGTGACTTCTTAGAGAAGTTTCGAGTTTCACTTGATGCCACCATCACATTCCAATGCACCCTCATGAATATGCTGACGGCCCAACACTTCAATTGTCTTGTCACCAAGGAGACAAACCACACCTATTTCGGTTGCCCTGGTTGGAGAGCCCTTGCAACTGCTTACAATATGGAAGCTGGGGAGAGAGCCACGTTCTTTCTTGATTACGATCGTGACGACATCATGGTCTACTACAGGCCTGTTGGCAGCGATGGTTTACTTACTCTAGACTATGACCCAGAATCCGTCTGCCGAAATGTCTAGCTAGCTAGCTAGTAGGCATGCATGTAAGATCTCATGTTATTACCATCTCTAATTTAGTTGAACTTGTATTTGTGTTACTTGCCTATTTTTGATACTTTTTTTGAACTATGTCAATAAGTACATTGTTGAACTTAAATTCTGATATTTGCATTGTACTGTTAAACGTTGATTTAATTATTGTTCTTAAAACTGTCATTTTGGTTCGGATCGTGCTGCTGTACAACTTTGTTTCAAATATGAGAATCAAATTGCCGGTGTCGCACTAACATGGCATACAACTACTGATGAATATTACTGCTAGCACGGCCCCAACGCCACCACTATTTTTTAACAATGGCGTCATATTGGTGGCATCGGGTGTCCATGTCAGCAAGGCCAATTTTGATACGCCATAGCTAGGCTGCATTACTATATATTGAAGTGTAGTTTTTTGGAGTTTGGAATTAAGAGGGGGTGGGGTTTGAGTGCCCTACAATTCGGATGATTGCTCAATATTGAGTGTTTGAAGTAAAATTGAAACAACTCCATAATAAAAGAATAAAAAACATGCATGATATTTAGCATGTTCACAGTTATTTGGACATAACTAATCTAAGAGTGCTTGCACTTTTAAGCATGAAATAGGAGTGAGCGGTCTTTCAACATAGATTTTTCATACAGATTTTTCAGTAACTAAACTGTGGTTACTCTTTTGACATTTTCTCTGGTTAGACCCACACGGTGGTCAGATGTGAATTAGTTTTAAAAAAGAGTGTTTATGTTCTTTTTAATGAAGTTTGTCGTCTTTTTCAGAACATAGCTTTCACTTTATCTAAATTATATGTGAACATATATATGGTGAAAACACGTAGTATAATTTATTGAACTACATTCGGAAAAAATACCTCACATAAAAAACCTTTAAACAACGAAACAACATGTGAAAGTTGATTGTATGCCACAATATTGGGACCAAGTTCTACAAAATCATCACTATCAGGATGAAAGTTTAAGAAAGCCATAATTTTTGCTAACTAGATAGAGTAAGCTCACTCTAGCTTGCTATTTTTGCCATGTACCTTGGCAAAAACTGGCACATGACAAAAACTGCAAGCTTACTCTATCTAGTCACATGCTGACTCGGACAAGGTTGAACCCGACCGATTTCGATTCGCCTAGCGTCCATCCCTCTCTGATTTATGTCGTCTACTCCTGCTTCATCAATTCACGCCTCCCAACTCGTGGTTGACTCTTCCTCACCACCGCCACCAAACAATCACCACTTGGCGTGTCGTCCTCATCCTAGATAGTGGCACAATATGCATTGACACTGGATTCTGGACACCCGTCTTTTTGAGGCGTTGTTTCATCCATGTCTGTGTGGTATAATCATTAATGGGCTTTATGGAATCTCCGCTAACAAGTGATTCATCTTGTGTGGACTTTAGCCAAGGAGCAACGCGTTTCCTCCCACTCATGGCCAAGGACACGTCGACGAAGCTGCTAGTCATGGACAACATCCCAAAGGAGAACACTCCGCCACAATTATGTACCGGCGGGAAACCGAGGTGACCTTTTATAAGAGTTTGCCTCCACACTCGCATGCCGCTTTTGGTTCACTCTCGCCGACTGTGGCAGAGGCGAGTGCTATGCTCGTGCTAGGGCTCATGCCAGTCATGACCCAACCCCTATGTGCACTCTGGATGCTTAATCTCGTGGCCAACACTAGCGCAACCTTCTTTGTGGACGTTGTCGATTATGCCGGCATGCTTGGTCTTTTCGCCACATGCATTGACAAGTGGGGCCCAAAGGTCATATCTCGACCATCAGATCTGAACTAGACAATCTGGACGGTTATCTCAAACTTTCCCCAGATGGTTGTGATTTTCTAAATCTTTCACCTGAATACTTGTGGTTAGTTAATAATTGCTTGTGAAGTTTTACAAAACTTTTCTCTAAAGTCTCCAATACTTAGTCAACGTAAAAAGCATCAAATCCCTTAATGCACGTCGAAAAGGTAAATCTTCCGTCATGCTAAATTCATCTTCTGTATACTCCCTCCGTTTCTCTATGTAAGGTGTATTTTTCCGACATGGTGACCAAGGCATGAGATTATAGAGATTATTGCACAATATTAACTTTGTGTAATTCATTGGTTAGCGACGGGTAAATCAATTAGGTTAGGAAAGGAAGAGATACAAACAATCGAGAGAGATATATTTTCCTTTTTTCTAGAAGGGGAGATACATGCAATCGGTAGAGAGATACTTTTGTTTTTTCTAAAAAGCTAATAAAGGAATTACGAGGAATTAGAAGAAAATAAATACAACTTATGTAAAGGAATGGAGGGAGTATCTAAAATATCCCAACAAAATAAACAAGCCCTTGGTATCTCACATAATTTAAGTATAATGCGGACTGACACTTAAATTAAATTCATTCAAGCTGCGTCGATCCATCAAAATATACTGAAATTACTACAGTTTCTTCATTGTTAGTCAAAAAGGCTGAGGAAAAGAGCAGAATAAACCGCAGAAACCTACAAGATCCAATAAACCTCATCTCTTTTCTTTCTCCCCCTCTGTTCTCCCTGCGCTATGCACTAGAGGAAAGAGTAGTTGGCCAATCCGGACAATACATTATCTCCTCTCCTCCCCCTCATCCATCCCTCCGCCCTCTCCGCAACAGCGCAGAATTCTGCTCTGCTCCTCCCTCCCCCCTGCATCTCCCCGCCCGCCTCGCCCGACCCTGTCCCCTCCCCCTTCCCAGCCGCCGGAGATGGCGACGCTGAGATGCACCAACCACACCCTCCTCGGCTCGCCGACCTGCGTCGCGCGCCCGCGCCGGGCGGTGGTGCGCGCCGCCGTCGCCGTCCAGGCCGAGGCGCAGCCCAAGGTCTCCCTCATCCGGATTGGCACGCGCGGCAGGTGATCAAATTCGAACCCTTTCGCCGCAGAGTCTCGGTTGTTCATTAGGTTGTTATACTCGGTTGGATTTGAGGGCGGCAATGTGCAAAGGCGCCTGCAAGATCCTGTTTTTGTTTCCCTAGGAGCTCCGGTTTCGAGACGAGGCTCTGACTGACTCGATTGCGTTTAGGTGCCAGATATCGCCTAATTCTGACGCGGATTTGAGGATCTGCATTTTAGCTGGGCTTTGATGCAATCGTGGAACATCGGTAGCATCATGCCGTTGACCTTAATACTGCTAAATAATGGACCTTTTCCAATCAGCAAAATTGCACATATACTGTACTCCCTCTGTAAACTATTATAAGAGTGTTTAGATCACTAAAGTAGTGATCTAAATGCTCTTATATTAGTTTACAGAGGGAGTACATGTTAGCAGCTTGATTCGGGGTCAACGTGAGATGTTTCAGTTGAGTTCGGTGAAGTAGCTCTCGGTTTCATGTGGATGTATACAGAGATCGGTGTAGCTTTTGGCCACCTTTTGCTTGTTTTGTCTTTGTGAGTTCAGAATATGATTTGGTGGAAATTTGCGTCGCTTCAGCCTTCATTTTTAGGGGTGGGAGGAAAATTCAAAAGTAGAAAAGGGTCCCTGTCCAATTCTAGCTGTCTTTTTCAATGTTCAGTTCCATGTGTTTTTATTGCTTTCTTCTGTACCAGAGTATCTTGCTTGCACATGCAAGTCTATAATTCAAATTGCTGACTATGTAGGACAGTCCTCTTGCTCTTGCACAAGCCCATGAAACCCGTGAGAAACTGAAAGCTGCACACACAGAGTTGGCTGAGGATGGTGCTGTTGAGATTATCATCATAAAGACCACAGGAGACATGATCCTGGACAAACCCCTGGCGGATATAGGAGGCAAGGGTTTATTCACCAAGGAGATAGACGATGCGCTCTTGCAGGGAAGGATTGACATTGCGGTCCACTCGATGAAAGATGTCCCAACATATCTACCAGAAGGCACGATATTGCCCTGTAACCTTCCACGAGAAGATGTGAGAGATGCATTCATATGCCTGACTGCAAAAACTCTTGGGGAGCTTCCTGCTGGTAGTGTTGTCGGAAGTGCTTCCTTGCGGAGGCAATCTCAGATTCTTTATAAATACCCATCACTAAAAGTAAGTCTGTATGTTCGATGATTGCATTAATGCAATACATGTCTTTCCTTAAGTTTTATTCTTTGTTGTTTTTCATGCTAAAAATAATCACCGCTAACCCATCACTGTTAAACTCATGTTTTTTCTTTTCTTTTCCATGTTTAAAACTACCTGAGAACTTGTATAAGCACATATATCATAGATTGCTATTTTGAAGGGATGTTGTATAAAACTGCCTGAGAACTTGTATAAGCACATATATCAAGATTGCTATTCTGAAGGGATGTTGTTTCATGCCCTATATGTGCCAAGCAGTATTCTTGCAATTTTGTTTCCTCTTAATTACGACCTCTGTTCCTAAATGTCAGACTTTTTGGCAGTTCACCAAAATGTCTTAAATTTAGGAAACAGAGGGTGTAGAACCCATCCGATCCCAGTCTAACTCGGTCTTCTACTTTATTAATATGTACTGTTTAATTAATTTTACAAGCCATTGATATTAGAGACTCTTCTTGGTTAATTTAGGGCTTAACAATGGTGAATACTTTTCAGGTTGTTAACTTCAGAGGAAATGTTCAGACACGGTTAAGGAAACTTAAAGAAGGAGATGTACATGCTACATTGTTGGCACTGGCTGGACTAAAACGGTTGGACATGGCAGAAACTGCAACATCTGTATTATCAGTAGACGAAATGCTTCCAGCAGTTGCTCAAGGCGCTATTGGAATAGCATGCAGGAGCAATGATGATAAAATGGTAGGTGATCTAATGTTTCAATCTGCTAGTAGAGTAAAAATTATAGATGATGCATGCATAATGCCATATCCAAATGTGGTACGAGCTGTGTTATGCCACTGTTTTTAGTTCTTCAATTTCGCATGTGCCCCTGATAAAGTGATGAATTCAAGGGTCTATTTTGTGGTCTTTATTGGCAATTGTACCACATCATGTTCTTAACACCCAGATGCAGTTGCGTCCATCTATGCATTGTCGACCAACTCTTCATATTTCACATCTTTATTTGCCATTTTGCCTAGCTTGCCTCCATTCCTTTTATTTGTTGATTTTTCCCTGACCAAATATTTTAGTTTTAAGAGACACTTTAATTCGAAACTACTCAAAGAGCATAGAGTTAGAACATTATGTTTTCCTATTGCATACTATTGTTTTTCTCTGTTGTGCATAGGTGCCCTAGAGCCATGCAATACACACCAGCCGATTGCCTGAGTTCTTCTTTTGCTTACAGCTTGTAGCTAAAGATGCTGATCCCTCCCTCTCTTTCCATTTTTGTTTTCGTAGATGGAGTATCTATCCTCTTTGAATCATGAAGATACCAGATTAGCTGTTGCATGTGAAAGAGAATTCTTATCTGTTCTTGATGGTAACTGCCGAACTCCAATTGCGGCATATGCTTATCGTGACAAGGATGGGAACTGTTCATTCCGGGGGCTATTGGCTTCACCAGATGGCTCTATAGGTATAATTTTCTTTTCAATTAAGAACATATGGTACAAAGTAGCCATATTTTATTAGGCAATATTTTCTGTGCTCATGCGTGATTTTGCTTACAGTGTATGAGACATCAAGAAGTGGAACATATTCTTTTGATGACATGGTCGCGATAGGCCAAGATGCCGGCCACGAACTGAAATCAAAGGCTGGACCTGGTTTCTTTGATGGCTTGCAATAGAATATCCACCACGCTCTGGTAGTGTTGATTTTGTTTTTACCATCTTCTTGTAGTTATGATAGAAGTTTGTACCA
Organism: Elymus sibiricus; assembly: GCA_039707655.1. Taxonomy (NCBI): domain Eukaryota; kingdom Viridiplantae; phylum Streptophyta; class Magnoliopsida; order Poales; family Poaceae; genus Elymus; species Elymus sibiricus. Next base: position 130,021,427 of record CM077669.1, read on the forward strand.
CATATTGAGCTGTACCATTCAAATTTGTATCTCTGCTTTTTAGCACTGTGGGTTAGAACTTAGAACACGGTTCAGTGGTTTGTTATCCTTCGATTTTCATCGAGTTCTGGAAGAGGCTTTTGCTCGTAGTCATGTTGTAACATTTTAATCAGATGTGATTTTGCAGATATTTTGCTGTTTCAAGAAATAATCGGTCCTGAATTCGTTTTTGTGGAACGGTTCCCACTTCCCAGGAGACATCAAATGCTAGCACCCTTGTACTACCGAATAGCGATCATATCAGCCTTGAAAAAATAACAGGAATAGTCATGCCAGTCTTTTTTTGTTGGAACAAATACACATGACAATCTTTGATGTTATTAGATACGATTTCATAATCAAAGCATCCTTATTAAATTTCAACTAAAACCTTGTCGTTTTGTTTATCGATGGGTAGATCAGATTTAGATTGGTTAGGTTATGTGAAATGGTGACTTGATTTTGTTGCACATTTCTGAGGCTGGGAGCAATGATAGCACATTGACAGTAATAAATTTGAGAATTTTCCACATCACATTAAGACAATGCAATTTTTCAACATCATATTAAGACATGACACTAAAAAGTCATCACTGGTACCCCATTCACAACATTATATGCATCGATAGCCTGAATGTAAAACAGGAAAGAACACAAGAGTTCTGAAAATCAATACTAGTACATTTAATGCAGGACTTGCCTCTTCAAAAACAAGAGGGCACTTGAGGGTGACCACCTTAACACAGAGTTCCTGGCCCTCACAGGCTAGCAGCTAATGACTACGGTTACAATTCCAACATTCCAAGTTCATAGTAGTAGTAGATTGCTCGTTAGATTGGTTCTTGGGACGATGCACTTGCTGGAACTAAATAACAGATTCACTGTAATAGATCTTGATCAACTGTTCTGATTCTGCCTGGCTGACATGTTAGCCATGTCTTCAGCAGTCACTGGCTTGTGCATCTGCAAGAACATGAAGTTCTGGTTAGGACAATCTGGTAGAATTTCAGAAGTTCTTTCAGTAGATACCCACTACATGTTACCTTGCCTAACCAGCTAACCAAATGAAAGGAATATCGACCAAACAAAGAGACATCATGTCGATCAAATGTAAGCTCGCACAAGTAGGTCCAGGAACAACAGATTACAGAACCAATCAATCAAACAATAATATTCAGTTTGCAAAGCAGTGTCCATTGAACAGTCATGACGAGAATGTGGAACTTGAAATGCGGAGTTACTAACATAATCAAACCCAACCAAGCAATTAGTAGAAGTTAATTCATTCTATGGGAATAGCTCATATTGACTTCATCAATGTCTTATGCAACTGACCCTGACTAACATGGTCAATAGTCATCTACCAAATATTTGGGGGATGGAAGCTAAACAGTACAGAAGCATAACAGCTCATCTGCTAAAAAATTGATTAAACAGATTCTGGAAGAAAAATAACACTGCATTCACAATGGTTAACAAAATCAAACTCACCAAGCAATTATAAGTTAATTCATTGTATGGGAATAGATCATATTGACTTCACCAAAATTTTGTCTTATGTACCTTACCCTGACTGACATGGTCAACAGTCATGTACCAAATATTTCAGGGATGGGAGCCAAACAGTAGAGAAGCATAACAACTCATCTGCTAAAAGTAGACCAAACAGATTCTGTAAAAGAAAAAGAAAAACACTCACTGCATTCGCAACGGCTAACCAATGAAAGCACCGAGGGAGAGGATCCTCTGCTGATGGCATGGTGTCATGATTCCAGTAAGTTATGTTCTGGAATTCTGCACGGGATACAAAATTGCTAGCCTCCTCATCCATGCCCTGAGCATCCTTTTCTTCATTCTTCTTCTTCTCCAATACATAACCTACAAGTAAGATTCAGATCACCAAAAACTCGATCAACATACAAGAAGATGGTACCAAACTCACATATTTTACTGAAAGCATGGAAGGGTAGACTGCGGCCAACATCATATGGTACCATCACTATAGTCCTGAGATTGTGGGAGAATTCAAGTTTTGTGGCGATTTTGGGTTCCACTAGGATTCTGCACAATCCTCTAAAGATTTTGGAAGTCAAATCGAGTTCTTTTCGCCTAAGATTTTCCAGGCCGAGATTCTTCATAATCTGCTCAAAAGAACTGGGCCCTAGTATCCCAAGATATTACGTTCTGCCAGGAATAAGGCATCTAAGATTTTGTTTCCATGCGGATTTGATACAAGATAATAAAATAGTAAAAGACCATGTCACAATTCAATGACCATTTCTGTGGTGAGCTGAATTTCACGTTCCTTGCGAAGGTTTCCATTATAAGCACTAACCTGTTGAAATGAATTACGCATATCTAAGTAAGTACACTCTGGTACATTTTAATTTAACACAGGATCAGGCCACAATTCATCTTTAAAAATATTCAGATCTCAAGAAAAGCTTTAACATCAAGCAGTAGCGCGCACATTTCTCATATACACGGATAGAAGGACATCGTAATTCCAACAGAGAGAAGTTTGCTTTGTGCAATTTTTTTAAATCTCTGCCAGAGCTTCCAAATTTAAAGATATCGTCACCGTTTCCACCGAACAGAAACATGTTTAGATGGCACCATCAGATCGCGGGAGCTCACCTCGGTAGCCATCGGGGAGCGCGACGGTGGCGCCCTGCAGGTTCCTCCCGCGGAAGAAGGCCTCCTCCACCTTCACCCCATCCACCTCCACGCCTGCACGCACGCATCGACCCACCAATTCATCAACCAAACGGACAGAAAACAGAAAGAGAAGAGGAGAAACGAGCGGACGGACCGGTGTCCCTCGGCTTGAAGTAGTCGGAGACAGCGGCGGCGCTGTTGTGCCTAATGCCGCAGGGCAGCAGGTGCACCCGGCCGAGGTCGGTCGCCGCCGGGGATAGGTCGACGCCGGCGGCGGCGGGAGGGGTGGCTTGCTCCATGGTTGGGTTTGGGGGGTTTCAGCGCAGCCGCCACGTCCCGCGCGGCGAGTGGTGGTCTCTTCGTTGGTTTCGGCGGCACACTGATGGGCCGACTAAAGAGGTTCCAGCAGCCCACGGCTCATGCAAGCCGGCTACCCGCGATGTTTGCATCTTACAAATTTTGATATATTATCTGCATTTTTTCTTAGTTAGTGTCAATCCGTTATGAAGTTTTCAAAATGACGTTCAAAGGGCAAAAGCATAAGAGGAGCAAACAAGCTTGAAGAGAAACGAGTTTTTTTTATTTAGGGGCAAATCAAACGGGTGTGACACAACTAGGGGCTCAAATGTAATTGTCCCAACATATTAATTAATCCAATCCAATACCAAGGCCAGTTCCTGATACTAGACAATTTTTTTGGGTTGAAAGAGAAATACGAAAGAAATACTTCTACAACTCCAACTGAGGTGCGCTTTGGAAGCTTACTCATGGAAGTTTCTGAACCGACCTGATTCTTTTTTGCGATTTATCCGTTACGGAGCTCCCATGGCCTCTTTTAAGGTGGACGAGACTAAGGAGGGGGGCCCTTCCCCTTCTCATATGGAGGCGCCGGAACTTCGTTGGGGACATCTCTGCCATCTCCACACCATCACCAACAACTCTTTCTCTCTTCTCATGGTGATGTTTGAGTAGTCCTCCTCGAGGCTGAGGGTATATACAAGTAGCTATGTGATCTCTCTCTCTCTCATAAAAGTTTTCGATGATGATTATGATTATGGGCTTTGTTAATTGATTTGAATATTCTTTTTATGAGAATTGAATCATGCTCGTCTAGTTTCTTTATGTTGATTAAATCTTTTGGAGATCATTGAGGTTACATGATGCATATCTAGTATAACTTTCGGTGACCCGTAGTGGCATTGGGGTAACTTTTTGGATAATAGGCTAGAACGATACAAATCATATGGTGCTTGAGCCCCTAAAATCTAGAGTAGATTTTTTACAAAGACTATTCAACCCCCCTAGTTCATATAACTCAATTCCACAATTGTCATACGTCTTGGACGGTGCTGCCCAATTTCTTCGAGGTGTGGAGATAAGCGATTATCGGATGAAAATCTTACACGGCTTTTGTCGGGCCGGCGACGATGGCGCCCGTGGGTGTTGTCCCCCTCCTTGGAGGCGTCGCCTTGATTCTGTCGGATCGGCACGATGGCGGCGTATTCGACATCGCTCCTCTGTTGGGAGCATTGTGTTTGAAGACACAGCTTGGTTCCTCATTGCTCTCTTCCGGTGTTTCCCGTGGTCCTATTCTGATTCTCAGCGGCGATATGCTCGGCCCTCATTGGTGCGTCCAAGATGGTGTCTTCCTCATATCGTATCACATCCTGCCATTCAATTGCCACCTTCTCTTAGGCATTTAGGGTGGATGGTGTGTCGACATGCGAAGTTCAGTGGGAGCGGTTGATCTTCGGAGGTGCCCGACGTTGGTCGAGACGCGGTGTTGTTATTTGTTAGGACATGTGCTTTTGCTTTGTAGTTTTGTATGGTCGTTGGTGGCTATCTTTGGACATGCCCGGGTGTGGTGTTCGTGCTATGCTCGTTGTTCGCAACGAGTGTTAGGCTTCTTGTATTTACAATTCTGCCTTCTATAAAGCTATGCTACGTCTAGGCGTACTCTCAATTTTTTTTGTCATATGTCCAACAAGTTTTGCCTGACTCCGGTGAGGGAGGGGCGATGACGGCGATGTACCTCCGGCTCGCTCTAGTGCATGCAATCGTCGCTAGGTGGTCTACTGACCTTGAGGTAAATTTTGTTATTTATGATGTTCCTTGTACTGCCATGATATGTAATGAATAGTAGATCGGATGTTTTGGGAAAAAAAGACACATTGTGTATACTATAAAAAATACCATGTTTTTAGCTAAATCCCATGAAAAGCTCTGGTGTGTGCATCTTTCCATCAAGAAGAAGAAGAAGAAGAAGAAAAGGAAAAAGAAGAAGAAGAAGAAGAAGACAAAGAAGGAAACTTGTAGCTAGCATGTTGGGGATATAACCCCACGATGAGACCCGCCCTTGTGGGGCCGGGTCATGAAGTTGGCGGCTTAGCAGTGAGGCCTTAAACGGGCAAGAAGAATAAGACAAGGCCTGGAAGTAGTTTGCCAGATGGGCCTGGCAGAGGCCCAGAGCCGGGAGGCAATGTGTGACCCGGAGGCATAAGCTGCCGGGAGACGACTTGCCAGACAAGGCAAGGGAAGTTAGAGATGAGGTCGGTTACTAGGTGTAACCCGGCCCGGACTCTTGTAAGCCCAGGGCCTCGACCTGTGTATATAAAGGCGGGTTCCCTGGGCGGCTTAGGGTACGAAACCTTTGATCGAGTGCTAGGTCAAGCGAATCCGCTCCCTTGTAATCGATACCCAATCAATACAACTAAAAACAGGACGTAGGCTATTACCTCCTTCGAGAGGGGCCGAACCTGGGTAAACCTGTGTCTTTCGTCCCGATCAACCCCTTCGAGTTAACCGTCGTAGCGATGGCTTCACCCCTAAGTCCTCGCACTAGGACATCTGCCGTGATAAAACCATGACAGTTGGCGCCCACCGTGGGGCAGATGCTCGGTGGTTTGGAGTACTCGAAGGGCTCTCTCCCAGGGATCAAGGGATACGCCGTAGGCAGGATGACTAAGAGTCGCCGCGGCAAGCTCTACATCGACGACGCTGGCTAGGGCCCCGAGACCGACTCAATCGAGTATGGGTACCGGGTCCCCTTCGGCGGAATTCACGTTTTCATCGGCAAGATCGGCGGATCTAAGCCCGGGCCAGACATCTGCACCAACCTCGTCGAGTCGGCCCGGCGCGCGCAACCTGCCCGGATCAAACCGGGCCGGAAGCACGTCTTCGTCGGCTTCACCCAAGGCGCGGAATTTGAGGAAGGTTCTATGTCGCGAGAGGAAACCCTCATCTGCTCAGAGGATGGATCCTCGAGCGGAGAGGCGGAATCAATCTACCAGCTTCATAACGGCGGGCTTGGGGGCTATTTTCAGGGTTACAATGACCCGGAGCCCTATGAGCCGCCGAGCCAAGCCGCCGTCTTCATGGCTGGATCGGTGCCGGCTTCTGGCAGCACGGCGGCCGGGACAACGGCTGCCGGCGCAGCAGGGTCCGGGTCAACTAGGCCGCCGGCTCAAGTTTTGTTGGATCTGATGAATGAACTGACAACTCTGATGGGAACCGAGGTCACAATGGAAAATCAGGCAAACCGTAATGCGGAGATCGCGAGACTGAAGGACCAGATGACCAGGGCCCAGGAGGAGATCAACGCATTGCAGGCTCAGATGGATGCTGAGTTGGAGCGTCTCAGGGCTGAAGATTTTTGCCTTAATCTGGATCAACAAGCTTCAGAGGCAGTTTTTCGGATGAGGCATCAGACCCGCCTGCCTGACCAGTATGAGCCCAGAAATCTTTTTAACACGCCGGGGGCAGGACCGAACGCGCCTTTGACCATGACCTGAACGGCAGAAGTGCCTGGGAATAGGGCGGCGACTCAGCATCGGCAGCCAGAGCCGCCCCGCAGGAATCAGACCCCGCCGCAGCGTTTTCTGACACCACCTGGTCATTATTCTAACCCGGTGGAGAACATGGTAGCAGCGGCTGCCAGGCTCAATGCGCTCCCCCTTGCTGAAGGGACACCTTTCGCCGAAGAGGCAAGGAATGCCATTGGGTACTTGCAGACAGCAGTAGCTCAACAGGAGAAGTATACTTACAGCCGGAGTCGTGTGCACTCAACCCCCACCCCAAGCCGCAGGTATAGCCGGCGTTTGGAGTCGCCGGCGGTCTCTAGCAGCGAGCGACGTCGTAACCCGTCCCGTGATGACCCACCCGTTGTCGATGCTCAGGCAATTGTGGATAATGCTAGACTCAGCGTGAGGCGGCGGCTTACCAAGACCCGCCTGCAGTAACACCCTCAGTTTCGGTGGGAGCCGGAGTCACCTCCAGAGCTGTGGGAGTGCCATGTTTAGCACCGGCTCTGCGGAACGAGCGCCTGCCGAAGGATTTTAAGGGTCCGCGCAAAGTGCCTAATTATACAGCTGATCTGCCTCCAGAAGCCTGGATCGAGAGTTATGAGCTAGCCATGGATATGTTAGATGTCAGTGATGCAGTCTGTGCTAAGTACTTCATCATGATGTTGGAAGGACCGGCTCGTACATGGTTAAAGGGTTTGCCACCCAATACCATTAATTCCTGGGCCGAGTTGAAAGCAAGGTTCATCAAGAATTTTCAAGGGACGTGCAAGCAGCCAATGACGATCGTTGATTTGGATCATTGCGTGCAGAGGGGGGATGAGTCGGCCCATCATTGGGTCCGGCGGGTCTCAACCATCATCCACTCGTCTGATAATATCATGGCGGCTCAGGCGGTTCTGATTCTGGAGAAAAACTGTCACTTTTTGCCCCTTAAGCAGAAGCTTGGAAGGCTCAAGCGCTCTTGCCAGGACATGGGTGAGCTCATGGTGGCTCTCACTAAATATGCAGATTCTGATAGCATGAAGGATCCTGGTTCTGATGATAAGTCTGCTAAGGGTAAGAAGAATGGCAACGGCAAGGGTCAGCAGCAGAACGGGGCAGGAAATAACAATCCAGGCAATGGCGGTAAACGCAAACATCCAGACGGCGGGTCAGATCTAGTAGCCAATACCAACACTGGGAACAACCGTGGCAAGGGCAACGGTAAACCACCTTTTGGCAAAAATAAGCCTTTCAACATGAAAGCGATGCTTAATGACCCCTGCCCGAAGCATAGTCTGCCCAACAAGCCATCCACTCATGCTTGGAAGGATTGCTATATCATGCGGGAGTTCCGGAACTACAGCCTTAACCAGCATCACGGTAACGGCAATGGACCGCCCGGCGGGTCAGGATCCGGCTCTCATGGGTCAGGTTTTGGTACAGGCGGCTCAAACTCTGGTTATCAGGGTCAAGGTAACCACGGAGGTCATAATCAGCAGCCTGGCAATGGTGGTCAGCAACAAAATAATCAATCAGGGTATCAGAGCAACCCAAAGCAGCTTAATGGAGGCCAGTATCACGTCTTCACAACAAGCCTTGATAAGCGTGATCAGAAGGTGCGCAAGCGGGCGGTTAACGCAGCCATGCCGGCTCTTCCGCAGTACTTAAAGTGGTCTGAGCACACAATATCATGGAGCAGGGAGGATCACCCACCGCGAGTTGATAACCCGGGGCATTTGGCCCTTGTGGTAGCCCCTCAAGTAGGAGGCTACATGTTCACCAAGGTACTGATGGATGGTGGTAGCAGCATCAACATCCTCTACTATGACACTTTCCGTCGGATGAACCTGGTTGACAAGGATCTCAAACCATCATCTACAGTTTTGCACGGTGTGGTACCAGGCAAATCGGCTTATCCAGTTGGAAAAATTGCCCTCGAGGTAGCTTTTGGTGCTGAGTTCAACTACAGGGTGGAGACCTTATGGTTTGAGGTGGTTAAAATCAAGAGCCCATATCATGCTCTGTTTGGACGGCCGGCTTATGCCAAGTTCATGGCTCGACCCTGTTATGTTTACTTGCAGCTCAAGATGCCTGGTCTGAAAGGAACGATTACGGTACATGGTGATCGGAAGATCGCTCTTGAGTGCGAGGAAGGCGATGCAGCATATGCAGAGTCAAGTTGTGCTGAAGCGGAGCTCAAGTTTTATAAAGACAATGTTGACCCGGCGGATATGACCCCGTTGAAGAAACCCAGTACGGAATCTGACCCGCCCCTGAAATTTGTGGCAGAGGATACCAAGCTGGTGAACTTTGTTCCTGGCGACTCATCGCAGCAGTTCACTATCGCGGCCAATATGGACCCCAAATAGGAAAGCGCGCTCATCGAATTCATCCGTGAGAATCGGGACATCTTTGCATGGAAGCCTTCTGACATGCCGGGTGTACCGAGAGAATTCACTGAGCACCATCTTAATGTGGATCCTAAGTTTAAGCCGGTCAAACAATTCCTCCATCGTTTCAATGAAGAGCGGCGTAAAGCTATTGGGGAAGAGGTGGCCCGGCTCTTAGCACCAGGGTTTATCGTGGAGGTTTTTCACCCGGAGTGGTTGGCCAACCCCGTGCTCGTACTTAAGAAGAACGACACATGGCGCATGTGTGTAGATTACACAGATCTCAACAAGGCGTGTCCGGTTGATCCGTTTGCTCTCTCCCGTATCGACCAGATCATTGATGCAACGGCGGGTTTTGAGAGTTTATGTTTCCTGGACGCCTATTCGGGTTATCATCAGATCAAGATGGCAGTCAAAGACCAAGAGAAGACATCTTTCATCACGCCTTTTGGAGCTTTCTGCTACGTGTCTATGCCTTTTGGACTCAAAAGTGCGCAGGCGACTTATCAACGCTGTGTGCAGAACTGTCTTCATAGTCAAATTGGACACAATGTTCATGCTTATGTGGATGATATTGTGGTCAAGTCAAGGAAGAAGGAGACTCTTCTTGACGACTTGAAGGAAACCTTTGATAATCTGCGGATTTACAAGATGATGCTTAATCCAGCTAAATGTGTTTTTGGTGTACCTGCAGGCAAGCTCCTGGGATTTTTGGTCTCAGAGCGGGGCATTGAAGCTAACCCGGATAAAATAAAGGCCATCACCTCATTGTCTAAGCCGGCATGCATTAATGACGTCCATCGCTTGGCGGGTCGTATTGCCGCTTTAAGCCGGTTCATAAGCCGTCTGGGTGAGAAGGCTATTCCTTTGTATCAGATGATGAAGAAGACAAATGATTTTGTCTGGAGTGATGCTGCCAATGATGCGTTTGAGGCGCTCAAAAAACAGTTGGTTGAGCCGCCTGTCTTGGCTGCTCCCGTGGAAAAAGAGCCTTTGCTCCTGTACGTGGTGGCTAATAATAAAGCCGTCAGTGCTGCAGTTGTTGTGGAGCGCAAGGAGGCAGGCAAAGAGTATCCAGTCCAGCGGCCGGCTTATTATGTCAGTGAGGTTTTGACAGAGTCCAAGCAAAGATACCCGCATTGGCAAAAGCTGGTGTTTGGGTTGTTCATGGCAAATCGCAAGTTGAAGCATTATTTCCTTGGAGACCCAATCACGGTGGTCAGCTCTGCTCCTTTGGGAGATATTATTCAGAATAGAGAAGCCACCGGCAGGATTGCTAAGTGGGCGATTGAGCTTGGGCCTCTTAATTTGAGGTATGTACCTCGAACAACTGTCAAGTCTCAAGCCCTGGTGGATTTCATCAATGACTGGACGGAGTGTCAAGCACCTAAGGAGAAGCCAGACAACACATATTGGACAATTCATTTTGATGGATCCAGACAATTGGAAAGCTCAGTGGCTAGAGTTGTTTTAACTTCCCCTAGAGGTGACAAATTCTGTCATGTATTAAGGCTAATGTTTCCTTGTACTAACAATGCAGCTGAGCATGAAGCCTTGCTTCATGGGCTCCGTGTGGCCAAGGAGATGAATTTGAGCCGGGTCAGATGTCTCGGCGACTTAGACCTTGTGGCCCAGCAAGTCTCGGGCACGTGGGATTCTAAGGATCCTCGTATGGCGGCTTATCGCCAGGCGGTTGATGTTATCGCTGGTCATTTCAAGGGCTATCAGGTGGATCATATTGATCGCCGGAAGAATGAGGCGGCTGATGCGTTATCAAGACTGGGGTCTCAGCGTAAGCCAGTGCCACCTAACGTGTTTCTGGATGTACTGCGTCACCCGTCGGTTAAGTCACCTTCGGGGGAGGATCTTGCTATACCTGACCCGGAAGGACAATTGGTGGCGGCTCTTCGTTCTATTCCTGATTGGACGTTGCCTTATCTGGCGTATCTGACTCGCGGCAAGTTACCCGAGGACGAGACTTTGGCACGAAAAATCATAAGGCGGTCTAAGTCCATGGCTATTGTCAATGGCGAGTTGCACAGATGCAGCGTGACTGGTGTCTTTCAACGACGCGTTTCTCCTGAGGAGGGCCGTGAAATCTTGCAAGAGATACATGCCGGCGATTGTGGTCATTACGCCGGGTCAAAATCCTTGGTGGCCAAAGCCTTTCGGCACGGTTTTTACTGGCTAACAGCTCATACAGATGTAGAGGACCTGGTTAGCAAATGTGATGGGTGTCAGAAATTTGGACGACGTGCCCATGTGCCGGCTCAAGAACTGCGGATGATTCCAATCACCTGGCCGTTCATGGTCTGGGGGCTTGATATGGTTGGACCGTTTAAGAGGTCTAAAGATAAGAAGACCCACCTCTTGGTGGCGGTTGATAAATTTACTAAATGGGTTGAGGCAGAGCCGGTCAGTAAGTGCGACGCAACAACAACAGTTCAGTTCATCAAAAAGCTGATCTTTCGGTTTGGTTATCCTCACAGTATCATTACTGACAATGGTACAAATCTGTCCAAGGGGCCTATGAAAGAGTTCTGCGATAGTGAACACATCCGCCTTGATGTCTCCTCTGTGGCTCATCCACAGTCTAATGGTCAAGCAGAGCGAGCTAACCAGGAAATTCTGAGAGGGATAAAACCCCGGCTTATGGTTCCTTTGGAACGAACGCCGGGTTGTTGGGTGGAGGAGTTACCTTCTGTTCTTTGGAGCATCAGAACCACCCCAACAGATCAACAGGCTATACGCCTTTCTTCATGGTTTATGGCGCGGAGGCTGTTCTCCCCAGTAATATCCGTCATGACTTGCCAGGTTGGTGGCTTATGTTGAAACTGATAATTAGACGGCGCGTCAGGACGCATTGGATGCCTTGGATGAAGAATGGGATCTGGCAGCAGCATGGTCGGCGATTTACCAGCAAGATCTGCGCCGCTATCATAGCCGCAGAGTCAAGACCCGGACGTTCCAAGAAGGCGACTTAGTGCTTCGTCTGATTCAAGACCAGACAGATATGCACAAGTTATCACCCCCCTGGAAAGGACCTTTTGTCATCAGCAGAAATCTCAACAATGGTTCCTATTATCTCATTGATGTGCGGGAGAGTGACAAGTCAAGCACTTCTGGGGAGGAGACTGCCAGGCCGTGGAACATTGCTCATCTTCGGCCTTACTACACTTGAGCCACCGACTCTCATCAATGTACATACTTCTGTCATTGTATATACCACTTTTTATAATATAATAAAGCCGGCATCCCCATAATTCGGGGCCTCTGCCGTTTTCATGCAACAGTTGATGGTGCAAAGAGTTGATTATTCATAAGGTCACTTGGGGGCTTCCAACCCACTGGGTTTAACTTTCATACCCTCTTGACCGGCTTAAAAGCCATACTTGAGTTAAACCTGCCTGTTTGCAACTTGCTACTCCGCCAGGTGACCCGCCGAACGTTTGACAGTCAATCTTTTTCAAGACCCTGAACTTGTCAAAGTTAAACCGGCGGCTTATGTCACGAGAGAGCCGGCTTACAAAGAGCGAGGATAAACTCACCTATCTGCTGTAGTCTCTCCGCTATGTGGCCCGTTCGTACTCTTAACAATCAATCTTTTTTAAGACCCTGAACTGGTTAAGGTTACAACGACGGATTTATGTCACGTGAGAGCCGGCTTATGGGATTTTGGGCATACATGCCTAGCTTCTTTGAAGTAAAAAAGTTGAGTTTTCTCAAAAATATATATAAAGGGTTGATCTCTTTTGGGCTGTGCCTTCAAAGCCGCCTAGATAATAACAAAAGATATACATATATTTTCTGCTTGTTATTTTGCAGGAGTTTTTCATGATAAGATTCTAAGTCTGCGGATAATCCCGGCTTAGTATTGCTCATGGATTATAACCCGCCAGTGGGAATTGATAAATTGATATTGAGGCATATGATCATATCAAAGCATTCACACTGTGGAAATTTTTTTGAAGCGCCAAAGCTGCCAGAATATGAGTTGATAAAGTTCAAAACGTGCGCAAAGGCATGACACAGGCAATCAAGTTTTTGCTACGGCTATTACAAGGCTCCAGAGAGCCCAAAATTGGTGGACTCAATAGTTTTTCACACCAGTAATAACCCAGCGGTTCAGCATTGCCCGGGCTAACTTCATTGGAGGCCAGCTCCTCGCCTAACTCGTCGACGGGTCATCCCGCGCCGGGTCTTCGGTCAACTGGATCTGAAGGTTGTCCACATCCCAGTTGCAATTGATTAAAGCTTCAAATTCGGCTTTGTCATGCAAGATTGGAGACGGGTCAACATCAGGGGTAAAGATGTGCTTACGGCGTTGAGGAGTCAGATCCACTGGCTCAAAAGTAGGCGCCCGGATTCGTGCGTTGTTGTTGTCATAAGCCGCCTGATAAACCTTCAGGTCAGCTTCTGCGGCTAATTGGCTGGCCAATGCTCGAGACGCTCTGAAGCAACAAGCGTAGTCGTCTTGCATGAATTCTGACCCGTCGGCCTTCAGCTGTGGAAAACCTCCCACCATCTCCTCCGGGTTAAGCTCCGACGCATATGCCAAAGCCCGGCTCAAAGCAGCTATTGCGCCTTTGCGGGCGGCTGACTTCTTCATTTCTTCAAAATGTTTAGGGACGGTGGAGAGGCACTTCAGCACGTCTTTGATAAACTTGGGAGTCCCCTTTTCACAAAAAACAGCCCTGATGGTGAAGAGGCTTCCAGCATACAGCTGCTCAGTAAATGAATACAAAGCTTTCAGCTTAAGCAAGCTATCATCTGGAAGGTTACGAGTTCGACGGCCTGCAAACAAGTTCAATGGTATAACCCGCCAGACGAGTCTTATAAGATTGTTTGAAATGAATACTCATAACATAATCGGCAATGCTTACCAAAGACAAATTCAGTCATCCGAGATACATGGCATTTGAGACTGGTCAGCTCTTCAGCAATGGGTTTAAGTTGGCTCTCGGCGTCCTCGGCACGTTTAGTCAAGGCGGCTTGATTAGCTTCAGCAGTTTGTTTGTATGCCTCAAAGTCCGCCTTGATCTTTTCCAGTTCTGTGGACGAGAGCCGCCACTTTGTGTCAGCTTCACTCGGGCGTCTTGTTGCAAGGCCAGATTTTTCTTAAGGTCGGTAAAATTAGACTCGGCCACATTTAAAGCCTCCTACACAAGACAATTGTCAACAGCAAGTTTATCAATTTTAAGCCGCTAGTCTGGTTTATAATAGCACTTGGAGGCAATACAGAAGGTTGTTACAAGTCTCAAGCAGATTGCAAGCAATATACTTGACACTTGGGGGCTAATGTGTATCAGTTCTTTCAAAGTCTACAATACAAACAAGACCCGGATCATCTTCACGAAGATAACCCGACTCTTGGGGGCTACACATTGCTCCTCAAGTTTATATGATCAGATCTACAAGAAGTTCTGGCTCATTATTTACATAATGACCCGGCCCTTGGGGGCTACACTTGGCGTTTTGCTTCTATCAATGCAGTAAGTGCCGGCTCATTATTTACATAATGACCCGACCCTTGGGGGCTACATGTTGGTCTATTGAAATCTACATATTACTGAAGACCCAACTTATCTTCAAGAAAATAAGCCGGCTCTTGGGGGCTATGTAAGGATATATGGAGGACAAGGAAGGTTGAATACCTCATATTTCTTCTTCATCATACCAACTAAGTTGGCCTCCATGTCCCAGCTTGCGGCAAGGCGGCTTAGATAGCCAGAGTGCAGCTCATCAGCGGTAAGTTTGTCTAGATTGGGCAGATCAAGCTTAGCCTTCTCCTTCTCAGGTGAAGGCGCCTCATCTTTGCTGATGTGTTTGGTCCGCACGTTGGAAGGGGCTGGAGCTGTGAAAGCCGTCCCAGTGATAGTAACCTCTTCCTCATGAGAAGTCATATCAGCAGTTGTTGGTAAAGGGTTGGGCGGCTTAGGATCCGTTTCCGGATTAGCCTCGGGAATCATAATATCGGCATCCGCCGGCTCAGTAGGTTAGGAAGTGTTGTCATGGGCGCCTTGGTCAGCTTCGGAGGGCTCGACATGAATTTCAGGAGTGCTAAGTTTCGGGTTCTCCGGCTCTGGGATGTCAGGATGGGCAGATGACCCGCTTAGTTTCCTCTTCTTGGCTTGTGCCCTGTGAACAAAAGATTTCAGGATAAGATTATATGAGGATAAAGAGTTAGCAATCAATATTGGATGCAAAGACGAAAGTTACCCTGGGTTGATAACAAGAGGCGGCAGCTTGGAAGCGGTTGAGTCACCAGAGGAAGGAGTATCCTGAAGACATTAAAGTTGAGCAGTATGATCAGTTTTACTGCATAAGGCTGGCAGGCAGAAGAAATACAAACAAAGTTATGAGTTACCTCATTACGACGTTTCCTCGGAGCCGGAGCATCAGGTAAGCCGGCCACTAGATCCTCAGAGCCGCCGCTCTGGGTCTGACGCCTGGAGTCGTGTTGCTGCTTCTTCAAAAGAAAGTTGGGGTCCAAGTGAGCAAGGGGGTGTGAAAATTTTACTTTCCGGATGACCCGCCGTATTTTCTCTCTTGGCAAGGGTTCTGAGTTGGAGGAGATGGTAGTTACCTCTGCTGCGCCGGCTTGGCTTGTTTCCGCGTCACCCTGAGAGGAGTCAGCGTCAATAAGTTGCATGAAAAGAAGGCCAAGGGAATCAAGTTCTACCTCTGAGTCATCTAGCTCGAGCAGGTCCTGAGCCGATGGTTTCTTTTTACGAGCCGGAGCCCGGGTCTTAGTCGCCTTTGACTTCTTTTTGGAAGTGGAGGATGTGTTTAGTCTTTTCTTCCAGAAGGAAGAGCCGGCCTGCGTATAATAAATGCATTGGCAGAGAGGTTAAATAAGGTAAAGTGCGAAATCTAAAGGAAAAGAGTGAAAGGTTAAGGTAAGGTCTTACTTCAGGAGCTGGGTTGAGAGCATAAAAGGGGCTTAACCCCGTCTTGTTACAAACTTCTTGGGGCTCTCCCAGCAGTGATTTGACGATTGCATTGAGGTCCTTGTCTGTCAGTGGTGTCTGGTTGAAGCGCTGAGGGTCATTCACCTCACCGGTGTATTCACACATTAAGCCGCCGCGCCGGCTTAATGGTAAGATTCTCCAGGAAACCCAGCAGCGGATTAGATCAACACCAGTCAGCCCATTAGCCAATAAGGCTCTAATCTTTGAAAATGTTGGAGCGTATTGGGCGTGCTCTATGGTAGACAGCCGGTCTGGGAGCTCGGTGGTGGTGCAGAGCCGGTAGGAACGATAACCCGGCAGTGGATTCTCTCCGGCCGGAGAAGTGTCTTTGCAATAAAACCAAGTATGATTCCAGTCCTTGGGGTGGCTAGGCAGAGCCGCCGAGGGAAAGGAAACATCTCTCCGTCTCTAAATGGAAACACCACCAAGTGCCACGCTTGGCCCATCAGCAATCTCTGTCTGGCGGTTGATGTAGAAGAAATCCCTAAAGAGGTCAACGGACAGCTCTTCTTGCAGATATGCTTCACAGAAAATTTGGAACTGGCACAAATTGGTAATAGAGTTGGGGCCAATGTCTTGAGGGTGCAGCTTGTAGAAATGAAGGGCGTCCCAGAAGAACTTTGATCTGGGCGGTGAGAAGCCTCGGAGAAGATGGTCTGTGAAGACGATAACCTCCCCGTCCTTGGGTTCAGGGGTGATCTCATCACCGGGGACCCGCCACTGGATGACGTCCTGAGCCGGCAAAACTCCCATGACCACGAAGTCATTGAGAATCTCCTCAGTGACCCCGGAGCTTACCCAATCGCAAGAGGCGGGGGCTTTAGCCATAACGGCGGGTTAAACGCTATGGAAAGGCAGGATACACGGCGGGTTAAGAACGCTACATGACCAAAACAGCAGTGACTCTAAAATGATGATGCTACTTGGAGGGTCATTACTAAGTTATGAGCTGCCGCCAACTACAGGAACGAGGCATATTACATCGCTACAAGGAGAGCCGGCAACATGATGGCGGGTCAAATAGACAGCAAATGTTGAAAATATTGCGAAGTGTGGAAAAACAGGTTCCGCCGATTACAACTACCATTTTAAGATCTACGGAAGGAAACAAAAGGGAAACATTTTCTAACCCTAAAAGTGTCCGTGGAAGAACAGACAGTACGTGTATGAGTTCCCGTGAAGGGATGATCTACGATGAATATGGAAAACGCATTAAGCAGAGCGCCGCAGGTTTTGGCTAGCAGTTGAAGGCCTAAGGGTGTTTCCTTCCTCATCTACGGCAAGAACTTCGATGAACGGCGGCGGACTCGGAAGAACACCGACGAGCTAATGCGGATCTAGGAGAAGAAACGAATGGAACCTGAGAGGTGCAGGAGATGCGGGCGCGCGCCGGCGAGTTTCTGGACACGGTCAGGGCGATGCAGCGGCCTTGTTGAGGACGACGGCGAGGTCCGGACGGCGCGGTGGAGCTTCAGTCGCTCGAGCGTCGGGAGGAAGAAGAAGAGAGAAGCGGCGGCGGGAGGAAAAGTGAAAAGGATAGGACCCCCGCGCGCCTATTTATAAGGAGGATGGAACGGCAACAGCCCGGCACGGGAATCGAGGAGACAAAATGATGATTGACCAAGAAAACGCCCCGATTCTCGGGTTGACTAGTTAATGCAAAGATCCGTTGTGATGTCATTAAGATCTTTTGGATTTATCAGAGATGACGTCATCCATTTTCACATGGCGGGTTATGAAGATTTATTTCAGGTCAGGTGATTATGAAGAACACAAGACTCGCCAACCAGAAGACTTGAAGATTGACATGAACAGGTTCAACTCAATCTGGGGCCTAATGTTGGGGATATAACCCCACGATGAGACCCGCCCTTGTGGGGTCGGGCCATGAAGTTGGCGGCTTAGCAGTGAGGCCTTAAACGGGCAAGAAGAATAAGACAAGGGCTGGAAGTAGTTTGCCAGATGGGCCTGGCGGAGGCCCAGAGCCGGAAGGCAATGTGTGACCCGGAGGCATAAGCCGCCGGGAGATGGCTTGCCAGACAAGGCAAGGGAAGTTAGAGATGAGGTCGGTTACTAGGTGTAACCCGGCCCGGACTCTTGTAAGCCCAGGGCCCCGACCTGTGTATATAAAGGCGGGTTCCCTGGGCGGCTTAGGGTACGAAACCTTTGATCGAGTGCTAGGTCAAGCGAATCCACTCCCTTGTAATCGATACCCAATCAATACAACTAAAAGCAGGACGTAGGCTATTACCTCCTTCGAGAGGGGCCGAACCTGGGTAAACCTGTGTCTTTCGTCCCGATCAACCCCTTTGAGTTAACCGTCTTAGCGATGGCTTCACCCCTAAGTCCTCGCACTAGGACATCTGCCGTGATAAAACCACGACATAGCATGTGTATCTTGTATTTATTCTTTGTGCTCTCCTGTCCTGTCAAATTCGTGTGATGTGTGTACGTTGTGCGCAACGAGCCATTCCCAACGTTTCATCTTGTTTCTTGCATGGCCGGCAGCTCGACGTCTCGTCCCATGGTCCGTACCCGCTCTACCGCGATCATGGCCTGCATCAGCGCCACGCAAAAATGCTTCATTAGAAACCCAAAACTCAGAACTGTTGCAAGCAGAATGTGAAACCTGATTAATTTTTTCTCTCGAATCCGCACAAGCATGCGTATCATTCATTAAAGGAGGGGGGAGACTCCCCAAGTTTTAAACGACATGAGTTATTTACAATTATATACACACTTGGGATTTGCCCAATGCCACCTCTGGGCCATGGCTAACTACTCCCCATCTGCCCGCGCTGAGCCCTCTGCTCCTATGATTAGGCCTGCTCTCGTCCAAGCACATCCCTCATCCTCGATCCGCTCAATGCATTGGCGCATCGATGGCATTGCTCCATTGAAGACGATGTCGTTTCGGTGCTTCCATATCATCCATATCCCAAGCAAGCACATGGTGCGTGTGGATTTCCGGTGCTCCCTACCTTGATCCTGCCTCACGCACCAAGCCTCCAGAGTTTCCGCATTGGCCGGTTCGAAACCTCGCGTGCCAGTAGTCTCCGCGAACCAATGCCATACTTGCCTTGCGAATACACAGTTGACGAGCAGGTGCTGAATGGTCTCGTCGTGTTGATCACATAGCGGGCATGTCTCCTGGTGTGCCATTCCGCGTCGTGCCAGTCTGTCCGACGTCCAACAACGGTTCTTTAGGGCCAGCCAAGCAAAAAACGACATCTCAAGGGTGCTTTTGACTCCCACGTGAATGATGCGGTCGGTGATGTCTCCAGTCCCATGAACTTTGCCGCATAGACAGAACGCGCCGAAAACTGTCCGTTTGCTTCCCAAGCCCAGCGCAGCTTATCCTCCACGTCCTCGACGATGCTGACCGCATCCACTCGCTGCCAAAGTCTTAAAAACTCATCGAAGTCTCCTGGTGCAAGGTTCGGACCTATGTCCCTCGCCCATGCGCTTCCTGCTAGCGCGTCCGCAACCATTTTTGTATCTCTGGTGTGCTTTGAGATCCGCTTGTATATATTCGGGGCTAGCTCACATATCCTGTAGCCGTCGAGCCATCGGTCCTGCCAGAATAAGGTGTTTCTCCCATTTCTGATAGTTGTGACTGCCGCCGCTTCGTATAGGGCCAAGGATTCCGCCGGCACATGTATCTCAAATTCTGCCCAAGGCCTCGTCAGGTCTGATCTCTGCAGCCATGGCCACCTCGCACGCAATGCTCTGTTCAACCAATGTAGGTTTGGGATGCCTAGCCCGCCGCCCACTTTGGCCTACATACCATGTCCCATGCCACCGCACAGTTCCCTCCGTTGGCCTCTCTCTTTCCACACAAGAGGAACCCGTGGCATATCTTATCCAATGCCGCCAAAGTCCATGGAGGTATGTCTAGTGCTAGCATCGAGTGGGTCGGGATAGCGCATAGAACAGATGTGATGAGGATGAGTCGTCCACTTTTTGGCATCATGGCTGCCTTCCAGTTCGGGAGGCATCCCGCAAGCTGATCCACCAACCCTTGGAGCTGCTGCGTTGTCTACTTTCTAAGCGTTAGTGGTAGCCCTAGGTAGGTGCAAGGGAAACCTGCGGCTACGCATCCCAGTGCCGCACAAGTCAAGCTAATTTCCTCTTGGGAGCATCTTATCGGTATGGCCGCACTCTTGTTCATGTTGACGTTCAGGCCGGATGCCTGGCCAAAGATCTTCAGGATACTCCGGCAAGTCTGTGCTTCAATCTCTGTTGGCTTGATGAACACCATCACATCATCTGCAAACATGGACATTCGTTGGTGCATTCTGCGCCCTGCCAGCGGGGCGAAGAGCCCCCTATTTGCGGCGTATTTGAAGAGGGCGTGGAGGGGCTCCATGCAAAGGATGAAGATCATGGGCGAGAGTGGAGCTCCTTGCCGCAATCCTTGACAGCTTATGATTGGTTTGCCAGGTGATGGGGATATGTACCTAGGGTAGGGTCTTAGGCCTGACCTACATACCCTACCTAAGGACACTACATTGGAGAACTTAAAGGTTACAAGATTACAAGGAAGACTCCGACTGAAATCACCAAGACACATGAGTCACTCGACAGAAAATCCACTCGGAGGTTCCTCTCTCCATTCGATAGTCGCCTTTCACTCGGAAGAACCAGAAGTCAGTCGACCGCAGAAGACCAGAAGCCACTCCAGGGAGGCCAACGGACAGGCGTTTGACTGGTCGCCATAAGTAGCATTTATTACATACGTTATCAGTAACGTTCACCTTTATTACCACGATCGAACCCTTGGTTGCCAGGTATTCATGAGGGGCAACGCACTCTATATAAGCCACCCCTCCCCTCTGGCACAAGGGTTCGCACCTCCTGTAACTCACACATACCACACGACAGAAGCTTCCGAGCACTGAGACGTAGGGCTGTTACCTCCACGAGAGGGGCCTGAACTCATACATCCGTGTGTACAATCTCGCCGTAGCTAGGACTCTGCCCTCTCCTTACGTACCCCTAATCTCTATTGTCGAAATCATTCCCGCCACAGTTGGCGCCCACCGTGGGGCAGGCGTCTAAGCGACTTCCGGCGAGTTTGCAATTTTCTTCTTCGTCATGTCTTCCGGCGGCGGTTTGTTCCTGGGCCACGAGATCCTTCTCGATGCACTCACCTTCGTCGCCGACGACTCCGCATGGCTTTAGGAAGCGCCTCTGGACGTTGAGGCGCTCCCGATCCGTGGGGCGACGCACTTCCGTGCAGACTCCGGTGGCGTTCTTCTTCGGCAGCCGTCAACTCCGTACCTGTCGACTCCGGCATCGTTTGCTATCCTCGCTGTTCGTCGCCGCAAGCGATCTGGTCGCTCGCGGCTCCAGCGTTGGGTGAGGCATGCGGTGGCTCGCCAAGCGTCATCTCCGCAGATTGCGGCTATCGAGCCCGCTGAATCACTTCACGGCGCATTCGACTCAGCGTCGGATCAGTCTGACGTTCCTTCCGAGTGCGAGAGCTGCGATCCAGCGGCTGAGGTTTTTATGGCGGGTTCACAGCAAAGCCCGCCTGGTTACGGCCGCGGCGGGCACGAGGTTGGAGGACCGTCGAATGAGCAGCAGCGCTGAGATGAGGAGATTCTCCATACGCCCATCGTCGGAGCGACTGCCGAGGCCCAGGCCTTGGAGGCCACGCGCCTTTGGCTCGAAGAGATGCAGAGGGCACTCGACGAGCGTACCCGCCAGCGTCCACAAGTTTCCAGTCGACGTCAGCGACAGTTGTTTCCGAGTGGATCTCAGAACAACGTCCAGGTATTCCGTACTCCAGTTCAGAATGTTGCGGCCGCTGCTAGGATTGCAGATTCCATTCAACCATCACGTTCAGAGGCTGGCAGAGGTTTGCAGCAGATCCGAGCGTTGCTTGGGGCAGCGCAACAGCAGAATTCGGCTGTCTCTCAGTCACGCAATAGGTTACACAGTAATTCGCCCAAGGCAGACACGGTTCAGTCGGCTCACAGCCCGGGGTCTCCTCTGCGTCGCAGGGGCGGAGGTTACCGTGAAGATCAGTACCAAGATCAGGGGCGAGATCAGTTTGCTCCTCGCTATCACCGTGATGACCGCCGTCGAGTGCCTACTCCTCCGCGGGGTGGTTCATATGTGCCCCGACACTATGATGATCGGCGCCCGTACGGCGATGAGCGGATTCCTGGGTTCGATGCGAGGTCTGTCCTCGTACAGAATCGGATTGACAGGGGCAGAGTCCACGGGGACGGTTATGCTAGAGACCATCCGAGTGGAAGTGGTGCCGTTGTCTCTGGGCCCGAGTGTTTCAGCAGAGCCATTCGATCCGCTGAGATTCCCCCCAACGTCAGGTTGGCGGCTGGAGTAAGCAAGTTCACTGGTGAGTCGAAGTCGGATACATGGCTAGATGATTACCGAGTGGCGGTGCAGATTGGTGGAGGGAATGACAATATAGCCATGAAGCATTTGTCTTTGATGTTGGATGGTTCGGCCCGAGCGTGGCTAAATCAGTTGGCTCCTTCTAGCATCTACTGCTGGGAGGATCTTGCCCGAGTGTTCATCAGAACTTTCGAGGGCACATGCAAGCGTCCCGCTGGTTTGACTGAGCTGCAGCACTGTGTGCAGAAACCGAATGAAACTTTGAGGGATTACATTCAGCGTTGGAACACCCTCCATCACACGGTGGAAAATGTTTCCGAGCACCAAGCCGTCTGCACCTTCAAAGCTGGTGTTAGGTACAGAGAGCTTTATCTGAAGTTTGGTCAGACATGAGATATGTCCCTGAGCAAGATGATGGAGATTGCCACTCGGTATGCCAATGGCGAAGAGGAGGACCGCCTCCACAGCGGCAAGGGAAAGGCGGTCGACAATGATGCTGGCGGCGGCAATTCCAGTCGGAAGCAAAAGCGCAAAGCCGATGGTTCTGCTCAGGCAGAGGTAGTCGCCCTGGCGGCACAAGGAAAGAATAAGGGGAAGCCCAAAGGGCAATTTACCCCCAAGAAATCAAAGAATCAGTCAGGAACGGACGTCCTAGATATGCCGTGTGCAATCCACATGAAGAAGGATGAGGAAGGCAATTTGATATTGCCAAAGCACACCACTCGACAATGCAGATTACTGATCCAACAGTTCAAGGAAGGATAGTCGAGTGGGAAAACTCCTGAAAAGGAGGATGATGAAGATAAAGAAGATTTTCCTGAGGTCAATGCCACTTTAATGATTTTTGCTGATGTAGAAAGCAAAAGTTGACTGAAAGTTATTAACAGGGAGGTCAACATGGCTGTTCCTGCCACCCCCACGTACCTCAGGTGGTCTCAGACTCCTATCACCTTTGACCAGTCAGACCACCCTGCTCATGTCGCTACCCCCGGTCGGCAAGCCCTGGTGGTGGATCCTGTTGTAGGAGGCACTCGACTCCGCAAGGTTCTCATGGACGGAGGGAGTGGATTGAACATCTTGTATGCAGAGACCCTCAAGGGGATGGGCATTCCGATGTCCCGACTCAGTGAGAGCAACATGCAGTTCCACGGAGTCATCCCTAGGAAGAAGGCCAAGTCACTCGGTCAGATTGCGTTGGATGTGGTGTTCAGCACCGACAAGAATTTTCGCAAGGAAAAGTTGACGTTTGAAGTTGTAGACTTCCAGAGCGCATATCACGCCATCCTTGGTCGACCAGCTTATGTCCGTTTCATGGCCCGTCCATGTTACGTGTACCTCAAGCTGAAGATGCCCGGGCCCAAGGGTGTGATCACAGTCACAGGGAATAGACAGAGGGCTGAAGAGTGCCTTCAGCAAGGCTCCAAGATTGCCGACCAGCAAATGGCTGTGGTCGAATTGGAAGAATACAAGAAAAATACTGATCCTGCCGATCTGCTACGTTCCAAGAAGCCCGCCTCTGAGTCTGGTTTTCAGTCGGCAGGTGAGGTGAAGCAAGTGAACGTTCACCCGACAGATCCTAATGCTGCCCCGACCAACATCTCGACGTCACTCGATAGCAAATAGGAAGCCGCGTTCATCCAGTTCCTCCGTGAGAACTGGGACATCTTCGCATGGAAGCTTTCTGACATGCCGGGTGTACCCAGGGAACTGGCTGAGCACTGACTGAGAGTTGACCCGAAGGCCAAGCTTGTCAAAGAGCACTTGCGTCGGTCGGCGGCAGAGAAGCGGAAGGCAATCGGCTAGGAGGTGGCTCGACTCTTGGCGGCTATGTTCATACGCGAGGTTTACCACTCCGAGTGGCTCGCGAACGTCGTCATGGTCCCCAAGAAAGACAAGTCACTCCGCATGTGTATTGACTTTAAACATATCAATCGGGCCTGCCCGAAAGATCATTTTCCGCTCCCCCGCATCGATCAGATTGTCAACTCGACTGCGGGATGCGAGCGTTTATCTTTTCTCGATGCATACCCTGGTTACCATCAGATCCGTCTATTTGGTCCAGATGAAATAAAGACGGCCTTCATCACCCCTTTCGGGTGTTTCTGTTATATCACCATGCCTTTTGGTCTGAAAAATGTTGGCGCTACTTTCATGCGTATGATTCAGAAATGCCTGCTCAAGCAAATCAGTCGGAACGTCGAGGCTTATATGGATGATATTGTAGTCAAGTCTCGCAAAGGTTCCGACCTGCTGACTGGCCTGGCAGAAACATTCGCCAACCTAAGGAAATATGATATCAAGTTAAACCCGTCCAAGTGCACTTTTGGAGTTCCTGGTGGCAAGTTGCTCGGTTTCCTCGTTTCCGAACGGGGGATCGATGTCAATCCCGAGAAGATCGGCGCCATCGTCCGAATGAAACGCCCTGAGCGTGTGCACGATGTCCAGAAGCTCACGGGCTGCCTGGCGGCATTGAGTAGGTTTATTTCTCGCCTCAGAGAGAAGGCATTGCCTTTATACCGACTGATGAAGAAATCTGATACGTTCGAGTGGACTCCTGAGGCAGAAGCAGCGTTTGTCGAGCTCAAAGCCCTGCTTTCCACCCAGCCGGTGCTTGCTGCTCCGCACAGCAAAGAACCCCTGCTTCTGTACATTGCAGCCACTAATCAAGTCATCAGTACGGTTCTCACTGTCGAGCGAGAAGAGGAGGGCAAGGCTTATAATGTCCAACGTCCAGTTTACTATATCTCTGAAGTGTTGACTCCTTCAAAGCAAAGGTACCCTCATTACCAGAAGCTCGTCTATGGTATATATCTATCAGCGAAGAAGGTGGCACACTACTTCCAAGATCACTCAGTCTCAGTCGTCAGCGATGCTCCATTGTCTGAGATCCTCAACAATCGAGACGCGACTGGTCGAGTGGCCAAATGGGCTATTGAGCTCCTCTACTTTGATATCAAGTTTGAAGCAAAGAAAGCAATCAAATCTCAAGCGCTTGCGGACTTCATGGCCGAGTGGATAGAACAGCAGCAGCCAACTCAAATCCACTCGGCGCACTGGACCATGTTCTTTGATGGCTCTAAGATGCTGAATGGGTCTGGTGCTGGTGTGGTGTTGGTATCTCCAAAGGGTGATAGGCTCAGTTATGTCCTCCAGATTCACTTTGATTCCTCCAATAATGAAGCTGAATACGAGGCACTCCTCTACGGGTTACGTATGGCCATCTCACTCGGCGTCCGGCGCCTGATGGTATACGGTGATTCGGATTTGGTGGTTAATCAGGTGATGAAGGAGTGGGATGTCAGGAACCCTGCCATGACTGGATATTGCCATGCAGTGAGAAAGCTTGAGAAGAAATTTGAAGGTTTGGAACTCCACCATATTCCCCGAGTGAAGAATCAGGCAGCTGATGATTTAGCAAAGATCGGATCCACTCGGAGGCCTGTACCTATTAATGTGTTTCTGGAACACTTACATTCTCCTTCGGTGCAAGAAGATCCCTTCACTGAAGAGCCCCCACAAGCAATAAGCGCCTCCAATCCGACTGAGGTTGATGTCCCGGCAGTCATAGATCTGGTCATGGAGATTCTGGTGATTACGCCCGATTGGACGGTGCCATATATTGCATACATACCGAGGCAAGAACTCCCAGAAGACGAGGTTGAAGCTCGACAGATCGTCCGCAGGTCCAAGGCTTTTACTGTAATGGATGCACAGCTTTACAGAGAAAGCGTAACTGGCGTAGCTCAGCGGTGCATCTCTCCTGAGGAAGGTCTACTGATTCTGGAGGAAATTCACTCGGGGACATGTGGTCATCATGCGTCCTCTCGGACGATTGTTGCCAAAGCATACCGAGCTGGTTTCTTCTGGCCGCGCGCCAACGAAATGGCTAAGGAGATTGTTTAGCACTGCGAAGGATGCCAGTTTTACGCAAACTTGTCACATAAGCCTGCGTCCGCCTTGAAGACTATTCCACTCGTCTGGCCGTTCGCTGTATGGGGTTTGGATATGGTCGGTCCTCTCCAAACGGGCCAGAGTGGATTCACGCATCTGCTTGTAGCAGTCAACAAGTTCACCAAGTGGATTGAGGCTAAGCCCATAAAGAAGCTGAATTCACGCACTGCTATCAAATTCATGAAAGAGATAATGTTCCGGTATGGAGTTCCCTACAGTATCATCACAGACAATGGTTCCAACTTTGACTCGGAAGAGTTCAGATACTTTTGCTCCGCCCAAGGCACTCGGGTGGATTACGCATCCGTTGCGCACCCCCAGACTAATGGTCAAGCTGAGCGAGCAAATGGCCTTATCCTTCAAGGGCTGAAGCCTCGACTCATGCGAGACCTTGAACATGCAGCTGGAGCTTGGGTTACTGAATTGCCGTCTGTTCTGTGGGGCTTGAGGACGACTCCTAACCGGTCGACTGAGCGCACTCCTTTCTTCATGGTGTATGGAGCCGAGGCCGTTTTGCCGAGTGATCTCCTTCACAATTCTCCCCGTGTAGATCTTTACTCAGAGGCTGAGGCTGAACAAGCACGACAGGAAGGTGTAGATCTCCTGGAAGAAGAACGTGAAATGGCTCTGATTCGGTCGACTATGTACCAGCAAGATCTGCGTCGCTTCCATGCAAGGCACGTCAGGAGTCGATCGTTCAATGAAGGTGATCTTGTGCTCCGAGTGGATCAGCAGCGGCCTCACAAGCTCGCCCCCGCGTGGGAAGGTCCTTTCGTCGTCACCAAAGTACTGAACAACGGAGCCTACCACCTTTTCAACCTCAAGAAGAATATCGACGAACCGCGTGCCTGGAACGCAGATTTACTTCGACATTTTTATACCTGACGACTGAGTTGTTTGATGTAATAAGAGTACTCTAGACAATGTTGTTTATCAAAGTTTTGACTCCCGCAGTCCTTTGTCGATTCCGATCGCACAATCTCATATTCAAAAACACTCCGGGTGGTGAGCGACCCTCTCACTCGGGGGCTTAGCTGCGAACCAGTTTTTGCCTAAGTTAAAAATTCTGCCGAGTGAATAGCATCCTAGTCACTCGGAAACTTAGCTGCGAACCAGTCTTCGTCTAAGTTGGAAACTCTTCCGAGTGACGAGAATTTCTCTCATTCGGGGGCTTAGCTGCGACTCCGTATCGCCTAAGTTAAAAACCACTCCGAGTAAGGACATCATCCACACTCGGGAACTTAGCTGCGAACCAGTTTTCGCCTAAGTTAAAAATCCTGCCGAGTGAATAGCATCCTAGTCACTCGGAAACTTAGCTGCGAACCAGTCTTCGTCTAAGTTGGAAACTCTTCCGAGTGACGAGAATTTCTCTCACTCGGGGGCTTAGCTGTGACTCCGTGTCGCCTAAGTTAAAAACCACTCCGAGTGAGGACATCATCCACACTCGGAGACTTAGCTGCGATCCCGTATCGCCTAAGTTAAAAACCACTCCGAGTGAAAAATCCTATTCACTCGGAAACTTAGCTGCGAACCAGTTTTCGTCTAAGTTAAAAATCCTGCCGAGTGAATAGCATCCCATTCACTCGGAAGCTTAGCTGCGACTCCGTATCACCTAAGTTAAAAACTGCTTCGAGTGAGGACATCATCCACGCTCGGGGACTTAGCTGCGACTCCGTATCGCCTAAGTTAAAAACTGCTCCGAGTGAGGACATCATCCACGCTCGGGGACTTAGTTGCGATCCCGTATCGCCTAAATTAAAAACTGCTCCGAGTGAGGACATCCTCCACACTCGGGGACTTAGCTGCGATCCCGTATCGCCTAAGTTAAAAACCACTCCGAGTGAAAAATCCTATTCACTCGGAAACTTAGCTGCGAACCAATTTTCGTCTAAGTTAAAAATCCTGCCGAGTGAATAGCATCCCATTCACTCGGAAGCTTAGCTGCGAATCAGTTTTCGCCTAAGTTAAAAATCATGCCGGGTGCATAGCATCCCATTCACTCGGAAGCTTAGCTGCGAACCAGTCTTCGTCTAAGTTGAAAACTCTTCCGAGTGACGAACGCTTCTCTCACTCGGGGGCTTAGCCGCGAACAAGTTTTCGCCACTCCCGAGTGGAAAAGAACAAGTTCAATCGACTGAATGGCGGCCCGCCGCCCCACCCCACACCCCTACAAAGTGTCATATTATGGTTGATGGAAAGGTCCGAACTGACAAGACCCATCCTGCTGGTTTCATGGACATCATTTCCATCCCTAAGACAAGCATTCAGAGGTGGAGACACTAAGAAACAGAACCACTCGACAGACCGAGTGACAAGCGTACTACAAGCACGAAAAAGGACCCCGAGTCCAAATTCTTAAGACTACTGCCCATCGTAAACGATCGACAGTAGTCTCGGGGACTACACCCAGTGGGTGCACTCGGCGTGCCCCCACTGGATACAACACCACTCGACCAGGTCCGACCTGTCCGAGTAAAAAAAAGAGCAAACATGCAAACATAGTCTCTATCAGACCCCCGTCGATGCAAGCACTCGATGGCGGTCTCGGGGACTACACCCAGTGGGTGCACTCAGCGTGCCCCCACTGGACCAGAAACCACTCGACTAAGACCTGATCTACTCGAAGGGAAAACAATCAAGTGTGCATCAAAAGAAAACACCCAGTGGGTGTAGAGTCAAGAAGGACAGCGCGAAAATCGAGGCGTCATGCCCCCACTCGCCCCAGTCGTTGCGTCATCGTCACGCGGCGCGTGCTTTCCAAATTTTCAAATCCCGTAAAATCCGGGCCTGACGAAGCGACCCATCGCATCAAGAGATCCTGCTTACTACTCGGACCTGAATCCGCGCTCAAGTTCACTCGGGCGTATATCAAGACAGAATCGATCAGGGTGAATGACAAAGACTCCAATCGACGCAGACTTCTGTGAAGCCCTAAAATGCATTCGGAATTTTTGTGTCTTATCAGAACCTGCATTGATCCCTTTTTCACTCGAACCCCGTTCCATTCGGGGGCTAATTATGGGGATATGTACCTAGGGTAGGGTCTTAGGCCTGACCTACATACCCTACCTAAGGACACTACATTGGAGAACTTAAAGGCTACAAGATTACAAGGAAGACTCCGACTGAAATCACCAAGACACATGAGTCACTCGACAGAAAATCCACTCGGAGGTTCCTCTCTCCATTCGACAGTCGCCTTTCACTCGGAAGAACCAGAAGTCAGTCGACCGCAGAAGACCAAAAGCCACTCCAGGGAGGCCAACGGACAGGCGTTCGATTGGTCGCCATAAGTAGCATTTATTACATACGTTATCAGTAACATTCACCTTTATTACCACGATCGAACCCTTGGTTGCCGGGTATTCATGAGAGGCAGCGCACTCTATATAAGCCACCCATCCCCTCTGGCACAAGGGTTCGCACCTCCTGTAACTCACACATACCACACAACAGAAGCTTCCAGTCTAGAAACCATGAGGTGTGACTGTGCTAGATGAAGAATGATATCAACAAACGACAGTATGCAATGCTTTTTTCAAAAAAAAAAAACAAGGGAGTATAAAAAGACACTCAATTCCTCCACTCAATTGTGGAGTGTACAGTATATTACAATGGTGAATAATTCCATGATCTTTACATGTTCAATTGATATATTCCTGAAGTGTAATTCCCCCATCAATCAGTTGTTAAAACATTGAAATCTCTTAATCAACTGATTTTCCACTTCAGCACATAACTTGACAAGCACAATAAAACATTCCGACTTGTATTTTAAAAATTATAAACATAACCATATCAAGTGCAATTATCAATGAATGAGACAAATACAATATCTAGCCTCTAGTGGGAGTGGAAACAAAAATACCATAACTATATCAGAAAAAATAAAATGATGTGAAGTTTCCTTTTGTTATGTCCTTCCACCTTAATAAAAGGCGTGCAAGTAAAAAATGTCCAGTATATATGCTTCACAAAATACCATAGTCCTCCCACTAAAGTTTAGAATTCCATAACATATAAGCCGATTTATGTAGTTCCAAGATATGTGACCAAGTCGTTGATGATGTAGATAATAAAAATTCCAAGCATGTGTTCCCATTGTCGGTATTCCTCCATATAGAGTTATCTTTTCCAAATAAGCAAATATGGGTTTCTAACTTTCAATGGACCATCAATAAAGAATGGACCATTGTGAGAAATTCCATATTGCACTAATTTTATCATTGAGCAATATTTCCGCTCTTCCTTTTCCAATGTTATTTCATAATCAATAGGTTTCAAGATAAAACAATAAATTATATCTCTTCTCATTGAAGTTGCACAAACTGTCCTATAACAATAATACTTTTCCTCCACAAGGGAGTTTCATGGCAAAATTTCCAATTCCAAAGTGTATATGATTTAGCAGCAATGAGAAAACACATAAATATATATAATTTCCTTTGAAACCGTTTGCATGTCAATAAAATTGCGATAATATTCCAACAATAAATGATGTATATAAACAAAACACCACAGTCCAACTATTTATAAAAAATAGCCACAAATAAGTATATAGTAGTGCAAATATTAACATCAGACATACCGATAGATGAAGAGCAAATTTCCTTGTTCTCGGAGTGACTCCCATATTCCTCCATACACAAGTGATGCTCAATAATAACACTTCTGTAAAATCCCTTTCCACTATGCATAGTTTTCCGCATAATATTTCCTTCATAGCAATGTTCAGTATGTAATCATTTGCTCGGTGCAGCATCCACGCATTTATGATCCAAAGGCCTCCTAAATGTCTTCCAAGGAGTAGAATTCCGTTCCTTGCTGATAGCACGCGCTTCAACACAAGTGTATGTAGTTTTTCCGGCGGCGCAGTTGGCTAGTTGTTAGGCACAACAAACAGCAATAGAAATTCCTTATTTTTCCTTCCAACTAATGCTTTGAAATTCCAGTAATTTTAAGACAAAAAATACTGTTAGTGATGACATAAGTAGCAGCGGTAGCAGGCGTCAGCGTGGCAACTCGTTGACGCGTGTGGATGATTCGTGGACCGTCGTGGCGTCGTGCGCTTCCGAAGCAAGGCATCAACAGCGATGCACATAAAAATTGGAAAACGTTTAAAAGCAGTCGGATGATTTCTTGATTTATCAGCCGCGTCGGACACCGTCTGATCGCACACGATCGTGTGGCGCCGAGCGCGCGCGGCACGTGAGTTAGCCTGGCCACTTGTCGTAGCTTTCTTTTTAGTGTAGCCCACCTATCCTGGCTGCGTAGTGTCTAGCCTGCTCGCCTAAAGGTACACGGTCCTATTCCTTTCTTTACTTTTACACCACACGTAGTGTTTTGCCACATAGCTACATATGCGATGCTAGAAATAATCTCAAAATGATATGTTCAAAAAACAAAAATCTAGCACATAGCAAGCACCGACGCAAGGATTCCAACACCATTATCTTGACATTGGTCGTAGATGTTTGTTGGATTTGATACTAGTAATCTCATGGAGCCATGATTTGCTTTGGATATAGCAGTGTTTAGGGTAGCTTTCTCGAGGCCGTGGCTGTTGAAGCATCCCATCACAGCATCTGTCGAGCAGCTGGGTTGCCATTGTAGCATCGTCGATGTAGTCATGTCATTGTCGTCGTAGCACCGCCACAGTCGGGAAGCATGTCGTCGCAACATCGTGGACGCACTCGGGCCTCCACCATAGCATCATCGTGGTCGTCGAAGCACGTCATCGCAGCATCATCGAGACCGGTTGAAGCATGCGACTATCGCGGTTGGTCGCAACATCGCCGCAGTTGTCGAAGCACCCATGGCGGCCGACGAAGCACAGTGTCGCAACATCATCGAAGCAGTCGCGTTGCCATCGTAGCATTGCCGTGTATGTTAAAGCAACTGTCGCGCCCGTCGAAGCACGCAATCACAACATCATCCAAGTAGCAAGGTTGTCGTCGTAGCACCGCTGCAACCGTCAAAGCACAGCACGACCGCCCGAAGCATGCCATCGCAACAACATCGAAGCAATCGGGTTGTCGTCGCAGCATCACCGCGGCCGCCGAAGCACGACATCGTCGTGGCACCGCCGCGATCGCCGAAGCACACCGTCGTGCTGCCACCGCCGCGGCCGTCGAAGCATGTCGTCGCAACATCGTTGAAGCGGCCGGGCCTCCGTCACAGCACGACTTGAAGCAGTCGGGCCGCCGTCGCTTTTGATGTAACTGCAGCTCATGCATATGGGCGTTGGTAGCAGGGTATGATCGTATATAATTTTTGTTGCATGACCAAAATCAGTCATCCGAGAAATAGCTTAACCAATCGTGATGGCCTCAAGCCCTCAACCCACGTGATGTGTTAAAAGGCAGTGCCCCCACAGGCCACAACTGAGCACACCCGTGCGAAGGAAAAAAGGCCGCGCAAGGCTGACTTACTCAGTGGATCGTACGGCTGAAGACGCTCGCTGGTGGACTGATCGGGTGGCTAGCGAACCGGCTGATTACTCGCACTTATTAGCCGGATGCCGCCTAGCATCCGCCAGGCTGATTACTCGCGCGCGGACGGGCGGCGGCTCCCAATCGCGCAATTGGTCGCGGTCGCCGGACGGGCAGCGTCGCGAGGTGGAGCTGCGCGACCAACTGCAACGCCGCGGGGGTGGTTCCCAGTCGGGGTACGGCGGCGGATACCAGCGCGAGCCGCCGTCTCCGAGGCGTGATCAGCGTTGGCGGTCCCCGGACCGCGATGGGGAGCGGGGTGGGGGATGGGGCGCCAGGGACGATCGGGCGGGTGACCGCCATCCTCCTTCCCCCCCTGCTCCGCGGCAAGCTCCGCAAGGCCAGTTTCAGCAGCACCAGCAGCCGCCCCGTGAGCTGGGCCAGAACCAGCGCAAGACAGCCAAGAAGTTCAAGAAGAAGAACAAGCCTGGGCAAGCAGCGAGGCCGCCCCCCCAATGGCCACAGGAGCTGCTGCCGGGTCCGCCTCCTTTGCCGGGGGCCGCGGCATCAGACCAGCCCCCGGTCTGCTTCAACTGCAACGAAGAGGGCCACGTCCAGGCGGACTGCCCGGCGCCGCTCCTCTGCTTCACCTGCCAGAAGCCCGGCCACCACGCGGCGATGTGCCCGGAGAGGTCCAGGCTGCATGAGCTCCAGCTCTTCGGCCACGGCATTGCGGACCAGGCTTTCTTCTTCATGGAATTGGAGGAGGCTGGGGCGACGGCATCTGCTCCGATTGCTCTGGTTCAAGTGCTCAAGGGGACGGCCACGGCGACAATGATCGACGACGAGCTCAAACACTTCATAAAAAAGGATTGGGATTGGTACGTCAAGAAGGTTTCAGACACGGAGTTTGTCGTCACGTTTCCCTCGGATGAATGGAGGCAGATTTGCACCAAAAGCACCGGGATCACTCTTGCCCTCAATGACCTCCCGGTGAAGATCTCGATTCCGAAGACGGACCCGACGGCGGTGGCAGTGCTTCGGTCCACTTGGCTGCAAATCTGGGGGCTGCCGGAGGATGCAAGGAAGGAGACAGTGATTCGCAACATGTCAAGGATCCTAGGCCGGGTGGAGGTGGTGGATGAGCTCTCTCTGATCAAGGGTCCCTACGTGCGCGCTAAGGTCCAGTGCCTGGTCCCTTCCAAGATGCAAGGCACAGTGATGGTGTTCTTCAACGGGGTGGGCTACAACCTGCAGATTGTTCCTGAGCTGGAAGGAAGACAGCGCCCGGGTGCGGCGGAAGATGGTGACAATGGTGGTGGTGGGGGTGCTGGAGGGTCGGGTTCGCGTCGCCGGGGCCCTCCGCGCGACTCGGATGAGGAGGAGGAGGATCCATCGGACACCAGCCCTCCACCCCGCTCGGGCAAGGGTGCTGCAGCGCAGCCCAACCCGGTGGTTCTAGAGAAGAGTGGCAGCACCAGCAGGTCCAAGGCGCGGGAGGCGGTACTGGTCTCAGCTACGGTGGCTCCCCTCCCTGCCCCGATCCTGGTGGGCGAGCTCAAGTCCCCGATCGTGCCTTGCGCTGCCAAGTCCGTGGAGGCCCCTGACTGCAGTTCTATCACGGCGCCCGATCCCGGTGTGCAGATGGCTGCTGCAGGTTCTGAACTGGCGCGTCCGGACGGGTCGCCGGACGGGTCTGATGTGGATAGCGTGGGTCTGGTCGTGCTGCCCGCGGACTCCCCTCGCTCCCCGGACATGCAGCCAAGCACTGATGAGGTGGAGGTGGCGATCGAGGGGGAGGTCTGATGGACCAGGCTGCACATGAGGCCTGTCGGGCCGTGGCGCCCGTGACACCCACCTCGGCCAGCAGGGCTTCCGGTGGTGGGCGCGGCGACCAAGACTCGGCCATGCTGGTGACCCACGTGTGCCTGCCGTCTGTCCTGGCCTCGAGCTTACCCATCCAGGGGGGCAAGGGGGTGGAGATGGAGGCGGTGATGGGCCAGCGCACGCCGCCGGTGATTCCCCGTGCGCGGTCCCGAGCGAGGGCCAGCTCCACTCCGGCGACCGCGTCCAGGCGTAGCTGCCGGCTGGAGGCGGAGCGGGCTGGGGAGGCGACGCCGTCGTCGATCCCGGAGAAGGCCGAGAGGAGGGTGGCCCGCCTGAACTTGTGCACGGAGCCAGGTACTTCCCTCCCCCCTCCTGTTTCATGTTCCTTCTCTGCTCTTGAGGGTGTTCCGCTTGCACACTTGGCTACGGTGGCTTTGGATTCGACAATAGTTTTCAGGGGCGAAAAAGGGCCTCCGCTGGTGCAAATTGAGGCCATCAAGGCCATGGAAATACTGGCGGGGAAGGTGGCTGAGGCGAAAGCCAGGGCTGAAAGGGAGGCTGCCGCTGTGGTGGAGGCAGCCCCTGAAGCGAGGGACGCGACCCACGGCAAGGCACCTGAGGGGGGGTGCGTCGGGGTCGGCCTCGAGGACGTTCTGCGTCGAATGCTGATTCCAGGGCCGCTAGTGCCTCCTGTGGACCCAGGACCAGGTCCAAATCCGCGAGTGTCCAATGTATATGATGTTATGGAATATCAGGGGGTTCGGGCAGGACGGCAGGAGACGGCAGCTGATAGACTATTTGAGGCAAGAGCACATTGACATTATTGGTATTCAAGAGACAATGAGGTAGGAGTTCTCCTTGCAGGAGCTGCAGGGCTTGAGTAGGCAGCTCTTTGCTTGGCATTGGCTCCCAGCTAGTGGAGTTGCCGGGCACTCGGGCGGCATCCTTCTAGGGGTGAAGGATGAATCCTTCGAGGTTGGCTCCATGGACCGCGGGGAGTTTTATGTGAGCATGGAACTCCTCCAGCGTAATAATAACTTCAAGTGGGAAGTTATTATTGTGTATGGCCCGGCAGATCACTCTCGGGCCGGTGCTTTCCTATCGGAGCTGGCTGCAAAGGTGGAGCGGGCCACACTTTCGGTAGTAGTTGGAGGGGATTTCAACCTCCTTAGGGAGGCCTCCGATAAGAATAACGCCAGGATCAATATCCCGCTGATGTCCCGTTTTAATGACTGCATCGAGACGATGGGTCTAAGGGAATTGGAGCGGGTTGGCGCGCGTTTCACCTAGACCAATAAACAGGCCAACCCAGTGATGAGCGTGTTGGATAGGGTCCTGGTTTCCGCGGTCTGGGAACAGAAGTTTCCCTTGGCGTCTCTCCGGGCGGTCACTAGGGTCGGCTCTGACCATGTCCCACTCCTGTTGGCCTCCGGCGAAGAGGCCCCGAGGCCTCCACCCAGGTTCCACTTCGAGGCCTTCTGGCTGCCGCAACCGGGCTTTGCTGAAGCAGTGAAAACCAAGTGGTTTGAGGCGCTAGACACCCCGCATCGCTCCATGTCCGTGCTTGACACTTGGCACTACTGCTCCAAGTTGTCCAGACAATTTATGCGGGGTTGGGGCGCTAACCTGGGGCGGGACCTGCGGAACCGAAAAGCGGAGCTTTTGGCCGATATTCAGTCCATGGATGCTAGGGCTGACACGGTTGGTCTTGAGCCGGACGAGTGGATGGAGAGATACAACCTAGAAGAAAGCCTCATGTCAATATTCCAGAACGAGGACATTTATTGGAGAATTCGCGGTCGCCTCAACTAGACTCTTCGTGGGGACTCGAATACGGCATATTTCCAGGCTATCGCCAATGGACGCCGCAGGCGCTCCCTGATCACCGTCTTTTGGGATGGCCCGCGTATGATTCAAGACAAGGCCGAGATCCGTGCCCACGTAGATGGTTTCTACAAGCAGCTCTTTAGCGCCCAGCCACGGCCGGGGATTACACTCCGGATGGATGTCTGGCCTACCGAGCTCCGAGTCTCGGAGGAGGAGAATGCGAGACTCTTGGAGCCGTTTTCCGAGGCCGAGGTAGAAGCGGCCATCCTTTCCATGAAACCGGACTCGGCGCCCGGTCCAGACGGGCTCCCGGTGAGATTCTTCGTGAAGTTCTGGAAAGTCATCAAAGGAGTGGTCATGGCTATTTTCCGGGACTTTGATAGGGGAATCCTCGATATCTCCCGCTTGAGCTATGGGGTTGTTACGTTGATCCCCAAGGTGGTGGGGGCAACGGACATACGCCAATTCCGGCCGATCACCGTGATCAACGTGATCTTCCGCATCCTGGCCAAGGCGTACGCCATTAAGGCGACCCCAATAGTGGCAAAGATCACCCATCCGAATCAGACAGCCTTCATCCCGGGCCGTTTGATTCATGATGGGGTGCTGGCTCTGCATGAGATAGTTCATGAAATAAAGTGTAGACGCCAGAAGGCGGTCCTATTTAAGATAGATTTCCACAAAGCCTACGACACGCTTAGTTGGGACTTCCTTCGGGATTCCCTCCAGCGGAAGGGCTTTGATGATAGGTGGATCACTAGGATCATGCAACTAGTGTCTGTTGGAAATATGCCCTAGAGGCAATAATAAATTGGTTATTATTATATTTCCTTGTTCATGATAATCGTTTATTATCCATGCTATAATTGTATTGATTGGAAACTCAAATACATGTGTGGGTACATAGACAACACTGTGTCCCTAGTAAGCCTCTAGTTGACTAGCTTGTTGATCAAAGATGGTTAAGGTTTCCTAGCCATGGACATGAGATGTCATTTGATAACGGGATCACATCATTAGGAGAATGATGTGATGGACAAGACCCAAACTGTAAACGTAGCATTTGATCGTGTCAGTTTATTGCTATTGTTTTCTGCATGTCAAGTATCTGTTCCTTTGACCATGAGATCATGCAACTCACTGACACCGGAGGAATACCTTGTGTGTATCAAACGTCGCAACGTAACTGGGTGACTATAAAGGTGCTCTACAGGTATCTCCGAGGGTGTCTGTTGGGTTGGCATGGATCAAGACTGGGATTTGTTACTCCGTATAACGGAGAGGTATCTCAGGGCCCACTCGGTAATACAACATCACAATGAGCCTTGCAAGCAATGTGACTAAAGTGTTAGCCACGAGATCTTGTATTACGGAACGAGTAAAGAGACTTGCCGGTAACGAGATTGAACTAGGTATAGTGATACCGACGATCGAATCTCGGGCAAGTAACATACCGAAGAACAAAGGGAACAGCATACGGGATTAATTGAATCCTTGACATAGAGGTTCGACCGATAAAGATCTTCGTAGAATATGTAGGAGCCAATATGGGCATCCAGGTCCCGCTATTGGTTATTGGCCGTAGAGGTGTCTCGGTCATGTCTACATAGTTCTCGAACCCGCAGGGTCTACACACTTAACGTTTGGTGACGATTAGTATAATTGAGTTATTATGTTGGTGACCGAAAGTTGTTCGGAGTCCCGGATAAGATCCCGGACATGACGAGTATCTCCGGAATAGTCCGGAGGTAAAGATTGATATATGTGATAATAGTGTTTTGATCTCCGGAAGGGTTCCGGAGTTCACCGGAAGGGGTTCCGGATGTTTACCGAAGTGTTCGGGTGCAGCAACACTTTATATGGGCCAAAGGGATAAAGCCCACGAGGTATTGGAAAGTGCAAAAAGTAGTTTTGCTGCCGCGTAAGCGGTACTACCGCTTGTGTGAAGCGGTACTACCGCCCGAGCGGTACTACCGCTTGTGTGAAGCGGTACTACCGCCCAAGCGGTACTACCGCTTGTGTGAAGCGGTACTACCGCTTGTGCGCGGCTGTGCACGGTTCGGCAGGGATCCGAGTTGGACTCTTTCCCTGCGGGCCAAACCGACCTTGTGCGGGCAAAACCGACCCGGAGGAGGCTTTTACTCCAAGTTTAGACCCCAAGGCTCAACATATAAATAGAGGGGCAGGGCTAGCACACGGGACACATCAAGATTTCCCCAAGCCGTGTGCGGCAACCCTAACCCTCTAGTTCCTCCGTCATAATCTCCGTAGCGCTTGGCGAAGCCCTGCAGAGATTGTTCCTCACCACCATCACCACGCCGTCGTGCTGCTGGAACTCAACCACTACTTCATCATCGCTCGCTGGATCGAGGAGGTGAAGGCGTCATCAAGCCGTACGTGTGTTGAACGCGGAGGTGCCGTCCGTTCGGCGCTAGTTCGTGATCGGATCGAGGGACGACTTGCGATTTGGATCGCGGAGACGTTCGACTACATCAACCGCGTTTCTTAAACGCTTCCGCTTAGCGATCTACAAGGGTATGTAGATTCACTCTCCCTCTCGTAGATGCTCATCACCATGGATAGATCTTGCGTGTGCGTAGGAAAATTTTTTGTTTCCCATGCTACGTTCCCCAACAGTGTCCAGCGGCCATACGGCCATTAACATAAATGGGGAGACAGGACCCTTTTTTAAGTCCTCTAGGGGTGTGAGGCAGGGTGACCCAAGCTCCCCTTTTTTGTTTAACCTCGCGGTGGATGGTCTAGCAGCTATCATGGATGCAGCTAGACGGGCAGGACACTTGCGAGGGGTCGTGCCTAATTTAATAGCCAGAGGTGGCGTCACGCATCTCCAGTACGCGGACGACACCATCCTTATGGTCGAAGGAACTTCCTTGGATATTATAAACCTGAAGTTCCTTCTTATGTGCTTCCAAGAGATGTCGGGCTTGGCGATTAATTTCGCTAAGAGTGAGGTTATCGTGTTGGGATACTCGGACGCCGACCGATCTGAGATCGCCAACCGCCTCAACTGCCAGCTAGGGAGCCTGCCCTTGTCCTACCTCGGTCTCCCGGTTAGCGACTCCCTGGTTAGGATTAAGGAATTACGCCCTGTGGTGGATAGGGCGCGACATCGGGTTGACCCATGGCAAGGCAGACTGATGAATAAGGCCGGAAAATCCGTACTCATCACCTCCTCCCTTGCAAGTCTGCCGATGTTCGCAATGAGTTTATATCTGTTCCCGGAAGGGGCTCACGCCGATATGGAGAAGTTTCAGTCTAGGTTTTTCTGGCAGGGGGAGGCGGACAAACAGAAATACCATATGGTGAAATGGCAGGACATTTGCATGCCCAAAGACAAGGGGGGTCTGGGCATTACCTCCACCAGACGTATGAATCTCTGCCTGATGACCAAATGGATTTGGCGCATCGTCCGCGGCGATGGAGGGCTATGGCTCGACTTGATCCGTGCCAAATACTTGAGGGGCCAATCGTTTTCTTGCTGTGCGGACACAAGAGGTTCTCAATTCTGGCAGGCGATCCAGACTCTCAAACCGATTTTCCGCATGGGGGCGGTCGTCGCGGTGAATAGAGGCTCAGACACCCTTTTCTGGTTGGACTGTTGGTCCGGAAATGACCCCCTCCGGGTCCAGTTTCCCCTGCTATTTGCCATCACTGAACAACCGGCTATTACCGTGGCGACGGCGGTTGAGGGCCAAGGCCGGAACCTATCCTTCCGTAGGTCCCTTGGTCCTCCGGAGGCAGCCGAGTGGCTGGAACTGTCAGCCTTGATTACGAACGTGAGACTCTCGTTATCACCAGATGGGACTTCGTGGAAGTTGGACCCCTCCGGCCTTTTCTCAACCAAATCTCTTTATGAGAGACTAGCGACTGGAGAGGGCCAGGACGAATGGAGAGCCCTTTGGAAAGCCAAGCTTCCACCAAAGATCAAGGTCTTCCTGTGGCAATTGATTAGGGGCAGGTTGCCTTTGGGAGATCAAGTGCAAAAAAGGAACGGGCCTGGAGATGGGATATGCCCGCTTTGTGGAGTGGCGGAAGACCTGAACCACATTCTGTTCTATTGTGTGTCCGCCCAGTTCATGTGGAGCTGCTTTCGAGAAGTCTGGGTAAATGATTGGTACCCAACCTCCTTCCCGGAATGGCACCAGCTAATGAACAATTGCACTGGTCAGGTTCGCAGATTGATGTGGGTCAATTTTGGAACCTTGGCCTGGACTCTCTGGTGTGATAGGAATAAGCTTGTTATAGAACATGTATTTCCTTCTAGGGCTACGGACTCCATTTACAAACTATGTGGGTTCTTGCAGCTTTGGAAGCCTCTCTCCAAGCGACGGGACAAGGTGGCCATTGACAGATTGACGCGCAAGCACAAGGACGTGGCGGCTAGACTTCTCATGATCACTTATCCCCCTTGAGGCTGTTTTTCCTTTTGGTTCTGTCCCTTTCTTTGGGGCTTGTGTTGCTGGTGCCCCCAGCATGTACCGTACTTTTTCCTTCAGATTATTTTCTTTCTTTTCCGTGGACCTCCGTGTGTCGGTTGTCTGTTTGTGCGGCTGTTGTGGTTGGCTTTATCTATAAAGCGGGGCGAGAAGCCTTTTTCAATAGCATCCGCCATTAAATTAGTCTGATTGATTCCTGTACAGCTCGTACGTAGCAAGGATTGGCTTGACTTCCTTCTTTGCATGATCCACGTGATCAAGAATTCCTTTTCCGTTTCTTTCCCGTCTTTCTTGATCTTTCACGTGAACTTGCTAGCTCTTTCCGAATCAAGTGATATGAACCATCTTGGGTGGACAGAGACAGCCGCCAGCGGAAGCAGTAGGCGATGGTGACAGGGACGAGGCAAGCAACAGGATGCGAAAGTGTGGACCTAGTCGACGAGCGATGGCAGAATTTGCAATACGAGCTGTGCTAGTTCGCAGCAGAGTCAGCAGAGTTTGCGGCACTGGAAAGCGTCTCCTGCACTGGAAAAAACAAGGACGCGAAGGCGGCGGCAACTGTCACGGCGAAAACTTCATCTGCCACGACGAAGCAACACCGGCGAACGTGCTGTGTGAGGAGAGGTCGAGAGGCGAAGCGGAAGCGAGGATCCGTCCGACGGCTTGGTGCAGAGTACGGCAGATCACGCAGCCGATCAACATCGACTAGCGGCGGTGAACCTAGGTCGGATGCCAATGTTAGAAATTTATGGTTTGTGGTCTACTTTCTATTCCTCTGCGCTTATCCGTGGTGTCGTTCACAATTCGCATATCTGAGGCTAGAGGGTAGGAACTTTTTTATACTGTCTTTCCAAAGGGTCCACCTCTTATACAGATATAAGATTCATACTAGTATTTTTGACTAGTTTCCGGGATAGAGTCCAGATCAAATTATCAACCACGATCATATTTGTCTGTTAACGAATTCTACCCGTTATGTCCCCGGAGCACACGCTTGTGAGCAACGCGTCATAATAGAGTGTAAATTCCTTTAATTACGTAGATCAACATTAGCGCTGTAATCTAACTATATGATCTAGCTCCTTCCGATTATCACTGTATCCGGATAGTCTTTCCAATATAAATAGTATATTGTACTAGCAAATATGCCCGTGCGTTGCAACGGGAGAAAAGAAAATCACCCGCCATACACACACGCGACGACACCAGCAAATCACTTGAAATCTTTCACAATGCCATATGAGAAACAACATGATAAGTTGTGTTGTGCATAAATATAAAGGTGGGATGATTTTTTAAGTAACTGAAAGTTTTGTCTAGTTTATTACACAACATAATTATATATCTAGTTTCCGGTATCAATTTTATGGTGTTTCTCCTTAGTGATACCCAAAAAATAGTGCATTAGGCTAAAAATTTAAAAATACACTTTAGTACTAAATAATAGCACGTGCATAAGAGCATTACTTTTGTCTTATGTATATATGTATTTGCAACTGTAATTCAAGTCAAGACTTAATTTTCTTGCAAACATGTTAGATATCCCCACCGAAAACAATCAACTTGTGAGGACATGCATAACGAATAGGCATTTTACTACATCATCGAGATACACTATCACTCTCATTTTTGTGAAATCATCAACAATTTTTAAAAATCATGAACATTTTTCTAAACTCGTGAACATAATTTAAAATTGTGAACATTTTTTAAATTCGTGAACATTTTCTAAAATCAAGAACATTTTTTGAATTCATGAACATATTATACTGTTTGCAAACATTTTTGTTTAATCGACGAACATTTCTAGAATCGACTAACATTTTTTAGGATTTGATGAAATAATTTTCTTAATTAGTTAACATTTTTTGAACTGCATGATCTTTTTTGAATCATCGTATATTTTATGAAATAATAAACTATATATTTTAATTTATGGACAATTTTTAAATTTTTATGTTATTTTTTAATACATGAAAATTTTTGAATTGGCGAATTTTTGTGAAATTTGAAAACATTTTTTAATATACGAACTTTAAAAAAAAAGTCATGAGCGTATTTTTATTTCCCGAACATTAATTAGAAATTTTACTAATATTTTTTAAAAATCGCAAACAATTTCTGAAGCCACAAACATTTGTGAATTATTAAACTTTTATTTCAAAATTATTATTTTTTAAATTTTTGAAACTTTTCTAAATTCTTAAATTATTTAAATTAGAAAAATACAACGATGGAAAAGAAAACCAAAAATAAAAAATTGGTCGCCCATATATGGACCGGCCCAAGCGAGCTGTGTCTTTTTCTAGCACGCAGTGCGCAGTATAGGATATTCTTGCATGGGCCGGCCCAGTCCGAAATTTTCTGTGTGAAACGTTTTTTATAATTTATAGGTGGCATTGGTGGGTAATATTTTGCAACTTTCGAAGCAATTTCAATGACATACGGGCAGAAGCACTTCGTACTTTAATAGTAGGTGTATCTTTACCTCTTTCCCTAATAATAAAGCAGCCACTGCTTCTGCCGTACGTCGCGGTCAAATTTGCAGAAACACCCCTCGCTTTTCCGGTATTCAACCCGCAGTACGTTTTTAAGTTAAAAAAAACGTTTCATTTTTTTACATAACCCCCCCTCCTCGGCTTATCCATTCCCGTCCTGAGGAGGGGCCTTCTCGCCAGCGACGGGCCGGCGACGGGCGAGGAGGCGATGGGCCGGCAACTGGCCGGCGACGGCGCGCGGAGGCGACGGGCCGGAGACGTGCCGGCGACGGCGCGCGGAGGCGGAGAGGGCCGGGCGTGACGAGCGTGGCGATGCGGACGACCGGGCCGACACTGGGCGGCGCGGGAGGCTAGCGGGCAGGGGCGGCGCGGCGACGGGGATGGCCGGGCCGGAGCGGGGAGCGCTGGCACTTGGCCGCGGGCGGAGTGGCGCGCGGGGGCGGCCGGAGCGACGGAGCCGGCGCGGGAAGGCAATGCGGGCGCGTGGAGACGGAGTGGGCGAAGCCGCGCGCGGCCGCGGAGGCGCTCGGGGGATGGAGGATGGAGGCCGCCTTGCCGGTGCTCGGGCGCGGCAGCACAGCGGGCGCGCTTGGGGCAAGTGCTCCAGCTGCTCGTCGAGGCCTTGTCATATTTGGCATTCCTGCGCTCCTCGTCGGCAACGAGCGGGTGCGCGCGGTGCGGCGGGGAGACGAGCGAGGGCCGCGGGCGCGGCGCAGCAGGAGGCGGGGCGGCGTGCGGCGAGCAAGCGGGGCCGCGCGAGGGGGCGAGCGCGCACGAATGGGGCTGGGAGGGGCGCGGCCGGAGCACGGCGAGGCCGGGGACGCGGCGAGGGGAAGAGGAGGCCGGCATGCTCTCTTCTGGCGAGAGTCATCAAGGCTGCAAGGCTTCACGCCGTGGTGCGTTGGGCCGTTGCCGGTGGTGCGTTGCCGTGGCGGTGGTGTCCGATTGAAAGTACAAACCGTGTCCTTGTGAAACTCAAATTGATGAAGTGCCCGTCCTGGATTGCTGCTGGATGCTATAAGAAGGACACCACCTCGGCTGAAATCTTCATCAGGTCAATTACCACGAAACTATCTCTATCGGGTCAATTGTCCACGAAACATCCAATGTCGCCGCCGAGTTCGCCGGAGAAAGAAGCGCCGAGTTCGCCGGAGGTAGAAGATCATCCGCCGAGCACTCCAATGTCGCCTGCTGCGGCTACACCAGAGGTATGTATCACACCGACCACTGTTTGATTTT
This sequence comes from Elymus sibiricus, assembly GCA_039707655.1. Lineage (NCBI taxonomy): Eukaryota > Viridiplantae > Streptophyta > Magnoliopsida > Poales > Poaceae > Elymus > Elymus sibiricus. Next base: position 130,065,845 of record CM077669.1, read on the forward strand.
TCTGTCCCCTAGCTCCATGTCTGAATCCTCTAATTCTGATTCTAATCTGATGGACCAAGTCAAGTAGATTTCTTTTTGGTTCAGTATACTGCCATGGTTAGAAGTACATCTCTGAACTATAAAATTCTGATGCTAATCTGATGGACCAAGTCGAGTTGATGCATGCATAGAGTTGAAGGTTTCAGTCAAATATTGCTGCATGCGTAGAGTTGATGCTCTCTTCCAGTTTTTAATGGGTTTGGTGGTGGTTTATCTATCTGATGCATGGCTTTAGATCACTTGTCCGAAATCCATGTTGGTAATGCAAGGCTTCACCATGTGGAAACTGCACTTACTCTGAGAAACTGAATGCTGCTTTTGATGTGTGTGCAATGTTGTTGTGGACATGCTGATTCTGAATTTTGGCATCAATTGATAGAATTCCTTGCAAGTTATATACAAGCAAAAGATCGTGTGTTCTGAATTTTCTGAACTGAATGAATGAAACGCGTGTGTTCTGAATTTTCCGAACTGAATGAATGAAAGATCGTATTGTCCTTCTGAAAAGATTGATCTGAAATCAACTTTAAGTGTGTGCAAACTCTGAAGCTATGAACCAAACGCGTGTGTTCTGAATTTTCCGAACTGACTGAATGAAACGCTTGTGTTCTGAATTTTCTGATCTGAATGAATGAAAGATCGTTTTGTCCTTCTGAAAAGATCGATCTGAAATCAACTTTAAGTGTGTGCAAACTCTGAAGCTATGAACCAAACAATACTAAATCTGTATGTTCTTTAGTGTATGCTCTATAATCTGGCATGAAATTATTAATTATGTATGATCTTCAGTATATGATCTTTTTAAGCTCTGAACAATTCAATGCCTAAAATACTACAACTCATGGATTACAAATAGAAGCTAGACCACACATGATCAAATCAATAGAAAATACTAATAAACCAGATTGAGAAGTCAAACAATATGCATAAGTTGAACTTTTTAGTACCAGTTTTAAACAACTACAGTTTTAAATAGCAGTAGTTCAACTGAACTTCTACCTATTTATTCGACTATTTTGGTGTCTTGCCTGCATCATATTTTTTGTATTATGTTGTTGTGGACATGCTGGTTCTGAATTTGGCAAGATGGATATAATTCCGTGCAAACTATAATGTTCTTGTTCAAGTCTAGAATAATTGCTTATGATGTCTCTGTTGTGTGTCCGCATTCAGGTGCCAAACGAGTCTGATAGAACTCAGGTGGAGGCCAAGGATGTTCGGCTCTCGGACATGCCACCAGTAACACTCGATGTTACCAATGTAAATATTGTAAGTTTCCAATATACAAATTGCATATTTTTATACAGGTATCAGGTGGCATATTTATTTTAGAAATTTTTGTTTCTGTTATGGTTGAAGTGCACATGTTATTTTTGTTTCTAGCGAGGGCAGCAAACGACGACGAGGACGGACGGCGGGGACGAGGACCTGCGAAGAAGACGACCGGCGGGGCGGGGACTGGCGGGGCGGGGACTAGCGAGCGACGCGGTCACGCGGGGAAGAAGAAAGGGGATCGCTGGTCTCGCGCGGGTCCACCGTACCACGTGGTTGTCTTCGAGTGGGTCGCGCGCGTCGTGCGTGGATAAGACCGGCGGAAGGTTCGGCCGGACTGCCGTCTCTAAACGTTTACCTAACTCTTGTGGCGCTGTTGACTCCAATCCGCGGTTGCACGGACTATGCAACTTCTAATCATCTGGCACATGCTGCTCCAATTAGTTTCTCCTTCACCGGAAGTTTTTTTCTTAAATTTGCCTATAAGTTCTTAATTAGAAAATGATAGATCAAGCTGAGATGCCCTTTTAGTTCACATAAAATATCTCTAATTTTCATTTTTTTCATGTGAGATTTTCATGAGTTATATGCAATAATGCTTCATTGTTTGGCTAGACAATTAGCTACATATGTCATATTATGTGCCATCATAAGCATTCGTTTATCCAAAAATCCAAAGGTACCAATGTGCATTCTCTATAAAGAATTTTCACATCTCTCTTTTTCTATGTGCGTATATGCAAAAGAAGCGGCTATTTATTTTTTGGAGATTGTGTTATTGCACTGAAAAAATGAGCTATTATGCATAATTTGTTTTTCTAGATAATATGGTATTGTGGATTGTGCTTCTTTTACTTAAATGTTGTGCTTAAATCAAGCAAATGTCTAACAGTGCCCATAACAAAGCAGCCCTAGCAACGGAATCGAAAGCTTGTGGTTGTGTGAGCATCGAAGGCGGTGTGCATGGAAGGGTCTGGTAGAAGATTTAGCAAACAGCTAGCCCTTGATTGAGTTGTCAATGGCAATGGGAAGGGTGGTGTCCTCATGTCATCCTTGCCCGATTAGGAAGCCGGTAGTGTTCATAGCTTTACATCGAAGTCCTCGGGTGCATTTCTCTTTACAAATGAATTTTCCACCTGTTGGCCATTAGCACTAATAATCTGAAATTAATATTGTTCGGTCAAATTAATTTTCTCGAAATCATACTCCCGTCTCGAGCTCACGCCACGATCCTCAAATGATCCATCCCTTTTTTGTCAGTAACGACCATTCTTTCACGACATAGTTCCTCGACCCGGTCAGCCTTGACGGATAAAAATCATTGTTTTCTCTCGTTGCAACGCACGGGCATTTGTGCCAGTATATATAATAATAAAGCGGCCATCGCTTCTGCCTGCTCACCGTCGTGATGTTTTTTAAAAAGTCCCTGAAGTTTATAAGAATCAACCCGCAGTCCCTATAAGTGAAAAAAAAAAACGGTTCGTACGCAGCCCTGACTCGCTGGTCAATGAAATTCCTGCCCCGCACGAGAGCCCGAGGGTTTCTTCCGCCGCTGCGCCCCCATCCCTCCGCCGCCGCCGTCGCTCAACTCTGCGGCGCCCGTCCTCGATCCGCGGTCTCCAAACCCGGACGAGATCAGCAGGATCCGCCGCATCCCACACGACACACAGCCGCAGCTGCTCGTCGACCATGCGGGGAGCACGGACGAGCTGCTCGTTGACGTCCATCCTGCAGCCCCGCCGACGACGTTGCCCAGCCTCCTCGACAGCGGGCGCCTCCTACTTGCCGCAAGGTATCTCCCCTGCTCACCTCTCCCCTGGATCCCACTCCTCCTACCATAATATTTCTATTCTGAGGCAAGCAAGTATTTGATGAAATTTGACAACACAATTGTTTTCTGGTGCTGTTACGTAGTCAATTCAGAGTGGAAGATGTTTTCCTGGGTGTGTAGAGTATGCGGTGTGTGGCTTCTTGTGTGTGTGCGTGTGTGCGTATATGGCTGGTGTGTGTGTGTGTGCAGGGTGCGATCGGGGACAGCGAGTAGGCGGCGAGTATACTACACCGAGAAGCGATACAGGGGCATGAAGCAAGTGAGCAGGTGTGCGCAGCAACCTGCTACTGCAATAATAGCCTTGACGGAGCGTGCCCGTGGACGCCTGGATGTGTGCAACGGAGATGCACCCCGCGTCGTCATCTCTGCAGCCTGAACAGAGCACCGCCAATGCTGGTGATGAACCCCACATCTGTGCTGGTGAAGTGGTGATGGCACTCTCCATCTACTTTCTCCACCAGCTATCAGAGAGTAGAGCTCACATCGTGAATTTGTTTTTTCTTCAGAGATGTGCTCCCGTCGTTGTTGGCTATCGAATTTGTGATGCAATCCGTCCCTATGTCGATGTCTTAACCACTTCATACTTTCGCCCAATCAGCAGAACAGAGCAGCCGCCGTAATTTACCCATTGATTTCTTGGAGTGATTCAAACCTAGGGAAGCCTGCTACTTGTGCAAGCAACAGGGTAAGAAGTTTCAGTTTTCTTACTAATGCACATCAATTTGTAAGGTTAGAACAATGTCAGCTTGCTTTGTGTTGGTTTTCTAATTTCTACATATTCCTTTCTTACAGACTTTGCCTTCAAGAAAATCTACTTATCTAGGTAGTATGGAAAGCAGGCAAATTATGTAACTATTTGTACAACCCACGTATCTATTTCTCCGTACTGCCGACTTCGCCAGAATTATGCCGGCCCGTGTAGCCAAGGTACGTGGTTCAAACTGCTCGAGCAATATTGATTTGGAGTTGTTTTGGCCAAGCATCTAACTGAACCATGCTACTGCACAGTAGCCAAAATTCAGTCTAAACTGAACCATGCTACTGCGTAGTAGCCAAAATTCAGTCCTTTTGTTTTCCTGTGATCTGAAGCGGCTAAACTGAACCATGATACTACACAATAGCCCAAAGTTTGACTGATATAGGTATGAGTATCATCATATAACTTTTGTTTTATATTTCTAGAATATGTAATAGGTAACCAACAATGTTGTTTTCAGTTTGACAGATGTGGCTGATAAGTTCCAGTATCACATACTATGATGCAGTATTGTGTGCTTTTTAAAGTTGTTAATAGTCTTTGCTAAAGCGAGCTTGCTTCTTATATACTTGTCTGTGAACAGTTCGTACATCACCAGAACCAAAATTCAGCAGAGTAAATGAGACATAGTAAAGCTAATAGTTTGTGCATTTTATTTCCTACATCCAGAAAAGGGAAATATCCTTAGAAGATTGCAGTTGAGATGGCGCTGAATAGCTTTCGCTGTAGTCCTAAAAGTGTGATGCACAATGCTATTTTGTTAATTATACGCCCTATCGAATCAAAACCTGAATATTCCTATTTATGGTTAATAAATCCTGATGTTGCTACTTTGTTAATAAATCATGCGCTTCTTAATTCTTTGTGTACGGCTCACTGTCAAAACACTAAACTTAACATGTGCTTGATTATATGATTATTCCTTCATCTGGTTGATGATTTTGGCTGCAAGTCGCTGTCAACTGGAGCTCCATCTGGATTCGGGATTCATTTTCATATGGGATGCATTTTGTGCAGTAAAAAAAATCGTTGGCTTGGAAGAAATAAAATCATGAATTTCCAGCCAATCAACTACCAAATATAGGCCCTTGACAGCAGCATTAATTTTGTCTCATATTTAAACTTAGTTAGGGCATGTTGGCTTAGCCTGTTCATATAAATTTTCTTATTGGTTCTGTGGCATATCACTTAATGAGGTTTCCTGTATCGTATATGTTTGGGGCAACTCGGACTCAGTATCTAATCACAGCAAAGCATGACGCTGTTTAGCATGATTGGCATAGCTTATAGTTTTTGTTAAACTGATTTAGCGAATATATGTTACTTTTTCACCTAACAGGCTTGGCTATATGTTTATTGGTGCGCACCAAGTCATTTGAGACAATTTCAAGATCTTAGAAATTAGCTCCAAGCTTCAAAATTCCAACAAACCAATACAAAGATGAAATTATTCATTTAAAATTAGCAAGTTATGAGAGGAAGGTTTGCATAAACTAATTCTACATGGCGTAAGATTACAATATTCATTGTAGCAAGATTTTCTTTCCAATCTGCGGCACCGTCAAATCGGACATCTATCATGTTTCATGACATTAGGCATCAAGGATAGAAGCATATATGTTGGATATCTACGACATAAAGAGATTATCGTTTCAACTATTTGACCTATCAGTGATTGGTTAGTTCAATCAAATTTATAGATTTACTGTTGATTTGTTTGGATGGTTGGTTAGGAAAGTGAAAAGGAAACTCTTTGATATTGACAACTCAATTTCTCTATGGTAGTGACAAACTTCTTAATTTACTCACAAGTGAGGGTCTGATGTCAGATATTTTGTGGATCAAACCTGCCAGCAACGACCTTACTTGAACATGATCTATTCTATGGGATCGTACCGCTGCAAACCTGCCAGCAACAACCTTACGTGAACATGATCTATTCTATGGGATCGTACCGCTGCAAACCTGCTAGCAAGTAAATTTATTGGCATTTTATATTGTTTCAGGATGACTTTGCTTTTTGTTGCTCAATAGAAAGAATATCCCTCTTCGTAAATCTATTATTTCGCTTTCCGGTGAAGCTGTAGTCCTCTCCAAATAATTTTCAGATTACACTAAGCAGAAGCTGCTAAACAGGCTGTGGAAGCCGATGAAAAATCAAACAGTAAAGAGGAGGCTGCTCTGTGTTGCCATTGTTGTATGAATATAATGGGACCTTCTGCTACTAATTGTATGAAGAAAAGTATGTGCAGAACTGCATAGTCTTGCATGAATAGAAGATAGATAGATATGACCTTGCGTACAGATTGTTGTGTACATAAAATTGACCTTGGTTACAGATTTTGCTGTATGTATTTTTTTTTTTGCATAGTTGACCGGGATAGATAGAAGATGGTAGAAGAAAGAGGTGTAGATTGTTGTATGGCCACATTGTACATGGTGATCATTGTTGTATATTTTTTTGCATAGATAGAACAATGATGTAGATATAGAGTGTTTTCGCATATGTAGTAATTTTCATCGGAACTATGATTATGTATGACTGTTATATGGCGCACAAATCAGTCATATAGTCATTATTGTGATGACATATACCATGTTTGTGAAGTGCGAGCAGCAAATAACCTGAGTGGTTTTCTTCTTATTTGTCATGAAGTTCTGATGGATGAATTTCTATAAAAATCCTTAGAATGAATTATTAAACTCTCAAAGACTACATAACAATTCGACATATGTTTGTCCCGCTCAAAGACTATTCCATGCACCACTACTCTTTCATCCAATGGCAGTGCGGAACTGAAGTAGGTGCTGACAAAGGACGTTAGGGTGGGTGGCTTCCTCACATACACACTTCATGGAGCGGAAAAAGATAATTCTACGTTTATCAGAGTTAGATATAACTATAAGAAATGGCTTGTAGTGGCACATGGAGTAGGATTTGCAAATTAAAAATATGGTCTGAATAATTTTGATAGTAGTTACATGAACCGTCCTTTATGTGTGTTTGTTTTTTTTGGGGGGGGGGGGGGGGGGGGGGTATGGATGGATTGGACAGGGAACCAGTGACTGGCGAGAAACCAACCATGGGATGAACGATGGACATACCAGAGCGAACACTGTAGCAAAAGGGATGTAGACAACACTATACATGGACCTTGTAGCGAAAATACCGTAGACGTGTTTCCTGTAGACCGAGTACTGTACCACGAGCGTTGTTCACACAGATCTGCCCACACATTCTTGATCGGACGTTGTGAAGAGGGGGACAAGTCACCATACTATTCACTGGTGATTGGTGACTAGCAAGTCACTGGATCTCAATCCGGATGGACTGGAGGTCTTGAGTCTCATTTCTCCGACCCGTCACTTGCTTGGGCCTCAGCCGGTCCAATCTGGCCGACCCACCTTGCCAGCCAGCCTGACTGCATACTGCATTATGCATTTCATCTGTGGTATAGCTCTAATTAAATGAAATTTTGTGCTACCGGATACAAATTTCTTCTCTAGAATATGTCGTGCGCTTATTATGGTGGGTGGGGCAACTAAGTTTTCTTCGTAGCCAAGCACATGTCGTTGTGATTGATTGTACATAGAATGCTTATTAAATTTAGTACTCACTCTGAAAAGAAATATAAGAGCGTTTAGATAACTACTCAGAGAGTATGTGACAATTTTCTGTCCCGTTGCAACGCACGGGCATGTGTCCTAGTATATATATATATATATATATTTCACTGATAATCGACCAGATTCCTTAAGCATACAACTTAAGTATATTCCAACAAGTGATAATTTCATGATAATCATGTAATGTAATTCCATGTATAAATACATGTATAATTCCATAATGAGGTATTTCGAATATTAGCAATTCTTATTAAATTGAATATAGTTGCAGGACACATAATTCCAACAGCCGAGGGAGATGGTGATGACGTCGACGCCGTCCGCAATTGCCGCGTGCATGGCAGCCAGCACGTCAGACGTCACGAAGCCGTTCGGCCAGATGACCTTGTACGCGGCGACATGGGCACGCGGAGCAGTTCCACGCGCCGTGCCATGCCCGTGCCCGAAGAAGGACCACTAGTAGAAAACAGGTCATTAATCCCGATTGGGAAGGGCCTTTAGTCCCGGTTCCCCAACCGGGACTAAAGTATAGAGACTAAAGGGTCCAAGCCTTTAGTCCCGGTTGGTTACGAACCGGGACTAAACCCTGGCCACGTGGTCGGCAGCGCGCGCCAGGGCATGGGGACCTTTGGTCCCGGTTGGTAACACCAACCGGGACTAAAGGTTTAGGGGTTTAGGGGTTACGGTGTTTAGGGGTTTAGTGTTTATTGTTTATTTTTCCTTTTCATTTTGTGTTTTCCATTTAATTCCTTTTCATTTCAAACATATTTTACGCTACTACATACTGTACACGTACGTTATGCATATATAATAGAATTTCTCGTAGAACCGATCATATATCATAAAATTTCTCGTACAAGCAATCATATATCATAGAATTTCTTGTACGATCACATGCATACACACATATATATATATACAATTTGGTATATACAATTTCTCGTACAATTTGCAGATCATTTGCGGATCGGGTAATGGTATTCTCCGTCGGGAGATATGACCTGCTGAAGCAAAAATCCCGCAATTTCCTCTTGAATTGCTCGTATGCGCTCCGTTGGTAGGAGCTTATCCCACATCTCGTACATCTTTAAAGAAGGAGATCAATATGAATATGCATGTTAGTTGTGTGTATATGTATTAGATCATGATAAAAAAATATGAATGGTGTTTACGTACCCAAAGATCTCTTGCACTCTTGCTGCTTTCGGTCATAAAGCGAATGTTCTCGCAAAAGTAATATGCACATAGTTCAGTCCCCTGTGCCTGCCTCATGCACTTTACGAGAATAGAATTCAATCAGATAATAATGAAGCATGACAATGGTATTGAAACTAGAATTAAAGAGATGCGCGGACGTAGCTAGTACTACTTAATTACCCTAGGCTTTCGCCATCTCAACTCTGGTTTCCATTCACCGGTTACCTCTTTGATGAAACGTTTCCAAACCCTGCCCGGCAAACAAAATGAATAAAGGAGTTATTAATTACTTGATATCAGGAAATGAACTAATAAAGAAGCCGACATAGTGCGTCAATGATTGAAATTACCTTTCGAGCAATGAATGCAAGCTTATGTAATCTTCAGGGTCTTTACTTAGCGAGTCCAGTACTTCAACAGTTCCATCGTCAACTCTAATGATTACAAGGATCCAGTGGTAGCTGCGCACACGATTTGTATAAGCAGGCATGCATAACTCATCAACTACACTTAACATCGAGTATATATATATATATAAGCAAAAATAGAATTTGTAGTACAAGACAGTAATACTCACCGGAAGTTCCAAGGTAAAAGTATTTCTGGTTTGGTATTTAGGGCCTTCAAAAACCTTAGAAGCATTTTCTCCGTGTCTTTAGGGTTCCTTCTCAACACTTCTTCATTAACGGTATTTGGGTCAATGAACCCAATGCCATAGACTCCAGCTCTTTTCAATTCAAAAATCTTCATTCTGCATAATACCACACAAAAGAATATAGTGAGTATAATAACAGACAATGAACGAGCTGAGCTAGAGACTTAAATTACAGAAAGAAATCACTTACAGACAATAGCAACTGACGATAGATTTGTCGAGTGCTTTTTGATTGAATAACTAAAAAAATTCTTCATTTTCAATCCACAAATCTTTTTCATGGATGTAATGCTCTTTCTCGACTTTCACCATGAGGCTCTCTCGCCCGTCCTTTACTTCTCTCATGTACCAGTCATGCAATTTGTACATTTGCGTTGTTAGAAGCTTCTCATCGTCATGACTGACCAGAGGTTTCCCGGGGACATATTGCCATGCTATTTCCTTCGGATCCAACGGTGGAAATTCCTCGATCTCTAGGAGTTGTTCAACGGTGATACCGTGCAATCTAGCATTCTCTCTATCAGCGTCGGTTATTACCACCTTATTGGCACTCACCTTGAGTGGGCTGATCGATTGGACTGCCTGTTCTCCGAGCTGGGGAATAGTTTTCTCGCATTTACTGCTACCGCTCGACTTCTGTCTTTTGTGGGATTCATAGGACTTGGTAATACAGTGTTCATAGTCTGATACCGGCCTTTTCTCCGTCGGTTTAGCTGCATCAATAAAGTGTTGTACGACCTCGTCGGGTACTTTCTCCTTTGGCGACGGGGGCGGTTTCGGTCCAAAATGGGCCCGCAAAGCGAGATTCACTGATTCATCGAGTTCCTCGTCAGTCTTCTCGTAAGATAACTTCTTTTTGGCAGGAGGCTCGGGTTTCTTCTTTTGTGTTCTCTTCCGCTTTGCAGACGGCGAATATCGATATCGCGGATGTCTCGCGCTAGGCTCCGTCTCGGGGTGGGATGGACTCTGCTGACGTGGCGGAGCTTGATATCGTGGACTAGCCATGCGCTCCGTCTCGGGGTGGGATGGATTCGGCTGGCGCGGCGGAGATGGATATGGCGGACTCACCCTGCGCTCCGTCTCGGGGTGGGTTGGAGTCTGCTGACGCGGCGGACTTGGAGGAGGAGTCGGTGGCCTTGGCACCGAGTTTGGAAACACGATGCATTCCTTTTTCCATAAAATGACACAACGCCTGGCTTCTCCCAGTGTCCGCTCCCCTTCACCTCCAAGGTAGTCAAGATCTAGTGATTCATATGCCGACACAACTTGATCCACCCCGACACGAGCATAGCCAGGTGGAATCGGATTGCCGTGGAAAGTTGCTTCAGATCCACTCGGTAAAGCAAAGCCGTCCGCCGCCTTCATGGATATGTTCTTCAGTTTCATGTGTAGCTCACAAGGTGACGACTCTAGGATATCATCCACGGGGTAGCGAGCCAGCAGTGCATCATCGGCCGGGACCCCCGTGGAACCCACGCTGCTTTTCGGCATAGATGATGGAATGGTACCATCCAATGCTGGATTTGGTTGCTGCTGCTGCTGAGACGCGCCTTGCTGGCTAAGTTTGTTGATTTGCTCCTGCTGCATGTTATATTTGCATTCCAAGTCCTGAATCCGATCTACTTCATGCTTCTTCTTTCTGTCACGACTTCTGTAGCTGTCATTCCAATCCGCAAACCCCAGAAACCACGGAACCATGCCTTTGCCTCGTGTTCGTCCCGGGTGTTCAGGATTCTTGAGGGCGCGCGAAAGCTCGTCCTTCTCTCTCTCGGGCTCGTACACACCCGCTCGAGCTTCTGCTATTGCTTTAAGTAACTCGTCCGTGGTTTCTTTAAGACTTGCCTGTTCAAGAACCTCCCCTGTCTTTGGGTCCAACTTTCCCCCATGTGCATAAAACCAAGTCCTGCACCTCTCGGGCCAAGTCTCTGTTACTGGAGTGACCCCTGCAGCCTTCATGTTTCTCTCAGATTCATCCCACTTAGGCAACCCAGACTTGTAGCCGCCTGGCCCCAGACGATGGTGCCACATTTTTTGTTGGCATTTATCTTGTTTATTCTCGACCGTTTCTTAGCATATTCTGATTCCTTGAACTTCACAAATTTGTCCCAGTCATCTGCTAACTTCACATATTCTCCTTTGAATTCTGGAGTCTTCTTTCCTCCTTCCAAGTAATTGGTCCATAATCTTTTCTTCCAAGACTGGAATTGTGTGGCCATCTTCTTAAGAGCACACTTCTTGACTTTCTCCCGTTGGAGATCTGTGAGACCCTCTGGTTGGGTGAAATGTTTCATGAGCTCCTCCCAAAGCAGATCTTTTGCTCTTTGGCTGACAAAAGGAACTCCGCGATCTTTTGGCTGATTCCATTCTTGAGCGGTGATCGGGATTTGGTCCCTAACGATAACTCCGCATTGACGTATAAATTTGTCTGCATTCTCTTTAGGAGCAATCGGTTCGCCATCTGCTCTGATTTGATCGATGTTAAACTTTACGCCTTGTTTCAACTTTTTTGTCGGGCCACGTTTAACCCTTGTATAAGATTTGCTCGATCCGGAGGGCTAAAAGGAAGAAAGATTCGTTAATATATACAAATCAATCAATACATTTGATGATCACCAGAGGGCAAATTAATACCTCGCCGGACTCTGTTAAATGGACAAAAATTTCTTCGCCATCGTCATTGTCAGCTGGTTCGCCTTCGTCTCTTGGTTGTTCTTCCTCAATTCCCTCACCGGATGGGTTAAGGTATTGTGAGCCATCATCTACTTCATTCTCTTCGTTTCCGGAGCGTATCAGGTCGTACATGGCATTCTCTTGATCATGGTCTCTGTCTCTACCGTCCATAGCTTAACTAATCCAGAACAAATATAAAACAATTAGAATGCATTCAATAAGCAGAACCGGAGATATGCAAATCAATACAAGGCAATGCAACAATACGATCATATAATATCACTAATACATCATCGAATAGTATCACTAATACATCATCGAATATAATATCACTAATACAGATCTAGTTGACGTCTCGCAGCGCAGGCGGTGGACACCCAAAGATAAGGAACTATGACAGGATCATAGCTTGGGTGTGATCCCTGAAGAACCTGCCAGGTATTGGAGAACCTGGCATCCAACGCAGCCATGTAGCGTCGGACGTGCTCGTCCTCCTCCCTGACACGGAGACGTACCATCTCCGCGGGGGCCGGCTCCCTCTGCACCGACAGTGGTCCACGCGACCGCCACCAAATAACCTCCGGGTCGATGACGGGACCCTGATTCCTCACCAAGCTCCGCGCCTCGGAAGGCAGCACCTCCCAGTGCCAGCCCGGCAGAGCCCAGTCCCGGACATGCTGGCACCTCTCAAGCAGGTGGTCGACGGCGCCGAGTCGACGACGAGGATGCGGGCCAGGCATCGTTGACGTCGAGAACAAATTCTACAACTATTTAAATTCCTACTATTTAATAAACTTTAATAAAGATGATTGCATTTAACAACTATGACAATAATAACGAGAACCACGAGTCCCGAGTCGACGAACCCCGAGTCCCCGACGATCGCCGGTGAGGAGTTCACCGGCGATCGTCGGGGACTCCTCACCGACGATCGTCGGTGAACTCCTCACCGGCGATTGTCGGGGACTCGGGGTTCGTCGACTCGGGACTCGTGGTTCGACGACTCGGGACTCGAGACTAAAAAAACAACTAAACTAAAAAACTAAAACAACTAAACTAAACTAAACTAAAACAACTAAACCAAAAAAACTAAAACAACTAAACTAAAAAAAACTAAAACAACTAAACTGAACTAAACTAAAACAACTAAACCAAAAAAACTAAAACAACTAAACTAAAAAAACTAAAACAACTAGGTGGCCGGCGCACGTGGCCGTGGTGGCCGCGGTGTAGGGGGATCGGAGCAGGCGGCAGGAGCTCACCGGCGCGACGGGGCTCGTTGGAGGAGGTGCGGGCGGCGACGACGGGGCTCGGGAAGGAGGCGCGGGCGGCGTCCGGCGTCGGGGGTGGCGACGACGTCGACAAGGACGAGGAGGCATGGGTGGCGGCGATGACGGGCTCGGGGAGGCGGCGAGGACGGGCTCGGGCGGCGTCGACGACGGCGGTGGCGAGGACGACGGCGCGAGGACGAGCGCGCGGGCGGCGACGATGACGGCGGCGAGGACGGGCTCGGGGGCGGTGGCGAGGTCGGGCTCGGGGGCGGCGGCGACGACAGGCTCAGGGGCGGCTGCGAGGACGGGCTCGGGGGCGGCGGCGACAACGAGGATGGGCTCGGGGGGCAGCGGCGAGCTCCGGCAGCCTGGCGGCGTCGGGGCAGGGCGTCGGCGTCGGGGGAGAATGGGAGAGGTTGGGGAGATTTCGACAAGTCCCGCGTTAAATACCCCAGGACCTTTAGTCCCGGTTGGTGGCTCCAACCGGGACTAAAGGGTCTTTAGTCCCGGTTGCTATCACCAACCGGGACTAAAGGTCCTCCCTTTAGTCCCGGTTAGTGATACCAACCGGGCCTAAAGAGGCCTTTTCGGCGGCCCAAATTCGCGCGGGAAGGCAGCACGGCTGTGGTGGGAGTTTAGTCCCACCTCGCTAGTTGAGGAGCACGACGACCAGCTTATAAGCCCCGCTGTGCAAGAGGCAGCACGAGCCTCTCTCAAACCGAACATGTGCCTACTATGTCGCTGTTACTAAAGTGAAAATAGATGCTCTTATAGAGAAAATTCAACCTAAATTCAAAGTGCTAGTAAATTCAGGTTGAATTTAGGTTGAATTTTCTCTATAAGCGCATCTATTTTCATTTTTGCTATTTTTTTATGTTATTTTTTTGCATATTAAAAGTTCTTAACAGAAAATACTTTATGAATATTCTTTTTGCTATTAAAGTTTTTAACAAAAATAACTTTGATAATTTTAGTTGCATAAATTTTATATAATATTAAGTTAAATAACTTTGATCGGACGAAAACACGTCTATTACAAAGGGATTTCAATTTTTTAAACATATTTTAACTCAAGACTTTTTCTGCATTCAATATGCACCATTCAAAGCCACATCATCACTTTTCAGCCCTTTTCTCACTTCATTTGCTATTTTTCATGCATTTCATGATTTATTTTGAGCTAAAATGACACTGAATTGAAAAGCACTGCAAATGAACTCTGAAATGGTTGAAAGTTGGCATGGTATCATAATTTCACCCACATAGCATGTGCTAAAAAGTTGAGAGGGTTACAGGAAAAACTGGATGCACTTCGTGTACAAACTGGACCATCTCCTTCGAAGTATGAGGATTTCGGACGAAAACTCATCTGTTACAAAGGCATTTCATTTTTTTTAACTTATTTCAACTCCAGACTTTTTGTGCATTCAATATGAACCATTCTAAGCCACATCCTCAAATTTTAACCCTTTCTAACTTCATTTGCTATTTTCATCCATTTAATGAATTTTTTTGAGCTACATGACCCTGAAATTAAAAAGCACCACAAATGAACTCTGAAAAGGTTGCAACTTGGCATGGTATCATCATTTCACCCACATAGCATGTGCTAAAAAGTTGAGAGGGTTACAACAAAAACTGGATGCACTTCGTGTACAAAACTGGACCATCCCGGCTACTCACTAGAGAAGAAAAGTGATGACGGTGCAGCCAATCACATCCCAGAGTGGGATCTTGGGGTATAAAACTTTTTCTTCGCGTGTGTCCCTTGATTATTGCGCCGTAACCATGGACAATCTTCATCATTTAACAGGATGCTTGGGTCAGTCTTCACTGCGAAGGGAGGAATTTCATCAAACTTTTCATAATCTTTTGACATGTCTGTCTTGTCCTCCAGTCCCACGATGTTTCTTTTCCCAGAAAGAACTATGTGGCGCTTTGGCTCATCGTATGATGTATCCTCTTTCTTATCTTTCCTTTTTCTCGGTTTGGTAGACATGTCCTTCACATAGAAAACTTGCGCCAAATCATTGGCTAGAACGAATGGTTCGTCTGTGTGCCCAAGATTGTTGAGATCCACTGTTGTCATTCCGTACTGCGGGTCTACCATTACCCCTCCTCCAGTCAGATTGGCCCATTTGCACCGGAACAAAGGGACCTTCAAATCACCTCCATAGTCAAGTTCCCATATCTCCTCTATGTAACCACAATATGTGTCCTTTTCCTTGGTGTTTGCCACATCGTCAAAGCGGACACAACTGTTTTGGTTGGTGCTCTTTTTATCTTGGGCGATCGTGTAAAATGTATTCCCATTTATCTCGTACCCTTGGAAAGTCAATATAGTCGAAGATGGTCTCTTGGCCAACAAGTACAGGTCATCTTCAACATTGTCTTCATTCATGAGATGTGTTCGCAACCAACCGCCGAAAGCCTCAATGTGTGTACGTTGATTCCAGGGGTCAGACTTCTCCGGGTTCTTCGAGCGTATAATATCCATGTGTTTCTCGATATACGGGGTCACCAAGGTAGAATTCTGTAGAACTGTGTAGTGTGCTTGCGCCCAAGAATGCCCGTCCCTACATATTATTGATTTTGGTCCAAGCGTGCCTTTTCCACGCAGTCTCCCCTCATGCCGCGATTGAGGAACACCAATCGGCTTAATGTCAGGAATAAAGTCAACACAAAACTCAATAACCTCCTCTGTTTCATGGCCCTTAGAGATGCTTCCTTCTGGCCTAGCACGGTTACGAACATATTTCTTTAAGACTCCCATGAACCTCTCAAAGGGGAACATATTGTGTAGAAATACAGGACCCAGAATGGCAATCTCTTCGACTAGGTGAACTAGGACGTGCATCATAATATTGAAGAAGGATGGTGGGAACACCAACTCGAAACTGACAAGACATTGGACCAAATCATTTTGTAAGCTTGGTAGGATTTCCGGATCGATTACCTTCTGAGAAATTGCATTGAGGAATGAACATAGCTTCACAATGGCTAATCGAACATTTTCTGGTAGAAGCCCCCTCAACGCAACCGGAAGCAATTGCGTCATGATCACGTGGCAGTCATGAGACTTTAGGTTCTGGAATTTTTTCTCTGCCATATTTATTATTTCCTTTATATTCAACAAGAAGCCAAACGGGACCTTCATACTGAGCAGGCATTCAAAGAAGATTTCCTTCTCTGCTTTGGTAAGAGCGTAGCTGGCAGGACCTTGATACTGCTTTGGATGCATGTTGTCGTTTTCGTGCACACGTTGCTGGTCCTCCCGTGCCTCCTGTGTATCTTTTGTCTTCCCATATACGCTCAGGAAGCCTAGCAGGTTCACGCAAAGATTCTTCATCACGTGCATCACGTCGATTGCAGAGCGGACCTCTAGGACTTTTCAATATTCTAGCTCCCAAAATATAGATTTCTTCTTCCACATGGGTGCGCGTCCCTCAGCGTCAGTCGGAACAGATTGTCCGCCAGGACCCTTTCCAAATATTACTTGTAAATCCTTGACCATATCAAGTATGTCATCACCAGTACGGAGGACGGGCTTCTTCCGGTGACCTGCCTCACCTTTGAAATGCTTGCCTTTCTTTCTTAAGGCATGCTTGGTCGGAAGAAATCAACGATGTCCCAAGTACACATTCTTCTTGCATTTGTCCAAATATATACTTTCAGTCTCATCTAAACAGTGCGTGCATGCATGGTATCCCTTGTTTGTCTGTCCTGAAAGGTTACTAAGAGCAGGCCAATCATTGATGGTTACAAATAGCAACGCTCGCAGGTCAAATTCCTGCTGTTTGTGCTCATCCCACACACGTACACCTTTTTTATTCCACAGCTGTAAAAGTTCATCCACTAATGGCCTTAGGTACACATCAATGTCGTTGCCGGGTTGCTTAGGGCCTTGGATGAGCACTGTCATCATAATGAACTTCCGCTTCATGCACAACCAAGGAGGAAGGTTATAGATACATAGAGTCACAGGCCATGTGCTATGCTTGCTGCTCTGCTCCCCAAATGGATTAATGCCATCTGCACTTAAACCAAACCATAAGTTCCTTGGGTCATCTGCAAAGTCCGGCCACTCTCTCTCGATTTTTCTCCACTGCGACTGATACGTCTCCAACGTATCTATAATTTATGAAGTATTCATGCCTTGTTTACAATAATTTTATATGATTTTGGTATGATTTTATTAGAACTAACCCGGATTGACGCTGTTTTCAGCAGAACTACCATGGTGTCGTTTTTTTTGTAGAAATAAAAGTTCTCAGAATGGGCTGAAAATTTACGGAGAATATTTTTGGAAAATATAAAAAATACTGGAGCAAAAAGATACCGGAGAGGAGTCCCGAGGCAGTCACAAGCCTAGGGGGCGCGCCCCCTTGGCTTGTGGGTCCCTCGGAAGTCCCCTTGATGTGAGACCGACGCCAAAAATTCCTATAAATACCAAAACCCCCAGAAAAAAACCTAGATTGGGAGTTCCGCCGCCGCAAGCCTCTATAGCCACGAAAAACCAATCGGGAGCCCGTTCCGGCACCCTGCCGGAGGGGGAAACCATCACCGGAGGCCATCTTCATCATCCCGGTGGTCTCCATGACGAGGAGGGAGTAGTTCACCCTCGGGGCTGAGGGTATGTACCAGTAGCTATGTGTTTGATCTCTCTCTCTCGTGTTCTTGAGATGTCACGATCTTGATGTACCGCGAGCTTTATTAATATAGATGAATCATATGGAGTCTTCCCCTCTCTATCATCTTGTGATGAATTGAGTTTTCCCTTTGAAGTTTTCTTATTGGATTGAGTCTTTAAGGATTTGAGAACACTTGATGTATGTCTTGCGATGGGATATCCGTGGTGACAATGGGATGGTCTATTGATCCACTTGATGTATGTTTTGGTGATCAACTTGCGGGTTCCGTGACCTTGGGAATCTATGCATAGGGGTTGGCACACGGTTTCGTCTTGACTCTCCGGTAGAAACTTTGGGGCACTCTTTGAAGTTCTTTGTGTTGGATTGAACATGATGAATCTGAAATTGTGTGATGCATATCGTATAATCAAGCCCATGGGTACTTGTGGTGACATTGGAGTATCTAGGTGACATTAGGGTTTTGGTTGATGTGTATCTTAAGGTGTTATTTTAGTACGAACTCTAGGGCTGTTCGTGACACTTATAGGGATAGCTCATAAGATTGATCGGAAAAGATAACTTTGAGGTGGTTTCGTACCCTACAATAATTTCTTCGTTTGTTCTCCACTATTTGTGACTTTGGAGTGAACTCTTTGTCGCACGTGAGGGATTTACATATGATTCAACTATGTCAGTATTGTTGAGAGAACTTGCACTAGTGAAAGTATGAACCCTAGGCCTTGTTTTCAAGCATTGCAATACCGTTTGTGCTCACTTTTATCATTACTTACCTTGCTGTTTTTATATTTTCAGATTACAAAAACCTATATCTACCATCCATATTACACTTGTATCACCATCTCTTCGCCGAACTAGTGCACCTATACAATTTACCATTGTATTGGGTGTGTTGGGGACACAAGAGACTCTTTGTTATTTGGTTGCAGGGTTGTTTGAGAGAGACCATCTTCATCCTAGGCCTCCCACGGATTGATAAACCTTAGGTCATCCACTTGAGGGAAATTTGCTACTGTCCTACAAAACTCTGCGCTTGGAGGCCCAACACGAGTCTACAAGAAGAAGGTTGCGTAGTAGACATCAAGCTCTTTTCTGGCGCCGTTGCCGGGGAGGTGAGTGCTTGAAGGTATATCTTTAGATCTTGGAATTGAATCTTTTAGTTTCTTATTTTTCACTAGTTTGGTTTTATAAAAGAAAACTACAAAAAAAATGGAATTGAGGTTGCCTCATATGCTTCATCTTTTTAATGTCTTTCGTGAAAATGATGGAAAGGAAAATTGTGCTCAAGTGTTAGAAGAAGAATTTATTAAAATGTTTGGCACTAAATCTTTGAGTGATGAGCATGATTGCAATGTTGTTAGTATGAATTCTTTGAATATCCATAGTACTAATGATGATTGCACTAGTCATGATAAAAAGATTTCTTATAAGCTTGTCAATTTTTGTGGAGTGCATAGAGTTTGTGAAGACATGCCTAAAAGGGAAGATAGATTTTGTAAGAGGCATAAGTATTTAGAAACTAAATGGTTGCAAGAGAGGCTATATGTTTGTGCTGAAAGACTTAATATTTCCCGCCGTCCTTGTGAACTTTGCGATGAAAGTGGTCATTTTAATTTCCAATGTGAATTATTTCATGACCGAATTGTGTCCAAAAATTGTGATAACCTCATTACCCTTGAGCATCATAATGAACTTAGTCTATTTTTGGGGTATGAAGAAATGAAACATAAAACTAAGGATGTTCCAGCTTGGGTTCTCATGAAAATGATTGATTTTGATCTAAATGAAATCTATATGTATTGCATGGTAAATTGCATTGAGAATCCTTATATTGCCAATTACTTAAAGACAAGAAAACAAATAGAAGATGAAGAGAATATTAATGAAGGGGAAGAGGTTTCCCAATATCCTCCTATTTTTTCTTATGATGAATCAGGTAACGAGGAGGAGCTTTTTATTCAACCAACCTCTTCAAAAAGAAGCTTGGAGGAATTAAATAAACCCACACATAATGAGGTGAAGAAGAAGAAAAGAAGGAAAAGTAAAGGTAAAGAGGTATCTCTCCCAAATAATGTTGCTCCCATTATTGATAGGCCTCATGAGAATGAATCAAAAATAGTTGTGGAAGATGATACACTTGAGGATGATTTTGTTATGCCTATTGCTTGTTGTGATAATTATAATCGGGAAGATAATGATACTTCTTATAATCTTGAAAATATTTATGGCACCAACTTGGAGGATGACGATAATAATTTCTATACTATTGGTGCTATTCATACTATTAATGATGAGAGTGATTATGTTTATGATATACAAAGTCCCAAGCTTGGGGATGCTATTCTTAATGAAGATGATCTTTTTATTCCCCCTACTTTGAATGATCAAATTTGTTATAATGATTGTATGCCTCCTACTTATGATGACTATTGTGATGATACTTATGCGATGAAAAAGAGTGATGATTACTATTATGATACTTGTCATAATTATGAATATCCTTTTACTGAATATTACTCTTTTAATATGGAACCAATTTGTAGTATTCAATTCTTTTATGATACTCCCACTATTAGTCATGAGAAGAAATTTTCTTGTGTGGAGAGTAGTAAAATTTCTATGCTTGTAGATCATGAAAATAATGCTTTATGTGCTGGTTATATTGTGAAATTCCTTCATGATGCTACTGAAAATTATTATGAGGGAGGAACATATGCTTGTAGGAATTGCAATAATATCAAGTTTCCTCTCTATGTGTTGAAAGTTTTGAAGTTATGCTTGTTTTGCCTTCCTATGCTAGTTGATTCTTGCTCCCATAAAATGTTTGCTCACAAAATCCCTATGCATAGGAAGTGGGTTAGACTTAAATGTGCTTGTCATGAGATTCATGATGCTCTCTTACATGTTTCAAATAATATTCCTATGTGAGCATCATTGAAATCATCATGCCTAGCTAAAAGGCTTTAAAGAAAAGCGTTTGTTGGGAGACAACCCAACACTTTTCCTTTCTGTTTTTGTGTGTTCACATGATTAAGCTACTGTAGTAATCATGTTTTATGCCTTTTATTTCAATAAACTGCCAAGTAAAGCCTTTGGGATGACTCACAAGATGAGTAGAATTGATGCTGAATCAAAACAGAAACTTTTGACTCCAGTACAGGAATTTTAATTTTTTACTGGAGCTTGATAATGATCTAAAAATTTTACAACATCTTGATATACAGATTATTCAGGTTGTACTAATTTTTAAGAATTTTTAGAGACAGGGAAGTATGGTTACACTACAGATCTTCACAGACTATTCTGTTTTTGACAGATTCTGTTTTGCATGCATAGTTTGCTTGTTTTAGTGTTTCCATAGCTTATATTTAGCGGTATAAATTATGGGAATGATAGAATAAAATAGGTATCATGTGGGAACAATTATGAATCTTGTCTTGACAGTACCTAAGTGAATGATTTATCTTTATTACACTAACCCTTCTCACGAAGTTTCGTTAAGTTTTGTGTGATTGAAGTTTTCAAGTTTTGGGTGAGACACCGATATGAGGAGAATAAGGAGTGACAAGAACCTAAGATTGGGGATTCCCAAGGCACCCCCAAGGTAATATCCAAGGAAGACTCAAGCGCCTAAGCTTGGGGATGCCCCGGAAGGCATCCCCTCTTTCATCTTCAACATTATCGGTATATCTTACTTAGAGCTATATTTTTATTCATCACATAATATGTGTTTTGCTTGGATCATCATTATATTTTGTTATTTTCTGTTAGGTGTTATTTATAATCTTGTTTTTCAATAAAAAGTTCCAAGAATTTCCTTAGGATGCTTGTATTGCATGTTTGATGTGTGCTGTGTAAAAAACAGAAACTTTTGCTGTAGTGTTTGAATTTTCATATTTTACTGGAACGTGGAACGTTTCTGAAATTTTTACACAGTGTTATAATATAAATTATTTAGCATTTCCTAAATTTTCATAATTTTTTGAGTTACAGAAGTACACTGGTTTAATAGATTGCTACAGACTGTTCTGTTTGGACAGATTGCTGTCATAGTTTTGTTATCTACTTATCCTATAGTTTCCATAGCCTATATTGGTAGATATAAATTGTGGAAATGATAGTATACAGTACCTAATGTTTTAAAATTATTATGCAACTTGTCTTGGCAGTACATAAAGAGTTGATTTATTATTATGTGTACTAACCTATCTCACGAGTTCTTTTCAAGTTTTGTGTGGAAGATGTTTTTGAGAATAGGTGAAACCATGATATGAGAGGATTGAACGAGATACAAAAGCTCAAGCTTGGGGATGCCCAAGGCACCCCAAGTAAATATTTCAAGAAGTCTCAAGCATCTAAGCTTGGGGATGCTACGCATCCCACCTCTCTTCATCAACAATTATCGGTTAGCCTATGTTGAGCCTAAATTTTTATTCGTTCACATGATGCGTGCTATTCTTGGAGTGCTATTTTTATTTTGCTTGATGTTTAATAAAATGCTTAAGATCTGAAATTCTGAGATGAGAGAGTCTTCACATAGTTATTTAATTGTTGACTACGCATTGATCTTCACTTACATCTTTTTTGGAGTAGTTTGTCATTCACTCTCGTGCTTCACTTATATCCTATGAGTAAATGGTTGAATGAATTGAATATCATAAATCTGAAATTAAATATGCTTCATATACTTATCCCATGGGGAGTAATGACTTCACACATAATAAGTATAGGTGGTAAAATTTATTGAAAGTTAGCAAACACCGCATTGGTTACTTGAACAATTCATGAAAGAATATTGAAGGAAGAGAGATTCCACATATAAATATACTATCTTGGACATCTTCTATGATTGTGAGCTCATTAATTATTTTCAAACTCGAGCAAATTAGTTAAAATTGGACAAGGAAGACAACTTAATGAGTTATGTTTGGTTATATTTGTATAGAAGTTATATTGTTATGGATCCTCCAACATGTGGTGCTTGCTTCCACCTCATACTAGCCAAAACTTCCGCACCAAGTAGAAATACTACTTGTGCATCCAAACACCCTTAAGCCCAAAGTTGTTCCATATGAGTCCACCATACCTACCTATATGCGGTATTTACCTGCCGTTCCAAGTAAATTTGCATGTGCCAAACTCTAAACCTTCAAATAATATTCTGTTTTGTATGCCCGAATCGCTCATATAGTGACTAGGCGCTGTCAGTATCTTCCATGCTAGGTGGGTTATTCTCACGATATGTGTTGATTCACTATCATTCACGAGAAAGTGGCTGGTATTCGGGATGCCCAGTTCCATGCTCAAAAATCAAATCAAAATATAATGAAACAAAACTCCCCCAGGATTGTTGTTTGTATGGACGGTACCCGTGGATTCAGCTCGCCGTGGAGTGTGATTGATTGGTGGAGGGGGAGTAAACACTTTACCATTCTGTTTGGGAACCGCCTATAATGTATCTAGCATGGAAGATATCGAGATCTCTCGGTTGTTATGTTGACAATGAAAGCATACCGCTCAAAATTATTATTCATCTCTGTTTTAAAAGCTCGAGCTCTGGCACCTTTGCAAATCAATGCTTCCCTCTGCGAAGGGCCTATCTTTTACTTTCTAGTACTTACCTTTATGCAAGAGTCATGATGATCTTCACCACTTCCTATATTTCTCCTTTTTCTCTTGGCAAGCGTCATGTGTTGGGGAATGATCTAGACATATATATCCACACAAATATATTTGATCATGAATTATTATTGTTGACAATTATCTTTATGATAAATAAGTTGGGAGGCGAAACATTAAGCCCCTATCTTTCTCTGTGTTCGATGGATGCTATTTGTTCTAAAAATATGCTTTGAGTGTCAATAATCATGGAAGACTATATGATAGTTGAGTATGTGGAATTTGCTAAATTAAAGCTCTTACATAGACCCTTCCTGGAAATAAGATGAATTGCAATTGTTCGATGACTAGGAATATGGTTTGTTAGTTTTCAAGAAACTTTCTGGTCTATACTTTAACATGTGAATAGCTTGTTACTTGATCATGAGAAGTTTTATGAGATGAGCTACTGTTTATGGGTTATATTGATGCTAGAAAAAGTGATTGGAATTATCATTGATCAAACTTGTGCACTTGCTAGCATTCACACTTCATAAATTATTTCTTTTATCATTTACCTACTCGAGGACGAGCAGGAATTAAGCTTGGGGATGTTGATACGTCTCCAACGTATCTATAATTTATAAAGTATTCATGCCATGTTTACAATAATTTTATATGATTTTGGTATGATTTTATTAGAACTAACCTGGACTGACGCTGTTTTCAGCAGAACTACCATGGTGTCGTTTTTTGTGCAGAAATAAAAGTTCTCGGAATGGGCTGAAAATTTACGGAGAATATTTTTGGAAAATATAAAAAATACTGGAGCAAAAAGATACCGGAGAGGAGTCCCGAGGCAGTCACAATGCTAGGGGGCGCCCCCCTAGGGCGCGCCCCCTGGCTTGTGGGTCCCTCGGGAGTCCCCTTGATGTGAGACCGACGCCAAAAATTCCTATAAATACCAAAACCCCCAGAAAGAAACCTAGATCGGGAATTCCGCCGCCGCAAGCCTCTGTAGCCACGAAAAACCAATCGGGAGCCCGTTCCGACACCCTGCCGGAGGGGGAAACCATCACCGGAGGCCATCTTCATCATCCCGGTGGTCTCCATGACTAGGAGGGAGTAGTTCACCCTCGGGGCTGAGGGTATGTACCAGTAGCTATGTGTTTGATCTCTCTCTCGCTCTCGTGTTCTTGAGATGACACGATCTTGATGTACCGCGAGCTTTATTAATATAGATGAATCATATGGAGTCTAACCCTCTCTATCTTCTTGTGATGAATTGAGTTTTCCCTTTGAAGTTTTCTTATCGGATTGAGTCTTTAAGGATTTGAGAACACTTGATGTATGTCTTGCGATGGGATATCCGTGGTGACAATGGGATGTTCTATTGATCCACTTGATGTATGTTTTGATGATCAACTTGCGGGTTCCGTGACCTTGGGAATCTATGCATAGGGGTTGGCACACGTTTTCGTCTTGACTCTCCGGTAGAAACTTTGGGGCACTCTTTGAAGTTCTTTGTGTTGGATTGAACATGATGAATCTGAAATTGTGTGATGCATATCGTATAATCAAGCCCATGGGTACTTGTGGTGACATTGGAGTATCTAGGTGACATTAGGGTTTTGGTTGATGTGTATCTTAAGGTGTTATTTTAGTACGAACTCTAGGGCTGTTCGTGACACTTATAGGGATTGCTCATAAGATTGATCGGAAAAGATAACTTTGAGGTGGTTTCGTACCCTACAATAATTTCTTCGTTTGTTCTCCGCTATTTGTGATTTTGGAGTGAACTTTTTGTCGCACGTGAGGAATTTACATATGATTCAACTATGTCAGTATTGTTGAGAGAACTTGCACTAGTGAAAGTATGAACCCTAGGCCTTGTTTTCAAGCATTGCAATACCGTTTGTGCTCACTTTTATCATTAGTTACCTTTCTGTTTTTATATTTTCATATTACAAAAACCTATATCTACCATCCATATTACACTTGTATCACCATCTCTTCGCCGAACTAGTGCACCTATACAATTTACCATTGTATTGGGTGTGTTGAGGACACAAGAGAGTCTTTGTTATTTGGTTGCAGGGTTGTTTGAGAGAGACCATCTTCATCCTACGCCTCCCACGGATTGATAAACCTTAGGTCATCCACTTGAGGGAAATTTGCTACTTTCCTACAAAACTCTACGCTTGGAGGCCCAACACGAGTCTACAAGAAGAAGGTTGCGTAGTAGACATCAGCGACCCATCAGCGGGTACTCTCAACTTCCCGTCTTTCTTATGGTCTTCTTTGTGCCATCGCAACGACTTGGCATGCTCTTTGTTTTGGAACAAACGTTTCAACCGTGGTATTATAGGAGCATACCACATCACCTTGGCAGGAATCCTCTTCCTGGGGCGCTCGCCCTGAACATCATCACCAGGGTCATCGCGACCGATCTTATATCGCAATGCATTGCATACCAGGCATGCATTCAAATTCTCGTACTCACCGCGGTAGAGGATGCAGTCATTAGGGCATGCATGTATCTTCTGCACCTCCAATCCTAGAGGGCAGACAACCTTCTTTACTTCGTATGTACTGTCGGGCAATTCGTTGTCCTTTGGAAGCTTATTCTTCATTATTTTCAGCAACTTTTCAAATGCCTTGTCAGATACACCATTCTCTGCCTTCCATTGCATCAATTTCAGTGTGGTACCGAGCTTTGTGTTGTCATCTTCGCAATTTGGGTACAACCCTTTTTTGTGATCCTCTAACATGCGCTGCAACTTCAACTTCTCCTTTTCACTTTCGCAGTTTCTCTTTGCATCAGCAATGGCCTGACCAAGATCATCAGCGGGCTCATCTGATGCCTCAGCTTCTTCTTCTTCATTCTCTTCCCCCATTGTAGTACCATCATATTCAGGACACCCAGGATAGTTGTCGTCATCCTCTTCTTCTTCATTCTCTTCCATTAGAACCCCTCTTTCTCCGTGCTTGGTCCAACAATTATAGCCGGACATGAAACCGGACGTAAACAGGTGGACGTGAATCTGTTTTGAGCTAGAGTAAGTCTTATCATTCTTACACACACCACATGGACAACACATAAAACCATCCCGCTTTTTTGCCTCAGCCGCACGCAAAAAACTCTGCACGCCATTAATGAACTGGGGAGAGCGTCGGTCATCGTACATCCATTGCCGGTTCATCTTCATTACACAACACCGAAAATACCAAATTAATACAAGTTCATACATAAAGTTCATACACACTTATTTTCTCATAAAACAACATACAACTATCTAGATAAAACATTTAAATGCAACAACAAATGCGATCAAAATCGCAACTAAGGTAGCAATTGATCCAACAGCATAATGATACCAAGCCTCTTTATTAATGGCATATTTTCTAATCTTTCAAATCTTCAAGCGCATTGCATCCATCTTGATCTTGTGATCATCGACGACATCGGCAACATACAACTCCAATTTCATCTTCTCTTCTTCAACTCTTTTCAATTTTCCTTTCAAATCCTCGTTTTCTTTTTCAACTAAATTTAACTTCTCGACAATAGGGTCGGTTGACATTTCCGGTTCAACTACCTCCTAGATAAAAATATCTATGTCAACTTGATGGGCATAATTGTCATTAACACGAAATGCAACAAATAGTTATAAAAGAGAATATACCACATCCGAATCGTAAACCGGACGAGGGCCGACGGGCACGGATATCATAACCATGGCACTATATATAACAACAATTATACAAGTAAGAAAATTATGCAAGTAACTATCTAAATCATACAAATATGTTTTTTTAATAAAAATGATAAGAACACAAGATGAGGCTCACCAAGGTGGTGCCGGCGACGGGACGGTGCGGGCGATCGATGGTGGTTAGGACGGGGACGGGAAGGCACACTAAGTAAACCACACATACACATATGCAAACTAAGGAGTTAATTTGAGCTCAAATTGCATATAAATCAAAAAAACTACCACATAATTACACCCAAACTAAAACCCACAAATCACTGTACCTATAAAGCATTGCACGAGCTGATCTAGCAATAAGAGATGAAAGGATAAAGTTGCTAACCTTTGTGGACACTTGGATGGATTGGGGTGCCTCAAATCTTGACAAATCTTGGCAAAAATGGAGGGAGGAGCTCGAACTAGGGGAAGAACAGAGAGGGGAATTCGAATGGAGAAAACAGAGAAATGGAGTCGGGCTGGACGAAGGGTTTATATAGGGAAAGCTTTAGTCTCGGTTCGTTATACAAACCGGGACTAAAGGTCCACCTATAGTCCCGGTTTGTATCACAAACCGGGACTAAAAGGGCTCGTGGGGGCCAGGCTGACACCAGCCTGCCACCACCCCTTTAGTCCCGGTTTGTGATACAAACCGGGACTATAGATCTAGAATGAACCAGGACTAATGGGGCCCATACACCCCGACCGCTCCTAGCCGTTGGAACCGGGACTAATGGACACATTAGTCCCGGTCCAAAGCCAAACCGGGACTAAAGGTTGAAATGGAAGGCCTGTTTTCTACTAGTGGGCTGCCCGCGGCGGTGGACGCCGTGTGCGTGCCGTGGCCGTCGTCGTCGCGCGTCGAGTTCATGGAGATTGTTTCGTTGGGGTTCAGCGCGACGGAGCCCCGGTTGAAGTAGCGAGCTCCGATGAGCTTCCGGTTGCACGTGGTGGCAGGGAACGCGACGCCTGGCACGCACGCCCCGCGCCACCGGGAGGGCACGGGAGGCATCCCGTCGTCGCGGAAGCTGGCGCTCTCAGGCCAAACGCCGCTGTCGATGTTGATGGTTAATCTTGTCGTCCAAGTTTCAGAGTCTAAAGATTAGGAAGTTTACGTTTAAGTTTAGGAAAGGTTTGAAGAGTCTAAACCGAGTACGATCTGTGTACCGGGTCACGTCGTGTTGGGTTCAGCCTTGCTGTTCCGTGTTGGGCATGGAGTCTATCTTGTAAACGCCTATAAGTTTAACAGAAAAGAACCAGAAAAGGTGCGATCAGTTTGCACCACCAAATTCGTTTTTCCTCTCTCACGTAAGGTTTGCTTGAGTTCTTGTTTTCGATCTAGTTTTGCTCGTAACGAACCAGGGTAAGAACCAACAAGTGGTATTCAGAGCCTGGGTGAGCTAGAGGTGCTAGTCGAACGAGAGAAGATGTCAAGCGACGACGAGGATACGAAGAAGGCGAAGGCGGCGGCGGCAAAGCAGGCGCTGGTGGCGGCCGAAACAAGCGGCAAGCCTCTCATGATGATGCCAAGGACAAGTTCAGTGCCGATTCAGTATCCAATGCTTACCGACACAAATTATGTGGTTTGGGCCACGAAGATGAAGTTTATCCTCCGAAATCTCCGAGTCTGGAAGGCTATAGAAGGCGATGGCGCAATGGACGACGAGGTTGACGAGGGTGCCATGGCTGCTCTCTCGCAGTCCGTACCAGATTCCATGGTGATGACTCTTGCCAATTACGAGACGGCGAGGGAAGCGTGGGAAGCAATACGGGAGATGCGAGTAGGCGAAGATAAGGTGAAGCGTGCCCGTGCACAAGTGCTTAAGCGGCAGCTTAACAAGTTGGAGATGTCCCGAGGAGAAACGATCGCCGAGTACTCCGTGAAAATCACAAACTTGGTGAGTGAGATTAAATCTCTCGGAGGATCTGTCACGGATACAGAGGTCGTCGAGAAGCTGTTTTCATCGGTTACAGATAAATTCACAGATATTATCGGGACGATCGAGCAGTTCAGCGACGTTACGAAGATGACAGTGCCTGAAGCGATTGGAAGACTGCGGACGCACGAAGAAAATCAGAAGGGGAGGAAAGAGGTCAAGGACAATGGCGAGAAACTTCTGTACTCTCACGCTGATCTTGAAGCTCGAGTTGCTAAAGAGCGGAAGAAATTTGACGGCTCTAAGAGCAATAATACCGACAACCATGGAGGCGGCAGAGGCCGCGGATGAGGTCGTTCGCAAGGGGCTGGTCGGGGAAAGAGCAACAGTGATAGCTTCGTCGACGAAAGGAGGCCACGTGATTATGACATATCAAAGGTGAAGTGTTTTAATTGCAACGAAACAGGTCACTTTGCAAAGGAGTGCAAGCAGCCAGATAGAAGACTGAAAGCAAATTTGGCAAAGAAAGGAGATGACGAAGAGGCACATCTGCTTTTGATGGAATCATGTGTTTTAACTCTGGACGCCCCAGACCCGCAGCAAAGGGTATTATTGAATGAGAAAAAGGTGATTCCCAAGCTGCACGGTAGCCAAATCTTGTCATGGTATCTTGATACTGGGGCGAGTAATCATATGACGGGCTGCAGAGAAAAGTTCATCGAGTTGGACACCAAGGTAACTGGTTCGGTCAAGTTTGGTGATGGCTCCACCGTAGAAATCTTGGGAAAAGGGTCTGTCCTGTTTGAGTGTCACAACGGCAAGCACCGTGTACTCACTGAAGTGTATTATATACCTCGGTTGAGGAGCAATATCATCAGCATCGGTCAACTAGATGAGTATGGGTGCAAAACGTTGGTAGAAGATGGCATCATGACACTCTGGGATAGAGGAGGAAAGGTGATCGCAAAGGTAAAACGGTCTTTCAATTGTTTGTATATTCTCAATATCAAGGAGACCAAACCTGAGTGCTGGTTAGCAAAATCAGCGGAAGATGCTTGGCTGTGGCATGCAAGGTACGGACATGTAAATTTTCATGCCCTTAAGAAGCTGTCTGACAAGGAGATGGTGAACGGGATGCCGCAGATCGATCACATTCAGCGTGTGTGTGATGGTTGTCTCGTAGGAAAACAGCATAGGGCGGCGTTTCCGGCCGCGTCGAGTTTCCGAGCTGTTGCTCCGTTGGAACTGCTGCATGGTGATCTTTGTGGACCAATTACACCGGCCACAAATGCAGGGAAGAAGTATTTTCTCCTTCTAGTCGATGACTACTCAAGGTTCATGTGGATTGTCTTGATAAGAAGCAAAGATGAAGCGTTCGAGGCGTTCTTGAAGGTGAAGGCAGCCACAGAGATGGAACTGAAGCTACAAGTGTGTTCGCTACGCACTGACAGAGGAGGAGAATTTATTTCAAACGAGTTCAATAGCTACTGTGAAGAGAAGGGAATAAAGCGTTTCATCACCGCTCCTTATTCACCGCAGCAAAACGGAGTTGTCGAAAGAAGGAATCAGACTGTTGTAGCAATGGCTCGCAGTTTGCTTAAAAGTAAGAACATGCCTAATGTGTTTTGGGGAGAGGCTGTCACTACTGCAGTTTATATCCTGAACCGGGCACCGACGAAAAGTGTGTGTGACAAAACTTCTTATGAAGCTCTGCATGGGAGGAAGCCAAATGTGGCACACTTCAGGACTTTTGGTTGTATTGGGCATGTAAAGAAGGCAACTCCACACCTCACCAAGCTAGAAGACCGCAGCACGAAGATGGTTTTCATTGGCTATGAAACTAATGTTCACTCGAAGGCTTACCGGATGTATGACCCGGTGGCGAAGAAAGTACATATCTCTCGTGATGTGGTGTTCGAGGAAGATAAAGCTTGGGCATGGAGCAGCGAATCAGAAAGTGAAGCAACTACTGGTGAGCCGTTCATTGTTGAGTATTCAACTCACATTGATGCAGGTGAAGTAGAGCATGGGGATAGCACACAATGCAGCGGACATCAAGGCGTCGACGGCATGCTGGACGCACGCTATGATAGTGGACAGATTGATGAGGATGACAGGGGCGTCGATCATGACACCGAGCCACCAGAACAGGGTTCGGTATCACCGGAACCTGCGTTTTCCCCGGCAGCGTCTGCACCAGCCACGCCGGTTTCACCAAAGACGCCGGTTGCAAGCGCGACTACAGATGCGTCCTCGGAGGGTGAACCACGACGGTTTCGCAGCATCTCATCCATCTACAGGGACACCGTTCCTATAGACCTCGAGTACTCCGGGCTTTGCCTTCTCGGAGTCGAGGAACCGGCCCATTTCAAAGAAGCAAATGACGTACCAAGTTGGCGGCGTGCAATGGAAGAAGAGCTGACATCCATAGAGGACAACAAGACATGGACTTTGACCACGTTGCCTGCTGGTCACAAAGCAATTGGTCTGAAGTGGGTGTTTAAATTGAAGAAGGACAGCAAAGGAGAAGTTGTGAAACACAAGGCGCGCTTAGTAGCAAAAGGATACATACAGAGGCAGGGTATTGACTTCGAGGAAGTTTTTGCTCCTGTCGCTCGGCTTGAAACAGTGAGACTGCTGATTGCTCTTGCAGCTCAAGAAGGATGGCAAGTCCATCATATGGACGTGAAGTCAGCGTTTCTAAACGGAGATCTAGTCGAGGAGGTGTACGTAACTCAAGCGCCCGGATTTGAGAAAGAAGGAGAAGAGCACAAGGTGCTGAAATTGCACAAGGCGTTATATGGACTCCGACAAGCGCTTAGAGCATGGAATTCCAAACTCGATAAGTCACTCGTTGCTCTTGGTTTTGAGAAGTGTCCGCTAGAGCATGCTGTGTACAAGAGAAGCCGAAGAGGAGACCGACTCTTGGTTGGGGTGTACGTGGATGATTTAATTATCACCGGAGGAAGTACAAGAGAGATTGAAGCCTTCAAAAACGAGATGAAGCAGATGTTTAGCATGAGCGACCTTGGTTTGCTTAGCTATTATCTTGGTATTGAAGTGCGTCAAAACTCCGGCACAATTTCCTTGAGTCAATCGGCATACGCAGCGAAGGTGCTGGACAAGTGTGGGATGAAAGATTGTAATCCAACTCTGATTCCCATGGATCCACGAGCGAAGTTGAGCAAGGAGAGCTCAAATCCTCCCGTGGACAATACTCAATACCGAAGCATTGTGGGCAGCCTACGTTATTTGATCCATACACGACCAGATATAGCTCACTCCGTTGGGA
Source organism: Elymus sibiricus (assembly GCA_039707655.1). Classification (NCBI taxonomy): domain Eukaryota; kingdom Viridiplantae; phylum Streptophyta; class Magnoliopsida; order Poales; family Poaceae; genus Elymus; species Elymus sibiricus. The sequence goes on from CM077669.1 coordinate 130,098,332, forward strand.
TTGTGAGTCGTTTCATGGAGAAGCCTACTACCGAACATCTTGCTGCTTTGAAACAAGTGTTGCGGTATGTCAAAGGGACGTTGGATCATGGCTGTGTGTATAAGAAAGGAGATGAAGGGATGAAGCTTCATGGTTACTCGGACAGTGACATGGCAGGTGATATAGATGATCGGAAAAGTACTTCGGGGATGATATTCTATCTTGGCTCCAATCCGATCAGCTGGTGTTCTCAGAAACAACTGGTGGTGGCACTCTCCTCTTGCGAGGCGGAGTACATTGCAGCAAGCACGGCGGCGTGCCAAGGCATATGGTTAGGGAGGCTTCTAGCTGATCTGATGATGAAGACGGAGGTGGAACCGATGGTGCTACGAATTGACAACCAATCAGCTATTTCACTATGCAAGAATCCAGTACTCCATGAGCGCAGCAAGCACATTGAAACTCGTTTTCATTTTATACGAGAATGTGTGGACGTTGGTAGAATTGACGTGCGGTATGTCTGCACAAACGAGCAACTCGCTGATATCCTGACTAAGCCATTGAGGCGGCCAAAGTTCCAGGAAATGCGGGACAAGATCGGCATTCAAGCAATGAAGGAAGGAAGAAAACGACAAGCTTAAGGAGGTGATTGTTGATGGTTAATCTTGTCGTCCAAGTTTCAGAGTCTAAAGATTAGGAAGTTTACGTTTAAGTTTAGGAAAGGTTTGAAGAGTCTAAACCGAGTATGATCTGTGTACCGGGTCACGTCGTGTTGGGTTCGGCCTTGCTGTTCCGTGTTGGGCGTGGAGTCTATCTTGTAAACGCCTATAAGTTTAACAGAAAAAAACCAGAAAAGGTGCGATCAGTTTTGCACCACCAAATTCGTTTTTCCTCTCTCACGTAAGGTTTGCTTGAGTTCTTGTTTTCGATCTAGTTTTGCTCGTAACGAACCAGGGTAAGAACCAACAGTTGATGACGCCGATGATGAGGCCCTCGCCAAGGTTCGCGGCCGGCCACAGCCCGCCGTCGGGGCTGAGGCCGAGGAACCTCTGCGAGTGCGTCGTGTCGTGGGCGACGTCCGCGCGGCGGTCCGGGTACGCCGAGACAAACCCCGGCATGTGGCGGAGCGCGCGTAGCTCGGCAGCGGAGAGCGTGGCGGCGAAGCCGTGGAGCGCGTTGGCGTACGAGTACACGTGCTCCGGGTGCCCTCGGCCGCTCGGCGACGCGTCGGCCACCGAGTCCAGGATGGCCGAGTGCCACGCGTGCGAGTCCTCGGTGAAGTGCGGCGGCGCTGCCGACTTGTCCATGTGGACGATGTACGCCGTGCGCGCGCGCTTGCCGGCGGCCACCTGGGTGATGGCGAGGGGGCAGAGGATGAGTAGGAGGAGGAAGGTCGTGGGTGGTGGTGCCATCTCGAGGAGCTGAGCGGATGCAGGGGAGGAGTAGAGTGGAGCTAGAGGAGGGAGACGAGCACCAAGAGGAAAGCCATGGCCAAGCCGGCTGTCCACGACGCCCTCTCCCCTATTTGTAGTCGTTGTTTGTTCCAGTAGGAGTGATCGTCCTACGCTTAAACCTTAGTTATGCACAGGCATTGTGGATGACAGCATGATCTTAGGATTGACCCCCTACGTTTTAGGTGTTATACGGACTATACAACAGCTCGTTCCTTGCAACTCGACAGATGGTTCAGTCTTTAGCTGAGATTTTCAGTTCGTGCCAATGGAATGGGAACAAGAATAATACGGTGGTTGGTGCGCTCTCACTTGTGTCGCTCCACTGAACAGGAACGGAGCGTGGCAGTGAGAATCTCTCCCGAAATGGTTAACAGTGCCGTATAAGCAAGGTTTAAATGGGAGGGGATAGCATTTTGGTGTTGGACTTAAGCAAGAAATGTGACAAAGTTAAGCTTTTCCGGCTTGGACGGTGACTGCATTGGCTCATCACAGCTGCACCGCTAGAGGGGCTAACCAATCTTGTCGCATGGCTGGTTTGTGTAGGCAACGAGACCTCGTGGGTGGTTGGGTCATCCTAGGAGTGAATAACATAAAACTACCGCAATTCATTACGATAGCTCCAAAATACTATCAGGAATTTGATTGTGACTGATACCTACCACTTTTCTCGTTGGTTGTCTCAAAAAACCTAAAACGTCGAGTACTTTGCAATTAATCGTGATTATGATAGTTGGGGCCCGCACCTAAACATCGCCGGTTTGACTGTTTGTTTGACCGTTAACTGTCATGTGGAGCCCACATGTCCACATGTCAGTGTCTCATATAAAAAAAATTAAATTCCCTTGTTCTTTTACAAATTTATAAATATATGCCTTCTTTTTTGCAGATTGACCCCTACAAGTTTTTTCAAAAAGCAATCGGGTCCTTATAAATTTTAAAACAAATCAATCGGGTCCGTGGCGGTGTGCCCGGCTTCGGCGCCGGCGCCGGCTAGGTTGCCGGCTAGGCGCCGAACGCTGTTGTTGCTCCTTACCAGCACCAAACGGCTCCAGTTCCCGAGCAACGTGTTCCACGTCGTCCACTACGTGCGGTGCCGCGTCCCCTGGCACATCGAGGGCGGACTGCTCCTCCATGGTGGCCCTCACTTGCTCTCGAGAGGAGCTCCGCCAGCAGCCGCAGCGAGCAGTGCGCCGGCGAGCAGACATGGCGCCACTGCGGAGCTCCCTTCCCTCGTCGGGTCGTCGTCCAGTTCGCCCAGCCGTCGAGCTCCCTTCCAGTGCCACTGCGGTGCTCCGTCACGCGTCGTCGGCGACCAGTGCACGTCGGCCGCCGCCTCCTCCTGTGGCCGAGCTGCGGCTGCAGACACCGTGAGCTCCCAGCCGCACGGCTTCTCTCTTCCCTCTTCCTGGGCGCGGCAGCCCAAGATCCTGGCCATGCGCGGCGGTGGTGGAGCTCGGCCTTCGTCAGGAGGAGAAGGGAGAGAAAAAAGATAGGAGGAAGAAGAGAGACCTTACATGTGGGTCCCACATGTAAGTTAACGGTCAAACAAAACAGTCAAACAAACGGACTGTTTAGGAGTGGGTCCGACCTGTCAGAAAATAGCTTAAATCGCTAGCAACGGGCGTTTTGGATTTTTTGAGACAACAAACCATAAAATTGGTAGGTATCAATCACAATCAAATTTCTGGTAGTTTTTTGGAGTCATGTAACGAATTGTGGTAGTTTTATGCTATTCACTCGTCATCCTAGTAGCTAGAAAGCTAAGTCAGTATCACATGTAGCCAGAATTTTATTAGGAAAGTGAAAACCCGTTTTATGGGCCAGATGATCCAAAATGTACGCAGGTAAAAATGGACTTAGGTATTTTGCAACAACCAGAAAGGATTTGCATGATGTGGCCAAAGGGCTGGGCTGGTGGTGGTCGCTTTCGGTGCTCACATCATCTACACAAGGAACTTGCAAAAATGACTCCTCAAATGTCGCGGACGCGTTCGCGGGGTGTGACCAGGCACACCTCAAAATAACAGATCTGCATTCGGACATATCATATTAGAGATTTCAAATCCATACAAAAGCATGCAAATATATAAACCTACGTACTACGTACAAGCTATCTACTCCTCGTCGAAGATTTCGACGATCTCCGTGCCCTCCGGCGGATAAATGGGCAGCAGCCGCAGCTCCGCCCCCTCCGACGCCTCCGGCTGCTCCATTGCGGCTTCCTCCGCCGCTATCTCCGCCTCGACCTCGTCGAAGAGGGCGTTCGCCTCCGTCTGCCTCTGCCGGATGAGCCGGCGGTTGGCCTCCACCTCGGCGTCATCCCGGATGGAATCCAGGATGGCCTGCTGCTCCGCCATCTCATCGGTTTGGGCAAAGGCGAACTCTGCGGCCGCCATGTTCAAGCCAGGAGCATGGATCTCCAGCTCGTCCTCCTTCATCGCCTCCGGCACCTCCTCCTCCTCCTCCTCCTCTGTTTCCGGCGAGTCCGGAGGGAGATCCACAGCGATGCGGACGGCGCACCGAGCTTGGATCTCCGCCTCGATCTGCATCCGGCGCTCCGGCGTGAGCTGAGCGTAGGTGGTGATCCTACGACGGACCATTCTGACGCCGGAGAGCGGGTGAGAGGAGGCGGATGGGCTCGGGTGGCGGCAGAGGAAGGGAGGGGGTGGATGTGCTAGGGCTGGGGGACGTCGGTCGGCATAAATAACCGGCTATGGCCTCAGGCGGCGAGATGGAGCGACACTACATGGCGTTCACACCGTGGCGACGGTCGAGGCTCCCTTCGGACCGTCGAGTTTCCCGGCAAATCCGCGTGGGGCCAAGCCGTCAGGCCGACGTGGCAGGCGTGCCCGGGATCCCCCATATTTGGGCTGGATATGGGGGGGGGGGGGGGTTGGTTAGCCCTGGCATTTTGAGGCCGGTTTGAGAGGCCTGTCTGAGTCGCATTTTCGTGACCGGCCAGTGACCGGACGGCCTTCCTGGACGTTTGAGATGGGTTTGAGGGATCCGGTTGTATATGCTCTCAGGATGATTCATTTTCATGTGAGTATGTGACCAGCCGCTGAAATTTCATGCATGGGTAGTACCAACAATGACTGAGTCTGTGTCAAGCAGGTCCCGCGGTTCTACTCCTTCTGGCTACTATGAAAATGGGATCAAACGGGAACGGGAATTTCTGGCTACTATGAAATGTCACGCATGGGTAGTACCAACAACGAGTGCGTCCATGTCTAAGAGGCACGTCGCAGCTAGCTCATCTGAGACAACGTTGCCAGCGACACCGACTACTCAGTAAGCGGAAATTATCAAAAGGAAAATGCCTATGGTGGACAATGGCCATGTTCCAGAGATAAAGGGGCTATTTGGATCGCAGCCCTCAGCTGCCCATCCAAAATATTGATCGTTGACCAGACTTGCCTTCGCGTTTGGATGACTGCCAATATTTTGATGCGCCCGACCCATCCCACGCTGAAGCAATTCATTTGACGCCAATGTCGGTGTCAAAACCGGCGGATCTCAGGTAGGGGTCCCGAGCTGTGAGTCTAGGATCGATGGTAACAAGGGGACGAAGGAGACGATGTTTACCTAGGTTCGGGCCCTCCTATGGAGGTAAAACCCTACGTCCTGCTCGATTATATTGATGGTATGAAGGTTACAGAGTTGATCTACCTCGAGACCGACTAGCTAAAACCCTAGATGAGTTTCTCTGCCCTACAATCTAAAACCCTCCCGGTTTATATAGACACCGGGGGGTACCTAGGGTTTACACATGACAAGACTCCTGCCGAGAATGGAGACGTCGATTCCCTCATCTTGACTTGGAGTGCACGATGTGCCTTCGGGACTTCCTTCTAGAACACAGGGTCTCGATGTATCCGACCCTTCCCGCGACAGTCAGAGTGCGGCCCACCAAGCCGGCCTATTGAGAGACAGGCCAGCGGCCCGAGGACCCCTTAGTCCAGGACTCCCTCAGTAGCCCCCGGACTAGCCCCCAACGCCAAGGGTCTCGGCTTTGGTAGCTCCACTTGATCAGATTCTTCGGCTTGCGGGTGAGTTCTTCTTCCCATTAAAGATCGGCTGATACTTGTCCGGTTTCCGATCACACGATAGCCCGAACACCATGAGTTGTTCAGTCCCGAAGGCCAAACGTCAAAGTGTAAACAGTGTTTTTTCTGACAACCTTTCTGACGAAGGGTCGTGGCCTACCACGACCGCTGAACCAGTTATGAAAACTCGATTTGCGGTTCGAGGCCGTTTTTACATTAGCATGACTCATCAATGTATAGATCGTGTTTCGTTTCACACGCGATATGATTAGCATCCCAAGTTCCTTTTGCGCGTGCATAACGGTACACACGTCTTGGGAAGCGGAGAGATTTGCGGTGCAATAAAGGGAGGTTAATCAGTGTTACGCCCCATAAAAGGGTAAAACCCCAAGGCTTATTCACGCTTCCCATTCGCATCCTCTGTTTTCCCAATTTTCCCAAGCTCCGAGAGCCCAGATCCAGTTCTTCCTCAACTTCCCCTCCGAGCTTAGCCATGGCGGGTTCGGGCTCTATGGGCAAGTGGGAGGCCTCCACGGTCACCGACAAGGATATCCGGGAGCAAAAGCTCGCCGGCTACCTCCCCGCCAACGTCTTCCACCGCGCTCCAGAAGCGAACCAAGTCGTCCCCACCCCTAAGCCAGGCGAAAGGGTGGTATTCGTCCCCCATTTCATCCGGGGACTGAGCTTCCCACTCCACCCCTTCGTCAGGGGCCTCATGTTCTTCTACGGGTTGGACTTCCATGATCTTCCCCCGCACTCCTTTATGCATATTTCGGCTTTCATCATTCTTTGCGAAGCCTTCCTGCGGGTCGAGCCGCACTTCGGCCTGTGGCTCAAGGTTTTCAACGTCAAGCCGAAGACTGTCGCGGGCGAGCACGCAGACTGCGGAGGGACGGTAATCAGCAAGCTCCCCCGCGTTGAGTGGCCAACTGGCACCTTTATCGACACAATCAAGATCTGGCAGAAAGAATGATTCTACATCACCGAACCAAGAGATGAGAGCTGGGCGGCGCCTGCCGAGTTCAGATCCGGACCCCCTACGAGATTGACCTCGTGGCTCAGGAAGGGCCTTGACTGGGGGTCAGATGCAGAGGTGAAATTGCTGCAGAAGCGCATTACCTCGATGATCAAGGCCGAGGTTGAACTGGTCAATGTGGTCCAGGTCATGCTCCACCGCCGTATTCTCCCCTGTCAGCGCCGGGCCTCCCCAATGTGGGCTTACCAGCTTGAGGACGAGCCTACCGTGCGCCAGCTCTTCCGCACTACCTCTGAGAAGTTGTGGAAGGCATTATTCAAGCCTCGGAAAAGCTGGCCGGCCAAGGAAGAGGATTCGGGCCTAAGCACAGATAACTCACCTACCCAGGTACGGTATAATTTTAATCCATTGACCTTGTTTCTTTGACAAAAAGACTGAACGCCTTCCCCCTCATTTTCGCAGAAATGGTTGAGTAAAACCGCGAGAGTTAACTGTCCCGCACCACAACCCGAAGACCCCGGGTCGGAGTTGTTGACGGCGATGCTCGTCGTGGCGCCGTACTCGGCGCCCGAGAAGAAGGAGAAGAAGAAGAAGGCCAGAGAAGGTCTCCGCATAAAGGACCAGCCGGACGCCATGTCCGAGGAAACCCATGCCTCCTCTAGCCATGAGGAAGAGCATGAAGACGGGGGGCAAGGCGTTTCCCCCCTCACAAGAAAGAGGGCGGCGTCGCCGGACGCCGCGGAGGATGTACCTCCTCCTGCCCTGAAAAGGGCGTGCCGACCGAGGTTGATCCTTGCCGACGACAGCTCGGACTCCGATGAAGAGTCCGAGGACTTTGAGAAGGTTCCCCAAAGGAACCTAAGGGTCAAGCCCCCAGCTCAAAGGTATGAATCCGAAGACTCCCTGGGTCATTTATGCAAAGTTTTCAATGTTTTAAATGCAAGAACGTCTTTTAATTTGCAGCCCACCGCGCGTTCTCCCTACTGACCAAATATCGGATGGGGCGTCTCCGCCCGCCGAGCTGGCGGAGAGTGGGACTGCGTCACACCCCACACCTCCCGGGGCCGCGAAGGATGCCGCGGAGGTGTCATCCCGCCAGGCTCCTTTGGAGCCGAACACAGGCGGTGGGGGTGACCACGCCATGGACGAGGTCGATGCCTCGGCCGCTGAAGACCAGGGGGAGAAAACTCCCCTGGCCGCTGAGGAGGAAGGGCGGAGGGATGTCCAGTCCCCTTCGAGGACATCTCCGGAGCATGCTGTGGCTCTGGAGCTACCGACTCAGTCCCCGATCAGAGATCGGGCTGGCCGGTCACCACCGGTGCCACCGACGACTGGGTGGCCGGTCATGGAGGAGGCTCTATCAAGCGCCCCCATCTCTGAGGATCACCGCACTCTTATGGGTGCGGTTTTGCAAGGCATTCAGTCCGTCGATAGCGGACTGAAAGAGGCCTTCAATGGTCTCTTGACGGGCTTCAAGGTGAGTCACGTAATACCCTTTTCCCGAACAATCTTAATTTTATTAAGTTTATGCTATCTTTATATATGTAGTAGCCCCCGAGCCCCGGGCGGTTTTGCAAAAACGCACCCGGGGGTCAAATACTCAGGAGTGACCAATGATGCGCAAGGCACCATTAGTCCCACAATGTTCTAAAAAGCCCTTAAGAGGACCGAGCATAGGGTCATATCCTTGACGGTTCGAGGGTTTGAACGCATATAACCGGATGTATGTTTTTTTAATTTTTTGTAGGCCTCGTCCTCGGCGGCGGCCGTTAATGCCGCAGAGCTTACCGAGCTAAATTGGAAGCTCAAGATCTCCGAAGAGGAGCTTGATAGCCTGAACAAGAGGTTCGACGAGGCACAAGGTAAGCCGAATTGTAACATCCGGGCTGTATATTGTTAGTGATCCGCACTGGTTACCCAGTGTAATTATTTATTTATTGCTTCCACAGCTTCAGCTGCGGAGGTTGAAAAACTCAAGGCCGAGCTCAAAAAGATGAAGCAAGAGGCCGCGAATGAGAAGGCGGCCGCCAAACAGGCAGCAGCCGCACTCTCCACTTTGAAAGCTGCGAGTGCTAAGCAGGAGGCCCGGGTGGAGGAGGTGCAGCAGGAGCTCAAGGATGCCAGCGCAAAGTGCGAGGCCCTTGAGCATAAAGGCAAAGAGCAAGCCACCGCGCTATCCGCGCTGAAATCCGAGCTTCAAAAGGAGCGGGTGGACAGGCGGTCCTTTGAAGAGGAGGTTCGCCAAGTCAGGGCTGTCACAGATGGTAAGCCGTATTCACTACAATGCGCCTTTGGTGGTAGCAGGTTTGCTTTGCTCACCCAGGTGTGGCGTTCCTCAGGCGTCTGTGCGGATCTCCAGAAGAGTGCAGCGGACGCGAACAAGTTCTATGCTTCGCGGGAGGAGGATGATGAGGCTCGGCTATTCTGGGCACAGTTTGAGTCCCCCGAGCGCTCTCCTCTTCTGATCGAGCAGATGAAGCAACTGATGGAGCTGCACAGGATGGCGGAGCCGGCCATGACGGATCTCTGCATCCGGCTGTGGCCTGAATAGCCGTTGCCGAGCAGCTATTTCGGCTTGGTGCAGAAACTGTGCGATGCTGCGCCTCGGATTGACGCGCTAAAGCGTTCTACATGCATCGAGAGCTCGGATGGCCTTTGCAAAGACCATGGTGCACTGGCCGAAGCTCAAGCCGACCAAGATGGCCACCGCACCTCCGCCCCCTGGAAAGGGGCATAGGCGCCCCGAGCTATACTTCTCCGCAGTGATGGAGGGTGCTCGGGCGATAGAGGCCCAATGCTCGAAGGATGTTCTTTATGAATGAGCGCGTTGTAATATGTCCGAAGACTTTTAACACTTTATAATCAGAGTTGCATGGTTTATCATGTCTTATAAGTCTTTAGTGTTTATTTTGACTCCCATGTGGCCGTTTTATCTGAAAGTTGCGAGTCGTCGACTTCAGCCCCCACGTAGATACTACGCGAGGTGTCTCTGCCTCCGCACTGTGACCCTTAGCCGAGGTATCGGTGCCCGAAGGCGGTAGTGCGAGGGGGACAAGGCAATCGGACTATGATGCTTTATCGCTTTCACTTAGCCGTAGGAGCATAAAAAAATGCGGGGGCTGATGACCAGCCCCCAGTGTTTTGTGATGTGCGGATGTACCGGGGCCGAAGCCAGCATCACATGGTTTTTACAAGTACCAAACCCATCGTATAACACGGAATAACCTCTATCGATTTTTTAGTATGACACTTATGCTCAGATTTGCAGACCGGTTCTCGCTTACTATGACGGTCAGTTTTCGGCTTTCTCCCCTGAGGTGCTTGACCAGACGAACTGGAAACACAATCGCAGTGGTTCTCCCTTTGCCCCTTTAGCCGAACGAGCGGAACGTAAGGGGGCAAACACAGGAGCCGGGCAACCCAACTATTGACCCAAGACATAGTTCGGATCCGATGCATATAAAGCAAAATCCAAGACGTCGAACACACGACCAGTTGTGTCGGGGTGATGCTCAGGGCGATATTTTAAATTCAAGCCCCCGGTCTATTAACCGGTTGCATCGTAATGTATACCGAACAGTTGCGCGAGAGGCGTTGACAAGAACAGAGTATGTACCATAAAATACAGCAGAGGGACCATGTATAATGGTCTTTTATTTTCTCGATAATTCTTATAACTCAAATTGCCTAATCAACTGTTTACACGTATTTTGAAGATAAAACATAGAATTTACAGAGGAGAGGTTGTACCAGGGGTCTTCGATTGGTGGCTTGACGTCCTCGATGTGTCCTGTCGTCAGTCTGCTCCTGTGCCTCCTAGGGAGTTGCCTTCCTTTAAGGGTGATGCTGTCGTCGAGCGGACCTTGGGAAGAAGGTCTTGAGAAGTCGCCGAAGTATGGATGAGCTTTACTCTTTAGCAGGTCCTTGATGGTACCTGTGTTATGTCCGAGGACGTGTACTGGTAATGGTTCGGTCCAGCCGAACACTTACCCTTTAATGGTTGTTCCCCACTTCTTCCCATGGAATCTTGAGTGCAAAGTTGTGCCTTCTTGGCGCGTGTTTGACGGTCATTAGGGCTGTGCAATGGGGAGCGTGTCCCTATTTCAGGGGAGAAGAAGATTCTGGGAGTTCGGATTGAAACCGAGTTCGTTTGTCAACCTTACGTGCCTTTATGGCAGATTTCGGTGTTTGCCGACCGTCCTCGTAATGGAATTCGGCCGCCAGGGCCAATGCATGTTCCTCAGTTCGGAGGGAACGCTCCGTGTTGCCGTTGACAGTGATGACCCCCTTGGGCCCGGGCATCTTGAGCATGAGGTATGCGTAGTGTGGGACGGCGTTAAAGCGAGCGAACGCTGTACGGCCTAGCAGGGCGTGATAACCGCTGCGGAAAGGTACGATGTCGAAGATCAAGTCCTCGCTATGGAAGTTATCGGGCGAACCGAACACCACTTCCAGGCTCACAGAGCCCGTGCACCGGGCTTCGACGCCTGGGATCACTCCTTTAAAGGTAGTGTTGCTGGGTTTGATCCTTGATGGATCTATACCCATCTTTTTCACTGTATCTGAGTAAATCAAATTGAGGCTACTTCCTCCGTCCATTAGGACTTTAGTGAGGTGATACCCATCGATAATGGGATCTAGGACGAGGGCAGCTGATCCCCCATGACGGATACTGGTCGGATGGTCTCGTCGATCGAAGGTGATCGGGTACGCCAACCATGGGTTATACTTCGGGGCTACGGGCTCTACGACGTAGACCTCTCGAAGGGCACGCTTCCTCTCCTTTTTGGGTATGTGAGTGGTGTATATCATGTTCACAGTTTTTACCTCTGGAGGGAACTGCTTCTGTCCACCATTGATCGGACCGCGGGGCTCATCATCGTCCTCGCTGCGTGGGCCCTTGCCTTGCTCCTCGGATGCGAGTTTGCCGGCTTGTTTGAACACCCAACAGTTATGGTTGGTGTGGTTGGCGGGCTTGTCTGGAGTGCCATGGATCTGGCAAGGCCTCTCAATGATTTTGTCCAACGGGGTGGGTCCGTCGCGATTGCCTTTAGGAGGCTTCTTCCGCTGCCCGGATCGAGGGTTGCGGAAGCCGGCGTTGACGGCCGTGTCGTCGGCGTCACTAGTGCTGTGTTGGCGTTTATTTTTGTTGCGTCGTGGTTTCCCGTTTCCATCCCGAGCTTCGGAGGTGCCGGGGTCTTCGGGGTTGTGGCTTCATCTCGCTAGCCAGTTATCCTCGCCCACGCAAAAGTGGGTCATGAGTGATGTAAGGGCGGACATGGTCCTAGGTTTATCCTGACCGAGCTGGCGAGCCAGCCATTCGTCCCGAATATTGTGCCTGAAAGAGGCTATAGCCTCGGCATCTGGGCAATCGACGATCTGTTTTTTCTTGGTCAAGAACCGATTCCAGAATTGTCGAGCGGACTCTCCTGCCTTTTGGACGACGTTGCTTAGGTCGGAGGAGTCCGGAGGCCATAGATAGGTGCCCTGGAAGTTAGATCGGAATGCATCCTCGAGATCCTCCCAGCTCCCGATAGAATTTTCGGGGAGACTATTTAACCTGTGCCGAGCTGGCCCCTTAAGTTTAAGGGGTAGATACTATATGGCGTGGAGATCGTCTCCTCGTGCCATGTGAATGTGGAGGAGGAAATCCTCTATCCACACTGCTGGGTCAGTTGTTCCGTCGTATTGCTCTATGTTCACGGGTTTAAACCCTTCCGGGAACTGATGCTGCATCACCTCGTCGGTGAAGCACAGTGGGTGGGCAGCGCCTCTGACCCGGGCTATGTCACGCCGGTAGTCGGCGTCTGTTCTGGCCCGGTTTTGTTCCCGACCTCTATTGTTTCGGTCGAGCCAAGGCCGGTACCCGTCCCGTCTATCGGAGGAGTACCCTCTAGATCCGTAGATGGATCTCGTGCGGCCTGTTCTATAATCTAGGTCGTGTCGCAGGTCGTACCTGTCCTCAGGCTCCATTGGCTCCTTTCCCCTTCTATGGGGTATCGCCGGCCTATAACCGGCGTCGCCAGCCGTCCTATCTCGTCCTCGGGGAGGGCGGTCCGGCTGGTCGTATGGAGTGTGCTTGGGGGACGGCGTATTAGGGAGTTCATCATCGAATTGTGGCAGCAGCCGTCGGCGTGGATAGCTCTTGGGTTGGTCCAATAGACCGGTACCGTATCCTTCCTCGGCTGACAGGACCATCGTCCATCTATCATTGAGGGTGTCTTGTTCGGCCTTGAGCTACCGTTCTTTTGCCTTTAGGCTTCGGGCAGTGGCTATAAGCTGTTGCCTAAACCATTCCTGATCCTCAATGTTTTCGGGGACGGTGAAATCTTCGGCTTCCGGGCTATCCTCCTCCTCTACAGGGGGAGGTAGTTGTCATCTTCGGAATCGTTTGGATCTTCGGGGTCGCGCTGGTCCTCCGTCCTTTCCTGGTCCTTTAACGGATGCTCGGGAATATCGGTCGCCGAGGTCTTCCGGGGTATCGTTTTCCCCGGTGCCAGCAATAGCTTCCCTTCCCTTTTTTTTATCTTTGATCGTTTGCGCGGTTTCCGGCGACTTGACGGTGCTTCACCCGGTTTATCACCATTGTTTGCGGGTGTGCGCTCGCCGTTATTAGATGGAGTATCTACCATGTAGACGTCGTAGGTGGAGGTGGCAGTCCATCTCCCGGTGTTGACGGGGGTGGGAGCGCGATCCTCTTCATCCATGTCTTCTGCCTCCTCGGAGGCGTAGTCCAACATATCGGTTAAGTCTTCGACAGTGGCTACGAAGTGGGTGGTGGGTGGGATGAAAAATTCCTCTTGACCCGCCTTAAGACCGATCTGAACGTGGATCGGGGTTGGGTCGTCAGTAACTTTCATCGATAAGATCCGATCTAGAGCTTCGTTGAGTGTCGAGAGCTCGATCGGGTCAATTTGCTCAGCGCTTTCGGAGTTAACCTCCGATGCGTCCGCACAAGAAGTGTGTTCGGCAGGAGCTGGTACCCGGCCATCTGGCGCTATGGCCGGATCCGGACTAAAAGCCAGATCATCGCCGGGGTTAGTCCCGTGGGCGGGGTCGAAAGCGACATCCGAGGTTAAGGCCTCGGAGTCCACGGGTGCGTCAGATGAGACTGCGAGCCCGGTGAGCGAAAGATCGCCCCGAGAGTCTACGGAGAACTCTAGGTTCCCGAATCTGACCTCTTGATAAGGGGCGAAACTCCCGACCCGGCCAAGACGGCCGGTCGGGTCAGTGTGCAGCACAATGCTGCCGAAAGTGAAGATCTGTCCAGGGACGAAGGAGTCCATGTTCCAGACTTCTTTGTTAATGACAACGCGAGCCATCGATTCCTTTGGAGATCACAGCGGAACTCTCAATGAAAGCACCAATGTCGGTGTCAAAACCGGCGGATCTCGGGTAGGGGGTCCCGAGCTGTGAGTCTAGGATCGATGGTAACAAGGGGACGATGTTTACCCAGGTTCGGGCCCTCCTATGGAGGTAAAACCCTTTGAAAACATTCACGAATCAGTCACAAATTTTTAAAAACGTAAAGTAAATAAAAAACAATAAAATATAGATAAAAAAGAAACAATAAACCAAGAGAGAATCCGATAGAAAAAATATAATAAAAAACTGATGGGATGAATAATAAAAACCAATGGAACCTTGCTATAACAACAAGAAGGTTCTAGAACCGGCTCGGACCTGTTTTCGAGAATGTTGGCGAAAACCTCTAAATATTCGAAGATGCAAATATTCACGGGTTTAAAACTATTTGTGGATTAAAAAGTCACAAGTTAATAAAAATCTTGAATTTGAAAATGTACATGAAGATGGAAACCAAATAACATGAAATAGGAAAAACATAATTAAAAATAAAAAATAAGAAAATGAAAAATGAAAAGGACACAAAAACCCCTGAAAAGAAACATGTACTGTTATTAGTTGGGCGAGCGACTGTGGAAACCGATCTATATCATTCCCGATCCCAAGGAACTTTTTTAAGGGAAAAACGCTAAGCTTTACCGATCAACAGTCACATGAAGTGGGATTACATTTGGATCTTGTGGGTTAGCCAGCCAAACGTGGCGACCCGGACAGAGAGTAAGAGAGTGCTTACCTAAACTATGGGTTTCGCCATTAAAAAACTCGGCCTTCAAAACTAAAATTACAATTTAGATTCAAGGCTCTAAGGTTAATCTCAGTGATGATAGACCCATAGCGACCTTGATGACCACTTCGAATATCGCCCACCACTTGTTTGCAGTCGGAAGAGACTGTAAGATCATGAATCATCAAATCATCCGCGAGTGCCAACGCTTCCCTACATGCCATTGCCTCCAAGGTAGCTGGGTCGGTGATTCCCTCGACTACTAGAGCTAAACTGCTCAAATATCTCCCTCCCCCCGTTCATGAGACAGAGTGCCATCCAGCGGCGGTGCCAGTAATAAAATCATGTGTAGTCACTACAAAATTGTGTAGTCAAATGTACATAATATTTACAATTTTTCCCATGGTTTATGTTGTATAAAGTTTTTGGCAAGGAGCTGTGTAGTCAAGTGACTACACAGCCTATGTGTGGCTTCGCCACTGGTGCCATCCACATGGACTTTTGCATGTCAAGCCGGTGGGTGCAGAGGGCCTTGCATGTGGCTATTGGACCGTCGGAGGTGCACATTGTAAAGTTGCCCCTTAATTCCCTTGCGCCACGTCTAGCTCGGAAATAAAAGTGTCAATGAATGCATGAATAGCTTGCGAACTCTGAGTGATTCCCTCGTGTACTACCTTGCGTCGGGCATACCACATTGCCCATAGCTTGCGAACTCGTGGTGCGGTAGCTTCTCCATAAGAGTGAAAAGCCACTATTTTGCACTCGGTTCAGTGCTCTCTATCATGTTATCCACTATGTTACCATTGTCCAAAGCCCACACAAATCTCGACATCGAGCATTCCACGAGAGAGTGCCTCCAAGAATCCGGTGAGCCGCATATTCCTCAGGAGCTATTTGTGGCCATATTGCCATGTGCCCGAACATCTTCGGTAGGCAGTGGATGCTTGAACAAACGCCACGAAAACATATGAATTTTTGCCAGTACCTGTATTTTCCAAGGAGCTTTCCAGCAGCCCTCCTCCTTGCGTTAACTAGATGATCCCGAGGTACCGTCCAACCACGCCTCCCTGTTTTGTCGTGTCGACACTAGCATCCTATAGGCGGAGCAAACCAAGAAACTCCCATTGTTTTCAAAGTTCCATGCCCAGACATTGTTTATATTTCTTGTGCACAAAGGGATTGCCACAATCGCCGCAACATCTATGGATAGGAACGTGTCTTCAATCTTTCGGCGGTTCCAAGTAGCTGATGTTGCATCAATGAAGTCTGACACGAGTCTAGGAGGATTCTAAACCCTGCTGCCGTAAGGGCGCATCATCTCATCTCTCGGGATCCAGTTGTCCGTCCACACATCCGTAGAGGCACCATTGCCTATACGTTTTATGAGACCATGTTTTAGCACATCCAAACCTTCCATGATTGCTCGCCAAATTTGGCTAGGGTGCGATCCAGGGTTGGCATGCAAAACTGAGGTAGTTGGTAGTAGATACTCTTGAGAATGCGCGCACTCAAGGAATCCGGTTGTTGCAAAAGACATCATCCCTGTTTGGCCAACATTGCCAAGTTAAAAGCTCAAAGTCCTTGAAGCCCAGACCATCCATCGCTTTAGGTTGTGTCATTTCCTTCCATGAGACCGAATTTTGGTTTCCAGCGTCCATCCTTGTTGACCCACCAAAACTTCCTTATTAGCATATTAAGGTGCTCGCATACGCCCATGGGAAGCTTGAAGCAAGACATGGAAAAACTGGTATAGCCTGTGCCACGGATCCCAAGGAACTAGCGAGAGCACGAAGAAAGAGAGGAAAACACCTCAAAAAAGAAGAGGAAAACAAACGTGTTGTGGGTCGTCCCAAGTCGGTGGTCTCTATTAGAGAGCAATAGTTACTGCTCACAGTAAGTGATGTATATCAACGGTGCCTCCTGTAAGTGAGGCAACGCGTGTAAGCAAGGGAAATGGGCTGGCCCATTTTGGACCGAGGGATTTTATTTTTGCAAATGATAAATGCGACACGTATGGCATGAAGTAATACCGCCCTAATGTTTTTACAACTAAAATTGTCATCCGAAAAAAATGAAACCCAAAATAAATTAAAACTTGCCATCCAAACAAAAAGTTGCCATGCTTCACAACCAAAGTTGTCATCCCCAGATAACTAAAATTACCATCAAAAAACGTGAGGACGGAATTGCTTCGTGCCACATGTGTGGCACTTAACAGGGTCCTATTTTTTAAATCTTTTTTCGTAAGAAATCCAGGGTTTTTTGTTGAGCTAAATATGTAAAATCCTATTAAATATATAAACAATATATAAAAAATCAGCATTAGTTTAAAACAGTTTGGTGTATACTGTATACTGAAGAAAAAAAACATCGTATATTAAAAAATCACTATACACTAAAAGTGTTTAGTGTGTATTAGAAAAATGCTCAACGGATATTAAAAACTTATTTTGTGTGTATTCAAAAAATTTCATCGTATATAACATTTCTTTTAGTGTATATTCAAAAAATGTCATCATATATGAAAGAACTGTTCATTGTGTATTATAAAATTATTCTTCATGTATTATAAAAAGGAAAAAATAAACAAAAATAAAAAAACGAAAGAGAAATAAAAACAAGAGAGAAAAAATCCATGAAAGAACTGGAAAGAAAAACAAAACAAAAAACAGAAATGGCAGAAGGAAAAAAACATGTAGTGAAGGAACGACAGCGCGCGACAAAATGGGCGTGCCCACCTAGCTTGCTTGTAAGCGGTGCCTCCTGTATTTGCCGCTCGTCGGACGACACATAGGATCTGTCTCACACGGGTACTGTGTGACTTGCCTGGCTGCTAGGTCCTATTAGCAGATGGGGGTGGAATGTTAACCACATGTGACTTGAGCTCGCTGGCCGGTCGTGTTCCAAAAACTTGAATGCTAACGTATTACATGCATCACTGCCGGTCGTGTTCCAAAAACTTGAATGCTAACGTATTACATGCATCACTGAGTGCATGTAAGTGGGTTATGGTCTGTTTGGTTGACTGCATTAGCCTCATCTACGCGTGTCGGATGCAAATTTGACCACTTTGGTGTCTATTTTCATAGTTTCATCCACATCGCACGAACTTTAAAACACCTCACAGCCTAGCCCACGATTCGGCCGTTCCTTCCATCCAGACTCGCGGCGTGCATAGGAGTGGAAAACGGCGTCGAGCTCACGCGCGTTCGCGAATAAATGGCGAGAGTACTTGAGTCACCTCCGGCCGAATCAGACACCCTATTTAGCCCCCGTCAGCTCACCACCGATTTCGCCACCACCATTTTGCCCCTCCGCGCTCTCCATCAAAAGCGAATTCATCAACGACCAACATGTAAGCGACACATCATCTCTGCTTGATAGTAGACGACGACGGTGCTTCGACATCCTCCTCTTCTCCAACGAGTTCTGCGTTAACTCCCTGCTCCCTGATGGCTCTAAGTTCTATCACCCCCCCCCCCCCCGCCCTCTCTACACGTTGTAGTAGTTAGATCTTGGCATTTTTATTAAGTAGACCATGGCGGTTTCAATTTTTGGTAGCATAGCATTTATATTCTTTAGAGCATGGCAATTTTATTTGTTAGACCGCTACCATGGAAATTTTAGTAATTAGACCATGACATTTTTATTTAAGTAGACCATGGCATATTTAATTTAGGTAGCATGTCATTGTTATTTTTTAGAGCATGGCATTCTTAGTAATAGACCATGGAATTTTTATTAAGTAGACCATGGCAGTTTTATTTTATATAGCATGACATTTTTTGTTCTTTAGAGTATGAGCATTTTATTAATTACTCCCTCCCTTCCGGTTTATAGGGCTTATCTTAAAATTGTAGCGTTTTCGTTTTATAAGTCTCAATTTGATTGTTCCCATCACATGTCAGATTTCAAGGTGTATTTGAAAGTTCTAGTTATTGACTAGAGGGGGGGGGGTGGATAGGCGATTTTTATGAAAGGCTTCGAAACAATGAATGTATTCGAAGTATGCGGAAGCGATACAGGATCAAGTAGGGATAGTAATCAATGATCTAGTCAAGGCATGCGATGCAGTGAAGACATACATGCAAGTTAAGCATTATCATCATGCACACTAAGATGAGTCGAAGACAAACTTAGATAGAATGAAGATAAACAACTGATATGAATGTCTTCAGGACAAGTCTTCAAACAATGAACAAGCAACGGCTTCACGATACAGATCAGGAATGTAAGTAAGTGAAGGATAAACCAGTTGCTTGACGAAGACACATGATTTATTGGACCAGTTCTAGTTGCTGTGACAACTGTACGTCTGGTTAGGGAGGCTGAGATTGAACTCAGAAGACCTCGTCTTCACCTTATTCCCCTTGAGCCGAAGTCACTTAGGCAGCGCCCAATGACACTGGTAGGTCTTGAGGGGAGACTTCCGAAACCCGTACAAACTTGGTCACCCGGCAGTCCACAATGATTCTTGGACGCTCTAGACCCAGACGCCTAACCGTCTGGAAGATCACAGTCTTCAAGTGTAATAAGTCTTCAGTTCTCTCAGAACAGAATGACTTCGGTGATGCTCAAACACTCTAGCTCTAGGTGTTTAGGTGTATCCTCGCAGGATGTTTCTCTCAATGTCTTCGAGGTGGGTTGCTCCAAAACGACAACAACCGTATCTCTCTCTGAGAAGCCACCTTCATATGGTGGAGGGGGTGGGCTATTTATAGCCAGCAGGCAACCCGACCTGATATGACCGAAATGACCATTGGTCAATGGCCAACCGACACATGTCACAACGGTCGGATTTCAAACGCATGTGGCAGCTTTACTTGGGCTACAAGTAAAGCTGACTCAACCAACTCTGGAATAGATTTCCTGTCATTGTCTTCGCTCAAAGACATAGGTATAGGTTGAGCATCACGTCAGCATCTGACTTCAATCACATCGACCCCACTTAACAGTATGGTGGTTCCTATGACTCAGGAAAGAAGAAACAAAACTACCAAAAGACTTCGTCTTCGCGTTTCATTGTCTTCGGACGAATGTCTTCGCATACCACCAATGGCTTCAGCCGTCATCAATGTCTTCAGACATTTTTGGGGGTCATCTTCGACGGCTAAACCGAAACTCCAGGGACTTCTATCTGTGTTACCCTGTGAACTCTCACAAACACATTAGTCCCTCAACCACGTTTGTCTTCAATACTCCAAAACCAACAAAGGGAGGCACTAGATGCACTTACAATCTCCCCCTTTTTGGTGATTGATGACAAACTGGTTGAAGTTTTCAACGGGGATAAATATATGTGAAGATAAGGTTTTGAAGATTTTGATTGCAAGATATAGAGAGCTCCCCCTGAAGATGTGCAGATGAAAATTTTGCTTTGAATGCAAGTGCACATGGCAGGTTGTAGTTTGTGGAGATATCCCCCTATATCTTGTAATCCAATCACTATGCATTAACAGATATGTCGAAGATAATGAAATGCACAATGAAAAATGGGCGTCTGCAAAAAGACCTTAAGCGCATGAAAATAACGCGAGGAAGCGCCAAAGAGTACGGTAAGCATAACGTGCAGACGTCCATCAGGACTTAAGTTTTACAACCCAAAACAGCAAATGTTCAGAAACGAGAGTTGTAAACTTAGCAAAAGATAACACCCAACCCATATTAGTAGACCTGTTTGAAGATTATCATCCAATGCTTCTCCCCCTTTGTCATCAAATGACCAAAAAGGGACGAAGACATTGAAAAACTACACGCCCCCAGCAGGTGTCGATGAAGACGGTGCAGTGCAGTCTTGGGGTGCTGGTGCAGTTGAGCTTGGTGCAGTGTCGCGACGCCGAGTCGATGGAGGCAGGGAGGTGGCATCATCAGCTTCATCGGCAAGCCTGATGTTGACAGAGGGAGCTGAAGAGGAGTAATCACTGTCTTCGAGGGATGGAGTCTGGCGCCATTTCTCCGCACTGGGAGGTGGTGCACCAAATCTGTAGCGAGGGTGAAAGCCATCTTCTCTAAGCTCGTCCTCAGCAGCCAGCATAGTCAAAGTCCTCCATGAGCGGCGACTGGTTTCATAAGCCACACACGCATTTTTGGTGGCGAGGTTGCGAACATGATTGACATCTTGCATCATGGAATGCATCTGGCGCCGAGTCCATTCATGGTGCCTATCTTGCTTTTGGATCAGTGAAACAAGAAGTTCACGATCAGTGAGTGCACGTTCTCTTCTTGGTAGGCGTTGATGAGGCAGTGTACTGGCAGTGGCGTCAGTGTTGGTAGCAACGGATCTTGCTTGTCGAAGAGCACCAATAAGTCTTGCCCTTGATGGATCAGAGGGAATATGAAGACCTTCAATATCAGTAGTGCCACTAGTGCCTTCGACAATTGGATTCTTGCTCTTGGATGGATACAGATATGCTGGCACAACTTCAATATCTGGAAGATAAACACCATGGTTGCGAGCAGAAGGGAGAAACCTGGTGTTGGTTCTGTACTTGATGAAGCGCATTATCCAGGGAGCATATATCTTCGGCTCGGGGACATTGAAACCATTGGCAGCAAGGTTGCGAAGGAATAAGTCTTGAAGATTGAACCTGATGCCGTACACAATGTTGTAGAGCAATGTCTTCAGAGGCCCTTCAATCTTGCGAGATGAGTTATGCCCTTTGATTGGTCAAATGGTGTGCCGAAGAATGTGGTAGAGAGTCCAGGGCAAATATTGAAGATCATCCACAAAGAATGAAGTGGGAAATTCTGCATCTTGAGCCAACGGTTGCATCATTGTGAGCATCTCAGTCATGTTGTGTTCTCGTATTTGGAATAAGCTTCGAGTGGCAGCCACATAGGCTTCAGAGCGAGGATCCAAGTCTTCACCAGAGGCAGCAAGTGGTGTTGCAGGAAAGAATTCCAGTGGTGAAACAGTGACATGTTCATCCCGTATCATGAAGTCCATCTGCCAAGTGTTCACATCACGACCGAAGCCAGAGATGTGGAGAGTTCCGTAGAACTGGAGGATGAGTTCCTCATTCTAGTCTTCATGGTCGGTGCAGAAAGGCAGCAGACCCACATCGCGAAGACAATCCAGTGCTTGATCAAAACAGGGAAGACCTTTCATAGCTTCAAAGCTGAGATGTTTGTGGGGAAAGATCCTGTTCTGACCATAGAGCACACACATGTAGTATTGACGTTGTGGAGCACTCAACCTGTTAGACTGTATTCTTTCACGCTTGTATGGATTGCGGTCGGAGTCAAAGAAGGTCTTGTTCAGCCTGAACCTTTCCAACTCGAAGACCAAGGGTCTTGCAGGGCCAGACTGGCGAAGACTTGGAAGACGTGGCATGGGGTTCATGACATTGGGGCGTCGATCAAGGTGGAACTCATACTGGTGCAGTCGGTGAAACGCGTACTTCATCTTCACGAATAGGAGACATAAGGGCTCGAGGTCCTCGACGAAGACGTTTCAGTGGTGAAGTGCTGGTGGTGGTTTCAATCTCCAGAGGAGCAAATGGAGATTCTGGTGAGTTTGACACTGGTGGGAAGAAAGGAGGTGATGGTGTGCCGGGCTCAGCTTCAGGTACTTCTGGCCGGAGAGGAGTCCCAATGTCCACAAATTCACTAGTTGGTTGTGAGGAGGAAACCATTGGGGCATCCACCTATGGAACATGTTCTGGCTCAACATTGTCTTCAGTGCCAATATCTCCATGAGCCAAGTCTTCAGCTGCTGCAGTGTCTTTAGCAGCTGGAATATCTTCTGGTCTCTGAGTCTCTGTGGAAGCAAACTCATATAGAACGACCTGTCTCTCCAAGTTTTCTGATGCGGGAGGAGCCACTGAGATTGGCTTAATGAGCAGGGGCTCTTGTTGAGGAGCATGGGTTGACGACGGAGCAGTAGGGGGTATTGGTTCTTGAGCTGGCTCCGAAGACTTGGATTTTCTTGTCTTTAACCTCTTTAGAGGTTGGGCTTCAGAGGCAGCTGCCTTGCGCTTCTTGGCTTCAGCTTTGGCCTTCTTAGTCTTCTTGCTATCAGCAGCAGAGGAAGACGGAGGTGCATGAGAGCCAGAGAAACCAGCCGGAAACACAATGCCACGGTGTTCAGACGGTGTGGGAGTAGGCACATCCGAAGACATTGAAGCTTGCCTGGAGCGTGCAATGATTTCGGGAGCAAGAGCACGCTGACCAAGAGCCTTTCTTTTCAGCATGTCGTTGTGAGCTTGGACCATAATCATAGTCTTTCTCTTTAGGCACGCTAGGGCGCCTTTGACAGCTTCACACTTCCTCTCAAATTTTGCTTTGAGATCTGCCATCATCAGTTGATATCCCTGAATCTGAGGAGCTGAGAGTCTGTGCACATTCTGCTTGAACAACTCCTTTTCATGGCTAATCTTGGCCTTCATCTGCTTGGCTTTCTGAGCCACAGTCAATTCCTCATTCACCAGCCCTTGGAAGGTGACACTTAGTCCAATTGGAAGTTGGAGGGCATCGATGGTGAGAGAGGGATCTGCGAACCATTCATCAATGAAGTGTTCGAAGATGACCGGATCAATTAGAGGCAAGTCTTCGAGCAGCTTGGCTTCCTCTTCTTTCTGCTGGATGAGCCGAGCTAAGGCTTCATCGTCAAACTCATCGTCAGATAGCTCAATCATATTTGCGGCGTCCATCAATGACAGAGTTGGCTTCGGACCTCTGGAGGCAACAACTTTCCTTTTCATACGCCTGTGAAGGTGATCTTCTTCCTCAGGCTCTTCTGGATTGACAGAGGGAGAGCGCGAAGCTTGAGGTGAGGGGACAGTCGGCTTGGGAGGCTTTGAAGCTTTGGGCTTTGAAGCCTTTGACTTCTTCAGAGGCTTCGGCCTGGGAGCTGGTGGATTCTCGTCATCATCTTCATCAGAGTCAGACAGTGTATGTTCTGGGCAGCCAAGAATGCTTGATGGATGAGGATTGCTGGGCATTGGGGGCCGAACACATGCATGGATAGAACCCCATATTGATGGCTCCTACCTTAGTCTCCGGATGAAGATTTCTGTAGACAATGTCTGTCCACGGTGCTTTTTCAGCACACTTTTTAGCATACTCCTTAGTCACAAATCGGTAGTTGAACCACTCCACACTCCAATATCTTCGAATCCATTGGATTCGAGTCTTGCGCTGATGATAAGTTTCCCCTTCATCTGACTTGTATTGCTCATAAAGATCTGGAGGAAGATCCTTAGCAGTATTCTTTCGTCTCTGCTTCCCTCCCTTTTTGACTGGTTTATCATCTGCCATTGACTTCGACAAAGGCTTCACAGGGGAGCACAGATAGGAACAAGTACCAGGCGATTCCAGATGTATCTGCAAGTAGTCTACAAATGAATTCAGACTATGAGATCCAAGAGATTCTGCTGCGGACATGTACCTGTGAAAGAGTTAGAGACGCGAGGGAAGAGGAGAGGTCATATGCATTCTCAGAAGATTTGGAAGATAGCTCAGTGTTTTGAAGACATTGACCTTTTACCGAAGACATTCACTTTTATAGTACATATGGTGATTTCAGATTTGTACAAGTCCAAGGATTCGTACAAGTGAGGAATCAAACCAATCTTGAGACCAAAAAGTGAAAGTATTGGGCAAATAGAGATCTAGATCTAGATGCGGTTGAGTGAAAAGTGAAGAAACAACAACCGACTATTTTCAGTAGAAATTTCAGATCAAGGCATGCGATAAAAATAACTTTTTATTTACCGCAGTGAAGAACGCGATGAACAGCTCGACGAGGCGGAGAGGCCAAGATGTTCGATCTGCCTCACCCTAACTTGGTGGAGACAGACAGCTACGGCGGCAGCGTGAAGGAGATGTACGCGGCCGGCGTGAGTACGTCGTCGGAGAAGGCGTGGCAGCTAAGCACTTCGTCTCCGGCGGCGATGGAATCCAGCGACGGCGCTAGGGTTTGAGCATGAGGGTGGCGGAGGAGGAAGGTAATAATGGAGCGGTGGCACTTGCATTTATAGAGGTGAAAAACATCCGAACCGTTTGGACGGATATGTCCCTGACTCCTCGGTTTAAGTGGACACGCGGCATACATGCAACCCACCTTACAACCCACTACCATAATCGAAGCGGCGGTGCGGGAGTTGTTGCTAAAGACACGGAGACAGTTGAGATTTGAGAATTAAATATGTGGTTGATTTGTCTTCGACTGACAAGTACACAGTGAAAACAGTCAACACGTGTCAACATAGAATGCATATGACTGGATTAGAACAAACTTAGACGAGGGAAGAACATATGAGAATGTCGGGTCCGATCACATTTGCCTAGGAAAAAGTTGAAGACAAAGCTATAGGACAAATGTTGTATAGGACAAAGCTCTAATCCAAATGTAGATCTGCAAATAGTTTTCAACTGAAACACACGTGCAAACAAAAATTTTGTTCCGAAGACATTCAACACTTGAAGACATATGAACAAGATGAGATAAAAACAATTTCTTCTAGTTTGGTTGGTGGCGTTACCCATCGTATAAGAATGTTTGACTCAGACACGGCGCACAATTATCGTGGCGCTCTGAAGTCATATTCTTCGTTAATGTATTCACACTCAGATTGTAAGTCTTCATGAATTGAAGACATACGTTACATCGTGTGTTGTGCATCAAAGTCATCAACATGCATAAGCGTTAGGATGTATTCCCATTCAAAGGACATTTGAGGATTCTAAGATATTTAGCTCACACCGCAACTTGCAAAACCTCTTCTCATCCAAAGGCTTCGTGAAGATATCTGCCAGTTGATCTTCAGTGTCTGCATGCTTGATGTTGATGTCTCCCTTCATCACGTGATCCCGAAGAAAATGATGTCGTATCTGAATGTGCTTCGTCTTCGAATGTTGTACAGGGTTATAGGAGATCTTGATTGCACTCTTGTTGTCGCAGTAGAGAGGTACATGCTTCAGGTTGATGTCGTAGTCCTTAAGAGTCTGCTTCATCCAGAGAAGCTGAGTACAGCATGCTCCAGCAGCAATGTATTCGGCTTCGGCAGTGGAGAGTGAAACACAGTTCTGCTTCTTCGAAGACCAACATACAAGAGATTGTCCAAGAAAGTGACAAGTGCCTGATGTAGACTTGCGATCAACTCGGTCGCCAGCGAAGTCAGAATCTGAATAGCCAATCAGCTCAAACTTCGAACCCTTTGGATACCATAATCCTAGTGTTGGGGTGTGAGCCAGATATCTAAGTATTCGCTTCACAGCAAGGTGATGCGACTCCTTTGGTGCCGCTTGAAATCGGGCGCACATGCAAACGTTAAGCATTATATCTGGCCTAGAAGCACATAAGTACAATAAAGACCCAATCATGGAGCGATATACCTTCTGATCGAAATCTTTACCATTTTCGTCAGTGCGAAGGTGACCATTGGTAGGCATAGGCGTCTTGTAGCCTTTGGCTTCATTCATGCCGAATTTCTTGAGGCAGTCCTTGAGGTACTTCTCCTGTGATATGAAGATGCCATTTGGTTGTTGTCGAATTTGAAGCCCTAGGAAGAATTTCAGTTTTCCCATCATCGACATTTGATACTTCTCTTCCATCATATAAGCAAACTCATCACTGTATTTTTTGTTAGTACAGCCGAACATAATGTCGTCCACATATATTTGGCATACAAACAATTCATCATCATAGGATTTAGTGAAGAGAGTGGGATCGAGTGAACCAGGTTTGAAGCCTTTCTTCTTGAGGAATTCCTTGAGTGTGTCATACCAAGCTCTTGGTGCTTGCTTGAGGCCATAGAGTGCCTTGTTGAGCTTGAAGACTTTGTCAGGATGCTTTGGATCTTCAAACCCTGGTGGTTGAGAAACATATACTTCTTCCTCAATCTTACCATTGAGGAATGCACTTTTGACATCCATTTGATACAAGCATATGTCATGATGGTTAGCATAAGCAAGCTGTATACGAATGGCTTCGAGACTTGCAACAGGTGCAAAGGTTTCACCGAAGTCAATACCCTCGACCTCTGTGTAACCTTGGGACACAAGTCTGGCCTTGTTTCTGACGACTTGGCCGGACTCATCTTGCTTGTTGCGGAAGATCCACTTGGTACCGATGATGTTGTGCTTCCTTGGATCGGGACGCTTTACGAGCTCCCACACATTGTTCAGCTCGAACTGGTGAAGCTCTTCCTGCATGGCTTGAATCCATTCTGATTCCTTGAAAGCTTCATCTACTTTGGTGGGCTCTGTGATGGATACAAAAGCAAAGTGCCCACAAAAGTTAGCCAATTGAGTAGCTCTTGAGCGAGTGAGTGGACCTGGTGCATTTATGCTGTCAAGCATTCTCTCAATTTGGACTTCATTTGCCATGCATGGATGTGCAGGACGAAGACTTTGTTCTGGCTGCTGAGCATTGTCTTCATCAGCAGCATTGTCTTCAGGTTCAGCATTGTCTTCGCGCTGAGTGGATGGAGGAATGATGACTTCTTCTTCGACCACATGTTCTTCAGGCACAATTTCTCCAGTGCCCATCAGTCTAATAGCTTCATCAGGAGGTAATTCATCTAGCACAGGAGGTAGGTGCTCTCTTTGCGAGCCATTAGTTTCATCGAATCGCACATCTACAGTTTCAACAACCTTGTTGTGAAGGATGTTGAAGACTCTGTAGGTGTGCAAATCCTTTCCATAACCAAGCATGAAACCCTCATGTGCTTTCGGTGCAAATTTAGAGGTGTGGTGTGGATCCCTTATCCAGCATCTTGCACCGAACACTTTGAAGTAACTTACATTTGGTTTCTTACCGGTGAGAAGCTCATAAGATGTTTTTTTGAAGAACTTGTGAAGATATACTCTGTTGATGATATGGCATGCAGTGTCAATGGCTTCAGGACATAGCTTTCGTGGTGTCTTGTATTCATCAAGCATGGTGCGAGCCATCTCAATAAGAGTCATATTCTTGCGTTCCACGACACCATTCTGCTGAAGAGTATGTGGAGCAGAGAACTCATGAGTGATGCCAAGAGTATCAAGATAGGTGTCCAGGCCTGTGTTCTTGAATTCAGTGCCATTGTCACTCCTGATGTGCTTGATCTTGATGTTGTAGTTGTTCATACACCTATTTGCGAAGCGCGTGAAGACATCCTGCACTTCAGTCTTATAGAGTATAATATGCACCCAAGTGAATCGGGAATAGTCATCAACAATTACGAAGCCATATAGATTTGCAGTAGTAGAGAAGGTGGAGTAATGAGTAGGGCCGAATAAGTCCATGTGAAGCAGCTCGAAGGGACGAGTGGTCGTCATGATTGTCTTCGAGGGGTGTTTGGCCCTGGTCATCTTCCCGGCTTCACAGGCACCACAAAGGTGATCCTTCTTGAACTTGACACCCTCGACGCCAATGATGAGCTTCTTCTTGGCGAGTGTGTGTAAGTTCTTCTTCCCAGCATGTCCTAGCCTTCTGTGCCATAGCCAGCACTCAGAAGCTTTTGCTAGAAGACATGAGACAACCCGTGGTCCTACAGAGAAGTCTACCATGTACAAATCACCTCTTCGAAAACCTTCGAAGACTTTGGTTTTGTCAGAGGCCATTAGTACAATACATCGAAATTTGCCGAATATGATGAGCATATCTAAGTCACAGAGCATTGAGATAGACATCAAGTTGTAACCAAGGGATTCGACAAGCATGACATTTTCCATGTGCCGGTCCCTTGAGATCGCAACTCTACCTAGCACCAATACTTTGCTGCTGCTTTTGTCAGCAAAGACGATGTGATCTTTTGTTGGAGGTCGAAGAGTTTGCTCCATCAATAGGCTTCGATCACCAGTCATATGACTTGTGCATCCACTATCCATAATCCATTCAGTGGCATTGGATTTGTCTTCCTGCATTGAGAATTAGTCGAGTTCACCAAAGCATGTAAGAGTAACATGCCAAGATGAAAAATATAGTAGTAGACAGTGGTGAGTATTCTGAACGAGGTATGCATTAGTTTTCTTGCGTTCAGACAAGAATGATTTCGGGTCTCCATAGATGATCTTCGGGATAGGCTTCTTCCTATCTGGAGACCCGATGCTACATAGAAGACATTAGTTCTTCTTAACCACCCACATGCGAAGGGGTGGCTTAGAAGCAATGAGACGTAAGGCAGCATCAGAGAATTTAGGCAAAGATGCCCTAATAGTACGTTTCACAGGAGGGTTAGTGTACTCAAATGAATAAGCAGAGAAATTCTTGGTTGGATGAACATAGCTGTTCATGCCATCGTGTACATATTCATGAGTCATCTGAGTCTTTTCCTGGGAAATAGAATGGTTAGTGCCATCATATGAAGACTTATGTCTTCTCGAAGACATTGATCTAGAGTTTGTCTTCTTCTTGGGAGATGTCGTCAAGACATTCACGCGAAGCTTCTCAAGAAGACATTTGGGAACCCAGATCTTCTTCATAGGAGAACCATTCCTGCAGTTAGTTCCAATAAACCTGGCAAACACTTCACCATTTTGGCATTTGAACAGTTTATAGTTGGAATCAAAGGATTCATCAATGATGAGAGGATTCGCACAGTTGAAGCCTGATAATGTGGAAGGATCAACTGAAGGACCTTTCACAGCAACCCATGTGGTTTTGGGGTACTGCTCAGGTGTCCAGTAGGATCCATCAACATTGAGGTTTCTTTCGAAACCTACACCCTCTTTCCTAGGGTTTTTGTTCAGTATAGTCTTCTTCAGGACATCAAAAAGAATCTGATGTCCTTTCAGACTCTTGTACATGCCAGTTTCAAGCAATGTCTTCAACCTGTCATTGTCATCAGTGATAGCAGTGGCTTCCTCAGATGAGGGGTTAGGTGCCACAAACACAGTTGAAGATAAAACATTCTCAGAAGCATTAGAACATTCAGTAGTTGAGTCATTAGCTTCTCGTGCAAGACATCTTAAGCATGGATCATCAAATTCATCCTGAGCGGTACTGATCTGCTCTGCTAGGAGTGAGTTGTTTTCCTTCCGTAGGTCATCATGTGCTTCCCTCAACTTCTCAAGATCAATCTTTTTCTAAAGATATTTCAGAGAGAGCTTCTCATGATCAGTTGAGAGGGCATCATGACGACTTTGGAGATCCTCAAACTTTGAACGAAGACTACGCATGTCTTCAGCCATAGTTTCGTCCAGACTCATCTCTTCGCGTAACAGGTCATCGCTTTTCTCTAGAGTAGTTTGCATTTTCTCCATGGCATGTTGTTGCTTGGTGGCAATTTTTACAAGTTTAGCATAGCTAGGTTTCATGTCATCATCAGATTCAGCTTCAGATTCAGAGTCATGACGTGAGGATTTTGAGGATACCTTGGAGGCTTTTGCCATGAAGCAGTAAGCAGGAGTAGCATCATCATCACTGGCTTCAGTGTGGAAGAAGGAGCCATTGTCTTCGGGTTCGAAGACAGAGGTGGAGAGATATGTCGAAGCCATTGCTAGTCCAGCTACTTCAGCATCAGATTCCTCCTCAGATGCTTCCTCAGCTTCAGAACCAGATTCAGACTGTGAATCCATCTCCTTTTCGATGAAAGCATGTGCCTTGCCAGATGAACTCTTCTTGTGTGATGAATACTTTGCATACTTCTTCTTTTTCTTGTCATCGGAGTCATAGACCTTGCTCTTCTTCTTGGATTCCCTTTCCCATTGAGGACAATCAACAATGAAGTGACCAGCTTTCTTGCACTTGTGACAGGTTTGCTTCTTGCTGTCCTTCGAAGACAATTCACCAAATCTCTTGGAATCACGCCTTGAAGATTTTGCATAGCATTTTGACTTGGCAAATTTTCGGAATTTCCGGACAAGGAGAGCAAGTTCCTTTCCAAAGTCTTCAACACCATCAGAACTGCAGTCAGAGTTGTCTTCAGATGAGTGTTGGGGAACGTTGCATGGGAAACAAAAATTTTCCTACGCACACGCAAGATCTATCCATGGTGATGAGCATCTACGAGAGGGAGAGTGGATCTACATACCCTTGTAGATCACTAAGCGGGAAGCGTTAAGAAACGCAGTTGATGTAGTCGAACGTCTTCGCGATCCAAATCGCTGAGCGTCCCACGATCCCATCACGATCCATCTCCCGATCCAATCACGATCCATCCCACGATCCCATCACGATCCGTCCCGCGATCAAATCACGAATCGTCTCGCGATCCTGATCACGGTCCTTCCAATCTAGCGCCGAACGGACGGTACCTCCGCGTTCAGCACACGTACAGCTCGATGACGATCTCCACCTTCTTGATCTAGCAAGAGGGAGCGGAGAGGTAGATGAGTTCTCCGGCAGCGCGACGGCGCGGCGGCGATGGTGGTGGAACTATTCTGGCAGGGCTTTGCCTAAGCACCGCCGAAATTAGACTAGAGGAGAAAACGATCTAGAGGAAGTAGAGGGAGCACGTGGCAATTAGGGTTAGCTCTCCCCTCTAAATCCTCTAGTATATATAGGAGGGAGGGAGGGGAGAAGGCTGCCTCAAACCCTCAAGGGTTGGCTGAAATAGGAGGTGGAGGAGTCCTACTCCAATCCTACTAGGAGTAGGATTCCTCCTCTCCACTTGGAAACCCTTTCCACCTTTCCACCTTTGGGTTTTTCCTACCCCTAGCCGCATGGGCTTTAGTGGGGGGTTCGGCCAGCCCACTAGGGGCTGGTTTAACTCCTCCCACAGCCCATGAGGTCCTTTGGGTCGAGACACCCCTCCCGATGGCCCCCGGTACCCTCCCGGCACTCCCGGTACACTACCGAAGTACCCGAAACTTTTCCGGTGACCAAAACAGGACTTCCTATATATCAATCTTTACCTCCGGACCATTCCGGAGCTCCTCGTGACGTCCAGGATCTCATCCGGGACTCGGAACAACCTTCGGTCACCACCATACATAACTATACTATACCGAAACGTCACCGAACCTTAAGTGTGCAGACCCTGCGGGTTCGAGAACTATGTAGACATGACCGAGACACCTCCACGGTCAATAACCAATAGCGGGACCTGGATGCCCATATTGGTTCCTACATATTCTACAAAGATCTTTATCGGTTGAACCTCTATGTCAAGGATTTAGTTAATCCCGTACGCTGTTCCCTTTGTTCTTCGGTATGTTACTTGCCCGAGATTCGATCGTCGGTATCTCTATACCTAGTTCAATCTCGTTACCGGCAAGTCTCTTTACTCGTTCTGTAATACAAGATCTCGTGGCTAACACTTAGTCACATTTCTTGCAAGGCTTATTGTGATGTTGTATTACCGAGTGGGCCCTGAGATACCTCTCCGTCACACGGAGTAACAAATCCCAGTCTTGATCCATGCCCACTCAACAGACACCCTCGGAGATACCTGTAGAGCATCTTTATAGTCACCCAGTTACGTTGTGACGTTTGATACACACATGGTATTCCTCCGGTGTCAGTGAGTTGCATGATCACATGGTCATAGGAACAGATACTTGACATGCAGAAAACTATAGCAATAAACTGACACGATCATATGCTATGTTTATAGTTTGGGTCTTGTCCATCACATCATTCTCTTAATGATGTGATCCCGTTATCAAATGACATCTCATGTCTATGGCCAGGAAACCTTGACCATCTTTGATTAACGAACTAGTTAACTAGAGGCATACTAGGGACACAGTGTTGTCTATGTACCCACACATGTATTTGAGTTTCCAATCAATACAATTATAGCATGGATAATAAACGATTATCACGAACAAGGAAATATAATAATAACCAATTTATTATTGCCTCTAGGGCATATTTCCAACAGTCTCCCACTTGCACTAGAGTCAATAATCTAGTTCACATCACCATGTGATTTACATTGTTATGAATCTAACACCCAATGAGTTCTGGGGTTCGATCATGCTTTGCATGTGAGAGAGGCCTTTAGTCAACGGGTATGCGACATTCAGATCCGTGTGTACTTTGCAAATCTCTATGTCATACTGTAGACACTGCTACCACACTCCACTTGGAGCTATTCCAAATGGCTGCTCCACTATACGTATCCGGATTGCTACTCAGAGTCATCCGGATTGGTGTTAAAGCTTGCATCAACGTAACCCTTTACGACGAACTCTTTATCACCTCCATAATCGAGAAATATTTCCTTAGTCCTCTAGTTACTAAGGATAATCTTGACCGCTGTCCAGTGATCCACTCCTGGATCACTCTTGTACCCCTTGACAGACTCATGGCAAGGCACACACAGGTGCGGTACACAGCATGTCATACTATACAGAGCCTATGGATAAGGCATAGGGGACGACCTTCGTCCTTTCTCTTTCTTCTGCCGTGGTCGAGCTTTGAGTCTCACTCAACTCCACACCTTACAAATCAGGCAAGAACTCTTTCTTTGACTGATCCATTTTGAACTCTTTCAAAATCTTGTCAAGGTATGTACTCATTGAAAGTTTTATCAGACGTCTTGATCTACCTCTATAGATCAAGATGCCCAATATTTAAGTAGCTTCATTCCAGGTTTTCCTTTGAAAAACTCCTTTTCAAACAACCCTTTATGCTTTCCAGAAATTCTACATCATTTTCTATCAACAATATGTCATCCACATATACTTATCAGAAATTCTATAGTGCTCCCACTCACTTTATTGTAAATACAAGTTTCTCATAAACTTTGTATAGACTCAAAAACTTTGATCACCTCATCAAAGCGTATATTCCAACTCCGAGATGCTTGCTCCAGTCCATAGAAGGATCGCTGGAGCTTGCATATATTTTAGCATCCTTA
The DNA here is from genome assembly GCA_039707655.1 of Elymus sibiricus. Classification (NCBI taxonomy): domain Eukaryota; kingdom Viridiplantae; phylum Streptophyta; class Magnoliopsida; order Poales; family Poaceae; genus Elymus; species Elymus sibiricus. The sequence continues at coordinate 130,131,610 of CM077669.1, forward strand.
GAACTGACAAAACCTTCCAGTTGTATCACATACAACCTTTCCCCACGGATACCGTTAAGGAAACGATGTTTTGACATCCATCTGCCAGATTTCATAATCAAAAAATGCAGCAACTGCTAACATAATTCCAACAGACTTTAGCATCGCTACGGGTGAGAAAGTCTCATCGTAGTCAACTCCTTGAACTTGTGAAAAACCCTTTGCCACAAGTCGAGCTTTATAGACGGTGACATTACCGTCCGCGTCCGTCTTCCTTTTAAAGATCCATTTGTTCTGAATGGCCTTTCGCCCTTCAGGTAATACTTCCAAAGCCCATACTTTGTTTTCTTACATGGATCCCATCTCGGATTGCATGGCCTCTAACCATTTCTCGGAATCCGGGCCCATCATCGCTTCTCCATAGCTCGTAGGTTCATCGTTGTCCAACAACGTGACCTCTAAGACAGGGTTGCCGTACCACTCAGGAGCAGTACGCGTCCTTGTCGACCTACGAGGTTCGATAGTAACTTGATCCGAAGCTTCATGATCATCATCATTAACTTCCTCTTCAACTAACGTAGGCTCCACAGAAACAACTTTCTGCGCTGCGCTACTCTCTGGTTGAAACCAAGGTTCAACAACCTCATCAAGTTCTATCTTCCTCCCACTCAATTCTTTCAAGAGAAACTCTTTCGAGAGAAAGGACCCATTTTAGCAACAAACACTTTGTGCTTGGATCTAAGATAGAAGGTTTACCCAACTGTTACGTTAGGGTATTCTATGAAGATGCATTTGTCCGCTTTGGGTTCGAGCTCATTAGGTGAAAACCCTTTTTCACATAAGCGTCGCAGCCCCAAACATTAAGAAATGACAGCTTAGGTTTCCGCCAAACCAAAATTCATACGGTGTCATCTCAAAGGATTTAGATGGTGCCCCTTTTAAAGTGAATGTAGTTGTCTCTAATGCGTAACCCCAAAACGATAGTGGCAAATCGATAAGAGACATCATAGTTCGCACCATATCCAATAGAGCACGACTACGACGTTCGGACACACCATCATACTATGGTGTTCCAGGTGGCATGAGCTGTGAAACAAATTCCACATTGTCTTAAGTTGTATACCAATACTCGTAACTCAGGTATTTACCTCCACGATCATATCGTAGACATTTTATCTCCCTGTCACGATGATCTCAAACTTCACTCTGATTTTGTTTGAACTTTTCAAACGTTTCAGACTTGTGTTTCATTAAGTAAATATCCCCATATCTACTCAAATCATCGGTGAAGGTAGGAAAATAACGATATCCACCGCACGCTACACACTCATTGGACCGAATACATCAACATGTATCATTTCAAATAAGTTACTTGCCCGCTCCACCATACCGAAAAACGGGGTCTTAGTCATCTTGCCCATGAGGCATGGTCCGCATGTCTCAACCGATTCGCAATCGAATGAGTCCATAGATCCATCAGCATGGAGTTTCTTCATGCGTTTTACACCAATATGACATTTAACGGCAGTGCCACAAGTATGTGGTACTATCATTATTAACTTTGTATCTTTTGGCATCAATATTATGAACATGTGTATCACTACGATCAAGATTCAATAAACCATTCTCATTGGGTGCATGACCATTGAAGGTATTATTCATGTAAACAGAATAACCATTATTCTCTAACTTAAATGAATAACCGTATTGCAATAAACATGATCTAATCACGTTCATGCTCAACGCAAACACCAAATAACATTTATTTAGGTTCATCACTAATCCCGAAGGTAGAGAGAGCGTGCGATGGTGATCACATCAACCTTGGAAACACTTCCAACACTCATCGTCACCTCACCCTTATCTAGCCTCCGTTTATTCCGTAGCTTTTATTTCGAGTTACTAACATTTAGCAACCGAACCAGTATCCAATACACAGGTGCTACTAGGAGTACTAGCAAGGTACACATCAATAACATGTATATCAAATATACTTCTGTCGACATTGCCAGCCTTCTTATGTACCAAGTATCTAGGGTTGTTCCGCTTCAGCAACCGTTCTCCTCATAATAGAAGCACTTAGTCTCGGGTTTGGGTTCAACCTTGGGTTTCTTCACTGGAGCAGCAACTGACTTGCCATCCATGAAGTTTCCCTCCTAGCCCTTGCCCTTCTCGAAACTAGTGGTTTCACTAACCATCAACACTTGATGCTCCTTCTTGATTTCTACCTTCGCGGTGTCAAACATCGCGAATAGCTCAGGGATCATTATTTCCATCCCTGGCATTTTATAGTTCATCACGAAGCTCTAGTAGCTTAGTGATAGTGACTTGGAGAACTATATCAATCACTATCTTATCTGGAAGATCAACTCCCACTCGATTCAAGCGATTGTAGTACCCAGACAATCTGAGCACATGCTCACCGATTGAGCTATTCTCCTTCATCTTGCAGGCAAAGAATCTTGTTCGAGGTCTCATACCTCTCAACACGGGCACGAGCCTGAGATCCCAATTTTAGCTCTTAGAACATCTCATATGTTCCGTGACGTTCAAAACGTTTTGTAGCCTCAATTCTAAGCCGTAATGCATGACGCACTAAACTATCAAGTAGTCATCAGAACGTGCCTGTCAGATGTTCACAACATCTACAGACGACGCTTGAGGGGGTGGCGCACCGAGCGGTGCATTAAGGACATAAGCCTTCTGTGCAGCAATGAGGACAATCCTCAAATCACGGACCTAGTCCGCATTATTGCTACCATCATCTTTCAACTCTATTTCTCTAGGAACATATAAAAAATGCAAGGGAGCTATAGCGTGAGCTAGTAATCTACAACATAATTTGCAAAGACATTTTGACTATGTTCATGATAATGAGTTTAGTTAATCATATTACTTAAAAACTCCCACTCAAATTGACATCCCTCCGGTCATTCGAGTGTCACATGATCCAAATCCACCAACTCAAGTCCGATCATCACGTGAGTTGAGGTGGTTTCAACGGTGAACATCTTCATGTTGATCATATCTACTATATGATTCATGTTCGACCTTTCGGTCTCTTGTGTTCCGAGGCCATGTCTGTACATGCTAGGCTCGTCAAGTTTAACCCGAGTTTTCCGCACGTGCAACACTGGCTTGCACCCGTTGTATGCGAACGTAGAGTCTATCACACCCGATCATCACGTGGTGTCTCGAAACGACAAACTTTCACAACGGTGCACACTCGGGGAGAACACAATTTTATCTTGAAATTTAAGTGAGGGATCACCTTATAATGCTACCGTCGTCCTAAGCAAAATAAGATGCATAAAAGGATTGACATCACATGCAAATCATAAGTGACATGATATGGCCATGAACTTGTGCTTTTGATCTCCATCTCCAAAGCACCGGCATGATCTCCGTCATCACCGGCATGACACCATGATCTCCATCATCTTGATCTCCATCAATGTGTCGCCATGAGGTTGTCGCGCCGACTGTTGCTTCCACGACTATTGCTAACTCATAGCGATAAAGTAAAGCAAAACGGCGAAAATAATTAAAGACAACCCTATGGCTCCTGCCGGTTGCCGTACTCATCGACATGCAAGTCGTGATATTCTATACAATACATGATAATCTCATACATCACATATATCTCATCATGTAATTGGCCATATCACATCACAACATACCCTGCAAAAACAAGTTAGACGTCCTCTAATAGTTGTTGCAAGTTTTACGTGGCTGCTACGGGTATCTAGCAAGAACAATTCTTACCTACGCAAAAACCACAACGGTGATACAAAAATTGCTATTCAACCTTCTCAAGGACCGCCTTTGTCAAATCCGATCCGACTAAAGTGGGAGAAACAGACACCCGCCAGCCATCTTTATGCAATGAAGTTACATGTCAGTTGATGGAACCGGTCTCTCGTAAGCGTACGAGTAATGTTGGTCCGGGCCGCTTCATCCCACAATACAGCCGAAACAAGAAAAGACCAAGGGAGGAAGCAATCCGAATATCAACGCCCACAAACTCCTTTGTGTTCTACTCGAGATCTCATCTACACATAGACCTAGCTCATGATGCCACTGTTGGGGAACGTTGCATGGGAAACAAAAATTTTCCTACGCACACGCAAGATCTATCCATGGTGATGAGCATCTACAAGAGGGAGAGTGGATCTACATACCCTTGTAGATCGCTAAGCGGGAAGCGTTAAGAAACGCGGTTGATGTAGTCGAACGTCTTCGCGATCCAAATCACCGAGCGTCCCGCGATCCCATCACGATCCATCTCGCGATCCAATCACGATCCGTCCCACGATCCCATCACAATCCGTCCCGCGATCAAATCACGAATCGTCTCACGATCCTGATCACGGTCCTTCCAATCTAGCGCCGAACGGACGGTACCTCCGCGTTCAGCACACGTACAGCTCGATGACGATCTCCACCTTCTTGATCCAGCAAGAGGGAGCGGAGAGGTAGATGAGTTCTCCGGCAGCGCGACGGCGCGGCGGCGATGGTGGTGGAACTATTCCGGCAGGGCTTCGCCTAAGCACCGCCGAAATTAGACTAGAGGAGAAAACGATCTAGAGGAAGTAGAGGGAGCACGTGGCAATTAGGGTTAGCTCTCCCCTCTAAATCCTCTAATATATATAGGATGGAGGGAAGGGAGGAGGCAGCCTCAAACCCTCAAGGGTTGGCCGAAATAGGAGGTGGAGGAGTCCTACTCCAATCCTACTAGGAGTAGGATTCCTCCTCTCCACTTGGAAACCCTTTCCACCTTTCCACCTTTGGGTTTTTCCCACCCCTAGCCGCATGGGCCTTAGTGGGGGGTTCGGCCAGCCCACTAGGGGCTGGTTTAACTCCTCCCACAGCCCATGAGGTCCTTTGGGTCGAGACACCCCTCCCGATGGCCCCCGGTACCCTCCCGGCACTCCCGGTACACTACCGAAGTACCCGAAACTTTTCCGGTGACCAAAACAGGACTTCCTGTATATCAATCTTTACCTCCGGACCATTCCGGAGCTTCTCGTGACGTCCAGGATCTCATCCGGGACTCCGAACAACCTTCGGTCACCACCATACATAACTCTACTATACCGAAACGTCACCGAACCTTAAGTGTGCAGACCCTGCGGGTTCGAGAACTATGTAGACATGACCGAGACACCTCCACGGTTAATAACCAATAGCGGGACCTGGATGCCCATATTGGTTCCGACATATTCTACGAAGATCTTTATCGGTTGAACCTCTATGTCAAGGATTCAGTTAATCCCGTACGATGTTCCCTTTGTTCTTCGGTATGTTACTTGCCCGAGATTCGATCGTCGGTATCTCTATACCTAGTTCAATCTCGTTACCGGCAAGTCTCTTTACTCGTTCTGTAATACAAGATCTCGTGGCTAACACTTAGTCACATTTCTTGCAAGGCTTATTGTGATGTTGTATTACCGAGTGGGCCCTGAGATACCTCTCCGTCACACGGAGTAACAAATCCCAGTCTTGATCCATGCCCACTCAACAGACACCCTCGGAGATACCTGTAGAGCATCTTTATAGTCACCCAGTTACGTTGTGGCATTTGATACACACAAGGTATTCCTCCGGTGTCAGTGAGTTGCATGATCTCATGGTCATAGGAACAGATACTTGACATGCAGAAAACTATAGCAATAAACTGACACGATCATATGCTATGTTTATAGTTTGGGTCTTGTCCATCACATCATTCTCTTAATGATGTGATCCCGTTATCAAATGACATCTTATGTCTATGGCCAGGAAACCTTGACCATCTTTGATCAACGAACTAGTTAACTAGAGGCATACTAGGGACACAGTGTTGTCTATGTACCCACACATGTATTTGAGTTTCCAATCAATACAATTATAGCATGGATAATAAACGATTATCACGAACAAGGAAATATAATAATAACCAATTTATTATTGCCTCTAGGGCATATTTCCAACAATGAGGACACAGCCTTGGCCTTCAATGCACGAGAGCGATTGTAGCTGGGTCTGTAGATATCTCTCTTCTCAGCTTGTTGGAATTCATGCGTGTTCAACCTCTCGAGGATATCGGCTGGATCCAAGCTCTTGAAGTCAGGGTGCTCTTGGATCATGAGTGCGAGAGTATCAAAGGAACTGTCGAGTGATCTGAGTAGTTTCTTCACGACTTCATGTTTGGTGATATCAGTGGCGCCAAGTGCATTCAGCTCATTTGAGATGTCGGTGAGTCGATCAAATGTAAGCTGAACGTTTTCGTTGTCGGGTCTCTTGAAGCGGTTGAACAGGTTGCGAAGCACATCAACACGGGAGTCTCTTTGAGATGAGACACTTTCATTTACTTTGGAAAACCATTCCCAGATTTGCTTAGCAGTGTTGAGTGCAGTCACACGGCCATACTGTCCTTTGGTCAGATGACCACAAATGATGTTCTTGGCGGTGGAGTCCTGTTGTGCGAACCTCTTCACATCAACAGCAGTAACACCTTCGCCAACTTCGGGAATGCCCGCCATGACAACATACCATAGGTCGTTGTCAATGGCTTCGAGATGCATGCGCATCTTGTTCTTCCAGTAGGGGTAGTCAGTGCCATCGAAGATAGGGCACGCAGCGGAGACCTTGATTATCCCTGCAGTCGACATAGGTAAAACTCCACGGTGGTTAAACCGAAACACAAAACAAGGGAGTACCTTGCTCTGATACCAATTGAAAGTGCTAGTTATCGACTAGAGGGGGGGGTGAATAGGCGATTTTTATGAAAGGCTTCGAAACAATGAATGTATTCAAAGTATGCGGAAGCGATACATGATCAAGTAGGGATAGTAATCAATGATCTAGTCAAGGCATGCGATGCAATGAAGACATATAGGCAAGTTAAGCATTATCATCATGCACACTAAGATGAGTCGAAGACAAACTTAGATAGAATGAAGATAAACAACTGATATGAATGTCTTCAGGACAAGTCTTCAAACAATGAACAAGCAACGGCTTCACGATACAGATCAGGAATGTAAGTAAGTGAAGGATAGAACCAGTTGCTTGACGAAGACACAAGATTTGTTGGACCAGTTCCAGTTGCTGTGACAACTGTACGTCTGGTTAGGGAGGCTGAGATTGAACTCGGAAGACCTCGTCTTCACCTTATTCCCCTTGAGCCAAAGTCACTTAGACAACGCCCAATCACTCTGGTAAGTCTTCAGGGGAGACTTCCGAAACCCGTACAAACTTGGTCACCCGGCAGTCCACAATGACTCTTGGACGCTCTAGACCCAGACGCCTAACCGTCTGGAAGATCACAGTCTTCAAGTGTAATAAGTCTTCAGTTCTCTCAGAACAGAATGACTTCGGTGATGCTCAAACACTCTAGCTCTAGGTGTTTAGGTGTATCCTCGCAGGATGTTTCTCTCAATGTCTTCGAGGTGGGTTGCTCCAAAACGACAACAACCGTATCTCTCTCTGAGCAGGCACCTTCATATGGTGGAGGGGGTGGGCTATTTATAGCCAGCAGGCAACCCGACCTGATATGACCGAAATGACCCTGGGTCAATGGCCAACCGACACGTGTCACAACGGTCGGATTTCAAACACACGCGACAGCTTTACTTGGGCTACAAGTAAAGCTGACTCAACCAACTCTGGAAGAGATTTCCTCTCATTATATTGTCTTCGCTCGAAGACATAGGTATAGGTTGAGCATCACGCCAGCATCTGACTTCAATCACATCGACCCCACTTAACAGTACGGTGGTTCCTATGACTCAGGAAAGAAGAAACAAAACTACCAAAAGACTTTCGTCTTCGCGTTTCATTGTCTTCGGACGAATGTCTTCGCATACCACCAATGGCTTCAGCCGTCATCAATGTCTTCGGACATTTTTGGGGGTCGTCTTCGACGGCTAAACCGAAACTCCAGGGACTTCTATCTGTGTTATCCTGTGAACTCTCACAAACACATTAGTCCCTCAAACACATTTGTCTTCAATACTCCAAAACCAACAAAGGGAGGCACTAGATGCACTTACAGTATTAAATCGTTGCATACAAAGATTAAGAGAACACCGATAAATGGATGTTAAAGTTCTTGTTCATGCATGCATGCATTGCAATTAATGCATTGGTAAACACAACCTTTTGAGTAAAACAAGAACATTAACCGAGTATTTTTACAAATTACAAAAACTATTCAACCACTCATCATCTACATTGTTGGTGAGATTTTTGAATTGAGCCCTATATATCGGAAGGGAGGTAGTAGTAATGTCCAATTTTTGCTTGTCTTATAACTTTCTTTTAATTTCCATGATATATGGTGGTTCTAGACTTGTGTTATTTTACCATTTTTTGGTACTGTCACATAGCATTTTTGTATTGGTCCATGGCAAAAATAAAGAAAAAGTATACATGGCAAATGTTTCATATGGTTCATGGCAATCTTTAACCATTTTTGTGTTTGTACACATGGCAATGCTTTTCGAAAATTGTTTCCCATGACAAATTGTAAATAATTATTCCTATGGATATTTTTAGGAATGTTTTGAACATGTCCATGGCAAACTGTAGTTTTTTTTTTCAAACACGATGATTACAAAATTCATCCTTGTGATAAGTAAAACCTTTTCCAACAAGTTGCCATGTGATCACTTATGAATTTTTCCAACAATTTGCCTTTGTGATGACATTTATTCTATGTATGTTATATTTATATATCCATGCAACCGGTCATCAAAAGATTCACACGATCCCATCGTTGTTGTGCAGTGCTTAGCCGCTAGCAGGATCCATCGATCGATGACCGTGGCTGTACAGATTAGAGAAGTAATCAGTCGCTGGTGCCCGACCGAGTCGCCGGCCGCTACCTACTTGTTCTTTTTTTTGCTTTGGGCATCGATCACTACGTAGTTGTCAAGCTCGGGAGTTTTGGCTAGCAAGAGGATCGGGTCTCCGCGCCGGCCGGCCGGCCTTCCGAAAGCGGCGGGCCTGGCCGGCACCGGCGGTCGACGTCGCGCGATCCGTTCGGTTGGCTCCATGGGTGCATGCATGCATCCGGCCAATTGAGGTTCCGGCACAAATTACATGCATGCAAAGGCGGCCTCCGGTTGTGCACTCGGTGCGCCGTCTGATCCGGAGTCGAGACGCGAGGACAGACGAGCGCCTCAGCATTCCTATCCTATCGCACATTCCAGAAAGATTGCGCCCTGCGTATTTGTGCCGCACACTGATCAAGCTTGAGAATCGTTCTCACGTGTCACTGTCAGTTACGAGTACTTGCATACCATATACTATTACAACTTATAACAAGTTGTGTCACTGCATACGAAATAAATAGCATGCCGGCGTGCAAGGCCAAAGAGGCATCTCGTATCGGCCACGCCGATCCCCACCATGTTCGCATCGGGAAACGCTTGGCTAAGCTGCCAGTGTGCTGGACACCGAAAGCTACGCAAAATTTGTTTGCAGGTGCCACGTGCTAGACTGCGGGCTCACCGCTCTATTCAGTAACCCGCCTCGTTCAATATAAGACCTGCCTGACGCGCCATAGTCACACACACACACACACACACTCACGCTACATTGTCTAATTAAACTTGCGATCCCGTCCGTCATGGAGCAAGCTACTTACTACCTCTGCCTCTTCCTGGCTCTACTCCTCCCGCTCCTGCTCCTCAAGCTGAGCAGGAAGCGTGGCGGCGGCGATGGCGCCCTGCGCCTGCCGCCCAGCCCGTGGCGGCTGCCGGTCATCGGCAGCCTGCACCACCTCGCGAGCAGCCCGCTCGCGCACCGCGTCATGGCCGACCTCGCGCGCCGGCTGGACGCGCCGCTCATGTACCTCAAGCTCGGCGAGGTCTCCGTCGTCGTGGCCTCGTCCCCGGAGGCCGCGCGCGAGGTCATGAAGACGCACGACGTCGCCCTGGCGGACCGCCCCTGGAACCCCACCATGAAGATCATGATGGCCGACGGGCAAGGGCTCGTCTTCGCGCGCTACGGCGCCCTCTGGCGGCAGCTCCGGAAGATATGCATCTTGGAGCTGCTCAGCGCGCGCCGCGTGCAGTCGTTCCGCCAGATTCGTGAGGACGAGGTCGGCCGCCTCGTGGCCGCCATCGCGGCCGCGCCGCCCGGCCAGCCCGTGAACGTCAGCGAGCGGATCGCCGTGCTCATCACCGACTCCGCCGTGCGCACCATGATCGGGGACAGGTTCGAGAGGAGGGAGGAGTTCTTGCAGGTCCTCGAGGAGGGGGTCAAGGTCGTCTCCGGGTTCAGCCTCGGCGACCTGTTCCCGTCGTCCTGGCTCGCCAACTTCATAAGCGGCACGGCGCGGATGGCCGAGGAGGTCCACCGGAAGAGCTTCGAGCTCATGGAGTACGCGATCAAGCAGCACGAGGACAAGAGGGCCGCGGGTGATGGAGAGGACCTGGTGGACGTGCTCTTGAGGATACAAAAGGAAGGTGGTCTCGAGGTGCCTCTCACCATGGGAATCATCAAAGCTAGTATCCTGGTGAGTGTAACAGCTCCCCAGCTAGTTTCAGTTCCTACTCTAGGTTCAACTTGCGACAACAAACAAGTATACCTTTCGTTTACACGTGACTTTGAACTCAAGATTTACTATTCCATGGTTCCTTCGTTGAAAACTTACGGTTGCGGCTTGATCTCTTTTGCTGGCCTGTGGTTCTAGCTCTAGGGACCATATGTCAATAAGACATCTGGTGAAAATCATCGACTTTTCCATTGGTATTTTCTATGTTTACATATCATATAAATTGCACACATTGCTATTATCTTTGTAGGACCTCTTTAGTGCTGGGAGTGAGACGTCAGCAACGACACTACAATGGGCCATGTCAGAGCTCATGAGGTACCCGGACGTGATGCAGAAAGCACAGGCCGAAGTACGCGATTGCCTCGGAGAAAAGCGCACCGTGACCGAGGATGACTTGGCCGACCTAAAATACCTCAGACTCGTCATCAAGGAGACACTGAGGCTGCATCCACCGGCCCCGCTGCTTATTCCACGGGAGGCCATGGAGTCCTGCAAAATCCTCGGGTACGACGTGCCAAAGGGCACAACCGTGCTTGTGAATGCGTGGGCGATCGGTAGGGACCCTAAGCACTGGGACGATCCTGAGGAATTTAGGCCAGAGAGGTTCGAGTCTGGCATCGTCGACTTCAAAGGCACGGACTTTGAGTACATACCGTTTGGGGCAGGAAGAAGGATGTGTCCTGGTATGACGTTTGCACAAGCTAGCATGGAGATCGTTCTCACCGCACTTCTCTACCACTTTGACTGGGAGCTCCCGACGGGGTTGAAGCCAGATGAGGTCGACATGGTGGAGGATATGGGCATCACCGTCCGGAGGAAGAAAGACTTGTACCTGCACTCTATCGTCCATGTGTCGCCAGTTTGATTTGCACTTCAATAGTTTGTGGTCATAATTTCTCATATATCAGTCCCTTGTCTCTGACGGAATGTAGAGACTTATGATGTAATGTGTTCACATATACCATTGCAAGTTTACTGTCAAATTATATATGTGAGCAATTGCATTTGAATCACAAAACCAAGCACCATGGCAACAAGCAAAGTGTTAATTATGTAGAATCATACTCCTTATTAGCAAAGAAAATTTTATCTAAATTGCAACCGCCTTGAAAGATTTCATTTGATTCATTGTATATTTCAATTGACATAAATGTCACACTTCACACACAAAAACACGGTTGTAAATTATGCAACCTCCAATTCATATTAAATGTGACATAAATGACTAGGCCAGCACGTCCACGGCTGTTGCCGATAGTGAGGAAGTGTAGAACATGGGAGGTCGGCATGTCCATGGCTGTTGCCGATAGCAAGGAAGTGTAGAACATGGGAGACCGCGGTCGCTTGGGAGTTGGGCCCCAAGAAGGCCACATCCACCGTCTTGTCAGGCCTCACAGCCGGTGAGCTTGCCCACTTCACGGAGGCGGAGAATATTCTTCCCTTCCTCCAGAAGTTTCACATCCTAGAGCTCATGCACGACTGGCGAGCTTGCTGCCGGACCATGTTGTGGGAAACGGTTGCCGCCGCGGCCAACGATCATTTAGACTAGGTTAGAATAACCTAGACCATCTCCGCGGAAATATGTCAAAAATGAATGGATTTGCTCTGGTTTTGTAACAGCACAGATGTAATGCCCCTATGATTTGCACCATTTCCATCATCAACCCATGTATGACATTCCATGTTTGGTTTGTTTTCATTAATGTATGCTTCATGTAATCATTTTGCATCATGGCATCATTTGTATTTTCATCTTGTGTGGTTTGTGATATGTGTGTGGTTTAGTGATGTGCATTGCCTCCATCTATGTCCCAAGATCAAGATTGCAAAACCCCTTCCCAATTCTATCACCTCTTTCTTCTCCTTCTAATTATTTTGGATTTTTTCAAGGGGTTGATTCCTGCCCCAAATAAATGTCCACCAATTCTCTAAATTCTCTAATCCATGCCAAGATCACCTCCTCCAAATTTCAGCAATTTTGGAAATGTTCTGGGCAGATTCAAAAATGATGCAAGTTTGAATTTAATTCAAACTTGAATTATTTTTCTTTCTTTAAAATTTGCCAGGACATTTTATTTAAATCCTACAAGTTTCCAACTTCTCAAATATGGTTTTACCTTTTCCAAATTCCTTGCCATTTCCGTGGGCATTTTGTTTTGTGTTCCAGCTTTTCAACAATATTTAAGTCTGAGAGAGAGAGAGAGAGCACTAAGTCCAACAGGCCTCACTTACCTCGTCGCAGCAGCCCACATAGCCCATCCCACCTTGCGGGCCCATCTCCCTCGCTGGTAATTGCCATGTGGATGTCCGGCCTGACCCCACCTACAGCCTCTCCTCCCCCTCTCCTTTTCTTCCTCCTCTGCCACCTCCTCAACAGTGGCGGCGGCGGGAGTAATGGACTATTTTCTTCCATAAAGTACTTGATGGGAGAGAGAGAGAGTTCGAGAGAGAAAGAGTTTATGCCAATGAACATTAAACGTGAACAAAATAGGGTAGCAGATTGACTGGTGTTATACAGTCACAATGAATGTAACACTATTGTATGGCTACATAAAGGACCACCATATGCTGAGAAGTTTCTATGTCTCGATAGTAACCCAACAATGATATGACCATATGTTGAACGTGTGAAGCCCACTCGAGAGTGTCGCCTGGACAAGGATTGGGCCTTCACTAAGTTGTATTGCCAACGGCCAACGTCGTGCCCTACATCAAAGCATGAATTCCCGTCTCCAAAGCATTATTGCAGTTAAATAAGAAATGTATGCAACAAATATCACAGTTTCATCGTGCCTCATAAGGGTCATTGTCGGTGTCAAAACCGTCGGATCTCGAGTAGGGGGTCCCGAACTGTGAATCTAGGAACGATGGTAACAAGGGACAAAGGGGACAGTGTTTACCCAGGTTCGAGCCCACGTGAGGAGGTAAAACCCTACGTCCTTCTTGATTATATTGATGAATGAGATGGTTACAGAGTTGATCTACCTCGAGATCAAAAGAGCTAAACCCTAATGAATTGAGTTGTCCATCTACGAACTAAGACCCCTGGTTTATATAGACACCAGGGGTCCCTAGGGTTACAAATGGTCGGTTTCCATCTGGGCATAGATACGCCCATCCTTTCTTGGAGGGCACACCAAGTCTTCGGAATATTCCCCATAAGACTAGGGTCATTTCGCAGCCCGACCTTCCCGAAGATGCCATAAGGCGGCCCATCGGGCCGAACTATAAGAGATAAGTCAGCGGCCCAAGGACCCCTTAATCCCGGACTCCCTTAGTAGCCCCCGAACTAGCCTCCAACACCGGTCTTTAGGACATCTGACGTGGCTTGAGACTGTGTCGGTATTTCCCCAAAGAGGAAGGGATGATGCAGCACAGCGACGGTAAGTATTTCCCTCAGTTATGAAACCAAGGTTATCGAACCAGTAGGAGGATCACCACCACCCAATAAGCAGCACCTGCACACAAATAACAAATACTTGCAACCCGACGTGAAAGAGAGGTTGTCAATCTCTCTACGGTCAAAAGATAGATTAGGTAGTGATAGATAAGAGAGATAGATCTCTCAAGAACACAAAATAAAAAGAGGAAATAAAATATGCAGCAATATGTTTTTAGGTTTTTGGTTTTGTAGATCTGAAAACAAAGAGGAAAAAAGATAGATCGGAAACCAATATGTTGGAAAAGTAGACCCGGGGGCCGTAGGATTCACTAGTGGCTTCTCTCATGAGTATAGCACACGGTGGGCGAACAAATTACTGTTGGGCAATTGATAGAAGATCAAATAATCATGACGATATCCATGGCGATGATCATTATATAGGCATCACGTCCAAGATAAGTAGACCGACTCCTGCCTGCATCTACCACTATTACTCCACACATCGACCGCTATCCAGCATGCATCTAGTGTATTAAGTTCATGGAAAACGGAGTAATGCAATAAGAACGATGACATGATGTATACAAGATCTATTCATGTAGGAATAGACCCCATCTTTTTATCCTTAATAGCAACGATACATGCGTGCCTAGTTGCCCCTTCTGTCACTGGGAAAGGACACCGCAAGATCGAACCCATCCCAAAGCACCTCTTCTCATGGAAAGAAAAATCGATCTAGTTGGCCTAACTAAACCAAAGATTCAAAGAAGAAATACGAGGCTATAAGTAATCATGCATATAAGAGATCAAAAAAGACTCAAATAATATTCATGGATAGAAACCGATCATGAACTCAAAATTCATCGGATCCCAACAAACACACAGCAAAAGTTTACATCAAATAGATCTCCAAGAGACCATTATATTGAGAATCATAAGAGAGAGAGAGAGAGAGAGGAAGCCATCTAGCTACTGCCTACGGACCCGTAGGTCTATGGTGGACTACTCACGCATCATCGGAGAGGCACCTATGAAGAAGATGAACCCCTCTGTGATGGTGTTTAGATTGGATCTCGAGGTTCTGGAACTTGCGGGGGCTGGAATTGTGTTTCGTCGACTCCACTAGGTTTTTCGAATATTTGAGAATTTATAGGCATCAGAGGCGGTGGAGAGGGGCCCCGTGGAGGGCACAACCCATCAGGGCGCGTCGGGGCCCCCCTGGCGCACCCTGTTGGGTTGTGCTCTCCACATCCCACCTTTCTGGCTCTTTTTTGGCCCACTGGGTGTCTTCTGGTCTAGAAAAAATCTCCAAAAGTTTCGTCGCGATTGGACTCTATTTGGTACTGAAATTCCGCGAAGTAAAAAACAAGCAAAAACAGCAACTGACACTTTGGCACTATGTCAATAGGTTAGTCCCAAAAAATGATAATATAACAGCATGGAACAATGTCGGTGTCGGGCCATCAATCCATAGGTAATCTCACAGCGGAACTCTCAATGAAAGCACCAATGTCGGTGTCGAAACCGGCGGATCTCGGGTAGGGGGTCCCGAACTATGAATATAGGAATGATGGTAACGAGGGACAAAGGGGACAGTGTTTACCCAGGTTCGAGCCCTCGTGAGGAGGTAAAACCCTATGTCCTGCTTGATTATATTGATGAATGAGATGGTTACAGAGTTGATCTACCTCGAGATCAAAAGAGCTAAACAATAATTAATGCGACCCCTTATGCCGTCGCTACAAATCATGTTTACCAAAGCAATCAAGGAGGAAAGGACAAGTACGTCGTGCCTGCGCTACGTCAGCGAGTCGTGACAACGAGAAGTCTGAAGAAGATGCCGACATTACGTCCAGTGTGTGCAGCAGAAGGTCAATGTGCAATATATTCACGTACATGTTTTTTCAACCAGGATGAAACCTATGTGCGAGGCAATGCATGGCTTTACAAGGGAAGGCATCGTCAAGGTTGGGAAGAGGCATGCGTGCCTGGTTAATAATTTTGGCATCTCGTGATCAGCTTGCCGGATTTTTTAATTAGTTAATTAGTGATTAGTTGAGATTGGAGAGAGAAGAGTCCGTGTCTGTTTTTCTTCTTGGTTCAGTTTTGAAACCAACTTAGGATTCGAGTCGGACCTGGTCACGTACGGTGCCTGCGAGCACTATTTAAAGACCAGGCCGGCCGTATAGGAGGGTAGCTTTTGTTTAGGTTATATTCCAGAGATGGACAGTTCGGTAACTCGGGTATCTTCGAGCCGCCGTTGGATATTTGTTGAATAGCTATTGAGGCTGTGTGATTTTGGCGTGAGATTGATTCTAGAATTTCAATTTTCCGCTGATCTGCTGGAGATCGTCCACGTACTTCCGCTATCGGATGTGCGTGTTGTTTCTGTGGTGATTTCATCTACAAGATCGCGAGCGCCACTTCGTTTCAGGTGACACCGTACCGTGAAAGATTTGGAAATTATTTGCGCCATTGTTTTTCTGTCAACGGTCGCATCACTAATGAATTGAGTTGTCCTTCTTTGAACTAAGACCCCTGGTTTATATAGACACCAGGGGTCCCTAGGGTTACAAATGATCGGTTTCCATCCGGGCATAGATACGCCCATCCTTTCTTGGAGGACACACCAAGTCTTCGGAATATTCCCCATAAGCCTAGGGTCATTTCACAGCCCGGCCTTCCCGAAGATGCCATAAGGCGGCCCATAGGGCCGAACTATAAGAGATAAGTCAGCGGCCCAAGGACCCCTTAATCTCGGACTCCCTCAGTCATGCCCGTCACGGTACCGTGAGCAGCCAAGAAGGCACCATCCACTCACAGGGCTACTCGATTTGCCGGCGGCAGAGGCTATGGCAGAATAAGCGTGGTTCTCTTTGGGGCTATTTGGTTTACGCCCGTGGCAGTCCTGCCAATCGTGGGCGAGCCAAAAAAGTTGGTGCAGGATCTGGGCGCCCCTGGTTTGCCAATTATTTGGCTGAGGGAGTCCTGGACTAAGGGGTCCTCGGGCCGCTGGCCTGTCTCTCAATAGGCCGGCTTGGTGGGCCGCACTCTGACTGTCGCGGGAAGGGCCGGATACATCGAGACCCTGTGTTTTAGAAGGAAGTCCCGAAGGCGCATCGTGCACTCCAAGTCAAGATGAGGGAATCGACGTCTCCATTCTCGGCAGGAGTCTTGTCATGTGTAAACCCTAGGTACCCCCCGGTGTCTATATAAACCGGGAGGGTTTTAGATTGTAGGGCAAAGAAACTCATCTAGGGTTTTAGCTAGTCGGTCTCGAGGTAGATCAACTCTGTAACCTTCATACCATCAATATAATCGAGCAGGAGAATCTTTTCCAATTTGTTAATAATTTTCCTAAACATATTTAACTCATGCACATTTTTTATATTCGTGAAAAAATCAAATTTGTGAGCATTTTCAAATCAATGAAAATTTCTCAGATCCGAACATTCTTCAAAATTCAGGAATATTTTTTAATTCTTGAACATTTACGCATCCGCCAACATTTTTCTAACTTGTGAATTTTTCTTAAATTAATAAAAAAATGGAATTAATGAACCTTGTTTTGAATTTGTGATTTTTTTAATTCATGCGCATATTTTGAATTCATGCCACTTTATGAGTTCTTGATTTTTCTTGAATTCATGAACATTTTCAAATTCTTGAACTTTTATTTGAATCTGTCGACAATCTTTGAATTCTTTAATATTTTATTGAATTCATGAATATTTTCCAATTCACAAATATTTTTTGAGTTTGTGATTTTTTTAATGCATGAACTTTTTGGAATTCCGGAACATTTTTTTAATTCATGAACACTTTTTAAATCACAACCTTTTTTGAATTCATGATTTTTTTTGAACTTATAAGTAAATTGACTGAAATGCAAAAAACGAAAAAATAGGTGCGAGGTTCTATCGCTAGCTCTGCCTATGGTCGCTAGGCCAAACCCATGTCGCGGAGACGACGAGAGTGACCTACTCGCTACGAGCGATACATAGCATCTGCCGACAGGAGGTCGCGCCACATGAAAAAATCAGGCCAATCCCTATTTGGCTCTTCGGGCGCCCCTTTCTGTTGTTCCCTCAACTTGGTGCACACCCACCCTCTGTCCTGGGTGTTCGCACACAAACACGTCACCGTGTACCCTCGACGCCATCGCAACTCGTGTCGAAGGAGACCTGTCCGGAAGCGCGGTACGCATGCAGTCCGGCGGGTGCTTTTGTGGACCCGAAACCCAACACGTCTGGGAGGGACGCCGTCAGGGTGTGCGGCGGCTATGGACCACCCTAGGTCGACCTGATCGCCCCTAGGGCCTCGTGGATCGCTGCCCTCCAAGAGAAGAACAAACAAAGAACGAGGAAGAAGATAAAGGGTAGGAGATAAAAATAGATGAACACGAAAAGTAGTAGATTGATTTGTTCGATTGTGTGTTGTTCAATCGCCGTCACCTCACATCTAACTCGAGCGTTTTACCCTCGTGTCACTAGCGCAACACGAGCCATTCAAAAAAAAAGCATTGGAACTGAAGAAAAATCTATCTCTATACAAACTCTTTATGTTCTTGATATTGATTGAGATTTATGAGGTGGCTGGACTTTCTGTGCAAGAGAAGGACTCCAAATTCCGTCCAAATCTTTCCAAAATTAACCGAACTCAGATCAGGTAAGTCTGAGGCGGCTGTTTGGTTTTTCGGTCTCACTGGCCGCAAAAAACCTCGGATGAAGATGAGCCCAAAAGAAAATTTAACTGTTTCGACGATACGAACAACCTCCGTGTTGAACGTTTTTCGATTCGAGGCCGTCTTGAGGGCCGAATCTCTCGCGCGACCCATCAGACATCATCCACATGGGTGTCTGATGCCCCGGGCCAGTTTTTACTCATGATCGGCCTGCAGTACATCGACTTTAATTTTTGCATATGGTCTCAGATTGAGATGATTTGTATATCAAAATCAAACGTTTCGACGAGATGAAGACAATCCATTTAGAACTTTTTATCACATGAGGTCCTCTTGGAGGCGTAATAGGCCGACATTACTTTGAATATGAAATCTTAGTACTTTGAGCACAATTTCGGCCTTCGACATGAGATCGGATGACGATGGCACAAACTTGAAAGATGTTCATGTCAACACTACTGAACTTTTTCATGTAGAGTACTTCTTCATTTGATGTCATCTTAATAATGTCTTTCTTTCATGCCAAAATCTAATATCAACACATGCCCCTCTGTTTTTTGGTGAAGCTTCCGTGCCGAAAAATAACTTGCACAGAGTTTTTTATAAAAACGATGTCAACACTCCATCGCCATTTTGCATATTCTTTGGACGATAAGTATATATCATCCGTCTATACTCTTAGGACAATAATTGTGTATCGGCCATTAGCAACAAAAGTGTAGCTAATTGAACGTATGATGATGTGGTAATACCCATGCATGATGTAAGAAATTATATTGCATCCATGGATCGAAATAAGCACATGAAGGGTAACCAATCATACCTGAGGATGAACTTCATGGCATTGACATCGGTGGCATAGCTGAAGATTAATATGGATAATGTCTGGACTGAAGATTTTGACGTTGAAACCTTCGACTAGGTGGTTCATAATTTTCACTTGTTTCCTTCTTCACCTTTGATGCACTTCTTGCAAAGGAAGCTTGCACATAATTCTTGTTTATAGTACTTCCTTTGGGAACGCATGCCATATTCCTCTTTTAAAGTTCTTGTGCACTTAGCTGTTGTAATTTCTTCTTTTGCAAATACGATAAGCCAAGTGGATGCCCCGTCTGTGATCCTGTTTGAAGCAATGGCAATTCTTGTTTTACCTTGTGCACTCTCAACTTCTTCTCTTAAGATTCAACACTTGATTGAATTGCCTCATGGTCTTTAGCAGCCAATGTCAACACTTTATTAGTTCTTTTTCATGTGAGATCAAATCTGAAGTGACACTCTTACGACCACTTCTTTTGACGCGGTAGACTTGCTTGCACACCTCTTTCTTCTTCCTTGAGCTTCGGACCCATTCCTTATGATTGAAGCAATCCTTAATATGTGATTGCTCAAATGTTGATCTTTTTGGAGCTGCATAATGTTGGTGAGATGGTCTAAAATAAGATGGATAATGTGCCCTTGTATCATACCAGTCCCACGATGTATATGGATCTACATGAGGATAGGGAGGCATCCACGACCTTGGCATTGACGACCCAATATAAGGATATGAATATGTTGCATTGAAATTCCCCCTTTGCCAATACGAGTCCTCATGTTTGCTCCTTGGGGTTGATCTTGATGCTTTTGAATTACTTGGCCGATAAGCACTCTTTTCCTCAGTTATCTTCTGATATTTTTCCAATAGTTGCACGAAAGTGACTTTCGACCTTTCACATTTGTGCTTACCTCGACCTTTGCTTTCTTTGGTTGTGCTTGCATCGATCTTTGGATTTTCTTGTTGCCCCCAGTACTTGGCTTCTTCAGTGCAACCTTGATGGAATTCCTGCCTTTAAGAATATTTTCAATGTGTTCTTGAACAACTTATTTACTTGAAAGCTTGATCCCATCATCCACGGTTTTTACCTTTTCATCTTTTAATGAATCAGCTTGAAGAAGCCGATGCAAAAACTTTTTGCCAACGGGACCAATCGGAATAGACCGGTCATCCTTTGGTGTTTCCACAAATCTCAGTCGTCCTTTATCAATGGCCTATTTGACTGTTTGATGAAACTTATTACAATCCTCAAAATTATTTTGAACGAATGATCCAACCTACAATACATTCGTCCTTGGATTGATGGCTTGACATGGTGATCAAGAATTCTAATGTAGTTATGTTTCAGCAACAAATCAAATATTTGATCACACATGCTTGAATTGAAGGTAAACTTTTTATTTTCTAGCCGATCTCGCTGTGAGAACAGCTTTGAAGTTCAGCAAACGAATGGTTCAGATTTTGCATCACCCCATTCGGCTATACATTGTGTTTTCCACTCTATCGCCGATGTCTTTCGATAAGATATTATAATATCATCGGTTTTCTCCATAAAATTTAACCTTGGCTTTAAATTTCTGAAATCAAAATAGTTAGAACATATGTGTCTCACTTGAGACCAAGTGTAAGCCAAGTATGAAACAAGCAAATCTACCCATTTAGATATGAAATTTAAATAAAGCAATGGTAGAAGCTTTGGTTGCAATAATAAGTCACTATCGGTCTCTATGAATGGTACAATGTGTTGACCGATATGCTCTATAATAATTTTATTGCTAACAAATAAATTACCATTCTTCATTGGTCTTTAAAAATTACTTATGAGAATTTTTCTTATAGAAGCGTCAACAATAAAGTACGACCAAATCATAAAATAAGTAAATTACTTGCTAGGCATACCTCTTCAAATAAGTTAGGAGAGCATGATGGTTGTACGACTTGAACGATATCTTGTTCCTTTTTCGAATAGCTCCCCAATAACTTGTCATCCTCTTTTTCTTGAATAGATTCGGCACATGTACTATATGATTCGGATTTTTCAATAACCCAATTGTCTTTGTTATCCGAAACATTACTTTTTTCTTTTATAATTTGCAAGGCTTCTCGCTCTTGTCTAATTTTCGCCCACATGTCAGCTTGGCGAGTGTCGGTGTCAAAACCGGCGGATCTCAGGTAGGGGGTCCCGAACTGTGGATCTTGGATCGATGAGTAACAGGAGACAAGGGAGACAATGTTTACCCAGGTTCGGGCCCTCTCTATGGAGGTAATACCCTACGTCCCGCTTTGTTTGTATTGATGATGGTGTATCGAGTATAGTGTTGATCTACCTCGAGATCGTATGAAGTGATCTAAAACCCTAGGAGTAATGATCTTAATCTATGATGATCTCATCCTCCTTAATGACTAGCCTGGTCTCCGCTTATATAACATACCAGAGGCCTAGGATAACAAGAGTCCTAGTCGGCTACGTCGGTGGAGAGGAGTCCTTGTCTTGATCACCAAGTCTTGTGGAATCTTCCTCGTATGCATCATGGGCTTTCCAAACTAGCCCATTAGTGAACCGCCCTGGGGGTCCTCGGCCCGACCCATTGGTCGGGAGACAATGTGGTGAGTACCCCCTAGTCCAGGACACCATCAGTAGCCCCCTGAACAGGTCTTCAAGTTGGGGACGCTCCTCGGTTCTTCCGAACTGTTCTTCGTCTTCAGCCGTTGGTCTTGAAAACCTGTTCAACAAATCTTCCCATCTCCGATCTTGAGGATCGCCGAGGTGTATCCGAAGAGTTCACACGTCGGGCATCCGAGGAGCCCCTTTAATTTCTTGGACTTTATTAATGCCTTATTATTTTTTACGCCACACCTAGGGTTTGAAGTGTTTCCCGCGCGGCGGTGCCCTCTTGCGTCCGAACTCCAACGCCGAACTGCATCCGAGGAGTCTTTTTGCAGTCGAGCTCCAACGCTGGTCAGCATCCAAGGTGTCATACATTACCTCGACCGTGAAAAAGTTGAAGGAGTTTATCCAAGCTTAATGCCGAAAATAGTCTTTTATGGAGCCAGCCATTCACATCCGAGCTTTATGCCGGACTGCTTTCGAGCTCCAACACCGGACTGCATCCGAGCTCCAATGTCGGACTGTGTCCAAGGTGTCTCCGATCTTGAGTTTTTATGTCGGACTGCTTCCGAGCTCCAACGCCGAACTGCATCCGTGCTCCAACGATGATCAGCGTCCGAGGTGTCATAGATTACCTCGGTCTTTAAAAGATTGAAGGAATTCAACCAAGCTTAATGCCAGAAATGCCCTCTATGGAGCCAGCCACCTGCGTCCGAGCTTTATGCCGGACTGCTCCTGAGGTGGTGCACCACCCCGACTGTGGGCTGATTATTTGATTGGTGCAATTTATTCTCTGCCGAGATGTATAACCAGTAGCCCTCAAGGTGCGTGTTGGTCTAAAACCCGGGATGCACCTGAAGGATAAAATAAAACCACTAATCCCAGTAGCCCCTGAGACTCAGGTCGATTTGCGAAATCGGCCTGAGGATCAATTCCTTGCTCGGCAGCATACTTTATGGATAAAAATGCAGTGTGCAGTAGCCCCCGAGACTCAGGTTGGGTGCGGCCGACCAACCCGAGGATCGTAATCTCGTCGGAAACTGTTTTGCACTTAAATTTTCTGCATTGAATTCTCAATGCAGTAGCCCCCGAGCCTTAATTTGGGCACGGGTGGTCGAATTAAGGACCTATATTTGTTTGACACAAACTTTGTTACGTTTGACATAATTTATGTGTAACGATTCTATGTATCCAAGTACTTTACATCATTAATGCTCCAATCCGCATTGTACACGACTTTGTTGACCGACCATCGGCTTCAACCTCCTCGGCTAGTAGCCAAGGAGTGTTTGTCCTATTTTATAAAGCCTTTATAAGGGCAAAAATTTACGGCAAACAAGGCAATGCGGTCATACGTTTTTATAAACAAAGGTACGCAGAGAGATATGTTATATTATTATGTAAGAAACATCTTCTGGGAAAAATAGTTCATTTGTAAGTTCCTTTTCCCAGGATATCATGTTGACCATGATCGTGAAACCTCAACTCCGATCAATGTGGGAGGAAAATATTGAGTATTTAGCTCGGGGAATGTTCCCGAACTCTATGGTCTTTAATGAACCAAAATTTTCACTTCCGTCGTTGCCGACCAATTATATTCTTAAGATGGCTAGCTTTCAGCTTCACCCAGTCTGAGGTACTAACCTGGATGACCTGGAAGTAACAATCACAGAGGTGCTCCCTTTACCGCCTAGCCGAACAATCGGGAACGTAGGGGGTAAGCATAGGAGCTAGGCAACCCAGCTTGGCTAAAATCTTAAGTCAAATTGATGCGTATCTATGGCATTATAATGATCACTACGGAAGACAACTTTTGTATATTAAATACAAATGCTGATGATATGTTGGGTTCTCCAGGAATCCCGATGTATCTATGCCGAGGTGCCACAAGGAACCCTCGGTATGGTTTATTTTGACTCCGTCGCGACTGCTTATAATCTGAAAGTGGCCTATCGTCGGCTTCCGCCCCTTTGTAGATGCTACGCAGGGTGTTTCCGTACAAACAAGACAACCCTTAGCCAATGTCTCGGTGCCAGGAGGCGTTGTGTTAGTGGAAACGAGGCAATCAAATATTCAGGCTTTATAACTTTCACTTAGTCATAGGAGCATATGTTTGGGGGCAACTTAATAGCCCACGGTATACATCGACTCCTCGGATCATTCGAGGTCAAACCACCCACAACTTGACCATTTCAAGAAAGAGAGGCCCTTTGTTTTACTCGGATAACCCCGATCGGCTATATTTGGTTGAACACCTCCTGCGGTTCGCTGACCGATTTACACTTGTTGTGACAGTCGGCTTTCGACTTTCTCCAACTGAGGCACTTAACCAGTTAAACCAGAAGTGACAATCGCAGTGGTTCTCCCTTTACCCCTTAGCCGAACAAAGCGAAAACGTAAGGGGTAAGCACAGGAGCCGGGCAATCCAGCTATAGACCAAAGACACAACTCGAAATCAATGCATACAAATGCGAAATACCAAGGACATTTTGCCGAGGACTGCATGGAGTACCTCGGGTTTTGGTGGGTTTGGTGCTAACCGCAGACCCCCTTTAATATTGCTGATGCGTGAAATGCATCTAGCGTTGTACTGCGAGAGTTATGCTCGAAAAAACCAAAAAACTTATGCAAAAAAAATTATGTTTAGATAAAAGAAAATTGTGCCAGTCCGAAATTGGTCTAAAATTTAATTTGTGTTTCGGTCGTGCTTTAACATGATACATCCGATCTCCGGACTTCAAGCGGGCCAACCTTTGGTTTAAACCTCCATATCCTGAAGGCAGAGTGTTTCTCCGAGGCCTGTTTAGCGAATTAAACTCAAGCGGCTTTAGAAAGAAACTAGGCTATTCGGCTTTTGACCACACACTAGTGTCGGAAAAAGGAGTAATAGAGAAAGACTTTGCGACGACCAAGAAGAAAACATTTATTACAAAACGGCTCATATAAATTTAAGAGCCCCCGGTTAAATTGGGTAAAGAAAGTTGTTTTTTGAAGAAACAACGTTTTTAACAAAGAAAGTTCATGTTTTGAAACAAAAACATAACGCTCGGTTGAACCGAACAAAAATTTACAAACTTAAGAAATTTGAACATGAAAGCGACTTAGATGGTTAATATGCTCGGTGTGTATGACATGGTTCAAGCTACGACGGGACAAGGTCCCAGCCCCCAAACCGGTCACGAGGTAGCCGACGAAGAGCTCGGCTTGATGAAGTGACAACACAACACTTCTGAAGGGCCGAGGTGAAACCCCCGGTCCAGCCGAGAAGACAGAGTAGTTCGGCAGCATGTCGGCGAAGCCCCCACGTCAGTCGACCATGTCGACGGCGCGATTTGGTTGATGGAGGCGGGATGACGATGTCGGCACGCCGAGGTGACGACGTGACACAGCCGAAGTCGATTACCTACACGCATGAAGTAGCGCAAGCCAGATAATAAAATAAAAATTATCTAAAGAACTATTTATGCGAAATAAATTATTTAGAAGAGATGCGGCCTGGCGCGTTACAGATGTCGACACAGGGCGTCGGCGTGGTGAGGTGACAAAA
This sequence comes from Elymus sibiricus, assembly GCA_039707655.1. Lineage (NCBI taxonomy): Eukaryota > Viridiplantae > Streptophyta > Magnoliopsida > Poales > Poaceae > Elymus > Elymus sibiricus. The sequence continues at coordinate 130,157,173 of CM077669.1, forward strand.
TACGAATTCGCAGGGTCACCCGAATTCGTGCTAGGGTGACAACAGAATTTGGTCAACGAACGCGGGACAACGACGTCGGTACGTCGGGGTGACAATGCCATCCGATCTAAATCCTTTACCTGCACATATAAAATAGTGCAAGCTGGACATAATAATAATATTTTTTGCATAATCGATTTACAGAGAGTATGGATAATAAAACAAATATGGGCTCTGTGCAGCATAAGTAGAATTGACAGCATAGGGACGTCAATGTGGATTAGTGTCCACCGGCTCAACACATATAGCCTAATTGTTCGTAGTGGTCGAAGTTGGCTGATCTCTCGTAACTTGAGCGTCTCGCGTCTGCTACCGCGGGGCGAGAACAAACTCTGCCGAATTACATTGACAAAGCCAGTTGCCGTGAACTGTTTGGAAGCCCCTGGTCCAACCAACATGATGAAGCTGGTCGGCTGGTGACGCCGAAGTCCCCGGAGCAGGTTGATAAAGAGATGGCGAAGCCCCCGGTCTAGCCGAGGTGACGGAGCACGTCGGCTGGTGATGCCGAAGTCTCATGTCAGCCGAGGTGTCGAAGCAGGTCGGCATGGTGGATGTCGTCTTGAAGAAGCGACGGTGTGGCGATGCCGATACAGGTCGGAATGTGTGACGTGGTCAATGCTGGCTTGATGAAGCAACGACGCACCCGACCCATGCAACCCGTGGGGTGACGATCCTGTCTTAACGATTATTTGTCCTTCATGATGTCAAACTCTTGGTCGGCTCGCCGAGGTGATGATCCGAGGTGGTGGTTGTCGTCGGCTCGATGAAGCGACGGCGCAGTCGATGTTGACGCAGGTCGGTAGCCGTGGAGCAACGTGGTCGGGCCAGTTTGACATCGGCGCGACGATGAAGATCGCCTCGGAAAAGACTCAGAATTTGTGGGCACATGTTTGAGAACAACACACAATACCCTAGAAAAAAAATTCCTTGAAAAAGGATGTCCAATGTCCCGTTCATGAAGAAAGATGAATTCGGGTCGGATTCATTCTCGCGCAGAAAACAGATCCAAAAATTGATGCACTCATCGGATGTTTCCCGGAGTTTGAATGGTCAGATCGAGCTCAAATTTGAGAGGTGATCGGTATATGAATTCCGCAGTCGATGAACGGTGGGATTTTCCAACGGATGTCCGAGCTAGATACTGGACACCTCGCCCCAAACTTGTTCAGATTCCCGTCCAGATTCGACAGGGCTCCGGTATATCAGAGATTGCCGGAGATTCCTCCATCGGAACGCGACGAAATTTAGCAGGGTTGTTGTAGATACAATTCCGTACAATTCCATCGAAGCAATCGTTAAAGAGACGCTCGAGAAAACAGGGACGACGAACACAAATTTGCTGTCCAGAAAAAACTGCTGCCAATCTGCAAACGAGCCATCGATCCTTCTGGCGATCCCACAGCGTAACTCTCAATGAAAGCACCAATGTCGGTGTCAAAACCGGCGGATCTCGGGTAGGGGGTCCCGAACTGTGGATCTTGGATCGATGGGTAAAAGGAGACAAGGGAGACGATGTTTACCCAGGTTCAGGCCCTCTCTATGGAGGTAATACCCTACGTCCTGCTTTGTTTGTATTGATGATGGTGTATCGAGTACAGTGTTGATCTACCTCGAGATCGTATGAAGTGGTATAAAACCCTAGGAGTAATGATCTTAATCTATGATGATCTCATCCTCCCTAATGACTAGCCTGGCCTTCACTTATATAACATACCAGAGGCCTAGGATAACAAGAGTCCTAGTCGGCTACGTCGGTGGAGAGGAGTCTTGTCTTGATCACCAAGTCTTGTGGAATCTTCTTCGTATGCATCATGGGCTGTTGATGACCCACAAGTATAGGGGATCAATCGTAGTCCTTTCGATAAGTAAGAGTGTCAAACCCAACGACGAGCAGAAGGAAATGACAAGCGGTTTTCAGCAAGGTAATTTCTGCAAGCACTGAAATTTTAGGTAACAGATAGTTTGATAGTAAGAAAATTGATAGAGAGCAAGTAACGGTAATGGTAAACAAGGTGCAGCAAGGTAGCCCAATCCTTTTCAGGCAAAGGACATGCCAGAACAATCGCTAGTAATAGGCAAAGTGTTCTTGAGGGTACACGGGAATTTCGTCTAGTCACTTTTATCATGTTGGTTTGATTCGTGTTCGCTACTTTGATAATTTGATATGTGGGTGGACCGGTGCTAAGGTGGTGTTCTTACTTGAACTAAAACCTACTTATGATTAACCCCCTCGCAAGCATCCGCAACTACGAGAAAACTATTAAGACAAAGTCTAACCATAGCATTAAACATGTGGATCCAAATCAGCCCCTTACGAAGTAGCGCATAAACTAGGGTTTAAGCTTCTGTCACTCTAGCAACCCATCATCTAATAACTACTCCACAATGCATTCCCTTAGGCCCAGGAATGGTGAAGTATCATGTAGTCGACGCTCACATGACACCACTAAGGGAATCACAACATACATATCATCAAAATATCGAACACATATCAAATTCACATGATTACTCGCAACATGACTTCTCCCGAGACCTCAAGAACAAAGGTAACTACTCACAAATAATAATCATGCTCAATATCAGAGGAGTAATGAATAGCATAATGGATCTGAACATATGATCTTCCACCAAATAAACCATATAGTAATCAACTACGCAAGGTAATCAACACTACTAGTCACCCACAGGTACCAATCTGAGGTTCCGGTACAAAGATTGAACACAAGAGATGAACTAGGGTTTGATAGGAGATGGTTCTGTTGAAGATGTTGATGAAGATTGGCCTCCCAAAGATGAGAGGGGTGTTGCTGATGACGATAGCTTTGATTTCCCCCTCCGGGAGGGAAGTTCCCCCGGCGGAATCGCTCCGCCGGAGGGCTAAACTGCTCCTGCCCAAGTTCCGCCTCGAGGCGGCGGCGCTTCATCCCGAAAGTCCTCCTCTGATTTTTTGCTAGGTCAAGAGTGACCTTATACCAGAAGATGGGCACCGGAGGTGAGCCAGGCTGAGCACAACTCATCAGGGCGCGCCCAGGGGGGCCTGGCGCGCCCTGGTGGGTTGTGCCCACCTGGGAGGCCCCCTCCGGTGGTTTTCAGCTCCAGTATTTTTTATTAAATGGAAAAATAATCTCCGTAAAATTTTAGCTTCATTGGAGTTGTGCAGAATAGGTATCTCTGACGTGCTTTTCTTGGGTCCAGAATTCCAGCTGCCGGTATTCTCCCTCCTTGTGTAAACCTTGCATATTATGAGAGAAAAGGCATTAGAATCACTCCCCAAAGCATTCTTATTCAACAAAGCAAAGTAAATAACAATAGGAAATCATGATGCAAAATGGACGTATCAACTCCCCCAAGCTTAGACCTCGCTTGTCCTCAAGCGAAAGCCGATATCGAAAAGCATGTCCACATGGTTTGAGAGAGAGGTGTCGATAAAAACAAAATACGGACATAGAATAACATAGCAACAACAAACTCTAACATTAGAACTTATTTCAATACATTTTTATCATACGACCTCTCATGAACAAGTAATAATTCATCACAACATAGAAGTATGAAGCATAAACCTTATTGGGAACCAACAAACTATGTTCTCGGTCAACTTTGCAACTACAATTCATCATATTTTCAAGAAGGGTCTCATGTAGGAGCCTTTTGGCAAGTCCACATACTCAACCATCATTTAGTCTTCTATGATTGCTAACGCTCACGGCATACCCATGAACAAAAAGTTTCAACCGGACACGTAGGAAGATAGGGGCTTATATTTTCGCCTCCCAACTCACTCACCTCAAGGGTGATGTCAACAATAATAGCTCATGCTCACCCATATCCAACTGGATATATGTGCCAAGATCTTTCCTCACCACATGATGCTTGCAAAAGAAAAAGGTAAAAAGGAATAGGGAGGAATACTTTGACTCTTGCATAAAAGTAAGTGCATAAAAGTAAAAGATAGGCCCTTCGAGAGGGAAGCAGAGGTTGTCATGCGCTTATTGGTTTGTATGCCCAATCCCTTAATGTAAAAGAACGTCACGCTATATTGCCCCTATGATAGCAACCTTTATTATGCAGTCCGTCGCTTTTATTACTTTGCCATCATAAGTTCGTATAATGCTCAATTTTCTCTTACACTAATTGATCAAAACACCTTTAGAAGCAATTTTTATTGTCTTGTTGCACCGATGACAACTTACTAGAAGGATCTTTATCGATCCATAGGTAGGTATGGTGGACACTCAAAGAAAGAGTTTGGTTTGGGTTTTTGGATGCACAAGTAGTATCTCCACTTAGTGCGGAATTTTTGGCTAGAAAAGATATTGGGCAAGCATCACATGTTAAAGGATCTATGACAATATAACTTCTATGTGGATATGAACAAACATAAATCATTACGTTGTCTTCCTCGTCCAACGTCAACAATTTTGGCATATAATATTTGATGGGGGCTCACAATCATAAAAGATGTCCAAGATAGTGTATTTGCATGTGAATCTTCTCTTCCTTTATTAATTCTTTCATGAATAGCATCATTGACCAATGCTATGTTTGTCAATCTCCAATAAATTTTACTACTTATACTTTTCTTTATGTGATGTCATTACTCACCATAAGATTAGCATATGATTCTTTTCATTTGTTTCTTTTCCTTTATTCGATTGCAACATGAAAGTAGAGAGACAAAAACTCAAACTAAAATTTATTATATAACTTTCACTCGATTACATAGATAGATAGGCCACGAAACTAACACGCGAAAACAGATCATACTAAACTTTTATTCAACTAAAGCAAAGGGAAACTAAATATCAAACTAAAATAGGTAAAGGTGAATAAAAGTGGTGGTGATATGATACCGGGGCACCTCCCCCAAGCTTGGCTCAAGCCAAGGGGAGTGCCCATACCTGTGAGTTCAAGTCTCCTTTGGTGGTGGTGATGAAGAAGGTGGAGGTGTTGTGATGTCACACTTTAGCTTCAAAAGATGCTCCAATTTGCGGATGACCCTCCTAAGGTTATTGATGTGTTCTTGCAGCAAGATATTTTTCACGGATGAGAAATTTATTCTGAACACGAACTGCTTCGAAAGCTCTAAAGGCTTCGATTTCAATAGGGGTGAGATGACTGTAATAAGGTTGAAAGATATCTTCTTCCTCTCCCTCCTTTGCTGAAAAGAATTGATCTCCTTCAGGGAGATGATCCACCATAGCCTCCTTGTCCTTCTCCTCCTTGTTAGCTTCCTCCGACTCCTCCCTCTTCAACTCTATCTTCATTAGCCAAGCATCTACTTCCACGTTGTTAGAAGAGGGAGAAGACATGATGCCTGACTTGACAGATCTAATAGGAAAACAACCAGAAACAAGAAGATAGGATTTTTCCGCGATGCGGTCGTCAAAATAGTCGGGGGTATATATAGAGAATTTTTATTCTTGGGAAACAAGTATTTGGAAGGAAAACGGAGTCGGGAAGGCATCCGAGGTGGGCACAACCCACCAGGGCGCACCCAGGGGTCCCTGGCGCGCCCTGGTGTATCGTGCTCACCTCGATCACCTTCCGGTTTATTTTTTTATTTCCAAAATTCCAAAATATTCCAAAACTGACAAAAAATAGTTTTGTGGATTTTTCGGAGTCCGTTTACTTACCGTATCATGTACCTCCTATTTTTAAATAATGTGGAGTGTTCCGGAAGGTTTCTTTTATGTGTTCCTCCGGTGTCATGGTTTGGATAACATTGCTTTCAACGTTAATAGGCGTACCTGAGATATAATGCTTAATTCTTTGTCCATTGACCACCTTCGGGTTAGTACCTTCGGCGTTATTAATCTTGATAGCTCCAGAACGATAAACTTCTTCGATAATATATGGTCCTTCCCATTTTGAGAGAAGCTTCCCTGCAAAAAATCTTAAACGAGAGTTGAACAAAAGAACATAATCTCCTATTTTGAATTCCCGCTTTTGGATTCTTTTGTTATTCCAGTCTTTTACTTTTTCTTTGAATAGCTTGGCATTTTCATAGGCTTGGGTTCTCCATTCATCTAGTGAGCTAATGTCAAATAGCCTCTTTCACCGGCAAGTTTGAAATCATAGTTGAGTTCTTTACGTGCCCAAAATGCTTTGTGTTCTAGTTCTAAAGGCAAATGACAAGCTTTCCCATATACCATTTTATATGGAGACATACCTATAGGATTTTTATAAGCTGTTCTATAGGCCCAAAGTGCATCATCTAATTTCTTAGACCAATTCTTACGAGAACTATTGACAGTTTTTTGTAATATTAATTTTATTTCTCTATTGCTAAGTTCAACTTGACCACTAGATTGAGGATGATAGGGTGATGCAATTCTATGGATAACATCATATTTAACAAGCATCTTACGGAAAGCACCATGGATAAAATGTGAACCACCATCGGTCATTAAATATCTAGGGACTCCAAACCTCGGGAAGATAACCTCTTTTAGCATTTTAATGGAGGTGTGGTGATCGGCACTACTAGTTGGAATTGCTTCTACCCACTTAGTGACATAATCAACCGCAACCAAAATATGAGTATACCCATTGGAGGAAGGAAAAGGCCCCATATAATCAAAACCCCAAACGTCAAATGGTTGAACAACAAGTGAGTAATTCATAGGCATTTCCTGAAGCTTACTGATATTACCAATTCTTTGACATTCATCACAAAACAAGACAAACTTACGAGCATCCTTGAAGAGAGTAGGCCAATAAAAACCAGATTGCAATACCTTATGAGTAGTTCTATCTCCCGCATGATGTCCTCCATAAGCTTTGGAATGACATTTCCGTAGGATTTGTTCCTGCTCATGCTCAGGTACACAACATCTAATAATACCATCTACTCCTTTATAAAGATGTGGGTCATCCCAAAAGTAATGTCTCAAGTCATAAAAAAAAATTCTCTTTTGTTGATAAGTAAAGCTAGGTGGTATATATTTAGCGACAATGTAATTAGCATAATCAGCATACCAAGGTGTGTGTTGTGAGACACTTATTGCAGCTAGCTGTTCGTCAGGGAAACTATCATCAATAGGTAGTGGGTCATCAAGAATATTTTCTAACCTAGACAAGTTATCAGCTACGGGGTTCTCAGCTCCTTTCCTATCAACGATGTGTAAGTCAAATTCTTGGAGCAAGAGAACCCACCTAATGAGTCTAGGTTTAGCATCTTTCTTTTCCATGAGGTATTTTATAGCAGCATGATCGGTGTGAACAATGACTTTGGAATCAACAATATAAGATCTAAATTTATCACAAGCAAACACAACTGCTAAAAAATCTTTTTCAGTAGTAGCATAGTTTCGTTGGGCATTGTCCAGAGTTTTACTAGCATAATGGATAACATTTAATTTCTTATCAACTCTTTGTCCTAGGACAACACCAACATCATAGTCACTAGCATCACACATAATTTCAAAAGGCAAGTTCCAATCAGGTGGTTGAACGATAGGTGCAGAGGTTAAGGCTTTCTTGAGTGTTTCAAAGGCTTCCACACAATCATCATCAAAGATAAAAGGAATATCCTTTTGTAAAAGATTAGTAAGAGGCCTAGAAATTTTAGAGAAGTCTTTAATGAACCTCCTATAAAAACCAGCATGACCAAGGAAACTTCGAATACCTTTAATATCTTTAGGACATGGCATTTTCTCAATTGCATCAACTTCAGCTTTATCCACCTCAATACATAGTTCAGATATTTTATGCCCCAAGACAATGCCTTCATTAACCATAAAGTGGCACTTCTCCCAATTCAAGACGAGATTAGTTTGTTCACATTGCAAAACTCGATCAAGGTTGCTTAAGCAATCATCAAAAGAAGTTCCGTAAACGGAAAAATCATCCATGAAAACCTCCACAATCTTTTCACAAAAGTCAGAGAATATAGCAGTCATACATCTTTGAAAGGTAGCAGGTGCATTGCATAAACCAAAAGGCATACGTCTATAAGCATAGGTTCCGAAAGGGCAAGTAAAGGTAGTTTTCTCTTGATAAGATTGTGACACAGGTATTTGAGAGAAACCAGAATATCCATCTAAGAAACAAAAGTGTGTGTTCTTAGATAGTCTCTCTAGCATTTGATCAATGAACGGTAGAGGGTAATGATCTTTTCTAGTAGCTTTATTTAATTTTCTAAAATCAATTACCATTCTATAGCCAGTGACAATTCTTTGTGGAATGAGTTCATTCTTATCATTGGGAACAACGGTAATACCTCCTTTCTTAGGGACACAATGAACAGGACTTACCCATCTACTATCAGCTATGGGATAGATTATACCTGCTTCCAGAAGCTTTAATATTTCAGTTCTTACCACTTCTTTCATCATAGGATTTAATCGCCGTTGATGATCAACAACGGGTTTAGCATCAGGTTCCATATCGATCTTGTGCTGACATAGAGTGGGACTAATGCCCTTAAGATCATCAAGAGTATATCCAATAGCAGCCCGGTGCTTCCTTAGAACTTTCAATGATCTTTCTTCTTCATGTTCTGAAAGGTTAGCACTAATAATAACAGGATATATCTTTTTCTCATCAAGATAAGCATACTTCAAAGTGTCAGGCAATTGTTTCAATTCAAACACAGGATCACCTATAGGTGGAGGAGGACCTCCAAGGGTTTCAATAGGCAAATTGTGTTTCAAGAGAGGTTGTTGTTCGAAGAAAATTTGATCTATTTCATTTCTCTCACGCAAGTGCATATCATTTTCATGGTCGAGCAAATATTGTTCTAATGGATCAGTAGGAGGCACAACAACAGAAGCAAGACCAATTATTTCATCTTTACTAGATAACACTTTATCACGAGGTTGTCTACTAAACTTGGAAAAATTAAACTCATGGGACACATTACCGAAACTGACACCGACAGTTTGTTTTTCACAATCTATCTTAGCATTGACGGTGCTCAAGAAAGGTCTACCAAAGATAATGGGACAAAAGTCATCTTGTGGGGAACCAAGGACTAGAAAATCAGTAGGATATTTTACTTTCCCACACAAGACTTCAACATCTCTAACAATCCCAAGTGGTGTGATAGTGTCTCTATTAGCAAGTTTAATAGTGACATCAATGTCTTCCATTTCAGCAGGTGCTATTTCATCCATAATTTCTTGGTATAAGGTAAAAGGGATAGCACTCACACTATCACCTAAATCACATAAACCATGGTAGCAATGATCTCCTATTTTGACTGAGACAACAGGCAAGCCTTCTATGGGTCTATGTTTATCTTTTTCATCAGGTCTAGCAATTCTAGCAGCTTCGTCACAAAAGTAGATAACATGCCCATCAATATTTTCTACCAAGAGATCTTTAACCATATCAACACTAGGTTCTACTTTAATTTGCTCAGGGGGTTTAGGTGCTCTTATATTACTCTTATGAACCACAGTTGATACTTTAGCATGTTCCTTTATCCTAACAGGGAAAGGTGGTTTTTCAATATAAGCGGTAGGCACGACTAGATCAACATTGTAAAAGATGGTTTCTTCTTTAGCTATGACCGGTTCTTTAATTTATTCTTTAATAGGGGGATGATATTTAAACCACTTCTCCTTAGGGAGATCAATGTAAGTAGCAAATGCTTCACAGAAAGAGGCTACTATCTCAGAGTCAAGTCCATATTTAGTGCTAAACTTGTGAAAAGTATCTGTGTTCATAAAAGATTTAACACAATCAAATTCAAGCTTTATACCTGACTCATTACCTTCGTCGAGTTCCCAATCTTCAGAGTTGCGTTTAATTCTTTCTAAGAGATCCCACTTGAATTCAATAGTCTTCATCATATAAGAACCAGCACAAGAAGTATCGAGCATGGATTGATCATTATGAGAAAGCCGAGCATAAAAGTTCTGAATGATAACTTCCCTCGGAATGTCATGATTGGGGCATAAATATAACATTGACTTAAGCCTCCCCCAAGCTAGAGCGATACTTTCTCCTTCACGAGGCCAAAAATTATATATATAATTCCGATCACGATGAACTAGATGCATAGGATAAAACTTTTGATGGAATTCCAATTGCAAACGATTCCAGTACCACGATCCAAGATCATCACATAGCCTATACCATGTCAATGCTTTTCCCTCCAAAGATAAAGGGAAAACCTTCTTCTTAACTTCATCTCCGGGTAAACCTATAAGCTTAAATAATCCACAAATTTCGTTCACATATAAAAGATGCATATCAGGATGTTCAATTCCATCTCTTGCATAAGGTTTAGCAAGCAGTTGTTCTAGCATACCCGAAGGAATTTCATAAGAATCATTTTTAGTAGGTGCTGTAGGTTGAGGGGCAACTAATTGTGGTTCCGGTCGAGTTGAAGATACCCCAAACAAATCCCTCAAAGGATTGTTCTCCATAGTAGCAAGTAGCAATAAATTTCAGCACGTAGTATAAGTTTTTCCTTACCGATTTCCACTTACCATGAGCGCTTCACTCCCCGGCAACGGTGCCAGAAAAGAGTCTTGATGACCCACAAGTATAGGGGATCAATCGTAGTCCTTTCGATAAGTAAGAGTGTCGAACCCAACGAGGAGCAGAAGGAAATGACAAGCGGTTTTCAGTAAGGTAATTTCTGCAAGCACTGAAATTGTAGGTAACAAATAGTTTGATAGCACACACACACTTTTGTTTCTTAGATGGATATTCTGGTTTCTCTCAAATACATGTGTCACAATCTTATCAAGAGAAAACTACCTTTACTTGCCCTTTCGGAACCTATGCTTATAGACGTATGCCTTTTGGTTTATGCAATGCACCTGCTACCTTTCAAATATGTAGGACTGCTATATTCTTTGATTTTTGTGAAAAGATTGTGGTGGTTTTCATGGATGATTTTTCCGTTTACGGAACTTCTTTTGATGATTGCTTAAGCAACCTTGATCGAGTTTTGCAGAGATGTGAACAAACTAATCTCATCTTGAATTGGGAGAAGTGCCACTTTATGGTAAATGAAGGCATTGTCTTGGGGCATAAAATATCTGAACGAGGTATTGAGGTGGATAAAGCTAAAGTTGATGCAATTGAGAAAATGCCATGTCCTAAAGATATTAAAGGTATTCGAAGTTTCCTTGGTCATGCTGGTTTTTATAGGACGTTCATTAAAGACTTCTCTAAAATTTCTAGGCCTCTTACTAATCTTTTGCAAAAGGATATCCCTTTTGTTTTTTATGACGATTGTGTGGAAGCCTTTGAAACACTCAAGAAAGCCTTAACCTTTGCACCTATCGTTCAACCACCTGATTGGAACTTGCCTTTTGAAATTATGTGTGATGCTAGTGATTATGCTGTTGGTGCTGTCCTAGGAGAAAGAGTTGATAAGAAATTGAATGTTATCCACTATGCTAGTAAAACTCTAGACAGTGCCCAACGAAATTATGTTACTACTGAAAAAGAATTTTTAGCAGTTGTGTGTGCTTGTGATAAATTTAGATCCTATATTGTTGCCCAAATACTCAATAGTGCAGCTGCACTAATTAGGCTTCGCGAGCGCACGTACATGACAAAAAGCTCACACTACAAAAAAAGTAATTAGCATTCCGTGTCATCGTTACACTACAAAAAAGGAAACTATATGTTCCTCATCCCAACGAACGCCGCCTACTTTACATAAATCAGTCAAGAAAGGACAAGTACGTGCATTTATTTAGGCTTAATAAAATTTTAAAAAGCCATAACTTTTGATTCAAGTAACGGAATTTAGATTCGTTTTCACCGTTGGGTTTCTCGCGATGAGTTCTTCAAAACTAGATCTCATATGGATATGTTTTGATAAACTTTCTGTTTTGAGCAACTTTGGATGCTAAAAAGGCAACTTGAGTGCTATAGGAAAGCAACTTCTTCTTAATTTTCCTACTATGATTGCCTATCAACGAGAAGTCATTATAAGCTACCTCCCATGACTATCATGTTCACTAAATTCACATATAAGTTGTTCCCAAATGCTTATTAGTGCAGCTGATATGTTTGGAGATGTCGAGCACACCCTTCCAAGCCATTCGATTTGGCACAAATCACTTGAAGGTGCTTTCCTGTCTGGTGTGGCAACCGAAGGTATGGTGAGGGCCCTTCCAAAAAAACAGGAAAGAGATAACCACCGCAGTTCTTGGAATAGCCGTCCCACCCCCACCCCATTTTTCTGTCGGTTACCGTGGAAGAGACTAAGGGAGAAAGGGGAGGGGATTCACTCGCACCCCACCATGATTCGCCCTCGGAGGGAGGCACCAGGCGACCTCGGCGACCACACAGATCACGGTTCGATTTCGGAAAAACTATCACACAACAAAAGCAACAAAAACACATAGAAAAAGATACTTGTATCCCACTTTTTATGCACAATACATGAAAGATAACATAGTTGCCCACAATTAACCATAAAGTTGCCTAAAACCATGTATCCCATTGCCCAATCCTCATGAACTGAAACATTACCAAGACCACGATTTGACCAATATCTAAAGGTTTTAGATATCTTTCAATTAAGTTTGTGTCACAGTGGTGTGTCAAGAATTCCTTCTCTTTGGGTGAGATCCAATGGTATGATCGTAAACACTTGGCGAATGATCGTAGAGGGTGGCGGGGTGGAGCTGGTCATGGGGACATAACTAAAACCACGAAGTGTTTTTAGGGGATTAAGTTTATCCGTGACCCCCTTAAAAAATGAACATGTGTATGTTCTTTATCCCTTTTGCAGGTGTCATAGTTGCCTACAATCAATGATACTGTTGTCTAAAACCATGTGTCCAGTTGCCTACAATCAACCATACAGTTGTCTAAAATCATGCATCCAGTTGCCCACAATCAACCATACAGTTGTCTAAAACCATGTATCCAGTTGCCCACAATCAACCATACAGTTGTCTAAAACCATGTATCCAGTTGCCCACAATCAACCATACAGTTGTCTAAAACCATGTATCCAGTTGCCCACAATCAACCATACAGTTGTCTAAAACCATGTATCCAGTAGCCCACAATCAACCATACAGTTGTCTAAAACCATGTATCCAGTTGTCTAAAACCATATATCCAGTTGCCCAATCCTCATGAACCTAAACATTACTAAGACCATAACTTGGCTAATATGTAAAGGTTTTAGCAAGTTTGTGTCATAGAGATGCGTCAATAATTTATCTCCTCTAGGTGGGATCCCTTGGTACGATCGAAACTACTTGGCGGATTCTGCTCCTCTTGTTGTCTGAGGAGATGGGATCCAACTTGATGTCAGAGGGAGCAATGGACGTTGAGGGGGCTTGAGAACGCCCCCTCGTCGTTCGGTTTGGAGGATTTTAGACGTACGGATTTGTTTAAACAAATTAGGTGACCGTCATTGGATGGTTAAAGGTGTCTAGAGAGGCCGATCCCGACATTTGAGGTGATTGGGTGTCCTTATGGTAGGCAACTTAGAGGGGAAGCTAGTCAATTGGTAGTCAAGGTAACCAACTTAGAAGGATCCTCCGCTGATAGGTAGTCATACTAGGGGAGAAAAGGAGTTGCTTTCCTATAGCACTGAAGTTGCCTCTGTAGGACACAAAGTTGCTTAGGATTTTTTTTGTCGAAACCTACTCATATGGGATCTAGTTTTGAAGAACTCGTCACGAGAAACCTAATAGTGAAAACGGATCTAAATTCCGACACTCGAATCAAAAGTTATGACTTTTTAATCTTTTTGAAACCCCAAATAAATGCACGTGGTCTCTCGGCTCAGGTAACCTGGATGGGAGCCTACGTACTTTCCTTTTTTTGGTAGGCTAGGATGACATGTCACATCAATTACCTAATATGGTGGGTGTGCTCGAGCAGTTCATCTAGCGCATGGGCGCTGCCTAGCCACGTCCATATTGTTGACTCCAAAGTTATTGTTCACACCGATCATGCTGCTATAAAATATCTTATGGAAAAGAAAGATGCCAAACCTAGACTTATTAGGTGGGTTCTTTTGCTTCAAGAATTTGACTTACATGTCGTTGATAGGAAAGGAGCCGATAACCTCGTAGCTGATAACTTATCTAGGTTAGAAAATATTCTTGATGACCCACTACCTATTGATTATAGTTTCCCTGACGAATAGCTAGCTGCAATAAGTGTCTCACACAACACACCTTGGTATGCTGATTATGCTAATTACATTGTCGCTAAATATATACCGCCTAGCTTTACATATCAACAAAAGAAAAAATTCTTCTATGACTTGAGACATTAGTTTTGGGATGACCCACATCTTTATAAAGAAGGAGTAGATGGTATTATTAGACGTTGTGTACCTGAGCATGAACAGGAACAAATCCTATGGAAATGTCATTCCGAAGCTTATGGAGGACATCATGCGGGAGATAGAACTGCTCACAAGGTATTGCAATCTGGTTTTTATTGGCCTACTCTCTTCAAGGATGCCCGAAAGTTTGTCTTGTCTTGTGATGAATGTCAAAGAATTGGTAATATCGATAAGCGTCAAGAAATGCCTATGAATTATTCACTTGTTGTTGAACCATTTGACATGTGGGGTTTTGATTATATGGGGCCTTTTCCTTCCTCTAACGGGTACACTCATATTTTAGTTGCGGTTGATTATGTCACTAAGTGGGTAGAAGCTATTCCAACTAGTAGTGCTGATCACCACACCTCCATTAAAATGCTTAAAGAGGTTATCTTTCCGAGGTTTGGAGTCCCTAGATATTTAATGATCGATGGTGGTTCACACTTTATTCATGGTGCTTTCCGTAAGATGCTTGCTAAATATGATGTTAACCATAGAATTGCATCACCCTATCATCCTCAATCTAGTGGTCAAGTAGAACTTAGCAATAGAGAAATAAAATTAATATTACAAAAAACCGTCAATAGGTCTCGTAAGAATTGGTCTAAGAAATTAGATGATGCACTTTGGGCCTATAGAACAGCTTATAAAAATCCTATGGGTATGTCTCCATATAAAATGATGTATGGAAAAGCTTGTCATTTGCCTCTAGAACTAGAACACAAAGCATTTTGGGCAATTAAAGAGCTCAACTATGATTTCAAACTTGCCGGTGAGAAGAGGCTTTTTGATATTAGCTCACTAGATGAATGGAGAACCCCAAGCGTATGAAAATGCCAAGCTATTCAAAGAAAAAGTAAAGAGATGGCATGACAAGAGAATCCAAAAGCGGGAATTCAAAATAGGAGATTATGTTCTTTTGTTCAACTCTCATTTAAGATTTTTTGCAGGAAAGCTTCTCTCGAAATGGGAAGGACCATATATTATTGAAGAGGCCTATCGTTCTGGAGCTATCAAGATTAATAACGCCGAAGGTACTAACCCGAAGGTAGTCAATGGACAAAGAATTAAGCATTATATCTCAGGCACGCCAATTAATGTTGAAAGCAATGTTATCCAAACCATGACACCGGAGGAACACATAAAAGAAATCTTCCGGAACACTCCAGAATACTTAAAAATAGGAGGTACGTGATACGGTAAGTAAACGGACTCCAAAAAATCTGCAAAAATATTTTTTGTCAGTTTTGGAATATTTTAGAATTTTGGAAATAAAAAATAAACCAGAAGGTGATCGAGATGAGCACGATACACCAGGGCGCGCCAGGCACCCCTGGGCGCGCCCTGGTGGGTTGTGCCCACCTCGGATGCCTTCCCGACTCCGTTTTCCTTCCAAATACTTGTTTCCCAAGAATAAAAATTCTCTATATATACTCCCGACTGTTTTGACGACCGTATCGCAGAAAAATCCCCTGTTCTTGTTTCGTGTTGTTTTCCTGACAGATCTGAAAATATGTCGTCTCAAGATTCAGATGGAGAGAGCCATGTTGATCCCTATGTTCCAGACCCAAAGATCTTTAGGGAGATTTACCCCTATATATGGACCTCGGAGGAGGAAGAAGATGCTACCATGCAGGAAACAAAAGATGACAGCTCTGAGGAAGAGGATGATCCATTGCCTCAACCCGGAGACATGTATGTGGAATTCAAGAAGTCAAGCCTCCCTAGAAGATACAAACCTAAGGTCCAATTTATCCCGTCTCGTTTTCTACAGGAAAGCAAGGAGGCCCTATGCCAAAGGATATTAAAGCTTGAATTGGAGAATGACGATCTAAGGGAGGAAAACTTTATGCTTAAATATAAGTTGAAGAAGAAGGCTTCCTCTACACCTCCACCTTCTTCACCACCACCACCACCAAAGGAGACTTGAGCACATGGGTATGGGCACTCCCCTTGGCTTGAGCCAAGCTTGGGGGAGGTGCCCCGGTATCGTATCACCATCACTTTTATTCACCTTTACCTATTTTGGTTCTATCTTTTGTTTCCCTTTGCCTTAGTCGAATAAAAGTTTAGCATGATCTATTTTCGTGTGTTAGTTTCGTGGCCAACCTATCTATGTAATCGAGTGAAAGTTATATAATAAAGTTTAGTTTGAGTTTTTGCTTCTCTACTTTCTGGTTGCAATCAAATAAAAGAAAGACAAATAAATGAAAAGAATCATATGCTAATCTTATGGCGAGTAATGACATCACATAAGGAAAAGTATAAGTAGTAAAATTTATTGGAGATTGACAAACATAGCATTGGTCAATGATGCAATTCATGAAAGAACTAATTAGGGAAGAGAAGATTCACATGCAAATACACTATCTTGGACATCTTTTATGATTGTGAGCCCCCATCAAATATTATATGTTAAAATTGTTGACGTTGGACGAGGAAGACAACGTAATGATTTATGTTTGTTCGTATCCACATAGAAGTTATATTGTCATAGATCCTTTAACTTGTGGTGCTTGCCCAATATCTTTGCTAGCCAAAAATTCCGCACTAAGTAGAGATACTACTTGTGCATCCAAAAACCCAAACCCAAACTCTTTCCTTGAGTGTCCACCATACCTACCTATGGATCGAGAAAGATCCTTCAAGTAAGTTGTCATCGGTGCAACAAGGTAATAAAAATTGCTTCTAAAAGTGTTTTGATCAATTAGTGTAAGAGAAAATTGAGCGCTATACGAACTTATGATGGCAAAGTAATAAAAGTGACGGACTGCATAATAAAGGTTGCTATCATAGGGGGCAATATAGCGTGACGTTCTTTTACATTAAGGGATTGGGCATACAAATCAATAAGCGCATGAAAACCTCTGCTTCCCTCTGCGAAGGGCCTATCTTTTACTTTTATGTACTTACTTTTATGCAAGAGTCAAAGTATTCTTCCCTATTCCTTTTTACTTTTTCCTTTTGCAAGCATCATGTGGTGAGGAAAGATCTAGGCACATATATCCAGTTGGATATGGGTGGGCATGAGTTATTATTGTTGACATAACCCTTGAGGTGAGTGAGTTGGGAGGCAAAACTATAAGCCCCTGTCTTCCTACGTGTCCGGTTGAAACTTTTTGTTCATGGGTATGCCGTGAGCGTTAGCAATCATAGAAGACTAAATGATGGTTGAGTATGTGGACTTGCCAAAAGGCTCCTACATGAGACCCTTCCTGAAAATATGATGAATTGTAGTTGCAAAGTTGACTGAGAACATAGTTTGTTGGTTCCCAATAAGTTTTATGCTTCATACTTCTATGTTGTGATGAATTGTTACTTGTTCATGAGAAGCTTTATGATAAAAATGTATTGAAATAAGTTCTTATGTAAGAGTTTGTTGCTGTTATGTTAATAAGGATGATGCTTCTATGTCTGTATTTTGTTTTTATCGACACCTCTCTCTCAAACCATGTGGACATGCTTTTCAATATCGGCTTTCGCTTGAGGACAAGCGAGGTCTAAGCTTGGGGGAGTTGATACGTCCATTTTGCATCATGATTTTCTACTGTTATTTACTTTGTTTTGTTGAATAATAATGCTTTGGGGAGTGATTATAATGCCTTTTCTCTCATAATATGCAAGGTTTACACAAAGAGGGAGAATACCGGCAGCTGGAATTCTGGACCCAAGAAAAGCACGTCAGAGATACCTATTCTGCACAACTCCAATGAAGCTGAAAATTTACGGAGATTATTTTTGTATTTAATAAAAATTACTGGAGCTGAAAACTACCGGATGAGGGCCCCCAGGTGGGCACAACCCACCAGGGCGCGCCCTGATGGGTTGTGCCCAGCCTGGCCCGCTTCCGGTGCCCATCTTCTGGTATAAATTCCCAAAAAACCTAAAAAATTAGAGAGAGGACTTTCGGGACGAAGCGCCGCCGCCTCGAGGCGTAACTTGGGCAGGAGCACTTTTGCCCTCCGGCGGAGTGATTCCGCCGGGGGAACTTCCCTCCCGGAGGTTGAAATCGAAGCTATCGTCATCAGCAACACCCCTCTCATCTTTGGGAGGCCAATCTTCATCAACATCTTCAACAACACCATCTCCTCTCAAACCCTAGTTCATCTCGTGTGTTCAATCTTTGTACCGGAACCTCAGATTGGTACCTGTGGGTGACTAGTAGTGTTGATTACCTTGCGTAGTTGATTACTATATGGTTTATTTGGTGGAAGATCATATGTTCATATCCATTATGCTATTCATTACTCCTCTGATCTTGAGCATGATTATTATTTGTGAGTAGTTACCTTTGTTCTTGAGGTCACGGGAGAAGTCATGTTGCGAGTAATCATGTGAATTTGATATGTGTTCGATATTCTGATGATATGTATGTTGTGATTCCCTTAGTGGTGTCATGTGAACGTCGACTACATGACACTTCACCATTCATGGGCCTAAGAGAATGCATTGTGGAGTAGTTATTAGATGATGGGTTGCTAGAGTGACAGAAGCTTAAACCCTAGTTTATGCGCTACTTCGTAAGGGGTTGATTTGGATCCACATGTTTAATGCTATGGTTAGACTTTGTCTTAATACTTTTCTCGTAGTTGCGGATGTTTGCGAGGGGGTTAATCATAAGTAGGTTGTTAGTTCAAGTAAGAACAGCACCTTAGCACCGGTCCACCCACATATCAAATTATCAAAGTAGCGAACACGAATCAAACCAACATGATAAAAGTGACTAGACGAAATTCCCGTGTACCCTCAAGAACACTTTGCCTATTACTAATGATTGTTCCGGCCTGTCCTTTGCCTCAAAAGGATTGGGCTACCTCTGCACTTTTTTCTTTTGCTTCAACCATGTACCCATTTGCTTCTCTCTGCACTTTTTTCTGTGTGCGTGTGATCTGGCTTTATTTTATTTTGAATGACCAGATTTTTTTTCTTTTTTATCCTTTTCCTTGTTAGTACGTTTTTAGTTTTCTGAATTCCCATTTTTTTCAAATTCGCAAACCTTTTTAAAAATCGGCAAACTTTGTTAAAACACACAAACATTTTACAATTCATGACCATTTTTCAGAAGTTGTGAACTTTTCTCAAATTCATATTTTTTTTCAAATCCATGAACCTTTTTCAAACCCACGAACCTCTTTAGTTTTTCTTTTTGTTTTCTTTTTCGTTTCCTTTATATCTTTTCTTTTGTTTCATTTTTTAAAAGGATTGAATTTTTTAAATATTGATTTGTTTTGCAGATTCATGAACTTTCCGAAGTTTAGCGAACTTTTTACACAAATTTGTGAACTTTTCTCAATTTTTGAACTTTTTTGAAATTTTGAACTTTTCCAAGTTGTGAAATTTTCTCAAATTCACGAACTTTTTCAAAATCTTGTGAGTGTTTTCCAGTTTACGAAGCTCTTTGAATTATTGTGAATTTTTTTCATATATATGAACGTTTTTAAGCCCACAAAAAGTGTTCAAACTCGTGAAATTTTCTCGAATATATAAATTATTTTTCAAATTCCTGAGTTTTCTTTATTTCACAAAATTGACGAACTTTTTCAAATTCATGGACTATTTGAAATGCATGTACTCCTTTGAAACTCATGAACTTTTCTCAAATTCGTGAACTTTTTTTAAATTTCATGAAATCGAGGATTTGTTCTCAATCTTTGAAAAAATTTGAACTCCTAAACTTTTTCCAATATATGTCACCATTTTCAAATTTAGTCCACCTACTTCAAAATTAGTTCACGAATTTTCAAATTTAGTTCATTCAATACAAATTTTGCTCACCGATTTTCAAAATTAGTTCGCCTAATTCTAATTTTGTTCACATGTTTTCAAAATTAATTCACAAATACAAATATAGTTCACCAAATTCAAAATTAGTGCACACATTTTTCAAACTTAGTTCACAAAAAATTAAAATTTAGTTCACAACATTCAAAATTAGTAGGAACAACAATAATATGTGATTAAGGAGGGAGAGGATGAAAGTAAATTGTTGTTCTCTGACTAATCGTAAACTAAATATATAAAGATGATGTTGTTCATGCTTATAAAATAACAAAATCATAAAAGGAAATACAAGGGAACAGGGAATGTGAGTATGCATCAAATACCATTTTCTGGGAGTGCAAATAGAAACTCACACCAACTTTTAAAAAACAATGATATTGCTGATGTGATCGATGTTACTAGAAGATGAAAATTTAGTCCAAAGATCATGAAATAGTTTTAACCTTCTATAACTTGTTCTATAATTAGCCAACGTATTTTTTCAATTCACAGGAAGTGTTGTTTTTCCTTATTAATTATCTATTTTTTATTCTTTTATATTTCTTCAACTTCTTTCCAGCCATAATATATAACTTTGTTTCAACTAAGAAACAGACTATGCAATTAAATTACAGTCAAACTGTTATCACACAGAACATTGAAAGTGTGCCTCAAGTTCGCTAGTTACTATGTGTATATTCTTTGCTATAGGATAACCCAAGAGACTTACCGAATGAAACAACCAACTGAAGAATCTCTGAACGGAACAGTGAGCTGAAATGAAACAATAAACTGAAGAAACTAAACAACCGACTGCGAGTGCGAATCTAGCAGGCTTTTTGGGAAGGCAGCCCACTTGGAAGCGTAGTGGGTGCCAGATCGAGGAACCGGTGCTGAACGCGTCGAATACGGGACATCCTATGTGACGCGTTCTGCATCAACTAGGTGCGGCTTCGCACAGAGCAAGTGATTGGCGGGCATTCTGGGCTGCGCCGCGCGCGTTTCACTGTTTCACGGAGTTTGAACTGATTCACCGTTCTTGCTGTTTCATTATTTGACTGTTCTCGTTGTTTCCGCAAACTAAAGAATGATCCTGCTAGTAAATTGTACTGTTTCTCAAACAAATCTGTTGCAGGTTGTACTGTTTTTACTGATTCAACTGTTTTTGAGCTGTAAAATTGGATGAAATTTCACTATTTGTTACAAAGTGTGCTTCTAAAACAGTTATAAACTGGTAACTATGATGGTTTTAAAATAGTTGTTAAAATATTAAAAAAAAATATTTGACATATTAATTTTGATGGCTGAAGCTTCTTTAAAGTTGGATGAACATTTGCCCCCCTTGTCTGCTCTTAATAATGTTCCCTAAAAAATATTCCCTCAATAATATTCCGTGAATAATGTTCCTAAAAAATGTTAGTTCAATATTGTTCCCTAAATAATGTTCGGGAACTTCAGAATTTTTTTAGGGAACAACATTAATTTGTGAACAAATAAAATTCGCAAACATTATTTAAAGTTGTGAACAAATAAAATTCCCATATTGTTTTAATTTTGGAACAAAATTTGAAAACATGCACATTTTTCTATTTTGTGAACAAAATTAGAAATTGGGAACATTTTCTGAAGTTCCCGAACATTTTTTGAATTTGCTAAAAAAATCATAACATGAACAGTTTTCAAATTCGTGAACAAAATTAGAAATTAGGAAAAATTCTGAAGTTCCCAAACATTTTTTGAATTTGCGAACAAATTTTCAAAATATGACACTTTTAAAATTTGTGAACAAAATTTTGAAAATAGGAACATTTTTTGAAATTTCCAAAAATCTCGAATTTGTAAATTTTTTAAAAAATCATGAAAATTCTAAAACGGGAACATTTTTCCAAATTCCAAACAAATGGAGAAGCGAACATATTTTGAAACTCCTGAACAAAATTTGAAATTACAAACATTGTCTGAAATTTTAGGACAATTTATCAAACTGGGACATTTTTAAAACTCTAGAAAAAAACAAAACGTTAACATTTTTTGCAATTTGTGAATAATTGTTTAAAACTGGAACATTTTTTTAATGCCCGAACAGTTTTTGAGAAGTTGTGAAAATTTTAAACAAAAGCATTCGTAACATTTTTTAAAAAGATAAGAACATTTTTTGAAAAGCACAAACATTTTTTGAACTTATGAACAATTTTCTGAAAACAACATTTTTTGAAATTTGGAATATTTTTTTAAAAGCAAGAAAAAAATCAAAATTTAAGAACAATTTTCGAACATGAACTTAGTTGAAAAAAGATAAAACAACCTTGAAAAAAAAGGAAAAAAGAAACAGAAATAAAAAAAAACAGAAACGGAAAAACGAAAAAAAGAAAAAAGGTAAAAAAACAAAAAACTTGTTCAAGGAACCTTCTAGAAGGCTCCCAAAACCGGCTGGCTAGTTGCGGTTGTAGGTGCACTGTATAGGCAAAACTGGGCCGGCTCATCGCGTCACTGCTCGGTCACTCGCCTGTACGAATCGCCGGCAGTTTGACGCAAAGCGCGTCAAATAGGATAGTCCGTCGAATAGGACCACTGGAAAAACAATGTCCATTGCAAGCTATTGTTAATTTGCTTGTTTGGGCCTTTAGAGAGACATATGGATAAGGCCTCATGCCGTGGTGTTGAAAGGCCTATTGAAAGAGGAACTAGACGCAAGTCGTTGTTTGGTTACATCGGTAGAAACCGAACATTTTGGTTTTTTTTAATTGAACATTTTCCGTTATTAACCAATGTAACCAAAGGCTTGGCACATACAAATAACCGAGTACCAGACCAACCGAGGTTTTAGGTTCAGTCTGGCACGGTTTGTAATTGGTTTTCGGTTCGGTAACCCAACATCCAAGGCTAAGCGAAGGACACGACGATGAAAGGGTGCCGCCCCCGCCCGAGCGGGAGGGGACAGAAGCTGGGTGGTCGCCGCGACCGGAGTTGTCCACGGCGCAGGTGGCAATGCTCAGGGGTTCAGCGAGAGACGCTCACCGCGTGCAAGTGCCAGATTGTTATAACGGATCCCATCGGAGAGTTCGGCACTCGAGTGAGACATTTCGAAATACGCCAACAAGACAACAACTGCCATCGTGACATAATCTTGGCAGTTAACGCTGAGTAATCTACAGAGTGTGCTTATCCGATGCCAAATTTAGTAATGTACCGACCTGTATTAACTAGTCCATTATTGGCAGGAATAGCTGACCCTTTTGTTTGTTTGCACTGGTCGCTTGCCCTGGAATCTACTATCGGTAGATGCTTACATCTCTGCTCTCACTATTTAGACACCGTCCAAAGTTCCAAACTTATTGACACGCCGCAGCATGCATAGAATCTTGATGGCCAGGTTCATGGAGCAACTCACGTACATGCGCATCTTTCTTGCTCTGTTCCTCCCTCTTCACTTGCTCCTCAAGGCGTGGAGGCGCCGAAGCAGCGGCGATGGCGTGAGGCTGCCGCCCGGCCCGTGGCGGCTACCTGTAATCGGCAGCCTGCACCACATCATGTGCAGCCGGCTGCCGTACCGCGCCATGGCTGACCTCTCGCGCCGGCCCGACGCGCCGCTCATGTACCTCAGGCTCGGCGAGGTACCCGTGGTCGTCGCCTCGTCCCCAGAGGCCGCCCGTGAGATCATGAAGACGCACGACGTCAACTTCGCGACCCGGCCGTGGAGCCCCACCATGCGCATCCTGTTGGCCGACGGGGAGGGGCTCGTGTTCGCGCCCTACGGCCCGCTGTGGCGGCAGCTCCGCAGGATCAGCATCCTGGAGCTGCTCAGCGCGCGCCGCGTCCAGTCGTTCTGTCGTGTCCGTGAGGAGGAGGTCGGCCGTCTCGTCGCCGCGATCGCGGCGGCCACGCCGGGTGAAGCCGTGAACGTCAGCCAGCGGATCTACGAGACCACCATGGACATGACGATGCGGAGCATTATGGGCGACCGCTTCGAGAAGCGGGCCGACTTCCTCGAGGTGTTCGCGGAGGGGGTAAAGATCACGTCCGGGTTTAACCTCGGTGACTTGTTCCCGTCGTCGAGGCTCGCGAGCTTCCTCAGCGGCACCGCGCGCCGAGCGGAGGCCAACCACCGCAAGAGCGGCCAGCTGGTTGACTGCGTCATCAGGCAACGCGAGGAGAAGAAGGCCACGGCGGCTGACGGCGCCGTCGACGAGGAGGACCTCGTGGATGTACTCATGAGGATACACAAGGAAGGTGGTCTCGAGGTGCCCGTGACAATGGGAATCATCAGGGCCTTCATTCTTGTAAGTATCCATACATTGTTTTCGGTTCAAAACATGAAGAGAAAACGCATTGCCATTAGCATTTTTAGTACTATTACCATGCTAGCTGACCCATAATTAGCATGTTCATGAGTTAACACCTTCATATACATGTAGGACCTTTTCGCCGCTAGGGGCGAAACAACGGCGAACGCACTCCAGTGGGCTATGTCAGAGCTGATGAGGAATCCAGAAGCAATGCAGAAAGCACAAGCCGAGCTGCATCATAGCCTCCAAGGGAAAACGACGGTGACAGAAGAGGACCTCGCCAACCTAAAGTACCTGAAGCTGGTGGTCATGGAGACCCTGAGACTGCACCCCGTGGTGCCATTGCTGCTTCCAAGGGAGTGTCGGGAGACATGCAAGGTCATGGAGTACGACGTGCTCAAGGGCACCACCGTGTTGGTGAACGCGTGGGCCATCGGCAGGGACCCAAAGCACTGGGCTGACCCTCAAGAGTTTAGACCAGAGCGGTTCGAGAGTGGCACGATTGACTTCAAGGGTGCACACTTGGAGTTCATACCGTTTGGGGCAGGACGTAGGATGTGCCCTGGAGTGGCGTTTGCGCAAGCGACCATTGAGCTCGCGCTTGCCTCGCTGCTCTATCACTTCCGCTGGAAGCTCCCTGCCGGGGTCTTGGCCGGAGAGCTGGACATGACGGAGAAGATGGGCATCACCGTCGGAAGGAAGAACGACCTTTTTCTGCACCCCATGGTTTATGTTCCGTCGCCAGCTGTGCTATAGTTATTGCACACTACACCATCAACCTACACAGTGATACGTATAGGAAATAAAAATTGGTATGCCCTACAAATCGAAACAATCTGCGGAAGTGCATTGGTTATGAGGGAGAAGAACGTTATGTTTCTCTAGACTCTTGTGTACGGGGGTCCATCCATTTCAAATTATCGGCATTACAGTATGTCACAATTTAAACTTGCTTAAATATGTGTTAAATGTCTATAGAAAAAAAAATGTTAATAACATCTACTACCTCTGTTCCTAAATAATTATTGTTGGAGAGAACTAGTCTAGTTCTTCCCAACAACAATTATTTAGAAACAGAGGGAGTATAATATCCTAGCCCCGCCACTTACAATTATTCTAACATGTGTGATTCCACATCATCAAAATTATTGTAGCCGTTAGATATACTAGCTAGATCCACTAGCATCCGTCTTATCTATGCGTGAGAATCATATACCATCGCCTAGCTCTGGCGGCTCGGGGGAAAACCTAACCTCACGCTGCTGGCCCTTCCCCGTCGACTCCTCCTGCCAGCGCTGACGCTGGCCCCTATCACTGTGGCGGTGGGCCCGCTCCTGAAGGAGGGTGGGGATCTCGGTCGTCTGAGGGCGGCGGAGCGTGTGTGCTTGGGTGCAGCTTGGTGTTGTGGGGCAGTGGGGCGGCGGCCTCGGTACGGTCTATCGGCGTGGCCTAGGCGTGGACAATGTGCGTGGCGGCGTAAGACCGTGGCTGCACGCGTTGGCCGGGGTGGCACTCGTCGGTGGATGCGCATGCATAGGCCGGTGTATATGAACTATAAGCTGCAGCCGATTCAAGCATTTTTTATATTTTGAACATGATTTATTTTTGAAAAATGAAATATTTGTAAAACGAGAACATTTTCAATATTGTCAACAAAATTTAATACCTTGAACATTTCATGAAAAAACGAACATCATTTAGGATTCTCAAACATTTTCTTGCAAACAAAAGGAAAGAAATTGCGAACGAGAACATTTTCAAAATTATGAACAATTTTGAAAAAATGAAAACATTTTTGAAAAACAGGAACAAACAGTGAAAATGACAAAAAATCTCAAAATTACGAACAATTATTTGTAAACTCGAACTTTTTTTTAACTTGCAAACAAAATTCGAAAACCTGAATATTTTTTGCATTTCTGAATAAATTTGTTAAGCTAGTACATTATTTGAAATCCCAAACATATTTTGAATTTGTGAACAAAAAATAAAAAATGAGTTTGTTTAAATTCCTAAAAATGAGTTTGTTGAAATTGTGAACAGGTTTCCGAACATTTTTTGAAAATGTAACCAAATTTTCAAAACATGAACATTTTTAAAATTTGTGAACAGAATTTTGAAAATGGGAACATTTTTAAATTTGTCACAATTTTTGAATAAAATTTAAAATGCGAACAGTTTTAACATTTCTGGAAATTTATTGGAAAGAAAAATAAACTTGAGAAATAAAATAAAAAAAGAAAGAAATGACAAAGAGAAAAACAGAAACAAAAAATGAAAAAGGAAGAATAAAAAAAAGAAAAAAGAAACAGGAAAAACCGTTCAAGAACTTTCTAAAAAGTTCCCAAAACTGGAAAAAACCGACTGGAACATTCCATTCCTAAAACCAGGATCGTAGAACGCACGCCTAGATTCTAAACGGTCCGACCTGTCTTGGTCGTTCTATTCGATGGCCTGTGCGCCCCCTGACATTTTGACGCAGAATGCCTCAAATAGGAAAAACCTCAAGTAATCTGCTAAAAAAAAACTTGAATCATTTAATAGTTATTACTACTTCGTCCGTCTCATAATGTAAGAGCGTTTTTTTTTTGCGAAAAACTTCCAATCTATTCATCTTCAATCATGGCAGTACAACGAACACCAGAAATAATAAAAATTACATCCAGATCCGTAGACCACCTAGCGACGACTACAAGCACTGAAGCGAGCCGAAGGCGCGCCGCCATCATCGCCCCTCCACCGCCGGAGTCGGGCACAACTTGTTGTAGTAGACAGTCGGGAAGTCGTCGTGCTAAGGCCCCATAGGACCAGCGCACCAGAACAGCAACCGTCGCCGATGAAGAATAACGTAGATCGAAAGGATCCAACCCGAAAACACACGAACGTAAACGAACAACGACTAGATCCGAGCAAATCCACCAAAGGTAGATCCGCCGGAGACACACCTCCACACGCCAACCAACGATGCTAGACGCACCACCGGAACGGGGGCTAGGCGGGGAGACCTTTATTCCATCTTCAGGGAGCCGCCGCCGTCTTGCCTTCCTGAGCAGGACACAAACCCTAACAAAACTCAAAGGAACGACTAAAAACGGAGCCCTCTCGCCGGCCCTTACCAGGATCCACCACGTCCCCATGGCCCTAGGGCCACCGGAGACGAGGCGGACCGGCGGCGGCGCCGGCGAGAGGCAAAAACCCTAGCTTTTTTTTGGAGGAGAGGAGACGCCTCCTGTCTGGCTAATTGTGTTATAAGAGCGTTTTTACACTAATATAGTGTCAAAAACGCTCTTATATTATGGGACGGAGGAAGTAGCACGTAATATGTCCGTGCATTGTAACTGAAGAGATAATTGACGCGTCCACTGAAATGTCCTTCAACACGACCAAGAACATCTGAATTGTGCCCCACCATGTCAGAGGGGCGCAGAGTGAAATCTAGCAGAAATTCATATCAGTAGTACATTAAGAAGTATGCTATACATACAATAATTTTGATACGGTTTTCGTACGCCGATTGTGATCTTAAAGGGCCTAAGTTTTAATTATTTCCCTACCTAAGTCATTATTTGTAGGTTGAACCAATGTTTGAAATTTGCACCAATTCATAAGAAACATCTCTACTCCTAAAGGGGCAGTCTGTGGTCGTGATGGTAGGTTCGTCCCATCTTCGTAACATTGGTTTATTTTCGTCCCACCTCTGACCATCTCCTCTTACTAGTTTATTTTCGCCTCAACTCTCACACAAAGAAAAAAACTAAACGGATCAGAACATTCCATGTAGGCTAAGTTATTTAGTAATGTCTTTATATGAAAGAATCAATCATGGCTAATCTCTAAAGGCCAAATTTAAATTAATTAATCTTACCATAAGTCGCTCAATCACATTAATTACAATTTTCATACATCACCAAAATTACACAATCTCTCTGATTTTTTGGTGCGTCGCTCCCTCCTCCCCCGAGTCCCTCTCAAGGAAGGAAATCAATAAGGAAATCCCTCCTTCCAAGTGAAGCACGTCTTGACCAAAGAAATAAATCGGGTGACAATCCCCTCTGATATGATCGATTCACTATAGATGGACGTGCCTGGAAAGAAGAAAGGGGTAGAGTGTCGTCTACTGCTACATCACACCACACCTCTTTCCATGCCGCGTCTCCCGCGTCGGTGCACGGTGTGGCGCTATGGTCGTCGTCGTGCGTGCCACCACCTGCGTCATCCATGGAGCCCTAGCCGCTCCAGTCCTATGGACCCTTCCCCTACATCTTCAACATTCAGATATCTCTACTCATAAAAGGGAAATTGGTAGCCTGGTATGCGGGTTTATTTTCGTTCGGTTTTTTTGTCCCGCTACCACCCCCCTCCCAATGAGTTGATTTCTTTCTTACTCGACCGATCCCTCGAATTTTTTCAGTCAACCCCACCGTTTTTTTACTCGGACGCCTTTCTCTCTCACGTTCTCACCTTCCACCCATGTTATCAATTTCACAGTTGACTAACACTAATTTTTAATTTTTAGTATAAGTTGTTATTGACCATGGATTGAATAAAGTAGCTATCATGTTATCTCTTTGCCCACAAACATAGTTCATGCTCCTAGGAAACCTCCATTGATACCACCCTCCCAGCGCTGTTCGTTCGTTCGCCACCCCAGGTCTCACCCTTCCAGCATCAAAGTCATACATGGAAACAAATCCAAAGAAACCTAATATTAATATGGAAACAAACCCAAAAAATCAGAACCATCGTAACCTTCTTCCACCCTCACAACGTCAAAATCATACATGGAAACAA
The DNA here is from genome assembly GCA_039707655.1 of Elymus sibiricus. NCBI lineage: Eukaryota > Viridiplantae > Streptophyta > Magnoliopsida > Poales > Poaceae > Elymus > Elymus sibiricus. The sequence goes on from CM077669.1 coordinate 130,186,324, forward strand.
ACCCAAAGAATCCTAATATTAATATTGAAACAAACCCAAAAAATCACTACCATCATAACCTTCCATCCACCCTTGCATCCTGAGTACGTACTAAAATTAATTAGCCTTCCTCCCACCCTCATAAGTGCAAAAGTACTATACATGGACAACAAACCATAGAATCTTAACAATAATTAGCCTAATTATTACATACTAAACATCAGGCACAAGATAAGGAAAACTCGACAAGATTGATACCGCCTTCAAACATCTCCATCATATTTGGTAGGAGTACGTATTTAAGTAGGATATTTCTGTTACAGGGTTGGTCATTCACAAACACCCCTGGCTCAAGTACTCAGCATCAAGCACAGATGATACATCGTTGGGAGAACACGCTGAAGATCACAACAGGTCACCATGGAGGTCACATGAGTTTATCATCAACCCGTCAGCCTCGCTTTCATCACTCGAAGGTGAGTTCACCTTTTGACAAAGCCATCCGTTTCTCCGACGTGGTGTCGTCTTTCTTGTGGATCTTCATAGTCCTGATATATGCATTATTATTTTATTTAGTCCACAAAAGACGATGCATGGCGAACTAGTACTAAAAATGATTGTCATAGTTTTTGGGTTACATAGGCGAGATAGGTTGTTATTATACAAGTCACATGCATACCACTGCTGGTCTCTAGAAACTTTCAACTTGGGCAGTATGAAATGCAACCTCACCAAGCAAACTTGTAGAAATTCATTAAAAGTTAGCTGTGTGGAGAAGACAATAATGTGCACATGTAGGTAACTATTATTTATTTTTCTATGTTTATGAACCATGCTGTTGAAGGTTCAAAGGGCCTTAATCACCAAACCCTACACCATTTACTACTACAGTATTTTATGTTGCCCTTTTTGTCTAAATTCTCCCTCATAACATCTTTACTACCTGAAATCGTAGCACCAACTATTTTACTTTGTTTATGAACCACAATGCTGAAAGTTCAAATGTTGTTCATCATTATACATGCAACATTTGCTTATAAGATGTCGGAGGACAAGGGATAAAGCGATGTGTATTTTCTAACAATTTGTGTAGACATAATGTCTTAATTCATGATTTGAAGGTGACCATCTTGTAATCTTAACTATTGTTGTTGGAACAGTCATATGGAATGTTCATATGTGAACCATCCACCCAATTAGCTACAGTGCTTCCCACAAGCAGTACCATGATAGCATTGGAGCCAGGGGAGCATGTGGGAACATCAAATGGTATTTATCCTTTCACACGATGTTATTACCGTTGAAGTATCGGTCAAAAAAAAGTATGGTCATCTATAGATCAAGACTTATTAAGTCTAGCCATGTGATGGGTATATTGCTTCAAATGTGGGTCTTGGATTTACCAAATTACACACTGGCCAAGCACAAAACCATAGAACACCTCAAGTAACACCGACTGGTGCTGAAGATATTGCTTCCAATGCAAGCATTAAAGAAGACAAACATCAACCGAGACGGAGTCATGATAAATCAAGGCGAGATAGCCTAATACCCAAGCAAAGAGAAGAAATCAATGCACGTCGAAGAGCATCTAGACAAAATAAGACCATTGAATATAGGAATGCGAGCCAAAGGGCTGCCAGACAAAATTTGACAACAAAGGAGAGGCAAGAGAAGAACGCATGTAGAAGGGCAGCAAGTAAAAATAAACCAGCTGAGCAGAGGCAAGAGATGAACGCCTGTCGAAGAGCACGCGGGCAGAGCATACCACCAGATGAGAGGAAGGCATTGCGGGCTCAGGGAAATGCAGACCTTGCAGCTAAGCGGAAGACCCCGTGCGCTGAATGCATCGCAATGCCTTGCCCAGATGCATATCTCTAATGAATCACCATGTTTTTTTACTCGAGTTTTCGTGTTTCCAGTCTATATTTGTCACTTACATGCTAATCATGCTTTGCAGAATTCATATTAGCCAGTTATTTGTTAATCGTGCTTTGTAGAATTCAATTCTAGATTGCTATTCTATGGAGGTGATTATTAAATTAAACTTATACATATGTACTTGCAGATAAAAGTTATATGAACGCTGAACCTTGAATTAATTCCTCGGCATATGCATTTTTTAGTTTAGTTTGATTTCCAACTCATTAGCCACAAGGTATATTTATGTACAGTATTGAATAATGACATGCAATTGTGCATGGTAATGATTTTAAAACTGGCACTCTAGAGAATTGTTTGTGCTTCCATGTTACAATTAAAACCTTTGGTTGCTAGTATGTCTAGCAGTTTGTCTGAAAGTTCTCGAGCTATGACTTAAATGTGTTCCAAGTCAGTGCAGAACCTTAACTGTCCACATAATATTAATTCATGTAGCTTTAAAGGACATGATAAACATAAACATGGAGAGAAGACATCCAAATTATTATCCTATACCTAAATCAGAGGCATGTAGTTCTGAACTAATCCTCCTATACCTAAATCAATGGCTCATAATTGCGAGCTAATTTTTTTGCACCGATTTCCAACTGTACAACTCAGCTCTTCAGCAACTGATCATTGGGAGCACTAACTCTACTATGATGACCGAGAAAATCAAGTCTTCTTCCATGAACCAAAGCCAACACATGTTTGCGGCAGTTTGAGTGACAAAAGGATCGGTCGCCACAGAACAAGATTCCTCACATTCGCTCATTAAGATACTCGATTTGTTATATAAAAAGTTCTATCTATTTTACTGAAGCCAGTTTAATCAATTCATAGTTGACACGGATTTTCTTGTTGTTGACCATGGATTGAATCGGATATCGATAAAATTATCCCTATGCACTGAAGTCAATTTAATCAATTTCATAGTTGACCAACACTAATTTTTAACTTTTAGTATAACTTGTTATTGACCATGGATTGAATAAAATAGCTATCATGTTATCTCTACGCCCACAAACATAGTTCATGCTCCTAGGAAACCTCCCTTGGTCCCACCCTCCCAGCGCTGTTCGTTCGTTCGCTACCCCTTGGTCCCACCGTCCCAGCATCAAAATCATACATGAAAAAAAAACAAAGAATCCTAATATTAGTATGGAAAAAACCCCCAAAAAATCAGCACCATCGTAACCTTCCTCCACCCTCACAGCGTCAAAGTCACACACGGAAACAAACCCAAAGAATCGTAATATTAAAATGGAAGCAAACCCAAAAAATCAGTACCGTCATAACCTTCCACCCACCCTTGCAGCCTGAGTACGTACTAAAATTAATTAGCCTTCCTCCCACCCTCATAAGTGCAAAAGTACTTGATACGTCTCCATCGTATCTACTTTTCCAAACTCTTTTGCCCATGTTTTGGACTCTAATTTGCATGATTTGAATGGAACTAACCCGGACTTATGTTGTTTTCAGCAGAATTGCCTTGGTGTTATTTTTGTGCAGAAATAAAAGTTCTCGGATTGACCTGAAAATTTACGAAGAATATTTTTGAAATTAATAAAAAATAATGGCAAAAGAATCAACCGGAGGGGGTCCACCCATTGGCCACAAGCCAGGGGGGCGCCCCCCCCCTAGGGCGCCCAGGTGGCTTGTGGGCCCCCAGCAACTCCTCCGACCTCAACTCCAACTCCATATAACCCTATTCGGGGAGAAAAAATCAGAGAGAAGAGTTCATCGCGTTTCACGATACGGAGCCGCCGCCACCTCCTCTTCTTCCTCGGGAGGGCAGATTTGGGGTCCGTTTTGGGCTCCGGAGAGGGGAAATCGACGTAGTCGTCATCACCAACCATCCTTCATCACCAATTTCATGATGCTCTTCGCCGTTTGTGAGTAATTCCATCGTAGGCTTGCTGGACGGTGATGGGTTGGATGAGATTTATCATGTAATCGAGTTAGTTTGGTTAGGGTTTGATCCCTAGTATCCACTATGTTCTGAGATTGATGTTGCTATGACTTTGCTATGCTTAATGCTTGTCACTAGGGCCCGAGTGCCATGATTTCAGATCTGAACATATTATGTTTTCATGAATATATATGTGTTCTTGATCCTATCTTGCAAGTTGTAGACACCTATTACGAGTTATGATCCGCATCCCCCAGGGTGACAATAACTGGGATTCTTTCCGGTGATTACCGTAGTTTGAGGAGTTCATGTATTCACTAAGTGCTAATGATTTGGTCCGGTTCTCTATTAAAAGGAGGCCTTAATATCCCTTAGTTTCCATTAGGACCCCGCTGCCACGGGAGGGTAGGACAAAAGATGTCATGCAAGTTCTTTTACATAAGCGCGTATGACTATATATGGAATACATGCCTACATTATATTGATGAATTGGAGCTTGTTCTATGTCACCCTATGTTATGACCGTTGCATGATGAATGCCATCCGACATAATTATCCATCACTGATCCATTGCCTACGAGCTTTTCATATATTGATCTTTGCTAAGTTACTTTTCCGTTGCTACTGTTACAATCACTACGAAACTGCTACTGCACTTTTGCCATCGTTACCGTTACTTCCATACTACTTTGCTACTAAATACTTTGCTGCAGATATTAAGTCTTTCAGGTGTGGTTGAATTGACAACTCAGCTGCTAATACTCGAGAATATTCTTTGGCTCCCCTTGTGTCGAATCAATAAATTTGGGTTGAATACTCTACCTTCGAAAACTGTTGCGATCCCCTATACTTGTGGGTTATCAAGACCATTTTCTGGCGCCGTTGCCGGGGAGCATAGCTCTATTCTCTGAGTCACTTGGGATTTATATCTGTTGATCACTATGAAGAATCTGAAAGACCCAAAAACCAAGATCTATCCCTCTACTACTAGGGGAGGTAAGGAACTGCCATCTAGCTCTGCACTTGATTCACCTTCTGTTATGAGTAAATTTGCGACACCACCACCTGCTATTAATTCTGATGTGTCGCAAGTAATTGATGATGCCACTTCTGCTATGCATGATGCTTATGATGATACTTTCCTTGATAATACTGTGCCACTGGGTGAATTTCTTGATGAACAAATTGCTAGAGTCAATGCTGAAACTGATGATATTTCTAAAACTGAACACTATGAGACACCTGCTAGACCTAGCTCTCCTAGATATGAATTGCCTAATATACCTAAGGGTTATGTTATGGAGGGAGAGGTAGCTAGGGACTTTCTTGCTTGTAAGGATAGAGATGATCTTAAGAAACTGCTATGCAAGTGGAAGGAAAAATCTTTGAATGCTAGAATGCAATATGATCCTAAGTTTGCTACTTCACCTATCTTTGTTACTGATAAGGATTATGAATTCTCTATCGATCCTGAGTTAATTACTTTGGTTGAATCTGATCCTTTCCATGGTTATGAATCTGAAACTGTTGTGGCACATCTTACTAAATTGAATGATATAGCCACCCTATTTACTCATGAGGAAAAAATTCGTTATTACTATATTCATAAGTTGTTTCCTTTCTCATTAAAGGGTGATGCTAAGCTATGGTTTAATTCTCTTGCTCCTAGTTGTGTGCGTAGTCCCCAGGATATGATATATTACTTCTCTGAAAAATATTTTCCTGCCCATAAGAAACAAACTGCCTTGCAGGAAATATTTAACTTTGTGCAAATTGAAGAAGAGAGTCTCCCACAAGCTTGGGGGAGGCTTCTCTAATTACTTAATGCTTTGCCTGATCATCCTCTCAAGAAAAATGAAATACTTGATATCTTTTATAATGGACTAACCGATGCTTCTAGGGACCACCTAGATAGTTGTGCTGGTTGTGTTTTCAGGGAACAAACTGTTGAACAAGCTGAACTACTATTGAATAATATATTGAGCAATGATAATGATTGGACTATTCCCGAATCACCTCCAAAGCCAACTCCGAAGAAAAGAGGTATTCTATTTCTCAGTCCTGAAGATATGCAAGAGGCAAAGAAATCTATGAAAGAAAAAGGTATTAAAGCTGAAGATGTTAAGAATTTACCCCCTATTGAAGAAATACATGGTCTTGATACCCCGACACAGGTAGTAGAGGTAAATTCTCTCCGTAGATTTGATGAAGGTGATATTCCTTATAATAAGTCTGCTAGCCAATGCTTGGATGAGTTTGATAACTTTATTGTTAAGCAAGAAAATTTCAATGCTTATGTTAGTAGACAATTGAAACATAATGCTTACATGCTTGATCGCTTAGGTGATTATATGAGTAGAACTATCAATGATCTTAAGCTTATTAGTAAACATGCTTCCATAGTAACTACTCAAGTAGAACAAGTACTTAAGGCACAAAATGATTTGCTTAATGGGATGAATGGTAAGAACAATGATCATTCTGTTAGAGTTGTGACTAGAGGTGGTAAAATGACTCAGGAACCTTTGTATCCTGAGGGCGATCCTAAGAGAATTGAGCAAGATTCTCAGAGAATTAATACTGATGTACCTAGACGTCCCAGTAATAAAAGGAAAAAGAAAGATGATAGGACTTTGCATGTTGCTAGTGAACCTGTTATAGATACACCTAAGAATCCAAATGATATTTCTATTTCTGATGCTGAGACACAATCTGGTAATGAACATGAGCCTAATGATAATATTAATGATGATGTTCATGTTGATGCTCAACCTAGTAATGATAATGATGTGGAGATTGAACCTGCCGTTGATCTTGATAACCCACAACCTAAGAATAAAAGATATGATAAAAGAGACTTCGTTGCTAGGAAGCATGGTAAAGAAAGAGAACCATGGGTTCAGAAACCCATGCCCTTTCCTCCTAAATCATACAAGAAAAGGATGATGAGGATTTTGAGCGCTTTGTTGAAATGCTTAGACCCGTCTTTTTGCGTATGCGCTTGACTGATATTCTGAAAATGTCTCCTTATGCTAAGTATATGAAGGATATTGTGACTAATAAAAGAAAGATACCGGAAGCTGAGATTTCCACCATGCTTGCTAATTATACCTTTAAGGGTGGAATACCAAAGAAACTAGGAGATCCCGGAGTACCTACTATACCATGCTCTATTAAAAGAAATTATGTTAAAACTGCTTTATGTGACCTTGGAGCTGGTGTTAGTGTTATGCCTTTCTCTTTGTATCGTAGACTTGATTTGAATAAGCTGACACCTACTGAAATCTCTTTGCAAATGGCTGATAAATCAACTGCTTTACCCATCGGTATTTGTGAGGATGTGCCTGTCGTAGTTGCAAATGTTACTATCCTAACGAACTTTGTTATTCTTGATATTCCCGAGGACGACAGTATGTCGATCATCCTTGGTAGACCTTTTTTGAATACTGCAGGGGCTGTTATTGATTGCAACAAGGGCAATGTCACTTTTCATGTTAATGGTAATGAGTATACGGTACACTTTCCGAAGAAACAACCTCAAGTTCATAGTATCAACTCCATTGGAAAAATTTCAACGATTATTATTGGAGATTTTGAATTCCCTCTCCCTACTGCCAAAAAGAAATATGATATACTTATTGTTGGGGACATGCATATCCCCATCGAGGTAACCTAGTGTGATTTGAAAATTCTCCGTTTCCGTGTCATTCGAAAAAAGTTTGTCAGTAAGACTTGATCAACCTTATTGATGGATTCTTTTTTATGAGCATGAGATGGATGAATTTAGGAGGCACAACCTTCTGTACCCAACTTTTACTTTCTGTTATTTAGATTAAATAAAGTAAAAATGCTATTATTTTCCTGTTTTCTGAATTATCCGTGCAATAAAAAAATGACCTGAAAATAAAAGTACTCCAAATGCCCTGAAAATGTAGTATGATTTTTTCTAGAACATTTAAGAATTTTTGGCACTGAGAACACATCAGGGGGCTGCACCAGTGGGCCACAAGCCCACAAGGCGCGCCCACCCCCCTGGGCGCGCCCCCCTGGTTTGTGGGTCCCACGTAGGCCCCCCTCACTTATTCCAGCACCCATCCACTTCGTCTTCCTCCAGAAAAAATCTCACCATTGCTCAAGCCCGTGTTCTAGCTCATTTTGCTGCCATTTTCGATCTCCTTGTGCAAAGCTCCATTTGCAAAACTGTTTTGGGGGATTTATCTTCGAGAAAGAAAGATGTTCAGGAGAATATACCAAGGTGGTTCCTCGAGCAAGAAGGCCCCGAGACTCACGATACGTGAGCCCGACTTTGAACCACCGAGGGAAGCTCAAGTGCGGCCTTGTGAATGGCCGTCGGATCAATTCATGGTTCATGCTGGTTTCATGGAAGAATTTTATGCGTACACACGAAATGCTGGCCTTGAAGATTTTGTTTCAGACCAATGCAAGCAATATTATCAACTCACTGATTCCTTCGTGCGGAGGTTTGAATTTTCATCCGGACGTAATACGCATTCTGTTCTAGTAAATCTTTATGATGAATCTTATACTATGGACCTAGAAGATTTTAACCGTGCATGCAAAATTCCACAATGGGGCAGCCATAGTGATCCTCACAAAACTGAATATAATGATTTTCTTGCTAGCATCAGTGTGGGAGAAACTAGAAACATTACACAGGCTACCTTAGGGAGCATTCACTTTCCTGCTATACATTATTTTGCTCTCTTCATAGGTAGATGTATTAACGGTAAACATGATCATAGCCACCTTTGTGTACCTGATCTTAGTATTCTTAAGAGTGCGGTAATGGGTGATAGACGATATAACTTGAGGGCTATTATTGCTAGGAGGCTACATAAAAATGCTAAGGAAGGAGATTTCTTTGGCGGGATTTATGCCACTCGTGTAGCTAATTATCTTGGGGTACCCATAAGGGGGAATGATATTGAGTTACCACCTGCTTTTCTTGATTATGAGGCTATGGTGCGCTACCAGTTTCTTGAGAGGAACGAACAATCCTTCCTGTACCGACTAATTTTTGATAGACAGCGTGCTGTCCATATTACCCTTCCTGCTCATGCCTTCTTTAACTTTCAGGAAAAACGGAGACACTTTATAACCAGAGAGGAGGCAAACGAGTACGAGAGAGAGGTAGAAGTCGCCCGCCTCGGCGCTGCAGCCGTTCAGGCGGTAGCCGCCGCAGCCCAGTACAACCCCAACTATGACTTTGGACATTATCCGGGCCAGCCATGGCCCTAGACCAACTTAGGCCAAAAGCCTAAGCTTGGGGGAGTACGTATTTCTCACCGACATTACATTCATGTTCACACACTCATCTTAGTAGTCGGTGCTTATACTTTTTCATTGTATCATCCATGGTATTTTATTTCTTCTTTCCGCTTTCTTCTTGCGTGCTTAATTAACCTTGAGAAAATCCAAAAAAAATTAGTTCTAGCTTTACCATTTAGTTTGTTTAGTTGTATCATTAAAAGAAAACCCAAAAAGATTTCTCGTTCTTCTTTTGCTTGTCGGGAGTTTTCCCGTGTAAATAGTTTTTCTCGTTCTTGTTTTGAAATTTCTTTTCTTTGGGTCGTAATGAGAAGACCACAATTAAAATGTTGAGTGGCTCTCATATGCATTATTGTTCATCTATCAGAGAGCCCATATTAACTTGTCTTCTCCTTTGAGTTATTGTTTGCAGATTCCAGCTTAGTCCAATGCACGTGCACTCTTATTATTATTTACACCGTTCGGTCGTGCAAGTGAAAGGAAATAATGACGATATATGATGAAGTGATTGAGATGGAGAAAAGTTGGTATGAAGTCGACCTATTTTGTTTTTGTAAATATGATTAGCTCATCGTTCTGAATTCAGCTCATTATGGATGAAACATGTTTGCAATGACAATTAGAGATTATAGTTACTCATGCCATGCTTAATTAGCTAAGAGTGTATAATGGTTTGTCTTGAGTGCCAACATGCATTTTAAAATGGTTGTGATGTAGTATGATAGGATGGTATCCTCCTCTGAATGATTCAAGTGGCTTGACTTGGCACATGTTCACGCATGTAGTTGAAACAGAATCAACATAGCCTCCACGATATTTATGTTCATGGTGATTTATATCCTACTCATGCTTGCATTCAATGTTGGTTAATCCCAATGCATGTTTATGAATGTTGTCGCTCTCTAGTTGGTCGCTTCCCAGTCTCTTGCTAGCCTTCACCTGTACTAAGCGGGAATACTGCTTGTGCATCCATTTCCATAAACCCAAAGTTGTTCCATATGAGTCCACCATACCTACCTATATGCAGTATTTACCTGCCGTTCCAAGTAAATTTGCATGTGCCAAACTCTAAACCTTCAAATAATATTCTGTTTTGTATGCCCGAATCGCTCATATAGTGACTAGGGGCGGTCAGTATCTTCCATGCTAGGTGGGTTATTCTCACGATATGTGTTGATTCACTATCATTCACGAGAAAGTGGCTGGTATTCGGGATGCCCAATTCCATGCTCAAAAATCAAATCAAAATATAATGAAACAAAACTCCCCCAGGATTGTTGTTTGTATGGACGGTACCCGTGGATTCGGCTCGCCGTGGAGTGTGATTGATTGGTGGAGGGGGAGTAAAAACTTTACCATTCTGTTTGGGAACCGCCTATAATGTATCTAGCATGGAAGATACCGAGATCTCTTGGTTGTTATGTTGACAATGAAAGCATACCGCTCAAAATTATTATTCATCTCTGTTTTAAAAGCTCGAGCTCTGGAACCTTTGCAAATCAATGCTTCCCTCTGCGAATGGCCTATCTATTTTACTTTACTGTTGAGTCATCCTCCTCTTATAAAAAGCACCGGTTAGAGAGCACCACCGTCATTTGTATGCTTTGCTATTAATTGATATTGAGTGTGATTGTGACTGGATCTCTTTTACCATGAATTACAATGTCTAGTCAGTCGTTGTTCCTTAGAGGTGCTCTGCATTTATGTTTTGCGGTCTCAGAAAGGGCTAGCGAGATACCATTATATCATATTGTATCATGATTGTTTTGATAAAATTGTTGTCATCCGAGATTTGTTATTATTGCTCGCTAGTTGATTATGCCATTGATATGAGTAAATGTGAGACCTAAATGTTACTGTGAATGTGGTTAGTCTATAATCTTTGCTGAAAACCTGAACATCAGTTAGACATATTTACAACAACAAGATCAAACAGAGTTTGTAAAAGTTTTTCTTTGTCACTTTCAGTTTGTCAACTGAATTGCTTGAGGACAAGCAATGGGTTAAGCTTGGGGGAGTTGATACGTCTCCATCGTATCTACTTTTCCAAACTCTTTTGCCCTTGTTTTGGACTCTAATTTGCATGATTTGAATGGAACTAACCCGGACTGACGCTGTTTTTAGCAGAATTGCCTTGGTGTTATTTTTGTTTAGAAATAAAAGTTCTCGGATTGACCTGACAATTTACGGAGAATATTTTTGGAATTAATAAAAAATACTGGCGAAAGAATCAACCGGAGGTGGTCCACCCATTGGCCACAAGCCAGGGGGCGCGCCCCCCCAGGTCGCGCCCAGGTGGCTTGTGGGCCCCCTGCAACTCCTCCGACCTCAACTCCAACTCCATATAACCCTATTCGGGGAGAAAAAAATCAGAGAGAAGAGTTCATCGCGTTTCACGAAACGGAGCTGCCACCACCTCCTGTTCTTCCTCGGGAGGGCAGATCTGGGGTCCGTTTTGGGCTCCGGAGAGGGGAAATCGACGCCTTCGTCATCACCAACCATCCTTCATCACCAAGTTCATGATGCTCTCCGCCGTTCGTGAGTAATTCCATCGTAGGCTTGCTGGACGGTGATGGGTTGGATGAGATTTATCATGTAATAGAGTTAGTTTGGTTAGGGTTTGATCCCTAGTACCCACTATGTTCTGAGATTGATGTTGCTATGACTTTGCTATGCTTAATGCTTGTCACTAGGGCCCGAGTGCCATGATTTCAGATCTGAACCTATTATGTTTTCATGAATATATATGTGTTCTTGATCCTATCTTGCAAGTTGTAGACACCTATTATGAGTTATGATCCGCATCCCCCACGGTGACAATAACTGGGATTCTTTCCGGTGATTACCGTAGTTTGAGGAGTTCATGTATTCACTAAGTGCTAATGCTTTGGTCCGGTTCTCTATTAAAAGGAGGCCTTAATATCCCTTAGTTTCCATTAGGACCCCGCTGCCGCGGGAGGGTAGGACAAAAGATGTCATGCAAGTTCTTTTCCATAAGCACGTATGACTATATATGGAATACATGCCTACATTATATTGATGAATTGGAGCTAGTTCTGTGTCACCCTATGTTATGACCGTTGCATGATGAATGCCATCCGACATAATTATCCATCACTGATCCATTGCCTACGAGCTTTTCATATATTGATCTTTGCTAAGTCACTTTTCCGTTGCTACTGTTACAATCACTACGAAACTGCTACTGCACTTTTGCCATCGTTACCGTTACTTCCATACTACTTTGCTACTAAATACTTTTCTGCAGATATTAAGTCTTTCAGGTGTGGTTGAATTGACAACTCAGCTGCTAATACTCGAGAATATTCTTTGGCTCCCCTTGTGTCGAATCAATAAATTTGGGTTGAATACTCTACCCTCGAAAACTGTTGCGATCCCATATACTTGTGGGTTATCAGTACTATACATGGGAAACGAACCATAGAATCTTAACAATAATTAGCTAATTATTACATACTAAACATCAGGCACAAGATAAGGAAAGCCCGACAAGATTGATACCGCGTTCAAACATCTCCACCATATTTGGTAGGACTACGTATTTAAGTAGGATGTTTCTGTTACAGGGTTGGTCATTCACAAACACCCCTGCCTCAAGTACTCACCATCAAGCACAAACGATACCTCATTGGGAGAACACGCTGGAGATCACACCAGGTCACCATGTAGGTCACATGAGTTTATCATTGACCTGTCAACCTCGCTTTCATCACCCGAAGGTGAGTTCACCTTTTGACAAAGCCATCTATTTCTCCGACGTGGTGTCATCTTTCTTGTGGATCTTCGTTGTCCTGATATATGAATTATTAATTTATTTAGTCCACAGAAGACAATGCATAGCGAAATAGTACTAAAAATGATTGTCATAGTTTTGGGGTTTCATAGGCCAGATAGGTTGTTATTACACAAGTCACATGCATACCACTAGAGGTCTCCAGAAACATTTAACTTGTGCAATACGAAATGCAACCTCACCATGAAAACATGTAGAAATTCATTAAAATTTAGATGTGTGGAGAAGACAATAATGTGCACACGTAGGTAATTATTATTTATTTTTCTTTGTTTATGAACCATGTTGTTGAAGGTCCAAAGGGCCTTAATGACCAAACCTTGCACCATTTACTACTACAGTATTTTATTTTGCCCTTTTTGTCTAAATTCTCCCTCATAACATCTTTACAACCTGAAATCGTAGCACCAACTATTTTACTTTGTTTATGAACCACAGTGCTGAAAGTTCAAAGGTCGTTAATCATTATCCATGCAACATTTGATTATAAGATGTCGGAGGGTAAGGGAAAAAGCGATGTGTATTTTCTAACAATTTGTGTAGACATAATGTCTTAGTTCATGATTTGAAGGTGACCATCTTGTAATCTTAACTATTGTTGTTGGAACAGTCATATGGAATGTTCATATGTGAACCATCCACCCAATTAGCTACAGTTATTCCCACGGCCAGTACTATGATAGCATTGGAGCCAGGGGAGCATGTGGGAACATCAAATGATATTTACCCCTTCACACGACGTTCTTACCATTGAAGTATGGTCATTTATAGATCTAGATTTATTAAGTCTAACCATGTGCTGGGTATATTGCTTTAAATGTGGGTCTTCGGTTTACCAAATTACACACTAGCCGTGCACAAAACCATACAACACCTCAAGTAACACCGAGTGGTGCTGAAGATATTGCTTCCAATGCAAGCATTAAAGAAGACAAACATCAACAGAGATGGAGCCGTGATAAATCAAGGCAAGATAGCCTAACACCCAAGAAAAGAGAAGAAATGAATGCACGTCGAAGAGCATCTAGACAAAATAAGACCATTGAAGATAGGAATGCGAGCCAAAGGGCTGCTAGAAAAAATCTGACAACAAAGGAGAGGCAAGAGAAGAATGCCCGTAGAAGGGCAACAAGTAAAAATAAACAAGTTGAGCAGAGGCAAGAGATGAACGCCCATTGAAAACCACGCAGGCAGAGCATACCAACAGATGACAGGAAGACATTGCAGGCTCAGCGAAATGCAGACCTTGCAGCTAAGCGGAAGATCCCGTGCGCTGGATGCATCGCAATGCCTTGCCCACATGCATATCTCTAATGAATCACCATGTTTTGTTACTAGAGTTTTCATGTGTCCAGTCTATATTTGTCAGTTACTTGCTAATCATGCCTTGCAGAATTCATATTTGCCAGTTATTTGTTAATCATGCTTTGTAGAATTTGATTCCAGATTGCTATTTCTATGGAGGTGATTATTAAATTAAACTTATACATATGTACTTGTATATAAAAGTTATATGAACACTGAACCATGAATTAATTCCTCGGCATATGTATTTTTGAGTTGAGTTCGATTTCCAACTTATTAGCCACAAGATATATTTATGTACAGTATTGAATAATGACATGCAATTTTGCATGGTAATGATTTTAAAACTGGCACTCCAGAGAATTTTTTGTGCTTCCAAGTTACAATTAAAACCTTTGGTTGCCAGTATGTCTAGCAGTTTTTCTGAAAGTTCTTGAGCTATGACTTAAATGTGTTCTAAGTCAGTGCAGAACCTTAACTGTCCACATAATATTAATTCATGTAGTTTTAAATGACATGATAAACATAATCATGGAGAGAAGACATCCAAATTATTATCCTATACCTAAATAAGAGGCATGTAGTTCTGAACTAATCCTCCTATACCTAAATCAATGGCTCATAGTTCCGAGCTATTTTTTCTGCACTGATTTCCAACTGTACAAATCAGCTCTTCAGCAACTGATCACTAGGAGCACTAACTCTACTATGATGACCGAGAAAATCAAGTCTTCTTCCATGAACAGAAGCCAACACGTGCTTGCAGCAGATTGAGCGACAAAAGGACCGGTCGCCACAGAACAAGATTCCTCACATTCGCTCATTAAGATACTCGATTTTTTATATAAAAAGATCTATCTATTTTACTGAAGCATGTTTAGTCAATTCATAGTTGACACTGATTTTCTTGTTATTGACCATGGATTGAATCGGATATCGATAAAATTATCCCTATGCACTAAAGTCAATTTAAGCAGTTTCATAGTTGACCAACACAAATTTTTATTTTTTAGTATAACTTGTTATTAACCATGGATTGAATAAAATAGCTATCATGTTATCTTTATGCCCACAAACATAGTTCATGCTCCTAGGAAACCTCCCTTGGTCTGACCCTCCGAGCGTTGTTCGTTCGTTCGCCACCCTTGGTCCCACCCTCCCAGCGTCAAAGTCATACATGGAAACAAACCCAAAGAATCCTAATATTAATATGGAAACAAACCCAAAAAATCAGCACCATCGTAACCTTCCTCCACCCTCACAGCGTCAAAGTCATACATGGAAACAAACCCAAAGAATCCTAATATTAATATGGAAGCAAACCCAAAAAATCAGTACCATCATAACCTTCCACCCACCCTTGCAGCCTGAGTACGTACTAAAATTATTTAGCCTTCCTCCCACCCTCATAAGTGCAAAAGTACTATACATGGGAAACAAACCATAGAATCTTAACAATGATTAGCCTAATTATTACATACTAAACATCAGGCACAAGATAAGGAAAGCCCGACAAGATTGATACCGCCTTCAAAAATCTCCATCATATTTGATAGGTGTACGTATAAAAAATATTACTACAATTGCCATGTCGCAACTATCACGTCATGTTCAAATTAGTAAGAAGAATTGCCAGGATGATGGAAAATTGCCTAAATCACATATAAAAAATTCTAGCACAATTTTTTTGCATGGCTGCCTGAACTTGAATAAACGTGTCATGTACAACGGGGGTATGTTTATTATAGTGGTTTAACACTCATCTGTTCAACTTATAGTGTTGGTTCAACACTAATATGTCTAATATATATAATTAGGCTCATCATGCACATGAGAGTTGGAAAAACATCCCAGAGCGATGTCCACCTGTACCAGAACAGAAACTAATTAAATCAAGCTTGTACAGGCCCTCATACATACTCCCCCTCTGCATCAAAATTTGAAGCAAATATAACAAGCAAAAGCATTGAGTCATGTGCAAAATTAATCGAGTAACAACAATTTATGTTGAGTACGGGCAGCTACGCCTCTTATGACCACAATGGACGGCACCTTCAATATTAACGGGCCAGGGACGGATGTATGGTAGAGGAGGGTGCATAGATGCGTCTACGTATGTACCAAAGGTTGAAGGGGAAAGGACGACCACTTGTCCTGGCCTTCTTGATCGACGGCAGGAGGCGGTGCAGGAAGTAGTAGACGCCCCGGTCAAGGAGCCCGCCGTTGGTAGTGCTGAGGCAGGTGTCGTAGCCCTTGTATGTCACTGGCGAGTTGGCGTCCCGCTCCGCACCTCGGCTGTCTGCCTGGAGAAGCCACGCCACGACCAGAGCGGCAACTTTGATAGAGGTAATTTAGCGAGGTATGAAGATGGTGGCAACAGAGAAGTGTTACACGGCCGGGATCCATCTTTACACCAAGTCAAAGCAGAGTATCCATAGTTTATTAGGCTGTGTTTCCTGATAGCTAGCATCACAATCCTTTGAAAAAGAAAAAAAGGTGTCGAGAGTTGTTGCCATTTTTAAATTTGAAGCTACATTGAAGTACATTTAGAAGAGGCATGCTTAGATCATACTACAATTTCATCTATTACTGATCAAGTCACTATCAGTATAAAACTTGCCAAAAATATTGTGTCCCAAAATACAGAATGCAATGCAATCTGCCCTATCCGTGTCATCATAGAAGTAGTATTTTTCAAATTTTTCCAATCCACTACTGGAGCATTTGTACATAGCATCTACCATGCAATACTAATCCTTAAACGAAAAATTGGGTGAAGGGAGCACAGTGACGTGGCTTGGACTGCATCGGTATTTCCCCAAAGAGGAAGGGATGATGCAGCACAGCGACAGTAAGTATTTCCCTTAGTTATGAAACCAAGGTTATCGAACCAGTAGGAGGATCACCAACACCCAATAAGTAGCACCTGCACACAAACAACAAATACTTGCAACCCGACGCGAAAGAGAGGTTGTCAATCTCTCTACGGTAAAAAGATAGATTAGGTAGTGATAGATAGGAGAGATAGATCTCCCAAGAACACAAATAAAAAGAGTAAATATGCAGCAATATATTTTTGGGTTTTTGGTTTTGTAGATCTGAAAACAAAGATTGCAAAAAAGGTAGATCGGAAAGCAATATGATGGTAATGTAGACCCGGGGGGCGTAGGGTTCACTAGTGGCTTCTCTCATGAGTAAAGCGCACGGTGGGTGAACAAATTACTGTTGGGCAATTGATAGAAAATCGAATAGTCATGACGATATCCAAGGCGATGATCATTATATAGGCATCACGTCCAAGATAGATAGACCGATTCCTGCCTGCATCTACCTCTATTACGCCACACATCGACCACTATCCAGCATGCATCTAGTGTATTAAATTCATGAAAAAACGGAGTAATGCAATAAGAACGATGACATGATGTAGACAAGATCTATTCATGTTGGAATAGACCCCATCTTGTTATCCTTAATAGCAACGATACATGCGTGTCTTGTTGCCCCTTCTGTCACTAGGAAAGAACACCCAAGATCGAACCCATCACAAAGCACCTCTTCCCATGGCAAGAAAAATCGATCTAGTCGACCTAACTAAACCAAAGATTCGAAGAAGAAATACGATGCTATAAGCAATCGTGCATATAAGAGATCAAAGAAGACTCAAATAATATGCATGGATAGAAACTGATCATGAACTCAAAATTCATCGGATCCCAACAAACACATCGCAAAAGTTTACATCAAATAGATCTCCAAGAGACCATTGTATTGAGAATCATAAGAGAGAGAGAAGAAGCCATCTAGCTACTGCCTACGGACCTGTAGGTCTATGGTGGACTACTCACGCATCATCGGAGAGGCACCTATGAAGAAGATGAACCCCTCCGTGATGGTGTTTAGATTGGATCTCGCGGTTCTGGAACTTGGGGCGGCTGGAATTGTGTTTCGTCGACTCCCCTAGGGTTTTTGGATTTCCAGGGAATTTATAGGCATGATAGTCGGTTGAGGGGGTGCCCGAGGCGCCCAGCCCCCACCAGGCCACGCCAGGGGGCCTCTGGCGCGCCCTGGTGGGTGCTGGCCAGCCTGGGCCCCCTCTTCTGGCGTTCTTTGGCCCATCTTCTTTCTTCTGGTCCGTAAAAAATCCACAAAATCCCCGCAGCGTTTTGTCTCCGTTTGGTACTGATTTTCTGCGAAGTAAAAAACAACAACTAGCACTTTGGCACTATGTCAATAGGTTAGTCCCAAAAAATGATATAAATTTGTAATAAGATGATTGTAAAACATCCAAGAATGATAATATAACAACATGGAACAAGCAAAAATTATAGATACGTTGGAGACGTATCACACAACACATTTTCAACTGGGTTACATCCAACAGAAGCACAAAACTTAACTTAAAACACCAAAGAAGTACTGAAGAGTACCTCCTCCACGCTAGCCTTAGCCTCCATCTCACTCTCATGCACAGCCACTCAGTCCGCCCAATCTTGAATATCTGCAGAAACATAAACATTACTCCTCCAAGCCCACAACAATGGCACAAATCTCTCAAAACCACACGAATTCGAGTCCGACCGCACCCGGACCACTCCTCCCCAAATCACAGACATCACGGTCCATACCTGTGCATCGGAGAGGTCGATCTCGAATGCCTGCTCTATGCTGAGCCTGCCGAGGCTGAGAGGCCACCGTCGTTGCGTACGAATGTATGGAGCAACCAAATTGCTTCAGATGGAGTTTGAATTAGCACCCCCCTCTTGAGACTGCCTGGGCGACCCGACGGTGCCTCCATCTCCCCCCCCCCCTCGCGGTAACAGTTGCCGCGCCCGCCGTCCTCCCCGCCGCTCCTACCGCACCTTGGGAAGCCATCCTCACCTCGGCTCCCTCGTCGTTGGTCCCTACACGTCGCCGGGAGGTGGGTTGGGCAGATCTCGCAGAGGAAGCTTACCGGGAAGCTGGAGTCATCGTTTTCTGCCGCGCCCTTGCGCCGCCGCTCCTTCCTAGGAACGAGCGGCTGGAGCCGCTGTCACCGTTGGCTCAGCTCCCATGGTCAGGGGTGGGGCTCTGTTGTCTTAGTGCGGTCCGGCCCTCGTCCCAGGCTGCCGGGCTATGCTACGAGACCGGAGCGGGTGAGGGTGGGGCTGTCTATAGCGAAGACGGGGGTGGCAGGGATGAGATCGAGGTGGGCTCAAACCGGAAGGGGGTGGGGTTTGAAGATGTGGAGGTCAGCCCAAAAGCCAGAGGTAGTGGCGGAGATGCGGGCGCCGCCATCGTGTCGGAGAAGAGGAGGCCGGCGACGCGGTGGGGAGAGGGTGAGCGTCTGTGGGGGGAGAAAGTGGGTGGGGATAAGATTAGGTGGGTGAAAAAGGAAATTGTATTTTTTGCAAATAAAAAATATGTGTTATTCTCACTTTTATTTTTACTATATATTATAGATGTTTATATAATGCAGTATAAAATATCTATTATATTTTATATGTTCCACTTTGTTCATTAGAGATAAAAAGTGATGGATTTGGATGGTGTTTCAAAAATATCAATTGACATACGCATTCATGTAACGACGACTGACCGGACTGAAACACCATGCGAAGAGGTGCATATAGCTAATCCTCTTTGTATGTATGTTATACATGATAGTACAAAAGGCGCATTTTTATATTATTGTTTTTTCAGAATATACGAGAAATATATATGGATTTTGGAGAGATTCAAAAAAAGTCCATCAACAAGGGTTCCGAAGCAATGTCGCTGGAAAGGGACGAAAATTCACCCAATGATTTATAACATAACGGTGTGGAAGCGGTGATATCTCATAAAAAATCAATAAAGATGCAATTTAAATATTACCGCACAATGTATTTTTTCAGTGTATTATCGATCTTTCCTTCGTCATATTGCCTTTTGTATTCAACTAATATGGCTCATTTTTATACTGACCTAGCTTCTTTATGTATCATATTGACGGACTATGTTTGTACCCCTAGAGATATTACAGTGAGCGAATCAATCATGTCTGCCCCCAAGAAAACCAAGTCCGTGAACATTGAAGATGCCTTGTTATCAAATGATGATTTAGAATGCCTTATGAAAGATGATATGTTTTTTGTTTTTAATTTACATTGTAAGTGAAGTGGAATTCAATTATTATGAATTGTGTCGGTGTTATATTTGTCTCTACATGTAAAATTTAACATGCATTATTTTTACATAATTTTAGCAAAATATTTTAAGAGCCCGTGGCAACGCATGTACACTCTACTAGTCTCAATAAAAGGATTCTCTTCTTCGTATCTTTTTGAATCTCTTTTTTTTATCCCCACCGATCACGCCCTTTATTCTCTCCTTTCTTTACTACTCCTATATGCCCATTGAAACCGATCAGTCATACTCTCTCCGATCCATATAAGCCCTCCTAACATACTTTATATAAAAGTTATATTGTGTGTTAACATTTTTCAAAATACACCATTGCAATTAATTAGGTTAGTTAAGGTTATGCCCTAAAAAATTTTAAAGTGGTTAACAATAAGAAATATAATAGCACGGTTAGAAACTACACATTGTTTTGATCAAATTACATATACAAATTATTTTAATCGGAGTTATGGTTACAAAGTTATAACATTATCATGTTAAGCCTACTCTCTGTCAATAATAGAAGGCCATGGACCAAAATGGGCCGAAAACTGAGCGAACTGAGCAAACGCGGAATACTAACCAGCGCCGAGGAGCACAAGATAGTGTCTACCTCAGTTGGGCCGAAACCCAACAGAGAAAGGGGACTTAATGTTGGATCGCAGGTTACTTGAAGGAAAAATCATGAGAATTTTTATAAAATGTAAATGTATGACGAAAAACAAGCAGAAATACTCCTTACTTTATTAGTAGGTATAGATGAAGTAAATTACACGCACAGTCCTGGAACTCGTCGGCTTGCTCCAAAACACTCCTCGCACTTGTGAATCGCTCCAAAATAGTCCTCATACTTGCCATTACACTATGGTCATGTGTATGTTTCACGTATGCTGGGCGTAGAGATGGGTGCCATGTCATCCTCCTAACTGGATCCAGTCGGACCGCTTAAATCATATTTGATATGCAGGGTTTGTATGGGACGATTCCTTTTAATCCCCCTCGATCCCCTCGTACCCACACGACTCAGAACACTTATCGCGTGGCTCGGGGAAGCACGCCCCCAGCGCAGGCTCTGCCGCCGTCACCAGCTTCCTCCATGCCTTCCCTCCAGTCCGTCCCCCTTTGCTCCTCATCCCCACGTACCGGCTGACGTCGCACGACGCACGAGTCGCACCCTTCTTCGCATTACGATGCGCCTCCACACGGCTGCCTCTTCGGAGTTGCCAGTGTGGACAAATTTTCTGTTATGACCTTTTGGTCTAACTAATTCCGAAATTGACCTACCTTTAAAAAAAATCGAATCTGACCTCTTTTGGTGACGCCAACATCCCTGGCGTCTGGTTTGCACGGGAGACGCCGTGGTCTCCGACGTCTGGTCACAGGCCCGCACGGCCGGCTGGCCCGTTGACTCGCTGACGTGGCAAAGGGGCCAGACGCCAGGGTCTTGGGCCTCTGGTAGGAGACGCCACGCACCATGGCGTCTGGTACTGGCAAGTGAACTAACCCCACGGGAGAGTGGGTGGGACCCACCCCACTCACTCTCCCCAATCCAGCCCGAGCTTGCTGCTGCCTTCTTGCTCTCCCCCTCTCTCCCAACACTCAAGCCCCCCTTCAAATCCTCTCCAAAAGGTGGTTCCCTTGGGTGTATCTTTCCATCACCTTGTTGCTTGTGGTAATCTCCTCCGAATCATCCAATTTTTTTTGGTTAAATCTTGTTATTTTGCAAGATTTTTTACATCTTGGATCTCACCCTAGTTCATGAGATCTCCCAATTTTAGTGTGTTTGAATAGCTTGTTTATCTTTGGTAATAGGGATATGCTTGGTGTAGGAATAATATTTGGTTTATGAGTAGGAAGATTGGGGGTTAGGGTTTGTTAGTGTTTTAGGATTAACTTTGCTTAGTGTATCTTAATTAATGACACATGTAGGGTTGATATTATTTGGGTATAATATATGTTTTTAGATAACTAACAATTGTCATTGATGCGTTAAATTCATGTTGTTGTTTTTAGATGGAGAGACTTGTTAATGTTCATTATATGGACAAGGAGGCATTTTTTAGTAACAATGCTGACTCGGGTGAGGAAACAATGGTTTTTGAAACAATCCCTAGCTATGAGGAGGTTGTTGCAAAAGTGAGACATGTTTTGGAGTGGATGGACCCCAATGATGATGTTAAGTTAATAGGAAGGTATGATGTTGGAGTAGGAGCCAAATCTCGCTTAAAAAGTATGCCTATCACATCGGATTTGCATTGGGATGTGTACAAGGAAAATATTGCTCAATCGGAAGACAAGTCACTTGAATTGTTTGCCACCAAGGTTGAACCTCCTCGGTTTGCAATTGACTTGAACAGACATGTCTCTTCCCCACTGGCCGAGAGGACAAGTATGCCTCTTGTTGAGCATAGGGTTATGGTTGATGCCTCCAATGCTTATCGCAAACCACATCCTCAACCACCAACCACTGAAGCAAATGAGGTTGAGTTGTATGCCCCTAATGCTTATAGCCAACCACCAACTAGCCAAGCAAATGAAGTTGAGGTGATTGGTAGTGACAAAGTAATTGAACATGATGATGAGGATGAGCTAGAGGAAGGGTTTCATGGTAATGATGTTGGTGACTTGGATGCCAACATAGCGCAAAAGGAAATGGATCGTGAGTTACCTTTTAGGCGTGCATATGGGTATGACTCTGATGACGAAGGTCCGGAGGAAGAATTGGACGAGGATGGATTCACTAAGGAGGAAAACCAAATTCACTTTGAGCTGACCGGCTTGAAAAAATACTCATTTGTTTCAAGATCTCAGCCTTGCTCATAAAGCCGTGGTTGATGGCAGCCTCAGAATGACGGCGATTGAGCCAACACCTTGCCCGGATCCAGCCGAGCCCAGGGAGGAGAACAAGGATGAGAATGCTTATTTGAAGAAAGGAGTGAAGTTTACAAGTTTGGCTGGGATGAAGGTTTGGTTGTCTGACTATGCCATTCGGAACCACAGGCCATTTTTGGTTGAGCACTCCGACATAAAATTGCGTTAAACCGTGAAGTGTGAGAAAGCAGGAGATGGATGTCCATGGAAGGTTCGTTGCAGAAATCTTGAAGAAACCAGAGAATGGGTCTTAAGAAGTTGTGTTGCCACTCATAAGTGCAAACCGCCAAAGAAAGAACTCCGTATGACACACCGCCAGCTCACGTCAGAGTACCTCGGATACAAATTTATGAGAGACATAGCCGTTGATCCCACTGTCAAAGTGAGGTTTCTCATGCGGATGGTGAAAAAACAATTTGCTTATCAAGTCACGTATGGAAAGGCATGGAAGGCCAAGGCAAATGCTATTAGGATGTTGTATGGTGGTTACGAAGAAGCATACAACCAGCTGCCGAGGTTGTTGGGAGCTATTGCACATAGGAACCCGGGCATGTATCATGTGGTCGATGATAATCATGGAGTGTTTCACCGTGCCTTCTGGAGTTATGGACAATGTGTGGCGGCATTTAAGCATTGTCGTCCTGTCTTGTCTATAGATGGCACTTTCTTGACGGGGAGATACAAGGGCACATTAATGGTAGCAATGGCTCACTCGTCGAATGACAATGTGTTGCCAGTGGCATTTGCTTTGGTACCTTCTGAGCACCAAGACAACTGGGAGTGGTTCATGGGTCATGTCAGGCACAATGTGATTGGTGCTAGAGAGGTATGCATCATATCGGACCGGCACCATGGCATACTGAAGGTAGTGGACATTGATATTCCTGGTTTTCCAAAGCTTCACCACAGATGGTGCATGAGGCATTTCGTGGCCAACTTTTATCGGGCATGCAAGAGCAAGGAGTTAAGCAAAGACCTTACCCATGTATGTGTGGCCTTCACCACCCAAGGTTTCGATGCTCGGTACAACAAACTCTTTGCAGCGGTGAACGGAGGTGGCAAAGATTTCCTAACAAGGAATATTAGTGAGAAGCACAAGTGGGCACGCGCTCATGACGATGGAGGTATGCGATACGGTGACATGACGAGCAACCTGGTTGAATGTTATGATGGTATGGATTTGCATGAACTTGATGAACTTTGTATGAACTTAAGTGGTTTGTATGAGTGCCTCTTACCCAGAGATTAAATGGCACTTGCATTATAAGTGGACCAGATGCCAAGGACCCCGGCGTCTGGCCCCTTACGCAAATGTTGCTGGCATTGTATAATAGCACCAGACGCCAGGGATCCTGGCGTCTGGTATTTGGGGTGACGTCACCAGACGCCGGGGCCCTTGGCGTCTGGCCCCTTACCCCAGAGAGCAAAGTTACTGGTATTATATAACGGCACCAGACGCCATGGATCCGGGCGTCTGGTATTTGGGGTGACGTCACCAGACGCCGGTATCCTTGGCGTCTGGACCCTTACCCAGAGAGCAAAGTTACTGGCATTATATAATGGCACCAGACGCCAGGTCTCCTGGCGTCTGGTATTTGGGGTGACGTCACCAGACGCCAAGGACCCTGGCGTCTGGCCCCTTACCCAGAGAGCAAATGCTTATACATAGAGCATTTTATAAGGGGCCCACTCACTCTCCCCAATCCACCCCGAGTTTGCTCCTTCATTCTTGCTCTCCCCCTCTCTCCCACCTATCAAGCCACCCTTCAAATCTTCTCCAAAAGGTGCTTTCCTTAGGTGGATCTTTCCATCACTTTGTTGCTTTCGGTAATCTCCTTCGAACCATCCAATTATTTTTGGTTAAATCTTGTTATTTTGCTAGATTTTTTACATCTTGGAGAAACCCTAGTTCATGAGATCCCCCAATTTTAGTGTGTTTGATGAGCTTGTCTATCATTGGTAATAGGGATATGCTTGGTGTAGGAATAATATTTGGTTTATGAATAGAAAGTTTGGGGGTTAAGGTTTGTTAGTGTTTTAGGGTTTAACTTTGCTTAGTTGATCTTAGTGATTTGGGTATAAATTATGTTTTTTAGATAACCAACAATTGTCATTGATGCTCAAGGGGTAGGTTTTGCAGATGGCTAAGGATACTCACTGGGTGCTTTCCCCTATTGTTCATGTGGTCGGCTTTCCTAAAGGTGTATGGCAGCAAGTTAGTGAAGTGGACATCACTTTTGATTGGTTGAAGACTAAAGCACGGGTTGAAGGAAGACGATTTTATTTACTACTACAGCCGCAAGCAAGCAGATGAACCTGGGGGCTTTAAACTTGTTGACGTAACTAATGATAATGTAATTCAACAAATGTTCGAAGAATGGAAATGGAGAAGGGTTATTGAATTGCATTTATATAGGAAACCGAGTTGGTGCGTAGAGCCTCCTCCAATACGCCAATGTCCCTGATGTGGGCATATGTTATGTTTATGTCATTTGAACTATAATGGCATTACTTATGGACCATCATGGTCATGATGCTTAAGTGGTTTGAGACTATGTAATGCTTAAGTGAGTTGAGACTATGTAATGCTTAAGTGATTTGAGACTATGTAATGCTTAAGTGATTTCAGACTATGTAATGCTTATGTGATTTGAGACTATTTGTACTTAGCTTGGGCATGGGGTCCCGGTCATTGTCCATGGAGTCGGACTCCTGCTGCCCCAAATCAAACAAACAATTAAGTTTAGCCCAGCAAGAACAGGGCAAGAGCACTAGCCAAACTTGTTCCCCCTTTTCAAATCAGGAAACACAACTCCAGGCCAAACGCCACCCTCCTTGGCTTCTGGTCCCCCTGTTTAGGCCAGACGCCACCCTCCTTGGCGTCTGGTTCCCCTGTTTAGACCAGACGCCATTCTCCTTGGCGTCTGGCTCCCTGGACACAACAGCTTATGTTTGTGACATGTTAATCCAAATTCATAACAAGTTCAAAGATCACTCCACTAATTCAAGACAACATAAATGTTCACGATTTCAACACAACATAAAAAGTTCACTCCACTAATTCAACACAACATAAATGTTCACGATTTCAAGACAACATAAAAAGTTCACTACACGACAAGTTCTTACAAATTTAACTAACATACGACATCACATTCACCAAGTTCATGAAATGGCATTGGAGAACTAGGGACGAACTTTTCTTGCTCAGTTCCTTCTTCCTCTCTTACCGGCTTTTCCCTTTCCTCTAGGCACTAGCTCCTCCTCCTCTTCCTCCTCCTCCTCTTCGTTATCCCCTTCTCTATTCATTCCCTTAGGCAAAAGAATATGAGGATACTCGGGGCTATGGAATCTACTATTCCATGTCTTCTTTCTTGGCACTTTAGGTGTCTTATCTTTGCCTTTCCCTTTGTTCGGTTGTGTAGGCTGTGACGGTTGTGGAGCATCGATATCGAACTCATGCTCTTGTTGTTCCTGCTCCTCTTGTGTCGGCTCCTCTTCTTGTACTTCCTCTTCCTCTATCTCCTCGTTACGGAGATGACGACGATGTGCTCTGTTGGAGCGGCTAGTACCACCTGTGAACAAGTCCACGGACTTAGCACCGTGGCAAGAAAGCATAGCTGCCATCTTGTGGAACCGATTCCTAAACTTCTGCGAGAACACAACAAAATATGTTAGATACAAATAACTAATACATTAAGTTAAGATATTCTAAATATGGTCATACCTCCATCGTGGTCCTCAGAGTTCTCTCAGATAATCCACCTCCAGTGGGATGACTGAGTGCTACATTCGCATCGTTCACGCACATAAGCAACTCTTTGCCCTGCAATTCATTAACACAACAAACATTCATACATTCATATTTGAAAAAGACGAGGTAATACAAGGTTGTTCATTGAATTACCAGTTCGTCATGCATGGGTGCGTAGTCAACTTGACTCCCTTGGGTCTCTCTCACCGCCATGTTGAAGGCATGATAACCTTCTGCAACTGACGGGTCTTCCGACACCAACTCGGACCACTCCTCCTGAGTCCAACCGGGCTTAAGCTTCAACCGGTAACGCTTCCCATACCACAGATGATACTTCTGGTATGCTGATTCATTGTGGGGTCTATTCTCTAACTCCAGTAAAGTCTCTCTTTGATTCCACATTTCTATCCACTTACAGTGTTTGTTCGCCCAATCCGATATATGCTGAAAGTTCCTTCGATCGAACCTACAAACAATGCATGTTTTAAACCATTAGCGAACATAGACTTTCACAATGCTCAATTACAAATCTCAAAGACATTTTTGCTCACCAATGCACAGCTGATATTGCCTCCTTGCTCTCCTCCTTTGGAATACCTTGTAGTTTGCCAAATTGCCTAGCAACACGGTCTACATAGTGCCACTCAACCGCGTAAAAGAATATCATTGGACACCTCGCCCGCCAAAGATGACGATCACGTGTGCACATCTCGTTGATGGAGAACGTACGATCGTTCACATAAGGCTTCCAGAAAACCTACAACAGGAGTACCTAACATGTTAGGTATATATTTCGATCTTCACTACACTTTATCTCAATTAACTTGTTGGTACCTGCTCAGCAGTCAAGGTGTCAAGCTCGTTCACATAACACTTGTATCGCACATGAGAGCTTCCTGTGTAAACGTTCACCTGATCCCAATAATGTGCAATTGTGGGGCGCCGATATGGATCATCATGATGAAGCCCTTCATGCTCAACCGTGTTTGGGTTCCTGGGGTTCTTCACCACGGGCCGTCCAACAGGCAACCGCTCCCACATCCACACAGATAAGCCCCACAAAAATCCGGATAATGAAGATGCACCTCTTGTCCTCTTACAGGCAAGGTCCAACTGCAATTACACAAACATGTTAGCAATGTGTGGCCGTGTCGCGCATGACAAATGCAAGATAAATGTGTGCAAATTGCTCTTACCTGACGATAGAGGTATGCTAGTGCCGCTGAACCCCAGCTATACTGAGTATCCCACTCACTGAGTAGCTCCAAATACATCCAGAGGGCTGAGTTCCCGGTTGCTTCTGTGAAGACTACTTTGGTAAATACATACCAAAGATAGGCCCGAGCATATTGCTGCACGACGATCTCGGGGGCATCCTGAGGGCACGGATTGTTTGCTCCTCTAACAAGTTTCAGCCAAGAATGTTTCACTTTCGCGCTGACAGCTTGGCCTGGCTCTGGCTGCTCGGGCAATACACCAATTAAAACGCCAACACGCTCATGCGAGTTATTGGAGCTGACATGACCCGTAACAGCAAGGCCGTTGATAGGAAGGCCGCTTATCATGGCCATGTCCTCTAGGGTCATCGTCATCTCCCCACAAGGAAGGTGAAAAGAGTGTGTCTCGGGCCTCCAACGATCCACAAGTGCAGTGAGCGCCGCGCTGTTCACCGGTGGCGGGGGTCGCTTGAATTGCAACACAAAGGAAAGAAGACCCAATCGGGCAATGTACGGCTCGTACCGCGGGTCGTACGGGAAGTCATTAGCACCATGACCCCTCATGCGCATAGTTACTACATTCTGCAAAAAAAAGTGAGGTTCGTATCAGCCGAAGAACGCACATGAAAACACACCAACAATTGATAAGTCTTCCTTCTTACCTTCCGATTCTCAAGGGCACGAGCACGATGATTTCTGTCGTACTCCTGGATTAATCCGTCATACCAAGGGTCCTTGTCCTCATCATCCGCCATCCTACCCAAAAACCATATCATGATATTTAAATACATGAACAATATATGCAATATTTCTTCATAAGGAACATCTCTCTAAAACATTCCTATTGACAAAATATGCAAACACATATCATCTTGAGTACACAAACATATCATCTTGAACAACCCATTCATCACACAAGCATCATATTTCATCATCTCTTTTTCAAAAAAAATATGACAACAATATGTTCATCTACATATTGAACAAAACGAAATATAATTGCATACATTTTAAACAACAAATCATCTACTACATACAAATCATCTATATCATCTTGAACAACCCATTCATCACACAAGCATCATATTTCATCATCTCTTGTTTAAAAAAAGTATGACAACTATATGTTCATCTACATATTGAACAAAACGAAATATAATTGCATACATTTTAAACAATAAATCATCTACTACCTTTAAATCATCTATATCATCTAACAACTACACAAAAAATACTAAAACTAAGAAATCATCTACTAATTTAACATCACCTAATCTTCAATAATGCTCTAAAAATAAGATGTTCTAACAAAAACAAATTGGAGGGATTGGGGGAGAATACCTCAAGGATGCTTGGGGGGTTCCGATCCACGGATTTGGGTGGAAAATGGAGTAGATCAAGGGGGGGGGTGTGAGGGGGAAGAGGGGCGAGAGAGAGAGGAGCCCGGTCTGGAGGAAGAAGATGGGAAGGGGTGGGGCGGGCCCGTGCGCGATTAACAGTTCCCAGGACCAGACGCCAGGGACCCTGGCGTCTGGCCCCTTTGCCACGTCAGCGAGTCAACGGGCCGGCCGGCCGTGCGGGCCCGTGACCAGACGCCGGATCTCGGCGTCTCCCGTGCAGACCAGACGCCAGGGATGTTGGCGTCACCAAAAGAGGTCAGATTCGAATTTTTTTTAAAGGTAGGTCAATTTCGGAATTAGTTAGACCAAAAGGTCATAACAGAAAATTTGTCCGCCAGGGTGACACTGGCGGGGTGCTAAGGCTGGTGGTGGCTACAGGTGGGGATGCGCGTGCGGCAGTGCCGACCGGCTGATGCATACATGCGTGCGCGCCTATCCATTCCAGCTAGTTGTGTGTGTCCGAACATATGAATTTTGTGTAGCGCCTTTTTCTGCCTAAGTAACCCCATGGGGATTTTCGGGTGGGAGGGGAATTTTGGCTATCCCGAGCGGTCGAGCCCGATCTAATTTAAGCGGTCCGGCTGGACCCGATCGGAAGGATGACGTTGCACCCATCTCTCCGCCCGGCGTACGCGGAAACGTACACAGGACCATATGTGTAGCGTAATGGCAAGTATGGGAACTATTTTGGAGCGATTCACAACTGCCGGGACTGTTTTGGAGCAGGCCGACGAGTTTCATGATTGTGACTGTAATTTACTCTTTAATTTTGTTAGTGTGCCAGGATTTTTTGTTGGTTTGATTCTTTATGAAAATGAAATTTTTCATCAACATCATGGTGAAGATATCGACGACTTAAACTTCTAGAAGATCATCTCCGACCCAAGTATGTTTATCAATCAAGGTTTTTCATCTTTTTGGATGGGTGACTCAAGGTGCTTTAAAGAACCATTATTGGTATCTTTCGTGCGGGTGAAAGATGAACAACATCGTTGCTCCAGTCCAATTACAACCTCGTTATCGAAGTCTTTGAAGTATTTTTTTCTAGCAGAGATTAATACAACGAAGAAGGTGTTTGTAAGAGATTTCATTGTAATTCTTGGTTATAGGAGTTACTTTATATTTTCTTAGATCTTAGATCCAAATCAGTATAACTGTAATTGTTACGACTATGAATAAAATCACAAGCGTTTCTCAAAAAGAAAAAAAAAGGTTATGTCGCTTGTTAGCTCGTAATTCCCTCTTCCCAATCTATTTTATTTCTCTCGAAGGGTTTTCTCCTATCCCTACCGCAAAAAAAGGCAGAGCTCCACGCATGAGTCGCTCCTGCCCTTGATGCCCTCACACGCGCTAGGGTTCCTGCCCCTGGTACACTCGCACACGCTAGAGTTCCTGCCGCTGATGCCCTTGGACGTGCTGAGAATATTTTTAAAATTGTTGAACATTTTTTTGACGGTGAACATTTCTAAAATCATGAATATTTAATTATTTGAAAATTTGAACATTTTGCGATTTGAGCGTATTTTTTAAAACTCACCATTTTGAAATCCGAGAATATTTTTAGAATACTAAACATTTTTTCAAATCTGAGAACATTTTTCAGATACATGAGCATTTTTTCAAATTTGTGAACATCTTTACCAAAGCCTTGAACCTTTTTTTATTCGTTAACATCTTTTAAAAATCATGATTTTTTTTGAAATGGTGAATATTTTTTGAAATTTGGGAACACATTGAATTTTTTGAAATCCTACCATTTCTTGTTTTTAAAATTCTTGAACATTTTTATAAATCTGATAATATTTTTCAAAGTTGTGAACAATTATTTTTTAAGATTATTTTATAAAACCATGAACATTTTTTCTAATTCGCCAACATTTTTGAATTCGTGGAGGTTTTTTTAATCCTTTTTTCAAATGAGGGATTTGTGATCATTTTCCGAAGCTAAAGACGAAACGAAAAAAACAAAACGAGAAAAATAAAAGAGAAAAAGGAAAAAACGTAGCGGCGTGCCCGCCCCGCACTTGGGCTGACCAAAGTGCGCGCACCCAAGCGTGATTGGTGCCTTTCCTCCATGTTGCATGGGGAATAGGAGGTCCCATTATGACTAGTTAAGGGGTACCGAGTAGAGGTCACTTGGGGTCAAGCCCCCGCGCGATTAGTGCCGCGACGTCATGACTCAAGAGACTTTTCCGCGGCCCTCCACGTTCACACTTCTTGCGATGGGAGGATACCACGTGGTCGATTTTTTATTTTCACTTTTGTCTATTTCTAGTTTTTCCCTTTTCACTTTGGTCCTTAAATATTCTAGGTTTTGTAATGTACCTTTTCTTATATTCCTCCTCTCTTCTTCCTCCCTCGTGGCACTGTCACCGCCTGGCTTGTTTCCTCTTGTGTGACCCTCGTGTCGGCCCTAGCTCCAGGTCCTATTGTTTAAAGTCTAGTTGTTGTTTCTCCACAGAAGATCGTCTTCTCAGTTGTTTTTGCTTTGCGGTGAACATGTTCTCAGTTGGTTAGGGTTGACCGTGTTCAAATTTTCACTTTCATTTTCCCGTTATATTTCTAGGTAATGGGGTAATTATGGATGGGGGCTTAAAAATCTATCAAATGATAGCTTTCAACTAAATCACACAATGTTTTTTTTGAATCATTTCTTACTAATCTATAATTATAAATCATATTTATTTAATCAACATATTTCTTTGTAACTATGGCTTGCCCTTCTTGCGTCAGACCAAGTGGCCCTTGCCCTCCAGGTGATGCTTCCATATCAGTTCACTATGGTGCTGGATAAGCGGATGGGCGTTGTTCGAGGCATGTTGTAAGTTCGGAAATTTATTTTGTTAGAATTGTTGGTAAAAAGTGTGGTGGTGCATAGTTATTTCTAGTTTTGTTAATCCCGCGTATGTGTTTTTTTGCAGTATTATCCGTGAAATGTTGAGGTTCCTCATGCTCAGTACATTGAGCATTGCAGGGTTTTAGTCATTCGTAGGGGGCTAGGATAAAGAACTTGCCCTTCATACTAATGAGGTTGTATTATATGGGATTCTGTTCAGGCATGGTGAGGTCAGCCTAGGAGGAACTAGTGATTGATTATGGTCTCCATCGTCGTGATACAATGACTGTTAGACTTGAGAACTATGAAAAGTTTCTTGGTGTTGATTTTTATCGTGGTGAAGATTTGTTGCTCCCTTTACCATGGGTTGGTAAGTTGTTGGTTTTTATTTTTTTAAATAATTATTACCATAGCTGATATGTTTCATGTAACATTTTCGCTCCGTTGGAATATCTTTTTGTAGCTCTCTAGGATTTGAGTGAATTTTAAAGGGACCTTGCCGTTTTACACTCATGGGGTCAATCTTAATTATCAACAGTTGTTTTTCATGTCACGTTCTCTCTTCATTCACAACTACATATTATGTCATCATTTTGTGCACAAGCTTACTTCTTATGATGTCACTCATCATGTCATGGTCAGTTTGATTTCTCTTTACTACTTTCTAATTTCTAACTTTTAGTTATTCCTTTGTGTATTTTTTTATTTGTTTTTTGTCTGTAAATTTATGTTTCTTCGGATAGTTGCAAACCCTATTGTGTCAAGTCTGAAGTTGTGATTGTTCCTAGTTGCGGAACGTCACGCTTCACTGACAAACTACGATGCTTTTCTACTATGCTCGTTGGTGAGATTATCGTTACCTGCCATCCTCACAGTGTTCTTGGGGGTGATTGCATAGCATTTTTTTTTATTGTGCAACACTTTACCCTATAGGTGAAGGGGCAAATGCATGTGAAATCTTCATATTCTAGCAGAGAAGTATGTGCGATGATATAGTGAGCCCTAGCCATGGGAATGGAAGACGCTTCACAAATGCTCATCAACTGCAAGGTGATATATAATATTAGGACCATGGAGTCGCCATATTTGTTCTTTCTTGGATTAGAATGTAACCCAATTAACTATGGTGGCCTAATATCATTGGCCTTCATGAGATGGGCATTTGGCGCTGAATGACAATTTAGTCTGTTTTTCTTTTGACATTTGACAATTTAGTCTATTTATAAAGCAAGTATACCTGAAAGTGAAATGTTGGTAGTGTATATTGAGAATTGCTCTAGCCAGTATTTATGCTGCTTGTATAATCAAACGAAAATGCTCAACTAAAAAAATGCTTCTTTGTAAAGACATATTGTTGTACTCCCTCATATCCAAATTAATTGTGGCTACTTTAGTAGTTGTACTAAAGCAGGCACAATTAATTTTGGATTGACGGGAATAGTAAAGATACTTCAAAGAGTCGACCAGTGTTGGATGTATGATGAGAAAAACAAATTGAGATATATTTGCTTTATTAAATGTGAGCAACCCTTTATTACATTCACATCTTGTAATCTTTAGAAGTATAGTACTCCATCCGTAAAGAAATATAAGAGCATTTGGATCACAAAAGTAATAGTGATCTAAACGCTCTTATATTTCTTTACAGAGGGAGTACTTTCTTTCTGAAGATTCAATGATTGCAAATCCTCGAATTCATTTTTTTGCCTTTTCGTGTTCTTTTCGTGCATGTACTGAAAGTATATTATTCCCTTGATACTCTCTCCGTTCCAAAATAAGTGCCGTAGAATTAATATTAAGTTAGTACAAATTTCATACTAGATCAACGACACTTACACTAGTAGAAAACAGGGCTTTGTTCCTGGCTAGATCAGAGCATTAGTCCCGGTCGTGTTACGAACCGAGACTAATGGGAGCATCAGTCCCGGTTCGAGAGGCTAGGACGCTGGCCGGGCCTCGGCAGGCATCAGTCCCGGTTCGGCTGGGACCTTTAGTCCCGGTTCCAGCCACCAACCGGGACTAAACGGGTTGCTGCCCTTTAGTCCCGGTTTGTGTCTGGAACCGGGACTAAAGGGTAGGCCTTTAGTCCCGATTTTAGATACAAACCGAGACTAATGTTTTCCCTATATATATCCACGCCCCCATCTCCTCTGTTTTTTGGCCGTGGAAGGGTGTGGGAGGTGTGTGCTACTCTGTTCTCACCTCCTATGCACATGAGGTGTTTGATGAAATGCCCGAGCCACACTTAAGCTTTCTCCTCTCCAAGCTCGACCTCCAAGCTACATTTTCCCCAAGATTTGTCTAGGTTTGGCGGTGCACCAACTACACAAGTGTTCTAAAAGGTTAGCAACTTCATCCTTTCATCTCTCACTGCTAGTTTAGCTCATTTCAAATGCTCTAGAAGTAGAGTGGTTTGTGAATTTTAGTGGAGGAGTGTATGTGGGAGTTCATTTGATTTAGATGCACAATGTGAGCTCAAATTAACTTCTTAGAGTCTGCACATGTGTAGGGTGCCGTCCCGTCCCCGTCCCCGTCCTCGCCGCCGTCGATCGCCCACGCCGATCTCGTCGCCGGCACCACCGTGGTTTGGTTTTTGATCACTACTGTACTTTGGTTTTAATGCGATGATGAACTTGTATTAATTTGGTCACTTCTCTATTCATGATGTTCTGTAATGGTTTTTGATATACTTAATTATATAATGCACGCAGATGAACCGACAATGGATGTACGGTGACCGACGCACCTCCGACTACATTGAGGGCCTGCATAATTTTCTCGAAGTGGCTGAGGCAAACAAGTAGAATGGTTTTATGTATTGTCCATGTACTGTCTGTGGGAATACGAAGGATTACTCTTCCCCGAAAACCCTTCACTTGCACCTGCTTGAGAAGGGTTTCATGCCACACTATAATGTTTGGACCAAGCACGGAGAAAGAGGGGTTATGATGGAAGACAATGAAGAAGAAGAGGATGATGACAACTATCCTATGTTCCCTGAATACGATGATACTGCAATGGGGGACGCTGAAGATCAAGAGGCACCAGATGTGCCCGATGATGATCTTCGCCGGGTCATTGTTGATGCACTCAGAGAATGCGAAAGTGAAAGGGAGAAGTTGAAGTTCGATCGCATGTTAGAGGATCACAAAAAAGGGTTGTATCCAAATTGCGAAGATGGCAACACAAAGCTCGGTACCACACTGGAATTGCTGCAATGGAAGGCAGAGAATGGTATATCTGACAAGGGATTTGAAAAGTTACTGAAAATAATGAAGAATAAGCTTCCAAAGGATAACGAATTGCCTAACAGTACGTACGAAGCAAAGAAGGTTCTCTGCCCTCTAGGATTAGAGGTGCATAAGATACATGCATGCCCTAATGACTGCATCCTCTACCGCGGTGAGTACGAGAATTTGAACGCATGCCCGGTATGCGGTGCATTACGGTATAAGATCAGACGAGATGACCCTGGTGATATTGAGGGCGAGCGCCCCAGGAAGAGGGTTCCTGCCAAGGTGATGTGGTATGATCCTATAATACCACGGTTGAAACGTCTGTTCAGAAACAGAAAGCATGTCAAGTTGTTGCGATGGCATGCAGAAGACCATAAGAAAGACGGGAAGTTGAGAGTACCCGCTGACGGGTCACAGTGGAGAAAAATCGAGAGAAAGTGGCGGGACTTTGCAGATGACGCAAGGAACGTATGGTTTGGTTTAAGTGCAGATGGCATTAATCCTTTTGGGGAGCAGAGAAGCAATCATAGCACCTGGCCCGTGACTCTATGTATCTATAACCTTCCTCCTTGGTTGTGCATGAAGCGGAAGTTCATTATGATGCCAGTGCTCATCCAAGGCCCTAAGCAACCCGGCAATGACATTGATGTGTACCTAAGGCCATTAGTTGAAGAACTTTTACAGCTGTGGGATAAAAAAGGTGTACGTGTGTGGGATGAGCACAAACATCAGGAATTTGACCTACGAGCATTGCTGTTTGTAACCATCAATGATTGGCCTGCTCTTAGTAACCTTTCAGGACAGATGAACAAGGGATACAACGCATGCACGCACTGTTTAATTGATACCCAAAGTATATATTTGGACAAATGCAAGAAGAATGTGTACCTGGGACATCATCGATTTCTTCCGACCAAGCATGCCTGAAGAAAGAAAGGCAAGCATTTCAAAGGTGAGGCAGATCACCGGAATAAGCACGTCCTCCGTACTGGTGATGATATACTTGATATGGTCAAGGATTTACAAGTAATCTTTGGAAAGGGTCCTGGCGGACAATCTGTTCCGAATGACGCTGAGGGACACGCACCCATGTGGAAGAAGAAATCTATATTTTGGGACCTACCCTATTGGAAAGACCTAGAGGTCCGCTCTGCAATCGACGTGATGCACGTGACGAAGAATGTTTGCGGGAACCTGCTAGGCTTCTTGGGTGTATATGGGAAGATAAAAGATACAACGGAGGCACGGGAGGACCAGCAACGTGTGAACGAAAAAGATGGCATGCATCCAAAGCAGTATCAAGGTCATGCCAGCTACACTCTTACCAAAGCAGAGAAGGAAATCTTCTTTGAATGCCCGCTCAGTATCAAGGTCCCGTCTGGCTTCTCGTCAAATATAAAGGGAATAATAAACATGGCAGAGAAAAAATTCCAGAACCTAAAGTCTCATGACTGCCACGTGATTATGACACAACTGCTTCCGGTTGCATTGAGGGGGCTTCTACCAGAAAATGTTCGATTAGCCATTGTGAAGCTATGTGCATTCCTCAATGCAATTTCTCAGAAGGTAATCGATCCAGAAATCCTACCAAGGTTACAGAATGATTTGGTCCAATGTCTTGTCAGTTTCGAGTTGGTGTTCCCACCATCCTTCTTCAATATTATGACGCACGTCCTAGTTCACCTAGTCGACGAGATTGCCATTCCGGGTCCTGTATTTCTACACAATATGTTCCCCTTTGAGAGGTTCATGGGAGTCTTAGAAGAAATATGTTCGTAACCGTGCTAGGCCAGAAGGAAGCATCTCCACGGGCCATCAAACAGATGAGGTCACTAGGTTTTGTGTTGACTTTATTCCTGACCTTAAGCCGATTGGTGTCCCTCAATCGCGGTATGAGGGGAGACTGAGTGGAAAAGGCACGCTAGGAGCGGATTCAATAATATGTAGGGACATGCATTCTTGGGCGCAAGCACACTACACGGTTCTACAGAATTCTACCTTGGTGGCCCCGTATATCAATGAACACAAGAATATTCTATGCTCCAAACACCCGGAGCAGTCTGACGACTGGATTACACGTGAACACATCGGAACTTTCGGCGGTTGGTTGCAAATACATCTCATGCGTAACAACACTGTTGGAGATGACCTATACTTGTTGGCCAGGACACTATCTTCGACTGTATTGACTTACCAAGGGTACCCGATAAATGGTAATTCATTTTACACGATCGCCCAAGATAAAAAGAGTACCAACCAAAATAGTGGAGTCCCCTTTGATGCAACAATCACCAATAGGGCAAAGGACACATATTATGGTTACATAGAGGAGATATGGGAACTTGACTATGGACATGAATTTAAGGTCCCTTTGTTTCGGTGCAAATGGGTCAATCTGTCAGGAGGCGGGGTATAGGTAGACCCGCAGTACAAAATGACAACAGTGGATCTCAACAATCTTGGGTACACAGATGAACCATTCGTCCTAGCCAATGATGTGGCACGAGTTTTCTATGTGAAGGACATGTCATTTGAAATATGCCCTAGAGGCAATAATAAATTGGTTATCATTATATTTCCTTGTTCATGATAATCGTTTATTATCCATGCTATAATTGTATTGATTGGAAACTCAAATACATGTGTGGGTACATAGACAACACTGTGTCCCTAGTATGCCTCTAATAGACTAGCTCGTTGATCAAAGATGGTCAAGGTTTCCTAGCCATAGACATGAGATGTCATTTGATAACGGGATCACATCATTAGGAGAATGATGTGATGGACAAGACCCAAACTATGAACGTAGCATATGATCGTGTCAGTTTATTGCTATTGTTTCTGCATGTCAAAGTATCTGTTCCTATGACCATGAGATCATGCAACTCACTGACACCGGAGGAATACCTTGTGTGTATCAAACGTCGCAACGTAATTGGGTAACTATAAAGATGCTCTACAGGTATCTCCGAGGGTGTCTGTTGAGTGGGCATGGATCAAGACTGGGATTTGTTACTCCGTGTGACGGAGAGGTATCTCAGGGCCCACTCGGTAATACAACATCACAATAAGCCTTGCAAGCAAAGTGACTAAAGAGTTAGCCACGGGATCTTGTATTACAGAACGAGTAAAGAGACTTGCTGGTAACGAGATTGAACTAGGTATAGAGATACCGACGATCGAATCTCGGGCAAGTAACATACCGAAGAACAAAGGGAACAACGTACGGGATTAACTGAATCCTTGACATCGAGGTTCAACCGATAAAGATCTTCGTAGAATATGTAGGAACCAATATGGGCATCCAGGTCCCGCTATTGGTTATTGACCATAGAGGTGTCTCGGTCATGTCTACATAGTTCTCGAACCCGCAGGGTCTGCACACTTAACGTTCGGTGACGTTTCGGTAGTATTGAGTTATATATGGTGGTGACCGAAGGTTGTTCGGAGTCCCGGATGAGATCTTGGACATCACGAGGAGCTCCGGAATGGTCCGGAGGTAAAGATTGATACATAGGAAGTCCCGTTTTGGTCACCGAAAAAAGTTCGGGCATCACCGGTAGTGTACCGGGAGTGCCGGGAGGGTTCCGGGGGTCCACCGGGAGGGGCCCACTCACCCCAAGGGCCACATGGGCCTAGTGGGTGGCGCACCAGCCCCTGGTGGGCTGGCCGACCAGCCCCTAAGGGGCCCATGCGAAATAGGAAAGGAGGAGGCCAAGTGGGAAGGAGTCCTCCCAAGACTCCACCTCCCTTGTGGGAGGAGGAGTCCTAGTTGGGGGAGGACTCCTCCTCTATGGTTCGGCCGAACCCTCCTTGGTGGAGGGTTTTGGGATGCCTCCTCCCCTCCCTTCCTCCTATATATACTAGAGGATTTGAGGGCAGCCCTCACCTGAAAATCCACGGCTGCCTCTCTCTCCCTCTAGATCTGTTCTCCACTAGATCGTCTCGGTTGTGCTTGGCGAAGCCCTGCCGGGACAGCTCCACCACCACCACCACCACGCCGTTGTGCTGCCGGACAACTCATCTACCTCTCCGCTCCCTCTTGCTGGATCAAGAAGGTGGAGATCGTCATCAAGCCGTACGTGTGCTGAACGCGGAGGTGTCGTCCGTTCGGTGCTAGATCGGAAGGATCGTGATTGGATCGCGGGACGGATCGTGATTGGATCACGGGACGGATCATGATGGGATCGCGGGACAGCTTGTGATTTGGATCGCGAAGACGTTCGACTACATCAACCGCGTTTCTTAACGCTTCCCTCTTAGCGATCTACATGGGTATGCAGATCCACTCTCCCTCTCAAAAATGCTCATCACCATGGATAGATCTTGCATGTGCGTAGGAATTTTTTTTGTTTCCCATGCAATGTTCCCCAACAGTGGTATCAGAGCTAGGTCTATGCGTAGATGAGATCACGAGTAGAACACAAAGGACTTTGTGGGCGTTGATGCTCAGATTGCTTCCTCCCTTGGTCTTTTCTTGATTCAGCGGTATTGTGGGATGAAGCGGCCCGGACCAACCTTACTCGTACGCTTACGAGAGACACGGTTCCATCAACTGACATGTGACTTTGTTGCATAAAGATGGCAGGCGGGTGTCTGTCTCTCCCACTCTAGTTGGATCGGATTCGACAAAGGCGGTCCTTGAGAAGGTTGAATAGGAATTTGTGTATCACCGTTGTGGTTTTTGCGTAGGTAAGAATCGGTCTTGCTACATACCCGTAGCAGCCACGTAAAACATGCAACAACAATTAGAGGACGTCTAACTTGTTTTTGCAGGGTATATGTTGTGATGGGATCTGGCCAATTACATGATGAGATATATGTGATGTATGAGATGATCATGTTTTGTATAGAATATCACGACTTGCATGTCGATGAGTACGGCAACCGGCAGGAGTCATAGGGTTGTCTTTAATTTATTTTCGCCGTTTTTGCTTTACTTTATCGCT
Source organism: Elymus sibiricus (assembly GCA_039707655.1). Classification (NCBI taxonomy): domain Eukaryota; kingdom Viridiplantae; phylum Streptophyta; class Magnoliopsida; order Poales; family Poaceae; genus Elymus; species Elymus sibiricus. The sequence goes on from CM077669.1 coordinate 130,226,950, forward strand.
ATGAGTTAGCAATAGTCATAGAAGCAATAGTTGGCATGATACGTCTCCAACGTATCTATAATTTTTGATTGTTCCATGCTATTATATTATCTATTTTGGATGTTTTATATGCATTAATATGCTATTTTATATTATTTTTGGGACTAACCTATTAACCTAGTGCCCAGTGCCAGTTTCTGGTTTTTCCTTGTTTTTGAGTATTGCAGAAAAGGAATATCCAACGGAGTCCAAACGGAATAAAATTCCATGCTGATTTTTCTTGGACCAGAAGGAACCCAGGAGGCTTCGAGAAGAGGCCAGAAGACCTACGGGTAGGCCACAAGCCACCAGGGCGCCCCCTGGCTTGTGGGCTCCTCGTAGCTCCTCCAACCCTAATTCTTCGCCTATAAATCCAGTAATATTCCCCCAATACCAAAGAGAGCCACGATAAGACTTTTCCACCGCCGCAAGCCTCTGTTCCCGTGAGATCCCATCTTGGGGCCTTTTCCGGTAATCTGCCGGAGGGGGATTCGATCACGGAGGGCATCGACATCAACTTCATTGCCCTTCCGATGATGCGTGAGTAGTTCACCTCAGACCTTCGGGTTCATAGCTAGTAGCTAGATGGCTTCTTCTCTCTCTATGATCTTCAATACCATGTTCTCCATGATCTTCATGGAGATCTATCCGATGTAATACTCTTTTGCGGTGTGTTTGTCGAGATCTGATGAATTGTGGATTTATGATCAGATTATCTATGAATATTATTTGAATCTTCTCTGAATTCTTATATGCATGATTTCATATCTTTGCAAGTCTCTTCGAGTTATTGGTTTGGTTTGGCCAACTAGATTGGTAATTGTGGCAATGGGAGAAGTGCTTAGTTTTGGGTTCAATCTTGCGGTGTCCTCACCCAGTGACAAAGTAGGGGTAGCGAGGCACGTATTTGTATTGTTGCCATCAAGGATAAAAAGATGGGGTTTTCATCATATTGCTTGAGTTTATCCCTCTACATCATGTCATCTTACTCAATGCGTTACTCTGTTCTTCATGAACTTAATACTCTAGATGCAGGCAGGAGTCGGTCGATGTGTGGAGTAATAGTAGTAGATGCAGAATCATTTCGGTCTACTTGATACGGACGTGATGCCTATATGCATAATCATTGCCTTGGATATCGTCATAACTATGCGCTTTTCTATCAATTGCTCGACAGTAATTTGTTCACCCACCGTATTATTTTCCTTCAAGAGAGAAGCCTCTAGTGAAACCTATGGCCCCCGGGTCTATTTTCCATATTACATTTTCAGATCTATAAACCAAAAATACCAAAAATACTTTGCTGCAATTTATTTACTTTTATTTTAGTTTTCGTTTTAGTAATCTTTTATATCTATCTCTATCAGATCTCATCCTTGCAAGTAACCGTGAAGGGATTGACAACCCCTTTATAGCGTTGGGTGCAAGTGTTTGATTGTTTGTGCAGGTGCATAGATTGGGGCCTTGCTTGTACCTCCTACTGGATTGATACCTTGGTTCTCAACAACTGAGGGAAATACTTATCTACTTTGCTGCATCACCCTTTCCTCTTCAAGGGAAAACCAACGCAAGCTCAAGAAGTAGCATGGCGCGACAACCTCATGGCGACACGTTGATGGAGATCAAGATGATGGAGATCATGGTGTCATGCCGGTGACGATGGAGATCATGCCGGTGCTTCGTAGATGGAGATCAAAAGCACAAGTTCATGGCCATATCATGTCACTTATGATTTGCATGTGATGTTAATCCTTTTATGCATCTTATTTTGCTTAGGACGACAGTAGCATTATAAGGTGATCCCTCACTAAAATTTCAAGATAAAATTGTGTTCACCCCGAGTGTGCACCGTTGCGAAAGTTCGTCGTTTCGAGACACCACGTGATGATCGGGTGTGATAGACTCTACGTTCGCATACAACGGGTGCAAGCCAGTGTTGCACATGCGGAACACTCGGGTTAAACTTGACGATCCTAGCATGTACAGACATGTCCTCGGAACACAAGAGACCGAAAGGTCGAACATGAGTCATATAGTAGATATGATCAACATGAAGATGTTCACCATTGAAACCACCTCATCTCACGTGATGATCGGACTTGGGTTGGTGAATTTGGATCATGTGACACTCGAATGACCAGAGGGATGTCAATTTGAGTGGGAGTTTTTAATATGATTAACTAAACTCATTATCTTGAACAATAGTCTAAGTTGTCTTTGCAAATTATGTTGTAGATAAATAGCTTGCGCTGTAGCTCCCCTGATTTTTATATGTTCCTAGAGAAATAGAGTTGAAAGATGATAGTGGCAATAATGCGGACTGGGTCCGTGACCTGAGGATTGTCCTCATTGCTGCACAGAAGGCTTATGTCCTTAAATGCACCGCTCGGTGCGCCACCCCCTCAAGCATAGTTTGTAGATGTTGTGAACATCTGACAGGCACATTCTGATGACTACTTGATAGTTCAGTGCGTCATGCATTACGGCTTAGAATTGAGGCTCCAAAACGTTTTGAACGTCACGGAACATATGTGATGTTCTAAGAGCTGAAATTGGGATCTCAGGCTCTTGCCCGTGTTGAGAGGTATGAGACCTCCAACAAGATTCTTTTGCCTGCAAGATGAAGGAGAATAGCTCAATAGGTGAGCATGTGCTCAGATTGTCTGGGTGCAACAATCGCTTGAATCGAGTGGGAGTTGATCTTCTAGATAAGATAGTGGTTGATATAGTTCTCCAAGTCACTGCCACAAAGCTACTAGAGCTTCGTGATGAACTATGAAATGCCAGGGATGGAAATAATGATCCCCGAGCTATTCGCGATGTTTGACACCGCGAAGGTAGAAATCAAGAAGGAGCATCAAGTGTTGATGGTTAGTAAAACCACTAGTTTCGAGAAGGGCAAGGGCAAGGAGGGAAAAACTTCAAGAATGGCAAGCCGGTTGCCGCTCTAGAGAAGAAACCCAAGGTTGAACCCAAACACGAGACTAAGTGCTTCTATTATGAGGAGAACGGTCGCTGAAGCGGAACAACCCTAGATACTTGGTAGATAAGAAGGCTGGCAACGTCAACAGAAGTATATTTGATATACGGTTATTGATGTGTATCTTACTAGTACTCCTAGTAGCACCTGGGTATTGGATACCGGTTCGGTTGCTAAATATTAGTAACTCAAAATAAAAGCTACAGAATAAACAGAGGCTAGCTAAGGGTGAGGTGACGATGAGTGTTGGAAGTATTTCCAAGGTTGATGTGATCACCATCGCACGCTCTCTCTACCTTCGAGATTAGTGATGAACCTAAATAAATGTTATTTGGTGTTTGCATTGAGCATGAACGTGATTAGATCATGTTTATTGCAATATGGTTATTCATTTAAGTTAGAGAATAATGGTTATTCTGTTTACATGAATAATACCTTCAAATGGTCATGCGCCCAATGAGAATGGTTTATTGAATCTTGATCGTAGTGATACACATGTTCATAATATTGATGCCAAAAGATACAAAGTTAATAATGATAGTACCACATACTTGTGGCACTGCCGCTAAATGTCATATTGGTGTAAAGCGCATGAAGAAACTCCATGCTGATGGATCTTTGGACTCATTCGATTTCGAATCGGTTGATACATGCGGACCATGCCTCATGGGCAAGATGACTAACACCCCATTTTCCGGTATGATGGAGCAGGCAAGTGACTTATTGGAAATGATACATGTTGATGTATTCGGTCCAATGAGTATTGTAGCGTGTGGTGGATATCATTATTTTCCTACCTTCACTGATGATTTGAGTAGATATGGGCATATTTACTTGATGAAACACAAGTCTGAAGCGTTTGCAAAGTTCAAGGAAATTCAGAGTGAAGTTTGAGATCATCGTGACAAGAAGATAAAATGTCTACGATATGATCGTGGAGGTGAATATCTGAGTTACGAGTTTGGTATACAACTTAAGACAATGTGGAAGTTGTTTCACAACTCACGCCGCCTGGAACACCATAGTGTGATGGTGTGTCCGAACGTCATAGTCGTGCTCTATTGGATATGGTATGTGCTATGATGTCTCTTATCGATTTTCCACTATCGTTTTGGGGTTATGCATTAGAGACAACTACATTCACTTTAAATAGGGAACCATCTAAGTCCGTTGAGATGACACCGTATGAATTTTGGTTTGGCAGAAACCTAAGCTGTCATTTCTCAGAGTTTGGGAATACGACGCTTATGTCTGATAAGCTCGATCCCAAAGCGGAAAGGTGCATCTTCATAGAATACCCTAAGGAAACAGTTGGGTATACCTTCTATCTCAGATCCAAGGGCAAAGTGTTTGTTGCTAAAAACGGGTCCTTTCTCGAGAAAGAGTTTCTCTCGAAAGAATTGAGTGGGAGGAAAGGTAGAACTTGATGAGGTTATTGAACCGTCACTTCAGTTGGATGGTAGCACGACGCAGAAAGATGTTTCTGTGGCACCTTCACCGAATGAAGAGGAAGTTAATGATGATGATCATGACACTTCGGATCAAGTTACTACCGGGCCTCGTAGGTCGACAAGGAATCATACCTCCCCTGAGTGGTATGGCAATCCTGTCTTGGAGGTCATGTTGTTAGACAATAGTGAACCTACGAGCTATGAAGAAGCGATGGTGGGCCCGGATTCCAACAAATGGCTAGGAGCCATGAAATCCGAGAAAGGATCCATGTATGAAAACCAAGTATGGACTTTGGTAGACTTGCCCGTTGAACGGCAGGCCGTTGAGTACAAATGGACCTTTAAGAAGAAGACATACGCTGATGGTAAATGTCACCATTTATAAAGCTCGACTTGTCGCAAAGAAGTTTCCGACAAGTTCAATGAGTTGACTACGATGAGACTTTCTCACCCGTAGCGATGCTAAAAGTCTGTTGGAATTATGTTAGCAGTTGCTGCATTTTTCGATTATGAAATCTGGCACATGGATGTCAAAACATCGTTTCCTTAACGGTATCCGTGAGCAAAGGTTGTATGTGATACAACCGGAAGGTTTTGTCAGTCCTAAGGATGCTAAAATGTATGCAAGCTCCAACGATCCTTCTATGGACTGGAGCAAGCATCTCGGAGTTGGAATATACGCTTTGATGAGGTGATCAAAGTTTTTGAGTCTATACAAAGTTTATGAGAAACTTGTATTTACAATAAAGTGAGTGGGAGCACTATAGAATTTCTGATAAGTATATGTGGATGACATATTGTTGATCGGAAATGATGTAGAATTTCTGGAAAGCATAAAGGGTTGTTTGAAAGGAGTTTTTCAAAGGAAAACCTGGAATGAAGCTACTTAAATATTGGGCATCAGGATCTATAGAGATAGATCAAGACGTCTGATAAGACTTTCAATGAGTACATACCTTGACAAGATTTTGAAAGAGTTCAAAATGGATCAGTCAAAGAAAGAGTTCTTGCCTGATTTGTAAGGTGTGGAGTTGAGTGAGACTCAAAGCTCGACCACGGCAAAAGAAAGAGAAAGGACGAAGGTCGTCCCCTATGCCTTATTCATAGGCTCTGTATAGTATGCTATGATGTGTACCGCACCTGGTGTGTGCCTTGCCATGAGTCTGTCAAGGGGTACAAGAGTGGTCCAGGAGTGGATCACTGAACAACGATCAAAATTATCCTTAGTAACTAGAGGACTAAGGAAATGTTTCTCGATTATGGAGGTGATAAAGAGTTCGTCATAAAGGGTTACGTCGATGCAAGCTTTGACACCAATCCGGATAACACTGAGTAGCAATCCGGATACGTATAGTGGAGCAGCCATTTGGAATAGCTCCAAGTGGAGCGTGGTAGCATCTGCGGTATGACATATAGATTTGCAAAGAACACACGGATCTGAATGTTGCAGACCGTTGACTAAGACCTCTCTCACATGCAAAGCATGATCGAACCCCAGAACTCATTGGGTGTTAGATTCATAACAATGTAAATCACATGGTGATGTGAACTAGATTATTAACTCTAGTGCAAGTGGGAGACTGTTGGAAATATGCCCTAGAGGCAATAATAAATTTCTTATTATTATATTTCCTTGTCCATGATAATCGTTTATTATCCATGCTGTAATTGTATTGATTGAAAACTCAAATACAAGTGTGGGTACATAGACAACACTGTGTCCCTAGTATGCCTCTAATAGACTAGCTCGTTGATCAAAGATGGTTAAGGTTTCCTAGCCATAGACATGAGATGTCATTTGATAACGGGATCACATCATTAGGAGAATGATGTGATGGATAAGACCCAAACTATGAACGTAGCATATGATCGTGTCAGTTTATTGCTATTGTTTCTGCATGTCAAAGTATCTGTTCCTATGACCATGAGATCATGCAACTCACTGACACCGGAGGAATACCTTGTGTGTATCAAACGTCACAACGTAACTGGGTGACTATAAAGATGCTCTATAGGTATCTCCGAGGGTGTCTGGTTAGTGGGCATGGATCAAGACTGGGATTTGTTACTCAGTGTGACGGAGAGGTATCTCAGGGCCCACTCGGTAATAGAACATCACAATAAGCCTTGCAAGCAAAGTGACTAAAGAGTTTGCCACAGGATCTTGTATTACAGAACGAATAAAGAGACTTGCCGGTAACGAGATTGAACTAGGTATAGAGATACCGACGAAAGAATCTCGGGCAAGTAACATACCGAAGAACAAAGGGAACAACGTACGGGATTAACTGAATCCTTGACATAGAGGTTCAACCGATAAAGATCTTCGTAGAATATGTAGGAACCAATATGGGCATCCAGGTCCCGCTATTGGTTATTGACCGTAGAGGTGTCTCGGTCATGTCTACATAGTTCTCGAACCCGCAGAGTCTGCACACTTAAAGTTCGGTGACGTTTCGGTAGTATTGAGTTATATATGGTGGTGACCGAAGGTTGTTCGGAGTCCCGGATGAGATCCCGGACATCACGAGGAGCTCCGGAATGGTCCGGAGGTAAAGATTGATATCTAGGAAGTCCTGTTTTGGTCACCGAAAAAAGTTCGGGCGTCACCGGTAGTGTACCGGGAGTGCCGGGAGGGTTCCGGGGGTCCACCGGGAGGGGCCCAGTCACCCCAAAGGCCACATGGGCCTAGGGGGTGGCGCACCAGCCCCTGGTGGGCTGGTCGGCCAGCCCCTAAGGGGCCCATGCGAAATAGGAAAGGAGGAGGCCAAGTGGGAAGGAGTCCTCCCAAGACTCCACCTCCCTTGTGGGAGGAGGAGTCCTAGTTGGGGGAGGACTCCTCCTCTATGGTTTGGCCGAACCCTCCTTGGTGGAGGGTTTTGGGCTGCCTCCTCCCCTCCCTTCCTCCTATATATACTAGAGGATTTGAGGGCAGCCCTCACCTGAAAAGCCATGGCTGCCTCTCTCTCCCTCTGGATCTGTTCTCCACTAGATCGTCTCGGTTGTGCTTGGCGAAGCCCTGCCGGGACAGCTCCACCACCACCGCCACCACGCCGTTGTGCTGCCGGAGAACTCATCTGCCTCTCCGCTCCCTCTTGCTGGATCAAGGTGGAGATCGTCATCGAGCTGTACGTGTGCTGAACGCGGAGGTGCCGTCCGTTCGGCGCTAGATCGGAAGGATCGTGATTGGATCGCGGGACGGATCGTGATTGGATCACGGGACGGATCGTGATGGGATCGCGGGACGGCTTGCGATTTGGATCGCGAAGACGTTCGACTACATCAACCGCGTTTCTTAACGCTTCACGCTTAGCGATCTACAAGGGTATGTAGATCCACTCTCCCTCTCGTAGATGCTCATCACCATGGATAGATCTTGCGTGTGCGTAGGAAATTTTTTGTTTCCCATGCAACGTTCCCCAACACATGTCTACCAAACCGAGAAATAGAAAAGATAAGGAAGCGAATACATCATACGATGAGCCAAAGCACCACATAGTTCTTATACTCCAGGCAAGGCTAATGTAATGGCTGATGCTTTGAGCCGCAAGTCATACTGCAACCACCTTCAGGTTCACAAGGTTCACCCCCTCCTTCAAAAGGAATTCCGCAAGCTGAACCTCCATATTGTTCCTCAGGGTTATCTCGCTCCCCCTCCTGAAGGGTCCTACAAAATGAACCTCCACGTTGTTTCCCAGGGTTCTCTTAATACCCTGGTTGCTAAACCAGATCTTGTGGACGTCATCAAGTGGATCCAAAAGTGTGACAATGAAGTCGAAAGGACTAAACGCTATCTGACGGAAGGTAAACCTTCGTTCTTCACTATTGCTGAGGATGGCACTTTGTACTTCAAAGGCCGCCTAGTGGTACCGAGTAAGGAGAAAAACAATGATGTGACTCAGGAGGTCATGAAGGAAGAACATGACACTCCGTTGTCTATTCATCCTAGTAGTACCAAGATGTACCAAGACATTCGTCAAAGATTCTGGTGGTCTAACATGAAGCAAGACATTGCACGCTATGTTTCAGAATGTGACATTTGCCGTCGGATCAAAGCAGAACATCAAAAGCCTGCTGGAACTCTACAACCTATTTCTATTCCTGAATGGAAATGGGATCATGTTGAAATGGACTTCATTACTGGTTTTCCCAGGTCGCAGAAAGGTAATGATGCTATTCTTGTCGTCATTGACCGGTTGTCCAAAGTTGCACATTTTCTGGCTGTCAAGGAAACTATTACTGCTAGTCAGCTAGCAGATCTTTACATGTCCAGAGTTGTTTCACTCCACGGTATTCCATTGGTGATTAGTTCAGACCATGGCAGCTTATTCACTTCAAGGTTCTGGGCAAGTTTCCAGGAAGCTATGGGAACTCATTTGTCATTCAGCACCGCTTTCACCCTCAATCCCAGGGACAAGTTGAAAGAGTCAACCAGATTCTCGAAGACATGCTTCGAGCTTGTGTCATTTCTTTCAGCAAGAAATGGGAGGAATCTCTCCCGTATGCTGAGTTCTCCTACAACAATAGCTATCAAGCTAGTCTGAAGATGGCTCCTTTTGAAGTGTTATATGGGCGTAAGTGTCGGACTCCTCTGAATTGGTCAGAAACTGGGGAACGTACACTTATCGGTCCGGATATTATCCAACATGCCGAAGATCAAGTCCGCATTATTCATGCAAATCTGAAGGCTGCTCAGTCTCGTCAGAAGAGTCAGTATGACCGTCATCACAAAGATATGGTCTATCAACCTGGCGAAAAGGCTTATCTTCGAGTCACGCCAATGAGAGGTACACACCGTTTTGGGATCAAGGGCAAGCTGGCTCCTCGATATATTGGTCCTTTCACTGTTCTCGAAAGGTGTGGTAAAGTGGCATATCAATTGGAATTACCGTCAAACCTTTCTCAGGTTAACGATGTGTTCTATGTGTCACAACTTCGTCGCTACTTCAAGGATCCTATCCGAGCAGTGGATCATGATATGCTTGAGCTGCAACAGGACCTCTCTTACAAAGAGCAACCAGTCCGCATTCTCAATGAAACTGAACGTCAGACTCGTCAGAAGGTTACCAAGTTCTTCAAGGTGCAGTGGGCAAATCATTCTGAAGATGAAGCCACTTGGGAACGCGAAGATCATCTTCGTGCAGAACACCCAGAGCTTTTTCCTTCTACCTCTTGATTCTCGGGACGAGAATTCTTTTTAGTAGGGGAGAATTGTGACACCCTGGATTTTGGCTACAGTGATCATTGTAATTAAGCTACAGTGATGGCCAAGATTATGCTAATGCTTTTGCTAATCCATGTGTGATCACTTTTGGAATCAAAGCTCAATTCAAATTCCTTTGCAATTCCAATTCATTTGAAAGGTGGTTTTAAAAAGTTTTGCAAACTTCAAATTAAAAATCATGCTTAGGTTGCAATTATTCCCTAAGCTATTCTAAAAATGGAACCAACATTTTATCATGTGGTTTTGTGCCTCAAAACTATTTTAGCAGAGCCCAAAACAATTAATTAAATGCCTTTTTGCTTTTTGAAAATACAAAATTAATCCAAAGGCCCCCAAACTTTTTGTGTCAGTACCTAATATTGCAATGCAAATATTAGGCCAAGTGCCATATTTTACTAAACTCATCTAGCCCTAAAATTAAATAAGTAACAGAAAGATTTAAAATAGAAAATAAAAAGAAAGGAAAAAGGAAAAGCCCCCTCCCTCTGCCCTGGGCCTTAGGCCACAGTGGCAGGCCCAGGCCGGCCCAGCAACCCCCTCGGTCGTCCCCGACCTCCTACAGGAGGTGGCGACCGAGGCGCGCCCGCGACCGGGCTCGTCCCCGCCGGACCAGCTCGCCGGCGATGGCCCGCTGGGTATAAGGCCGCCCCCGTGCCCCTGCCTGCCCCCCTGTAGCCCTAGATCTCACCTGCTCCCTCTCTCTCGCTCTCTGCTTCTCCCTCTCCTGCATCCGAGCACCGCCGTCACCATGGCCGTCGGCTAGTCGCGCCCCCAGAGCCTCCCGCACGTTGCCAGCTAGCCAGGAAGAACCACCGCGACCCCCTGCATCGTCTGTGCCCTGCCATTCGAGCTCATCGCCCCTGCAACGACGGCCATGAGCTTCTTCTTCCCCGGATCGCCGCCGCGCCCTGGCGACCGTTCCGGCTACTCCAGGCCTCCCACGAGCCCACTGAGCACACCTGCAGGACCCCTGTGAGCTCCTGCTCCTTTCCCCTCTCCCTCCTCGACGAATCCGTGCCCGTAGCGTCAGATTTCACCGGAGCCCGAACGCACCTCCGCCTGAGCTCGACGCCGGCGAGTCTCCGGTGACCATTTGGTCCAACCGACGCCACCGTTCGACTCAGTGCATCGCGTAGGATCGCGTAGTGCCGTTAGATAGCTCGAAAGCGTGCTGGTGCTCGATTTGCCATCGACGCCCGAAGCTCGTCTCCGCCGCCGTCGACGTAGCGCTCAGCTCCGACCGCCATTGCTCGCCCTGATGGCCGGAATGGATCGGCGGCGACCTCTGCTCGCGAACGCAACAAACGGCGACCGTTTTGGTGCCCTATACGCAAAACCCGAGCCCTGCCGCATTTTCTGGTGCTCGCCGAAGCTTCTCCGGTGACCCAGCGCCGCTGCTGCCGACGTGGCTAGGCAGGGTCACTGACCCGCGGGCCCCGCGGTCCTGGTTGACCAGTTGACCTGGTCAACCCTGCTGACTGGACCTGTCCAGTCAATGACAGGTGGGTACCAGACCCCCCTGTGAGTATGACAGTGGGCCACCCCTGTCAGTTACTTAATTAGCAAATAGTTTCAGTTAAAAATAATAATTAGTTAGACTAATGTGTCTATGACAGATGGACCCCACTTGCTAATTAGTCTCTGGTTAGATTAAAATAAAACTGGATTAACCCTGAGTCTATGACAAGAGGGCCCCACATGTCAATTTGACCAGTCAGCTGAGACCGTTGACTGCTGATGCAGTGATGATGTCATGCTGATGTCATAAAGCATTTTTCGAATTAATAATAATCTGTTAATTTCAGAATTTGATTAAAACTTTAGGAATTCGTATAAAATAATCCGTAACTCGGATGAAATTAATTTATACATGAAAGTTGATCAGAAAAATCCCACGAATCCGAATACGCTGTCCGTTCATCTGTCACATGCTCCTAGCATGATGAACATTGAACTTTCCCCCTCCGGATCGTTTGTCCGATAAATTCAAAGACCCGGGAAATATCGTCAGATATTCTCCCGCTCCGTCTGCAACGTGTAGTACTGCGTTAGTGCATGCCTAGCTCCGGTTATTGCCATGTCATGCATCGTGATTGCATCTGTGCTTTATATTTATTGTTTCTTCCCCCCTCTTCTTACCAGTAGAGCCCGAGACTGGCGGTGCTGCCGGGTACGACTACGCCGTTGACGATCAGCCTTTTGCCGCAGAGCAGCAAGGCAAGCAACCCCCCCTTGAGCAGTCCGATATCGCCCATTCCTTTCCCACTACTGGAATCAGGTTCTTTGCCGTCTGCCATGGCTGACGGCAAAGGCATGCATTGCGGACGGCAAAGGTCTTTGCCGTCAGCCAGCAGACGGCACCACATCCGGCTGAACAAGCCACGGTAAAGGGCACTTTGCCGTCTGCTGGCAGACGGCAAAGATGCAGAGGTCTTTGCCGTCTGCCAGCAGACGGCAAAGGGCATGGACGGCACACGCGGCAGCTTAGGTCCGTTAAGGGGTTAACGACGTGCTTTGCCGTCTGCTAGCAGACGGCAAAGTGGCCAAATAGGCCAGCCCAGGTTCCCCCCAGATAGCGGCCACGTGGCTTGCTATGCCGTCTGCCAGCAGACGGCAAAACAACCACATAGGCCAGCCCAGTGCCCCCTAGGTTGCACAGGTAGCTGCCATGTGGCAGCTTTGCCGTCTGCTGGCTCATGGCAAAGCTCTTTGCCATCTGCCAGCAGACGGCAAAGAGCCTGTATAGCCCCTGTTTTTTCTGTTTTTTCTTAAATTCATTCAATTTCACAGAATTTCATAGATATATATATATACACATTTAAAAATACTTTCAACAAGGCTACCAACACATATCCAACAACAAGTTTCCAACAACATATCCAACAACAAGTTTCCAACAACATATCCAACAACAAGTTTCCAACAACATATCCAACAACAAAGTTCATCGTACAAAATCAAAACAAAAAGGAAGCACAAGGAGAAGAGTAGACTCCATCAACGCAAGCTTCCTCATCTAAAGCAAATCTGCAAATTGGGAAAGAAGAAAGTTAGAAGAAGAAGAAGAAGAAGAAGACTAGCTAGAAGAAAAAGAAGAAGAAAAAGAAGAAGAAGAAGAATAAGAAGAAGAAGAAGAATTTTTCTTCTCTTTCTTTTTCTCCTCTCCTCTTCTTTATCTTCTTATTCTTCTAACTAAGGTAGGTAAAAATGCCATTTTTTAGCTAAGCTAGGTAAAAATGCTAAGTGTAGGTCATTTTAGAGCTAAGCTAGGTAGTTATGCCATTTTTGAGCTAACCTAGGTAGTTATGCCATTTTTGAGCTAACTAAGCATATTTATAGCTATCCTAGGTAAAGTATGTCAGTTTGGAGCTAAGTAAGGTTATTATGTCATTTTCGAGGAAAATAAGCTAAGTATAGGTCATTTTGGAGCTAAACCAAGGTTATTATGCCATTTTTTACCTAAGTGAGCTAATTATGTCATAAATGAACTAGCTAAGCTAAGTATAGATCATTGTTGAACTATCCTAGGTAGTTATGCCATTTTTTAGCTAACTAAGCATATCAAGTCATTTTGGAGGAAAAAATGCTAAGTATAGGTCATTTTATAGCTATCCTAGGTAAAATATGTCATTTTCGAGCTAAGTAAGGTTATTATGTCATTTTCGAGGAAAATAAGCTAAGTATAGGTCATTTTGGAGCTAAGTTGGTCATTTCTTAAGCTAAGTATGCATTTGTTAAGCAAAACACTTGGGAAAACTTACCATCATCACGGAGGTGAAGGACCGGTCGGGCTTGCGCCAGTGTGAGACGGAGAAGGACCGGTCGGGGTTGTGGCAGACGTAGAAGGATCGGTCGATGCTTGTCGGGAGGCATGCTGCACCAAAGATCATTTGCAATGTCTCGTTAGCATGATGCAACTCAAATGTGAATACTAGTAACTAATGACCATTCAAATGAAACTCACCGTGGGCGCTATATCAATCTGGGGCATCGGCGGAGGGGTCTGACCGTTGTTCTGGCACACGGTCTGCACATTTTGTTTTCACGAGTCAGTCATATTAGTTAGTGATGAAACGAACATTACGTGCATGATTTGGCTAATATGCAGGAGAAACTTACCATGAGGAGCTCGTATAGGGCTCGGTGAGACGCGTCGTTCCGGTTCCTCTCCTCCTCCACCAGCCTAGCCGTCCTCTCCTCCATGTCCCTCTCCCTCTCCGCCGCCTGCTTGTTTAATAATATATATGTACATAATAATAATTGAATTCCTGACATTACTAATATTAATCTTCATCGTCTATATATGCTCCGGGATCAATAAATGCTTAATCATCATCACTATCATTAATGACGTGCTCATCAGCATCATCAATAAATGCATCAACATGTGGAAGGCCTCCTTTATGTAATCGGTCAAGCATTGACAGGTCATCCGCAGCAGTAACCTCTTCTTCTTCCGTCTCTTCTTGTTCCGGCTCAGGGGTGAAGTCGGATTCATTGTCGCTGTCTACCTCAATGTTCTGGGGTGAAGTAGAGCGGTTCTTGAAACGTTTTTTGGAAACACGTGTTTCTTGGAAGAATTCTCCTTCATATGTGTCTGGGTTAATGTGAGGTTCATAATCATCTTCATTGAGGGGAGGTGGTCTAAAATGTGGCGGCACATCATAAACGACATCCCAACCATTCAGATTTGGATCAGTTTGGCAGGCCCACGGTAGATAGAAAACTTGGGTTGCCTGTTGAGCCGTAATATAGACATCGGGAACATCTAAATGGGTGCTTTGTTTGATTTCGACTAGCCCTATATGTTCATGAGTCCTTCTAGTCTCCTTCGGCTGGAACCAATAACATTTGAAGACTATGACGTTTGGTGGGTTTTCACCAAAGAATGTAAGTTCATAAATTGCTTCAACTCTTCCATAATACTCGACCCCTCCTTCGCCGATAGCGGAGACACAACAATTTGTAGACTTTCGGTCGGCCATAGATAGCTCTTTGCCAAAAGTACGAAAGCGATACCCGTTGATGTCGTATTTGTCAAATGAACGGACCTTATAGTCAAAACCATTAGCGACTTGTCTCAATTCGGAGTCCATAGACTCTGCATTAGCCTACAAGTTTAATACGAAAGGATTGTTGCATTAGCCGCAAACTAGACAAAGAAATGATATGGTATAATGGAAATTACCATTTGTTTGAACCAAGAGATGAAACCGGGATAGCCGCCTCCATGCTTTGCCAGAAGCTCATACTCTTCGATGGAATCCTTTTGGATCACCGCTCCATCTGAGAATTTGGCGACGTATCGACCGTATCACATATCCGGGAATAAGAGCATTTCAAAGGAATTAGAAGTTGCGAAACAATGTACTGAGAACTTACTCGATGTACGGCCGCACTTCTGTTAGGTTGTTCAAGATATACAACGAAATGGTCCGCCATTCTTCGACATCCAACGCTATTGCTTTCGAAGCACCGGCTGGTGCGAGCTTCCCTTTGAATAGGCTGAGGTTGGATCGACCTTTTTCACGGTCGCCATCATTGTACCAAGGCTTCGGATTATGCAAATGACGATTCTTGGCTTTGTAGTGTGTTGTCACGAAGTTTGCCGCCTCCTCAGTAATGAATGCCTCGGCCATCGATGCTTCAATTCTATGTTTATTTTTACATTTTGCTCGAAGCGTCTTCTGCATCCTCTCAGTTGCGAAGCACCAACTATTTTGCACGGGCCCCCCAATCTTGCCTCGGTCGGGAGATGCAAAATCAAATGCTGCATTGGATTAAAGAATCCCAGTGGAAAGATTTTTTCTAACTTGCAGATCAACTCCGGCGCCAACTCTTCCAGTTCGTCTAGCACGTCAGGCGATAGTTCTTTCGCACAAAGAGCACCGAAGAAATAGCTCAGCTCTGCCAGTACTAGCCATTCATCCTCAGGGATAAAGCCACGCAACATCACCGGCATTACCCGCTCAAGCCATATGTGCCAATCATGACTCTTGAGACCAAATATTTTCAATTTGTTAATACTCGCTCCCCTCTTTAGATTCGCTGCATACCCATCGGGGAACATCAAGTGCATTTTCACCCACAAGATCATTTCCCTCATAGCTGGCCTTCCAAGATTGAACCATGCCTTTGGCTTCCTCCAGTTCTTCTTTCCTTTCGGTTGTCGCATGTTTTGTAACGGTCTATCACATAGAGCCTCCTGATCGACTCTAGCCTTAGGATTATCCTTCGACTTCCCCTCGATGTCGAACAATGTACCAAAAAGGGCCTCGGCGATATTCTTTTCAGTGTGCATCACGTCGATGTTGTGTGGGCAAAGGAGGTCTTTAAAGTAAGGCAGATCCCACAAGCATATCTTGTGAGTCCAGGCATGTTCCGAATTATACCCTTTGAAATATCCTGGACGCTCTGGATCAGGCTCGAGAGCGTTTATCTGATCCAGGGTCTGTTGGCCTGTCAATGCAGGTGGTGCAGAGTTTTTGACAACTCTACCTTTCATGAAATTTGTCTTGTCTTTTCTGAACTTATGGCCAGGATCCAGGAACTGTCTATGCAAGTCGAAGCAAGAATACTTGCGACCCGCCTGCAGCCAACGGAACTGAAGAGTTGCCTTGCATGTGGGGCACGTGAACCTTCCATGCACACACCAGCCAACGAATAGCGCATACGCCGACAAGTCATGCGTCGAGTACATGTACCACACATGCATTTTGAAGTTTTGTTTTGTAGCGGCGTCATATGTCTTGATCCCATTATCCCAAGCTTCTTGCAATTCATCCTTAAGCGGCTGCATGTACACATTCATATTCTTCCCCGGATAGTTGGGCCCTGGAATTATCAACGTCAAGATAATGTTCTTTCTTTTCATAATCTCTCCGGGGGGGAGATTGAGTGGAATGACAAATACAGGCCAGCAACTATATTGGGTTGCCATCATACCAAACACTTGGAACCCATCTGTGCTGATGGCGACTCAAGGATGCCTTGGATCTGCCGCTTTGTCCTTATGTAATGCATCGAAGTGCTTCCACGCAAAAGCGTCTGAAGTGTGTCCCAACATCGGATTCCCATCTGCATCTAGTTCGGTTCTTTTGCCCAATTTATGCCACGTCATCTGTCTGGCCGTCTCTTCGACCATGAAAAGACGTTGAAGTCTTGGTATGATTGGCATATACCGAAGAACATTAACTGGGATTTTGGTCTGACTCTTCTCACCCATACCGTTGTCTACCACAACATACCTGGAAGACTTGCAAATGGGACAATAGTTCAAGCCCGCATACTCAAGCCTAAATAAGGCACATCCATTCTCACAGGCATCTATCTTCTCATAGGGCATCTTAAGCGCACGTAGGATTTTGTCCGACTGGTACAGGTTTGCTGGCAATACATGGCCTTTGGGTAGAAAGCGTCCAAATATCGTCATCATCGCGTTGTAGCATTCTCTGCCTAGGTTGAACTGAGCCTTCAGAGCCATTACTTGCGCGATGGCATCCAGCTGACAAAGCTTTGTGTGCTCGTGGAGAGGACGTTTTGAAGACTCCAACATTTCATAGAAGGCCTTTGCAGATTCCTCCATCTCATCGTCCGAATCCCGAGCATCATCAAAGTCTTGCACCATGTCTTCGATCCCGGTACCATGCTCGTTGGTGCGACGACGAACGACCTCAGCTCTGACACGTTGGGCAGACTCACCATGAAATCTCCACACCGTATAATCAGGCGTAAAACCCCACTTCTGCAAGTGTTTACCCATTTCATCCCGTGTCCACTTTTTATGGTTGTCGCACCGGACACAGGGGCACCAGGTTATTTCCTGGCCATTTGCAAATGCGGCGCTCAGAAACCCCTTGGTTTTTGTTAACCATCCAATGGTCATTTCTTTCTGACTAGGGTGACCGGTGTACATCCACGCACGATCACTCATCTTGCATACCTACTAAACACACAAAATATATATATATAATTCATCATCTATATTCATCCGTTAATCAAGTTTGTCGGTTTTATTACGTCCATGCAACCTACACGCTAATAGGTAGAGATAGGTCCTAATCCCACTCGAGTATATGTAGATTGGGTTCGTTTTCCCATGCTCTGCTCCGGATCCGACGCAGAATTTTGGCAGCACCCCCCCGTTGTTCTCCTGATACATGTCTCGGCAATAAGCAGAGAGGATGTGTACCCGGAGAACAACAGGGAGGCACTGACGAAATTCTGCATCGGATCCGGAGCAGAGCATAAGGGAAAACGAACCCAATCTACACATACTCGGGCTGTCCATGGATAACGTTGGACAATTCGAAAGGATGGCGGTTATAAATATGCAAAGACATGCATATTTATAGATGCCGCCCTTTCGAACGGGAGACGCATACTGGTCACGCATACTGATGATTGAAGACACCTATAGCTAGCAAGTTTCATCGGCACGAAGACCGGAACAGAGCAAATTAAGGGGGGAGGAGGAGATGTCATTTGTGCTCACCCACGAACGCATGGGCGGAGCTCGTCGAACGCACGGGGAGGTCGTCGAACACCAGACCCTCGCAGCGACGAAACAACTGCACATTTAAATCCACCCGATCAACACAAATATATATGATGTTTTTCATAACAAAATCGGAAAATATATGACCTAACTCATAATTCACAAATATATGACCCCGTCGGCCTCTGGAAGGCCGAAGAGCACCTTTTCGGTCAACAGGAGGCCGAAGAGGTGTCGGGGGTAGGGGGTGTCGGGGGTGTCGTGTCTGGGTGTCGTGGTGTCGGAGTGTCGTGGTGTCGGGGTGTCGGGGTGTCGTGGGGTCGTGTCGGGGTCGGGGTGTCGTGTCGGGGTCGGGGTGTCGGGGTGTCAGGGGTGTCGTGTCTGGGTGTCGTGGTGTCGGGGTGTCGGGCTGTCGGGGTGTCGGGGTGTCGGGGTGTCGGGGTGTCGGGGTGTCGTGTCGGGGTCGGGGTGTCGTGTCGGGGTCGGGGTGTCGGGGTGTCAGGGGTGTCATGTCTGGGTGTCGTGGTGTCGGGGTGTGGTGTCGGGCTGTCGGGGTGTCGTGGTGTCGGGGTGTCGGGGTGTCGGGTCGGGGTCGGGGTGTCGTGTCGGGGTCGGGGTGTCGGGGTGTCAGGGGTGTCGTGTCTGGGTGTCGTGGTGTCGCGGTGTGGTGTCAGGCTGTCGGGGTGTCGGGGTGTCGGGGTGTCGGGTTGGGGTCGGGGTGTCGGGTCGGGGTTGGGGTGTCGGGTCGGGGTGTCGTTTTCTTCTTCTTCCTCTTCTTCTTTTTTTCCTCTTTTTTCCTTTTCTTCTTCTTCCTCTTCTTCCTCTTCTTCCTCTTCTTCTTCTTCTTCTTCTTCTTCTCCTCCTCTCCTCTTTCTTCTTCTTCTTCTTCTTCTTCTTCTTTTTTCTTCTCCTCCTCTTCTTTTCCTTTTTCGTCAGCTATTGCCGTCGATTTGTCGAGAACTTCTCCAAGATTGCAAAGCCCTTAACCAATCTGCTTCACAAAGGTGTTAGATACGAGTGGACAGAAAAATGTCAGGAGAGCTTCCACACACTTAAGGACAAACTGACGTCTGCTCCAGTGCTTGCTCCTCTGGATACTCGTAAGGACTTCGTCATCTGTTGTGATGCTTCACGTCAAGGAATGGGCTGTGTCTTAATGCAAGAGCGCAGAGTGGTTGCTTATGCTTCTCGTCAATTGCGTCCTCATGAAGAGAACTACCCAGTTCATGACCTTGAACTTGCTGCAGTAATTCACGCACTAAAAGAGTGGTGGCAATACCTTGTTGGTAATCGTTGCGAGATCTACACCGATCACCAAAGTCTGAAGTACCTGTTTACTCAGCCAGATCTGAACCTCCGTCAACAGAGATGGATGGAGCACATAGCAGATTACAACGTGGGTATTTCCTATACTCCAGGCAAGGCTAATGTAATGGCTGATGCTTTGAGCCGCAAGTCATACTGCAACCACCTTCAGGTTCACAAGGTTCACCCCCTCCTTCAAAAGGAATTCCGCAAGCTGAACCTCCATATTGTTCCTCGGGGTTATCTCTCTCCCCCTCCTGAAGGGTCCTACAAAATGAACCTCCACGTTGTTTCCCAGGGTTCTCTTAATACCCTGGTTGCTAAACCAGATCTTGTGGACGTCATCAAGTGGATCCAGAAGTGTGACAATGAAGTCGAAAGGATTAAACGCTATCTGACGGAAGGTAAACCTTCGTTCTTCACTATTGCTGAGGATGGCGCTTTGTACTTCAAAGGCCGCCTAGTGTTACCGAGTAAGGAGAAAAACAATGATGTGACTCAGGAGGTCATGAAGGAAGCACATGACACTCCGCTGTCTATTCATCCTGGTAGTACAAAGATGTACCAAGACATTCGTCAAAGATTCTGGTGGTCTAACATGAAGCAAGACATTGCACGCTATGTTTCAGAATGTGACATTTGCCGTCGGATCAAAGCAGAACATCAAAAGCCTGCTGGAACTCTACAACCTATCTCTATTCCTGAATGGAAATGGGATCATGTTGAAATGGACTTCATTACTGGTTTTCCCAGGTCGCAGAAAGGTAATGATGCTATTCTTGTCGTCATTGACCGGTTGTCCAAAGTTGCACATTTTCTGGTTGTCAAGGAAACTATTACTGCTAGTCAGCTAGCAGATCTTTACATGTCCAGAGTTATTTCACTCCACGGTATTCCATTGGTGATTAGTTCAGACCGTG
Organism: Elymus sibiricus; assembly: GCA_039707655.1. Taxonomy (NCBI): domain Eukaryota; kingdom Viridiplantae; phylum Streptophyta; class Magnoliopsida; order Poales; family Poaceae; genus Elymus; species Elymus sibiricus. The sequence goes on from CM077669.1 coordinate 130,247,345, forward strand.
GCAGCTTATTCACTTCAAGGTTCTGGGCAAGTTTCCAGGAAGCTATGGGAACTCATTTGTCATTCAGCACCGCTTTTCACCCTCAATCCCAGGGACAAGTTGAAAGAGTCAACCAGATTCTCGAAGACATGCTTCGAGCTTGTGTCATTTCTTTCGGCAAGAAATGGGAGGAATCTCTCCCGTATGATGAGTTCTCCTACAACAATAGCTATCAAGCTAGTCTGAAGATGGCTCCTTTTGAAGTGTTATATGGGCGTAAGTGTTGAACTCCTCTGAATTGGTCAGAAACTGGGGAACGTACACTTATCGGTCCAGATATTATCCAACATGCCGAAGATCAAGTCCGCATTATTCATGCAAATCTGAAGGCCGCTCAGTCTCTTCAGAAGAGTCAGTATGACCGTCATCACAAAGATATGGTCTATCAACCTGGCGAAAAGGCTTATCTTCGAGTCACGCCAATGAGAGCTACACATCGTTTTGGTATCAAGGGCAAGCTGGCTCCTCGATATATTGGTCCTTTCACTGTTCTCGAAAGGCGTGGTAAAGTGGCATATCAATTGGAATTACCGTCAAACCTTTCTCAGGTTCACGATGTGTTCCATGTGTCACAACTTCGTCGCTGCTTCAAGGATCCTATCCGAGCAGTGGATCATGATATGCTTGAGCTGCAATAGGACCTCTCTTACAAAGAGCAACCAGTCCGCATTCTCGATGAAACTGAACGTCGGACTCGTCAGAAGGTTACCAAGTTCTTCAAGGTGCAGTGGGCAAATCATTCTGAAGATGAAGCCACTTGGGAACGCGAAGATCATCTTCGTGCAGAACACCCCGAGCTTTTTCCTTCTACTTCTTGATTCTCGGGACGAGAATTCTTTTTAGTAGGGGAGAATTGTGACACCCTGGATTTTGGCTACAGTGATCGTTGTAATTAAGCTACAGTGATGGCCAAGATTATGCTAATGCATTTGCTAATCCATGTGTGATCACTTTTGGAATCAAAGCTCAATTCAAATTCCTTTGCAATTCCAATTCATTTGAAAGGTGGTTTTAAAAAATTTTGCAAACTTCAAATTAAAAATCATGCTTAGGTTGCAATTATTCCCTAAGCTATTCTAAAAATGGAACCAACATTTTATCATGTGGTTTTGTGCCTCAAAACTATTTTAGCAGAGCCCAAAACAATTAATTAAATGCCTTTTTGCTTTTTGAAAATACAAAATTAATCCAAAGGCCCCCCAAACTTTTTGTGTCAGTACCTAATATTGCAATGCAAATATTAGGCCAAGTGCCATATTTTACTAAATTCATCTAGCCCTAAAATTAAATAAGTAACAGAAAGATTTAAAACAGAAAATAAAAAGAAAGGAAAAAAGAAAAAGCCCCCCTCCCTCTGCCCTGGGCCTTAGGCCACAGTGGCAGGCCCAGGCCGGCCCAGCAACCCCCTCGGTCATCCCCGACCTCCTACAGGAGGTGGCGACCGAGGCGCGCCCGCGACCGGGCTCGTCCCCGCCGGACCAGCTCGCCGGCGATGGCCCGGTGGGTATAAGGCCGCCCCCGTGCCCCTGCCTGCCCCCCTGTAGCCCTAGATCTCACCTGCTCCCTCTCTCTCGCTCTCTGCTTCTCCCTCGCCCGCATCCGAGCGCCGCCGTCGCCATGGCCGTCGGCTAGTCGTGCCCACAGAGCCTCCCGCGCATTGGCAGCTAGCCAGGAAGAACCACCGGGACCCCCTGCATCGTCTGCACCCTACCGTTCGAGCTCATCGCCCCTGCAACGACGGCCACGAGCTTCTTCTTCGCCGAATCGCCGCCGCGCCCCGGCGACCGTTCCGGCTACTCCAGGCCTCCCCCGAGCCCACTGAGCACACCTGCAGGACCCATGTGAGCTCCTGCTCCTTTCCCTTCTCCCTTCTCGACGAATCCATGCCCGTAGCGTCAGATTTCACCAGAGCCCGAACGCACCTCCGCCTGAGCTCGACGCCGGCGAGTCTCCAGTGACCATTTGGTCCAACCGACGCCACCGTTCGACTCAGTGCATCGCGTAGGCTCGCGTAGTGCCGTTAGATAGCTCGAAAGCGTGCTGGTGCTCGATTTGCCATCGACGCCCGAAGCTCGTCTCCGCCGCCGTCGACGTAGCGCTCAGCTCCGACCGCCATTATTCGCCCTGATGGCCGGAATGGATCGGTGGCGACCTCTGCTCGCGAACGCAACAAACGGCGACCGTTTTGGTGCCCTGTACGCAAAACCCGAGCCCTGCCGCGTTTTCTGGTGCTCGCCGGAGCTTCTCCGGCGACCCAGCGCCGCCGCCGCCGACGTGGCTAAGCCGGGGCCACCCGCAGGGTCACTGACCCGCGGGCCCCGCAGTCCTAGTTGACCAGTTGACCTGGGCAACCCTGCTGACTGGACCTGTCCAGTCAATGACAGGTGGGTCCCAGACCCCCCCTGTGAGTATGACAGTGGGCCACCCGTGTCAGTTACTTAATTAGCAAATAGTTTCAGTTAAAAAAATAATTAGTTAGACTAATGTGTCTATGACAGATGGACCCCACTTGCTAATTAGTCTCTGGTTAGATTAAAATAAAACTGGATTAACCATGAGTCTATGACAAGAGGGCCCCACATGTCAGTTTGACCCGTCAGCTGAGACTGTTGACTGCTGATGCAGTGATGATGTCATGCTGATGTCATAAAGCATTTTTCGAATTAATAATAATCTGTTAATTTTAGAATTTGATTAAAACTTTAGGAATTCGTATAAAATAATCCGTAACTCGGATGAAAATTATTTATACATGAAAGTTGATCAGAAAAATCCCACGAATCCGAATACGCTGTCCGTTCATCTGTCACATGCTCCTAGCATGATGAACATGGAAGTTTCCCCCTCCTGATCGTCTGTCCGATAAATTCAAAGACCCGGGAAATATCGTCAGATATTCTCCCGCTCCGTCTGCAACGTGTAGTACTGCGTTAGTGCATGCCTAGCTCCGCTTATTGCCATGTCATGCATCGTGATTGCATCTCTGCTTTATATTTATTGTTTCTTCCCCCCTCTTCTTACCGGTAGAGCCCGAAACTGACGGTGCTGCCGGGTACGACTACGCCATTGACGATCAGCCTTTTGCCGCAGAGCAGCAAGGCAACCAACCCCCCTTGAGCATTCTGATATCGCCCATTCCTTTCCCTCTTATTCTTGCATTAGAGTTTGCTACTGTATTAGCTAGCTCCTATTTCTGATGCATAGCCTGTTTTTGATAAACTGCTACTATACCTGCAATCATATCAACTGCTTAGTATAGGTTGATCAATGAATCCCCAGTGACCCCTTAGTCCCAGTTGCCCCTGCTTCTTCATCGACAACTCGACGACTCGAAGACTCGAAGACTCAGTCAACCGACCGACAAGCCAGGCCCCTCACATCACCGCACCCCCCCTTAGTTGTACGACTCTGCAGCGCTACTATCGAGTACCGAGGGTGACACCTCGTGAAGTACTCATGATGCTAACTCTGTGGTGCAGCTAGTCGGTCGTGGTTATCGAGGGTGATTCCTCCTTCACCACTCCCGACGATGACTCTGTCGTGCAACCCCTCAAGTGTGGGACCCTCAAGGGTGATTCCTCTAAGTCCACCTTGACGGTTTCATCGAGCGGGGCCCTTTGAGGGTGATTCCTCAGGTTCCGTCTTGATGTTTTATACACACGGTTACTATGACCTAGTTACAGAAACATGTTGGTGATGGGTCGGCCCTGAGGGGTACCCACGGTTTGATGATGATGAGGCGTGGACGGGCAGGAGAGGCCCTTGCCACACATCCTCGAGACGGGGCGACGGGACCGCACTTCATGGGTCGCGCTTGCCCCGCATTAATAAAATGCTAATGGGTTGGGTATTTGATCTGAGTTGGGTCGTTGGCCTTATTACGCACTAACCTTCACGTGGGGAAGTTATGGGTACTCAGCGTCGTGGTATCAGCCGAAGCTCTTCGGACGTCAGCAATGGAGCGGCGCGCGCCCGAGTGGTCCGCAACGGCATCGCGCTTGTTATAAGGGGTGCTAGGACTGACCTCGGCCGCGTTCGCATCGTGCAGGAGTGCAAAGGGCGATTAGCCCATGACCCCTGCGCGCTTAGGATTTAGACCGGCGGGCTGGCCTCTTCGTTGAGCCTAGGTAAGGCTACGACGTGTTGATGTCCCGAGGCCGGGCATGACCCAAGAAAGTGTGTCCGGCCAGAGGTATCAAGCGTGTTGGGGAATGTGGTGCACCCCTGCAGGGAAGAAATTATCTATTCGAATAGTCGTGTCCACGGTAACAGGACGACTTGGAGTTGTACCTTGACCTACTACAACTATAATTGTGATTTAATTTTAAATGAATGTTGACTTCGAGATTGCTTCCTCGCAGGGAGTCGAGGAAGAATCTCTGGGCGTGGTTACTTAATAAAATTGCTACAATAATATGACTATATTTGAGATACCAGTCTACTCTCTTCTAATGCTGCAAGATGCTGAAGATGCTAGTCTTCGATAGGACTAGGCCTTCCCCCTCATTCTTGCTTTCTGCAGTCAGTCCAGATATAACCCCATTCCTTGATACTGATGCATACTTAGCATAGTTCTGATGTCAGTCTTGCGAGTACTTTGGATGAGTATTCACCGCTGCTTTGCATTCTCTTTCCCCCTCGATTCGATTGCTGCGTTCAGACGATGGAGCCCAGGAGATGGAGTACGCCGGAGACGACTACTACACCACCGCTGGAGCCTACTACTACGTGGAGAGTGCCAATGCTCAGGAGTAGTTAGGTTGGCTCCCAGGCAGGAGGCCTCGCCTCTTTCGATCCGCTGCTTATGTTTGTGCTAGCCTTCTTAAGGCAAAACTTGTTTAACTTATGTCTGTACTCAGATATTATTTGCTTCCGCTGACTCGTGCTTGTTGAGCTTTGTATTCGAGCCCTCGAGGCCCCTGGCTTGTAATATGAAGCTGTATGACTTTAATTTGTGTCTAGTGTTGTGTTGTGATATCAATCAGTGAGTCCCTAATCTTGGTCGTACGCATTGTGTGTATGATTAGCGTACGGTCGAAATCGGGGGCGTCACATAAACGATGAAGATTATCCATGGTTATGACACAATAAGCAAGGGACACACGTGAAGAAAAAGTGAAGACTTTCTCTCTAGTGAAGACAACATATCAGATGGTACGATTGTTCAAGTAACTGTTAAACATATACAACATAACTGAATATTTTGCACCTTTGATTCTGGGTTGAAAGCCATAGTTATGCTCCACACTATTCTGATGATGGCTTTGATCTAGAATATCACTGCAGTTACATGTCAAAAAATGAAATCCCTTTGTAATAGATGAGTTTTCGTCCAGAACCCTGATACTACAAAAGAGATTGTCCAGTTTGTACACGAAGTGCATCCAGTTTTTGTTGTAACCCTCTAAACTTTTTAGCACATGCTATGTGGGTGAAATTATGATACCATGCCAAGTTTCAACCTTTTCAGAGTTCATTTGTAGTGCTTTTCAAATTCAGGGTCATTTAGCTCAAAATAAATCATTAAATGCATGAAAAATAGCAAATGAAGTCAGAAAATGGTTGAAAATTGATGATGTGGCTTTGAATGGTGCATATTGAACGCACAAAAAGTCTGGAGTTAAAATGTGTTAAAAAATGAAATCCCTTTGTAATAGATGAGTTTTCGTCCGAAACCGTGATACATCGAAAGAGATTGTCCAGTTTGTACATGAAGTGCATTCAGTTTCTGCCGTAACCCTCTAAACTTTTTAGCACATGCTATGTGGGTAAAATTATGATACCATGCCAAGTTTCAACCTTTTCAAAGTTCATTTGTAGTGCTTTTCAAATTCAGGGTCATTTAACTCAAAATAAATCATTAAATGCATGAAAAATAGCAAATGAAGTCAGAAAAGAGTTGAAAATTGATGATGTGGCTTTGAATGGTGCATATTAAACACACAAAAAGTCTGGAGTAAAAATATGTTAAAAAATGAAATCACTTTGTAATAGATGAGTTTTCGTTTGAAACTGTGATACTTCGAAAGAGATTATCCAGTTTGTACACGAAGTGCATCCGGTTTTTGCCGTAACCCTCTAAACTTTTTAGCACATGCTATGTGGGTGAAATTATGATACCATGCCAAGTTTCAACCTTTTCAGAGTTCATTTGTAGTGCTTTTCAATTTCAGGGTCATTTAGCTCAAAATAAATCATTAAATGCATGAAAAATAGCAAATGAAGTTGGAAAAGGGTTGAAAATTGATGATGTGGCTTTGAATGGTGCATATTGAATGCACAAAAAGTCTGGAGTTAAAATATGTTTAAAAAAATGAAATCCCTTTGTAATAGACGAGTTTTCGTCCGAAACCCTGATACTTCGAAAGAGATTGTCCAGTTTGTACACGAAGTGCATCCAGTTTTTGCCGTAACCCTCTAAACTTTTTAGCACATGCTATGTGGGTGAAATTATGATACCATGCCAAGTTTCAACCTTTTCAGAGTTCATTTGTAGTGCTTTTCAACTTCAGGGTCATTTAGCTCAAAAAATCATTAAATGCAAGAAAAATAGCAAATGAAGTCAGAAAAGGGTTGAAAATTGATGATCTGGATTTGAATGGTGCATATTGAACGCACAAAAAGTTTGGAGTGAAAATATGTTAAAAAATGAAACCGCTTCGTAATAGATGAGTTTTCGTCCGAAACCCTGATACTTTGAAAGAGATTGCACAGTTTGTAGACGAAGTGCATCCAGTTTTTGCCGTAACGCTCTAAACTTTTTAGCACATGCTATATGGGTGAAATTATGATACCATGCCAAGTTTCAACCTTTTTCAGAGTTCATTTGTAGTGCTTTTCAACTTCAGGGTCATTTAGCTCAAAAAAATCATTAAATGCATGAAAAAAAGAAAATACTAATTACTTAAAAAAAATAAAATATAACATTATTAGGTTAACAAAAATTATTTTATAATATTCTTCATTTGTAGTGCTTTTTAATTTCATGGTCATTTAGCTGAAAAATCATTAAAATAATCAACTAAAAAGCTTTTATAAAACTCTAATAGCAAAAAAATCAACTAAAAAGAATCAATTATAATATTTTGTTATGATCAACTAAAACAAAACTACAATATTCTTCAATAGCAAAAAGAATCAACTAAAAAGCTTTTATAAACCTCTAGTTATGGTCAAAATAATATTAACTTAAAATTATATTAAATTTATGCAACTAAAATTATCAAAGTATTTTTTGTTAAAAACTTTAATAGCAAAAAGAATTTTCATAAAGTATTTTTTGTTAAAAATTTAACAGCAAACTAAAAAGCTTTTATAAAACTCTAATAGCAAAAGGAATCAACTAAAAAGAATCAATTATAATATTTTGTTATGATCAACTAAAACAAAACTATAATATTCTTTAATAGCAAAAATAATCAACTAAAAAGCTTTTATAAACCTCTAGTTATGATCAAAATATAATTTTGCAAAAAATAACATAAAAAATAAAAAAATGCCCGACTACTAGGCCACCACGGCCTGCATACGACTAGAAACCCAACTATACATGGGCCAGGATGCAGGCCCATGGGGCAAGTAGGCCCAACAGGGTAGAGAGAGTGTTAGGCATGTACTGCGTGCAATAGAGAGGAGCTCGAGAGGGAAGCCGCAGCTGGGCTTATAAACCACTGCGAGCGCGCTTCGCTTGGTGAGGTGGGACTAAACTTCCACCACCCCTCGGCCGTGCCAGGAACATGCCTTTAGTCCGGGTTGGTGGCCTTTAGTCCCGGTCCGAACCACCAACCGGGACTAAAGGCCTGGGCTTCCCACCCTTTCGCGTGGTGAAATTCACCTTTAGTCCCGGTTGGTGGCTCCAACCGGGACTAAAGGGGGGCCTTTAGTCCCTGTTGGAGCCATCAACCGGGACTAAAGGGTGGGGTATATAAGCGGCACTTAGCAAAATTTCCAAATCCATCTGCTTTCTTCGATCTCCTCCTCTCCCCCGATGGCGTCGACCTCCCTGAGCCCTGCCCCGACGCTGTCCCCGCTCTCCTCGTCGCGCCCTGCCCCGACGCCGTCGCCGCGCCCTGCTCCGCCATCGTCGTCGCTGCGCCCCTACCCCGACTTCGCCGTCGCCGCGCCCCTGCCCCGACGCCGTCCCCCGCGCGCTCCCCGCGCCCCTGCCCTTCCCCGAGGAGGGAGGAGATGACGGCTCCGGTGATCGAATGAAGGAGGAAGGAGATGACGGCTCTGCCGGTGTTGGAGCCTTAACTGTTGCAAAGTCCGGTGAGGTATATATATATTAATTAAGCCTCTGCTGACTAGATGCATTAATTGTTTTGTATGTACATATATTAACGCTTCTTTCTTCTTTTAGTCCTCCGGATCGAGACAAACTTCTGTAACGAGACGAGGCACGAAGAAAAGGTTGGATAAGGATGAAAGGTTCACGGTCGAAGAAGTCGCTCCAGATGGCCAACCGATTGCTCCCAAGCGGACAAAAGACAAATTTATACATCATTGCGGAGTTATTGTTAGGGACAGCATCCCGATCAGCATCCAAGAATGGAATAAGAAGAAGGACGGTGAAGTTTCTTATGTCGACGATAGATAGAAAGATGACCTTTGGACCTCGCTGATGACAAATTTCAGTCTACCGCCAGAGGAGGATCTAAATAACCCAGTTATACAGCGAAAAGTCAAGGCGTTTGCTCTTAAAAAGATGGCAGAACTATTCAAGAATTGGAAGAAACTATTGAACAAAAAGTTTGTCGAGAAAGACGAGACTCCAAAATTCACCGGTCAATATGCGAAGATAAAAGATCATTGGCCCGCATTTGTAGCGTATAAGAAATCAGAGAAAGCTGAGAAAAGGTCACAGACAAATAAGATAAATACTGCAAAGAAGAAGTATCACCATGTTACGGGGTCAGGTGGCTACAATGTTTCCCGGCCTACGTGTGACCAAGCTGAGAACGACCTGCTTGCTAAAGCGGTCCAACCAGCGACATTGAACTGGCCCGATCGGTCTAGGACTTGGTTCTTCGGGCATGGGGGAACTTTGAACCCAGAAATAGGGAGGTGTGTTTTCACGAAAGCTCAACTTGCAACACCCGTCAAAATGATTCAAGAAGCAATCAAGGAAGTGCAGGAAGGGAGGTTCCATCCCGACAGAGAGAAGGACGAGCTGTCAAAGGCCCTCGGGAATCCTGAACACCCTGTTCGAACTAGAGGCACATCAGGCTCCGTTGCGTGGAAGTATGGGTTTCCGGACAACACTGATTATAGAAGCCGAGGGAGAAAGAAGAAAGAGGAAGCAAAACGGATGCAGAAGATGGAAGAAAGATTAGCGTTGCTAGAGGCAAGTCAGCGAGATATTATCGGCCCACCATCTCAGCATGACGAAGATCCTTCATTCGATATTGCCCACGAAGCTACCCCACCATCTCAGCGGAAAAGCAGCGTGGCTTCCACGGAGCTCATTCAGCCTGATATCACGGCTCCTCGCTACCCCGTGGATGGTATCACGGAGAGGGATCATTGTGAGCTAATTGCGAAATGCCATAACCTAACCTTGAAGGTGGCGGTCGGCTATGTCTTACCTCCTGCACCTGATGGAACTTTCCATTGCAATCCGATTCCAAATGGCTATGCTGTTGTCGGGGTGGATGAAGTTTCCAACGGATTTGAGGATCTGGACCTTGAGTACCCTACATGTGAAGGGGAGACTCGTCTGATAAATGCCCTAAGGACTACATTTCTATGGAGAAAGGAAAACATCGTGCTTCCAAACTAGACGCCGCCTTAGCAGACTCAGCCGGAGGAGGCCCCTCAGCAGACTCAGCCTGAGGAGGCCCCTCAGCAGACTCAGCCGGAGGAGGCCCCTCAGCAGAATCCTCCTCCGCCTCCTCCTCCGCGTTAGCGGACTTCGACTCCTCCGTCGCGTCAGCTAACTCCGCCGCCTCAACAACGGCGGAAGAGAGTCGCCGCCGCTCCGGCGGCTAGCAGCAGTACAACAACAAAGAAATACAGAGCAGGCCCAAGCGTCAAGAAGGTTCCTCCCAAGTTACCCTACGACATGACTGAGGAGGAAACCAACAAGATCGTGGCTGCCGATGTGAAACGCCAGATTGCACCGAAACGTCCACCTCCAAAGGAGAAAGTAGATCCGGTAAAAGTGAAGCGATGTCTGGATGCCCTTAGGCGACCACCACCGCCTCCGCCGCAATCAAACTATGACCGATGTATTCAAAAGACATTTGATCAAGCGAAGCGGTCGAGAAGCTTAAGTAGCAGTGGTGCAAGAAGTGGAAAAACAATTCCCTAGCTCGGCGAACAAGAAAAGCAATCGTGCCCCCCGCTCAAGGTGTTTACCGATATCGCTAATGATCCGAAGATAGCGGCCGGTGGTCTTAATATCACTCTTGGTGATTACATAGGCGATGAGGTACAGTTCGAAAAGGCTGAGGTAGTAGCAAGATACGAGCACGGGAAGCCTCTCGTCAGACGTGAGCAGCTCCCGCGTCTACCAATGATGATGCGAAAATTGCATGAATGGTACTTGAAAGCCTGGGACCGACAGTATCTTCGTGGGAATTAAAGATGAACACTACTTCAATGGAGTCCAGGCGTTGTACATTGAATTTGAAGAAATTTTTCAGTTATACAATCAAGCCGCCCTCGACAAAACTATCGTCAGTTGCTATTGTCTGTAAGTATTTTTTTTCTGTAATTAAGTCTCTAGCTCAGCTCATTCATTGCATGTATAATTATCTTCACACTATATTATGCAGATTGAAGATCCTCGAATGGAAAAAACGACAAATATATGACATTGGGTTCATTAACCCAGATAACGTAAATGAATATACGTTAAAAAAATACCCCGATGAAACAGAGAAAAACTTGCTAAAGGCGTTACTTGGACAACAAAATAGAAGGGAAATACTATTTCCTTACAACTTCCAGTGAGTGTTACTGTCTTGTGCACATTCTGTTTCGCTTACTCGAGGTTAAGTGTAATTGATGAGTTATGCGTGCGCAGGTTCCACTTTATTCTGCTAGCCATTCAGCTTGATGAGGCACAAGTAATTGTCTTGGACTCGAGACGTAAAGAGCCTAAGGAGTGGACAGACATGAGTCAAACGCTTCAGAAGTAAGTTCAATCATTATCGCACCATATCGGCAACTTTCGTTCATTTCCTGATATCAAGTAATCATTTTCTTTGTCGGGCAGGGTTTGGAAAAAGTTCACCAACCAGGTTAGGGGTGACTGGTAAAAGGAGCTGCGATTTTCACACCCCAAAGTAATTACTACTAGCTTGTACCGCGCATCTCTCATTGATTCTAGTTTCAATACCATTATCATGCTTGATTATCATTTTGATTGAACTCTATTCTTGTAAAGTGCTTGTGGCAGGCACCCGGGAATAATTTATGTGGATACTACGTTTGCGAGTTCATTCGCCACTCGACCTCTGAGCGGGGCATATCTTTAGAACAATTTGAAGTACGTAAACAATATTCACATTTTTATTTTATTACCATCAATTGTGTTGAGTTTCATTCATATATATATATATATATATATATATATATATATATATATATATATATATATATATATATATATATATATATATATTGACCCCTTTCTTTAAATTAGATCTGGCGGAAGCGAGACGAACTCCTACCAACTATATCTGGCCATGGGCCGGGCCGGGCTGGGCTTGGGCCGGGCCTAAAAAAGCCCACGGTAGAAAACTGAGGCCCAGGCCTGGCCCTGCCATTGGACCTACTTTGAAGCCCAAGCCCGGCCCATTTGTTGAAAAGCCTGTCGGGCCTAGGGCCATTGGCCGGGCCTGTTCCTTAAATCCCAATTTGCCAAGCCCAAGCCCGGCCCGGCCCTGCTGGTGGGCTCAAAACTCAGGCCCAAGCCCGGCCCACGGGCAAGCCCGTCGGGCTTAGGCCCTGGATTTTGGGGCCGGGCCTGGGCGGGCCGGCCGGGCCGGGCCGGAGATGCCCAGGTATACTACCAACTGATTGCATACGAGCAATTCAAGAGGAATTGGCGGGATTCTTTGTTGAGCATGTCATACCTAAAGACGGAGAATACCATCGGGATATGCAATGCGATTTTGGTAATTAGATATTAGGGATCGTAAGAGATGTTATATTGTATATATGCTTGATCGTGTACTATATGTAGTAGCGTCGAATAGATATACGAAAACTTGTTGTTAGACCAAGCACGGAGAAAGAGAGGTCACACTTCTCTCTATATATGTTCATGACGATGTTGTGTAATTAATGGTTCCTTCATTGCTTTATGTAGTAGCTAGCGTCGAGTTGAATGGAAAACATAAAATAAAAATGAAACCCTAAATGTAAAAGAATTGAAGAGTAAACACAAAAAGAAAAGGGGGAAACACAATATGAAACCCCTATAAACCCTCCAAAACCCATAACCCCTCCTTTCAAAAAAAAACTCCAAGGCCTGGCAGATGCTGACGCGTGGCTACCTTTTTGTCCCGGTTCATGTCACGAACCGGGACTAAAGGTCCTCCTGCCTCGGCGCCCCGCAGCGGCCACGTGGAACACCTTTAGACCCGGTTCGTAACACGACCGGGACTAAAAGTGGAGGGCATTAGTCCCGATCGTTTAGTCCCGGTTGCAGAACCGGGACTAAAGGGTCTCTGGAACCGGGACCGATGGCTCGTTTTCTACGGATGTTATTTTGGTACAGAGGGAGTATATGTATTTCGCTTTCACGCCAAGTGTGGGAAAATACAGGTTAGAGCTAAGTGTAATCATTTGCTTTTCTTTTTAAGTAAAAAATAAAGACATGTTATAATTTCTTTTTTCTATCAACTCATGCCAAATACACACTCCCTCCGATCCATTTGTACTAAATCAGCAAGAAATAATATGGAACGGATGACGTAATAAATCCATTTAAGTGGAGCTTTCATCATCCAGTGAGGCTGGAGGAACCAGGTTCAGAGAAGCCAGGGTAGCACTGGTGCTGATCCATGCCAACGCCATCGTCAGCAAAAATATCGCTCCAAGGCCATTGCTGCTGCTGGCCAATGTCGTCTTCTCCTCCTCCAATCAACCCCGCCCCCTCCTCCGACCGCTGGCCGTTAGCAATGGCGAAGTTCTCGGAGGTGGGCATGCTATTGCTTCCGTTGGCGCTGCTGCTGCTGGGGCTGACGACTGTGGTGCCACTGACATCGCCGATGTGGTCCTGATCAACACCGACGCGGACGCCGGTGATGAGGAATCGACGGTGGGTGGAAGCATGGGGAGTCGCGGTGTGGACGGCGACGTCGCAGCTTCGGCACAGGAGGGCTCTGTCCTCCACACAGAAGAAGTAGCCCGTTTTCTCCTGTAATGTAATATATAAGTATTTATGAATGAAAAACTCATATCAATTAGTAGAACCTTAGGAGATTCTTTTGAAAATCCTATTAACAATAAACACTCACAGATATACGTCTTTCTTATGTTTTAATAAGAATTTTAGAAATTACAATCCGTAAATAAATAAAGTAGGTTGCACACCATGTCACGTTTAGAAAGAAAGGATTATAAAAATAAGGGTAATTTCCTCTGCATGCATTGGCACTTTCCTTTCCAAAGGACATTACTGTGACAGGAGAACGAGGCAGCGGGCTTCACGTACATGGGAACGAGAATTTTAGCTGTTTACGCGACTAAAACACTTGGAAAATCTGAATTCTCTTAGGCGCCCTATGCACCTGGACAGAGGGAGTATAAGATATTGGGTTGCAAGCTTTTCAAAATCAATGCATAAAATATTTTCAAGGACAAGCCGGACTCACGCGTCGCGCTCGCGCTCACGGCGTGTGAGCACTCGGGGCGCCGCCGCCCGATCTACCACCTTCGGCCTCCCCTGCATCAGCCGAGACCGGATCTGAGATCCCCTCCGCCTCCTCTCTCTCCCCTGTGAAGCTGCGCTCCATCCGACACCATGCCTCCTCGCCCGTGCTCGAAGCCTGCGTCCGTGTCGACGGCCACGGCGGGAGCTCAGTCCGCCGGCACCAGTGTGCTCGAGTGCTCCCCGAGGCCCTCGCCGGCGGCGGCCTCCCCTCCGCCATCCTGCGTCCCGGCCGGCACGCTGCTGCCCGCAGGCTTCAGGCCGAGCGTCGTCCCGCCGCCACCGGGCGAGCTGCCTGCGCCTGCGTCCACAATGTCGGCTGCTCCTTCACGGTCGGCCACCTCCGCCGCAGTGCTGGCCGCGACTGCCCTGGCCTCCCGCGAGGCCGCCCCGTCCGCTGGTGGCCGTTTGTCCACCGCTGGGTTGCCGCCCAGGCCGGTTGTGGCGGCATCTCCGCTGCGGCTTGGGTGTCTCCCGGCACCGGCCTCTGCTGACATTGCTCCTGTCAGAGGCACGCCGTCAACCTCAACCGCTGTTGTGGGCGCGCCGTCCCCGACTCCTGCCGGTGCTACTCCTATGGAAGCCCCGCCGTCACCCCCGGTTGTTGCTGCTGAAGCGCCGTCCACGGCCGCTGCGCCGTCCACGACTCCTGCTGCTGTTGAAGCGCAGTCGACGACTCCTGTGGAAGCGGCGGCGTCCTCAACTCGTGTCTGCGCTGCGTCGGGTCTTGACTTGAAGCAACATGTTTCGTGGAGCTCCCTTACCGACGATGAAGAAGACAAGGATGATGATGATGAGCTGGTCCCACGCACGCCACCGCCGGCTATCAAATCCTCAATTTTGGCTGCTCGACTGGGTGTGGCGTGTGATGCCGTTACGTGTGAAGGTTGGCAGAAGGTGCCGCCGCGGCGCAACGGGCAACGCCAGGCGTCCATAGCCCCTGCAGCGGCTCCTCATCCCGTCCCCGCTTGGCTCGATGGTAGATGTTGCAGATGTCTCTTTCCTGGACACCGTGCAGCGAATTGTCGAGATCCTTTTAGGTGTTATCGATGCCTTGAGAACGGTCATCGAGCGCGTGAGTGCCACAATGCCTGGCATCCCCTCAGCTTCTTGGGAAGTCCTGCTGTGTCGCCGTTGCCCCGCCTTCCCGTTAAGCACCAACAAGCTCCATCTCCTTACAAGGTCCAGAAAGAAGCCCTGCCTCACTCGAAGACATTTTGTTGTGATTCTTGGGCATCGATCGTTTCTGCTCCTGCTAGCTCTACGGCCTCGGCGGATATCTTGATGCGGCCCGCTTTGGAGAGGCAGGCCAAGCTGCTACGTTCCGAGCTCCTTGGTATGGCCTCCTTTCAGCTTGAGAAGACTGTCCAACCTCTGCGTGATGTCGTTGACTCCATGAAAGGCTGGGTGTTGCGGATGGAGAGCTTCATGGAGCGGGCTGAGGCTACGCTGGGCGAGCTTTCCCTGGCGCCGCCTGTGTTGCAGACTACTCATATGTTGCGTCCATTGGTTGTGGCTGATGGCAGCTCCGAGGTCGAGAGGGGTACCGAGCTTCATGGTCGTTTCTCCCCTCGTGCTAGAGCCAGCTCACCGTCGCTAGCCTCTGAGGGACTTGACAATGATGTGGTCGTGACTCCAGCGCTACAAATCATGCCCGAGCTTCGGGAGTTGTGTGTGGGGCCGGTTCCGCCTCTGTCCGTCGAGCAGCTACAAGTAGACCCTCCCGAGATCTCGAGTGTGGCTTTGCCGCCAACATCACCCATGGAGTCGAGCCAGATACTTGATGCCGAGGAGAGTGGTGATTTGGGCGTTGCGATCTCTCGCTCGCCTAAGTCCATTGTGCGTGAGGCGTTAGTCATGGAGCACGGAGTTTCAGATGTTGCTGCCCTTTCCTCATCTGCAACCATCAAGCAGGTGATGCCTGTGAGTGACATGGCCATTGAGCCAAATGTGTTGGAAACTACTCCAAATCCAAATGCTCTTTTCGCGAAGGAACTTTGTGACTTGCTCGCTAGCGTGGAGGTTGTTAGACCTGGTTTGGGCAGGTCGATTGCTTGCCTCCTAACGGGAACGCCAATAAGGGGCAAACAAAAGAAGGTGAGCAAAAGCAAGAGTGGCGTCATAGGCAAGGCATCTCTGGTTGCTTGATGGATGATCTTCGTTCTCTTGGTCTGTCCTTTTGGATTGGGAGGTGCTTGATGTCTTGTGTCGAGGTGTTCTTGTCGGGATTCACTTGGCGTAGTAGCAGTGTTGGTTTTTGTGGATGTTGTGCATTCGGAGTTTGGCAGGGGCCGATTGTGCGGTTGTGGGGTTACTTACCATGTGAGTAGTTAGTCCTTGCTTCGTTTGTGTGGGTTTTCGCCCGGTTTTCCTTAAATTAACTGGGCAATTCTCTTCTTCTTAATTAATCGATGAGGCAAAACTTTTGCCTCCGTTTCGAAAAAAAAATCAATGCATATAAATAGAAATAAGTTTTATGAAATCAATTTCTCAGTTTTACCAACGACTTGTCAGCGATGTGTGGATTAGTTTGTACAGAACAATAAATTATTTTGGGATATGAATCAAACAATAGCAATTTTGTATCACGTAATCCATGTACTCCTACCAAGTATAATACAATTAATTGTTGTTGGAAAATAAATTTTGGAAAAAAATCACGCCCTCTGTTTTAGAATAATGGAGGGAGCATCTAGCGAACCAACCTGTGGTTGGATGGTTAGAGGGACTGTGGTATCCCCAACTCATCAGCGTTCAAATCCTGATGCTCGCATTTATTCCTGGATTTATTTCAGGATTTCCGGCGATGCGCATTCAGTGGGAGAAGACGTTCCCGTCAACGACGAGGTGCCTACGGTGACTTCGTAAATTTCAAGATGATATGCCGGCTCAGTTTCTCGAAGGTGCTCATAGGGGTAGGATGTGCGTGTGTGCGTTCATAGGGGTGGATGTATGCGCGTGTATATGAGCGCTTATGTCTGTACTATGTTCAAAAAAAATGGAGGGAGTATCTCCTACCAAGAACTACCAGTGCTGAGCTGGCACGTCAAATATTGCGCCACAAGAGTAGAGTTAAATGTTTATTATTTTGGCTACTGGCATAGTAGTACGGATTTTGGCATTGAATGCCTAAGAGTCACATGTTTAATTTTGTCATCAAATTACTTTCAGATCATTTTTTTATTTTTCAATCTGGGAGCTCGAATAGAAATGAATGGTCGAATATGCATGTTGAAGATCAAGTCAGGGTCTAAAATGGCAACTTTAGAGAACCTGAGGGAACTCACCCGTTTAACAAATATCACGAATTAAGTTTGCAGTTGCATAATACTGAACTTGTTTCATACTACAAGAAACAGCTAAGTAGTTAAGGAAAGTGGAAAGAACAGGTAGACAAACTGTCAAATAAGCAAGAAAACCACAATTATCCACCATAACATCAAATGGAGCATACGTGGTTTTAAAAAAAAAAGGTTTTAAAAAATGGAGCATACGTCAAGCATAACTCTTCTTCTTTGCAAGAAAACTCAAGCTCAAGTACGTACCTGGCAGATGTCGCAGGCGGGGTGGCTCCCGCCGTCATCGCCGGCGCCGGGCGATGACGAGCCGGCCGGCGCCGAGGAGAGGAGCGCGACGCGGTGGTGCCTGCCGGCGAGCTTGTTGGCGGAGTGCACGGCGGCGTCGCAGCGGCGGCACAGCGCGGCCTCGTCGGCGCAGCACAGCACCGCGGCCTCCGCCTGCCCGCACGCGTCGCACCCGATCTTCATGAGCATGTACGGGTAGGGCCGTGCCGTGTCGGCGTTAACAGGGAAGAAAAATCTCGAGGACGGATGGATGCTGAGAGGGTGCGAGCCGGGAGGGAGAGGGAAATGGTATTAGTAGCACTTGCCTGTTTTGGTAGGTGGAGGTCGTTGTTCAAACAAATATCTTTTGCCCTGCACAGGCTGCATTACATGCCACGTCGGTAATTCTAGTAGTACGTCACAGTACCTGCTCCCCTTTTTTCAGACGTTTTACTTTTCTTGCTAGCCACGGCTGGAGCGTTGTGCGGTTGATAGACCGACGCATGAGACTCCGGTTAGCCGTAGAAGAGGTTTTATGTTGTGCCAAGGAGCCACGTAGGTGTCTAGAGGAAAGCCCATCACAGTCACAGCTAGGAGAAATTCCCGAGATCTTTTAGTCGAGTCCACCGCACATTTTTTTCTCGTTTTCATTTTGTTTTATTCAATAACAAACTATATATGCAGATGATTAAACATACACACTCATCCTTATAAACGCATGCACGCACACCATGAGCATCTTCGAATGATTGAACCGGCACATCATCTTAAGATTAACAAAGTCATCATTTTTAACTTTTTCAAAATTACTAACTTATTTGGCGTATATAGTGTGTGCTGGAACCGAGAGCACCAAATTCGCGTCCACCTTCGCGGTCCTTATGGACCCCCTTTGTCAAATCTCTGCCTTATCCACAACTACTTGCAGTTAATTAAACAGACAGTTAATTATGTATGTTAATTAGTTATACGATAATTTATAGAAAATATTATCGTTCACGGCTATGTGAAAGCCATGTTAATTATGAAAAGTATTATTTAGGGGGTGTTTGTTTCCAGGGACTTTTTGGTGTAGGGACTAGAAAAAGTCCCTCTTAGAGACTTTTTAACCAAACAGGAGGGACTACTAGGGACTAAAAGTTGTTTTTTGGGACTAAATGAAGAAGACTCTCAAGGAGAGTCTTTTTTGGGACTTTTTGGGACTTTTCCAACAATGCCCCTCCCTGCACCCATTGCCCCGCCGCCCCATGGTGTTGTTTGGTTGTTATTTTTCTGTATACTAGGGATAACATGGTCATTTAATAACCTCTAGAGAGGGACTAGGGACTTTTTAGTCTCTGGAAACAAACAGGGAGGGACTTTTTAGGGACTAGGGACTTTTTAGTTGGGACTAGAAAAAGTCCTAGGACTTATAAACCAAACAGGGCCTTAGAATGTGTATTTCCTCGTTGCAACACAGGGCAATTAGCTAGTCTAACTAGAGGGTGAGTACAACTTTTTTCTTTCTTTTTGAATACGGATGTGTACAACGCATGTGTGGCACTGGAAAAGACAAGGGAGTCATGGCTACCAAATCCAGCTCGTCAAAATATCCATCCACAAGAGATCTCGACGGGCCAAAAGATCTGTGGCAGATACAGTGGCCTTGTCCAGACGCAAGATGGGTCTGTGGATCCACGTCAACGTCGCCATGAGATGCACTTGCACGGGCGGGAAGGACAAATCTATATGCTGAAGCCTTGTGTGGCCACTAGGTTGCCACGGTGAAATGAGAATGCATATTCCGCCCCGTACCCGTAGACCGTAGCCGTATCTCGTGTGCTCTCGTTTTTTCTCTGCTGTACCGACTTCTCTTGTCCACACAAATGTGTTATCCACAATATATGCAAGTTAACAAAGGAAGGTGACGTGTGCATACCTGCATGGATTAGGGGCAGCCACAGGATGGGATATCAGAGCATCTACAGCCGCACATGACAAATCCGGCCCCTCAAACGCCCGCGGACGCGTCCGGACGCGTCCGCGGGCACTGACCGGGCACGCCTCAAATCCACTCGTCCACATCCGTCTCCCTCATATCCGAACCCCTATTTCCATACTACCCATGCAACGTGGATCAAATTACGTCGATCAAACGCAGGACATATGAATCCGGACAGCAGATAGCGTCACATTGCAACAAAAGTTCTATCAGTTCATACATACGACGGACAAATTTAAAACTAAGCTAATCTAACTAGTACTTGCGGGCCGGACCTTTCCCCTTGCGGTCGCCGGCGTAGCTGTAGCCGTCGGCGGCGGGGGGGCTAGTTGTCGTCGTCGTCGGAGGAGGAGCCGTCGTCGTCGTCGGAGGAGGAGGAGTCGGAGACGATCACTAGGCCCTTCAGCCGCTCCGCCGCCCGGTCCTGCCGGCGCTTGAGCTTGGCCAGCTTGGCCCGCTCCTTCGCCGTAACCGCCGCGAGCCGCTCGGACTCCTCAATGGCGATGCGGAGGGCCTTGGCGTTCTTGCGGCGGAGCCTCCTCGCGTCCGACTCCGCCGTCGTGAGCGACCGGCGGCAGACCCACGCGAGGAGGTGGTCCTCATCCAGATCCGCCAGAGCCCGCGCCCGCTCCTTCGCCGTCTCCGCGGCCTCCCTCTCCCTCCGCCGCTGCCTCTCGCGGCGGGCGGCGCGCGCCTCCGACTCCGGCGTGCGCGTCCGGGCCGGAGGGGCGGGCACAAGCACCCACCGCTGCCCCGCAGGTGGAGCAGCGGCGGGCGGAGGGAGGGCACGGCAGGAGGGAGCCCGCCCCGCCGGCGCGGACTGGGCTGGCCGTCGGTCGCCGCTGCCCATGGCACGGGACGGGCCAGCGCCGGCGTCCGAAATGCGTCGATGGGGAGCGGGTGGCTACGAGGACGCTCCAGATCCGGAGCTGCCTCCGGTCTCCACCTTGGACTGCCCCAAGGCGATGCGGAGAGCCAGCTTGTATTCCGGATCGGAGTCGCCGGAGGCGCTGCCGGAGCTTGACATGCTCGTCGGCGGGGGGGGGGGGGGGGAGGAGCGGGCGGAGAGGGGAGAGGAGCGGACGGAGCGAGAGTGAGTGAGCTAGGGTTTCGCCGTACGGGGGTTTTTAGTGGGACATGGTGGGGTCGGGGTGGGCCGGGCTTGTCAGGCGGACGCGCCCGGGCGTGCCCGGGCCACCCCATATCCGCCCCATATTTGGGCTGGATATGGGGGGTGTCGGTCAGTCCGGACGTTTGAGGCCCGTTTGAGGGGTCCGTCTGGGTCAACTTTTTTTGACCGGACACTGACCGGGCAGCCCGCCCGGGTGTATGAGGCGTGTTTGAGAGGTCCGGTTGTAGATGCTCTTAGGACATCTCCAACCACGTTTCTCAAACACATGCAAAAAAAAAGACATTTTTCAAACGGACATTTAAATATAAAACACAATCATTACATAATCAATAATCATGTTATCACAAACAAACAGAAAGTAAAAAAGCAAAATTATAAGATAACTATTGGGTTGCAATGGCGAAGCCACGTTAACGCCGTGTATTCAAGTGACTACACCGGATTTGGGTAAGGCCAAGACCCACCCGTACTCGTAGCTCACAGTTAAGTCAAAAAGCACTGGAAATTGACTACTTGTCAACTGTTTTGCGTGAGATTTGGCTGACCCATATAACAGAAAAGAGAGTCCTAATTAAATTTCCAGATCGACAGATCCTCAAATCACCAGGATGTTTCCTTCAATTTCTCTCCTTTTCACCTTCGTGTGTACATGCTGCAGACTACTCATGCCGCCCGCCGCCAGGAATCACCACCGTGAGCACTGAGCAGGACAACCTTGGCTTCTCTGTAGTACTGCACCTCCGTCAACGGGTGAGCGCACCAGGCCGTTGCCTTTTCCGGCAATGAATATTTATCTTCTTTCTCTTCCAGTTTCCTGCTTTTCTTAAGAAATGCAGATCCGTTTCTCGTAGCAAACCTTGTTTTATCACTTGTCGGGTCTTAAATTTGGTAATGGTAAATTGATAATTATGTTTGAAATAAAGTATGCTATTTTCTGTTCCTACTTAGTTTTTCTAAAGAGAAAACAATAGTAAAGCTTGACATCACTAGGTTTAGATCCTGGCACCGCCACTGTTGGGTTGTCTCCCAACTAGCGCTATTGTTTTACGCCCCTAGCTAGGCATATTGCATAGTTTCAAGTGTTGTCATCTTTGGTCTCAAGCTCCTCAATCACACAACCATGTTTCTTAAAAGGAGGGAGCTTGAAGATAGGATCTTTTATCAAACTTATAAAATTGGGATGCACACTAATCATCTTAAGATCCTCATTTCTTTTAATAGGAGTGATACTAGTATTCTTGGGGACATACATAATTTTAGGATTCTTTCCTTGACACGTACAAGCATTAGCTTTGGATGGGGTAAAAGCGGAACCCATTTTATCAAAGACTTCCTCTATTTTATAAATTCTACCAAAAATGGTCTACCCACTCATTAATAGTTGTATCTTTCTCCTTTAGTACTTTCAAAGTGATTCCTATCTTTGACCCAAGTTGAGTAATATGATTGTGAATCTTTTTATCCAACTTCTCAACTTGTTCCTTAGTGGCAATTTTATTTTCAATAATATCAAGCCTTTGCATAACATGTTCCAAGGTCAAAGTAGTTTCATTAATAACAAGAGGTGGTGTCCCAACTAAATTTTCCATGGCTTTGAAAGCATCCGAAGTGTGACTCATTAAGAAATTACCACCTCTGATAGTATCAAGTACGAACCTATACCAAGTAGTAATACCCACATAAAAATTACGAAGCAAGATATTGGGGGATTGCTTATGAATTTATTTATTTTGAGCATTGCAAATCCTATGCCAAGCATCTCGCAAACTTTCTCCTCCCCTTTGTTTAAAATTAAGCACCTCATTCTCGGGAGTAAAGGGAACATGAGTAAAGCTAGCCATGGTAACTAGCAAACTAACAAAGATAAATATTTTTGTATTTTTGATTTTTTATGAAACAAACTAAATATGACAGCAAATAAAAAGTAAAACAAGTGAATGATAATTTGTGCGAAGTTACTTGATAGTAGGTTGGTGATACTCCCTGGCAACGGCGCCAGAAATCCTTCCTGATACTTGTGATCTGCGTTGGGTTTTCCGTGAAGAGGAACGGGTGATGCAACATAGTATAGATAAGTATTTCCCTCAGTTGAGAACCAAGGTTTATCGAACCAATAGGAGTAGCACGCAACCCCCATCTTCAGCGACTGCACACAAATAAGCAAACACTTGCACCCAACGCGGGCTAGAGGGTTGTCAATCCCATTGGACTCGTTATTTGCAAGCTAGTGAAGTATGTAGATGAAAGTTGAATATGGTAAATTGCAAAATAAAATAAAAATAAATAAATGGCATCAAGGTATTGAAAGCTTTTGTAAATATATAAAGTGAATAGACCCGGGTGCCGTAGTGTTCTCTACTGGCATCTCTCATGTAGTAGGCATACGGTGGGTAAACAAATTACTGTTGGGCAATTGATAGAAAAGCGCATAGTTATGCAATCTTTATTCACGGCAATGATCATGTGTATATAGGCATCACGTCCATAAACAAATAGGCTGACTCCTGCCTACACCTATTACTATTACTCCATGTCGAGAGCGCTTATATGCTTGCTTCTCTAAGTATTACGTTCATGACAAACAGAGTAACGCTTGGAGAACGATGACATGATGTAGACAAAGAGAATTCAATCAATATGAATTAACCCCATCGTTTTATCCTTAGTGGCAACAATACAAAGACGTATCTTGTACCCTTCTGTCACTGGGATATAGAAACCCATCAGATTGAACCCACTACAACGCACCCCTCTCACTGAAGAAATATCAATCTAGTTGACCAAACTATTTCAATAGATCGGAGAGATTTACGAAGCTATAATAATCATGCAAATAAGAATCATAATATAAATTAGAGAAGACTCAAATCTTTTTCATGAATAATCTGAACATAAACCCACAATTCATCGGATCCCAACAAACGCACCGCACAAAGTGATTACATCGAATAGATCACCGCGAAGATGCGGTGTACTTTGTATTCAAGTTCAAGAGAGAGAGAGAGAGAGATAGCCATCTAGGTACTAACTACGGACCCGTAGGTCTGTAGGGAACTACTCACACATCACCATGGGAGTAGCAAGGTTGATGTAGAGGCCCTCCATGATCGATTCCCCCTCCGACAAGGCACCGGAACAGGGCTCCAGATGGGCACACGGCGGAACAGAGACTTGAGGTGGCGGAAAAAGTGTTTCGAGAGGCTCTCTAGGGTTTTGGGGATTTATTGGAATTCATAGGCCAGAGAGGGGTGCCGGGGGACGCCCGAGGGGGCACCACATAACAGGGCGCGGCCACCCCCCTAGGCGCGCCATGTTGTGTGGTGGCTCCCTCGTGGAGCTTCCGGCCTCCTCCTGAAGCTTCCAGGTCTTCTTTTGGTCCAGAAAAAATCATAACAAAGTTTCTGGGTAATTTGACTTTGTTTGGTACTGTAAACCTAAAAAGTCAAAAACATGAAGAAAACAACAACTGGCACTGGGCACTGGGTTAATAGGTTAGTGCTCAAAAATAATATGAATTGGTAAATAATCACCCAAAAAGCATCCTAGAATGATAATATTATAGCATGGAACAATCAAAAAATATAGATACGTTGGAGGCGTATCATAGGACTATCCGAGGATGGAGTTAAGAAGAAGGTATTCCCCTTATCTTTGGAGGGAAAGGCATTGATTTGGTATAGGCTATTGGATGATGCTGAAACATGGGACTGGAATCGATTGAAGCTGGAATTTCACCAGAAGTTTTATCCTATGCATCTGGTTCATCATGATCGGACTTATATACATAATTTTTGGCCTCGTGAAGGAGAAAGTATCGCTTAAGCTTGGGGGAGGCTTAAGTCTATGAAGCACACATGCCCCAATCATGAGCTCTAAAGAGAAATAATTATACAAAACTTTTATGCTCGGCTAATAGTGGTTCCATAGCTCAGTCTGAGGAATCAAAAGGTCTTGTTAGTGATTCATTATATACAAAGCCAGTTTCACACAAATTATGAATTCTTGTGAAAGCATGATAGATGCATTGAAATGCAAATGATACACACGGATATTGACTAGTCAGATTCGATAGGACGAAGGATATACCACAAGCAAAACACGGACTAACAGCGAATTGCCATTGGTGAAAAAGTAAAATGTGCTAACTGGATTATTGACTATAGTGCAAGTAGGAGTGTGTTGGAGATATGCCCTAGAGGCCACAATATTGTATTATTATATTTCTTGTTTATAGTTAAGAAGTATATATTCTATGCTATAACTGATATGATCCTAGAATATGTGATTCAGTGTAAAACTCATATGCATATGTGGAATGAAAAACGGTAAACCTGATTCCTAGTATTGCCTCTAGGACTAGCTCAAGCGTTGTTTGTGGTCATGTTTTCCGGATCTTGGGATATCGTTAAGTTTAACCATAGTCCCAAAAAACTACAAGAGTATGACGTTGGAAGAACGATCATATTGAATTGACCCAACTTGTTTGTTATACTTTGAGACAATATCCTCACAAGTCAATCATTATAACACGGAGATTTAACGTATGCTTTAGTTCCTTAGACCATGAGAGTATCATAGTCACTTATTACCGTATGATGGACTTTGGGGTTGCTCAAGCGTCATTTGTAACACGATGATCATAACGACAACTTACAGGTTCATCAGAAAGTTTGACAAGGGACTAGATAGCTCAAGAGTGGGATTTGCTCCTCCGACGATTGAGAGATATTCTTAGGGACCTCTCGGTGTGACCGCATCCATCATCGTTTGGCCAGACACAGGTGACTAGGTCAAAGGGATGTCGGAACATGTCAACGAGAAAGAAGAACGAAAACGGTAACGAGGAGACCGGTGTAGTGAGCATGAGAATGACTCAAGAGGATACCGATATATCTCACCTCGGGTTTTGTAAAGTATCGTGATGCAAAGGGAATAGCAAATGATAACCAAAAGTTCGCTTGAATGTCATTCGTGCACTCATAGGGATTGATATGGATGTCCATGGTTTCGCCATCAATCATTGAACGAAAGGGGTTATGTTCATGTCTATGCATTACGGAACCTACGGGGTCAGAAGCTTAAGGTAATCATGATCTGCTGAGTGTTTTTGGAGCAACATTTATGAGAAAATATTTATGAAATAGTTTCAAGAGGAATCGGAAGCATTTCGGGGTTACCGGAAGGGTTTCGGGGTTTACCAGGTAATACCGGTAATTGATATATAGGTGAAAAATGTTTCTGGAGATATTAAATTAATAATAGAAGACACTAATAATGAGTAGGAGGTTTTTATATTTAATTAAATATCAACGGGCCTTAAAAGGCCAAGTGGTGGAAAGGATATTGGGCCTATGGCACCTCCCTTAGCTTCTTGGAGAAGGGATGCCGAATTGGAGGGGGATTTCCCCTCCCAGGGAATCCTTCCCCCCTTGTGGATTTGGCCCTTTATAGGCACAAATTTTGGAGCCTCTTCTAGTTCTTTAGTTCTAGTTCTATTTGATCCAATTAGAGATAGATCTAATTCTCTCTAGTCCTCATAATTAGAAGCCCAGTGTAGTTCTAATCTTATGATACTTCCTTTTAGCGATCCGGCAATGGAACAGAAAGTACCCACACCTATTGATACGTCCATTCTGCATCATGATTTCCTACTGTTATTATAATGTTTTTATGCATAATAATGCTTTATGTAGCAATTCTAATGCCTTTTCTCTCATAATATGCAAGGTTTACATAAAGAGGGAGAATGCCGACAGCTGGAATTCTGGACCTGGAAAAGCATATCAGAGATACCTATTCTGCACATCTCCAGATAAGCTGAAACTTCACGGAGAATTATTTTGGAATATATGAAAAATACTGAAGCAAATAACTACCGGAGGGGGGCACCTGCTGAGCAAAAGACACCAGGGCGCGCCAGGCCCCCCAGGCATGCCCTGGTGGGTTGTGCTCAGCCCAGCCCACCTCCGGTGCCCATCTTCTGGTACTTAAGGTCTTTTGACCTACAAAAAAAATAAGGGGAGGACTTTCGGGACGGAACGCCGCCGTCTCGAGGCGGAACTTGGGCAGGAGCACTTTTGCCCTCCGGCGGAGCGATTCCGCCGGGGGAACTTCCCTCCTGGAGGGGCAAATCGAAGCCATCGTCATCACCAACAACCCTCTCATCTTTGGGAGGCCAATCTTCATCAACATCTTCAACAACACCATCTCCTCTCAAACCCTAGTTCATCTCTTGTGTTCAATCTTTGTACCGGAACCTCAGATTGGTACCTGTGGGTGACTAGTAGTGTTGATTACATCTTGTAGTTGATTACTATATGGTTTATTTGGTGGAAGATTATATGTTCAGATCCATTATGCTATTCAATACCCCTCTGATCTTGAGCATGAATATTATTTGTGAGTAGTTACCTTTGTTCTTGAGGTCACGGGAGAAGTCATGTTGCAAGTAATCATGTGAATTTGATAGGTGTTCGATATTTTGACGATATGTATGTTGTGATTCCCTTAGTGGTGTCATGTGAACGTTGACTGCATGACACTTCACCATCTTTGGGCCTAAGGGAATGCATTGTGGAGTAGTTATTAGATGTTGGGTTGCTAGAGTGACAGAAGCTTAAACCCTAGTTTATGCGCTACTTCGTAAGGGGCTGATTTGGATCCAAACGTTTAATGCTATGGTTATATTTTATCTTAATACTTTTCTCGTAGTTGCGGAAGCTTGCGAGGGGGTTAATCATAAGTGGGAGGTTTGTTCAAGTAAGAACAACGCCCAAGCACCGGTCCACCCACATATCAAATTATCAAAGTAGCGAACGCAAATCAAACCAACATGATAAAAGTGACTAGATGAAATTCCCGTGTACCCTCAAGAACACGTTGCCTATTATAACTGTTCTGGCCTGTCCTTTGCCACAAAAGGATTGGGCTACCTTGCTGCACTTATTTACCGTTACCGTTACTTGCTCGTTACCAGTTATCTTGCTATCAAACTATCTGTTACCTACAATTTCAGTGCTTGCAGAAATTACCTTGCTGAAAACCGCTTGTCATTTCTTTCTCCTCCTTGTTGGGTTCGACACTCTTACTTATCAAAAGGACTACGATTGACCCCCTATACTTGTGGGTCATCAAGACTCTTTTCTGGCACCGTTGCCAGGTGAAAGGATCGATATGGTTGACTAGAGGGGGGGGGGGTGAATAGGCAACTAACACTTTTTAACTTTTCTTTAACAATTTAGGTTTAGCAACAAATAGGTTGGCTAGATGTGCAACTAGGTGAGTAACCTATATGATGCTAAACACAACAAAAAGATAAGCAAGCAAGATATATCAATATAAGTAGCTTGCACAAAGTAAAGGTAAGAAGTAACCACAAGGGGAACCGATGGAGACGAGGATGTGTTTCCGAAGTTCCTTCCCGGTGAGGGGAAGTACGTCTCCGTTAGAGCAGTGTGGAGGCACAATGCTCCCCAAGAAGCCACTAGGGCCACCGTATTCTCCTCATGCCCTCACACAATGCGAGGTGCCGTGATTCCACTAGTGGTGCACTTGAAGGCGGCAACCGGACCTTTACAAACAAGGTTGGGGCTCTCTCCACAACTTAATTGGAGGCTCCCAACGAAACCACGAAGCTTCACCACAATGGAATATGGCTTCGAGGTGACCTCTTCCGTCTAGGGTGCTCAAACACCCAAGAGTAACAAAATCCACACAAGAAACTATGGGGGAATCAATTTTCCTTTGGTGGAAGTGTAGATCTAGGTCTCCTCCTTCAATCCCAAGCAAGACAACAAGTTTGGGTGGCTAGGGAGAGAGATCGGGCAAGAAAGCTCAAGTGCATCAATGGTGGAGAGAGAGAGGTAAAAGGTGAGCAAGAGGTGGAAGAAGCACCTCTTTATATAGGGCCCCCCCCATTTCCAACCGTTACAGCCAGATCTGTCATGGGAGCGGTTCAACCGGACAGGGGAGCGGTACAACCGGTATAACCGGTACAACCGGCCAACCACCGGACCACACCAGAAGGTTGGCCCGGATGCAGCAGCCAGGCCTGAGCCCCGGACCCCTAAGCGGTACAACCGCTCGGGACCCCGGTTGTACCGGGCTATATGATTATAGCGGTACAACCGGTCCGGTACCGCCCAACAACCGGACCACAACAGAAACTTGTCCGGTTGTAGCCCGGTGCTGGGCCGGTTCAACCGCCCAGAGCTGCCTTTTTGGGGTCTCCCAGCCTTTGGCGGTACTACCGCCCGGGGGCAGCGGTACAACCGCTGGGGACCACTTTGGCAGCACCCCTAGGGTATCACCCCTAGAGTGGTGGTCAAAACGGAGGCTAAAAACCAGCTGTGCATTTAGGTTGACACCGCGGATTACCTGGCACGTAACTAAGGAAAGAGGGGCCTCTCTCTCAATGATGCGGAGAAGAGAATTGGGTGAAGATGGATGAGCGAAAGAACTGATTCACCCAAGACTTTCCAATGTGGATTCCCTCTTAATAGTACGGGATCCCTACGACCAAAGAGAATAAACACGTAGAGAAAACCCGTCTTCAGTCTTTTCCGTTTGGAGGGTCCACCTAACCGTCTTGTGTACCACATACAATCCCTGTATAACTTGACACACGGTTAGATCATAGTGAGTTGTCATCATCGCCAAAACACCAAGGTAAGTGAATGCCCTTTCAATCTCCCCCTTTTTGGTGGATGATGACAACAACACGATTTGCATTGATGATCTATAAAATAAAAGGTGGAGCTCCCCCTCAATGTGTGCAACAGATAAGACCTGTGCAAGAATTGAAGCTCCCCCTTGATTTTATAGACCAACCAATGGGAACATAAATAAGATGAAACATTTAAGGAGCAATATGAACGAGATAAAAAGTAGAGCTTTTAATAGTAAGGGTACGATAAGTCTCAGACTCTACATAGTCTTCACACAAACCAAAAAAAACAAATAAGAGTTCAAATGGAAGACGCAACAAAGAGTCCAACAAACACCGCAACACCCATGCAAATCCTGATAAGGTACTTTCTCCCCCTTTGGCATCAAGACACCAAAAAGAAAAAGAGTGATGCAAGCGCCCCAGAACTCAGTAGATCTCCTCGTTGGTGTCATACTCCTTAGAATCATCATCTCCAGAGCCATCCTCCTCATCATCATCAAAAGCAACATCGGCGGTATCAGCAGCAGCAGCCATAGAGGAGGTGGCAGCAGGCTGAGTCAGGATCTCATCATCAGTCCAAGTGCTATGCTCATAGATCCACTGTTCCTCAGGAGTGATGGTCTTCTCAGAACCACTGGCGGCCTCAAGATGGAGAGCCCGCATAATCTAAATCTGTCTGCGGCGGGCATGCTTCTCGTTGACATGGGCTTCATAGAGCTTCTTATGAACATGAGCCTGGAGGCAGAAGGTATTCTTAATCTTGTCAGAGAGCTTGGAGGCCCAAGATGGCTTGGCACCTGCTGGAAGTTCAAAGTCACTGTCATTGGAAGTAGCAAAGACATCCTGAGGGTTGGCATCAGGGAAGCGAGGTGCGGGATGTTTCTTCTTCCGGAGTTGCTTGACCTCATGCACAATAAGGTTGTCTGGGGAGGTGAGAAGCTCGCCCGGCCGACGAATTGCCCACATAGAGTTGAGGAAACTCATAATATAGGGAGCATAGGTGGGAACCTTCCGGTAGACGACCGTGGCGTACAACTCCTCCCACATCCATTTGGAAACATCAAATGTAGCTCCAGAGCCAGCTTTGGTCTTCATTTCAACGAGCAGATCAACAAAGTACCCATGAATCTCATCCTGGTTTCCAACTTTGGGCAGAAGAACATTCCAGAACACTCAGTGTAAGATGTCATAGACCTGCTGCAGGTCCTTAGAAGCTCCCATAACCCCCCGCCCGGGAATGTATAGGGGGGCTAATCTGTTCTTATCCATAGATTCAGACCGATCATGAGGACGAATGCCGCCATTCCCAGTGAGCCCAGTGTCATCATAGCCAAGGACATTGCAGAAGGCACGCCACGGAACATGGAAGAATTCATCACGACACATGAAGGAAAGATGACGCTCTGCATCAGTGCCAAAGTGAACCATGGCGTAGAACTGGTGGATGAGCTGCACATCAAAGGCACAGTTGAAAGTCATGAGCTTGATCAGGTCAAATTCTTCACACAATGCCAAAGCGTCGCCAAAATAATCCATGTTGTTCCTCCAGTGCTCGATGTCAATTGTCCATTGCTTGGCATACTTGTTCTTGTGATGGTCATAGAGCTCATGCACGATCCGAAACTGAAACTCATTCCGGAACTAAGGAGTGGTCCACCTGGGAGCAACTGGAACCACATACGGATTTTGAAGATGGACCCTCTCCCAATCATGTTGCTTCCAGGCATGTACGGGCTTGGCAGTTTTCTGCTTGGCGGCCAGGGACTTCTCACGGCGAGTGGGATTGGTGGGAAATCACAACTTCCTCATTCTCAGATTCTTCGACAATTCTGCACCCGCGAGCACGTTTCTTGGTCTTCGTCCGAGGAGTAGACCGAGAGCTAGAGCCACCTGCAGACAAGCACCCGAAAAACACAGAGTGGAAACCCAGAGAAGATGAGAAGATTGTACGCAAAGGAGGGAATAAATTAGGTGCAAAGATAAGGGACAAGAAACAGAGAGCAGGACTCAGGGAGGCGTTCAACCGGTTGCCCTTGCGGTTGTACCGCTACAGCGGTTGTACCGCTCGCACAGAGCGGTTGTACCGCTGCTGGGAGAACCGGTAGATCCGGATCCTGAGAAATGCACCCCTCTTTGAGGTCTCTAATCATTACAACTAATTGAAAGAATAAAGCATGATCTTATCCCGTCAATAGTTTTGACTAGAAAACGCGGGAACCGAGTAATGCCCTATCAATGGAGGGTTCAAAGAAGAACCAAGAACGGGGAGGAGCTAGGCATTACCGGCATCCATGGGAGAAGATCGGGGAAGGAAGGGCTTCCACGGAACAGATCCGGGGAGGAAGCCACGAATCCGGGGCGCCGGGGGCACTCCGGGACGGTGGTGGCGGCGGCCGGCGACAGGGGGCACCAGGAGGAGTCGGGCACGAAGGGGATAACTGAATACCCCTTCGGCCCGGCCTCCAGATCTAAGTACCGGGTCACGACCGGTTGTACCGCTCCAGAGGAGCGGTTGTACCGGTCCCAGTACCGGACCAGGAATTAGCGGTAGAACCGCAGACATCCCCGGTTGTACCGCTGGGACGGGACAACCGGTGAATTAGCGGTAGAACCGCTTCTACCACCGGTTGTACTGCCTGGCCACAGCCACCACCACTAGATGATCAAAGCGTACAATCTTTTTTTCAAACAAATATGGTGGGGAAAAACTCCATGGTTGGAAGAAAAACAAAACGCCAATAAAGAGCCATGGAGAATGCCCACACCTAGGACTCCAAGTAAACACGATCACGAATGGCAGACTCACAATAGGGGGTGGTGGACGAGGCCACCTATGTATGAGTCAAATGGTATGGCACCGCGAAGAATTATCCTTGGGCCCATGACCAAAACTCGTCTTTGAAGCACAAGTGCCATCAAAAATGGCGAATGCGAAAGAGTTTGATTAGTTTATGCATAATAGGAGGAGGGATAGTTCATTGAGAGAACTAGACTCCCCCTAAATCCATGCCTACATCTAAACAAGACATAATGATGAGTGTGGTGGGGTGTGCACGAAGTCAAGCCACATTGCTCGAATCGATGATATTTAGCTCATGCCTTAACTCGCGAAATCTTGCTTCATCTAATGGCTTTGTGAAAATATCTGCAAGCTGTTCTTTGGTATAGAGATGAATAAGATCAATTTCTCCACGCTTGATGTGATCCCGGATGAAGTGATGACGAATCTCAACATGCTTCGTCTTGCAGTGTTGAACCGGGTTGCTGGAGATCTTGATTGTGCTTTCATTGTCGCAGTAAAGAGGCACTTTGTCACAGTTGACACCATAATCCTTTAAAGTTTGCCTCATCCAAAGAATCTGAGCACAACAGCTTGCGGCGGCTACATACTCGGCCTCGGTGGACGAGAGAGAAACACAGTTTTGTTTCTTGGAAGACCAACTTACCAGAGAGCGACCAAGAAATTGGCAACCTACGGAAGTGGACTTCCTTTCCACACGGTCTCCCGCCCAATCTGAGTCAGTATATCCAATGAGATCAAATGAAGCACCTTTGGGGTACCATAAGCCAAAGTTTGGGGTATGAGCCAAATATCGAAAGATTCGCTTGACAGCCACATAGTGACTCTCCTTAGGTGCGGATTGAAATCGTGCACAAATTCCCACACTCAACATGATATCCGGTCTAGATGCACAAAGGTAAAGCAGAGATCCAATCATGCAGCGATATACCTTCTAATCCACAGCTTTACCATTGGGATCACTGTCAAGTTGGCATTTGAGTTGCATCGGAGTGTTGGCCTTCGGAGGATTTAGCTCATCCAACTTGAACCTTTTGAGCATGTCTTGGGTGTATTTGGCTTGGTTGATGAAGGTCCCTTGGCTTCGTTGCTTGACTTCGAATCCAAGGAAGAACTTCAACTCTCCCATCATAGACATCTCAAACTCTTTGGTCATTAGTGCGGTGAACTCATCATTAAAAGCTTTGTTAGAGGAACCAAAGATAATATCATCTACATATAGTTGGCATACGAACAAGTTCCCGTTAACCCTCTTAGTAAAAAGAGTGGGGTCGATTTTCCCAATTTCAAACCCACGATCTTGCAACATCTCGGTAAGGTGCTCATACCACGCACGTGGGGCTTTTTTAAGGCCATAGAGTGCCTTATCAAGAACGTATACATGATTGGGGAACTTGGGGTCCTCAAACCCCGGGGGTTGCTTGACATACACCAACTCCTTAAGTGGACCATTAAGAAAAGCACTCTTCACATCCATTTAATATAATATGAAATCATGATGAGAAGCATAAGCAAGAAACATGCGAATAGATTCAAGGCGAGCAACAGGGGCAAAGGTTTCACCGTAGTCGATACCCTCGACTTGGGAGTAGCCTTGAGCCACCAGTCTTGCCTTGTTGCGAATAATGATACCATGTGCATCTTGCTTGTTCTTAAAGATCCATTTGGTTCCAATGACACTGTGATTCTCTTTTGGTCTTGGCACCAATCGCCACACTTTGTTGCGCTCGCAGTTGTTGATTTCATCATGCATGGCTTCAAGCCAATCCTCGTCTTCGAGTGCATCTTGTACCTTGAGGGGTTCAAAGCAAGCAACAAATGCATGATGTGCACAAAAGTTTGTTAATTGACGACGAGTAGTTACCCCTCTTTTCAAGCTTCCGTAGACGTTCTCTAGGAGGTGTTGCTTTTTCTGAAGCTTGGCGGCATTCTTGGCAGCTCGTCTTTCAAGAATTTCCTCCATGGAAAGTTGAGGCTTGGAAACTTGACGAGCTTCGGTACTAGCACCGGCTTGCTCATGATCTTGAGCATGATCTTGATCTTTAGCTTGACCTTGATCTTGAAGTAGATCTTGGTCCTGAGCATCATCTTGATCTTGAGCTTGCACGGGGGTGCGAACAAGATCTTGGGCATCATGTGAAGTAGAAACATCACTATCGAGTTAATCTTGCCCTTGATCTTGATCACGGGGTTGAGGGCCTTCACTGCGTTCTTCGGAAGCGTGTGGGTCGTGCGTCGGTGATGGTTCCACTTGAGTAGAACATTGTCCTTCTCCTTCACCCACAAGGGGTTCCTCAACGGGTAGGAAGTATCCAACGCCCATTCTTCTTATGGCTTGGGGAGGAATTTCATCACCTACATCACAAAGACCACTTTGCTCCACTTGGGAGCCATTATTTTCATCAAACTCTACGTTACTCGTCTCCTCAATGAGTCCCGTGGACTTGTTGAGGACACGGTAAGCATGAGAGCTTGCAGCATAACCAACAAATATGCCCTCATGGGCTCTAGATTCAAATTTAGACAAACGAACACCTTTCTTGAGAATGAAACACTTACAACCGAACACCCGGAAGTATTTGAGGTTGGGCTTGTTCCCGGTAAGAATCTCATAAGGAGTCTTGTTCAAGCCTTTGCGGAGATAGAGCCGATTTGATGCATGACATGTTGTGTTGATGGCTTCGGCCCAAAAGTTGTACGGAGATTTAAACTCCGCCATCATGGTTCTTGCCGCATCCATCAACGTCCGGTTCTTCCTCTCCACAACACCGTTTTGTTGAGGGGTGTAAGGTGTGGAATATTGGTGCTTTATCCCCTCATCACTGAGAAACTCATTTAGGGTGTAGTTCTTGAACTCAGTGCCGTTGTCACTTCTAATCATCAAAATCTTTGCTTCATGTTGACGTTGGACTTCATTTGCAAAGTCGATGACGGTCTTTTGGGTCTCACTCTTCCTCTTGAAGAAATATACCCATGTGTATCTCGAGTAATCATCCACAATTACCAAGCAATATCTTCTTCCTCCAAGACTGTCAAAAGATGGAGGCCCGAAGAGATCCATGTGAAGGAGCTCTAAGGTCCTCTTTGAGTAGATTGTAGTAGTTGGACGATGAGCTTTTTCATGTAGCTTTCCTTCGATACAGGCACTGCAAGCACGATCTCTGGCAAAACTCACATTTGTTAGTCCAAGAATGTGATCCCCTTTGAGGAGACTTTGCAAAGATCTCATATTGACATGGGCTAGTCGGCGATGCCAAAGCCATCCCACATCAACTTTAGCCATTAGACATGTCGCGGTCTTAGTGGGTTGCTCTGAGAAGTTAATCACATAGAGACCATTTTCGACATGTCCAACAAAGGCTACTTTAAGAGTCTTGCTCCACAAAAGGGTCACGGTATCAATGCCAAAGAAGGTACTAAAACCCATAATTGCAAGTTAACGAACGGAAAGTAAATTGTATGCAAGGGTCTCAACAAGCATGATTCTCTCAATAGTTAAGGTCGGAGAGATAACCACCTTGCCAAGACCCAATACCTTTGAAATTGCATCATCTCCAAATGAGACTTGGGTGGCCACGGATTCATCGGGTTGAACATCCACCACCAAGTCCTTGCTTCCGGTCATATGATTTGTTGCTCCGCTATCGAGCAACCATGAGACTCCCCCGGAAGCAAAACCCTACAATATATCAATGCTTGGATTTAGGTACCCATTCTTGAATGGGTCCTTTCATGTTAGTGACAAGGGTCTTAGGAACCCAAATAGACCACTCAATATACTCATAAGAAGAACCAACAAATTTGGCATAAACATGCCCATCACTAGCATGGCACAAAACATAGGAGGGGTTAAAATCGCCGGCCTTGTTGGAGGGAGTGATCTTGCCCTTCTTGGCACTATCACTCACAACCTTGTCTTTCTTCTTCTCATGAGTAATGCTCCCCGCTTTGACAAATGTTTCCTTGAGCGGAGGATCCTGCGTGGTCTTCTTCTTCTTTTTGGATTTGGGTGCAAACCCAACTCCTTCCTTTGCAATCACTTCCTTTTGATTGCTCAAAAGGTCATTGAGATTCTTCTCACCTTGTATACATGTCACAAGGCCTTTCTCAAGCTGCTCTTTTAGCTTAGCATTTTCCTCCACAAGATGTGCATGCTCACAACATGGGTTAGTAGCAGACGCATTATCAATTAAGACAAAAGGAGGACACGTGGCAATTTCTTTAGTGGGTTTCACTTGGAGTTGGTCATGCGACTCTTTAAGAGAAGCATGAACGCTCTTCAATGCCTTATGAGCATTGTCAATGGTGACAAACTCATCCTTGAGTCAAGTATGGTCAACCCCAAGAGCAACCTTCTCAGATTTAAGAACACGGTTAAGAACAATAGCATGATCATAATCTTTACGTAATTTAGCAAAGTCTTCATTGTGTGACTCCTTAAAAGTCAAATGAAGACCTCGCTCTTCCTCTAGAGCAATAGAAAGATCTGCTATCTCGTCGGCATAATCACGACTATGGCCTCTCATCTCCTCAAGAGATTCTTCTTGAGAATCGATCGTGTCATTGGCCTCACCAAGTTGTTCCAAGAGAGCAACGAAGTGCTTCTTGGACTCTCCCTTGAGTTTACACAAGAACTTGTCAAACTCATTCTCACCCTCTATCGCCTCCTCAAGTTCATCCACACAATCTAACAAAGACAGAGTGGAAGAAATAGACGTCTTAATGTTTGAGGTTTTGGCGTTGGAGGTTACCTTGGTGATACCTTTTGCCATGAGGCACCTTGCAATGTGGTTCTCATTGGGGGCGTCGAAGAGTGACACCTTTGTTGGGGTGGAGGACGCAATAGCCACAGATGCCATTGCCATTCCTTCACCACTTGTGTCTCCGTCATCACAATCATCATCCGATGCATACTCTTCTTGAGCCACCAACACTTTGTGTGGAGTCTTCTTGGTGAAGTTTGTCTTGTTGGGGAACGACTTGGCCTTATCTTTGCGGATGAGCTTGCCACCATTGTCTTCCCTCTTCTCGTATGGACAATCCACCACAAAGTGACTCACATTACCACAGTTGTAGCAGGTCCTCACACGTTGCTTGCCCTTTGACCTGTTTGAGTTGTTCTTGGAGAGGTTGGGCCTTGTGTTTCTCTTGTTGCCCCAAAATTGCCTGGACGCAAGAGCCATGTGCTCATGATAGGCATATTTGGTATCCTCGGGGCAACCCTCTTCCTCTTCTTCTTCTTCTTCCTCTTGACAGACCTTGGCCTTCAAAGCAAGGTTGGGGATGATTTCTTTGACCGTTGCACGCGAGCGAGAGCATTGTCAGCTGTTGTGTTCAAGATGTTCATTGCAATAAATTCATCCAACACATCACCAGAAGACAAGGTGTGAAAGTCAGGTCTTTGACGGATGACAGCGGACATGGCCTTGTTGTAGGGCATGATGGCCTTCAGAAACTTACGCTTGACCCACGTATCATCCACATCCTTGCTGCCATGATCTTTGAGGGCAACCGCGAGGGCAGTCACCCTTCTATAGAGCTCACGCGGTTCCTCATCCTCTATCATTACAAACTCATCTGACTGATCAAGGACAACTTCATAGTTTGACCGTTGAATGCTTGAGCTGCCCTTGTACATGGAGATAATGTGTTCCCAACACTCTTTAGCGACCGTGAAGGGACGCAGGTGAGGTACGTCTTCAGTAGGAACAGCAGCTTGAAGTATGAACAAGGCGGAGAAATTTAGCTGTTTATCCGCTTCTTCCCTTGGAGTGAGGTTACGTGGATCACGAGGGTAGTATCCTTCTTCAATGACTCGCATGAGTTGAATTGAGCTGTGATCCAAATGAGACTTGATACAGAAAAGCCAATTAGCGAAATCATTTTTAACAAGCTTAGGAGGAGGACCGTGGTTAACTATATGAGGTGGGTGCACCGGTCCTCCATAGACTAAGGGAGGGGGAACGGAGGCAAACGGCCCCTACCCATTAATTCCTTGAGAACGATTATCTTTATCAGTACTAGCCCCCTCCTTACCGGAGTTGACATCCGATGCCGAGTTAGTGGGATTAACCACTTGAACCGCATCGGTGGAAAGTTTAAGTGTGTCAAGGAATTCCTTAAACATGGATTTGACCTCGGTCGTCATGGAGGATTTAAGCGAGGACATGGCCTCATTTAAATCCTCGCGAGAGACCGTGTTCACACCCACGGCCTCGGGGAGCTCAAGCTCCCGGTCCCCGTCGTCAACCATACTCTTCGGGTGGTGAAACCCTTAATAAAGAGACGTTGCTCTGATACCAATTGAAAGGATCGATATGGTTGACTAGAGGGGGGGTGAATAGGCAACTAACACTTTTTAACTTTTCTTTAACAATTTAGGCTTAACAACAAATAGGTTGGCTAGATGTGCAACTAGGTGAGTAACCTATATGATGCTAAACACAACAACAAGATAAGCAAGCAAGATATAACAATATAAGTAGCTTGCACAAAGTAAAGGTAAGAAGTAACCACAAGGGGAACCGATGGAGACGAGGATGTGTTTCCGAAGTTCCTTCCCGGTGAGGGGAAGTACGTCTCCGTTGGAGCGGTGTGGAGGCACAATGCTCCCCAAGAAGCCACTAGGGCCACCGTATTCTCCTCACGCCCTCACACAATGCGAGGTGCCGTGATTCCACTAGTGGTGCACTTGAAGGCGGCAACCGGACCTTTACAAACAAGGTTGGGGCTCTCTCCACAACTTAATTGGAGGCTCCCAACGAAACCACGAAGCTTCACCACAATGGAATATGGCTTCGAGGTGACCTCTTCCGTCTAGGGTGCTCAAACACCCAAGAGTAACAAAATCCACACAAGAAACTATGGGGGAATCAATTTTCCTTTGGTGGAAGTGTAGATCTAGGTCTCCTCCTTCAATCCCTAGCAAGACAACAAGTTTGGGTGGCTAGGGAGAGAGATCGGGCAAGAAAGCTCAAGTGCATCAATGGTGGAGAGAGAGAGGTAAAAGGTGAGCAACAGGTGGAAGAAGCACCTCTTTATATAGGCCCCCCCCCATTTCCAACCGTTACAGCCAGATCTGTCATGGGAGCGGTTCAACCGGACAGGGGAGTGGTACAACCGGTATAACCGGTACAACCGGCCAACCACCGGACCACACCAGAAGGTTGGCCCAGATGCAGCAGCCAGGCCTGAGCCCCGGACCCCTAAGCGGTACAACCGCTCGGGACCCCGGTTGTACCGGGCTATATGATTATAGCGGTACAACCGGTCCGGTACCGCCCAACAACCGGACCACAACAGAAACTTGTCCGGTTGTAGCCCGGTGCTGGGACGGTTCAACCGCCCAGAGCTGCCTTTTTTGGGTCTCCCAGCCTTTGGCGGTACTACCGCCCGGGGGCAGCGGTACAACCGCTAGGGACCACTTTGGCAGCACCCCTAGGGTATCACCCCTAGAGTGGTGGTCGAAACGGAGGCTAAAAACCAGCTGTGCATTTAGGTTGACACCGCGGATTACCTGGCACGTAACTAAGGAAAGAGGGGCCTCTCTCTCAATGATGCGGAGAAGAGAATTGGGTGAAGATGGATGAGCGAAAGAACTGGTTCACCCAAGACTTTCCAATGTGGATTCCCTCTTAATAGTACGGGATCCCTACGACCAAAGAGAATAAACACGTAGAGAAAACCCGTCTTCAGTCTTTTCCGTTTGGAGGGTCCACCTAACCGTCTTGTGTACCACATACAATCCCTGTATAACTTGACACACGGTTAGATCATAGTGAGTTGTCATCATCGCCAAAACACCAAGGTAAGTGAATGCCCTTTCACTAGGGAGTGAAGCCCTCTTGGTAAGTGGAAATCGGTAAGGAAAAACTTATTCTACGTGCTGAAATTTATTGTCACTTGCTACTATGGAAAACAATCCTTTGAGGGGTTTGTTCGGGATATCTTCACCTCGACCGGAACCATAAATAGTTGCCCCTCAACCTACTGCACCTACTAAAAATATTGCTTATGAAATTCCTTCGGGTATGGTAGAACAACTGCTAGCTAATCCATATGCAGGAGAAAGGAACCGAACATCCCGATATGCATCTAATACATGTGGATGAAGTTTGTGGATTATTTAAGCTTGCAGGTTTATCCGGGGATGAAGTTAAGAAGAAGTTTTTCCCTTTATCTTTGAAGGGAAAAGCATTGATATGGTATAGGCTATGTGATGACATTGGATCATGGAACTGGAATCGATTGCAATTAGAATTCCACCAAAAGTTTTATC
The DNA here is from genome assembly GCA_039707655.1 of Elymus sibiricus. Taxonomy (NCBI): domain Eukaryota; kingdom Viridiplantae; phylum Streptophyta; class Magnoliopsida; order Poales; family Poaceae; genus Elymus; species Elymus sibiricus. The sequence goes on from CM077669.1 coordinate 130,287,688, forward strand.
CTATGCATCTAGTTCATCGTGATCGGAATTATATATATAATTTTTGGCCTCGTGAAGAAGAAAGCATCGATCTAGCTTGGGGGAGGCTTAAATCAATGTTATATTCATGCCCCAATCATGAGCTCCCAAGAGAAATTATTATTCAGAACTTTTATGCTCGGCTTTCTCATAATGATCGATCCATGCTCGATACTTCTTGTACTGGTTCTTTTATGCAGAAGACTATTGAATTCAAGTGGGATATCTTAGAAAGAATTAAACGCAACTCTGAAGATTGGGAACTCGACGAAGGTAATGAGTTAGGTATTAAGCTTGAGTTTGATTATGTTAAATCTTTTATGAATACCGATGCTTTTCACAAGTTTAGCACTAAATATGGACTTGACTCTGAGATAGTAGCCTCTTTCTGTGAATCATTTGCTAATCATGTTGATCTCCCTAAGGAGAAGTGGTTTAAATATCACCCCCCTATTAAACAATAAATTAAAGAACCGGTAAGAGATAAGGATGAAACCATCATTTACAATGTTGATCCAGTTGTGCCAACTGCTTGTACTGAAAAACCACCTTTCCCCGTTAGGATAAAGGAACATGCTAAGGTATCAACTGTGGTTCGCAAAAGTAATATTAAAGCACCTAAGCCCTTTGAACAAGTTAAAGTAGAACCTAGTGTTGCTATGGTTAAAGATCTCTTGGTAGAAAATATTGATGGCCATGTTATTTACTTCTATGATGAAGCTACTAGAATTGCCAACCCTGATGAAAAAGATAAACATAGACCCGTAGTGGGCATGACTGTTGTCTCAGTCAAAATAGGAGATCATTGCTATCATGGTTTATGTGATATGGGTGCTAGTGTGAGTGCTATTCCTTTTACCTTATACCAAGAAATTATGAATGATATAGCACCCGTCGAAATAGAAGACATAGATGTTACTATTAAACTTGCTAATAGAGACACCATCACATCACTTGGGATTGTTAGAGATGTTGAAGTCTTGTGTGGGAAAATAAAACATCCTACTGATTTTCTAGTTCTTGGTTCCCCACAAGATGACTTTTGTCCCATTATCTTTGGTAGACCTTTCTTGAACACCGCTAATGCTAAGATAGATTGTGAAAAACAAACTGTCGGTGTTAGTTTTGGTGATGTATCTCATGAATTTATTTTTTCCAAGTTTAGTAGACAACCTCGTGATAAAGATTTATCTAGTGAGGATGAAATAATTGGTCTTGCTTCTATTGCCATACCTCCTACTGATGCACTAGAACAATATTTGCTAGACCATGAAAATGATATGCACTTGCGTGAAAGAAATGAAATAGATAAAAAAAATCTTTGAACAACAGCCTCTCCTAAAACACAATTTGCCTATTTAAACTCTAGGAGGTCCTCCTCCACCTAAAGGTGATCATGTGTTTGAATTAAAACAACTACCTGACACTTTGAAGTATGCTTATCTTGATGAGAAAAAGATATATCCTGTTATTATTAGTGCTGACCTTTCAGAACATGAAGAGGAAAGATTATTAAAAATTCTAAGGAAGCATCGGGCTGCTATTGGATATACTCTTGATGATATTAAGGGCATTAGTCCCACTCTATGTCAAGATTAATATGGAATCTGATGCCAAACCCGTTGTTGATCACCAACGGCGATTGAATCCTAAGATGAAAGAAGTGGTAAGAACTGAAATATTAAAGCTTCTTGAAGAAGGTATAATCTATCCCATAGTTGATAGTAGATGGGTAAGTCTCGTTCATTGTGTCCCTAAGAAGGGAGGTATTACTGTTGTTCCTAATGATAAAAATGAACTTATTCCACAGAGAATTGTCACTGGCTATAGAATGGTAATTGATTTTAGAAAATTAAATAAAGCTACTAGAAAAGATCATTACCCTCAGCCTTTCATTGATCAAATGCTAGAAAGATTATCTAAGCACACAAATTTTTGTTTTCTGGATGGATATTCTGGTTTCTCTAAATACCTGTATCACAATCTGATCAAGAGAAAATCACCTTTACTTGTCCTTTTGGAACCTATGCTTATAGACGTATGCCTTTTGGTTTATGCAATGCACCTGCTACCTTTCAAAGATGTATGACTGCTATATCCTCAGATTTTTGTGAAAGGATTGTGGAGGTTCTCATGGATGATTTCTCTGTTTACGGAACTTCTTTTGATGATTGCTTAAGCAACCTTGATCGAGTTTTGCAGAGATGTGAACAAACTAATCTCGTATTGAATTGGGAGAAGTGCCACTTTATGGTTAATGAAGGTATTATCTTGGGGCATAAAATATCTGAACGAGGTATTGAGGTGGATAAAGCTAAAGTTGATGCAATTAAGAAAATGCCATGTCCTAAAGATATTAAAGGTATTCGTAGTTTCCTTGGTCATGTTGGTTTTTATAGGAGGTTCATTAAAGACTTCTCTAAAATTTCTAGGCCTCTTACTAATCTTCTACAAAAGGACATTCCATTTGTTTTTGATGATGATTGTGTCGAAGCCTTTGAAACACTCAAGAAAGCCTTAACTTCTGCACCTATCGTTCAACCACCTGATTGGAACTTGCCTTTTGAAATTATGTGTGATGCTAGTGATTATGTTGTTGGTGTTGTTCTAGGACAAAGAGTTGATAAAAAATTAAATGTTATCCATTACTAGCAAAACTCTAGACAGTGCCCAACGAAATTGTGCTACTACTGAAAAAGAATTTTTAGCAGTTGTGTTTGCTTGTGATAAATTTAGATCTTACATTGCTGATTACAAAGTCATTGGTCACACCGATCATGCTGCTATAAAATATCTTATGGAAAAGAAGGATGCTAAACCTAGACTCATTAGGTGGGTTCTCTTGCTTCAAGAATTTGATTTACATATCACTAATAGGAAGGGAGCTGAGAACCCTGTAGCTGATAACTTGTCTAGGTTAGAAAATATTCTTGATGACCCGCTACATATTGATGATAGTTTTTCTGATGAACAATTAGCTTCAATAAATGTTTCTCAAAATACTCCTTGGTATGCTGATTATGCTAACTACATTGTTGCTAAATATGTTGGAAATATGCCCTAGAGGCAATAATAAAAGTAGTTATTATTATATTTCCTTGTTCATGATAATCGTTTATTATCCATGCTATAATTGTATTGATTGGAAACTCAATTGCATGTGTGGATACATAGATAACACTGTGTCCCTAGTATGCCTCTAGTAGACTAGCTCGTTGATCAAAGATGGTCAAGGTTTCCTAGCCATGCACATGAGATGTCATTTGATAACGGGATCACATCATTAGGAGAATGATGTGATGGACAAGACCCAAACTATGAATGTAGCATATGATCGTGTTAGTTTATTGCTATTGTTTTCTACATGTCAAGTATCTGTTCCTATGACCATGAGATCATGCAACTCACTGACACCGGAGGAGTACCTTGTGTGTATCAAACGTCGCAACGTAACTGGGTGACTATAAAGATGCTCTACAGGTATCTCCGAGGGTGTCTGTTGAGTGGGCATGGATCAAGACTGGGATTTGTTACTCCGTGTGACGGAGAGGTATCTCGGGGCCCACTCGGTAATACAACATCACAACAAGCCTTGCAAGCAATGTGACTAAAGTGTTAGCCACGGGATCTTGTATTACGGAACGAGTAAAGAGACTTGCCGGTAACGAGATTGAACTAGGTATAGAGATACCAACGATCGAATCTCGGGCAAGTAACATACCGAAGAACAAAGGGAACAACATACGGGTTTAACTGAATCCTTGACATAGAGGTTCAACCGATGAAGATCTTTGTAGAATATGTAGGAACCAATATGGGCATCCAGGTCCCGCTATTGGTTATTGACCGTAGAGGTGTCTCGGTCATGTCTACATAGTTCTCGAACCCGCAGGGTCTGCACACTTAAGGTTCGGTGACGTTTCAGTATAGTTGAGTTATGTATGTTGGTGACCGAAGGTTGTTCGGAGTCCCGGATGAGATCCTAGACGTCACGAGGAGCTTCGGAATGGTCCGGAGGTAAAGATTGATATATAGGAAAGTGGTGTTTGAACTCCGGAAAGTTTTCGGGCATTTCCGGCAGTGTACCGGGAGTGACGAATGGGTTCCGGGGGTCCACCAAGTGGACCCACCACACCCCAAGAGGGCCACATGGGCCTTAGGGTGGTGCACCAGCCCCTGGTGGGCTGGGAGGCCAGCCCAAGTGGGCCTATGCGGCTGGAATTTTGGGGAAAGGAAAGTCCAAGTGGGGAAGGGAAGGAATCCTACTAGGAGTAGGATTGGAGGTGGACTCCTCCACCTCCACCTCCTTCGGCCGACTCCTAGGAGGATCCCTAGGTTGGCCAGCCCCTCCCCTCCCTCCTATATATACTAGAGGGGAGAGAGGGCAGCAGCACAAAAACCCTAAGCCACGGTGCAGCCCTCTCTCCCCAATAGATCAAGTCCTCTAGTTTTCAGCAGTGCTTAGGCGAAGCCCTGCTGGAATAGTTTCACCACCACCGCCGCCGCGCCGTCGCGCTGCCGGAGAACTCATCTACCTCTCCGCTCCCTCTTGCTGGATCAAGAAGGCGGATATCGTCATCGAGCTGTACGTGTGCTGAACGCGGAGGTCCCGTTCGTTAGGCGCTAGATCGGGACGGGTCGTGATTGGATCGCGGGATGCTCGGCGATTTGGATCGCGAAGACGTTCGACTACATCAACCGTGTTTCTTAATGCTTCCCGCTTAGCGATCTACAAGGGTATGTAGATCCACTCTCCCTCTCGTAGATGCTCATCGCCATGGATAGATCTTGCGTGTGCGTAGGAAATTTTTTGTTTCCCATGCAACGTTCCCCAACAAAATATATACCACCTAGTTTCACATACCAGCAAAAGAAAAAAAATCTTCTATGATTTAAGACATTACTTTTGGGATGACCCACATCTTTATAAAGGAGTAGATGGTATTATTAGACGTTGTGTACCTGAGCATGAACAGGAACAAATCTTACGGAAATGTCATTCTGAAGCCTATGGAGGACATCATGCGGGAGATAGAACTGCTCACAAGGTATTGCAATCTGGTTTTTATTGGCCTACTCTCTTCAAGGATGCCCGTAAGTTTGTCTTGTCTTGTGATGAATGTCAAAGAATTGGTAATATCGGTAAGAGTCAGGAAATGCCTATGAATTATTCACTTGTTGTAGAACCATTTTATGTTTGGGGTTTTGATTATATGGGACCTTTTCCTTCCTCTAATGGGTACACTCATATTTTGGTTGAAGTTGATTATGTTACTAAGTGGGTAGAAGCTATTCCAACTAGTAGTGCTGATCATAACACCTCCATTAAAATGCTTAAAGAAGTTATCTTCCCGAGGTTTGGAGTCCCTAGATATTTAATGACTGATGGTGGTTCACACTTTATTCATGGTGCTTTCCGTAAGATGCTTGCTAAATGTGATGTTAACAATAGAATTGCATCACCCTATCATCCTCAATCTAGTGGTCAAGTTGAACTTAGCAATAGAGAAATAAAATTAATATTACAAAAAATTGTCAATAGGTCTCGAAAGAATTGGTCTAAGAAACTAGATGCTGCACTTTGGGCCTATAGAACAGCTTATAAAAATCCTATGGGTATGTCTCCATACAAAATGGTATATGGAAAAGCTTGTCATTTGCCTCTAGAGTTAGAACATAAAGCATTTTGGGTAATTAAAGAACTCAATTATGATTTCAAACTTGCCGGTGAGAAGAGGTTATTTGATATTAGCTCACTAGATGAATGGAGAACCCAAGCTTATGAAAATGCCAAACTATTCAAAGAAAAAGTTAAAAGATGGCATGACAAAAGAATCCAAAAGTGGGAATTCCAAGTTGGAGAATATGTTCTTTTGCACAACTCTCGTTTTAGATTTTTTGCAGGAAAGCTTCTTTCCAAATGGGAAGGACCATATATTATTGAAGAAGTTTATCGTTCTGGAGCTTTCAAGATTAATAATGCTGAAGGTACTAACCCGAAGGTGGTCAATGGACAAAGAATTAAACACTATATCTCAGGTACGCCTATTAATGTTGAAAGCAATGTTATTCAAACCATGCCACCAAAGAAACACATAAAAGAAACCTTCCGGAACACTCCAGAATTCTGAAAAATAGGAGGTACGTGGTACGGTAAGTAAACGGACCCCGAAAAATCCGCAAAAATATTCTCTGTTAGTTTTCGAATATTACAAAAATTAGGAAAATAAGAAATAAACAGGAAAGCAACCGAGGTGAGCACGATACACCAGGGCGCGCCAGCCTTGCCAGGCGCGCCCTGGTGGGTTTTGCCCGCCTCGGACACCTTCCCGACTCCGTTTTCCTTCCATATTCTTGCTTCCCAAGATAAAAATTCTTTATATATACTCCCGATTGTTTTGACCACCGCATCGCAAAAAAAATCTCTGTTCTTATTTCTTGTTGTTTTCTCGTCAGATCTTGATCTCCGTAGCTCCACCAAGCTCCTCCAAGGACAAGTTCTTTGAGAAGGTCATCAACCCGTACTTGTCGGAGGTGATGAAGCACCCTCAAACCATTGAGATGCGTGAGGGGGTGCTCCACATTCGAGATTTTCAGGGACCCAAGAGGACGGGAAGCATGGAGGCTAGGCTCGAGGAGGTGGAACAAGACATCTTCAAGTGCCAAAGGATGGTGGAGCGTGGACCCGTGATCAGATGGTGGATGGCTGGTCTATGAAGGACATCGTCTTCACCTTCAACGAGCAAATCAATTTTTTTGCAAAGTCAAATCTATGATCTTCAAAACCAAGTTTTTGAGTATGAAGCAAGATTTAAAGGTATGAGTTTAGCTGCCAGTTGCAGGACTCGGGGGACTCGTGCGTCAACTTTTGATGGTGAGCCCTTGCCCTGGAAGCCGGAGGACAAACCTACCTCTTCATCACCACCACCTTCATCATCTTCACCACCAAAAGGAGACTTGAGTACGCGGGTATGGGCACTCCCCTTGGTTTGAGCCAAGCTTGGGGGAGATGCCCCGGTATCGTATCATCATCACTTTTATTTACCTTTACCTATTTTAGTTCGATCCCTAGCTCTTTCGTGATTTAGTTGAATAAAAGTTTAGTATGATCTATTTTCGAGTGCTAGTTTCGTGATCTATCTATCTATGTAATCGAGTGAGAGTTATGTAATAAAGTTTAGTTTGAGATTTTGCTTCTTTACTTTCTTGTTGCAATCAAAATAAAAAGGAAATAAATGAAAAGGATCATATGATAATCTTATGGTAAGTAATGACATCACATAAGGAAAAGTATAAGTGGTAAAATTTATTGGAGGTTGACAAACATAGCATTGGTCAATCATGCAATTCATGAAAGAATTAATAAGGGAAGAGAAGATTCACATGCAAATACACTATCTTGGACATCTTTTATGATTGTGAGCCCCCATTAAATATTATATGCCAAAATTGTTGACGTTGGACAAGGAAGACAACGTAATGATTTATGTTTGTTCATATTCACATAGAAGTTATATTGTCATAGATCCTTCAACATGTGGTGCTTGCTCAATATCTTTGCTAGCCAAAACTTCTGCACTAAGTAGAGATACTACTTGTGCATCCAAAAACCCTAAACCCAGACTCATGTTTTGAGAGTCCACCATACCTACCTACGGATCGATTCAGATCCTTCAAGTAAGTTGTCATTGGTGCACTAAGGCAATAAAAATTGCTTCTAAATGTGTTTGATCAATTAGTGTAAGAGAAAATTGAGCGTTGTACGAACTTATGATGGCAAAGTAATAAAAGCGACGGACTGCATAATAAAGGTTGCTATCATAGGGGGCAATATAACATGACGTTCTTTTACATTAAGGGATTTGGCATACAAACCAAAAAGCGCATGACAACCTCTGCTTCCCTCTGCGAAGGGCCTATCTTTTACTTTTATGTATTTACTTTTATGCAAGAGACAAAGTATTCTTCCCTATTCCTTTTTACTTTTTATTTTTGCAAGCATCATGTGGTGAGGAAAGATCTAGGCACATATATCCAGTTGGATATGAGTGAGCATGAGTTATTATTGTTGATATCACCCTTGAGGTGAATACGTTGGGAGGCGAAACTATAAGCCCCTATCTTTCTATGTGTCCGGTTGAAACTTTTTGCTCATGGGTATGCTGTGAGTGTTAGCAATCATAGAAGACTAAATGATAATTGAGTATGTGGACTTTCCAAAAGGCTCCGACACGAGACCCTTCCTGAAAATATGATGAATTGTAGTTGCAAAGTTGACTGTTCAATAAGGTTTATGCTTTATACTTCTATGTTGTGATGAATTGTTACTTGTTCATGAGAAGTTATATGATGAAGTTATATAATAAAAGTTATATGAATAAGTTCTATTATAAAGTTGTTGTTGTTATGATAATAAGCATGATGCTACTATGTCCGTATTTTGTTTTTATCGACACAACTCTCTCTCAAACCATGTGGACATGTTTTTCGATATCGGTTTTCGCTTGAGGACAAGCGGGGTCTAAGCTTGGGGGAGTTGATACGTCCATTTTGCATCATGATTTCCTACTATTATTTATAATATTTTTATGCATAATAATGCTTTACATAGCAATTCTAATGCCTTTTCTCTCATAATATGCAAGGTTTACACAAAGAGGGAGAATACCGACAGCTGGAATTCTGGACCTAAAAAAGCATATCACAGATACCTATTCTGCACATCTCCAAATAAGCTGAAACTTCACGAAGAATTATTTTGGAATATATGAAAAATACTGGAGCAAATAACTACCGGAGGGGGGCCACCTGGTGAGCACAAGACACCAGGGCGCGCCAGGCCCCCAAGCACGCCCTGGTGGGTTGTGCTCAGCCCAGCCCACCTCCGGTGCCCATCTTCTGGTGCTTAAGGTCTTTTGACGAAGAAAAAATAAGGGGAGGACTTTCGACACGGAACGCCGCCGTCTCGAGGCGGGACTTGGGCAGGAGCACTTTTGCCATCTGACGGAGCGATTCCGCCGGGGGAACTTCCCTCCCGGAGGAGGAAAATCGAAGCCATCGTCATCACGAACAACCCTCTCATCTTTGGGAGGCCAATCTTTATCAACATCTTCAACAACACCATCTCCTCTCAAACCCTAGTTCATCTCTTGTGTTCAATCTTTGTACCGGAACCTCAGATTGGTACCTATGGGTGACTAGTAGTGTTGATTACATCTTATAGTTGATTACTATATGGTTTATTTGGTGGAAGATTATATGTTCGGATCCATTATGCTATTCAATACCCCTCTGATCTTGAGCATGAATATTATTTGTGAGTAGTTACCTTTGTTCTTGAGGTCACGGGAGAAGTCATGTTGCAAGTAATCATGTTAATTTGATAGGTGTTCGATATTTTGATGATATGTATGTTGTGATTCCCTTAGTGGTGTCATGTTGTGACGCCCCCGATCTCGACCGTACGCTAATCAAACACGCAATGCGTACGACCAAGATTAGGGACTCACTGATTGATATCACAACACAACACTAGACACAAATTAAAGTCATATAGCTTCATATTACAAGCCAGGGGCCTCGAGGGCTCGAATACAAAGCTCGACAAAGCACGAGTCAGCGGAAGCAAATAATATCTGAGTACAGACATAAGTTAAACCAGTTTTGCCTTAAGAAGGCTAGCACAAACATAAGCAGCGGATCGAAAGAGGCGAGGCCTCCTGTCTGGGAACCTCCTAACTACTCCTGAGCGTCGGCACTCTCCACGTAGTAGTAGGCTCCAGCGGTGGTGTAGTAGTCGTCTCCGGCGTACTCCATCTCCTGGGCTCCGTCGTCTGAACGCGGTATCGTATCGAGGGGGAAAGAGAAAGCAAAGCAGCGGTGAGTACTCATCCAAAGTACTCGCAAGACTGACATCAGATCTATGCTAAGTATGCATCAGTATCAAGGAATGGGGTTATATCTGGGCTGACTGCAGAAAGCAAGAATAGGGGGAAGGCCTAGTCCTATAGAAGACTAGCATCTTCAGCAATCTTGCAGCATTAGAAGAGAGTAGACTCGTATCTCATATATAGTCATATTATTGTAGCAATTTTATTAAGTAACCACGCCCAGAGATTCTTCCTCGACTCCCTGCGAGGAAGCAATCTCGGAGCCACATTCATTTCAAATTAAATCACAATTATAGTTGTATAAGGTCAAAGTACAACTCCAAGTCGTCCTGTTACCGTGGACACGGCTATTCAAATAGATTATTCATCCGTGCAGGGGTGCACCGCATTTCCAACACGCCTGATCACCTCCGGCTGGACACAGTTTCCTGGGTCATGCCCGGCCTCGGGATAGCAGCACGTCGTCGCCCCACCTAGGCTCAACGAAGAGGCCAGCCCGCCGGTCTAAATCCTAAGCACACAGGGGTCGTGGGCCCACTTGCCCTACGTGCTCCTGCACGATGCGTACGCGCCCGGAAGCAGACCTAGTACACTCCAGTCCAAGATCTGTACCGTCCAATCCAATCCGGCGCGCGCCGCTCCATTGCTGACGTCCGAAGAGCTTCGGCTGATACAACGACGTTGAGTACCCATAACTTCTCCCACGCGATGGTTTGGTGCGTAAAAAGGCCAACGACCCAACTCAGATCAAATACCCAACCCATTAGCATTTTATTAATGCGGGGCAAGCGCGACCCATCAAGTGCGGTCCCGTCGCCCCGTCTCGAGGATGTGTGGCAAGGGCCTCTCCTGCCCGTCCACGCCTCAACATAATCCTTTGGATGCCTTACCGGCACATCCCACCACATCTTACACACAGGTACCCTTGGGGCCGACCCGTCTCAAGACTGTCGGGAACTCAGGTCCACCTCAACCAGGGTGGTACCGCCTGTCCCTCCAGTCCCGTCTTTCACATGTAAACAATGTCAAGTTAAAGTAACTGTGTGTATAAAACATCAAGACGGAACCTGAGGAATCACCCTCAAAGGGCCCCGCTCGATGAAACCGCCAAGGTGGACTTAGAGGAATCACCCTCGAGGGTACCACACTTGAGGGGTTGCACGACAGAGTCATCGTCGGGAGTGGTGAAGGAGGAATCACCCTCGATAACCACGACCGACTAGCTGCACTACATAGTTAGCATCATGAGTACTTCACGAGGTGTCACCCTCGGTACTGGATAGTAGCTCTGCAGAGTCGTACAACTAAGGGGTGTGCGGTGATGTGAGTGGTCTGGCTTATCGGTCGGTTGACCGAGTCTTCGAGTCTTCGAGTCGTCGATGAAGAATCAGGGGCAACTGGGACTAAGGGGTTACTGGGGATTCATTGATCAACCTATACTAAGCAGTTGGTATGATTGCAAGTATAGTAACAATTTATCAAAAACAGGCTATGCATCAGAATAGGAGCTAACTAATACAGTAGCAAAAAGTAATGCAAGAATAAGAGGGAAAGGAATGGGCGATATCGGAATGCTCAAGGGGGGTTGCTTGCCTTGCTGCTCTGCGGCAAAGGACTCATCGTCAACGGTGTAGTCGTACCCGACAGCACCGTCAGTCTCGGAGTCTACCGGAGAGAAGAGGGGGGAAGAAACAATAAATATAAAGCAGACAAATGCATCACGATGCATGACATGGCAATATACAGAGCTAGGCATGCACTAACGTAGTATTACACGTCGCAGGCGGGTCGGAAGAATATCTGACGATATTTCCCGGGTCTCTGGCTTTTACCGGACAGATGAAAACGATGAAAAAGTTCCATGTTTGCTATGCTAGAGGCATGTGACAGACGAACAGACCGCGTATTCGGAACCGTAGGATTTTTCTGAGCAACTTTCATGTTCAAAATTTTTTAATCCGAACTACGGTTTATTTTATATTAATTATTAAAGATTTAATAATATTCTAAAATTAATTTAATTATTAAATTCGAATTATCCTAAACAGTAAATACTGTTTAATTTAATTAATTAACTGTTTAATTAATTAATCTATTTAATCTTAATCATCTAATTAATTAATTAATTACCTAATTTAACTTATTTATTTATTTATTTATATTTATTTATTTTATTCTATTTTTCTTTTCTTTTTAACATTTTTATTATTTAACAGTGGGCTGGGCCCCACCTGTCAGTGGGCCAGCCCACACACACACATACACTACACGCACACACACACTTGCACGCACGCACACCGGGCCGCGGCGCGGCGGTGCGGCGGGCGCCGGGGGGGTGTGGGGGAAGCTCACTGGGGGGGCGGACGACGGCGGGTCGCCGGCGGGCGACGGGCGGCGGGCCAGCGGGCGCCGGCGCGGTGCGGCGGGGCGGCGAGGTCGACGGCGGGTCGGCCGTCTTCGGGGAGGGGGGGCGGAGCGGGCGAACGGGGCCGTGTCGGCCGCGGGCTCCGTCGGGGGGGGGGGGGACAGGCGAGGCGGGTCGGGCCCTGGCGCAGGTCGGCAGGGGGGGGGGAGGGAACGGGGCCGGTGCCCAGGGCACAGCGGGCGGCGGGGGGAGGGGGGAATCGGGAGGCGCGGGGGCTGGGGGCGCGCTAGGGTTCTCCCCTGGCTCCCTTATAGTGGCCGGCTGGGCCGGCCCTTTTGGCCGAGTAGGATTTTCGTTTTTATTTATTTATTATTATAACATCGTCAGTTTTTATTCTTTTAAAGGCACTAAAATAATTCCAAAAATGTCGGTTTCAATTATATAAAACCTTAGGGAATATTTGCAACCCGTCCAACATTTTTAATTTCAGTTTTGCACAACTTTTAAATCCACCTTTCAGACGAATTTAAATTGCAACGGAATTTGAACGGGGTTTGAACCAACGCGAGTTTAACAACAGTAATCGTGGTGATGTGGCAACATTAGCGTGGGATTACTGTAACTTAATTACAGAGATTACAGTAGCACAAAACCAGGGCGTCACACATGTGAACGTCGACTGCATGACACTTCACCATCTTTGGGCCTAAGGGAATGCATTGTGGAGTAGTTATTAGATGTTGGGTTGCTAGAGTGACAGAAGCTTAAACCCTAGTTTATGCGCTACTTCGTAAGGGGCTGATTTGGATCCAAACGTTTAATGCTATGGTTATATTTTATCTTAATACTTTTCTCGTAGTTGCGGAAGCTTGCGAGGGGGTTAATCATAAGTGGGAGGTTTGTTCAAGTAAGAACAACGCCCAAGCACCAGTCCACCCACATATTAAATTATGAAAGTAGCGAACGCAAATCAAACCAACATAATAAAAGTGACTAGATAAAATTCCCGTGTACCCTCAAGAACAGTTTGCCTATTATAAGAGACTGTTCTGGCCTGTCCTTTGCCACAAAAGGATTGGGCTAGCTTGCTGCACTTTATTTACCGTTATCGTTACTTGCTCGTTACCAATTATCTTGCTATCAAACTATATGTTACCTACAATTTCAGTGCTTGCAGAAATTACCTTGCTGAAAACCGATTGTCATTTCCTTCTGCTCCTCGTTGGGTTCGACACTCTTACTTATCGAAAGGACCATGATTGACCCCCTATACTTGTGGGTCATCACCTATTTCCCAAGAAATGTGACCATGGGTTACCAAACCCATGATAGTAAGGTCCCCTTGAAGCTAGGGTCTCTAGCAAGATTTTGTTAAAGGAACAATTCCATATTTTGATTGGATCTAAATAAACAACTTTTAGTTGAAAACTTATAATAAAAAGAGGTACGGGTATGAGGTCTTAATGCTTACAACCATGTATTTGTGTTGGGACGAGACTATGATCTTAATTTATGCGCTGGAAGGCACCCATCGAGATGTGCTTATTTCAAACCGAAGTGAGGGTGTCCAAATTGCATCTTGATCGGCATGCGTCCTGCATCAAGAATCAGTTTTCCAACTAAAGGCCCTACCCGTCTTGCGGGGTTGCCACAATAATTAAGATTATAATAATCAGACAAGAGCTTGTGGCGTTTAATGACTACACCTCTTGAATCCCCAGAGATAGGATCTATGTTACCGTACTTCGGGATAACACTTCACGGTCTCCCTGCCCTTATCATCTCTGTGGCTCGCTCTCCATAATCCTGGGTACCTGCAGGGATGAAGAACGCACACGAGACAAAAGGTATCGACAAAACAATTTTATTTCATACATACAGGACGTTGATTCAAAACACTTCCATTGAACCCCACAAAAAATACAGGGGGTTGCAAGGCTCTTGCCTCAACCCATACCTTACTGAACTATTCACACATGGAGATCAGATCACACGGAGAACAAATTGAAGAACACATCATGGAGATTGATTGATTGATAATATGTCTTACAATGGATGCCGTGTGCGATGTACAATTACAAGTGTGGTCTAATGGAGGATGAACTATGGTGGTGATGGCGTCTATGGAGATGGAAAATGGCGGCCGCTAGGGTTGATGGAGAGAGATGAAGATGACTCTGTTCTGGCTTCGCTTGCGGATCTCCTGTTGACATTTAGGCCTTGACCCCTTTATAGAAGTTGTTTAGGTGGACGATTGGCCTCGGTTTCCATGCCAAACAACTGCTCATGCCAGCGCTCGCGTTCGCATGGAACTTCGTCTTTCATTCTGTTGCTTTTGGTGCGCTTCTTCCTGATTTGTTCTATGTCCTCCTTTATTCCTTTTCATTTTTCCACTTGATTTTGTCCATATTTAGCCCATTTCCTGTAGAAACATAAAAAAGAGAGGATTTGTGGAACTCTTTGCATTCATTAGTCATTAGTGGCAATATCAGAGCAAATATCTCGGTTTGAATGAAACATCTCGGTTTAAACAAGGGTAAATGAGTGTAAAAATATCACTCGTTGTCTTCTACCTCTAATTTTCCGGCATCATCAAGCTCTGGATGGCGAAGTGCTACTGGATCGTGAAGACCATACACTTGTAAACTGTGGAGAGGTTGTGCTTTCGGTGTTCAGTTTAAGGGATCGTTCATGAACAGTTCAAGGGACTTCATCGACGCTGAAACTCATAGTTGGTAACGATCTGATCTAAACGTCTTACGCATCTTCATAGTGTTCCTGGTTCGATCGTAGCACGATTTTTTTGTACTACATTTCGCAAGACATATTGCATATTCTCAGATCATTCATTCCTTATGTTCCCGATTGGATGGTGGTGATGTCGAGCTGCCCTGATGTGCTTCATCTTCGGGATGCTCTCCAAGCCAGCAAGAAAATTCTTTACAAAGAAATGAGTGGAGGGAAGTGACTTGGAATTCGCCTTTGTGGATGGCCTCACACCTCATTGTCCATATTGCCCACAGAGTCGGTGAGTCAGTGCAATGGTTACGAATTCCACATGCCATAACAGCATGTACAGTGGTTGATAAGACAATCTTATCATAAACCTTGCATGTACATTAGAGATGACAATATAAACATGTCTACAATGAGTTATCTCTTAGCTTTATCTACAATAACTAGTTATTCCTAAAAACGCGGCGAAACATATAGTGCTAAAAGATCATCTCTTAAATAAGAGAAGCCATGTCTTTTCTTATGAATTCTCTCTCCTCCAACTCAGCATGTATCCTATGTGGCACTGTTAATATAACATCATTGTACTTGCCCTAAAGACGCAACCAAAGGCAAAACAGTGGATGTTTGCCACTAGCGAAACAATAGCATTTTTTTCTTTTAAAAAGCAGGAAACAATAGCGTTGGAGACTTCAAGACGATGAGGCTTAGAGCATAAAATACCATATGCATGTGGACGCGTCAGAAGTGCCCATTGGCAGTGACCAGACAATCCCTATATATCTATGTCCACAATGTTAACCTAGTACACATATGCCCGCACTCAAATCCATACAAAGCATGCAGCAACATAACACGTAGATCAACATCACAAATGAGTTCATCGGACAGAAATATATATAGATTCAATCATAGATAGTTCATCCGACAAACTTAATCAGACCCAAAATAGACATAAAAAATTGACACAAAGACTATACGGGAGGGCCCTACAGTATAATTGATGCAACGAACCTAAATTACAAGTATCATGCCTTGAACCTGGACCCAAAATAGACAAAATTCACTGGACTAAACTAGATGCAAATAAAAAAGACATTGTGGAGGGCGAGATCACCCCTTCTTGACCAAACCCTTGTTATATGCGGTCATCGGAGCGACGACCCATCTCCTAGGCGTCCGTGGTGGGTGGATCGTCATCGTCGTCTGTGGCGGTCCCGCTCTCGATGCCGACGAGATGTAGCCGGAGAGGCGGCAGATAACACGCTCCTCCTCCTTCGCGTGGCCTACCCCTCACCTTGGCAGACTCCTTCTCCCTCACGGGGCGCTCCGAAGTTTCGAGCCCAAGCTGGAGCGCCTTCGCGTTTTGCGCCGGAGGGGCCTCGCGTCGGTCTCCGTCGTGGTCAGCGAACGCTGCATGACCTCGCGGAGGAGCACCTCCTCCGGGTCGACGGGACGAAGTGTGCGTGTTGGCGGGAAGAGCCAGCCTCCGTCGTGGCCGCGGCTTGCTACTGCTCTTGGTGGGCGGCCTTGGCCTCCGACTCCGGCATCCGCATGAGAGTTGCGGGCATGAACACCCAGCGTTGCTCGGGTGCAGCTGGCACCAGAGGGGGAGGGGAGACGACCAGCCTACTCCGGACTGGAGTGGTGTAGAGCAGGACGGGCGGGCGCGGGCCACATTGCGGCGACAGATACCACGAAGCTCGAGCTCTCGTCGATGTCCAGCCGCAAGCGCTGGATGGCCATGCGGAGTGCGAGCTCCTCATCGTCCGACGCGACGTTGCTCGAGCCGGAGTCCTTCTCCTTTACGAGACCGTCCCAATCCATGGGATCGATCTCGCTGCCGGAGTCATGGCTAGACTTGGCCATAGCGGAGAGCGGAGAGATTGGGAGAGGACGTGGAGGAGACGGAAGAGGAGTGGAGTGAAGGAAAGGACTAATAGTGTGTTTGGTTTCAGTCACGAAGTGGAACGGCATGGGTTGGACCCGTGCCTGGGCCTAGTTCGAGCGTTTGGTACACGAGTGGGATAGAACCCACTCGTTCCTCGTGAACGAATATTCCGTGTTTATGCGGAACAGGGTGATACCTCCGATTCGAGCGGACCACGCGGAACGAGCGTCTGTTTTCCCTCCCCCGACTTGCACGCACCTCCAAATCGCAGCGCCGCCACACTCCCCCGAATCCCACCCGTCTCCGGCACCGGCTGTCCCTCACCTCCCCGTCGTCTCTCCACCCCGCTGGTCTTTCTCCCTCGCAGCCGACCATCTCATCTCGCACATCCTGGCAAGGAAGGAGCAGCAACGACCATGGGCTGCGGCAGCGGCTACGTACGAGTGGAGCAGCGGCCGGCTTGGACGGAGCGGCGGCAGCTGAAGGAGCAGCAGCGACCATGGCCGGCGGCAGCTGAAGGACAGGTGCCTGATCTGTTTTTTTCTCTAGACGAGATGGCCGACTGCACAATCTATCTTTTCTGCTCTCTGATTGTACTAATTTCCTCCTTTGATCTTGTACACGTCTGTACTGTAGCGTCTATAGGGTCTATATGAACCTTTGAATCAGTATAGTCAAGTGCTGGGTTGCATTCATTAGTTTTCTACCAAAAATCTAGTTCACTGTGAATCAATGTAATCAAGTGAGATGAGTAATTCCATTTCATTCCATCTCTCAAACCAAACACCAAATGTAACCGTTCCATTCTTCGAAATTGCTCCTACCAAACACAAGGACGGAACCGATCCATTTCAGTGAAACGGAACCATGACATTCCATTCCACTTCGTTCTCGAACCAAACACACCCTAAGGGTTTGACTAGGGTTCATCCGAACGGATGGGATTTTTGTGGGGACAGTGGTGGGGTGGCGTGGGCCACAGCGGCCCGGTCCGGCGAGGTGCCCGGGCAAGCGCCCTTAAGCGGCGCGGCGCGCGCGAAAAGAAGCCCAATTCAACAACCAAACGCGCGCGGGCGCGGCAATGTCGGCCGACCCGCAGCTCCTTGCGGCGGCGGTGGAGGCCGCGATCGCTTCGCGCTGCCCGCGTCTCGGCCGTGCCGCGCACGCGCGCGCCCTGAGGCTGCTGTCGCCGGGCATCCCGCCCTTCATCTGCGCGCACCTTGTCAACCTCTATTCCAAGCTCGACCTCCCCGCGGCCGCCGCCTCCGCGCTCGCCTCCGACCCCAGCCCCACCGTCGTGTCATTCACGGCCTTCATCTCCGGCGCCGCGCAGCACGCGCGCCCGCTCCACGCCCTCTCTGCCTTCGCCGCCATGCTCCGCCTCGGCCTCCGCCCCAACGACTTCACCTTACCCTCCGCGTTCAAGGCCGCCGCCTCCGCGCCCCCTCGCTCCGCCGTCGGCCCGCAGATACACGCGCTCGCCATTAGGTTCGGCTACCTCCCCGCCGATGCCTTCGTCTCATGCGCCGCGCTGGACATGTACTTCAAGACCGGCCGCCTCGGCCTGGCTCGCCGCCTGTTCGAGGAAATGCCCAACAGAAACGTGGTGGCGTGGAACGCAGTGATGACCAACGCCGTGCTCGACGGACGGCCCCTCGAGACGGTCCAGGCTTACTTTGGGCTCCGGGAGGCTGGCGGGATGCCGAATGTCGTCTCGGTCTGTGCGTTCTTCAACGCGTGTGCCGGGGCGATGCTCCTGTTGCCTGGGGCCCAGTTCCATGGGTTCGTGGTCAAGTGTGGTTTCGACATGGATGTCTCAGTGTCGAATGCGATGGTTGATTTCTATGGCAAGTGCCGATGCGCGGAGAAGGCAAAGATGGTGTTTGATGCGATGAGAGTCAGGAACAGTGTATCATGGTGTTCCATGGTTGTTGCATACTCACAGAACGGGGCAGAGGAGGATGCTTTTGCTGTGTACCTGGGCGCGAGGAGTGCTGGGGAAGAGCCGACTGACTTCATGGTCTCCAGCGTGCTCACTACATGCGCAGGCCTGCTAGGCCTTGACCTTGGGCGTGCTCTGCATGCAGTTGCTGTTCGCTCTTGCATCGATGCAAACATCTTTGTTGCAAGTGCATTGGTTGACATGTACGGGAAGTGCGGGGGCGTTGAAGATGCTCAACATGTCTTTTTCGATATGCCAAAGCGGAATCTTGTCACATGGAATGCGATGATTGGAGGGCATGCTAACATCGGTGATGCTATAAACGCACTTGCGGTGTTCAGTGATATGATAGCGAGTGGAGAGACAGCACCTAACTACATCACACTTGTAAATGTGATCACAGCCTGCAGTAGAGGAGGTTTGACGAAGGAAGGCTATGAGTTGTTTGAGACAATGAAGGAGAGGTTTGGGATAGAGCCACGGACTGAGCACTATGCTTGCGTGGTTGACTTGCTTGCGCGTGCAGGAATGGAAGAGCGAGCTTATGAGATTATACAGAGGATGCCAATGAGACCTTCCATTTCTCTCTGGGGAGCACTACTTGGGGCATGCAAGATGCATGGGAAGACAGAGCTGGGAAGGATTGCAGCTGAGAAGTTGTTTGAACTTGACCCTCAGGACTCTGGCAATCACGTGCTACTCTCGAACATGCTTGCATCAGCTGGCAGGTAAAATTAAGTACCTTACTCATACTGAATTTCTCTTAGGGGTTCATGGTGATATTGACGCTTTGAGAAATACTGCCATATTGCCTAAAAGAGTTCACCTCAAAACTAACGATCCCACATATCAGTGTGGAGTGTAGTAACTTGTCAGTAGATCGCATGTATTCTTCATGGCATTAACTCTAGAACACATTGAACTATCTGCTCTTATCTCTTGGCCTATTCGAGCATCCACAATGTATGCAT
Organism: Elymus sibiricus; assembly: GCA_039707655.1. NCBI lineage: Eukaryota > Viridiplantae > Streptophyta > Magnoliopsida > Poales > Poaceae > Elymus > Elymus sibiricus. The sequence goes on from CM077669.1 coordinate 130,307,501, forward strand.
GCCTTTAAGCTCTCTGTCTCGATCTCCTCTTGGAGGCAGCCTCTGCACTGCAGACTGCTGCCTCTAACCAAAAAGCGCTAGCATCGCCTCCTAGCTTGCAGGCTGCCTTCATCAACTAAAATAATAGAGCTGGCCCTGTTCGGTTGCTGGGAGAGGACATCTGCAACGTTTGCATGTTCACCGAAGCACTATGTTGCGGAAATAAAAAAACAATATTTTAATACCTTTTTAAACATTTGATGAGTTATCTGCCAGATTATGCCATTCTTTGGAACCTAATTTAGCCTTACAATCAATGCACTAGCACACAATTCATACTTGTTGATTTAATGTATCTTCTGAACTTGTCCAGGTGGGCAGAAGCAACTTATGTAAGGAAGGAGATGAAAGACGTCGGAATCAAGAAAGACCCAGGGTGTAGCTGGATCACTTGGAAAAATGGTGTGCATGTTTTCCATGCCAAGGACACCAAACATGCGATGAATAGCGAGATTCGGGCATTACTGGCCAAGCTTAAAAAACAAATGCTAGCATCTGGGTACATGCCAGACACACAATATTCACTTTATGATCTTGAGGAAGAAGAGAAAGAATCAGAAGTGTTTCAACATAGTGAGAAGCTTGCCCTGGCCTATGGACTCATTCACATTCCGCCTGGTGTACCTATAAGGATCACAAAGAACTTGAGAATATGTGTGGATTGTCACCGAGCTTTCAAGTTTATATCTGGTATTGTTGATAGGGAGATAATTGTGAGGGACAATAATAGGTTTCATCACTTCAAACAATATGAGTGTTCATGCAAGGATTACTGGTGAAAACTCTGTCCATGTGATGCAGAAAAGGTATGCAACATCAGTTCCTGTAGGAAAGTTGCATGAGATTATAAACTATCTCTCCAGAAGGATGATGTTTCAGCTCACTTCTTTATGTATTGGTATATTACTGCCTTTGTTTGAACTTTCAATGAAGTAGAAGTATAGAGGTCGATTGAAGAATAGATCTCAGAGTTACTACAAATATCCAGCATAACTACAGTAGAAAACTCTCAAGTTACCAATGCATGTTGTTTATTACTATTATAGTTGCAGCATCGAGAGAACTACTTGGACAAATTCTTCAAACAGCAGGTAATTATTATTTCTCTTATTCAAAAACAAGGACAAGCGATCCTTTTCTCAATTTGAAAACTAATATTCACCTATGTTGGTGGTTCATTAAAAGTGGTACATACAGTATTAAAGGATGACTATCTCTAGACATCTACTTTATTGTGATTCCATTTTGTTGATCCAGTTTTGTTGTCTGAATATGGTTGTGAAGTACCGTTCTCCCTTACTTTATTTGACGAAAATGGCCTACAAATGAACTGTGCTCTGATTTGGTTTACTGTAACTAATTGATGAAGGAGGAAGAAACAGCGGGGAAGATCAAGAGCTGGGTGAGGACGGCCACGAACAACCTCATCGGCTCCATCATCTCTGCCGACACCAACCTCGACCTTATGCTTCAAGGCCAAGTGGTGCGGTGCAGTACATTGGAGACAAATCGCATGAGGCTGGGCACATTCACTGGCTGGACGGCAGCCGCGTTTGATGCACCGTTCATGTGGAAGCCCATGTACAACGCGCATTATGCCTCGTCCGTGAACGGGTTCAAGGTCCTCAAGCTCCCTTACAGGCATGACTGAGATGACAGACCCATGTTCCCATACCAGCACAGCCAAGGCGCTCGAGGCTTCATCTGACGCGGAGTACTCAGTGTACCTCTTCCTACCGGATGAGCGCCACAGGATCGCCAACATGGTGGACGCAATCACTGCAGCACTGGAGTACCTGTACAGCATCATACCCAAGACAGGCAGCCGCCGTCGTCATGGTTGGGCTGCCCAAATTCAAGATAAACTTAAACTGAGACCTCCATCTGCTGGGGCTCACGCTGCCATTCTCACCAAAGTCAGGCGACCTGCCGAAGATTTGCCAAAGTGCAAGGACTACGACAGGCAGCCGACGTTCCTGAGAAAGAGCGTGCACCAAGCAGTCGTCTTCATCTCGTTGATGTGGACGAAGAAGGGACTGAGGCGGCTGCAATCATAATTGGGATCAGACATTATGCTAGGAAGCCCGAGTTCGTCTCACCATCCCTTCACTTTCTTCATGCTGGAGGGGAGGATGATTGTGTTTGCCGGTCATGTCCTTGAACCCACCAAGTGGTTCGGATCCAGATTTTAGAAACTTGCGGCATGGGCTATCTGCTTCTTTTACTTTTGCATCTGGTTATCTCGACGTATTCAGAACAATGGAGCAAAACCAGAATGCAAACATTTCAGTTTCATGTATTTTTAAAATCAACCGTGGGATGTGCTACCTCGGAATTTTGATGAAAAGATCAGCAGCGTATATGTATACAAGTTGTGAAAAAATGCACTATGCAGGAGCAGACTCCAGAAATATAAACTGGCAAACCAAATCAATTCAGCACAGGAACACAACACTTTATAAGCACATCACAGACGCAAAATCAACAAGCATAATCAAGGGTTTGCTGTCATACAAAGATTAATGACTGCAAAATAACTAGGCCAGCTAACCACCACTGCTGTGGTAGAAACAATGCAATGACCTAAACAGTAGCAAAACCTACAGACATCAAGTGGGGACAAGACCAACATAATCGTCACCACTGTCTATCCTAATTAACACAGCGATGATTGCGACAACGATAACGATCATGCTCAAAAGACAACTGAATATTGTCTTGTACTTCCTGGTCTTCCCTCTGCTTCTTTTCACACAAACATCCTTGAACTCAACCTCAGAGGATTCTTCGCAGGATGTATTCACAACTTCGGCATTAGACAAACCTGATTTACCTTCGTTGCAGACAATCTCAGTAGCGATGTTAGCCCTAGGCCTATCAGCAGCAGTCTCAGTCTCTTTGTTCCCCTCTTCAGTCTTGCTCTCGGAATGCTCAGATTGCATATCCTCAGATGACTCCGTTAGTTCCTTGTGTTCCTGATCTGATGGTGGTGATGATGATGACGATGACGACGATGATGATGAGCAGTTCAGCTTCATAATTGATTTTTCCTTAAGACGATCAGAGTCGAAGTCGTACGAACTCTGGAGAGATCGGAGAAGCTTTCTCGGTGTCGTGTATAGCTTCACATCATCAATGCTGATTGGCCTTTCAGAAGCCTACAACAACAATAAATAATAAAGTCAGTTAACAGGTCAACTGATGTACACTCTCCATATATTTTTTGAATCAAAACTAAACCAATATAGGCATTTCGTTATGTGTACTACCTGCGGGCTGGGGGTCTCATCTCTTGATAAGGTGTTGTTGGGGCTAGCATGAACAAATCCTGTGAATGTACCAGTGCACTCAAAATCAGCATCAGTTACTTCGCTGTCACAAACCTCCCCCAAGTCATCTTCAAGGCACTTGCCGTTTGAGCAGAACCTAATGAACAGGCCATCCTTCAGAGAAACATCCACACCATCGTTGCTCCATAGCCTCCTATTTGCGCGCCGACTCTGATCGAAATTGCAAGAGGACTGCCCGATTGAGATGGGCGATTCAGTGAGCGTACTACTGCCATACATGATGGTTGAGTCCACGGCATGTGATTCAGGGGACTGGAACTGAACCGGTGAAGCAGGCATGGGGGAGCATGCAGGGCTGCTGCCCTTGCCACTCCAGAGGCTCCTGCATGGGCTTTTCTCTCTTCTCCTTTGGAAGTTGGAGCCTACCATCGGGCTCGTGGTGACCTCGTGCCTTGACCCCTTCTGTGCAGCAATGTTCTTGGCAGTCTGTGACGTCTCAAACGCGGCGCCCCGGACGAACGGCATGCGGTCGTTCTGGCATTGCTCCATGACATCGACCACCTTGCTCAGCTCCGAGGATATGCTCCTGGGGTCAACAAACTTCATGAAGAAGTTAATCATCTGGATCGCGGAGAGCCGCTTCTGGGAGCTGCTCTCAGCAGCGTCGCCATCAAGAACCTGCAGGGCAGACCGCACAAGGGACCTCGCATACGCCTCCGCAATCAGGCCATTGTGCTTGACAAGCGCCATTGCCAGGCCCATGTGAGCATTGGACCGGGTCGACCTGTCGTGCATCGCCCCGGCGACCTTCAAGCAGACCTCGTTCACCGCCTCGGCGGACGCAAACCTCCAGTTGTTGGACTCCACGAGCGCCTTGAGGCAGAGCGCGGCGCCCGACGCCGCGCCGTCCTGGTCGCTCATGAGCGCGCCGCAGAGGGGCTTGCAGAGGGAAGCGATGATGCGCGCCTTCTCCTCCTCAGGCGCCGAGGGGTCGATGCCGTACCGCGCTATGGCCGGCACCACCTTGGAGCAGGCCTGGTGCAGCGGGAAGGAGCCGCCGCTGGAGGAGAGCGTGCGCGTGATGGTGGACATGATGTTGCCGATCTGCGGGACGATGTTCCGGCCGTGGACCCTGGCGAGGACCTCGTAGAGCGAGATGGTGAACTCGCCGGAGGGCAGGCCCAGGCCGGGGGGCTTGTTGTCGGAGACCTCGGCGAGGAAGTGGGGGATGGACTTGGAGTCGAGCTGCTTGGCGTAGGACTTGAGCGTCTTCATGGCGTTCCGACGGCTGTCGTTGTCCTTGTCCAGGTTCTCCAGCTCCTGCCGGAGCAGCGGGCTCAGGCTCCGGCCCATTGGATCGGTGGTTCTAGCCTTCTGGGAACAAGAAAATGCAGCAGCTTCCGGCGGCGCGCTGGCCCTGTGATTCAAACCATTCAAACTCAAGATTCAGACGAAAAATTTGGCATCTTTCCCTCATATATATCTAGCATAATTAAACAGCTGTAATGGCAAATCGGCCTTAGTATCCATCCATCAAATATATACTCATACTACAAGGTAGTAATTTAGTGGTACTCCATAAAGTAGTGCCATAAATAGCAGATCGTGAAATGAATGCCAGATTTTCAGAAACAAGAAACAATCTTTGCAGGGGGGGAGGCTCATTGTTCCACCCCATTTTCGCATGGCCGCATCAGGATTCAGGAAGCGGCAATCCAAATCCAATCGCAACTAAACTACACAGCGCGCACTGCTCTGCTCCACCCCCCGAACCCACCTCCATTTTCAATCAAGAAAGCTGAGGAATGGATGCAGAACAAGACCAGCAAAGAGGGGAGCGGTATGCTCCAGCATTGAACCGACCTGGATCGAAGAACTTGCGAGGCCTCGCGACAGCAAAGACCCAATCCTCTCTCTCTCTCTCTCTCTCTCACTCAAGATTTGAACTGGGAGCGTGTGGCAGAAAACTCTCTCTCTCTCTGTGTCAAGATTTGAATTTGGAGCGGAGCGGAGCGTCTCGACGGACGCGGAGGCTAAAATGGGGACGGGTGTTAAGATTGGGATTCCCCAGGCAGGGGGTGAGCCTCCTACTTTTCTCACGCTTGGTCTGACAGCCCCAGTGGAGGAGAAATCAGGAGTGCACCACCCGGTCCCATTTTTCAGTGACTGGGATGGGCGCTGGTGCTGGTGCCTCAAACGGACGCTGCGCAGCGCAGCGCAGCATGCGCGGATGGTGCGGGAATTTTGAAATTTGGGGACATGGAAATTACAGTCCTAGCCATGGGCCATGGCGGAGCCTATTGACTGACTGTACGTGGACCGGGCTCACGGGCTCCGGCGTCGGGACGGGCAACCCGGCAAACGGCTTCTATTCTACGCTCATGGTCGACAAAATCTAGCGAAAGCGTACATATTCTCGAAGGTGTCCTTCTCAGGTCGAGCTCATATGCTTCTCGAGTGAACAGTAAAAACCGAAAAAAAATTATTTCTTTGGTGACAAACTTTAACAAATGTTTTCAATGCTTGTAAAGTTTCGTGATGAAATCAGTGCTGTTTCTATGATAAAACTTTGCAAGCATTTATAATATTTGGCAAATTTTGCAACAAAAAATTCATTTTTTAATTTTTTTTACAGTTGTTTTGGATTTTACTGTTCGCCCGAGCTCATATGAGCTCGAACTTAGGTAATCCGCGTCCACATATTCTTAACTTGTTTCCGAAGGACTAATAATAGTGTTCGCGCAGTGCACGTATTCCTCATTGAATAAAATTTGAAACTACAAATTAAATTAACAACAATTTTTTAAATGATCTTACTGTATTATCTCAATAGTAAGTCTTCTAGTAATTTAAATATGAGCCAGACTCATCTACACCTGATGAACAATAAATTTTAAAAAAGCTATGAACAATAAATTCAAAAATCTATTTCTTTTTGGCATCGAAGATGATCGAATGCACAATGAGCGTGCAAGTTTAGTAATGTTTGCCACGACCTCCTCGAATGTCCAACCACCACGATTCCACGAACTAATTCAAGCATCTTAGTTTCCAAAAAAAATTTTTTGGCCATTTTAAAGGATTTTATTGTTCACACCTATATGCAACACCAAAACGCTGCTTCTGTAGCCTTGCCGATGAAGGCCAGGCGGGCAATGCAAACGCCGGAAAACACCATTTGGTTCCTGGGTGTATATACACCTCATATGAGAAAAATATTAATAATTAGAAAAGGTGGAAAACGTTTGGAAGTTTTTTTACAACAACTTGACTTTCTTTTGCACTTGTATAGAAAACCAGCGTTGATTTCAGGCAGAAAAAAAATTATTTGCTATTATAGGTCACTATTCACACTATTTTGATCGATCTTTTTGTTTTTGTTTTAAAAGAAGTCAACGAGATATTTTTCTTTTTGTGGATTTTTTTTACCAATGCAATGGAATGTCAAGTTTATTTCAAAAAGATTTTCAGAATTTGTTGGCTTTTATTTAATTACTATTTTTTCACATTAGATGTATATACACCCATAGACCAAAAGTTCCCCTCCTGCAAACACCACCCTACTCCCAGGTTGAATGACCAGGGGTACTTGGGCATTGTTAGCTCAATTGTGTTCCTCTCTCGGTTGTGTGATGTGTGAATAAGTAAATTTACCGATTCAGGTATGTATCGGTTGGCAATTGACCACAAACGTTGCTTTGAGATTGGTGTGGCTGGAAGACCCCGCAATGTTTTTGTTTCTCTCTTGTAGCAATACGAATCTTATAAATACAAATATACAGGGCTGGACAGGGTCCACAACAACACCTTTTGTCAGGTGGCAGGATGAGAGAGCACAAATGGAGGATGACTGCATGCACATACTAAATACTTGCACTTTATTTTCCATGTGACATTTTAAAAGGCTGGTAACTTTTAAACTAAATATCCAGTTTGAAACATTTTATATTTTGAATTCAGGGCGACAAGATCAATCTTGGATACACTTTGGCTAGTTTGAATTTTACCGTTTCTCTCATTTTAAAAACACATTTCAGTCAGTTTCACATTTCACTAGTTTCAGAAAACCTTTCAGTCGGTTTCACATTTCACTAGATTCAGAAAACACATTACAATCATTTATAAAAGATAGATTTCACTCATTTCGGAAAACACATTATACTCATTTATGAAAGATATATTTCACTCATATCAAAAAACCTTGTTTTACTCATTACAAAGGATATATTTCGAAACTAATTTTCACTGAGCGCTTGCGAAACTAATATTTCACTCATATAAAAATTGATTTCACTCATTTCAATAAACATATTTCAGGTTTAGGTTTGTTTCGCATAATTCTTATGAAATAGGTTAGTTCCAGATATTTATTTCGAACTAGGTTTCTTCTGAATATTTGTTTCACATAAGAATGTGATGTCACTCATTTCAAAAAAAAATATTTTCACCCAGTTGAGAAAACGTATTTTCACACATTAGAAAACACAAATTTTAGTCGTTTCAAAAAACTAGTTTCACTCATTTCAAGAAAGTTGATTTCAATCATTTAAAAGAACCGATTTTAAATATTTCAAAAAACCTGTTCCGCTTGTTTCAGAAACCTGATTTCAATCATTTGAAATGTTAAAATTAAAACATGTTTGAAATGCATCCAAGTTTGGTCTTATTCTAAAGCTCTTGGCTTCAGGAATTCAAATATATTAAATATTTCAAAAACAACAGCATAGTTTAAAAGATACAAATGATTGAAATTCCTAAAGAGAAAATAAAAAGAAAGGATTTGTACCACTGGACCACATGCAACGTCAGGGTAGACTCTCTCTCTCTCACCTGACATGGCCGATCAATCTGACACTGACTTAAAACTAAAATACAAGAGATTATTTGCATCAATACTTTGATATACACATACATGTTGTCTCACACCTTTACATATGACAGCAAGGCATTGGCGAGAGAATCACCGATAGCTATCAGAACCGGTAAAAAACACTTTGCGGTGTGCTGTGATATGTTCATTTCACTTAAACGAACTAGATTTTCTTTGCTTTCTATTTAAACTGCTCGTTTGAGCTGTTGCATGAACTGTTCCTGTTATCCTACACAGAAAAGGAAATGTTACGTCCGTATCGGTAAGTTTCCGTGGTAAACAGATGCCGCCATGCTCCATATGCATTGAAGCAGAGTTCATATCGGTAAGGCTCCGGCCGGCCTGCCGGCCGAGACGGAGACGGAGACGTGGATGGGGATCCTGCGAGCGCGTGGAGCAGTCTATTTGGTGTCGCTGTGACGATGATGCCGATGCGTTACCCTAACATAACAGAAGTTTTCCAACTCTCCAAGAAGATGTGCCGGAACCTGAAATCTATCTCTTCGAAATTCTAGTGGGGAGCGGCCAACGGTGAGCAAAAGGTCCATTGGGTGGCGTGGGACAAAATGTGTACACGGAAGCGGGAAGGGGGCATGGGGTTTAGGGACTTTGAGTTGTTCAACCAGGCTCTTCTAGCGAAGCAAGTCTGGCGACTACTCATGGTGCCCTCCTCACTGTGCGCGAGAGTTCTCAAGGCTCGGTACTTTCCGGACATGGATGTTATGTCTGCTACTACCCCGCAAGGATGCTCATACACATGGAGAAGTTTGATGCACGGGCGGAACCTGCTGATGCATGGACTGGTATGGAGGGTAGGAGATGGCTCGAAAATTCATGTGTATCATGACAATTGGATACCCCATAAAGGAAGCTTGGTACCACTGGGTGCGGTTTTTGATCCTCAGGTGACTAAGGTGGCAAACTTACTGAATGCTCAGGGCTCGGGATGGGATGAGGAGAAGGTGGAGAGGATCTTTTCGGCGTCGGACGCCACTGATATAAAGCAGATCGTCGTCGAAGGGGCTGGAACTGAGGACTACATGGCGTGGAATTACACAAAATCAGGCCTCTTCACGGTCAGGTCAGCGTACCATCTCAGGGTCTCTTTGAAAAGGGCTGTCAGAGCAACGACCTCTAGTTCAAACCCAGTTGCGGAACATAGGAGCTTCATGCAGCTTTGGGCGGTTGATGTGCCGAATAAGGTGAAGATCCATACCTGGAGGATGATCTCAAACGGTCTAGCAGTGGGAAAGGAACTGCAGCAAAGACAGATCAAACAAGGCGTATTCTGCATCGCGTGTGGGCGAGAGGAAACAGTGATCCACCATTTCTGGCGATGCCCCCACTCGGCTCTTTTTTGGGAACTCTTAAGAGAAGAAGTGGGTGCACAACTGCCAGGTGTGCCGAGGGATGTTGACACGGCCCGGAGCATGCGATCATGGGCACTGGAATGGCTCACGCGTGCGGCAGCGGACGAACGAGAGCTCGTGATGATGGCGTGGTATGAGCTTTGGCTGGCTAGAAACAATGCGAGAGAAACAAAGAAAATTGAGGAACCGGCCACTATCATCAAAAGGGTGTTAGGACTGCTGGAGGAATGGCGAGCTGTCCATGTAAAGGAACCGAGACAACTAGCGCAGCGAGTGCAGCAAACTTGGAAGAAACCGGAGTTAGGATGGGTAAAAGCTAATGCGGATGGAGCAATGGCGAAGAATATGGGTGCGGGAGCGGGAGGAGTAGTCCTTAGAGACTGTCATGGTGAGTTCCTAGCAGGAGCATGCCGTTTTTTTCCGGCTGTCGCTGACCCAGAAGTGGCGGAGCTGCGAGCATGTCGTCGAGCCATCTTGCTTGCCCAAGAACTCAATGTGCAGAAGCTCATCTTAGAGACGGATTCACGGGAAGCTGTAAGGAAGCTGCTGGATGCCAACAAAGATTTCTCGCACACATGACATTTGGTACATGAAATAAAAACCTTGCTTGGAGCTGTCCAGGAGCACCGTGTTGTTTGGGTGTAGGAGTGCGAATAAAGTAGCACATGTCCTAGCTAGGGAGGGTTGCTGTAAATCGCTATGTAAAACTTGGCTTCATGTGCCTTCGGAGTGGGTCCATTCCGAGGTTACTGAAGAGATAACTATGAATAAAGGAGCAACACTATTTCCCTTAAAAAAAACATAACAGAAGTTGGGACTTGGGACAAAAATTTCTTTTGATAATCCGGACTGGGACAATTCATGCCGTGTGCGTCCAAGAAGACCATTTCATGCACACAAAGTGCAGACGACGCAGGCGCGCGGCTAACGTGCTAGCTCGTGGACCTAAAGGATCAACCCGGCTGGTGCCGTTGTATGTCGCGGGCGCAAAATGACATCGCCGACGTACGTCCTCGGACCGGGATCCTCGCCTGGACCTGTGTAAGACGGCAGACGTTCCGGCGAAATCTGTTCGGCGCGCCGCCGATATGATGTGCGCAACGCCTTGTCGCCGAGCGCGCTTCGCCTGTGGTGTGGTGTGCCGAGCAAAGGTCGCCCACCGCTCGGAGATTTCCATCCCCGTACGTCGGTGTCAGACTGTCAGTGTCACCCGGCGAGAGCGATGACGATCTCAGTTGGCTCCTCCGTCATATAGTAGGATCGCAATTCACAATACGTCAGTTTTCTTGTTGCCTTGGCCGGAGGTTGCAACTTGCAAGCCATGTCCCCACAAGATGCTCAACATCCACCACGCATATTTCTGCGGACGACGATCCAAAGAAACACTGCACGGATCGTCATGCTAGACCTCATATATCTTCTCGAAATATGCTATCACGCCCGTTTTATAGATATAAAGCATAAATTTCTATAAAGCATAAATTAAATGGGATCATGAGTTAACCAGACAATATAAACGCACGCGACTACGTTGTCGAAAGGTAACACAGGTAAGCATGAATACAATGACATAACATGGCCTAAGACATCTAAGCTTCACGACAGCACTCACACGAGAGGAAACGTAACAAAGCGTCGCCACAATCGAGTTCGAGATGGACAAGGGTCTTCACTACACCTGGGCGTACATCGGGCCGGGCCGGGCCGGGTTTCAGGTCGGGCTTGTAAAAGCCCGATGTTCCTTTCTCAAGCCCGAGCCTGGCCCGAAGTCCGAAATACACTCTTTTTTCAAGCTCGAGCTCGGCCCGAAGCCCGACCCGAAGCCCGAAAGCCCGGCCCGAATGCTATTTTTATTGTTCGCACGTGTAAGCCCGGCCCGAAGCCCAAAAGCCTGGCCCAAAATCCTTAAAAAGAGAAGCCCGACCCGAAGCCCAAAAGCCCGGCCCGAATGCTATTTTTATTGTTCGCACGTGTAAGCCCGACCCGAAGCCCAAAAGCCTGGCCCAAAATCCTTAAAAAGAGAAGCCCGAGCCCGGCCCGAACCATCTTTCAGGCTGGAAAATGAAGCCCGAGCCCGGCCCGAATGCCAAGCCCGAAGCCCGGGTTTTTCGGGCCGGGCTCGGGCCGGGCTATCCATGCCCAGGTCTAGTCTTCACCTGAAACCTGGTACGGAGAGACACGAGAAGAGCGGTACCCGCAGGCGTCGCCGCCATGGGCGTCAAAACGGAGTTTTAGCTCGGCAGCTCATAGGTGTCATCACGAGGCACCTAGAACAACCGCGATGAGCACAAGCATCTAGACCCGGATTAGGGCGTCACCACTACCTATCGACAGAGGGCAAGCATGAGCCAACCTGCGGCTACACCCCTCGTTGCCCAATCGACCAAAAGACATAGCCACCACCGTTATCATGTTGACTATCTTAGAGCTAGAAAAGCGGACCACTTGGCTACCAACAATTCAAGAAGCTGATTTGTTGATGGACAACGTTATCAAAGTTGTTAGAATCCTGACTCAAGTCTTAGAATCTTACGACCTTACGATCCAAACGAGCCCCTCCGATTCTATGATTTTGCTCATAGAATCTAAGTTTCTACGATCGTGATGGTTATGATTCTATGACTCATGATCCTACCAATGGATCTCCGATCCGATTCAGAATCTTGATTCTGACAAGTTATCTAGTTATCCCACATACAATGCTTTGTGCAGGGATATGTACGCCCATTGCTTCTATGGTCATGTTATTATAGTTATCAACATGAGACAATTATAGTTACCATCTACACATGTCAAAGTTATTGATATGTCTCCAACGTATCTATAATTTTTGATTGTTCCATGCTATTATGTTATCTGTTTTGAATGTTTTATATGCATTAATATGCTATTTTATATTATTTTTGGGACTAACCTATTAACCTAGAGCCTAGTGCCAGTTTCTGTTTTTTCCTAGTTTTTGAGTATTGCAGATAAGGAATATTAAACGGAGTCCAAACGGAATAAAATCTTCGCGATGATTTTTCTTGGACCAGAAGAAACCTACCATACTTGGAGATGAAGGCAGGAGACCTGCCGGGAGATCACAAGCCTGCAGGGCGCGCCCTAGGGGGGCGCCCCCCTGGCTTGTGGCCCCCCTACAGGTCCTCTAACCCTATTCTTCGGCCTATAAATTCCCAAATATTCCCCCAATACCAAAAAGAACCACGAAAATACTTTTCCGCCGCCGGAAGCCTCTGTTCCCATGAGATCCCATCTTGGAGCCTTTTCCGGTAATCTGCCGGAGGGGGATTCGATCACGCAGGGCATCTACATCAACTCCATTGTCCCTCCGATGATGCGTGAGTAGTTCACCACAGACCTTCGGGTCCATAGCTAGTAGCTAGATGGCTTCTTCTCTCTCTTTGTTCTTCAATACCATGTTCTTCATGATCTTCATGGAGATCTATCCGATGTAATACTCTTTTGCGGTGTGTTTGTCGAGATCCGATGAATTGTGGGTTTATGATCAGATTATCTATGAATATTATTTGAATCTTCTTTGAATTCTTATACGCATGATTTCATATCTTTGCAAGTCTCTTCGAGTTATTGGTTTGGTTTAGCCAACTAGATTGGTAATTCTTGCAATGGGAGAAGTGCTTAGTTTTGGGTTCAATCTTGCGGTGTCCTCACCCAGTGACAAAGTAGGGTAGCGAGGCACGTATTTGTATTGTTGTCATAGAGGATAAAAAGATGGGGTTTTCATCATATTGCTTGAGTTTATCCCTCTACATCATGTCATCTTACCTAATGCGTTACTTTGTTCTTCATGAACTTAATACTCTAGATGCAGGCAGGAGTCGGTCGATGTGTGGAGTAATAGTAGTAGATGCAGAATCGTTTCGGTCTACTTGACACGGACGTGATGCCTATATGCAGAATCATTGCCTTGGATATCGTCATAACTATGCGCTTTTCTATCAATTGCTCGACAGTAATTTGTTCACCCACCGTATTATTTTCCTTCATGAGAGAAGCCTCTAGTGAAACCTATGGCCCCCGGGTCTATTTTCCATATTATATTTTCAGATCTATAAACCAAAAATACTTTGCTGCAATCTTTTTTACTTTTGTTTTACTTTTCGTTTTAGCAATCTTTTATATCTATCTCTATCAGATCTCATCCTTGCAAATAACCGTGAAGGGATTGACAACCCCTTTATAGCGTTGGGTGCAAGAGTTTGATTGTTTGTGTAGGTGCGAAGATTGGGGACTTGCTTGTATCTCATACTGGATTGATACCTTGGTTCTCAACAACTGAGGGAAATACTTATCTACTTTTCTGCATCACCCTTTCCTCTTCAAGGGAAAACCAACGCAAGCTCAAGAAGTAGCAAAAAGGATTTCTGGCACCGTTGCCGGGAAGGATACATAGCAAGGCAAGACAAGAACTCTCCCGTCAACTTGCCAATTTCTGGCGCCGTTGCCGGGGAGATCTACATCAAGCCTACCAAGTACCCATCACAAACTCATCTCTTGCATTTACATTATTTGCCATTTGCCTCTCGTTTTCCTCTCCCCCATTTCTAAAACGATTTTCAGAAAAACCAAAAAGATTTGCCTTTTTATTCGCCCTTCTTCCGTTCGTCTTTTCGTTTGCTTTTGGTTTGCATGTGTGTTAGATCGTTTGCTCATTTTCATGGCTCAACCCAAAAGCTTTGATCCTTATCTTAGGAAGTTAGAAGATATTGAGAATAATGCTAAGGGCTTCATGTCGCTCCAATTTGACCATAATAGTTTCTTTAGGAACGAGCTTAAAGAACAAAAGTTTATGCTGGATTACATGAATAAAGAACTTGATGATATGACTAAGGAATTTTATGGTTTGAAATCTCAGTTTGCTCACCTTGAAAACTTAGTAGGCCAAATTTCTGATAAACAAGCTACCTTAGTCAATAAAATGGCCGCGAAGCCAGAATCTTTAAATAATGATGAAGATCTTAAAGTGATTGATGTGACTCCTATTGAATCTTTGTTTTGTTATATAAATCTTGATAAAGATGGGACTGGAGATAAGTCAACTTTAGTTAAAAGGCGTCTCAATGATTCGGAGTTTATAGATCTTAATGCTAAGATTGATAAAAGTGGGATTGAAGAGGTCAAAACTTTAAATAGCAATGAACCCACTCTTTTGGATTTCAAGGACTTTAATTATGATAGTTGTTCTTTGATTGATTGTATTTCCTTGTTGCAATCCATGTTGAATTCTCCGCATGTTTATAATCAAAATAAAGCTTTTACTAAACATATCGTGGATGCTATGATGAAATCTTTTGAAGAAAAACTTGAGTTGGAAGTTTCTATACCTAGGAAGCTTTATGATGAGTGGGAACCTACTATTAAGATTAAAATTAAAGATTATGAGTGCCATGCTTTGTGTGATTTGGGTGCTAGCGTTTCCACGATTCCGAAAACTTTATGTGATGTGCTAGGTTTCCATGAATTTGATGATTGCTCTTTAAATTTGCATCTAGCGGATTCCACCATTAAGAAACCTATGGGAAGGATTAATGATGTTCTTATTGTTGCAAATAGGAATTATGTGCCCGTAGATTTAATTGTTCTTGATATAGATTGCAAGCCTACATGTCCTATTATTCTTGGTAGACCTTTCCTTAGAACGATCGGTGCAATTATTGATATGAAAGAAGGAAACATTAGATTCCAATTTCCATTAAGGAAAGGCATGGAACACTTTCCTAGAAAGAAAATAAAATTACCATATGAATCTATTATGAGAGCTACTTATGGATTGCATACGAAAGATGACAATACCTAGATCTATTGCGTTATGCCTAGCTAGGGGCGTTAAACAATAGCTATCGGAGAAACGACACCTATGGGATCGCGAGGATCCCTTTACGATTCGGCAAGGGGAAGGGTTTGTACAGAGAGCAGATCTGATGATCAACACGCGGGAATTTTACCCAGGTTCGGGCCGCAAAGATGCGTAAAACCCTACTCCTGCTTGGATGTATTAGATGTGTTCTAGCTCAGGTTCTGGGAGCGCTACAGTACTCAGCCGCTACTCATGCAGAATGGGCTAGAGAAGATCCGATCCCCCTGTAGCTACGCCTTGGGCCTCCTTTTATACGTTCGAAGGGGTCACCAACAGTGGCATACAGGGCATACATGAGGTGTAAAAGTAACTACAGTGCTATCATACCTAACACTGACGGTTTAGGACAAGAACATTTAATGCTCCGTTGAGGTGTCCCTTAGCTTCTTGGGGACGGGAAAAGGGGCCGTCCCATCAGCACCTCTTAAGCCCATCCATCGCTAGCGCTTGACACGTTACCAGGAGGACAACAGCTAAAGGACAAGCTGATGACCGCACTGGAGCGATGACAGGGCAGCAAAGGCTTGCCGGGTGCGAGCCTTGCCGGGGCTACGAGCCATCCCGGCAAGATCTTGCCGGGGCTCCAGCCTTCGGTCTTCTATTTTCTGATTATTGCCTTGTCTTGGATGCCTCCTTGACCTTATGAACTTGCATTCGGTTGTCTCCCGGCAGGCCTTGCCGCAGGTGCAGCTACAACTGTCCGTGCACAAGTACGGGGTACTAAAGGACCCAATCCTTAGTGCACCGACAGGAGCCCCCGGGCCTGGGCCATACACGGGTGCGAGGCGTTGTTGGGCCAGGCCCAAATAGTGCACGGGCACGCGTGGCAGGAGTTATCCACCGTAATCATTCCATTTACTGCGTCGCCCACGACGCCCATTGAATGCGGGACGTGGGGGACGTGCACAGCGCGGCTGTTACAGCAGCGCGCTCGCGAAGCGTTTCAATATTATTTTAATAAAGAGGCGGCCTCGCGTCCTCCCCATAAGAAGGAATCCGCAGAGGCGCCGCTCATTTACCTCTTGTCTTTTCCAATCTGGGAACTGCCGTCATCTTCTTCCTCGAGTCGAAACAGAGCCCCTCTCATCCATCCGCGCCTCCACTCCCTCCCCGTCCTCAGCCTCAGCCTCCACAGCCGCCATGCCGCCCAAAGCAAGCGAGGGCAAGGAGGTGGATGCCGCTATCTCGGAGAACAAGCTGGCGAAGATGCGGAAGGAGCACGCCGTCTTCCCGCCGGTGCTCTACGTGGGCACTCTAAGGGGGCGGTACCAGATGATGTGGGCGACGGAGACGACAGCGCACCCGGCCACCTCCGTGAGTCCCGGCTCTTCCAGGGGCGACCCAAACAAATATCATTTCTTTGCCGATTACTTCTATTGCCGACTCTGCCCCCCGTTTTCCGACTTCTTCAACGACATCATGCTCACCTACGGCTTCCAACTCTTGGATTTCACGCCGAATGCTGTGACATGCATGTCAGTTTTCGCTCACCTTTGCGAAAACTTCGCCGGAGTAGTTCCTAGCACCGCTCTTTTCCGCCATTACTTCATTCCCCGTATCCAAAAGGGCGAGGCCCTTTCCGGTTCCATCGCTTGGATTCCACGGCCAGGAACCAAGGAGGTCTATCCGGACGGGGCCTTCCGCGAGAAATGGGATGAATGGCGGGCCAGATGGTGCTGGATTCGGGAGGCAAAAATTCCGCCCTTTTGCCTGCCGCGACAAACGAAGATAATGCTCAGCAACGACTGGAGCGCCCTCGATCCTTACGATAAGAAGCTCACAGTCGCTACTAGCAGAATTCACCGCCTCAGAGCTGTCGGGCTCACAGTAGAGATGATAGGCGTCGATTTCCTTCGCCGGCGCATCGCCCCTTTGCAGAACAAGGGGAGGCCATCTTGGGAGTTCCGGAACGCGGCAGACATCATGAGGCTGCGCCCTGGACTGAACAACAACCTGACATTTATGCAGCACGCAGCTCTTTGCCAGAAATTGTTCAGGGGTGATGTAGTGTGCAAACTGTCAGCAGGCATAGTCCCTCTATGCAACAACTCTGCTCTGGGTCCAATCATCGCCATGATGCCGGCGTTTGACGCCCATAGCCTTGACGGAACTTGGATTGAGCCACCTGAAGAGCAAGTGCAGCAATTCTTTGATAACCTGATGGAGAGGGCCATCCGCGAAGAAGAGGGCCTCGTCCGCGCCACCACTGAGGAAGAAGTGGCATACATTGCCAGCAGGGCGGAGGAAACAAATCTTGCCACGGAGGCCGGCAGTGCTGGCTTTGTGGAAGAGGGAACCAGCGGAGGGGAAGCGCTGCCAGATGAGAATCTTGCCAGGAAGGATGAGACCGCAGAAGAGCAGGGTGGCACATCGACCGAAGGCCCTTCTGCTGGAGACGCCGCCGAGGAGGAACTGCACGAGGAAGCCCCGACCCTTGAACCAAGGAGTAGGCGTGTCCTTCGGAGCGCCGCTTCTGGGATCCCGATCCGCCAAGCTTCTTCGAGCAGTGCATCCCCCGGCAAGGGGGGCGGCTGGCAAGGCCACGCAGCGGCAAGGAGCTCCTCAGCAACCTGCGCATGCCGCAGCCAAGCGACCCAGGAGCACCCCTCCACCTCCTCCCGTGGAGGAAGTCGACTTCGACCTCTCTACCTTTAGCTCGGGAGAAGAAGAAGAGGAGTAAGGATCTTGTCGCATCCTTTGCTCTTTGAGTTTTTGGTTTCTCTTATCTCATTTGTTTTGCTTTGATTTGCTCCTGCAGAGATGATACAGAAACACTGGCACAAAGGGTAGCGAAGAGGGCAAAGACCTCGACGGGTGACGAACCGCCGGCAAGCACCTCAGGTGCGCCAGAGACGATCAACGTCAGCCCGGAGTCAAGCCCACGACGCAGCCCTCAACACAGCCCCCGGCGCAGCCCCCAGCGTGAGTCCGCTACTCACTTTCTGCTGGCAAGTGCCGGGGTGTGTATCTTCACTACTGACATCACCAGACATGCAGGAGGAGAGCAGCGACAAGGAGAACCGTCAGAGGCTACCCCTGATATGCCGCCTCCATCAACCACGCCGCCCAGGAATGGGTCTTCGGCAAGGACTTCCTCTAGCGCGCTCTACCGCGACGAGGAAGAGCCGGCAAGCACGGGCACCGGCAGCTCTACGCCGGCAACCAATGTTGGCACAGGTATTTGTTATTTTGTTTTCCTTCTTTTTTTGTCTTCTTGAACTTCCATCTCAATCTCATCTTGATTTGTTTTCTTGGCCCCCAGACATTCCCTCGGTGGAGCATATGGATGTTGATGCTGTCATTGAGGAGACCGCCAGGGATGCTGCCGCCGAGGCTGACAGGATTTCCGCTGACGAGGCCGCCAAGAATGCTGCCGCCGAAGCTGCCGAAGCCGCCAAGAACGCTACCGCCGAGGCCGCCAAGGATGCCAGCGCCGAAGCTGCCAGGGCTGCGCAGGAAGAGGCCGCCAAGGAATCCGCCGAGAGGGCCGGCGAGGAGGCTAGTGACCGTACTGACGGCATCCCTGCCGCAGGAGCGCCAGGCGCTACTCCAGACACAGAGCCCCCAGCTGCCGGGGAAGCGGCTGTTGAAGAACAACCATCAACATCCGAAACTCCCTCGTCAAGCAAGTACCTCAAGATTGGCGACAACTTGTTCGTCAGCATCCCAGGCACGGCAAGCACTTGGGCGCCAACTGAAGGGGAAGTCTTTGATGAAGACGCCATTGCAGCTGCTGGGCTCGAGGTCGTTGATGAACCAAGCGCCAGTAGCAGCAAATCTGAAGAAGAGAAACTCCTCAAGGCCATGCGCGACAACTACCAGAAGCTCCAAGCACTCCACCGCGCCCGGAAGGAGAAACTAGACTCCAGGGCCGCGGTTGTCGACAAGGTTGAAGCAGATCTCCAGAAACGCGTTGAGGAGACGCAGGCCTGGTTTGCCGAAGCTTTTCAGGAGTTGAGGGCGTGCCAAGAGCAACTGAGCCGAAGGTGGGACGAGCTCCTCATGAAGCAGTCCGACGTTGAGCAGGCACAAGAAGATGCCAAACAACAGGCCGCCACAGAGGAAGCACGCCTAAGAGAGCTCCGTGTCGGGCTTGAGCCTCATGATGACGACCTGACCGCTCGCGAGAAGGCACTTGCCGACAAGCTCCGCGCCAAGGACAACGAGATTGAAAGGCTTGTCGCGCAGTGGACCCAGGATCTGGAGCAAAAGCACAGGGAGACACTTGAGGCCCTGACCGCGGACCATGCCGGCAAGCTAAAGGAGGCCGTCGATGCTGCCGGAGCTACAGAGGCCGCCAAGAACTTGCTGGAGGAGAGGGTGAAGAAGCTGGACGTGGATCTTGAGGACCACGGCAAGAAGATCTCAACGCTCGAAGCCGAGAGAGACAAAGCTCTCCACAGCTTGATGGAGATGCAGGTTGCCATATCCGATAAGACCAAGCAGCTCTCCTCAGCCACTGACTCCATAGATGATCTGAAAACGAAACTGGCCACACTGGAGCAGACTCTTGAGGGCAACAGGGCTCGAGAGAAGGCCTTGGTCAAAGATCTCCGAAATGAGCAGGAGCTGCTCAAGAGCGTTGCCACTGCTCACAACGACTATGTGTCAGGAGTGCAAATCTGGACTGAAAAGCTTGTCGATGTTGTGGAGAAGCTTGCCGCACAATTGTCCACCATGGGTCTGCAAGGCTTCAGGTATTCTTCTGACGACAGGGTGTCCACGAGCGCCAAGCTGACCATGTTCCTTGACCGTCTGCTTGAAGCCCTCGAGCTGATCCACTCTAACTGAACAACCCATCTGGCCAACGAGTCCCGCAAGCTCTGCCGGGCCGTCCTCCTCAAGGTGCTCACCAAGGTGGTGTACAGGAACCCCGGCATCAACCTCGCCAACGTCCTCGACCGCCTGCCGAAGGACGCGGACCTCAAGGCGGCCGAAGAGCTTGTCGCGCCCATCGCCGACAGGGTAAGCCAAGTCAAGAGAGTTGAAGGCGATCGCCGGGATTAGCTGCTTCTCCCCCTCTTGTCGCCATCGTCGCATGTCAAAGACAATTTTAATCTTATGTTAGACTTGCCGCAAGATTGATGTAATATAACTTGCTACGTTCTGGACGAATGCTATGCTATTCCCCTTGTTTAATTTCTTTCTGTATGTATTCGCCCTACGCTTGATTGGAAACTTGCCGGCGCGCGCACCCTTGCCGCGAGCGCTAGGCGCGGGACTTTAGCAGCCTGCTGGCGGTGCCGCTACCGGCAAGAGGCCTTGGTGTTTTTAGTGCAGCCACCTAAACTGTTGAGCGGACTCGAAACAGGATAAGGGCGCAACCAATCACAACAAGGTTCCTTCGCGTCAGGTTTTCCATACAAGAGTTGAAATCGTTCAAGGAGAATAACAAAAAACAGAAAAAATTGTTTAAAGTTTCTGCAACTTAGCAACTTAGCTTTTCCGCTTCTACTTCTTCCGGCAAGATGTCAACCTTGAACGTCGCCTGTCGGTATCCATACCATCTTCCCCCCCGGCAAACTTGCATGCGATGGAACCTTCTGTCCTTTGAGAAAAAGAAAGAAGAGAAAATAGAGATATGGAACCTTGGTGGTTTGTTAGCACTTGCTGGAGATAAGTGTAATACGATATCTCAGATAAACATGCACATAAGTAAAGATGAACATCAACAAGATTTGCAAAACACTTAGCTTTATTCAACTATGCACAGGGTCTGCGCCTGGCTTTGTACAAAGGATTACATGCTTCAGCGGCAAGACTTGTACAAAAGGAGTTGCCGGGAGACCCGGCAACCGCGCCTCATGGGTAGAACTTACGAAGATGCTCGATATTCCAGGAGTTGCTCACTGGGACGCCACCTTCGGTCTCCAGGCGAACTGCGCCAGGCCTGGTGACTCGCACTACCCGATAAGGGCCTTCCCACTTCGGCGTCAACTTGTTGGAATTCTTGGCGGACTGAACGCGCCGAAGAACAAGGTCGCCTTCCTCAAGACTTCGGGCATGAACCTTGCGGCTATGATAGCGGCGCAAAGCTTGCTGGTAGCGTGCAGCTCGCACAGCAGCCTGAAGACGATCTTCCTCAAGGAGCGTAGCGTCATCTTGCCGCAACTGCTCTTGCTCAAGCTCATCATAAGCGAGCACTCGAGGTGACCCGTATGTGAGTTTCGTGGGGAGAACTGCCTCCGCCCCATATACTAGGGAGAAGGGTGTCTGGCCGGTGGCTCGATTCGGTGTCGTCCTGATTGACCAAAGAACCACCGGCAACTCATCAATCCAACGCCTTCCGCACTTGCGCAGCTTGTCGAAAGTCCTCGTCTTGAGGCCTCGCAGCACTTTAGCATTAGCCCTTTCCGCCTGGCCGTTGCTCCTCGGGTGGGCAACAGAAGCAAAAAAAATCTTGCCGCCAAGGTCTTGGACATACTGCATGAAGGTGCGGCTCGTGAACTGTGTGCCGTTGTCGGTGATGATCCTGTTTGGTACACCAAAGCGGCAAACTATTCCTTTGAAGAACTTGACGGCTGACTGTGCTGTCACCTTCCTCACTGCTTCCACTTCCGGCCACTTTGTAAACTTGTCGATTGCCACGTACAAGTACTCAAAGCCCCCGGTAGCACGGGGAAAAGGGACCAAGATGTCGAGCCCCCAGACCGAAAATGGCCAGGAGAGAGGGATTGTCTGAAGAGCTTGAGCTGGTTGATGCAATTTTTTGAATGGAACTGGCATGCATCACTTGGTTACTAGCGCAGTTGCATCCTGGAGAGCAGTGGGCCAAAAGAAACCTTGCTGGAATGCCTTACCAGCAAGTGCTCTTGATCCTATGTGGGAGCCACATATGCCTCCATGTATCTCTGCCAACAGCTCCAGTCCATCCTCCCGAGGAATGCACTTCAATTTCACACCGTTCGGCCTCTTTCTGTACAGAACGTTGTCCACGAACTGGTACATGTTGGACCGCCGGGCTACTTTTTCTGCTTCTTCCTGTTCCTCAGGGAGTTCTCCTGTCTGAAGGGAATGGACGATGTGCTGTGCCCATGCTGGAGCCTGAGGCTCGACAGCAAGGACTAAAGGCATATCTTCTGCCGCGGGGGCAATCGTCTCGACAGCAAGGGCCTGAGACCCCGCCGGAGCTTGTTGTTCCCTGGCAAGCTTGGCGGGAGCGTTTGTCTCGACGGCAAGAGCTTGAGGCTCTGCCGGAGCCTGTCGCTCTCCGGCAAGCTTGGCGTCGTTCCCGGCAACTTCTTTGCCGGTGGCTTCTGGGAGCTCTGCCGGGAAGTACTTGCCGGAACTCAACTTTCTTCTCTTCTCTTGTCCCATTGATGGTGTCACAGATGGTTGAGTCAGTCGAAGCACAAAAGTCCCTGGTTCCATAGGTAACTTGAGAGCAGCGCATTTTGACAGGCCATCAGCAATGCTGTTTTCTGCACGAGGAACATGCTCCATTTGCAGACCGTCAAAATGCTCTTCCAACTTCCTTACTTCATCTACATAAGCTTCCATCAACGGGCTCTGATAATCTTTATTGACTTGCTTGACGACAAGTTGAGAATCACCTCTGACAATAAGCTTCTGGATCCCAAGGTCTGCCGCGATCCTGAGACCGGCAAGCAACCCTTCATACACCGCAGTATTGTTCGTTGACCTCTCCCGGGGAAAATGCATCTGAATCACGTATTTGAGGTGCTCTCCGGTGGGTGCGACAAGCAGCACGCCAGCACCAGCGCCTTGGAGCGAGAAAGCCCCATCAAAATACATAATCCACTCTTCATTTGTTTCCTTGCCGGGGAGAGTTGACTCTGGAACATCTTCATCTGGCGTTGGGGTCCATTCTGCAATGAACTCCGCCAAAGCTCTACTCTGGATGGTTGAAGTACTTTCGAACTTGAGACCAAAACTTGACAGCTCCAAAGCCCACTCCACAATCCTGCCAGTAGCATCTGGGTTCTGCAAAATCCGCTGCAACGGAAAGCGAGTGACAACGGTGATCTCGTGTGCTTGGAAGTAATGGCGCAGTTTCCTCGAGGCCATGAGGAGGCCGAAGAGCAACTTCTGCACACCAGAATATCTTGACCTAGCCCCCTGCAAAAGTGAGCTGACAAAATATACCGGGCGCTGCACCATCTTATTCTTATGAATTGATTCATTTGGCTGCGGAGATCCTGCTTTGTCAGCAACAGACCCTGCCGGGGATGATCCCGGCTTGTCGCTTGGCGGTCCTGCCGTTGCCGCTGCTTCTTCATCAACTTCTCTCTCTGCCACTAGTGCGGCACTCGCCACTTGATTTGTTGCCGCTAAATATAGCAGCAACGGCTCTTGTGGTTTTCGCGCGACTAGGATTGGCGGAGAGGAGAGGTACTTCTTCAAATCCTGCAGCGCTGCCTCCGCCTCCGGAGTCCACTTCATTGGACCTGCCTTCTTCAATATTTTGAAAAAGGGCAGGGCGCGCTCAGCAGATTTTGAGATGAACCTCCTCAGAGCCGCGACGCAGCCGGCAAGACGACGCACATCCTTGACACGTCTTGGCGCTTCAATTTGCTCGATTGCTTTGATCTTGTCGGGATTTGCTTCAATTCCACGTTGAGATACAAAGAACCCGAGAAGCTTGCCGGATGGGACACCAAACACACACTTCTCAGGGTTGAGCTTTAAGTTGATCTTGCGCAGATTGGCAAATGTTTCTTCTAAATCTGATATGAGCGTTGCCTTGTCCTTGGTTTTGACCACTATGTCATCCATATAAGCTTCCATATTTCTATGTAGCTGGGGCTCAAAACCGATCTGGACCGCTCTTGCAAATGTAGAACCAGCACTTTTCAACCCGAAAGGCATACGCAAAAAGCAATACGTACCACATGGGGTGATAAATGCGGTCTTCTCTTCGTCTTCTTTGGCCATGAAAATCTGGTGATAGCCTGAATAGGCGTCAAGGAATGACAGCAAGTCGCAGCCGGCAGTGGAGTCCACAATCTAGTCGATGCGCGGCAAGGGAAAAGGATCTTTTGGACAGGCTTTATTGATATCTGTATAATCAATACACAGCCTCCATTTTCCATTTGCCTTGCGCACTACAACTGGATTGGCCAACCATGTTGGATGAAGTACTCCTCTAACCAGGCCTGCCGCTTCTAACTTCTTAATTTCTTCGGCAATAAACTCTTGCCGCTCCAAAGCTTGCTTCCTGACCTTCTGCTTGACGGGCCACGCGTGTGGACAGACGGCAAGGTGGTGCTCAATCACCTCCCTGGGAACACCAGGGATATCAGATGGTTGCCATGCAAACACATCGACATTCGCCCGCAGGAAGGCAACGAGCGCGCTTTCCTATTTGCTGT
Source organism: Elymus sibiricus (assembly GCA_039707655.1). Taxonomy (NCBI): domain Eukaryota; kingdom Viridiplantae; phylum Streptophyta; class Magnoliopsida; order Poales; family Poaceae; genus Elymus; species Elymus sibiricus. Next base: position 130,332,283 of record CM077669.1, read on the forward strand.
CGAGGGTGAAACTTATGGTGAAAGTTCCTCCCGAGCCATCTTCCTTGGCGGGCACCTTCTTGGTCTCTGGCGGAGCAGCCTTGGACTTCTTGCTCTTGTCGGTGGAACTCTCTGGCACATCCTCAACAGGAGCGCAGCACTCCGAGGAGGTGCGCTTGCCGGAGTGTGTGCGGGAGGTCTTGCCGGTCCTCTTCCCCCCGGGAGTTTCAGCGGCAGGAGCAAGTGCCTTGGCGGCAGATGCTGCAACTGCCTCCCGGTAGAGTTGATCGGTGCAGATAAGCGCGTCTTTCTTGTCGGAACTGACAGTGATAACGCTCATCGGCCCGGGCATCTTCAGCACATTGTAGGCGTAATGTGATGCCGCCATGAACTTGGCCAGTGCTGGACGGCCAAGGATCCCATTATATGGTAGTGGAATCTTGGCGACATCGAAAACAATCTTCTCTGTCCTGAAATTCAGGTCGCTACCAAATGTCACCGGCAGCGTGATCTTTCCCTTGGGCTGGCTCCTTCCCGGATTGACCCCTTGAGACGAGCCCGTTTCCTCGAGATCTCCATCAGGAATTTTCAATCTCTTGATTACCTCGGGTGAGATCAAGTTCAAACCGGCCCCACCGTCAACTAACATCTTCGTCACCTTGAGGTTGCGAATCGTTGGTGAGACCAACAATGGCAAACACCCGACCGCGGTTATGCGATCAGGGTGATCCTCAACGTCGAAAACGATAGGCGTGTTGGACCATTTCAAAGGCTTCCGGGCGCCGACAGATGGCTCAGTCGCATTAACCTCACGCGCCCACTGTTTAAGTTGGCGGTGGGAAGAATGCAACGAGGCACCTCCGTCAACGCACATGGCGTCCGTAGCTTTCTGGAATTCTTGTTCACTGGATTCGTCGTCCTCCTCAATGTCATCACCACCCCCCTCTTGCTTGTCGCGGCCTCGAGCGGGCCGGTCCTTCTGTTGCTTGGCCTTGCCGCGGCGACCTCCTCGGCCACCACGCTTCTTGCCGGACCCCTCCGCGCCATCCTGGGCCCTCTCCTTGTCTCGCCTCTCGTACTCGGCTTTCTGCTTCTCGACAAGCTGCTCAACTTGCCGGCAGTCTTGGAGATCATGGCCCTTGGTGCGATGGATCTTGCAATACTGCTTGCCGGAACCGTCTGGCTTGTCGGCAGCCGCCAAGGCCTGGCAGGAGGCACACCCGGCAACATCCTTGCCGGGGTCATCAGCCTTGGCCTTCTTGGCGGTACCGGGGTTGCCGGATCCCTCAACGGCAAGCACGGCCTTGCCCTTGCGCTTCCTGTTACGCCGCCGACCCTTCTTTGCCGGAGCGGCGGTGTCCTCATCTCCAGAGTCGACCCCTGCACCAGCATCTTCGCCGGGGAGTCTCCCCCCTTCTTCAGCTCGAGCACACTTATCTGCCAGAGCATAAAGCTCAGCAACATCCCTGATCTTGTTCATCGCCAGCTCTTCCCGCATCCTGCGGTTGCGCACGTTCTGATGGAACGCGCTGATAACAGCGGCAGGATGAATGTCTGGAATGTTGTGATGTATGCGGCTGAACCTCTGGATGTACTTGCGCAAAGTCTCGCCTTCCTTTTGGGGGATGAGATGCAGATCGCTTTCCTGGGCAGGAGCTTGGTGGCCTCCAGTGAAGGCGCCAACAAACTCATGGCACAGATCTGCCCAAGAAGAAATGGAATTCTCCGACAGGTGCATCAACCATGACCTAACGTTGGGCTTAAGCACCAACGGGAAGTAGTTGGCGAGTATCTTGTCGTCGCGAGCCCCGGCAGCCTGCACCGCAATGGTGTAGATGCTCAGGAACTCTGACGGGTGGGTCTTGCCGTCATATTTCTCTGGGACCTCCGGCTTGAACGTGCGGGAATTGGGCCACTGGACTCGCCGCAGCTCACGGGTAAACGCTGGACAACCCACCTCGTAAGGTAGATCGACAGGATACCCTGGCGCTGGCTTGTCTACAGTAGGTCCTGTGCGCTTGTCGGACTGATAGCGCGCTTCCCGCCACCGCTCGATGGTAGTTCGAGCGTCTTCCTTGCCTCGCTCCCGAAGAACTTGACGTTGATCGCGGCGAGTTCGCGGATCGGACGACGCCGTGGAATCGTCATCACGGGCGTCGACCCGTCGAAGTGACGATCGCTGTTGCTATCGCGGAGGAGAGTGCACCGTGGTGGTACTGGCTCCGGTCTTCTCACCACCGGCGCGCGCCGGTTTGATGGACTGCCGCCGCGAGGGCTCCGCCTGCTCCGGCTTATCTTCGTTGGCGAGGCCGACGAGGCTCTGAATGGCAGCTCTCCATTCGTCGAGCTTGTCCGCAGCAGGAGGGAAGTTCAGAAGTAGCTGTGCACGTGCCAGCGCTTCTGCTCGTGTAGGCGGCGGCGACAGGTGCGAGGAACGTGATGTGCTCTGACTCCCAACTATGTTGGAAGGAGCTAGATCACGTTCCCGCGACCGTACACCGTTCCCATCAGCATGTGGACGTGCATGCTGGTCTCGCACATCCCGAGGTTGATGCTCAGGAGACTTTCCATGGGGACGCCCGGACCCACCAACACCACGGCGACGTTCATCGCGCGCGCGCCCTGAGAAGGTCGCGGCGCGTGCGCCGGTGTGGGTGTCTTGGAAGGCGCCCTTCCATCTCTGGAGTTCGCTGCACCGCCTGCCGGCAGCACAGATCCATCCCTAGATCCAGCGGCGCGAACGACGCCGCTCGCCTGGCTACGATCACCAGAGCGTCGTGGAAGCTCTGGATCTCTACTTCCTCCACCCGCGTCGACACCGTCGCCCGTGCACGTAAGCATAGGCGCGGCGGACGTGGACGGTCCAACCGCCGTGAACCCCTTCCTCTTGGGGGCCATGGCGACGAAGATGATGAAGAACTGGCGCGCTAGTCACCAGATCAGGTCCGCACAACCTCTTGTCCCCTACCTGGCGCGCCAAAGATGTCGGAGAAACGACACCTATGGGATCGCGAGGATCCCTTTACGATTCGGCAAGGGGAAGGGTTTGTACAGAGAGCAGATCTGATGATCAACACGCGGGAATTTTAACCAGGTTCGGGCCGCAAAGATGCGTAAAACCCTACTCCTGCTTGGATGTATTAGATGTGTTCTAGCTCAGGTTCTGGGAGCGCTACCGTACTCAGCCGCTACTCATGCAGAATGGGCTAGAGAAGATCCGATCCCCCTGTAGCTACGCCTTGGGCCTCCTTTTATACGTTTGAAGGGGTCACCAACAGTGGCGTACAGGGCATACATGAGGTGTAAAAGTAACTACAGTGCTATCATACCTAACACTGACGGTTTAGGACAAGAACATTTAATGCTCCGTTGAGGTGTCCCTTAGCTTCTTGGGGACGGGAAAAGGGGCCGTCCCATCAGCACTGCTTAAGCCCATCCATCGCTAGCACCTGACACATTACCAGGAGGGCAACAGCTAAAGGACAAGCTGATGACCGCACTGGAGCGATGACAGGGCAGCGAAGGCTTGCCGGGTGCGAGCCTTGCCGGGGCTACGAGCCATCCCGGCAAGATCTTGCCGGGGCTCCAGCCTTCGGTCTTCTATCTTCTGATTATTGCCTTGTCTTGGATGCCTCCTTGACCTTATGAACTTGCATTCGGTTGTCTCCCGGCAGGCCTTGCCGCAGGTGCAGCTACAACTGTCCGTGCACAAGTACGGGGTACTAAAGGACCCAATCCTTAGTGCACCGACAATAGCGCTTTTTGGGAGGCAACCCAATTTTATTTTATTTTTATGCTTTTGTGTTTGCTTCTATTTTTGAGTGCTTTACACATTATTACCTCTGTAGTAATTGTGTTTTCTTGTTTTAATTAGTGTTTGAGCCAAGTAAGACCTTTGGGATGGTCTACGGTGATTGTGATTTGATTTTGCTGAAAAACAGAAACTTTTGCGCTCAGTCCAGGAATTTTATAAATTCACCAGAGCGTCGAATGAGTCTGAAATTTTTACACAAGATCGATATACAAATTGCCCTGATTTTCCTAAATTTTCGGAATTTTTGGAGTTACAGAAGTATTCGAAGTCTATAGATTGCTACAGACTGTTCTATTTTAGACAGATTCTGTTTTCTTTGTGTTGTTTGCTTATTTTGATGTATCTATGGGTTGTATTGGGGGGTATAAACCATGGAGAAGTTGGAATACAGTAGATATTACACCAATATAAATAAAGAATGAGTTCACAACAGTACCTAAAGTGGTGATTTATTTTTCTTATACTAACGGATCTCATGAGTTTTCTGTTGAGTTTTGTGTTGTGAAGTTTTCAAGTTTTGGGTAAAGATTTGATGGACTATGGAATAAGGAGTGGCAAGAGCCTAAGCTTGGGGATGCCCAAGGCACCCCAAGACAAATTCAAGGATACCAAAGAGCCTAAGCTTGGGGATGCCCCGGAAGGCATCCCCTCTTTCGTCTTCAATCCATCGGTAAATTTACTTGAGGCTATATTTTTATTCACCACATGATATGTGTTTTGCTTGGAGCGTCTTGTATGATATGAGTCTTTGCTTTTTAGTTTGCCACAATCATCCTTGCTGTACACATCTTTTGAGGGGGACACGCATTAATCGTGAATTTATTAGAATACTCTATGTGCTTCACTTATATCTTTTGAGCTAGGCAATGTTGCTCTAGTGCTTCACTTATATCTTTTTAGAGCACGGTGGTGTTATATTTTATAGAAATTACTGAACTCTCGTACCTCACTTATATTATTTTGAGAGTTTCTTAAAACAGCATGGTAATTTGTTTAGGTTATGAATTTAGTCCTAATATAATAGGCATCCAAGAGGGATATAATAAAAACTTTCATATTAAGTGCATTGGATACTATGAGAAGTTTGATTCCTTGCATATAGTTTTGAGATAATGGAGATGGTAATATGAGAGTCATGCTAGTGAGTAGTTGTGAATTGGAAGAGATACTTGTGTTGAAGTTTGTGATTCCCGTAGCATGCACGTATGGTGAACCGTTATGTAATGAAGTCGGAGCATGATTTGTTTAATGATTGTCGACCTTTGTGTGAGGGTCGGGAGCGCGCGATGGTTAACTCCTACCAACCTCTCCCCTAGGAGCATGCGTCTAATGCTTTGTTTGATAACTAATAGACTTTTGCAATAAGTATGTGAGTTCTTTATGACTAATGTTGAGTCCATGGATTATACGCACTCTCACCCTTCCACCATTGCTAGCCTCTCTAGTACCGCGCAACTTTCGCCGGTACATCAAACCCACCTTCCTCAAAATAGCCACCATATATTTTCCTCAAAACAGCCACCATACCTACCTATTATGGCATTTCCATAGCCATTCCGAGATATATTGCCATGCAACTTCCACCGTTCCGCTTTTCATGACATGCACCATCACTTTCATATTGCATATAGAGTCATATTTTGTCATAGGTATCGAGTTGTAATTTTCCTTTTGAGTTGTAAGTAAATAAAAGTGTGATGATTTTCATTATTAGAGCATTGTCCCGTGTGAGAAAAGGATGATGGAAGCCATGACTCCCTCACAAGTTGGGATGAGTATCCGGACTTTACAAAATGTTGCTCTAGTGCTTCACTTATATCTTTTTAGAGCACGGTGGTGTTTTATTTTATAGAAATAATTGAACTCTCGTAACTCACTTATATTATTTTGAGAGTCTTTAAACAGCATGGTAATTGGTTTAGGTTATGAATTTAGTCCTAATATAATGGGCATCCAAGAGGGATATAATAAAAACTTTCATATAAAGTGCATTGAATACTATGAAAAGTTTGATTCCTTGCATATAGTTTTGAGATATAAAGATGGTGATATGAGAGTCATGCTAGTGAGTAATTGTGGATTGGTAGAAATACTTGTGTTAAAGTTTGTGATTCCTGTAGCATGCACGTATGGTGAACCGTTATGTAACGAAGTCGGAGCATGATTTGTTTAATGATTGTCATCCTTTGTGTGAGGGTCGGGAGCGCGCGATGGTTAACTCCTACCAACCTCTCCCCTAGGAGCATGCGTCTAATACTTTGCTTCGATAACTAATAGACTTTTGCAATAAGTATGTGAGTTCTTTATGACTAATGTTGAGTCCATGGATTATACGCACTCTCACCCTTCCACCTTTGCTAGCCTCTCTAGTACCGCAAAACTTTCGCCGGTGCATTAAACCACCATATACCCTTCCTCAAAACATCCACCATACCTACCTATTATGGCATTTCCATAGCTATTCCGAGATATATTGCCATGCAACTCCCACCGTTCCATTTTTCATGACACGCACCATCATTTTCATATTGCTTTGCATGATCGTAAGATAGCTAGCATGATGTTTTCATGGCTTGTCCGTTTTTTGATGTCATTTGCTAGGCTAGATCGTTGCACATCCCGGTACACCACCGGAAGCATTCATATAGAGTCATATTTTGTTCTAGGTATCGAGTTGTAATTCTTGAGTTGTAAGTAAATAAAAGTGTGATGATCTTCATTATTAGAGCATTGTCCCGTGAGAGAAAAGGATGATGGAAGCTATGATTCCCTCACAAGTTGGGATGAGTCTCCGGACTTTACAAATAATAAAAGAGGACAATGAAGCCCAAATAATAATAAAAAAGAGGCCAAAGATGCCCACCAAAAAAAATGAGAGAAAGAGAGAAGGGACAATGCTACTATCTTTTTCCACACTTGTGCTTCAAAGTAGCACCATGATCTTCATGATAGAGAGTCTCCTATTTTGTCACTTTCATATAACTAGTGGAATTTTTCATCATTATGCACAACCACTTAGTTTCTTTTTGAGCTTTCGTACACTTATAGCTCTAGTGCATCCGTTGCATGGCAATCCCTACTCACTCACATTGATATCTATTGATGGGCATCTCCATAGCCCGTTGATACGCCTAGTTGATGTGAGACTATCTTCTCCTTTTCCTCACAACCTCCACCATATTCTATTCCACCTATAGTGCTATATCCATGGCTCCCGCTCATGTATTGCGTAAGAGTTGAAAAGGTTTGAGAACATAAAAGGTGTGAAACAATTGCTTGACTTGTCATCGGGGTTGTGCATGATTTAAATACTTTGTGTGGGGAAGATGGAGCATAGCCAGACCATATGATTTTGTAGGGATAGCTTTCCGAGGCCATGTTATTTTGAAAGGACACAATTGCCATGTTAGTATGCTTGAAGTATTATTGTTTTTATGTCAATATTAAACTTTTGTTTTGAATCTTGCGGATCTGAATATTCATGCCACAATAAAGAATATTACATGGATAAATATGTTAGGTAGCATTTCACATCAAAAATTCTGTTTTTATCATTTACCTACTCGAGGACGAGCAGGAATTAAGCTTGGGGATGCTTGATACGTCTCCAACGTATCTATAATTTTTGATTGTTCCATGCTATTATATTATCTGTTTTGGATGTTTTATATGCATTAATATGCTATTTTATATTATTTTTGGGACTAACCTATTAACCTAGAGCCTAGTGCCAGTTTCTGTTTTTTCCTTGTTTTTGAGTATTGCAGATAAGGAATATTAAACGGAGTCCAAACGGAATAAAATCTTCGCGATGATTTTTCTTGGACCAGAAGAAACCTACCAGACTTGGAGATGAAGGCAGGAGACCTGCTGGGAGATCACAAGCCTGCAGGGCGCGCCCTAGGGGGGGGGTGCCCCCCTGGCTTGTGGCCCCCCTGCAGGTCCTCTAACCCTATTCTTCGGCCTATAAATTCCCAAATATTCCCCCAATACCAAAAAGAGCCACGAAAATACTTTTCCGCCGCCGGAAGCCTCTGTTCCCGTGAGATCCCATCTTGGAGCCTTTTTCGGTAATCTGCCGGAGGGGGATTCGATCACGGAGGGCATCTACATCAACTCCATTGCCCCTTCGATGATGCGTGAGTAGTTCACCACAGACCTTCGGGTCCATAGCTAGTAGCTAGATGGCTTCTTCTCTCTCTTTGTTCTTCAATACCATGTTCTTCATGATCTTCATGGAGATCTATCCGATGTAATACTCTTTTGCGGTGTGTTTGTCGAGATCCGATGAATTGTGGGTTTATGATCAGATTATCTATGAATATTATTTGAATCTTCTTTGAATTCTTATATGCATGATTTCATATCTTTGCAAGTCTCTTCGAGTTATTGGTTTGGTTTGGCCAACTAGATTGGTAATTCTTGCAATGGGAGAAGTGCTTAGTTTTGGGTTCAATCTTGCGGTGTCCTCACCCAGTGACAAAGTAGGGGTAGCGAGGCACGTATTTGTATTGTTGCCATCGAGGATAAAAAGATGGGGTTTTCATCATATTGCTTGAGTTTATCCCTCTACATCATGTCATCTTACCTAATGCGTTACTCTGTTCTTCATGAACTTAATACTCTAGATGCAGGCAGGAGTCGGTCAATGTGTGGAGTAATAGTAGTAGATGCAAAATCGTTTCGGTCTACTTGACACGGACGTGATGCCTATATGCATAATCATTGTCTTGGATATCGTCATAACTATGCGCTTTTCTATCAATTGCTCGACAGTAATTTGTTCACCCACCGTATTATTTTCCTTCATGAGAGAAGCCTCTAGTGAAACCTATGGCCCCCGGGTCTATTTTCCATATTATATTTTCAGATCTATAAACCAAAAATACCAAAAATACTTTGCTGCAATCTTTTTACTTTTGTTTTACTTTTCGTTTTAGCAATCTTTTATATCTATCTCTATCAGATCTCATCCTTGCAAATAACCGTGAAGGGATTGACAACCCCTTTATAGCGTTGGGTGCAAGAGTTTGATTGTTTGTGTAGGTGCGAAGATTGGGACTTGCTTGTATCTCATACTGGATTGATACCTTGGTTCTCAACAACTGAGGGAAATACTTATCTACTTTGCTGCATCACCCTTTCCTCTTCAAGGGAAAACCAACGCAAGCTTAAGAAGTAGCAGTTACTAACATGTCAACTGTATGTAGTTACCCTGTTGTCCATGCGATAGTTAGCAACATGAGCAACTAAAATTACCAATTGCTCATGCTACAACTATTGAGTGTGTTAGATAACAAGTACAACTATAGAAGCAATGTAGTTACATGGGTAGTTGCGGTGAGATCTAGTTTTAAAATTGTTTTCTTGTACTCCCTCCGGTCATTTTTACTCCGCGTATTAGATTTGTGTCAATTCAAACTTTGCGAAGTTTGACCAAATTTATATTAAAAAATACAAACATCTAAAATACCAAAGATATATATTATGAAACTACATTTCATAATGAATCTAACAATAACAATTTGACATTGTAAATGTTGATATTTTTCACTATAAATTTGGTCAAAAGTAGAGATACTTTGACTTCGGACAAAATGTATATGCAGACTAAAAAGGACCGAAGGGAGTTTCATGGAAATTGTTTTCTCCTTCATACCATATGTTGGCTCTCACCTAGTGTCTCCTCATAGCAAGTGATAGATCCATCCTCGAATCACCGCCTGCCATAAAGAGATCAGAAAATTCTTGTAGTGTCGTCGATCTATCGTGCTAGCTAAGCCACTATACTTCCATCATTTTATGGATTGTACCGTGGTCCGCTGGTGCCAACATAATACACCGCTAGGAACCGATCAATGTATTTTTACTGTTCGGTCATTCAAGTCTCAAGTAATATGATCTATACACAAAGATGTTACCACCAACTTTGAGTGGATTATCCAATCTATTAGTCTAACTATGTAATGCACTTGCAATTATAGGATGATGGGTTATCAAATTGGTTGATGCGTTTGCTTATTTAGTCTCTGTATTAGCTTTATCTAAAGTCGAACTTCATAATCTTTGACTAAGATAGTAGAAACAAATATTAACATATACAACACCAAATCAATATTATTAGATTTCGTCATTGAATATATTTTTGGATCATATAGATTTGTTATTGTAGATGTTTATATTGTTTTCTATAAACTTGATCAAACTTTATGAAGTTTGACCTTAGTCAAAGCTAATATGTCAAATATTTATCATTACTATCTTTACAATATCAATGCATGCTATGTAAATCGAAATTTGTGAGGGAGGGATATTTTGCCTCTAGGGAGCATATGCTCCCGAATGGATAGTAAATTCAGAATAAATAGTAAAAATACTGATATATTTTTTAGATGTTCATGTTAGTGTAACAAGGGTGGTTATAATTTTCATACGAAATGGGATAACAATGCTTCATCGGTGAAAAAATATTAAGTGTAACATTTAGGGTTTAACTTTTAATTTTTGCACAGAATGCTAAAGCCTTAATTCCACCTAAAAATTTGCATGTAACATTTGAATGTGTCCATGTACACATCTAATTTTTATGGATACATTTTAAATTCAAAAAAACAAAACATTTTGGCGTCCATGGGACAAAATTGGATTTCCGATGTATTATCTTTTCTATTTTTGTGGGAATCTGAATGTTCTATCTTATCTGTGGTTATATTTTTTATTTGCTCCTTGTGTCTAAATCATGGATCCACACCTTACAATGATCCCGACCATCATGCTATTTGTGAGTGTCTGCGTCTGTACTGTATTTTAGAAAAAATTGCTTAGCTATAGCTAGTTGCTTAGTTAGCTGAAATAAGCAGACAAATACTCAGAGCATTCAAATTTGATGGTATCACTACTGGAATTTTCATATACGCCGAGTGTCAGGCTCTTCGCCGAGAGCCAAACCACGGGCTCTCGGCAAACATATATATGCCGAGAGCCACCCTCGGCAAACACGAGTTAACGGCAACTAACTATATATGCCGAGAGCCACCCTCGGCAAACACGAGTTAACGGCAACTAACTACCTTTGCCGACAGCGGCTCACGGCGAACAAGCACCGAACGGCAAACGGGGCATACGCCGAGAGTCACTCTCGGCAAAGAGTAGCCACGTGGCATGGCCGTTGGGAGCTGACGGCGCCGTCACTTGGTTCAATTATACCGAGAGCGCCGACATCGCTCTCGGTAAAACACGTCACAAAACATTTTCATGCCTGACATGTGGTCCCACTGGTCACATTTATCAGTAAAAGTTTTAAATTATTTGCTAAATATATAAAATGAATAATATGACTATGTCTTTGCCGAGGGCTAATCTCGGCAATGCCCTCGGCAGAAGGTAATCCATGGTTTGCTCTTTACCGAGAGCAACACTCTTTACCGAGAGCAACACTCAGTACAAAGGTGAACCGTACCCTACATGCATGTGGCCCATGCATATGCATGAAAGGTTTGTGTGGTGTTTGAATACCCAACGCACATCCTTGACGTCGCAGATGCCTCACAAAATGCACACACGGGAGGGAACGTCGAGGACCGGTTGCGTTCGTCCCCGAGACCGAGCCGACGGTGGACGGTCCCGTGACAGAACTGGCATAGACTTGGCATGGCATCTCACGATGACCTGTCGTAACACGGAGAAGGAGGTATTCACCGTGGCCTACCCCCTCTCGGTGCCGGTCAACGCCCTAGACCGCCGGGGCCACCGGATGGGTGCACGGCCAGAAACCGCCCGAGGTACTTTCGCCCCCCAGTGCCATGGCATGCCCCTCCGTCGTCTGCGCAAGGACATCACAAAGGATTTCCCATGCCGCTTCCGGGCATGATTTCATGTGGTGCCTTGCAGGTTTGGAATTTCCGGCGATGAAACCCGTTGAGAGCAATAAATTTCTCGAATATTGCACGCGGGTCTAAAAAATGCGGGGGCGTGGCACGTGTCATGCGATGGTCTCCTTTGAGAGCACGAGAAGTTTCGAGGTCAACGGAGCAACAGGACCCGCACTTCCTGCACAAACCGGACACTTTCCCTCTCGATACTGATAGACTAGCTCGGAGATGGTACGGTTTACAAGCGGCCCGAGGGGAGGCTTATTCGAAACGCACCCAAAACTTTTACCACACCCTACATGGGCCATGTGATGACACCGTGCCAGCTCTCGAGGAATTCCGACATCGTACGATTTTCCGAGTGAGTGAAGGGAGTGGTAGAAAGAAAGGGGGTCGGTAGAAAGAAAGGGGGTCGGCCAGCTCTCGAGCAATAAATTTCTTAAGATAAATGCAAAGCTAGCTACTAAAAATGATATCTGAAGTGAGTGAAGGGAGTGGTAGAAAGAAAGGGGGTCGGCTAAGAACTAGGTTTAGGTAGTTTACCGAGAGCAACGCTCTGTAAGCGTACACATTACCAAGCGCCGCTCTCGGAAAAAGGTGAACCCTAGATCTAGGGTAAGACCTTTACCGAGAGCCGTCTATCGGCTCTCGGCAACTATTTTGCCGCTACTTTATTTCCCTTCTTTTTTTGTGTTTTTCTTTTGGCACTTCCTTTTTGTGTCTGATATTTCATACCTTTTTGTGACTAAAGTTTGAAAATACCATGACTTTTGATGACTTATATATGTTTTCGTTTAGATCTTTAAAAATCTCAACTTCTAAGCATTTGTAAACTAAAAAAACATGACGACGAAGAGCTTTCGTAACACGGAGAAGGAGGTATTCACCATGGCCTACCCCCTCTCGGTGCCGGTCAACGCCCTAGACCGCCGGGGCCACCGGATGGGTGCACGGCCGGAAACCGCCCGAGGAGGTGGGGGGTGGGAACCGTACCCTACATGCATGTGGCCCATGCATATGCATGAAAGGTTGGTGTGGTGTTTGAATACCCAACGCACATCCTTGACGTCGCAGATGCCTCACAAAATGCACACACGGGAGGGAACGTCGAGGACCGGCTGCGTTCGTCCCCGAAACCGAGCCGACAGTGGATGGTCCCGTGACAGAACTGGCATAGACTTGGCATGGCATCTCACAATGACCTGTCGTAACACGGAGAAGGAGGTATTCACCGTGGCCTACCCCCTCTCGGTGCCGGTCAACGCCCTAGACCGCCGGGGCCACCGGATGGGTGCACGGCCAGAAACCGCCCGAGGTACTTTCGCCCCCCGGTGCCATGGCATGCCCCTCCGTCGTCTACGCAAGGACATCACAAAGGATTTCCCATGCCGCTTCCGGGCATGATTTCATGTGGTGCCTTGCAGGTTTGGAATTTCCGGCGATGAAACCCGTTGAGAGCAATAAATTTCTCGAATATTGCACGCGGGTCCGAAAAATGCGGGGCCGTGGCACGTGTCATGCGATGGTCTCCTTTGAGAGCACGAGAAGTTTCGAGGTCAACGGAGCAACAGAACCCGCACTTCCTGCACAAACCGGACACGTTCCCTCTCGATACCGAGAGACTAGCTCGGAGATGGTGCGGTTTACAAGCGGCCCGAGGCGAGGCTTATTCGAAACGCGCCCAAAACTTTTACCACACCCTACATGAGCCATGTGATGACACCGTGCCAGCTCTCGAGGAATTCCGGCATCGTATGATTTTTCGAGTGAGTGAAGGGAGTGGTAGAAAGAAAGGGGGTCGGTAGAAAGAAAGGGGGTCGGCCAGCTCTCGAGCAATAAATTTCTTAAGATAAATGCAAAGCTAGCTACTAAAAATGATATCTGAAGTGAGTGAAGGGAGTGGTAGAAAGAAAGGGGGTCGGCTAAGAACTAGGTTTAGGTAGTTTACCGAGAGCAATGCTCTGTAAGCGTACACATTACCAAGCACCGCTCTTGGAAAAAGGTGAACCCTAGATCTAGGGTAAGACCTTTACTGAGAGCTTCTCTCGGGAAAAGGTGAACCCTAGATCTAGGGTAAGACTTTACCGAGTGGCTTGTTGAAGTGACTCTCGGAAAAGATTCCCGCGGGGACTTATCCAAAATTTCTAAATCGCGCGCGCACTCATCTCTCACACTCCCTCTGTCCCCGTCAGCCCCCTCGTCCGCCTCCGCCCTCAGAGCCGGCGCCGCCGCGGCCGTGCTCCACCACCGCCGCCACCGCCCCGTTCGCCGTGCTGCACCACCGCCCCCGCGTCCGACTCCGCCCCTCACAGCCGCCGCCGCCGCCACCGTGCTCCACCACCGCTGCCGCCGTGCTCCACCACCGCCGCCGCCCCTCAGAGCCGCCGCTGCTGCCGTCGTGCTCCACCTCCTGCGCCATGCTCCACCTCCTCCGCCCTCAGAGCCGGCGCCGCCGCGGCCGTGCTCCACCACCGCCGCCACCGCCCCGTCTGCCGTGCTGCACCACCGCCCCCGCCCCTCAGCGCCGCCCCCGCGTCCGACTCCACCCCTCACAGCCGCCGCCGCCGTGCTCCACCACCGTCGCCGCCCCTCAGAGCCGCCGCTGCTGCCGCCATGCTCCACCTCCTGTGCCGTCCCCCTGCCCCGTTGGTGAGTCCAGGAGTGTGAGTGTGTGTTGTGAGTGTGTGTTCTGTTGTGTATGTGTGTTTGTAGAGGCAGAGGAGTGTGAGTGTATGTGTGTGTGAGTGTGTGTTGTGTTGTGTAGGCAGAGGCAGAGGAGTGTGAGTGTATGTGTGTGTGTGAGTGTGTGTGAGTGTATGTATCACTGTGCATGGCTAGGACACCGCAAATTAACAGTCAAGCAAAGCAATGCTAGGTAGAAAAATCCATTCATAGTCAGCATGGATCAACAGTGCCATTTAGAAGAACATGAGATGAAAAATACATGGATAAACCATATTTTGTCACGATAATCATAGCTGTCAAGGTGTATACACCAAACTAGTGAGCGTGTGCCTATGCTAGCCATTTTGCAGCGAGCAACAACATTTATTCATCCCTCAACAACATTTATTCATCCCTCAAAAAAATTCTAAAAAAGCAACATTTATCCATAGGCATAAAATATTTTTGCTCCAAATCAAGGTGTGGCGGCTGCCACACCTTGCCCATAGGGGTCCTCCGCCAGTGTGTGTGTGAGTGAGTGTTGTTGATGTGTGTGTGTTGGACATATGATTGACACTACTTCATTCTTTCGTGCAGGACACGCATCTATTTTGACAATAGAGAGTGAATTCCGTCGCACATTTCAAGGGTAATCTCTTCCCGTTCATGTGTAGGTTTCCATTTTTTGTAGATCACCTAAATAGTCACGTAACCTAGGCGTCTCCCGTTCGGAAGGGTTGTATTTATAAATATGCAAGTCTTTGCATATTTATAACCTCAACTCTTTCGAATTGTCCACGTTTTCCATGGACAGCCCGAGGATGTGTAGGCTGGTCGTTTTCATGCCGTACTTCGATCTAAGACAGAATTTCGATGGTGTCTCCTTGTTGTTCTCTGGATACACATCCTCTCGGCTTATTGCTGAGACGTGTATTTGGAGAACAGCGGGGAGGTGCTGCCGAAATTTTTTCTCGGATCGGAGTACGTCATGGAAACAGACCCAGCCTACACATCCTCGAGTGGGATTAGGACATATCTTTACCTATTAGATAGCTCAGTGCATGTCGTAAAACTTGATGGAACCACTTGTTAGATAAAAAACATTATGTGTGTGTTCACATTATATCAGAGGATGGAAGATCGTGAGTGGATGTACACCAAACATCCCAGCCTGGAGGGTATGATCCCTGAGTGGAGGTCGAAGACCAATGATTTCCTGGAATTAGTATTTGCTGGAGAAACGTCAGTTCGTGGAATTTTGTGCCCATGCACGGATTGCGATAACCAGGTTGAAAGAGATAAGATTACTATGAGTAAACACTTAGGCAAATATGGGTTTACGCCAGGCTATTACCGGTGGATCTTTCACGGTGAGACAGAACAGTCCAGAGCGGAGGTGGTGCGACAGCGCACCGGCGAATATGATACTCGGATTGAAAACCTGTTAGATGACATCCGCCGTGCAGATCCGCGGGAGGACCCGAACTCTGAGGATCCACCGGAAAGCCCAGAAGAGTATCATGCAGCTTTGTTTGCGGCACAGAAACCCCTTCACGCCCATACAGAGGTTACTCAACTAGATGGCATCGCACACCTAATGGCCCTGAAGGCAACCCATTGCATAAGCATAGTTTGCTTCAATGAGTTATTGTCAGTTATTGCTAGCCTGCTGCCTAAAGAAAACATATTGCCAAAGAACATGTACGAGTCGAACAAAATCCTCGGTTCACTTAAGATGCCGTATTTGCAAATACATGCTTGTCCAAACGGATGCATGTTATTTAGAAATGAACATAAAGATACGAACTACTGTGTCAAGTGCAAATCCTCTAGGTATATTGAGGTACAAAATGATGACGGTAGCAAGAGGCAGCTCAAAATTGCCGTCAATATCCTTCGATATCTTCCATTCACAGAAAGGATCCAGAGGCTTTATATGACCGTAGATAATGCGGAGGACGAATACGAGGATGTTTCTGACCCTCAAGATTTGGCATTACTTCTGCGATGGCAAATGGGGCAAGATGGTGATGAGGGTCCCCCTGAAGACTTCGAGGATGAATGTATGAACTGGCGTGATAGCGATGATGACAGCCCTGGTCCAAATGTTGCACCTAATATTGACCCCTATTTCTAACAACTCCATGTAATCGTGTGAGAACTATGTATGCGTGTCACAACTCCATGTATTCGTGTAACAACTCTTCGTATTCGTATGTGCAACAACTCTATGTATTCGTGTGTGTAACAACTATACATATTCGTATGTGCAACAACTCTATGTATTTGTGTGTGTAACAACTCTATGCATTCGTGTGTGCAACAACTCTATGTATTCGTGTGTGTAACAACTATATGTATTATTGTGACAACTCCATTTATTCTTCGTATGTGATATATTTAATGTATTTACATCAAGTTATATCATCTGTACTAACTGGTTTATTCCTCGTCGTATCAGGTGATTGAAACATGACAGGTGGCAACAAGAATGCAAAGGAAAGTTTGAAAGATGTGGCAGCTCTGTACAATGATAAACTTGCTCGACCGGTGAAAGAGGTGGCCACTCCTGCATCGGTTGCCACAGCCGCCAAGAAGGCCAAACGACCAGCGGGTCTAGACCCCCCTTCAAAAAGCCGGGTGAAACGAGGTCGAGTAGGACGCGGGGGAGGAGGAGTAGGAGGCAGAGGAGGCGGGGTAGGAGGAGGAGGAGGCGGAGAGGAGGCGGCTCGAGGAGGTAGACGAGGTTGTGGAAAGGAGGTGGCTCGAGGAGGAGGACAAGGAGGAGTAGATGAGGTAGGAGGAGGAGGCGGGCGAGGAGGGGGACGAGGATGACGAGTAGGGGGGACGAGGAGAACGTAGAGCAGCCCGTAGTAGAGCACCCCTTTCTTCTCCTGGACCCTCTGATGCGGTGCTTCGCCAGCCTCAGGAGGAGGATGCACGACGGCTGGAGGTGGAAATAGAGGATGGGGAGGAGGCGGGTCAGGATGAGGAGGATGAGGAGGAGGTGGTGGAGGACGCCGCCGCCGAGAGGAGGCTGGTTGTTCGTCAGGTTTCTGAGGGTGGGGATGGACCCTCACGAGTGACGGAGCACCACGAGGTGAGCGGCTCACAGCCGGGCGGTTCGACTATCAGCACTACTTCCACACGGAAAGT
Source organism: Elymus sibiricus (assembly GCA_039707655.1). NCBI lineage: Eukaryota > Viridiplantae > Streptophyta > Magnoliopsida > Poales > Poaceae > Elymus > Elymus sibiricus. The sequence continues at coordinate 130,349,767 of CM077669.1, forward strand.
GTGGCTGCGTGGTCCTTCAAAGCTTCCAAAACGTCCATATGTGCATAGAAACGTGTTGATTAAACCAGTGGGAGAAAAGTAAGTGGTTATATCGACTCATCCCATTTAAATTGTACCTTTGTCATTTCATCACATATAATATGACTTCACTCTTCCGAATGCAGGAGCTTAATAAAAGCTGGTGAGAGGCGTCCGCCACGTCCGTCATGTCCGCCGAGTGGCATCATTGGGGGTCTTTGTAGGTTAAATTATCCTGGACTGGTCACTTTGCCGAACGGTGTCATTGAGCCAGCTTGGTCATGGGATCACTACAAACTCGCTCCGGATTTCCTGGATATGCGTCAGAGGGTTTATGATACCAGAGCCTTGCGAGTGGTCAACGATTTCTGGGTAAGTCCTTTCAAACACCGCAATGTCAATACCAAAAGGTTTAAATTTGCCATAGTCATGATTTTACCCTTCTCACATGTGTGCATGTTTATAGGATTTCTTTACATGCATAGATGGTGAGAAGGATCGCGCCAATGTGGTGGTTGAGAATATTGCTAGGAAACTAGTCCATGACATGCACTATGAGGAGCGCGTCCGGTTAGTGGTCAAGTATCACGCGAACTATCTCAACCAGAAGATTTCCAAAGAGGTGGCTCGAGGGAAGCATCTTACACGGGACATGTACTTCAAGGCAAGTGACGATGGATGCTTGTTATTCCCTACATTCCAACAAATTAGATTCCTTACTAAGATGCATTTGTTTACTTATTACATGTGATTCCTCGGTGGTGCGCTGACAAACGTCCGTGCTGGGAGAAGATCGTCGAACGGTGGACAGATCCAGGGTGGCAGGATGAACACAAGACCATCGGGGACCGGCGTAAGTTGATGGGTTGTCCAGGACACCGTCAAGGCAACCTCACCATCCCAGGTGTCGTCTGCAAACATGTAGGCAACAACATCCTTTTATTTTCATCATGTTTCTCTTTCATTTGTGAGCATTTCCTTGATTGTTTGGATCGCTTTCTTTTGCAGAAAGAAGACACTGGCAAGGATATCTCTTACTTCGAGGCATGGACCGACAAACGTACCAAAGACGACAAGGACAAGGACCCTCTCCACCCGGAGAGGGACTGGATCAGCTCTAAAGCCCGGTCAGATGGGGAGAACTACACCAAAAAATTGAAGGAGACGTACGGGCAAGAGGCTGATCCTCACGTGCTGCCGTTTGACCCTCTTGTGGCCATTGCCGCGGCAGGCGGTAGACCGAAGGGCCGGATGGTGGTTCACCTTGATTCTGTCATAACCTCCTCCCTTTCGAGAGTCAACGCGCTCCGTGCTATGAGTACTGGCTCTGCTCGTAGCATAGAGCGTCACGTACCACATACCGTGTCCATTATTGAGGAAATTCAGGTCAGTGCTTCTTCATTGATCCTTCATGGTCCTGCATGTTTGCATTTCAACACGAATGACATTTTCATTGCCATATTGTAGACTCGACTGAATGACACCCAGAAAGAACGAGATGAAGACCGGGCTAAGCTGAAGGCACAAGATGATCTAGTGAAGTCTTTACAACAAATGGTGGTCAATCTTTATTCTATGCAAGGCAAACCAGTGCCAGAGATGCCACCGACGCCAGAGTGGAACATTGTGAGTTTCGTTCGAACTATTTCTATCACCATTTTTGGCATTACCATATGCATTCATCTTATTGGGTCAATCCATCACAGCTCAATCCATCACAAGGGTCGAACAATGTTCCGGTAGTTCCACCTCAAGTTGGTGGAGTTGGAGAACCAAACGTAATGACGTCTTCTGATGTTAATGTTACCACTCCGATCTCCAAAACCGTGTGAACTTCATGTTATGTTGTGTTTGAAACTATTCCTTATATGTGCCTGAGAACTATTGCATCTTGTGTGATCTTGAGACTTGTAAACTTGTGGTAGTCGAGTGTGCTTGACAACTATTGCACGTTTTATGCACTATTAAATTTATGTGGGCTGTTCTTGAGAATCATTTCTTTTTTTGTTCAATGATGCCTATATGTGAGATGTTCTATATGTGATGCACTATATGTTGCTGTTGTATATGTTTTGCTGCAGGAAAGGAACAAAACAACCAAAAGAGGCTGTTGGGCAAAACATTGCCGAGAGTGGCTCTCGGTAAAGTCTGTGAAACTGGACAAAGATACAATCTTTACCGAGAGGCCTCTCGCAAAAGGATACCGACCAGTAGCTCCTGTCTGACATCTTTACCGAGGGCCCCTCTCGGCAAACACGGCTCTCGGCATATGCTGTGGACCCACATGTCAGGCGCGGACATGTGGCACTTTCCTATTGGGTATCTTTGCCGAGGGCACCTCTCGGCAAACAAGGCACCCGGCGTACTCTACGGACCCACATGTCAGGATGCCGACACATGGCCCTTTCCTATTGGGTCTCTTTGTCGAGTGCCACTCTCGGCAAACACTGTACCCGGCGTACTCTACGGCCCCACATGTCAGGCTGCCGACACGTGGCCCTTTCCTATTGGGTCTTTTTGCCGAGAGCCACTCTCGGCAAAGACGGCACCCGGCGTACCCTACGGACCCACATGTCAGGCGCCCGACACGTGCCGTTTTCCTATTGGGTGTCGTTGCCGAGGGCCACTCTCAGCAACAACTGTATGGACCCCACATGTCAAGTTGTGGCCACGTGGCAACGGCCGGCCCCGTCTGCCGTCCGTTAGCTACTTTATTTTGCCGAGGGCCGTGTATCCCTCTCGACAAAAGCTTTGCCGAGAGTCCGTGGATTGACTCACGGCAAATTCTTGTTTGCCTGAGAGGTGTACGCCGGGTGCCCTTTGCCGAGTGCGGCCCTCGGCAAAGCCTTTGCCGACGGTTATTGCCCCTTTGCCGAGTGTCCGTGGCACTCGGCGTATATGCCGATTCCTGTATGTTTCCGCGAGAGAAAAAAAATTGATCGTATGTGCGCCAGCGCGAGCAGTAACATTGTGTTCTCCGTTCAGATAATTAACCTCTTTATATAAGACCGGCCGGCCAGCGCGAGCAGTAACACTGGCTTAGCTGAAGCTGAACACGCAATGGAGCAATCGGCATACTATCTCTGCCTCTTCTTGGGTCTCCTCCTCCCTCTCCTGCTCCTCAACCTCAAGCTCAACGGCAAGCGTCATGGCGTGCGTCTGCCACCTGGCCCATGGCGGCTGCCGGTCATCGGCAGCCTGCACCACCTCGCCGGTAACCCGCTCGTGCACCGTGTGATGGCCGACCTCGCGCGCCGGCTGGATGCGCCGCTCATGTACCTCAAGCTCGGGGAGGTTCCGGTGGTGGTGGCCACGTCCCCAGAGGCCGCCCGCGAGATCATGCGGACGCACGACGTCGTCTTCGCCACGCGGCCGTGGAGCCCCACCATGAAGATCATGAACTCCGACGGGGAAGGGCTGGTTTTCGCGCGCTACGGCACCCCGTGGCGGCAGCTCCGCAAGATCTGCATCCTCGAGCTTCTCAGCGCGCGCCGCGTGCAGTCGTTCCGCCACATCAGGGAGGACGAGGTCGGCCGCCTCGTGGCCGCCGTCGCCGCGGTGCCGCCTGGGGAGCCCGTGAACGTGAGCGAGCGGATCTCCGTGCTCATCACCGACTCGGCGGTGCGCGCCATGATCGGGGACAGGTTCAAGAGGCGGGAGGAGTTCTTGCAGACACTCGAGGAAGGAGTCAAGCTCGTCACCGGGTTCAACCTTGGCGACTTGTTCCCGTCGTCGCGGCTCGCCAACTTCATCAGCGGCACGACGCGGCTGGCGGAGGAGAACCACCGCAAGAGCTTCGAGCTCATGGAGTACGCGATCAAGCAACACCAGGAGCAGAGGGCCGCTGCCGAGGAAGGAGAGGACCTAGTGGGCACGCTCTTGAGGATCCGCAAGGAAGGTGGCCTCGACGTGCCTCTTACCATGGGAATGGTCAAAGGAGTTATACTTGTAAGTGCACCACCTCCTTAATTTGTTTCAGAAAACTTTGTCCTCTACTATATCTACTATGTGTTATACTCCCTCCGTCCCAAAATAAGTATCTCAAGTTTAATACAATTTTATACTAAGTCTAATACAAACTTGAGACATTTATTTTGAGGCGAAGGGAGTATTATACTTAAAATATTTTGTACAGTATTAAACAACACTAATTATACATTTTAAAATTACAGTTCGTGATAGATTTAGTAGTATTATGGATGAGCTATTTTTTGCGAGGAATTGTGGATGTGTTGTTGTCAATGTTGAATTTGTCTCTAAATTTATACCAAACAAAGAAGTTTGAACAACATTGATTTAAAAAGGTCGAGTATTTTGAAATGAGAAAGTAGTTAGAAACACACTAGGTATCTTAATTGTTTCTTCTTTTTGGGTTCACTCTGAATCCATGAAATGGCATACGTTATATTCACAATTATTCTAGGATTGCTACTTGATGTCTCACTTTTTAAGGGCGGACAAATCCTTGAATGTCAAGAAGAACTTGCATTTCTAAATCGTATAAATCAACACATTTGCAGGATTTATTTGGTGCCGGGAGCGAGACATCAGCTACCACGCTTCAATGGGCCATGTCGGAGCTCATGAGGAACCCAAATGTGATGCGGAAAGTACAAGCTGAAGTACGCGACAACCTCCAAGGAAAGCCTAAAGTGACCGAGGATGACTTGACCAATCTTAAGTACCTCAAACTTGTCATCAAGGAGACAATGAGGTTGCATCCAGCAGCACCATTGCTTCTCCCTAGGGAGGCCAGGGAGCCTTGCAGAATCCTCGGGTACGATGTACCCAAAGGTACCACGGTGTTGGTGAATGCGTGGGCGATTGGAAGAGACCCAAAGCACTGGGAAGACCCTAAGGAGTTCAAACCAGAGAGGTTCGAGTCTGGCACGGTTGACTTCAAAGGCACAGACTTTGAATACATACCGTTTGGGGCGGGTCGGAGGATGTGCCCTGGAATGACGTTTGCTCAAGCCAGCATGGAGATCGTGCTCACTGCACTGCTCTACCACTTCGACTGGGAGCTCCCGAGGGGGGTGAAGCCTGATGGGTTGGATATGACAGAGAAGATGGGCATCACTGTCCGGCGGAAGAATGATCTGCATCTACACCCCGTTGTCCGTGTGCCTCCGGTTTGATTTGCACTTGCATTAATATGCGAAGACGAATTATCATCTACTATGCCTTCTATATATGTGCCTTTCTCTAACACGGAGGCGTATAAGGAAGTATTGTTAATTACATTACTATCAAGTAAGAGTCAAATTATATGTGTCAAGAGTGTGTGTGATTCCTATATTCATGTCTACTAGGAAGGCTCATCACACTACAAAAAATTCAAGTAATTGACTTTCTTATAAAGCATATACATCACCGCGATCCGCCTGATGAGAAACTTCCATTAGCGCCACCTGCCGACGCGGAGAACTAGGACTTTGTCATAGCCGCTGGGCTCAGGTTCGGAGAGGGGGAGTGTGTCTCTATGCATCGCCAGCGCATGGCTTAAATAGCCGTGGACAGGCCAGGCGAAAGGGCGATGAGCCCGCTTCAATGCGGCGCAACGACCGGAGTTGGTTTCTCGGGATGCGGCGTTCGCATTGAAGCGGCGACACCCGAGAGGTCACGTCCGTCAGCGTCGTCCTCCCGTTCGGCCAAATCATAGGCATCAATGCCGACCGTTGCACGCTCTGGGTCGGCATGAATGCGTCGCGGCAAGCGGCGCGGGCGTTCGGTGAAAAGCACGTGAGAGTCAGGCGGAATTTTTTTGTGGGCCATGGCGGTCAAAAGCGGGCGCGTAGCGATGCGGACTCCCGCAAAACCTATCACGTTTGTCTACGGCTTGCAGGAAAAAACACGTCTGAACCGCCCGACGGATCGATACAGGTCCGCGTTGGATGGATTCTACGGTCCGGACTGTACGGTATGTATGTGAACAGTTTGAGGTCGGCGTTGGAGATGCCCTTATAGCTGAGCGCTTTATGCCAGTGACGTGTGCCAAGAAAAGGTCGCCACCACTGAGATTTCCGTTCCATCCTCATCCCCATCCCCGTCCGTGTTGATCTCACACCGGCGAGAGCGACGACGAGCTGGGTTGGCCCCTCTATCATAATAGTAGGATCAAAAGATGTCGATTTTATTGTTGTCTTCATCGGTAGTGGCATGAACGATATCCCCGCAAGATGCTCAACATCCACCACGTACGTACTACGTATATTTCTGCACAAGCTGTGCACACGTATCTTTGTGCGGAAAGACTGCATGGGCCGTCATGCTCACGCCTCACATTTCTTCGCTCTTCGCAAATATCTCGATCAATGAATCTGACCGAAAAAAGGAATGCCGGTCAATTTCCACTTGTCATTTGTAAAACTAGTCAGCGTGCACGTGCAACGCGCGTCTCAAGTAATCTTATACGTAATGCAAAAATTCACGTATATAGAAAGATGAAGTAATGATATCTGAATAATAATGGAATTCAACTTATTGAAAAACGCAATAGTTTAACATTGCATAGAGCAAAGACACAACTATTTCCTAATATGTCTAAAAATCAGAGTATAATATCAGTAATCTTGGACGTGCATCTTCATTCTCGTTGTACTTGAGTTGGTACATAAAAAATTGCTTCCTTATCTCCCACATCACATAAGGATTAAAAGGCACTATCATGTTGTAAACAATGGTAAGTAGGAGAAAGTATTGCATTATTTTTATTTTTATTTGAGAAAAAGTATTGCATTATTTTTATTTATTTTTGAGAAAAAGTATTGCATTATTTGGTCTAGACTTGTATCCATCACCCATAGGCGAACACCTTTCCATACTATTCTATTAGCGTGTCATGGTAATATTTTGCACAAGAGATTTCGGTGTGTTCACGACCTTCTTCCAGGAGATCCTGGGAGCAGAGCCATCAATGCACTATGATGGCTTCTTGTTCGCGTCAGAACCGATGACGATCTTCGTGAGCTGCTCAACACATGTGATGGGCTTGACAAAAGAATTCTTGTCCGCTGGATTCAGGGTAGCTTGCAATGCTACAAGAGGAATAGGCGACATATATTTCCTTGTTGTTGGGATTCCCTACAATTTTAATTTTGACAGTTGAAGCAGCTAAAGATGAATATAAAGCACTGCAACTTTCCAATTCGAATCAAAAGAAAGATTACAAACAAGTAAGTTAACTAACAAAAAAGACATTACTTATTATTTTATGATGTCAGACTTGTTTACTAAAAGGAGATAAGCCTTCACACCATCAGATTAGAGTTCTCTTTCTGTTCTTTTGCTTTTGAACTCTTGTTACTGCACAACATAGCTATATTTCTCAAAGAATCATCCAATTGCCTTTGGAGTGAGCATTTTTTGTCATGTTTTCGCTCAGCTAATTTCGCGGCAGCACATTCTGTGCTTAATATCTCTATTATTTTGTCTAATTTGGATATTTCCACCAACTACCTACATTTGAAAATCCGCACATCTAGGAGCAAACAATCCACTACCAGCAGAAAGAAAACAAAGGAAAGGAGCCGGGAGTTGTAAAAATATTTGTCAGTATACTGGCAGGAACAAACATACGTGCAGTAGCACGAAAGCAAAAAAACCAAAAAATACCAACACTCACCTTTGCAGACCAAGTTTTAAAGTAAGATCGTCCAACTTTTTCTCAAGCTCATTATTCTTCACCTCCCAAGGTACACCAGCTTCATTTGCACTCCAAAGAAGCAATCCAGCATAAGAATACTCCCGATGCACACTAATAAAGCAAAGATAACATTAGTAAAAATACTTACTGAAGAAATCAGAGATAATTAGATTGGACTATATATGGTTGTTAGGACTGGCTCTATACATAAATGAAAGACACAGATTAGTAAGCATGAGTAGCAATATTGACCAAATAAATCAGAGATAACAGTACAGTGGGCTATACATGATTGTTTGGATAGGATCTATACACATATGACACTAATCAGAAAAGACCCTAGCCTCTCCCTCTCAACCTCAGTGGCGTACTTAACCCAGACCTCAGGGAAGCATGAGATATTATAATGATATTGATAATCTAAATGGCAGTAACCATTTTGTGCACACTCATCATTTGTTCATTTGAATTACTTCTATAACTAATAAAGACAAGTTATATTATTAAGAGCACGCGACATATATTTGAATAACATGATATTATGTTCTGCTTCTACAAAAACATAGTGCGTCGCGCGCACGCACAACGGAGCGCCAGCACGGAGGTTGTGATCGTCCTTGGTGCCAGCAATGCCGGTGAATTGAACGATGCCCAGCGAGTGCATTGCCTCCCGGCGGCCACCCACCGCCGCGGTCACCACCAGGGTTGCTCATGCCTCCCCGCTCCAGCGCAATACAACCGGCTAAAGATGAATCAAATGTTCTTACAATTTCCAAGAAGGTAGCATGCGTCGAGATTGCTGATGTCCATGCAGGCTCTAACAAGATTTTAGCTCGAACAGTGATGCGCAACTGTGATACCCTCCAGAACAACCCTACTTTGCCAAACTTCCTGAATTTCCTGCACCTGCACGCACGTCCGAACAAATCCCCACGAGAATTCCATCCCAGCGGCGAGCCATAGGTAGCATGACAATGATGATGGCATACTTCGAGCAGGGTGCAGGTGAGCAATCTGGCGGCACAAATCAGTTTGGGCACACATAACGGGATGGTTATAGGAAAGAAAGTGTTCACCGCAGTCACCAACAGTGTTGCTCCTGCCTCCCAGCTCCCCGGGCAATACAACTGGATCTATTGGCACAACAAAAACAATACAAAGATCAATCAGTTACATTCACTAAGCACAAAGAAAAGAAAGGGAACATGATTAATCATTGTGCCAATTGTACTTACAATTTCCAAGAAGGTAGCGTGCGTCAAGGTTGCTGATGACCACGCAGAGTCTGACAAGATTTTGACTCGAACGGCGATGCGCAACAGTGATACCCTCCAGAGGTAGCATGACAATGATGATCGCGGACTTCGAGAAGCGTGAGCGGGTGAGGAGGATTCGCAGCCTGTCACCAAACTCGTAGATCTTGGAGAGATAACGCACGTGCGCCAAGAAGAAGACCGGCACCGGCCGCTGCCATCACCTAAGCAGAGGCACGGCGGCCTGGTGTACTCCCCAGAGCCCAGGGCGACGTCAGCTAGAGGCGGTGTTGATGGTTCAAGATACCTGCTACACCTGAGAGGTTTGTAGGGACAAGAACTCCATCAAATTGTTTATTATGTATGTGAATTAAACTATACTCATAATAGCAATTTTGAGCTGATCCAAGTCAGGTGTGTTACCTCAAATTCTTTAATGCATCTCTTCCCCACTGTAATGACTTTCTAAATTCAAGGATCCTTATTAAGTATCTAAACTTTGGATCTACATCAAGTGTAGTATATTTTAGCTAAATTCTTTAATGCATCACATTACAGGAGCCGGACTCAGACATATAATAAACAATCTCAGTAGAGGTCAACACATACATGAGCAGCAAAAATGAGAAAATAACTAAACACCCGATGAGAAATTTTACTTTGCCAAATGTCTAAAAGAAAGTACACGAAGCGAATACGCATGGCCTACTAAACTACCTAAATAGCCTAACAGGAGAGAGAAGTGAAAAATACTCAATGTAACTTGAACTGACTTGGATTTTGCTGGACCAAAAATGACACAGATTCATATAGGGAAAACATTTCAGATAGCACATTTGGCTTTCAACGAAGAACTACATAATAGGTAAATGTATCGCAAAGTTCTAGTACTGAAATATAGAGTAAACATAGTAAACATAGAGTAACAATAATAGTAAACATAGAGTAACACCAAACTTCAGTTGAACTTGTGAGAAGGATGGGCATGCACCAACCATCCTCGTAGGAGTTCCTCACAGCACATGGTTGCTTATAAATCTGGCAGTACCCCATCCGAGCCCGGGTAATCCAAAGACATGAGTAATCAGTACCCCATCTGGATCTCTTACTTGCTGTTGACCGCCACTAATCAGTATCTCTGTATCTACTTTTTCAGTTGCACCTAGCACCATACCAAAGCACAGTTAAACATCAAATATGCTTGGGGATCGCAGTTCAATATTAATAGCTGAAACAATAGTATGACAACTTGGAAGAAAAAACCCCACAAAATGACATTGGTGGAGAAGTTAAGTTTCAGAATTACAATGCAAGTGCAGCGCAATTAGCAGCTAATTGTCTAGTTCAGAAATATAGGAGCTTGGAAGTACAAAAGATACAAAGTTTGCTGCTGGAGGAACACGATGTCTGAAAGAACAAGAAAACTATAACACTCTGAAAGACATCCAGATTACAGTGCAAGTTAACTCAAGCAAATAGAAATATCAGAGGCTGGCATGTTGGGTTTCCTTTTTTTTCAACAGTGCTTGTGCACATTGCAATTGTATGAAACCTTCACAAAGCTTACCCGTCTATTTATTTACACTGGAAAAATACTCGGTTTGTCCAAAGAAGAATTATGTTCATAATACCCACATGCATGATTTGCACTAATACTTTTGCTGGGTGACTTCTTTTGTATAACTTGTTTTCTACAATTATTTGCTAATTTCTTTCTAGTAAAACTGTTGAGTTTCAGTTCAGAATACTAAACTCTGGATGCCATGCATTTACACTTCAGAAATAGGTAATTAGAAGCGATTAGGTTTTACAGGAAAGTCCACAGGGATTTCACAAGATTAAGACTCTTCTTTTGGTCATACACCAGGTTGTTGAGTTTAGCCCTCCAGAACAACACATGTACACCATATATGAATCAATCAAATTTCTAAATCGTGGCATATCATTGATAATGGAGGAGGAATAGGAACATAGTGGGAGATTGATGGTTGCTCACACGAGAGGATTTCAGTGTCCTCGTCGAGGCGCTTGCTGTTGAGGAATATCCCGCTTGCGGCGGAGGGCGACGTCAACAACCAGCGCATCCAGATCCCGCGTGGAGTGCGCCTTCTCCTCAGTCGGCGACGGACGGCGCGTGGGGGAGCGGCATCGTGTGGGAGGGGGCTCTCGGGGCAGGCGGCGTCGCGTGGGAGGGACTCTCGGGGCAGACGGCGTCGCGTGGGAGGAACTCTCGGGGCAGGCGGATGTGGGGAGGCGGCGGGGAGCGGCACCGTCGCGTGGGTAGGCTGGGCAGGGGCGGAGAGCGGCGGTGCTATTGTGGCTAATTTTTTTTAAATAATACATTTTTTTTATAAATTACAGAAATAATATACAAATTTGAAAATTTTCAAAAATAGGACCCAGTCGGCTGGTGCTAAGCCGACTGGATCCAGTCGGCTTAGGCTAAGCTGATAGGGTCCAGTCGGCTTAGGCTAAGCCGACTGGATGCTAATCCCTGCTGTTGAGGTGGATTAGGCACTAATCGGCTTAGCCTAAGCCGATTGGATCCAGTCGGCTTAGCCTAAGCCGACAGGTCCTGCTGCTACAGTAAAATCGAAAAAAAAATAGAAAAAAAGTCAAAAAAATCTGATTTTTTTTTGTGTGAAACATTGATGTTTTCCCCACATGCCTGCAAAATTTCATCACCAGATGACATTCGTGGAAAACGTGGCAAAAAAAAAACAAAATCGATGCTACTTTTTGGAGCATCGATTTTGTTTTTTTTGCCACATTTTTCACGAATGTCATCCGGTGATGAAATTTTGCAGGCATGTGGGGAAAACATCAATGTTTCTCACAAAAAAAATTCAGAATTTTTTGAATTTTTTTGCTATTTTTTCGTTTTTACTGTAGCAGCGGGAGCATGTGAGCTCGGGAGCAGAACTGCGTTATGCCCATCATCATGGTCACTGTCCCAGTTGGATTCAGACATAGACATATCGGACGTACTAGAAGCTGATCATCCGGCGACCAGACGACCCGTGATGTCGGCATCACGCCGGGTGACATCTTCGTCACGCTCACCGAGATCATCCAGAAGGCCCTCGCTGCTGCCTACTACCCGGCAAAGATAATCGGGGCCATCGTCGAGCTCCTCCTCAACTTCTTCGCCCTCAACGGAGGCCTGCTCGGCATCGTATGGAACATCATCAGATGTACGTATTCACATATATTAACCATCTTGATCCTAACTAACTCATGCACTATCAACTTGAAATGGGAGCATAACACAAATTGAGACGAATATGTGTACATGTGCACGACGCCAAGCTGATGATCGACTTCAGTTTAGCTGAACTTGATTTAATTTGAGTCACAAAATAAATTTACTATGTACAAACATGTGGCGTGTTTATAATAACTATAATCAAGTAAATAAGTAAAGGACCAACAAATTGACGACGTCCATATATAAAGGTATGGAACCATGTATGAAAGGATAATGACTGCATGAGGTAAGTTTATGTACATGGACGACCCAGAACGACATGTGTGATCCTCTCTCTCTCTCTAAATTATATTGTTGAATTCGTATTTGAATGTAGTTTTCAATGATAATATTTTTGCTACGTATAACTTATAATTTATTTTTTAAGTCACGGCTAAAATATGACCTAAAATATGAGTGGACTAGTAAACCCGGACGGAGGTGGTAAAATGCTAAACTTTCTGGAGATTGGATTACTAACCACCCCCAACCACCCCTCCAAACCAAACCCCACCAAAAAAAATTCACTGTTACTGCCAGGAATTTCACCGTAGGCCCTCACTGATATATTTTGGTGTGAGAAATGACCAAGTCACATTTAACTCCTACATCATTTGATTTTACATGAAGATTTGTGCAGGGTTTTTCTTTTTTTTCTTTGATTAATTAAATTATGTAGAAGTTAGATGAGACTTTCTTAGTTCTCATCTAGATGGTAATTAACAAATTCGTTATTGTTTGGCAAACTAGTAGGGATTTTTTTTTCCAACTGCATACCAATATTTTCTTCTAAGCCATGTAACCATGTATATTAGCAGACAAATTTAAAATTTGAATGAATATCCAAGGAGCATTACATTTATTTATCTAATAAGTTTATGTGTGCGGTGATTTGCAGTTCAATTTCGTGGGGTTCTACAATGTTTTTTTTTGCCACGTTTTCCACGAATGTCATCTGGTGATGAAATTTTGCAGGCATGTGGGGAAAACATTAATGTTTCACACAAAAAAAAATCAGATTTTTTTGACTTTTTTTCTTTTTTTTTTCGATTTTACTGTAGCAGCGGGACCTGTCGGCTTAGGCTAAGCCGACTGGATCCAATCGGCTTAGCCTAAGCCGATTAGTGCCTAATCCACCTCAACAGCAGGGATTAGCATCCAGTCGGCTTAGCCTAAGCCGACTGGACCCTATCAGCTTAGCCTAAGCCGACTGGACCCAGTCGGCTTAGCCCCAGCCGACTGGGTCATATTTTTGAAAATTTTCAAATTTGTATATTATTTCTGTAATTTATAAAAAAAAATGTATTATTTAAAAAAAATTAGCGCTATTGTGCAGGTGGCATCCCCAGCGTAGGAACCACCGTGTGGATGGAGATTGGAGAAGAGAGCAGTTTTTGCCAGGAGCGGAGGGGTACGCAGAGGGATTATGGGAGAGGTGGATTAGTGGAGAGGTTAGTTCGCTCAACTTTCGTTAGTCGTTTTCGTTAGTGCTCAACGTTGGAATAATTTAGAGCGTTAGATTTCTTTTAGACGGCTGAAAATCTAAGTTGGATCTGCCCTCTCGTCCTTTTATAGTGCCTAAACTAAATAAACTAAATGCTAGATAATGCAGCTGCACTATCCGGACGTCCCGAGCGCACGCTCGCGAACCATCCGATCTGAGACAGATCGATCTCAGGTGTCACCTGGTCGGGAGAGTGGGAAAGGAGCCGCAACACAAGCGAGACAGAAAGCCAGAGAAAGGGGCAAGGCAGAGCGGAGAGCGAGTCTGAACGCGGGCGGGCAAATCGCCGGCGAGGAAGAAAGCTCGGCTTGCCGTGCGGCGGCGGCGGCGATGGCACTCTCAGCGCCTTCGTCTTCTCTCCCTTCGGCTCCTGGCGCAGACCCTCGCCCTCGCCCTCGTCGTCCCGCCTCCGCCGCCAGGAAGATCCCGGCCGCCATCACCCCGATCCGGCGGGACCTCTACTGCTCCAGGTATGGCGGGCGTCTCGTGCCTTTTGCCCTGCCTTGTGGGATCCGGTAGATTCTCCTTCCGTCTCGGCCGGCCTACACGAACCACCCGGCGGCCGGCGCCAGGTCTGTGTTAGCTCGTAGCCGCTGGAATCAAGCATCTACTTTGTTGCTGTAGTCTAATGCACCGGCTGCTGGTTGTATCAAGTGTGTGATTATGCTGGCTCTTTCACACTGTTTTGATTAGTAGCTCAGGCCATGATTAGGTGTTACATTAGTCGAGTACAATACTAGTACTATGTACTGCTAGTAGTATTCTTCAACAACCCATCGTTCTTTCTTGTTGCCTCCTGCTCCCGCAATCTCGAGCTCTCTGAATCTCTGATAACTAGTACTAGCTTGATGGTCAGGCAAAGCATGTCAGACTTCAGTAGTGCTCTCTTTTCCAAAACATGTCAGATAGATTTTTCAGGTTGGTCAGCAAAGCATTAGCTAGCCACATTGGTTGATCTGGAACGTACTCGTTTATTTATCAGAGAATAATCAACAATGTATCATCTCGAAACTGAATCTTAGCATGCACATTTGAAATCTCTGAATATCTAAGCCCAGAAAGGCTATGCTTCTCACAGGCATGGCGGATTCCAAGGAGCGCTCACCACCTGCTGGTAAGCCATCTTAGTGCATGCTCGACCTTCTTCATTTCCTTCACTAGTCCAGCATCATCTAGTGTCATCTTGCCTTTTATAATTTCGTCAGCACTGAATACTCTTACCAGTTGTAATGATCTCATATAGCTCCGAAGAAATTCAGCGGAAGCCTCCGGTGGAGAAGCATCTTTACCATGTAATGATCTCATATAGCTCTGCTTCTCTGGTATGCCCACCACCTGCTGGTGTTTGCATATATCCTTCTGGTGATGCACTCCTACTTCTTATTCCTCACCAAGCAGTGGTATAAGAAAACGGTATTGCTCTTGCTCTCAATTATGTTTGGCAACAACTAGTCAAACGGAAAGAAGAAAAGAAGGCGCACGCAACACTGAAAGTCTGACGCCATTATGATGTTTGCAACTCCTGGGATTAGTAGTTGCTGCACGACGACATAAGAGTTGCTCAAAATCAATCACAGGAAATCCATGTACACACGTAGTTTTCTTTAGCCTCTATTCTCAGTCAGGTAGCAAATAAAGGATGGCTTTTCTTGGTGAGATTAGTGATAGACTAGATTCAAATATACTGCCTAACTAAATACAAGACTTTTTTTAAGTTCAATCCAAACTGCAAAACCATGAAGTTTGTGTTATAGTGGTCTGTCAAGAATTTTTCATCTTCGGGTGGGATCCCTTGGTATGATCGTAAACACTTGGCGAATGATAATAGAGGGTGGTGGGGTGGAGCTGGTCATGGGGACATAACTAAAACCATGAAGTTTTTTATGGGATTAAGATTATCTGTGGACCCCTAAAAAATGAACATGTATATGTTCTGTATCCCCTTTTCAGGTGTCATAGTTGCCCACAATCAGCCATACAGTTGCCTAAAACCATGTATCCAGCTGTCCAATCGTCATGAACATAAACATTACCAAGACTATAATTTGGTTAATATGTAAAGGTCTTAGATATCTTTCAATTAAGATTGTGTCATAGAGATGCATCAAGAATTTCATCTCCTCAGGGTGGGATCCCTTGGTACAATCGTAAATACTTGGCGAATGATCATAGAGGGGGAGCCATGTGGAGTTGGTCATGGGGACATAACTAAAACCACGAAGTGTATTTAGGGGAGTAAGTTTATTCATGACCCCCTCCAAAAATGAACATGTGTATGTTGTTTATCCTTTTTTCTAGGTGTCATAGTTGCCTAAAATCAACCATACTTTTGCCTAAAACCATGTATCCAGTTGCCCACAATCAACCATACAGTTGTCTAAAACCATGTATCCAGTAGCCCACAATCAATCATACAGTTGTCTAAAACCATGTATCCAGTTGCCCAATCCTCATGAACATAAACATTACCAAGACTATAATTTGGCTAATTTGTAAAGGTTTTAGATATCTTTCAATTAAGATTGTGTCATAGAGATGCATCAAGAATTTCATCTCCTCGGGGTGGGATCCCTTGGTACGATCGTAAATACCTGGCGAATGGTCACAGAGGGGGAGCGGTGTGCAGCTGGTCATGTGGACATAACTAATACCACGAAGTGTATTTAGGGGAGTAAGTTTATTCATGACCCCCTCCAAACATGAACATTTGTATGTTCTTTATCCTTTTTTCTAGGTGTCATAGTTGCCTACAATCAACCATGCTTTTTCCTAAAACCATGTGTCCAGTTACCCACAATCATCCATACAGTGGTCTAAAACCATGTATCCAGTTGCCCACAATCAGTCATACAGTTGCCTTAAACCATGTATCCAGTTGTCCAATCGTCATGAACAGAAACATTACCAAGACTATAATTTGGCTAATATATAAAGCTTTTAGATATCTTTCAATTAAAATTGTGTCATAGAGATGCATCAAGAATTTCATCTTCTCGGGGTGGGATCCCTTGGTACGATCGTAAATACTTGGCGAATAATCATAGAGGGGGAGCGGTGTGGAGATGGTCCTGGGGAAATAACTAAAACCACGAAGTGTATTTAGGGAGTAAGTTTATTCACGCCCCCCTCCAAAAATGAACATGTGTATGTTCTTTTTCCTTTTTTCTAGTTGTCATAGTTGCCTACAATCAACCATAATTTTGCCTAAAACCATGTATCCAGTTGCCCACAATCAGCCATACAGTTGTCTAAAACCATGTATCCAGTTGCACAATCAGCCATACAGTTGCCTAAACCATGTATCCAGTTGTCCAATCGTCATGAACAGAAACATTACCAGGACTATAATTTGGCTAATATGTAAAGGTTTTAGATATCTTTCAATTAAGATTGTGTCATAGAGATGCACCAAGAATTTCATCTCCTCGGGGTGGGATCCCTTGGTACGATCGTAAATACTTGGCGAATGATCATAGAGGGGGAGCGGTGTGGAGCTGGTCTTGGGGACATAACTAAAACCACGAAGTGTATTTAGGGGAGTAAGTTTATTCATGACCCCCTCCAGAAATGAATATGTGTATGTTCTTTATCCTTTTTTCTAGGCGTCATAGTTGCCTACAATCAACCATACTTTTGACTAAAACCATGTATCCAGTTGCCCACAACCAACCATACAGTTGTCTAAAACCATGTATCCAGTTGCCCACAATCAATCATACAGTTGTATAAAACCATGTATCCAGTTGCCCAATCCTCATGAACAGAAACATTACCAAGACTATAATTTGGCTAATATGTAAAGGTTTTAGATATCTTTCAATTAAGACTGTGTCATACAGATGCATCAAGAATTTCATCTCTCGGGGTGGGATCCCTTGGTACGATCGTAAATACTTGACGAATGATCATAGAAAGGGAGCGGTGTGGAAATGGTCATGGGGACATAACTAAAACCACGAAGTGTATTTAGGGGAGTAAGTTTATTCATGACCCCCTCCAAAAATGAACATGCATATGTTCTTTATCCTTTTTTCTAGTTGTCATAGTTTTCTACAATCAACCATACTTTTGGCTAAAACCATGTGTCCAATTGCCTATAATCAACCATATAGTTGTCTAAAACCATGTATCCAGTTGCCCACAATCAGCCATAGAGTTGCCTAAAAACATGTATCCAGTTGTCCAATCGTCATGAACAGAGCGGATCGGTCGGCGAGCGGTATGCTAGGTGGCATGCGAGCGGATCGGTCGGCGAGCTATATGCTAGGTGGCATGCGAACGGATCGGCCGGCGAGGTAGCGCTCGACACTGTACGCGGACGGATCGGTCGGCGAGCGGTATGCTAGGCGGCATGCGGACGGATCGGCTAGCGAGGTAGCGCTCGACACTATACGCGGACGGATCGGTCGGCGAGCGGTATGCTAGGCGGCATGCGGACGGATTGGCCGGCGAGGTAGCGCTCGACACTGTACGCGGACGGATCGGTCGGCGAGCGGTATGCTAGGCGGCACGCGGACGGATCGATCCTAGGTGGTATGCTAGGCGGCATGCGGTGAAGCCTGGGAAAACTTGAGCCTAAAGTTTCTCATCTCGAAATCAAAATCGAGTGTTCGAATACACAACATTTAATTCGTCCATTAGTCACTAGAATATTAATCGGAGCGCTTAGTAGGCCTGGTTAAGTAGCCCATTGTTTATCAGATACGTCCATTGACCTTTTGTTTGAGGCTCATACGTGCATCAGTGCATGGATGTTGCCCGGGTAAATCAAGTCGTACAGTATAATTTGCCCATTTTTTTTTGAACACAGTACAAACGCAAGCGCTCACATACACGCGCATACACTCATCCCTATGAACGCACACACGCACACCCTACCCCTATGAGAACCTCCGAGAGACTGAGCCGGCATATCATCTTGAGATTTACGAAGTCACCGTAGGGCGCCTCGTCGTCGACGGGAACGTCTCCTCCCACTGAATGCGCATCGCCGGAAATCCTGAAATAAATCCAGGAATAAATGCGAGCACCAGGACTTGAACCCTGGTGGGCTGGGGATACCACAGTCCCTCTAACCATCCAACCACAGGTTGGTTCGCAATTTGCCCATTTGTTTATCCGTATGTAAGTTGTCTCATGGCCATCGAGCCCGGGCAGCCCGGGGTGGCTGGGCGCTGGCTCCGCCACTGCGACGAAGGGGTCAAGCTCGTCGCCGGGTTCAACCTCGGCGACCTCTTCCCGTCGTCGCGGCTCGCCAGCTTCATCAGCGGCACGGCGCGGCTGGCGGAGGAGAACCACCGCAAGAGCTTCAAGCTTATGGAGTACGCGATCAAGCAACACCAGGAGCAGAGGGCCACCGCCGAGGAAAGAGAGGACCTAGTGGGCACGCTCTTGAGGATCCGCAAGGAAGGTGGCCTCGACGTGCCTCTTACCATGGGAATGGTCAAAGGAGTTATACTTGTAAGTGCACCAGCTCCTTTGTTTCATAGTAATTTTTTGCCCTCTGTGATGTTATACTTACTAGCACATATGCTCGTGCGTTACAAAGGAAGAGATAATTGACGTGTTCATTGAAATATCCGGCAGCACGGTCTAACAACATTTGAATTGTGGCCCAGTCAATGCACAGAGGAACACACAGAGGTCTAACGGAAATATACGAGTAGTTCATTAAAAAAGCATTCCTACACAGATAATACTTTTGGTACGGCGATTCTGAATTTAAAGAGCCTAATTTTCTATTGTTTTCATACCAAAGCATTATTTGTAAGTTGAATCAATGCTTGGAATTTGTACCAAGTCACGAGAAAAATCTCAATAAACTATCCTATTAAATGCGTTTTAGACCATCCCTGCATACACATACGCTTGAAGACTAATAAAAAAATTGACTACGCTATGAGCGAAATGACCCTAATTCGTTGCATGCAACTTGACGCTCACATAGCGCCTCTCACCTTCCTGGTTGCGTTATTTCTGTTGCACAAAACGGTCGCACACTGCGCAGTAACACATATATGCGTGCCCCTCCCACGGCCCTCGATATTAATTCCTTTTCATGTTGCATTGCATGCATGCCACGCCATTGGTAGTAATACCAATTCCTTTGTATTATTCTCTCTTTCATATTTTTTTTGAATCTATCGTTCTTTTTTATCCCCACCTTTATTCTCTCTTTCATTATTACTACTATATTCCCATTAAAACCGATCATTGATACTCCCTCCGATTCATATAGGCCCTTCTAACATACTTCATATTTATAAAGGTTATATATAAGTTATATTGTGTGTTAGCATTTCTCAAAATACACTAATGTATTTAATTAGGTTAATTAAGGTTATGCAATAAACAGAATCTTAAAGTGGTTAACAGGAAAAAATAATATCATGGTTGGAAACTACACATTTTCTGATCAAATTACATATAAAAAATATTTTAATCCGAGTTACGGTTGCAAAGTTATAACAGGATCATGTTTAACATATTTTCTGTAAATAATAAAAAGCCAGGGATCTAAACGGGCCAAAAACAGAGCGAACTGGGCAAATATGGAATACTAATCAGAGCCCAAGAGCGCAAGATAGCGGCTACCACAGTCGGGCCAAAGCCCAACAGAAAAAAATCACTTAATGTTGGACCGCGGGTTATTTAAAAGAAAAATCAGGATCTTTTTTGTAAAACATATGACGAACGGACAGAAACACTCCGTACTTTAATAGTAGGTATAGATAAAAGTTAAAACAAAACTAATTATGCTTTTCTTGCCTCTTTTTTCCTTCTATTCACTCTGAATCCAAGAATTGCTACATGCTATATTCCGTATTATCCTAGGATTTGCATCCACATGTCTCACTAACATATGGGTGACAATCCTAAACTACCAAGAACAACTAGTACTTCCTAAACTCTGAAAATCGTCATACTGCAGGATCTATTTGGTGCCGGGAGTGAGACGTCGGCTACTACACTTCAATGGGCCATGTCGGAGCTCATGAGGTACCCAAACGTGATGCTGAAAGCACAAGCTGAAGTACGCAACAATCTCCAAGGAAAGTCTAAGGTGACCGAGGATGACTTGGCCAATCTCAAGTACCTCAGACTCGTCATCAAGGAGACAATGAGGTTGCATCCAGCCGCGCCATTGCTTCTCCCTAGAGAGGCCATGGAACCTTGCAAATGTAGGGGAACGCAGCAGAAAACAAAAATTTCCGACCTACGCACCAGCCCAGGATCACTATGGAGACTGCATACAAGGTTTGATCTGTTTCGTTACCGACTCGTAGCGCAGCGGAAGAAGAGTCGATGACGATCGGCGGTGCAGATCCCCGCAGCTAGGATTTACAACCTCCCAACCACGAGGATGTATACCCTCATCCGCCCCCGGACAGCCCTCCGGGAGGCGGTCGGACAGTCCCTCGGACGGTGTCACGGACAGCCCTTCGGGAGGACCATCGAAACCCGGACAGTCACTCGGACAGCCCTTCGGGAGGACCATCGAAACTCGGACAGTCACTCGGACAGCCCTTCGGGAGGACCATCGAAACTCGGACAAACACTCGGACAGCCCTTCGGGAGGCACTCTCAAACTAAGACCGAAACTATGATCTCTCTACAGAGTTGCACACATACGGTCTCAACTATCCGGCAGGGCTTCGCTGTCCAGAACTAGTTCCCACCGGAACCCAGACAGCCTTTCGGCTCTACGAAACTATTTCGCTGGGAGGGAGAGAGAAGCCAGACAAGTCAATGGCATGTGTATGAGAGCAAGCATGAGCTGATTTTGGAGAGCAATCTCCACCTCTATTTATAGGAGGACCAAGGGGTAGAGGAAAGACCAAAAGGACCTTCCTAAGATCTTTCCACCACATGCCACATAAGGGTGTGTAGAAGATATCCACCATGAGGTGGAAGGACACCTCAAGGAGGGCCCCCCCAAGCCATGGCCGAAATTTGCAGCCCCCTTGGGGAGCTCCACCTCCCTTTCACACACCAAAAGTGGTTTTCTTCTAGAAGAAAAACCCCATTTGCATATCAGCCCAAAAAGTGCTTTTCACTATTCACGAACACATTTTTCAGCGTCCGGTCGAACTGAAAATATTTATGTGGGCTTAGAACATTTCCAGTACCCACTAAAATAATTTTCAATGCGATCCGGAACAATTCCGGTTTAGTGATTTTCATCTGCGAAAAGCATCTGAAGCGGTTTCGGCAGCTCCGGAACATTTCCGGTTTTCATCCCGGAAAATTCCAGAAAGTTTCCAGAATGATTCTGGCACCCTCCAAGAATTATCAGGCATGTGCCAAAACCAATTTGACTTTATGGTATCCCCTGAAACAACTTTTCAGTTTTACCGAAACTGTTCCGGTGTTCTCTCTGCGGAACTTTTCCGCTGTCCGAAACTTTTCCGGTGTCCGAAAACTTTTTCGGTGATTTTCTCTCAGACTCCCTGTCTAGTATTCAGCAGATAGATGACCCTTAAGCGTGTGACCCTATAGGTTCGGTGAAGCATAGACATGACCCGGAACCCCTTCCGATCAATGATCAACATCGGAGCCGTGGACACCCATATTGACCCCTATACCCACACGAATGAATATTCGAGTGAACCTCCAGTTGCCGTGTGTTATTCCTGTTGCTTCGCGATATGTTACAAATACCCGAGGTGAGACATGTTGGCATCCCCGTGGATCAACAACTTGTCCACTATGCCAGTTACCTCGTTACCGGTATTGTTCTCTTTTCTCGTTCCCGTGTTCCGGCATCCCCGTGATCAAATCACAAAGTGTCTGGCCAGACGATGATGGATACCGTAACACCGAGAGGGCCCAGAGATATCTCTCCATCGTCGGAGGAGCAAATCCCAATCTTGAGCTATCAAGTTACTTGACATACTTTTCCATGAACCCGTAAGCCGCCGTAATAGCCACCCATTTACGGATGACGTTTAACAAACCCCAAAGTTCATGAAGCAAGCATGAAGAAACTCGATACTCTCATGGTCTAAGGAATTATGCAAACGTTAACCATCTCTGTGTTATTAACCATTAACTTATGACGAATGAATCTCATAGCATAACATCAATTCGGGTCGATTCAACACAAATGTTCTGCTAACATTGTGCCCTCAAAATTGCCGGCATAGCCATGCCCATGATCAGGAAAACAGGATCATCATGCAATACTTGAGCCAGTCTTAGAGGCCAGACTAGGAATACATTTTACCGTTTATTATTCCACACGTGCATATGAGTCTTCCTTCGAGCCTCGTGGTTATTGTAGACTCGAGAACCATAGCAGTTATATTATGGAACATAAACCTAATTATGAACAGGGAGATAATCAATAACATTTATTATTGCCTCTAGGGCATATCTCCTACAATCTCCCACTTGCACTAGAGTCAATAATCTAGTCAATGCTAATGCACTTTACACCTATGGCATACTGGTGTAAAATATGCTTCGCATGTGGTATAGCCTGATGTCCAACGGATCTGACAACTTCAGCTCCGTGTGTAACTTTGCATATCCTTGCGTTTTCACGCTTTCACAAAATTCATATTTTGTGTGGATTTGGCTTTGTATATATGTGAATCACAGGTCAAAACCTTGATTCCTCAGACTGAGCTATGGAGCAACTATCTGCAATAGTGTCCCATCGACCAAAGCCATCTTGGAACCATACTAAGTTCATGAATGAACTATATGATTCAACATCTTCTTTGTCGCTTCTAAAGCGTCAACATACTTAGCCTTTGTTATAGAATTCGCCACAGTATCATGTTTGGAACAATTTCCAACTACCGTGCCACCATGTTGTGTATTACAAAACCCTCAATTTAAATCGAAAATCGCATGGAGCATTGATGAAGACTGTATCGATGTAACCTTTTACAACGAACTCTTCATGATCTCCGCTTGCGAGAAAACATGTCATCAGTACTGCTCTAGTACTTAATGACATCTTTCACTGTTGTCCCATGATCAGTACTTTGATCACAATGGCATCTATACTCGCAACGACTTTGGAGTATTGGACATATCTGGTTGTTTTTACATACCATGGAATACATGATTAATCCAAACACAAGAGTGTGTGGAATCACCATCATGTATTTTGCTCATCAGTGTTTTGGGACACCAAGTCTTGCAAAAACTCTTTCCATGTGACTTCGGCAAGAATCACTCCTTGGCATTTTAAATGCTAAAAGGTTTTAGCATCTTGTCAATATGTATTCATAGCTTAGCCCCATTAGGTAAATCTATCTCCATAGATCATCATGCCTAATATTGAGGCTTATTTAGCCTAAGCACTTCATCGAAAAACTATTTTCAAATGAAGTCCTAATTCGTGTCAAGAAATTTATTTCTAATTAACAATGTGTCATGTACACACGGTTTTTAGAAATATTATTATGCTCCCACTTACTTTCTTGAATCACAAGCATCTTCGATACCCATTTGATGAAGTCAAACCCCTTTGACCATTCCATCAAAAACGAAGATTTCAACTCCACTTTGCTCTCTTCTGTCCATCGCTGGAACTCTGAAGTTTGCATACTTACCAGCATCCTCTGGATCGACAAATTACTTTGGACTGTATCACATACAAGTCCTAGGTTTCATTTCCATCAGATGGAAATCCTTTTGTCATCCATGTTTCATATCTCATGATTGAAATATGTATTAATTGCTAGTTCAACCAGAACCGACTTTAAGCATCGCTACGGTGAAACAACCTCATCGTAGTCAACTCCTTGAACTTGTTATTGCAACAAGTCGATCTTTATGGATAAAACATTTTATCCACATCAGTTTATAGTTTCATAAATATTCGTTAGACTCTAAGTCTTTCGAAAGGTGTATCAAGGTTTTAATCTTGAATCACATATATGGAAACTATCTCGGATTGTATTGGCATTTAGCCAATTCCGGAGTCAGGGCCCATCAATGCTTCCTTGTGTATCGTAGGTATACTTTTGTCTAACAACAATATCTCGTTTGCGCACCTGATAGGTTTGCACGAGCTTTGCCTACGTGGTTCAGCTGCAAGTTCGACCGAAGTCCATACATTTTATTGTAGAGACTTCCGTATCAGTCGCAGTAGGAAACTCCGGAATCACTTCCAAGGTTTCTTTCCTTTGATCTGATGACGAAGATACTGGTTATCTCGTCGAGTTGCACTGTCCTCCCACTCACCTTTTGTAAGAACTATTCTCTTTAAAAGCATACCGTTTTGTGGCAAAATCCTTTGCCTCGGTATAGTGGTGGGGGAATACCCAAGGACTTGGGATAACCTACAAAGTAGCACTTGTCTGATTTGGAATAGGTTTGTAATCTTTTACACAAGCCCCATATTCCAAATGTTAAGAAAAGATATCACATGGTTGGGCGTACCATACCATGGCATCATTTCAACAGACCTGATGGATCTCTTTTCAGTGTAAAAGCCGCAGTCTCTGAAGCATCACTCTTTAAAAGGGGTAATGGCAAATTTATTTATGTCATCTTTGATCTTTCCATGTCATAAATGGTTCGATTACATCTTCACGGACTTTCCACTTGCAGTGGTGTTTCGGGAGGTGCAAGTTATGAAACCCCTTTCATAACTCATCAGACATTCGCTAAACTTGTAACTCAAATATTCCTTTCTGCAATCGAATTGTAGAAACATAATTTTCTTGTTACAATAACTTCTACTTCATTTTTGAAAACCTTATGAATGAATTCAAAAGATCCAGACTTACGTCTCATCAAGTAAATATCCATATATCTACTTGAGTCATTTCTGAAGATAGATAAATCCACTACTTGCAACAACATTTATTGGACTACACACATCATAATGTATGATCACCAATATGTTCTTTGCTCGTTCCTTATGGCCTGTGAACGGTATTTCAGCCACTTCACTTTTCAGAGGAAAGTTGCAAGTGTCAGATGATTCAAAATCAAACGACATCAAAATCCATCATAATGGAATTTTCCATGCGGGGTTTTCCAATGTGACCAAATGCAGTGCCACACATATGTGGTATTCTTTTAGTCTTGCGACATTTAGCGTCAGTGTTATGGATGTATCATATTACCATCAATATTCACAACATACATCCCATCCTGGATGGAAGCATGGCCCTTCATGTTATTCATAACACCGAACATCAAAAGTTCTCTTATGAATAACCTTCTTGCAAGATACCTTATGCAAAGGGCTAGAGTATATGAAACTCTAAAATGAATTATGAAAGTAAACCCAGAGGTAATGTATTATTATCAATATTCATAACATACGTCTCATTCATAATGAAAGTATGGCCCTTATGTTATTCACAAGACCGAACATCAAAAGTTCTCTTATGAACAACCTTCTTGCAAGATACCTTATGCAAAGGGCTAGAGTGTGAAACTCTAAAATGAATTATGAAAGTAAATACATAGGGAATACACCTATGGAAGGCATAGTAACATTTACTATGTTCCCTGTGTGTATCTAAACCTCATTCCTGGCTAGTCTTTCAGGCCATAGTAGTTCTTACATCGAGTTGCAACAGAATGCAATCGAGAGGGTATCTTTGTGATCAACTCACAATACCCAAGAATTAGTGATTAACATGTTTAACCATAATTCCCAAGAACTATATCTTTGACCAGCCTTCTATACATCAAAAACTTGTATGACATTCATACATGAGCTGGATATCCCAGTCTTCTTTCCTTTTGCCATTATACTTCTAATAGTTTAACTTTTAGTATTTCTCCTACTCTCAGAAGAAGCATCCAACTTAAGAGTGGCGTTAGCCCCGGACTTCCTAGGCGTGAAAGTTTCACTAACACCCTTCGGACACTTCCTTTCTCTTTAAGTTGTTTGTTTTATTCACCTTTCATCATATGACAGGCGTTCTTCTGGATCCCTCTCTTATCAGTCAAACGCATAGTAAACACCTTTACTAATAGTTTGCAAACAAACATTGCTTTGGATATCTCATATCTTTTAGCCTTTGTCTGTCTCTGAAAATGATTTTCAGATTCCATGAATATCACATAACTATCCAAACTTTCGAAGTTCGGGTCTCATGGAAGCAAACATTTTGCACTTTGACTGAAAAGGAATTCTAGCTTTTGGATCGAAGGACGAGAGTCACATGATCCATAGCATTAGCGGGAGAATACCGAAAGCATGCGATAGGACAAAGTCCTTCTCGGCACTCTTGAGGACAATCCTCACATTACGTTACCAACCGTAAAGTTTTAACCAGATATTTAACAGCTATTCAATTTTAATAGGGAAGGTGGAAACGCGAGCCATTATTCTACAACTATTTTGCAAATCACACTTAGACAGTGTTCAAAATTAATTGCACTGAGAATTAAAAGAAGTTAATTCAACAGTGCGCTCCTACTCAAATCAATATCTCTCATAATTGATTGTGAGTGATACAAGATCCGCATTTCAATTCGACGCCATTGACGGGTTCATCACTGATGACGTGAATTTCATTCGGTAGGCCAACTTGCCAATCACATCTCTATGTGACTCTTGTTCATCTTTCGATGCGTGTGTTCCGAGCTCAGGACTGTCCTGCCTGAACGTCAAGACAACCAAGTGATCTCACTGCGAGGTCTGACCTCACCCGCCTCACACATCCCTAATCGTTCGTACTCATGTGTACATGTCGTACCCCGAAAAGTTAGGTGCCGTGACGGTGCTACACTTGGGAGAACACTAACTACTTGATATTTTTGTGAGAGATCACCCTAATAAAAGCGACTACCGCGCAATCAAGAAGGGTGCATCATAAGGGATAAACATCTCAGGCAATTCATAATAGCATGATATGGTATAACCCTTTCTGACGGAGAAGTCTTTCATTTCTACGTCTTCGGCATTCGCGTCGGTGTTCACCTTCGCGAAGATTGCCACCACCTTGTCGATGCACCAGATAATATTGCTATCTCTATAGCTAATAAAATAAGTGCATTACATAATGTTGACACGCAGGTCATTAAAGTGCAATCATATGGCTCCAGCCATCATGCCGAATCATGACACGCAGGTCATGTTAATCAATTTACATCATATAGTCATCTCATACATAATCAAATTATTATGAACACTGCTATACCACATCATATGCACATGCAAACCATCCTGCAAAACCAAGTTAGACGCCTCTAATCGGTTCATGCAAAATTTTATTTTACGTGGCTTCTAAGGTTTCGAAACAAACCGAAGCTACCAACGTCCATCATCAAGCATGATAATCCAAGTCGCTAGATTAACATTGCGGGGTGTATGAAACACGAGATAATAAAATCTCGAGCCCCATACTGAACTTCGTCATACGCGTGACCCCCGTGCAGATCATATCTGCATTGCCCTTTCGTCTGCGAAACATCCATCTTTCTCAACTATGGTGGAACCCAAAGAACTGTTAGCACTTCGTTGATCTGTCAATCAGCATACTCAGGAGCAGCATGAAAGGATCGCGGATTGCCAGAACTTTGTGAGATTCCACCATGCCGTCAAGATCAGGACTACGCAAATTCCAGGGAAGCAACAAGAACATCGGGTAACAGATTTCATCTGCTACCCGCACAAATAATTTTCAGCAATAGATCTCATCTACTACCTAATTATATTGTGCAACACCCATACATCTCTATGTATTCTAGATCGCAACCTGCATCTACGCATAGCACGGCTCTTGATGCCACTGTAGGGGAACGCAGCAGAAAACAAAAATTTCCGACCTACGCACCAGCCCAGGATCACTATGGAGACTGCATACAAGGTTTGATCTGTTTCATTACCGACTCGTAGCGCAACGGAAGAAGAGTCGATGACGATCGGCGGTGCAGATCCCCGCAGCTAGGATTTACAACCTCCCAACCGCGATGATGTATACCCTCATCCGCCCCCGGACAGCCCTCCGGGAGGCGGTCGGACAGTCCCTCGGACGGTGTCACGGACAGCCCTTCGGGAGGACCATCGAAACCCGGACAGTCACTCGGACAGCCCTTCGGGAGGACCATCGAAACTCGAACAGTCACTCGGACAGCCCTTCGGGAGGACCATCGAAACTCGGACAGACACTCGGACAGCCCTTCGGGAGGCACTCTCAAACTAAGACCGAAACTATGATCTCTCTACAGAGTTGCACACATACGGTCTCAACTATCCGGCAGGGCTTCGCCGTCCAGAACTAGTTCCCACCGGAACCCAGACAGCCTTTCGGCTCTACGAAACTATTTCGCTGGGAGGGAGAGAGAAGCCAGACAAGTCAATGGCATGTGTATGAGAGCAAGCATGAGCTGATTTTGGAGAGCAATCTCCACCTCTATTTATAGGAGGAGCAAGGGGTAGAGGAAAGACCAAAAGGACCTTCCTAGGATCTTTCCACCACATGCCACATAAGGGTGTGTAGAAGATATCCACCATGAGGTGGAAGGACACCTCAAGGAGGGCCCCCCCAAGCCATGGCCAAAATTTGCAGCCCCCTTGGGGAGCTCCACCTCCCTTTCACACACCAAAAGTGGTTTTTTCTAGAAGAAAAACCCCATTTGCAAATCAGCCCAAAAAGTGCTTTTCACTATTCACGAACACATTTTTCAGCGTCCGGTCGAACTGAAAATATTTATGTGGGCTTAGAACATTTCCAGTACCCACTAAAATAATTTTCAATGCGATCCGGAACAATTCCGGTTTAGTGATTTTCATCTGCGAAAAGCATCTGAAGCGGTTTCGGCAGCTCCGGAACATTTCCGGTTTTCATCCCGGAAAATTCCAGAAAGTTTCCAGAATGATTCTGGCACCCTCCAAGAATTATCAGGCATGTGCCAAAACCAATTTGACTTTATGGTATCCCCTGAAACAACTTTTCAGTTTTACCGAAACTGTTCCGGTGTTCTCTCTGCGGAACTTTTCCGCTGTCCGAAACTTTTCCGGTGTCCGAAAACTTTTTCGGTGATTTTCTCTCAGACTCCCTGTCTAGTATTCAGCAGATAGATGACCCTTAAGCGTGTGACCCTATAGGTTCGGTGAAGCATAGACATGACCCGGAACCCCTTCCGATCAATGATCAACATCGGAGCCGTGGACACCCATATTGACCCCTATACCCACACGAATGAATATTCGAGTGAACCTCCAGTTGCCGTGTGCTATTCCTGTTGCTTCGCGATATGTTACAAATACCCGAGGTGAGACATGTTGGCATCCCCGCGGATCAACAACTTGTCCACTATGCCAGTTACCTCGTTACCGGTATTGTTCTCTTTTCTCGTTCCCGTGTTCCGGCATCCCCGTGATCAAATCACAAAGTGTCTGGCCAGACGATGATGGATACCGTAACACCGAGAGGGCCCAGAGATATCTCTCCATCGTCGGAGGAGCAAATCCCAATCTTGAGCTATCAAGTTACTTGACATACTTTTCCATGAACCCGTAAGCCGCCGTAATAGCCACCCATTTACGGATGACGTTTAACAAACCCCAAAGTTCATGAAGCAAGCATGAAGAAACTCGATACTCTCATGGTCTAAGGAATTATGCAAACGTTAACCATCTCTGTGTTATTAACCATTAACTTATGACGAATGAATCTCATAGCATAACATCAATTCGGGTCGATTCAACACAAATGTTCTTCTAACATTGTGCCCTCAAAATTGCCGGCATAGCCATGCCCATGATCAGGAAAACAGGATCATCATGCAATACTTGAGCCAGTCTTAGAGGCCAGACTAGGAATACATTTTACCGTTTATTATTCCACACGTGCATATGAGTCTTCCTTCGAGCCTCGTGGTTATTGTAGACTCGAGAACCATAGCAGTTATAGCATGGAACATAAACCTAATTATGAACAGGGAGATAATCAATAACATTTATTATTGCCTCTAGGGCATATCTCCTACAGCAAAATCCTCGGGTATGACATACCCAAGGGCACAACAGTGTTTGTGAACGCATGGGCGATCGGCAGGGACCCTAAGTATTGGGAAGATCCTGAAGAGTTCAAGCCAGAGAGGTTCGAGTCTGGAATGGCCGAGTTCAAAGGCACAAACTTTGAGTACATACCGTTCGGGGTGGGTAGGAGAATGTGCCCTGGAATGACATTTGTGCAGGCCAGCATGGAGATTGTTCTCGCCTCACTTCTCTACCACTTTGACTGGGAGCTCCCGAGTGGGGTTAAGCCAGATGGGCTAGACATGACTGAGGAGATGGGCCTCACCGTCCGACGAAAGAACGACTTGTACCTGCACGCCGTGGTCCATGTGCCCTTGATTTGATTTACACTTGCATTGGTATGTAATATGTCGTATGTGACTACGAATTCTCACATAGTAGTGTCTTCTATGGGCCTTCGTCGAGTGTGGATGCAAACAAGGCCACCCTAAATTATTTGTTTTGTTGCAAACAAGGCCAAATATTTTGCAGTCAGCACCCTAACCTTTTTGTTTTGTTACAAACAAGGCCAAAATTTTGACAAGCCGTGGTAATCCTTGCTAGAAATTTTGGCAACGCGTTGGGGGAAAGAAATGTCTACCATTTTGCATTGCACATGAAAGGAAAACACTACATGCCATTACAATGACTCTGCCATCAGCTTGCCTTCTAATGCAGCTGTACATCCAAGTCATCTGTAATCACTCAATAACAATACATCTATGCAACCTGCCACACTTCCCTAAAAAATACAACCTCTACCCTTCTTATGAATTTGGATACGCATCCGACGAAGCCTTCATCACACTTAGGAAGCGCCTTGCTTCTATAGTCATCAAGATGTACCACATGGTCAGCGTCCAACCTCCTCACACTACTGGAATCAGCTTCTTTGCCGTCTGCCATACCAGACGGCAAAGGCATGCCTGGCGGACGGCAAAGCCTTTGCCGTCTGCCAGCAGACGGCCAACAGTCCGGGCGAACAGCTAACGGCAAAGGCCCCTTTGCCGTCTGCTGGCAGACGGCAAAGAAGCAAAGCTCTTTGCCGTCTGTCGGCAGACGGCAAAGACCCTGGACAGCAGACAAAAGGTGCCAGCCCCGTTAGGGGGCTAACGGCGCTCTTTGCCGTCTGCCAGCAGACGGCAAAGAGCTGCAGCTGACGTCAGGCGTCAGCTGGGCCAGCGCAGGCTCTTTGCCGTCTGCCAGCAGACGGCAAAGAAGCAAAGGTCTTCGCCGTCTGCCAGCAGACGGCAAAGAGGCCAAATAGGCTAGCCCAGGTTGCACAGGCTGCTGCCACGTGGCCTCTGTGCCGTCTGCTAGCTGACGGCAAACCTCTTTGCCGTCTGCTAGCAGACGGCAAAGTGGCTATATTGCCACTGTTTTTTTTTTCTTAAATTCAATCAATTTCACAGATATATATATATATATATATTCATTTCAAAATATTTCAACAAGTACATATAGCCAACATATCCCCGCCATATGGATATGATCATCCAACACATATATAGACCAAATGAAAAGTCCAACATATCCAACAATTAAGCAAAAGGTCCATATAGTTTCATCCATACATACATATATAGGTAGCAAGTTTCACATTGTTCATCCTACAAAATCAAAACAAAAAGGAAGCACAAGAAGAAGAGTAGACTCCATCAACGCAAGCTTCCTCATTGAAAGCAAATCTGCAAATTGGGAAAGAAGAAAGTTAGAAGAACAAGAAGAAGACTAGAAGAAGAAGACTAGCTAGAAGAAGAAGAAGAAGAAGAAGACTAGAAGAAGAAGAAGAAGAAGAAGAAGAAGAATTTTTCTTCTCTTTCTTTTTCTCCTCTCCTCTTCTTTATCTTCTTCTTCTTCTAACTAAGGTAGGTAAAAATGCCATTTTTTAGCTAAGCTAGGAAAAAATGCTAAGTGTAGGTCATTTTAGAGCTAAGCTAGGTAAATAGGTCATTTTGGAGCTTAGTAAGGTTATTATGTCATTTTCGAGGATGATGCCATTTTTGAGCGAACTTACGTAAGTATAGCTCATTTTTTATCTAACTTAGGTAATTATGCCATTTAGGAGGAAAATAAGCTAAGTATAGAGAAAACGTACCCTCATCACAACAAATGCGACGAAGATCGCAACTAAGGTAACAATTGATCCAACAGCATAATGATACCAAGCCTCATTATCAATGGCATATTTTCTAATCTTCTTAATCTTCAAGCGCATTGCATCCATCTTCAAGCACATTGCATTCATCTTCATCTTGTGATCATCGACGACATCGGCAACATACAACTCCAATGTCATCTTCTCTTTTTCAATTCTTTTAATTTTTTCTTTCAAATACTCATTTTCTTTTTCAACTAAATTTAACTTCTCGACAAGAGGGTCGGTTGCAAATTCCGGTTCACATACCTCCTAGATTAAAATATCTCTATGTCAACTTGATGGCCATAATTGTCATAAATGCGAAATGCAACAAATAGTTATAAAAGAGAATTTACCACATCCGAATCATAAAGCGGGCGAGGGCCGACGGGGACGGATTTCAAGATCATGGCACTATGTATAAGAAACAATCATACAAAGTAAGAAAATTATACAAGTAACTATATAAATCATACAATCATACAAGAAAATGGCAAGTGTAGGTCATTTTAGAGCTATCCTAGTTAAAATCGGTCATTTTGGAGGTAGGTAAGGTTATTTTGTCATTTTGGAGGAAAATAAGCTAAGTCAATGTCATTTTGGAGCTAAACCAAGATTATCATGCCATTTTTTACCTAAGTATGCTAAGTATGTCATAAATGAACTAAAGAAGCTAAGTATAGGTCATTTTGGAGCTATCCTAGGTAGTTATGCCATTTTTTAGCTAACTAAGCATATTAAGTCATTTAGGAGGAAAAATGCTAAGTATAGGTCATTTTATAGCTATCCTAGGTAAAGTATGTCAGTTTGGAGCTAAGTAAGGTTATTATGTCATTTTCGAGGAAAATAAGCTAAGTCAATGTCATTTTGTTGAATACCTAATAACATGAACTAATTAATAATATATATGTACATAATAATAATTGAATACCTGACATTACTAATATTAATCTTCATCGTCTATATATGCTCCGGGATCAATAAATGCGGAATCATCATCACTATCAGTAATGACGTGCTCATCAGCATCATCAATAAATGCATCAACATGTGGAAGGCCTCCTTTATGTAATCGGTCAAGCATTGACAGGTCATCCGCAGCAGTAACCTCTTCTTCTTCCGTCTCATCTTGTTCCGGCTCAGGGGTGAAGTCGGATTCACTGTCGCTGTCTACCTCAATGTTCTGGGGTGAAGTAGAGCGGTTCTTGAAACGCTTTTTGGAAACACGTGTTTCTTGGAAGAATTCTCCTTCATATGTGTCTGGGTTAATGTGAGGGTCATAATCATCTTCATTGAGGAGAGGTGGTCTAAAATGTGGCGGCACATCATAAACGACATCCCAACCATTCAGATTTGGATCAGTTTGGCAGGCCCACGGTAGATAGAAAACTTGGGTCGCCTGTTGAGCCGTAATATAGACATCAGGAACATCTAAATGGGTGCTTTGTTTGATTTCCACTAGCCCTATATGTTCATGAGTCCTTCTAGTCTCCTTTGGGTGGAACCAATAACATTTGAAGACTACGACGTTTGGTGGGTTTTCACCAAAGAATGTAAGTTCATAAATTGCTTCAACTCATCCATAATACTCGACCCCTCCTTCGGCCATAGATAGCTCTTTGCAAAAAGTACGAAAGCGATACCCGTTGATGTCGTATTTGTCAAATGAACGGACCTTATAGTCAAAACCATTTGCGACTTGTCTCAATTCGGAGTCCATAGACTCTGCATTAGCCTACAAGTTTAATACGAAAGGATTGTTGCATTATCCGCAAACTAGACGAAGAAATGAAATGGTCTAATGGAAATTACCGTTTGTTTGAACCAAGAGATGAAATCGGGATAGCCTCCTCCATGCTTTGCCAGAAGCTCATACTCTTCGATGGAATCCTTTTGGATCACCGCTCCATCCGAGAATTTGGCGACGTATCGGGGTCGGGGTGTCGTGTCGGGGTCGGGGTGTCGTGTCGGGGTCGGGGTGTCGGGGTGTCGGGGGTGTCGTGTCTGGGTGTCGGGGTGTCAGGGGTGTCGGGGTGTCGGGGTCAGGGTGCCGTGTCGGGGTCGGGGTGTCGCGGTCGGGGTGCCGTGTCGGGGTCGGGGTGTCGGGTCGGGGTCGGGGTCGGGGTGTCGGGTCGGGGTGTCGTGGTGTCGTGGTGTCGGGGTGTCGTGTTGGGGTCGGGGTGTCGGGGTGTCGTGTCGGGGTCGGGGTGTCGGGGGTGTCGTGTCTGGGTGTCGGGGTGTCGGGGTGTCAGGGGTGTCGGGGTGTCGGGGTCGGGGTGTCGGGTCGGGGTCGGGGTCGGGGTGTCGTGTCGGGGTCGGGGTGCCGTGTCGGGGTCGGGGTCGGGGTCGGGTCGGGGTCGGGGTCGGGGTGCCGTGTCGGGGTCGGGGTGTCGGGTCGGGGTCGGGGTTTTTCCTCTTTTTTTTCTTTTCTTCTTCTTCCTCTTCTTCCTTTTCTTCATTTTCTTCCTTTTTGTTCCTTCTTCTTCTTCTTCTTCTTCCTCCTTTCCTTTTTCCTCTTCTTCTTCTCCTCCTCTCCTCTTTTTTCTTCTTCTTCTTCCTCTTCTTCTTTTTTCTTCTCCTCCTCCTCCTCTTCTTCTTCTTCCTTTCCTTTTTTCCTCTTCTTCTTCTCCTCCTCTCCTCTTTTTTTCTTCTTCTTCTTCTTCTTCTTTTTTCCCTCTAAGTTTTTTCTACCTAATATATACTAACTAATATGAACTAATAACTAACTAATATAAACTAACTAATATGAACTAATAAAAACAGAAAAAAACATAAAAAGGGGGGAGGGTGGAGCTCACCGGAGGGGGGGTCGAGGCGGCGGCGCGGGGCGGCGGAGGGGGAGGGGCGGAGCTGGGTCATCGGGGGTGCCTGCTCGCCGGCGACCCGATGCGGCGGAGCGGCGGGGCAAGGGGCGGCGAGGGCGACGGGGCCGAGGTGGTGGAGGAGGGCCGCGGGGAGGGGGCGGGCGGCGCCGCGGCCTGGCTCCGGCGGTGGTGGAGAAGGGCCGCGGGGAGGGGGCGGTGGTGGAGGAGGGCTGCGGGGAGGGTGCGGCGGCGGGAGGGCGGGGCGGCGGCGCTGAGAGAGAGAGGGAGAGAGAGATGTGAGAGAGAGAGAGAGGCGCGGGGCGCGGGGCCGAAATTTAAGTTCATTTCTTTGCCGTCTGCTGGCAGACGGCAAAGAATTCTTTGCCGTCTGCCAGCAGACGGCAAAGACGGCGACCGTTAGCCCGCCCCCGCCGTGACATTGTGGGCCCCACCCTCACCTCTTTGCCGTTTGCTGGCAGACGGCAAAGAGTTCTTTGCCGTCTGCCAGCAGACGGCAAAGAAGTGGCAGATGGAAAAGAGCTTGACCTAGCCAGTGCCGTGCCCCATGGGGCCCACTTTGGTCTTTGCCGTCTGTGGGCAGACGGCAAAGAAGTGCAGATGGCAAAGACCCTCTTTGCCATCAGCTGGTTCTTTGCCGTCTGCTTTGGCAAGACATACGACAAACAGCCTCTTTGCCATCAGCTGGCAGACGACAAAGAGCTGGCAGATGGCAAATAACTGAATTCCAGTAGTGTCATGATGCCTCTGCCTTGACCCGAAAACCTTTCTCCTCGCATGTTGAGATGGCCAACTAAACTTGGCTTAAATTCAATAGGACTATCTTCTTTTGCCTTCACAACTAGCATGTTCCCCAACTAAAAAGCATATCCAACACGTGTTAAGAGGTTAGTTTGCACATAAGTAACAAAACAAACTAAAAACAAGCCAGATTATTGATGACACGATGTCAAACCAAGACAACAAATTATGCACACCGGTGTTCTTGGCCTGCTTTGTTCCACTAAAAATATGCATGAATACATGGTTGAAGAGCAATACGATGATCAAAATTGAAACTTAATTAGTATATATGAGTGCAAGTGATGTAAAAAGTGAGCTGACAAGGTTGAAAATGATACTGTCTCTTCATGGAATATTGGTAGACAAGCACTACTTGCTTAGTGATTTTTATATTTATTTATTTATATTTATATATGCTCAGCATACTACAGTGATACTCGTGTAGCTCAATGACCACATAACCACCGAATTTATTACAGAAAATCATAACATTAAATTGTAAGAATCCTTTCAAAAAACAAGTAATTTCAAAGACACTAGATTGTCCAAAGTTTGGAATTATGTTCAAAATTATAGTTTTTTTAAACCTAGTTCAAAATAATAGTTACCAATAAAACAACACGTACTTTTTTCGAAAAGGGGTGTTTTATTACTGATGAAGATGCCTACTATGGGTAGGGTCACAGGCCTGACATCTAGGGCCCACCTGTGGGGTGGGCCCTACAATGTCATTAAAGCCCTTGGGCGAAGATTCATTCGGATGAATCTTATCATTCACTCAGACGATTCCAGTCACTCGGATTCTACGGTGCCACTCGGTTAGATAGAAGCTCAGGCGGCCCGAAGACAAAGCGTCCAAGGAATTTGAATAGACATTCGTTGTGAAGTTAATTACCCGTTACCAGTAACGCCTAGTTAATCAGCCGTTCCTATAACACAGCCTTCATTGGCTTTTATTACCTTAATCATGGCGCTCGGCCGGTGGTGGCGCACTCTATATAAGCCACCCCGGGCGCCATGGCAAGGGTTCCGACCTTGTGTAATCTTCTACCATCCATAAGCAAACTCCAAAGCCTCCGGGCTCGAGACGTAGGGCTGTTATCACTTCCGAGTGAGGCCTGAACTCGTACATACCGAGTGCACACTTGCGCCGTAGTTAGACTTCGCCCCTCCTTTTGTACCCCCTAGTACTATTGTCAGGTTCATTCCCACGATAGTTGGCACCCATCATGGGGCTGCGCGTCTAGCGAATTCCGGTGCAGGTGGAATTTCCACTTTCACGTTCATCATGAACACATTCGGCGACGAGATCCTCTTCGGGTCCCTCAGCTTCGCCGTCGACGATTCGGCATGGCTGCAAGAGGCACCGCTGGATGCTGAGGCACTGCCCACCCGAGGTGCGGTGCACTTCAGCGCGACGACGTTTGGAGTTGTCCTTAGACAACCATCTATGCCTTATCGGCCAACTTCTCCGACCCGTCTTGCGGCTTGTCGCCGGCGCTCCGGACGCTCATGGCTGCAGCGTTGGATCAAGCATGATGTGGCAGCCCAAGCTGCAGGACAGCAGGTGGTCGCGCTCGAAGCCGACGAGTCCGTCCACTGCCTCTTCCCGTCTTCGGATGACGAATCTTCTGAGACGGCCGAGCATGAGAGCGGCGGCGACATAGCGGAGGTCTTGATGGCCGGCCCAGCCCGAGGTGCTGCTCCTCCTGGGCATTCCGTGGGAGATACCCACGATCGGGACGGTGACCGCAACAACACCAGCTCCGACGGCTATGTTCCCCAACCCCTCACCCGGGAGCAACGGGAGGAAATCAGGCGCAGGAATGATCAGGTCCTTCTGACGCCCATAGCGGGGAATACCCCGGAAGAGATAGCCCTGGAGGCTGCTCGCCAAGCCACCCTGGCTGAGCGCGAGCGACTCGAGCGGCTACAACGTTCACTCGACGAACGCGCGGCAAGAGACCTTCCCAGCTCCAGCCGTAGCCATCGTCAGCTATTCACAAAGGATCGTCCATACACCATCCCGGTGATGCGCACGCCTTTGCTGAATCTGGCTGCGACCACTCGGATTGTAGATTCGATCCAGCCGTCTGACTCGGCGGCTGGCGAGGGCATTCGGCAAATCCAGGCTTTGCTGAAGACCGCCCTACAACAAAACTCAGAGGTATCATAGTCTCACCAACGCATTCGCAATGAGTCCACTCGGGCAGACACCGTCCAGTCGGCTCACAGTCCCCTCGCGCCGAGGAAAGACCCACGAACTCCTCCTCTCCCGAGAGGTCCGCACGAAGGACACGGGCGCGATGACCTCGATTTCAGTCAGACTCCCCCTCCGAGGGGCGGTCTGCGTGGCCAACGTCCGTATGACGGAGGCTACCCACTCGGAAGAAACCGTGAGCGGAGCCCTGTTCGGCACAAAGGCTACGATGCCCGGTCTGACATCACTCAGCGAGTGGTCAATCGGAACATGCATGACAGAGACCGAGCGAGCGGCTGGGGAGTTACCGGCCTCGGCTGTTTCAGCAGATACATCCGAGAGGCGGAGATACCCCCAATTATCGGTTGGCAACCGGAATTGGAAAGTTCAATGGCGAATCCAAGCCAGAGACTTGGCTCGAGGACTATCGAGTCGCTGTCCAGATCGGTGGCGGCGATGATTTCGTTGCAATGAAGTACCTTCCGCTCATGTTGGAAGGGTCTGCGCGTGCGTGGCTGAATCAATTGCCCGCCAATTGCATTTACTGCCGGGAGGATTTGGCCCGAGTGTTCGTCAAGACATTCGAGGGCACGTACAAGCGCCCGGGTGGATTGACGAAACTACAACACTGCGTCTAGAAGAGCAACGAGACTCTCCGAGAGTACATTCAGCGCTGGACCACGTTGCACAACATCGTGGAAAATGTGACCGAGCATCAGGCCGTGTGCACCTTTAAGGCCGACACTCAGTATCGAGAGTTGATCTTGCAGTTCGGCCGGTCTGGGGATCTGTCCCTCAGTCGGGCCATGGAGATCGCAAACAAGTACGCCAATGGCGAGGAAGAAGACCGCCTCCATAGCAGCAAAGGGAGAACCGACAACGCCCCTCAATCGGGAGGCAATGCCGGGAAAAATCAGAAGCGGAAGGCTGACGCCTCCGGCAAGGCAGAGGTGGCAGCCGTCCAAGGGCAAGGACATGGCAAGCCAAAGCCCAAGAAGAAGAAGAAAGAGTGGATTCCTAAGAAGAAGTCTGACTCTAAGTCCGACATTCTCGATCAGCCGTGCCAGATTCATACCAAGATGGATGAAAAAGGCAACGTAGTGCTTCTGAAGCACACCATTCGGGAATGTCGCCTGCTCAAGCAGGAGATGGGCGCGGAGCCCTCGAGTGAAAAAGTCGACGCTGAAGATGATGATGGTACTTCCGAGTACCCTCAGGTTGATAAAGTCCTTGTGATTTTCGCTGACGTTGAAAGCAAGAGGCAATTGAAAGTTGTCAATTGGGAGGTCAACTTGGCAGTTCCGACTACCCCCAAGTTCTTCAACTGGACGAAGACGCCTGTCACTTTCGACCAGTCCGACCATCCGCCTCACATCGCCACCCCTGGGAGGCAGGCGTTGGTCGTCGACCCGACAGTGGGTGGCGTCTGACTGCGCAAGGTCCTGATGGATGGAGGTAGCGGGCTCAATATCATTTATGCTGATACACTCAAGGCAATGGGCATTCCGATGTCTCAATTGAGCAAGAGTAACATGCATTTCCACGGGATTGTCCCTGGGAAGAAGGCGGAGTCACTCGGCCAAATCACTCTGGACGTCGTATTCGGAGGCGAAAAGAATTTCCGAAAGGAAAGGTTAACCTTCGAGGTGGTTGACTTCCGCAGTGCTTATCACGCCATCCTGGGTAGGCCCGCCTACGCACGTTTCATGGCCAGACCATGTTACGTGTATCTCAAACTCAAGATGCCAGGGCCTAAAGGCGTGATCACAGTGACTGGCGACCGGAAGATTGCCGAAGAGTGCCTCTAGCAGGGCTCAAAGATCGCCAATGAGCAAGTACTTGCAGTCGAGCTTGAAGGGTACAATAAGGAAGTGGATACGGCTGATCTGCTTAGATCAAAGCGGCCGGCTTCAGAATCAGCCCTCCAGTCGGCTGGCGAGACCAAGCAAGTCCATGTTCATCCGAGCGACCCAAGTGCTGCACCGATGAACATATCCACCTCACTCGGAGAGAAATAGGAAGCCGAGCTCATCCAGTTCCTCCGTGAGAACTGGGACATCTTCGCATGGAAGCCATCTGACATGCCTGGTGTGCCCAGGGAACTGGCTGAGCACCGACTCCGAACCGATCCCAAGGCCAAGCCAGTCAAAGAGTACTTGTGCCGATCCTCCGCCGAGAAGCGCAAGGCGATTGGTCAAGAGATAGCTCGGCTCCTTGCCGCCGAGTTCATTCGCGAGGTTTACCACTCCAAGTGGCTCTCGAATGTCGTCTTGGTGCCGAAGAAGGACAAATCACTCCGTATGTGTATTGACTTTAAACACCTCAATCGGGCCTGCCTGAAGGATCATTTCCCTTTACCTTGGATAGATCAGATAGTAGACTCTACTGCCGGATGCGAACGTCTGTCATTCCTGGATGCGTACTCCGGGTACCACGAGATCCGAATGTACAGTCCTGATGAAATAAAAACAGCCTTCATCACCCCATTCGGGTGTTTTTGCTACGTCACGATGCCATTCGGCCTGAAGAATGCTGGGGCCACTTTCCAGCGCATGATCCAGAAATGCTTGCAAAAGCAGATCAGTTGGAACGTGGAGGCTTATATGGACGATATCGTAGTCAAGTCTAGGAAAGGTTCCGACCTCCTGACCGACCTTGCCGAGACCTTCGCAAACCTACGGCGCTTCGGAATAAAGCTGAATCCAGCTAAGTGCACATTCGGAGTGCCTGCCGGAAAGTTATTTGGTTTTCTCGTTTCCGAACGAGGGATCGACGCCAATCCGGACAAAATCGGCGCTATAGTCTGAATGAAGCAACCGGAGCGCTTACACGACGTGCAAAGGTTGACAGGATGCCTTGCGGCTTGTAACACCCCTGGATTTCAACTACAGTAACCTAGGTGATCAGGCTACAGTGATCACAATGTTAAGCTAATCCATTTTTTTGCTAAACAGTGCATGATCAATATGGATTTCATATCTCATTTCAAATTCCACTACTAAATGCCCTAGGATTTTATTGTGATAAAATAAATCCCCAAACAGCATAAGAAAAATGTTGCACACTTGTTAAAAATCTCAAAACTAATGTTATTAAGGAAAACAACATCACCTTGATGTTGGTGTGGACCCCACCATCCAATACAGAAGCTAAAAGAATTTAAAAGTGCTCTTTAATTCAAATGGAAAATTCAAACAGATTCCAAAAATGCCCAAACTTGGTGTGGCCATGCAAAATATTGCAAGCTATTAATTGGACCTTGTCACACATTTTTACTAAAGAGAATTAATGCAAAAAGAATTAAAACAAAAAACAGAAAAGAAAAAGAACAGAAAAAGGAAAAGAGCTACTAGGCACTGTGGCCCAGGTGCTACAGGCTGGCCTGGCCCAGTCCAGCCAGCCTTTCCCGCACCTCCCGCCGGCGACAGGAGAAGGCCGGCGCCATGGCGCTGCCGACGCTCGCGCCAGGCCCCCCCTCGCTCCCTCTCGCGACAACGCGCTCGCCCCTGCCCATATAACCTACCCCGCACCCCTCTGGCTAACCCTAGCCGCCTCACCCCCTCTCCCTCGCTCGCCCGCGAGCTCACCGAGCGCCGCCGTTGTCGGGCACCGCTCGATCCAGCGGCCACCGCCACCGCGTCGCCT
This sequence comes from Elymus sibiricus, assembly GCA_039707655.1. NCBI lineage: Eukaryota > Viridiplantae > Streptophyta > Magnoliopsida > Poales > Poaceae > Elymus > Elymus sibiricus. Next base: position 130,391,975 of record CM077669.1, read on the forward strand.
TGCCGTCGTGCCAGATCAGATCGCCGTCGTCCGCTACGCCGTTCGGTGCAAACCAGGGGAGCCGGGAGCCCCCACTGCGAGCGCGGCGACCTCTCCTTCCTCCTCTGCTCCGACGAACGCCGGCGTCGAATTCGGCCACCTCGAGCCCTCCCCGAGCACACTTTGCGCCACTACGGGCTCCTTGTGAGCTCCGCCTCCCTCTCCCTCTCTACCTGCGCTCTTCCCCTCGCCGTAGCCGCCGCTCCATCCGTGGCCGTACTGAACGCCGCGGAGGTCGTCGCCGGCGTGTCGTCGGTGACCAAATGGTCCCGTGGCCGTGCCCGCTCACTTCCCCGCATCGCGTAGGGCCTTGTGGCGTAGTTAGTTTGCTCGCGCGCGTGCTGCTGCTGCGTCTTCTTCACCACCCGAACGCCGCCGTCCGCCGTTGCCGTCGTAGCGCTCATCTCCGGCCTCCCCAGCTCCGGCCGTGGGCGCCATTGCACGCGGCGTGGAGCTGCCGTTCCAGAGAGCCTGGCCGCGCTCAAAACCGTGCCCTACAGCGCGATTCCGCCGCACTCGGGCTCGCCGGAGCGCGTCTCCGGCGCCATCCGCCGACGTGGCCACCTGGGGCCCACCCCCAGTGTCACTGCCCGTGGGCCCCCTGGCCCCAGTTGACCGGTTGACCTGGTCAACTGTGCTGACAGGGCACAATGGCCCACTGACATGTGGGGCCCCACCCCCCTGTGTCTATGACATGTAGCCCCCCCTCTAATTAACCTGATGATTAATTAAGTTAATTTAATTAAATTGTTAACTAAACACCCTATGACAGGTGGGGCCCTCTCTGTTTAATTAGTTTAGTTTAAATTTAAACACTGGGTTAAGACTGAGTCTATGACAGTGGGGTCCCACATGTTAGGTTTGACTGGATCAGCTGCACTGTTGACTGCTAACGTCACACCTACGTCATGATGACGTCATCATTTACTATTCTGGATAATTCGACTTTAAATAAATAATTAAATTCCAGAAATTCTTTAAAACTTTGAAAAATCATATCTTTTAATCCGTAACTCGGATGAAAATAATTTATACATGAAAGTTGTTCAGAAAAATTCCACGAATCTGAATACGCTGTCCGTTCATCTGTCACATGATCCTAGCATGATGAACATGGACATTTAGCATTAGGATCATCTGTCCGGTAATAGCCAGAGACCCAGGAAATATCGTCAGATATTCTTCCGACCCGTCTGCGACGTGTAGTACTGTGTTAGTGCATGCCTAGCTCTGCATATTGCCATGTCATGCATCGTGATGCATTTGTCTGCTTTATATTTATTGTTTCTCCCCCGTCTTCTTACCGGTAGACCCCGAGACCGACGGTGCTGTCGGGTACGACTACATCGTTGACGATCAGCCTTTTGCAGCAGAGCAGCAAGGCAAGCAACCCCCCTTGAGCATTCCGATATCGCCCATTCCTTTCCCTCTTATTCTTGCATTAGATTTTGCTACTGTATTAGTTAGCTCCTATTCTGATGCATCGCCTGCTTTTGATAAACTGCTACTATACCTGTAACAATATCAATTGCTTAGTATAGGTTGATCAGTGATTCCCCTGTGACCCCCCTTAGTCCCAGTTGCCCCTGCTTCTTCATCGACGACTCGACGACTTGAAGACTCGGTCAACCGACCGACAAGCCAGGCCCCTCACATCACCGCACACCCCTTAGTTGTACGACTCTGCAGCGCTACTATCGAGTACCGAGGGTGACACCTCGTGAAGTACTCATGATGCTAGCTCTGTAGTGCAGCTAGTCGGTCGTGGTTATCGAGGGTGATTCCTCCTTCACCACTCCCGACGATGACTCTGTCGTGCAACCCCTCAAGTGTGGGACCCTCGAGGGTGATTCCTCTAGGTCCACCTTGACGGTTTCATCGAGCGGGGACCATTGAGGGTGATCCCTCAGTTCCCGCCTTGATGTTTTATACACACAGTTACTATGACCTAGTTACGGAAACATGTTGGTGATGGGTCGGCCCTAAGGGGTACCCACGGTTTGATGTTGATGAGGCGTGGATGGGCAGGAGAGGCCCTTGCCACACATCCTCGAGACGGGGCGACGGGACCGCACTTCATGGGTCGCGCTTGCCCCGCATTAATAAAATGCTAATGGGTTGGGTATTTGATCTGAGTTGGGTCGTTGGCCTTTTTACGCACCAAACCATCGCGTGGGAGAAGTTATGGGTACTCAGCATCGTTGTATCAGCCGAAGCTCTTCGGACGTCAGCAATGGAGCGGCGCGCGCCCGAGTGGCCTGGACGGTGCAGCTCTTGGACTAGAGTGTACTAGGGCTGACCTCGGCCACGTTCGCATCGTGCAGGAGCGCGTAGGGCAAGTGGGCCCACGACCCCTGTGTGCTTAGGATTTAGACCGGCGGGCTGGCCTCTTCGTTGAGCCTAGGTGGGGCGACGACGTGCTGCTATCCCGAGGCCGGGCATGACCAAGGAAAGTGTGTCCGGCCGGAGGTGATCAGGCATGTTGGAAATGCGGTGCACCCCTGCAGGGATGAATTATCTATTCGAATAGCCGTGTCCACGGTAACAGGACGACTTGGAGTTGTACCTTGACCTTATACAACTATAACTGTGACTTTAAATTGAAATGAATGTTGGCTCCGAGATTGCTTCCTCGCAGGGAGTCGGGGAAGAATCTCTGGGCATGGTTACTTAATAAAATTGCTACAATAATATGACTATATATGAGATACCAGTCTACTCTCTTCTAATGCTGCAAGATGTTAAAGATGCTAGTCTTCGATAGGACTAGGCCTTCCCCCTATTCTTGCTTTCTGCAGTCAGCCCAGATATAACCCCATTCCTTGATACTGATGCATACTTAGCATAGTTCTGATGTCAGTCTTGCGAGTACTTTGGATGAGTACTCACCGCTGCTTTGCTTTCTCTTTCCCCCTCGATACGATTCTGCGTTCAGACGATGGAGCCCAGGAGATGGAGTACGCCGGAGACGACTACTACACCATCGCCGGAGTATACTACTACGTGGAGAGTGCCGACGCTCAGGAGTAGTTAGGAGGTTCCCAGGCAGGAGGCCTCGCCTCTTTCGATCCGCTGCTTATGTTTGGGCTAGCCTTCTTAAGGCAAAACTTGTTTAACTTATGTCTGTACTCAAATATTATTTGCTGTCGCTGACTCATGCTTGTCGAGCTTTGTATTCGAGCCCTCGAGGCCCCTGGCTTGTAATATGAAGCTGTATGACTTTAATTTGTGTCTAGTGTTGTGTTGTGATATCAATCAGTGAGTCCCTAATCTTGGTCGTACGCATTGCGTGTATGTTTAGCGTACGGTCGAAATCGGGGGCGTCACACGGCTCTGAGCCGATTCATCTCAAGGCTCGGAGAGAAGGCACTCCCCCTCTACCGATTGATGAAAAAGTCCGACAAGTTCGAGTGGACCAATGAAGCGCAAGCCGCGTTTGAAGAACTCAAGGCATTGCTTTCCACCCAGCCGGTGTTAGCTGCTCCGGGCAGCCAGTAACCTTTACTCCTATACATCGCGGCGACTAGCCAGGTGGTGAGTACAGTCCTCGCAGTAGAGCGCGAAGAGCCGGGAAAAGCATTCAAGGTTCAAAGACCTATATATTACATCTCAGAAGTGTTAACCCCTTCCAAGCAAAGGTACCCGCACTACCAAAAGCTGGTATATGGTATTTACCTGACTGCTAAAAAGGTGGTTCATTACTTCCAAGATCATTCGGTCACGGTCATCAGCAACGCTCCCCAGTCGGAGATCCTGCACAACAGAGACGCTGATGGCCGGGTGGCAAAGTGGGCAATTGAGCTCCTTCCGCTGGAGACCAAGTTCGAAGCCAAGAAAGCAATCAAGTCCCAGGTATTGGTTGATTTTATGGCCGAGTGGATCAAGCAAGAGCAGCCAATTCCGAGTGTTCCAGAACACTGGACTATGTACTTCGACGGATCCAAGATGCTCAATGGCTTGAGGGCTGGTGTGGTTCTTGTCTCTCCCAAAGGAGACCGGCTGAATTATGTCCTCTAAATCCATTTCGATTCATCAAACAACGAGGCCGAGTACGAAGCCCTCCTGTATGGGCTCCGCATGGCCATATCACTCAGCATTCGTCGTTTGATGGTCTACGGTGATTCGGACCTCGTTGTCAACCAAGTGATGAAAGAGTGGGACATTCAGAGCCCAGCAATGACCGGTTACTGCAACGCGGTCAGAAAGCTGCAGAAGAATTTTGAAGGTTTGGAGCTGCATCACATTCCTCGTGCAAAGAATCAGGCAGCAGATGACCTGGCAAAGATTGGGTCCACTCGGCGAGCAGTCCCTAAGGACATATTCCTCGAACATCTGCGCGCCCCGACGATTGCAGAAGATCCTTTCACAGAAGAGCCCCCTCAAGCAGTCAGTCCATCTAATCCGACTGAGGTTGACGTTCCGGTCGTAGTGGATCTGGTCCATGAAATGCTGGTAATCACTCAAGAGTGGACTCAACCCTATTTGGCATACTTGCTCAGGCAAGAACTCCCCGAAGATGAAGAAGGAGCTCATCGGATCGTCCGTTGGTCCAAGTCATTTGAAGTTTTGGGGGATCAGTTATACAAGAAAAGTACTACAGGAGTCACTCAAAAATGCATCTCCCCAGAGGAAGGGCTGCAAACCTTACATGAAATCCACTCGGGAACTTGCGGCCACCACGCGTCCTCTCGGACTTTGGTCGCTAATTCTTTCCGAGTGGGCTTTTATTAGCCCCGAGCCAATGAAGCAGCAAGAGATTTGGTCGACCTGTGCATCGGGTGCCAGTTCTATAAAAATAAGTCTCACAAGCCTGCATCCGCGCTAAAGACGATCCCGCTCACCTGGCCGTTTGCAGTATGGGGCCTCGATATGGTCGGTCCCCTGTGGACTGGGACGAGTGGATTCACCCACCTGCTCGTGGTGATTGACAAGTTCACCAAGTGGGTCGAAGCGAAGCCCATCAAGAGTTTGGATGCGGGAACTGCCGTCAGTTTCATTCGGCAGATCATCTTTAGATTCGGCGTGCCACATGAAATTATCACAGATAATGGGAAGAACTTCGACTCGGACGAGTTCCGTGAGTTTTGGTTCTCTCAAGGCACTCGGGTTAACTATGCCTCAGTGGCTGACCCGTAGTCGAATGGATAGGCAGAACGGGCAAATGGAATGAATCTACAAGGTCTGAAACCTCGATTGATGAGAGACCTGAAGTATGCTGCGGGAGCCTGGGTTGAAGAATTGCCGTCTGTCTTATGGGGCATTCGGACAACCCCGAACCGCTCTACGAAACGCACTCCTTTCTTCATGGTGTACAGATCGGAAGCTGTGCTGCCGAATGATCTTCAGCACAATTCCCCCCGAGTGGAACTATATGATGAAGCTGAAGCTGAAGCTGCACGGCAAGATGGTCTTGACTTTTTAGAGGAAGAGAGAGAGAGCTGGCCCTCATCAGATCGACGCTCTATCAGCAAGATCTGAGGCGTTACCATGACAGACACGTCCAGGGCCGAGTTTTTCAGGAAGGAGATCTTGTCCTCCGACTGGACCAGCAAAAACCCCACAAGCTAGCGCCTCCGTGGCAGGGGCCGTATGCAATCTCCAAAGTCTTGCACAATGGAGCCTACCGGCTCTACAACATCAAAGGTGGCGTAGAAGAGCCCCGAACTTGGAACGCGGACCTGCTTCGCAAGTTCTACACCTAGAACATAACTACTTTAGTTTGTCATTCCAAGTAATGAATCCGAGTTATCTCGATGAATAAAGTTTTGTTCCTTTATATCTTGTCGAAATTTAACTCTTTTCACTCCGGTGAATCAATCTCCTGTGTCACCCCCAGTGGGTGTAAAACACTTAGCCGTGATCCCGCATCGCCTAAGTTAAAAACCATTTCGAGTGAGATGTCCTCCACACTCGGACTTTAAGAGGGACAGGACCATCATTACTAAGATGGACAGGACCATCATTGTTCTCATGAACAATTCCGAGTGCGGGTCTCGCCCACACTCGGGGGCTTAGTCGCGATCACGCATCGCCTAACCATCTCGAGTGGGACATCCTCCACACTTAGACTCTAGGATGGACAGGACCATCATTACTAAGATGGACAGGACCATCATTGTTCTCTTGAACAATTCCGAGTGCGGGGCACGTCCACACTCGGGGGCTTAGCTGCGACCCCGCGTCGCCTAAGTTATAAACCGTCTTGAGTGGGACATCCTCCACACTCGGACTCTAAGATGGACAGAACCATCATTACTAAGATGGACAGGACCATCATTGTTCTCTTGAACAATTCTGAGTGCGGTCCACGCCCACACTCGAGGGCTTAGCTGCGACCCCGCGTCGCCTAAGTTATAAACCATCTTGAGTGGGACATCCTCCACACTCGGACTCTAAGATGGACAAGACCATCATTACTAAGATGGATAGGGCCATCATTGTTCTCTTGACCAATTCCGAGTGCGGGCCACGCCCACACTCGGGGGCTTAGCTGTGACCCCGCGTCGCCTAAGTTATAAACCGTCTTGAGCGGGACATCCTCCACACTCGGACTCTAAGATGGACAGGACCATCATTACTAAGATGGACAAGACCATCATTGTTCTCTTGAACAATTCCGAGTGCGGGCCACGCCCACACTCGGGGGCTTAGCTGCGACCCTGCGTCGCCTAAGTTATAAATTTTCTTGAGTGGGACATCCTCCACACTCGAACTCTAAGATGGACATGACCATCATTACTAAGATGGTCAGGACCATCATTGTTCTCTTGAACAATTCTGAGTGCGGGCCACACCCACACTCGGGGGCTTATTCGCGATCCCGCATCACCTAAGTTATAAACCGTCTTGAGTGAGACATCCTCCACACTCGGACTCTAAGATGGACAGGACCATCATTGTTCTCATGAACAATTCCGAGTGCGAGCCTCGCTCACACTTGGGGACTTAGTTGCGGTATCACATCGCCTAAGTGTAAACATTCAGAAATCAAAGGTCGAATGAAACCAAGGCAAACAAAAACTGCATCATTCGAAATGAGAGTATTGGTAAAAGTCTTGACGACAGGAGCCTCAGGCTCATTCAAAGTCTTACGGTTACATCTACCACTCGGCATTCTGGGGCAAAAGCTTAAAGAGTTTTAAACCCGACGATCACTCGGGCTGAGGCACTGCTTCGACGAAGGTGTCCAGGTCGATGCTGTCTGCGATCCGAGTGGCAGCCTCCATGAACATCTCCATGAAGTTTTCGACCTTGGCATGCTTCCTCTTGGCAACCTCCAGGGACTTCAACTTCTTCTCATCCACTCCCTTGCAGGGGACGCGGACGAGTGAGAGGGCAATGTCGGTTCCAGCCCGGGCTGCAGATTTTTTCCAAGCTTTCACTCGGCTTGGCACGTCTCTCACTCGGGTAAGGGCTGATTCCAGATCCTTCGAGGGCTCTTCGTCGAAGAAGACGTCTCGGTCAATCTCTGAGACGGCAGTGCTGAGCCTCTTCATATACGAAGTCACTTGATCGACACGTTCTTCCAAGCGAAGAATGGCCATAACAGCACTGTCCTTGATCAGCTCTCGGGACGGGTCCAGCTCCTTCTCGATCTTGTCAGTCTCCTCAGCGACATCATCATAGAAATCTGGGTTTGTGTCAGATGAAGAAAAGAGTCAGAAGTGATCGGAATTCATTCGGCCGGACTAGGATCACTTGGGAACATTACCTTTGAGTTTTTCGCTCACGGAGTCGCCATACTCCTCAACAAACTGCTCCAGCTCGTTATTCTTCGCGGTGATATGCTTGAGTTTGGTCTCCCACTTGGAGTATGACTTCTTCAGATCAGCGAGCTCCTCCCTCAATTTCGTCGCGGCAGCTTCCAGAGCTTTCTTCTCTTCCTCCAGCTTCCCGACTGCCTTCAGCTTCTCTTCGGCCACCTTGGTCTTTCGGCTGGCTTCCTTTTGAGCAGCCGCTAGATCCGTGTCCTTCTTCTCGAGGGCTGTCCTCATAGTTTCTAAAGAAATAGAATTCTTCAGCCTCTCAACAAGTTTACGATTTTCGCCACGAAGATCTGGTGAAATAGATTCAGTCGGACAGGAAGGAACGGCGGTTATTGCAGCAGTCGGACAAGATGAGCATACCTTCAATTGCTTTCTTCTCCTCCTCCAGTCGGGCGTTCTTAGCCTTCTCGGCTTCAAGGTTGATGCGCAGGTCCTGCACCTCCTTCTTCAAAGCTTTGTAGTGACTTCCGAGCTCACAAACAGACTGCAAACAAGAATTAAAACAAAAGGTATTGGTCAAAATTTTGACTCGGACTCTAAGACTCCCGCCGACTCCTTCAGTCGACGGTAGTCTCGGGGACTACACCCAGTGGGTGCGCTCAGCGCGCCCCCACCGGAAAATCAAATACAAGGTTTTTTCTCCAAACTTAACAGACGGATCGAACATCAAATTCATTCAGACTCTTAGACTCCCGCCGACTGCTTCAGTCGACGGTAGTCTCGGGGACTACACCCAGTGGGTGCGCTCAGCGCGCCCCCACTGGAACTCAAAGACACCCAGCAGGCGTGCTCGGATGCAAATCCTCACAAGACAGAAATAAAAATTCTGACTGAGGAAGGTACTTACAAGAGTACTTACTCGGACATTCTTCTTCAATGCCTCACTTGCATCGTACGCTGTCTTCATTCGTTCCCTCATCACCTCCAGCTGGATTAACGCCTCTTTGCACGCTCCCACTTGGTCCTCCGGGACATAGTGTAGCGCAAAGATGTTGGTCGCAGAGGGAGTCAACAAGGGGGATGATGTGCCGGTTCCGAGTGCTGCCCCGGCTCCCGAACTGGCCTCTCGTGCTGGCACCAAAGTATCAGCAAGCGATGACTCCTGCATCACGACATCCGTGTTGGCCGAAGGGTTCGGCAGGTCAACCTTGTCATCCGCATCAATGTCGATCACTTCACGCGGAGCTGCAAGCATTCAAGGCATTCAAAGATGAGTAAAAAGTAAATACTCGGGAATGTCCAGAGTTACCGAGTGAGTCCAGAGCTTACCTTTTGAAGACGCAACGTCGGCGTCGGCCCGCTCTTTCTCCAGAGTGTGGGGATCAGGTTAAGCAGTTGAAGTATCGGCGCTGCAAGGGAAACACTCGGATCATTTCATTACTCGGACAAATATAGACTACAATTGTTAGAATGGAAATAAGGCCACGGCAATGGTCATCTTAATCTTCGGGATGGAGACCGCCTTCCGACGCTTGGCCATAGTGACTTTGGGCTGCTTCGCCGTCTTCTCAGGTGAAGAGACGAGTTCTCCACGCCCGCGCTTCGAGTTGCGGTTCGGAAGGGCAGACCCAGTTGGTTTGGCGGCTTTTGGTCCCTTGGGACCGCCATCGTGGACTCCCGAGTCCTGGCGTGCCTTGGAACAGGCTTCAGGCACTCGATCATCCGAGCGTGACGACTCCACCTCGTCGCCGCCCTCTGAGCCTTCCTCTTCATCTTCTTCATCGTCTTCGTCGTCATCGGGCTCTTCATACTCCCCTGCTTCGACCGAATCTTCTGGATGATCGGTATCGCTTGCAACATCGACCGGGCCCCTGTCCACGATTGGCACCTGGCTGCTCATTTGAGTGAAGGCATGCCGAATGAAGAGCAAGATCAGTCGGATCAACTACAATAAACACACAAATATCACTCGGATGATGGACCTTCGGAGTTACCTCATTTGGCGGATTATCTGATGAGAGTGGAGCCACCAGCCTGCTCCCCCTGGGGTTGTCACGTGCTGGGGTGATCGCCTTGATCTTAGCTTCCACCATGTCTTCAGTGAGCTCCTCCGGGTGAGTTCGAGTGGGGTCACTCGGTCCGGCATACTCCCACATGGGGTGAGCCCTGGCTTGCAGTGGTTGAATCCTCCTCTGGAGGAAAACCTCCAGCAAGTCGAGGCCATTGACACCTTTCTGCACCAGGGCAACCAAAGCTATCACCAGGATGTCCACTTCGGTCTTTTCCTCTTTGGTCACAGTCAGCCGAGGAACTGGCCGAATGCGCTCAGAGGTATACAGTGGGAGTCCCGACTGACCCTCATTGACTGGAATGTCCTGGCAGTAAAACCAGTTTTCCTGTCACCCCTTTACCGAATCAGGGAATGTCATTTGCGGGAAACAAACTTTTCCGCGCAGCTGGATTCCTAGACCTCCACACAACTGGACCACATTCGTCTTATCTTTCGACCAAGTGGGCTTTTTTACGGTCATCACTCGGCAAGTAAAGAGATGTTTGAACAAGCCCCAATGAGGATAACAGCCCAAGAAGTTCTCACAGAGAGATATGAATGCGGCTAGGTAAACGACAGCATTGGGAGGGATATGATGGAGTTGAGCACCAAAAAAACCCAGGAATCTTCGGAAAAAAGGATGAGGCGGAAGAGAGAAACCTCGCTCGAGGTGGGTCACCAAGAGCACGCGCTCATCCCCCTTCGGCGAAGGCTTGTCCTCGCCCGCTCCCGGCAGGCGCCATTTCCCCTCGGGCACAAATCCTTGGCCCTCCTACTCAAGCATCCGAGCCTTGGTGACCCGCGATGGCAGCCACTCGCCTTGCGTCCATCCTGCCGGCGCTCCGGCGCTGGAGGAGAAGGCGCGCGAGCATTTCTTCGCCCACTCGGCCTTCGCGGTCGCAACCGCCGCGCGCATCTTCACTAGTGAGCTCGGAATGATCTTCGACTAGGGGAAGGTGGGAGGAACGCAGACAGGCGTCGGAGAAGACGAGGGTGAAGGGGAAAGTGAGATCTGTTTCACCCCCCTATAGTGCCTCCAATTTTTATACCAAGAATCCGGCGAAATCTCTGGCCGTCAATCCGCAAACAGAGCGAGATCCACGAATCTACTGTACAGAGCTTCGGGAACACGTGGCGAAAATCGTGGCGCAGTTATCGAGGTGTCGTGCCCATTACCCCAAATTACCGCGACGTGACCGTTTCGCTGCGCGCCCGTGCGCGGTCTTCGCAGTTTCGAATGCGCGGAAATTTTTCTGCACCATAAATGAAGCAAGGTCCACGCCTCGAAGGACCCGGCGACTTGCCCCTGCGAACCGAGTGGATGAATCACATCAGTCAACACTAGGGTAAAATGATTGGACGTTCTTGTCGTTTCTTTCGAGAAACATTTCGACTTCGTACGGCAGTACTGCTCTATCAAGCAAGACAGTTCGGTCAAGAGATATCAATCTTGAATCCATCATGGTTTGAAGTCGAGTGAAGAGCCGCAAGACCATTTCTCGGACTCTTCTGAGAGGCCGTCGACGCTTCCGAGTGTCGGTCACTCAACCACTAAAACCTCATGGATTCGGGGGCTACTGATGAAGATGCCTACTATGGGTAGGGTCACAGGCCTGACATTTAGGGCCCACCTGTGGTCCCACAATGTCATTAAAGCCCCTGGGCGAAGATTCATTCGGATGAATCTTATCATTCACTCGGACGATTCCAGTCACTCGGATTCTACGGCGCCACTTGGTCAGATAGAAGCTCAGGCGGCCCAAAGACAAAGCGTCCAAGGAATTTGAATAGACATTCGTTGTGAAGTTAATTACCCGTTACCAGTAATGCCTAGTTAATCACCCGTTCCTGTAACGTAGCCTTCATTGGCATTTATTACCTTAATCATGGCGCTCGGCCGGTGGTGGCGCACTCTATATAAGCCACCCCCGGGCGCCATGGCAAGGGTTCCGACCTTGTGTAATCTTCTACCATCCATAAGCAAACTCCAAAGCCTCCGGGCTCGAGACGTAGGGTTGTTATCACTTCCGAGTGAGGCCTGAACTCGTACATACCGAGTGCACACTTGCGCCATAGTTAGACTTCGCCCCTCCTTTCGTACCCCCTAGTACTATTGTCAGGTTCATTCCCACGACAATTACTTAAGAAATTTAAGCATTACAAACAACATGTACTTATGTAATAAAAACTACAACACCCCCTTGTGTGGTTACTGCTATACAAACGAGGGGTATGACTTACCTTGTTATTGATTCTAGGGGCAAATGAAGAGTGCCAAATTAAAGAGTTCACATTGAGCGCCAAGCAACACTTTCGTTAAATCTACAAACTAAATTCTTGTTAAGCTAATGACGTACAGGTGCAGATGTGCCATGGGAGCGAAATTTCATGGGAGCAAAATTTGTTACCACGAAGAAGGCGGGAGTACAATCATTAGTTTATTCTACCATTCACCTTGGAGAGTTTCCAGCTGGTTTGAATCGCATTTAGTAGTGTCCACTCTGTAGTTTTGCCACAAGAGTTTAGGGTCAGACCCTCTGGTGAAAAGACACGCTCCGCCTGGAAAAAAAGCAAGAGCGGAAAGTATATCATGTTCATATAGATGATGTATAGAACATCAAAAAGTTATATAACAGATACAAATAAATATATCTACCAAACATCGTATGTTAGATTGAGAACGAACATTGGGGTCCACATGCCTTTTGCGACTTCCCGTGGAAAATGTTAGAGTTATATTGATGGTGGCCTTTAGCCTTTTGTATTCTTGCCTTTTGGCATCCTCTTGTACATTATATATATGGTGGCTTGGCCTCCTAGTAATATATGTTGCATCATAACATGGTATCAGAGCTAAGGTCTTGAGTTCAAGTCCTGGCTTTCGCAGTTTATCTAAAAAATTGCTGCTGCCCCCTTTGTCCACGTATAGGCCTCTTGAGCCATACCTCTAAGTTTGTCCACGTGTTGACTTTCCGCGTCACACGTGAGAGGGGTGTTAAAGTGTATACGTGGATTGCCTAGCCCTTTCCATCAGTTCGGACTTTTGGTTGCATTGGCTAGTGCATGAAGCTCTACTTCGACATCTCTTGCGACATCCACCGATGCTGCTAGCCGCTCTACATCGACACCTTCGGCAGTTGCACCGCCTCCTCTAGCCACTTCTCTGCATGGTGTTGGTCATTCTTCAGCGACTCTTACCGCGGCTTCCACACGTGGCGGTGGCCGCTCTACGTCGACTCCTCCAGTGGCTTCAACATGCGTCTCTACGTTGACTCACTACTCTCGGCCGTCTCTACACGCGGCTTCCATGGGTGGTGGTGACTGCTCAACGTCGGCGGGTGTTTCTACCTCGACCTCTTCTGGCATGTCCATGTCTGCGTCTGAGGTTGCACAACTGTGAAGCCTGCTTGATGCTTGGGATTCTTCACCGATGGTTTCTGGAGGTTCCGTGACTGACTCTTCTGGCACTGAGAAACTACTTTCTACTCATTCAGGTACACCCCCATGGATTCTTGATACTGGAGCATCTTTTCATATGACTTATGATTCTTCCACTTTGACCTCTGTTCGACCTGTTGAGTCTCCTGTTCATGTTCTTACGGCTGATGGCAGTCCCCTCCATGTAGCTAGTCGAGGCACTCTTAGCACTTCTTCATTTCATGTTCCCTCTGTCGCTCATGTTCCTCGACTTACCATGCAGCTCATATCTGGTGGTCAGATTGTTGACTCTAGTTGTAGGGTCATTCTAGACTTTGATTCGTGTTCTGTTCAGGATCGCTGCACGGGCACTCTACTTGGTGCTAGCCCTCGACGTTCTGATGGTCTCTGGGAGCTTGACTGGCTTCGTCTTCCATCCGCAGTCACCGCCGCCAGTCTCGTAGCCCCTGTCGTTTCATCTATCAGCTCTTTTCAGCAGTGGCATCATCGTCTTGGCCATTTATGTGGTTCTCGTCTCTCGTCTTTGGTTCATCAAGGTGTTCTTGGGTCTGTCTCCGGTAACGCTTCATTGGATTGTCTGGGTTGTAGGCTTGGTAAGCAGATTCAGCTACCATATCCTCATAGTGAGTCAGTGTCCGAGCGCCCTTTTGATCTCGTTCACTCTGATGTCTGGGGTCCGGCTCCCTTCACCTCGAAAGGGGGTCATCGCTACTATATTATCTTTATAGACGATTTTCTCGATACACTTGGATCTATTTCATGTCTTCTCATAGTGAGATCTTATCTATATACAGAAAATTTGCTTCCATGGTTCATACCCAGTTTTCCACTCCTATTCGTGTTTTTCGCGCTGATTCGGCTGGTGAGTATATCTCCCATGCGCTGCGAGGATTCCTTGCTGAGCAGGGTACTCTTTCGCAGTTCTCTTGCCCTGGTGCTCATGCTCAGAATGGAGTGGCTGAGCGCAAGCATCGTCACCTTCTTGAGACGGCGTGTGCGATGATGATCGCCGCCTCTCTTCCGCCTCACTTCTGGGCTGAGGTTGTTACCACTTCCACCTATCTCATCAACATTCAGCCATCTGCTGCTCTACAAGGTGGTATTCCTCTTGAGCGCCTTTCTGGCCGTTCTCCTGATTATTCGGCGCTTCGCTTGTTTGGTTGTGTTTGGTATGTTTTGCTTGCCCCTCAAGAACGCACCAAACTAACCGCACAGTCTGTTGAGTGTGTCTTTCTCGGATATAGCGATGAGCACAAGGGCTATCGGTGTTGGGATCCTGTCGGTCGCCGGATGCGTATTTCTCGAGATGTGACCTTTGATGAATCTCGTCCATTCTACCCGCGTCCATCCTCCTCGGCCTTTTTTACAGAGGACATCCCTTTTCTTACATTTCCGGATACACCTCCCTCCGTGCCCGGTATTCCCACTCCTCATCCCGCCATTGTAGATCCGATGCCATCCCCTCCTATGGTTTCTTCTCCTCCCTCATCGCATGACTCTCCACCTTCATCACCGATACCTTCTCCTTCTCCACCTTCATCACCGATACCTTCCCCTTCTCCACCACCAGTGGTTCCACCTCTTCAGTCCTTTCCTTTCCATTATACTCGTCGTTCACGTGTTGTGGACAAGTCTACTGATGCGCCCTCTACTTCTGGTGTGTCGTCTTCCTCCTCTCAGCTGACGTATGGTCTTCGTTCTCGGCCTTGTCCTCCCCCTGACCGATATTCTCCTTCTTGCTATGGTCTTTCGACCATTCTTGAGCCGACTTCTTATCGAGATGCTATTGTTCATCCTGAATGGCAGTTTGCGATGGTAGAGGAGATTGCTGCCCTTGAGCGCAATGGCACGTGGGACCTAGTTTCTCTTCCTCCCCGTGTTCGTCCCATCACTTGTAAGTGGGTCTATACAATTAAGACTCGCTCTGATGGTTCTCTTGACCGTTATAAAGCTTGTCTTGTGGCTCGTGGCTTTCAGCAGGAGCATGGTCATGATTACGATGAGACTTTTGCTCCTGTGGCCCATATGACCACTGATACGTCCATTTTGCATCATGATTTCCTACTGTTATTTACTTTGTTTTGTTGAATAATAATGCTTTGGGGAGTGATTCTAATGCCTTTTCTCTCATAATATGCAAGGTTTACACAAGGAGGGAGAATACCGGCAGCTGGAATTCTAGACCCAAGAAAAACACGTCAGAGATACCTATTCTGCACAACTCCAATGAAGCTGAAATTTTATGGAGATTATTTTTGCATTTAAGAAAAAATACTGGAGCTGAAAACTACCGGAGGGGGCCTCCCAGGTGGGCACAACCCACCAGGGCGCGCCAGGCCCCCTGGGCGCGCCCTGATGGGTTGTGCTCAGCCTGGCCCACCTCCGGTGCCCATCTTCTGGTATAAGGTCACTCTTGACCTAGAAAAAATCAGAGGAGGACTTTCGGGATGAAGCGCCGCCGCCTCGAGGCGGAACTTGGGTAGGAGCACTTTTGCCCTCCGGCGGAGCGATTCCGCCGGGGGAACTTCCCAACCGGGGGGGGGGAATCGAAGCCATCGTCATCACCAACACCCCTCTCATCTTTGGGAGGCCAATATTCATCAACATCTTCAATAGCACCATCTCCTCTCAAACCCTAGTTCATCTCTTGTGTTCAATCTTTGTACCGGAACCTCAGATTGGTACCTGTGAGTGACTAGTAGTGTTGATTACCAAGCGTGGTTGATTACTATATGGTTTATTTGGTGGAAGATTATATGTTCAGATCCATTATGCTATTCAATACTCCTCTGATCTTGAGCATGATTATTATTTGTGAGTAGTTACCTTTGTTCTTGAGGTCACGGGAGAAGTCATATTGCGAGTAATCATGTGAATTTGATATGTGTTCGATATTTTGATGATATGTATGTTGTGATTCCCTTAGTGGTGTCATGTGAACGTTGACTACATGACACTTCACCATTCATGGGCCTAAGGGAATGCATTGTGGAGTAGTTATTGGATGATGGGTTGCTAGAGTGACAGAAGCTTAAACCCTAGTTTAGGCGCTACTTCGTAAGGGGCTGATTTGGATCCACATGTTTAATGCCATGGTTAGACTTTGTCTTAATACTTTTCTCGTAGTTGCGGATGCTTGCGAGGGGGTTAATCATAAGTAGGTTGTTAGTTCAAGTAAGAACAACACCTTAGCACCAGTCCACCCACATATCAAATTATCAAAGTAGCGAACACGAATCAAACCAACATGATAAAATGACTAGACGAAATTCCCGTGTACCCTCAAGAACACTTTGCCTATTACTAGTGATTGTTCTGGCATGTCCTTTGCCTCAAAAGGATTGGGCTACCTAGCTGCACCTTGTTACCGTTACCGTTACTTGCCCGTTACCAATTACCTTGCTATCAAACTATCTGTTACCTACAATTTCAGTGCTTGCAGAAATTACCTTGCTGAAAACCGCTTGTCATTTCCTTCTGCTCCTCTTTGGGTTCGACACTCTTACTTATCAAAAGGACTATGATTGATCCCCTATACTTGTGGGTCATCAAGACTCTTTTCTGGCGCCGTTGTCGGGGAGTGAAGCGCTCTTGGTAAGTGGAAATCGGTAAGGAAAAACTTATACTACGTGCTGAAATTTATTGTCACTTGCTACTATGGAAAGCAATCCTTTGAGGGGTTTGTTCAGGGTATCTTCACCTCGACCGGAACCACAATTAGTTGCCCCTCAACCTACAGCACCTACTGAAAATGTTACTTATGACATTCCTTCGGGTATGCTAGAACAACTGCTTGCTAAACCTTATGCAGGAGACGGAACTGAACATCCTGATATGCACCTTTTATATGTGAACGAGATTTGTGGATTATTTAAGCTGCAGGTTTACCCGGAGATGAAGTTAAGAAGAAGGTTTTCCCTTTATCTTTGGAGGGAAAAGCATTGACATGGTATAGGCTATGTGATGATCTTGGATCGTGGAACTGGAATCGTTTGCAATTGGAATTTCACCAAAAGTTTTATCCCATGCATCTAGTTCATCTTGATCAGAATTATATATATAATTTTTGGCCTCGTGATGGAGAAAGTATCGCTCTAGCTTGGGGGAGGCTTAAGTCAATGTTATATTCATGCCCCAATCATGACATTCCGAGGGAAGTTATCATTTAGAATTTTTATGCTCGGCTTTCTCATAATGATCAATCCATGCTCGATACGTCTTGTGCTAGTTCTTATATGATGAAGACTATTGAATTCAAGTGGGATCTCTTAGAAAGAATTAAACGCAACTCTGAAGATTGGGAACTCGACGAAGGTAATGAGTCAGGTATAAAGCTTGAATTTGATTGTGTTAAATCTTTTATGAATACCGATACTTTTCACAAGTTTAGCACTAAATATGGACTTGACTCTGAGATAGTAGCCTCTTTCTGTGAAGCATTTGCTACTCACGTTGACCTCCCTAAGGAGAAGTGGTTTAAATATCACCCCCCTATTAAGGAAGAAATTAAAGAACCGATCATAGCTAAAGAAGAAACCATCTTTTACAATGTTGATCCGGTTGTGCCTACCGCTTATATTGAAAAACCACCTTTCCCTGTTAGGATAAAGGAACATGCTAAGGTATCAACTGTGGTTCATAAGAGTAATATAAGAGCACCTAAACCCCCTGAGCAAATTAAAGTAGA
This sequence comes from Elymus sibiricus, assembly GCA_039707655.1. NCBI lineage: Eukaryota > Viridiplantae > Streptophyta > Magnoliopsida > Poales > Poaceae > Elymus > Elymus sibiricus. Next base: position 130,409,895 of record CM077669.1, read on the forward strand.
ACCTAGTGTTGCTATGGTTAAAGATCTCTTGGTAGAAAATATTGATGGGCATGTTATCTACTTTTGTGATGAAGCTGCTAGAATTGTTAAACCTGATGGAAAAGATAAACATAGACCCATAGAAGGCTTGCCTGTCGCCTCAGTCAAAATAGGAGATCACTGCTATCATGGTTTATGTGATTTAGGTGCTAGTGTGAGTGCTATCCCTTTTACCTTATACCAAGAAATTATGGATGAAATAGCACCTACTGAAATGGAAGACATTGATGTCACTATTAAACTTGCTAATAGAGACACTATCACACCACTTGGAATTGTTAGAGATGTTGAAGTCTTGTGTGGGAAAGTAAAATATCCTACTGATTTTCTAGTCCTTGGTTCCCCACAAGATGACTTTTGTCCCATTATCTTTGGTAGACCTTTCTTGAGCACCGTCAATGCTAAGATAGATTGTGAAAAACAAACTGTCGGTGTCAGTTTCGGTAATGTGTCTCATGAGTTTAATTTCTCCAAGTTTAGTAGACAACCTCGTGATAAAGCGTTACCTAATAAGGATGAAATAATTGGTCTTGCTTCTATTGCCATGCCTCCTACTAATCCATTAGAACAATATTTGCTCGACCATGAAAATGATATGCATTTGCGTGAAAGAAACGAAATAGATCAAATTTTCTTTGAACAACAACCCCTCTTGAAAAGGAATTTGCCTATTGAAACTCTTGGAGGTCCTCCTCCACCTAAACGTGATCCTGTGTTTGAATTGAAACAATTGCCTGACACTTTGAAGTATGCTTATCTTGATGAGAAAAAGATATATCCTGTTATTATTAGTGCTAACCTTTCAGAACATGAAGAAGAAAGATTATTAAAAGTTCTAAGGAAGCACCGGGCTGCTATCGGATATACTCTTGATGATATTAAGGGCATTAGTCCCACTCTATGTCAGCACAAGATCAATATGGAACCTGATGCTAAACCCGTTGTTGATCACCAACGGCGATTGAATCCGAAGATGAAAGAAGTAGTAAGAACTGAAATATTAAATCTTCTGGAAGCAAGTATAATCTATCCCATAGCTGATAGTAGATGGGTAAGTCGTGTAAATTGTGTCCCTAAGAAAGGAAGTATTACCGTTGTTCCCAATGATAAGAATGAACTCATTCCACAAAGAATTGTCACTGGCTATAGAATGGTAATTGATTTTAGAAAATTAAATAAAGCTACTAGGAAAGATCATTACCCTCTACCGTTCATTGATCAAATGCTAGAGAGACTATCTAAGCACACACACTTATGTTTCCTAGATGGATATTCTGGTTTCTCTCAAATACCTGTGTCACAATCCGATCAAGAGAAAACTACCTTTACTTGCCCTTTTGGAACCTATGCTTATAGACGTATGCCTTTTGGTTTATGCAATGCACCTGCTACCTTTCAAAGATGTATGACTGCTATATTCTCTGATTTTTGTGAAAAGATTGTGGAGGTTTTCATGGATGATTTTTCCGTTTACGGAACTTCTTTTGATGATTGCTTAAGCAACCTTGATCGAGTTTTGCAGAGATGTGAACAAACTAATCTCATCTTGAATTGGGAGAAGTGACACTTTATGGTTAATGAAGGCATTGTCTTGGGTCATAAAATATCTGAACGAGGTATTGAGGTGGATAAAGCTGAAGTTGATGCAATTGAGAAAATGACATGCCCTAAAGATATTAAAGGTATTCGAAGTTTCCTTGGTCATGCTGGTTTTTATAGGAGGTTCATTAAAGACTTCTCTAAAATTTCTAGGCCTCTTACTAATCTTTTGCAAAAGGATATTCCTTTTGTTTTTGATGACGATTGTGTGGAAGCCTTTGAAACACTCAAGAAAGCCTTAACCTCTGTACCTATAGTTCAACCACCTGATTGGAACTTGCCTTTTGAAATTATGTGTGATGCTAGTGACTATGTTATTGGTGTTGTCCTAGGACAAAGAGTCGATAAGAAATTAAATGTTATCCATTATGCTAGTAAAACTCTGGACAGTGCCCAACGAAACTATGCTACTACTGAAAAAGAATTTTTAGCAGTTGTGTTTGCTTGTGATAAATTTAGATCTTATATTGTTGATTCCAAAGTCGTTGTTCACACCCATCATGCTGCTATAAAATACCTTATGGAAAAGAAAGATGCTAAACCTAGACTCATTGGGTGGGTTCTCTTGCTCCAAGAATTTGACTTACACATCGTTGATAGGAAAGGAGCCGAGAACCCCGTAGCTGATAACTTGTCCAGGTTAGAAAATATTCTTGATGACCCACTACCTATTGATGATAGTTTCCCTGACGAACAGCTAGCTGCAATAAGTGTCTCACAACACACACCTTGGTATGCTGATTATGCTAACTACATTGTCGCTAAATATATACCACCTAGCTTTACTTATCAACAAAAGAGGAAAAAAATCTATGACTTGAGACATTAGTTTTGGGATGACCCACATCTTTATAAAGAAGGAGTAGATGGTATTATTAGACGTTGTGTACCTGAGCATGAACAGGAACAAATCCTATGTAAATGTCATTCCAAACCTTATGGAGGACATCATGCGGGAGATAGAACTGCTCATAAGGTATTGATACGTCCATTTTGCATCATGATTTTATATTGATATTTATTGCATTATGGGCTGTTATTACACATTATGGTACAATACTTATGCCTTTCACCCTTATTTTACAAGGTTTACATGAAGAGGGAGAATGCCGGCAGCTGGAATTCTGGACTGGAAAAGGAGCAAATATGAGAGACCTATTTTGCACAACTCCAAAAGTCCTGAAAATCTACGGAGAATTGTTTTGGAATATATAAAAAATATTGGGCGAAGAATATACCAGAGGGGACCCACCAGGCAGTCACAAGCCAGGGGGGAGCGCCCCTGTGCCTTGTGGGCCCCCTGGCAGGCCTCCGTTGCCCATCTTCTGCTATATGGAGGGTTTTGACCTGGAAAAAATCATAAGGGAGCTTTCGGGACGAAGCGCCGCCGTCTCGAGGCGGAACTTGGACAGAACCAATCTAGGGCTCCGGCGGAGCTGTTCTGCCGGGGAAACTTCCCTCCCGGAGGGGGAAATCGAAGCCATCGTCATCACCAACGATCCTCTCATCGAGAGGGGGTCAATCTCCATCAACATCTTCACCAGCACCATCTCCTCTCAAACCCTAGTTCATCTCTTGTATTCGATCTTTGTCTCAAAACCTCAGATTGGTACCTGTGGGTTGCTAGTAGTGTTGATTACTCCTTGTAGTTGATGCTAGTTGGTTTACTTGGTGGAAGATCATATGTTCAGATCCTTAATGATAATTAATACTCCTCTGATTATGAACATGAATATGCTTTGTGAGTAGTTACGTTTGTTCCTGAGGACATGGGATAAGTCTTGTTATAAGTAATCATGTGAATTTGGTATTCGTTCGATATTTTGATGAGATGTATGTTGTCTCTCCTCTAGTGGTGTTATGTGAACGTCGACTACATGACACTTCACCAATATTTGGGCCTAGAGGAAGGCATTGGGAAGTAATAAGTAGATGATGGGTTGCTAGAGTGACAGAAGCTTAAACCCTAGTTTATGTGTTGCTTCGTAAGGGGCTGATTTGGATCCATATGTTTCATGCTATGGTTAGATTTATCTTAATTCTTCTTTCGTAGTTGCGGATGCTTGCGAGAGAGGTTAATCATAAGTGGGAGGCTTGTCCAAGTAAGGGCAGCACCCAAGCACCGGTCCACCCACATATCAAATTATCAAAGTAACGAACGCGAATCATATGAGCATGATGAAAACTAGCTTGACAGAATTCCCATGTGTCCTCGGGAGCGCTTTGCTTTATATAAGAGTTTGTCCAGGCTTGTCCTTTGCTACAAAAAGGATTGGGCCACCTTGCTGCACCTTTGTTACATTTGTTACTTGCTATCCGTTACGAATTATCCTATCACAAAACTATCTGTTACCGATAATTTCAGTGCTTGCTGAGAATACCTTACTGAAAACCGCTTGTCATTTCCTTCTGCTCCTCATTGGGTTCGACACTCTTACTTATCGAAAGGACTACGATAGATCCCCTATACTTGTGGGTCATCAGGTATTGCAATCTGGTTTTTATTGGCCTACTCTCTTCAAGGATGCTCGTAAGTTTGTCTTGTCTTGTGATGAATGTCAAAGAATTGGTAATATCGGTAAGTGTCAGGAAATGCCTATGAATTATTCCCTTGTTGTTGAACCATTTGACGTTTGGGGTTTTGATTATATGAGACCTTTTCCTTCCTCCAATGGGTACACTCATATTTTGGTTGCGGTTGATTATGTCACTAAGTGGGTAGAAGCTATTCCAACTAGTTGTGCCGATCACCACACCTCCATTAAAATGCTTAAAGAGGTTATCTTCCCGAGGTTTGGAGTCCCTAGATATTTAATGACCGATGGTGGTTCACATTTTATCCATGGCGCCTTCCGTAAGATGCTTGCTAAATATGATGTTAACCATAGAATTGCATCACCATATCATCCTCAATCTAGTGGTCAAGTTGAACTTAGCAATAGAGAAATAAAATTAATATTACAAAAAACTGTCAATAGGTCTCGTAAGAATTGGTCTAAGAAATTAGATGATGCACTTTGGGCCTATAGAACAGCTTATAAAAATCCTATGGGTATGTCTCCATATAAAATGGTATATGGGAAAGCTTGTCATTTGCCTTTAGAACTAGAACACAAAGCATTTTGGGCAATTAAAGAACTCAACTATGATTTCAAACTTGCCGGTGAAAAGAGGCTATTTGACATTAGCTCACTTGCTGAATGGAGAACCCAAGCCTATGAAAATGCCAAGCTATTCAAAGAAAAAGTAAAAAGATGGCATGACAAAAGGATCCAAAAGCGGGAATTCAAAATAGGAGATTATGTTCTTTTGTTCAACTCTCATTTAAGATTTTTTGCAGGAAAGCTTCTCTCAAAATGGGAAGGACCATATATTATCGAAGAGGTTTATCGTTCTGGAGCTATCAAGATTAATAACGCCGAAGGTACTAACCCGAAGGTGGTGAATGGACAAAGAATTAAGCATTATATCTCAGGTACGCCTATTAACGTTGAAAGCAATGTTATCCAAACCATGACATCGGAGAACACATAAAAGAAACCCTCCGGAACACTCCAGATTATTTAAAAATAGGAGGTATGTGATTTGGTAAGTAAACGGACTCCGAAAAATCCGCAAAAATATTTTTTGTCAGTTTTGGAATATTTTAGAATTTTGGAAATAAAAAATAAACCGGAAGGTGATCGAGGTGAGCACGATACACCAGGGCGCGCCAGGCACCCCTGGGCACGCCCTGGTGGGTTGTGCCCACCTCGGATGCCTTCCCGACTCCGTTTTCCTTCCAAATACATGTTTCCCAAGAATAAAAATTCTCTATATATACCCCCGACTGTTTTGACGACCGCATCGCAGAAAAATCCTCTGTTCTTGTTTCTTGCTATTTTCTCGTTAGATCTAGATCTCCATGGCTCCACCAAGCTCCTCCAAGGACAAGTTCTTCGAGAAGGTCATCAACCTGTACTTGCCGGAGGTGATGAAGCACCCTCAAGCCATTGAGATGCGTGAGGGGGTGCTCCACATCCGCGATGTTCAGGGACCTAAGAAGACCAGAAGCGTGGAGGCTAGGCTCGAGGCGGTGGAACAGGAAATCTTCAAGTGCCAGAAGATGGTGGAGCGTGGACTGAGTGCCAATCACTCCATGATCACATAATTCACCCGTGAACAGATGGTGGATGGTCGGTCTGTGAAGGACATCATCTCCATCATCAACGAGCAAATTAATTTTCTGCAGAGCCAAGTTTATGATCTTTAAAACCAAGTCTTCGAATATGAAGCGAGATTTAAAGGTATGAGTTTAGCTGCCAGTTGCAGGACTCAGGGGAATCTCGCGTCAACCTTTGATGGGGAGCCCTTGCCCTGGAAGCTGGAGGACAAGATTACTACATCATCACCACCACCTACATCAACACCTCCACCTTCATCATCACCACCACCAAAGGAGACTTGAGCACACGGGTATGGGCACTCCCCTTGGCTTGAGCCAAGCTTGGGGGAGATGCCCCGGTATCGTATCACCACCACTTTTATTCACCTTTACCTATTTTAGTTCGATCTTTAGTTTCCCTTTGCTTTAGTTGAATTAAAGTTTAGCATGATCTGTTTTCGTGTGTTAGTTTCGTGGCCTATCTATCTATGTAATCGAGTGAAAGTTATATAATAAAGTTTAGTTTGAGTTTTTGCCTCTCTACTTTCTTGTTGCAATCGAATAAAGGAAAAGAAACAAATGAAAAGAATCATATGCTAATCTTATGGTGAGTGATGACATCACATAAGGAAAAGTATAAGTAGTAAAATTTATTGGAGATTGACAAACATAGCATTGGTCAATGATGCAATTCATGAAAGAATTAATAAAGGAAGAGAAGATTCACATGCAAATACACTATCTTGGACATCTTTTATGATTGTGAGCCCCCATCAAATATTATATGTCAAAATTGTTGACGTTGGACGAGGAAGACAACGTAATGATTTATGTTTGTTCATATCCACATAGAAGTTATATTGTCATAGATCCTTTAACATGTGGTGCTTGCCCAATATCTTTGCTAGCCAAAAATTCCGCACTAAGTAGAGATACTACTTGTGCATCCAAAACCCCAAACCAAACTCTTTCTTTGAGTGTCCACCATACCTACCTATGGATCGAGAAAGATCCTTCAAGTAAGTTGTCATCGGTGCAACACGACAATAAAAATTGCTTCTAAAAGTGTTTTGATCAATTAGTAATAAACGTAATAAAAGCGATGGACTGCATAATAAAGGTTGCTATCATAGGGGGAAATATAGCGTGACGTTCTTTTACATTAAGGGATTGGTCATACAAACCAATAAGCGCATGACAACCTCTGCTTCCCTCTGCGAAGGGCCTATCTTTTACTTTTATGCACTTACTTTTATGCAAGAGTCAAAGTATTCTTCCCTATTCCTTTTACTTTTTCTTTTGCAAGCATCATGTGGTGAGGAAAGACCTAGGCACATATATCTAGTTGGATATGGGTGAGCATGAGTTATTATTGTTGACATCACCCTTGAGGTGAGTGAGTTGGGAGGCGAAAATATAAGCCCCTATCTTCCTACGTGTCCGGTTGAAACTTTTTGTTCATGGGTATGCCATGAGAGTTAGCAATCATAGAAGACTAAATTATGGTTGAGTATGTGGACTTGCCAAAAGGCTCCTACATGAGACCCTTCCTGAAAATATGATGAATTGTAGTCGCAAAGTTGACCGAGAACATAGTTTGTTGGTTCCTAATAAGGTTTATGCTTCATACTTCTATGTTGTGATAAATTGTTACTTGTTCATGAGAAGCCTTATGATAAAAATGTATTGAAATAAGTTCTTATGTTAGAGTTTGTTGCTGCTATGTTAATAAGCATGATGCTTCTATGTACGTATTTTGTTTTTATCGACACCTCTCTCTCAAACCATGTGGACATGCTTTTCAATATCGGCTTTCGCTTGAGGACAAGCGAGGTCTAAGCTTGGGGGAGTTTATACGTCCATTTTGCATCATGATTTCCTACTGTTATTTACTTTGTTTTGTTGAATAATAATGCTTTGGGGGAGTGATTCTAATGCCTTTTCTCTCATAATATGCAAGGTTTACACAAGGAGGGAGAATACCGGCAGCTGGAATTCTGGACCCAAGAAAAGCACGTCAGAGATACCTATTCTGCACAACTCCAATGAAGCTGAAATTTTTACGGAGATTATTTTTGCATTTAATAAAAAATACTGGAGCTGAAAACTACCGAAGGGGGCCTCCCAGGTGGGCACAACCCACCAGGGCGCGCCAGGGTGCTCAGCCTGGCCCACCTCCGGTGCCCATCTTCTGGTATAAGGTCACTCTTGACCAAGAAAAAATCAGAGGAGGACTTTCGGGACAAAGCGCCGTCACCTCGAGGTGGAACTTGGGCAGGAGCACTTTTGCCCTCCGGCGGAGCGATTCCGCCGGGGGAACTTCCCTCCCGGAGGGGGAAATCGAAGCCATCGTCATCACCAACACCCCTCTCATCTTTGGGAGGCCAATCTTCATCAACATCTTCAACAGCACCATCTCCTCTCAAACCCTAGTTCATCTCTTGTGTTCAATCTTTGTACCAGAACCTCAGATTGGTACCTGTGGGTGACTAGTAGTATTGATTACCTTGCGTAGTTGATTACTATATGGTTTATTTGGTGGAAGGTTATATGTTCAGATCCATTATGCTATTCAATACTCCTCTGATCTTGAGCATGATTATTATTTGTGAGTAGTTACCTTTGTTCTTGAGGTCACGGGAGATGTCATGTTGCGAGTAATCATGTGAACTTGATATGTGTTTGATATTTTGATGATATGTATGTTGTGATTCCCTTAGTGGTGTCATGTGAATGTCGACTACATGACACTTCACTATTCATGGGCCTAAGGGAATGCATTGTGGAGTAGTTATTAGATGATGGGTTGCTAGAGTGACAGAAGCTTAAACCCTAGTTTATGCGCTACTTCGTAAGGGGCTGATTTGGATCCACATGTTTAATGCTATGGTTAGACTTTGTCTTAATACTTTTCTCGTAGTTGCAGATGCTTGCGAGGGGGTTAATCATAAGTAGGTTGTTAGTTCAAGTAAGAACAGCACCTTAGCACCAGTCCACCCACATATCAAATTATCAAAGTAGCGAACACGAATCAAACCAACATGATAAAAGTGACTAGACGAAATTCCTGTGTACCCTCAAGAACACTTTGCCTATTACTACTGATTGTTCTGGCCTGTCCTTTGCCTCAAAAGGATTGGGCTACCTTGCTGCACCTTGTTACCGTTATCGTTACTTGCCCGTTACTAATTACCTTGCTATCAAACTATCTGTTACCTACAATTTCAGTGCTTGCAGAAATTACCTTGCTGAAAACCGCTTGTCATTTCCTTCTGCTCCTCGTTGGGTTCGGCACTCTTACTTATCGAAAGGACTACGATTGATCCCCTATACTTGTGGGTCATCAACCACTGTCCGCACACTTCTCGCTGTGGCCTCTGTTCGCCACTGGTCTGTGTCTCAGCTCGATGTTAAGAATGCCTTTCTTAATGGTGAGTTGCGTGAGGAAGTTTATATGTAGCCACCACCTGGGTATTCAATTCCTGACGACATGGTTTGTCGTCTTCGTCGCTCTCTATATGGCCTTAAGCAAGCCCCCCGCGCTTGGTTTGAGCATTTTTCTTCTATGGTCACTGCAGCTGGTTTTTCGCCCAGTGCTCATGATCCAGCGCTGTTTGTCCACCTTTCTTCTCGTGGTCGCACTCTTCTGCTTCTGTATGTTGATGACATGATCATCACTGACGACGATTCTGAGTATATTGCATTTGTTAAGGCCCGTCTCAGTGAGCAGTTTCTTATGTCTGATCTTGGTCCCCTTCATTACTTTCTTGGGATTGAGGTTTCCTCCACCTCTGATGGCTTTTCTATTTCCCAAGAAAAGTATATCCAAGATCTTCTTACTCGTGCGGCTCTTAGTGATGAGCGCACTACTGAGACTCCTATGGAGCTCAATGTTAACCTTCGTGCTTCTGATGGTGAGCTCTTGTCTGATCCGACGCGTTATCACCATCTTGTTGGGAGTCTTGTCTATCTTGCTGTCACTTGTCCGGATATCTCATATCATGTCCATATTCTGAGTCAGTTTGTTTCCGCTCCCACTTCAGTTCACTATAGTCACCTTCTTAGTGTTCTACGATATCTTCGTGGCACGATCTCTCATCGTCTTTTTTTTCCTCTTTCCAGCTCGTTGCAGCTCCAGGCCTATACGTGGGCCAGTGATCCTTCGGATCGCCGTTCACTTTCTGCTTATTGTGTTTTTCTTGGTGGTTCTCTCATTGCCTGGAAGACGAAGAAACAAACTACAGTTTCTCGTTCGAGTGCAGAGGCCGAGCTGAGAGCTATGGCTCTTCTGACGGCAGAGGTGACTTGGTTATGATGGCTACAGGAGGATTTTGGTGTTTCTGTTACTACACCTACCACCCTCTTGTCCGACAGTACAGGTGCTATCAGCATTGCGAGGGACCCTGTGAAGCATGAGCTTACCAAACATATCGGTGTTGACGCTTATTATGTGCGCGCTGCTGTACAGGATCATGTTATTGCTCTTCGGTATGTACCTTCTGAGTTACAGTTAGCGGACTTCTTCACGAAGGCACATACTAGAGGGTAACATAGATTTCACCTTTCCAAACTCAGTGTTGTGGATCCACCATGAGTTTGAGGGGGGGTGTTAGAGTTATATTGATGGTGGCCTTAGCCTTTTGTATTCTTGCCTTTTGGCATCCTCTTGTACATTATATATATGGTGGCTTGGCCTCCTAGTAATATATGTTGCATCATAACAGAAAAATGCACCCAGACACATAGTAGAGTAGTACTTAGCATGTAGCTAGAGGTTGTAGACCTTCTGTAGCAAAAATTGCCAACACGCTCGATAGGCTCCAACAGCCTTCTCAGCCTGCAACCCTAACGGATAAACTTCCCTTCTGAGCCAAAAAGGTTGATGTCCACCTGGCTTTACCTAGTAAACAACACGACCCTATTACCTTTCAGGCTCATAAACAACACATATGACTGTATTACAAAGCTACCAACTCACAATAATGCACAAACACAAGAAGCCACTACCACCGTAAGGGGATGATTGTATGACGCTATAAAGCAGAACATAGCACCATGACAAACTTGACAATGCTGACCCAGCTTCCATGGCTATGTTCATTGACACCGTTGGTGATGAGGTGCAAGAGGCCAAAGTTGTGGTTTCTTGCGGTGCACTAGATGAAACTATCCTTGATCAGGTAAGTTCAATTGAGACAACACTAAATTGCTAAATTGTACTAGTTATATTTGCATTGTATTAAATTTTTAGTGTCGTTTCCATGGAGATGGTCTGTTCTTACTCACTTTCTATTCCTAACTACTTGGCTATTATAAATTTGTCTAACTTGGGTTGGTTGTTTTGTATAGTTTAGATCATAGAAGGTCAAAACTGCTGGGGTGGGTGGGTGGGTGGGGTGGGTGTTGTCCATTCGACAGAGCCATGATGAGTCCTTGCTAACTGGTGAGGCCATCGACGGTTCAATTATGTGTTTTGATTTCCCATCATTAAAATGCAGGATCTTGACGAGCAATGAGATGGTTTATGCTTGCATTTGGAATTACCAAACATAGGTATGCTGCCAGCCTCTGTGATTGGTATAGTCTGCTACATCGCCAATGACAGTTAGGTTGGTTCACCTAAGAATTCGGTTTGAGCACGAAACAATATTATGTATGTTTCTCATTTCAGTGATTTAACATATTATTTTTGTCTTACCAAGAATCTATGTGATATCGCTCAGCCTACCTTATTGGTTTCCTCTTAAAAAAGGTAAATTGTATTGGGTTGATGAAGCTCTAGATATGATGTCTATCATAGTCACTTCGTTGAGTGATATTGATAACGCTACTGTATTGGTGAGCACTCGTCTGTTTCAGTTTTTCTACTATAGAGATTTCGTTAAATAGTCAACAGGTAGCTTGGGGAGCATTTTCAAGAGTTGCTGGCTCTGTTCCAAAGGAACAACTCACTACACATATAAAATTAGTGTGTGTCCCTGCCTCTACAACCAGAGATATATATAACATACGAGGAGAAAGGTGCTGCCTTGTACTTTTACATTGACATTTATGGTGTTGCATATGTAACGATACTTCTCACTTCCATACTTAGAAAAATGTTGCTGCAGTTTTTTTCTGGAAATTCTTCGCAGTTAAATATGTGTTGTCTGAGATTTTAACACTATGGATTCAATTTCAGGGTGTGCCTTTTCTCATACCTGGCTTATGTCTTCCTAACACACTGCAACCATTTCTTCCTATATTTGAGCAAGTATCTGCTTGTGAAGAACTATTAGTTGTATTATAATCATATCTGATGCGGAGCATCCCTCCATCATCCCCATGAAGTCTACACCATCAAGTGGTCCCATGACAAGAGCCCGTGCACGCGCTATGGAAGCCGAGGTGACATCTCTCCTTGCTCAACCACCGTTTGATCCACTTGAGAAATGGTCACTACCTCAGATGGAAGTCCTATGTATACTCAGGTGCTCGGACGTGAGACATGCAAGCGGACACGAAGGACGTCAAGCGTGGAGGAACAAGGGAGGAGCTGCGGACAAGACCCAGCTCTCGGACGTCCGGACAGTCTCGAACGACCGACGCGCCTCGGACGTCCGACGCCTGGAGACCGACCAGCCCGAAGGCCACCAGGACACTCCAGCGCCCGGACGACCGACACGCTCCAGCGCCCGGACGACCGAGCCAGCCCGGGAATCCGACGCCAGCTACCCCGAGCCGAATCCTCGGAAATCCGAAGACATCCGGACGACCGGGCCTCGGACGTCCGACGCGTCCCGGAAATCCGAGAGCCCCGTTCCAGAGCCGAAACCTCGGACGACCGGCCACCTCCGGACGTCCGGACCGTCGTGAAGCCTCGGACGTCCGACAGCGTCCGGACGTCCGGACCCTGTCTGTGCACCGACCCGCGGGTTGTGGCCCATGTACCCCTTCCTTTAGCCTAGGACTATATAAACACCTATTTCCCCTCTTTCTAGGGTTAGCTATTGTTTGGCAAAAGACTTTGTTGAGCATAGCTCCATCACTTCCTTCTCCCTAGGAGATTACCCGTCGTTGAGAGAAGATCCAAGCGATGCCAAGGCCCCTCTAAGGGAAGATCCCCTCGGGATTCAAGACCTCCTCCTCCGGAGCGAGAAGACTATCGTTACTTGTATCCTTTTGTTGTTTGTGGACCGTGATACTCGTGTACTCGTGTGATTCTAGCGGATGTGTGATCGAAGGTTGTCCTTGAGTGTTTGATTTTCCTCTCATGTTTCTCTTGTGTTCTTCGTGTTCCCCGTTAGATCCCCTCCAATTCGTGAAAGATCGACGCACACGGGCGTGCCCCGTATCATATTGGTATCAAGAGCCAAGGTTTCTCATGAATTTGTTGTCTCCCCCACTGTTTTCTAGCCAATTTTGTTTTGATTTGACCTAATTTCAAAAATCCCCACAAAAATAGCCACACCCAAATTTCTCGGATCCGTTGGATTTGAGGAGATTTTGTTGATTTTGATCCGTGGATTTCGTTGTGAACAAGTGGATCTACCTTTCCCCCATCTTCCCCATCAATTTCATCCGCAAAATCGCCAAAATTTTGCCCGAATTTTTTTCTTTGGTTCGAGTTCACCCCATGGAACCCACAGGTTCCAGACGACCGACAGTCGTCGGACGACCGGACGCCGGACGACCGACCCGGTCCGGACGTCCGAGTAACTCTGACGAAACTAAATTTTGCCCGAATTTTTTTGTTTCTCCGCCATTTCTTCCGCATTGTCCCACCACCATTTCTTCTGCAACCATTTGCATTTGAGATTTTGAGCAGCGAGCCTCGCCACTTCCTAAGGTGTTTCGGCTAATTAGGAGTGGTTCTTCATCGACATCGCCGCTCATCATCGCCCCGGATCGTCGCCACCACCTCTTCGTTCAAACCAGACCGTAAGCAAGGATGGTAACCACGACGACTCTCTCTTCCGCCATATACCCTTGCCATTGCATTGTTACCTTGAGCCTATTTGCGTTACTTGCCTATCGAGATTAGCCATTGAGTATTGCCGGGCTATGCTACTTGTGCACTTTAGTGATACATACTCCGCATAGCTTCATTTGCGTGTATATATCTTAGTATCATCTTTTGTGTTACAACATAGTACCCGCATACATAATTGCTATCTCGGTGTGCACGTCCCGCATTGTGTCCATACAAATCATCATTGCAAAAGGAAAGAGAAGCAAAGCTTTTAAGCAAGAGCAAAGAGCAAAAGAGCAATAGCATCGCAAGATTCGCATAGCATACTTGATCATCTTGGATCACTTGAGCGAGTGACACGTGTCGCATACACACATAGCAAGTCGGGCATAGGAAGATGACACTTTTGGTTCATTTTAGGGTGTGCACAAGTGCGTATCATGCCCATTGGAGCAATCGTGCTACCGTCTCTCTAGTGTTGTGCAACGAGAGCATTTTCCATGGATTCCACATTTTGGCTCATCCTTGGTTGCATGACCCCAATTTTCTTCCGTGCGTGTGTTTCCATGTATACCCATTGCTATTGATCTACATTGTCTCATTTGCGAATTCTACGAATCTCTTTCAACATTATTGAATCTTATCTTTCGGATTGCTTCAAGTTTGTACCACTATCCTAACCAAGCTACTCCATAAGCCTTATTTGTGTAAGTGTGAGAAGGACGATCTTCGGTACCAATTCTACTATTTCCATACTTGCACGTTGAGTGATCTTGATCCACTTTCAACTTTTGGAACGGTAATTGGTATTGTCTTCTCACTCTTCCACTTATATCTTCTTGAGTGCTATGGATAGGCACATCATGTCGAACCCAGCCTTCGAGGAGAATGAAGACGACGTGAACAACCAGGTCACCAAGTTGCACTTCTTCGGCGCACACAAGGCGATTACTGCAGCTCAAGATGTCTTGCATGACCGCATCGACCAACTCGCCTCCAACTTGCGTGAATCCGAGACGCGCATAAGGGAATACTTCGACACCAAGCTCTCAAGCCAAATGGAGGAGCTCTGGTCTTTGATGGTCACTCGCGCACCTTCCTCATCTACATCGACAAGGAGTCGTCACAAAAGTCGCAACTCAACGACATACTCTTCCGACGCAAGTCCACAAGCACGTCATCACCATCGTGACGAACACTCCGGCCCGAGTTCTCCACAAGGTCGTCACCGTCAAGACAATCCATTTCATGGAAATGGATTGCAAGATCGCGTTCGCGCTCGAGAACGCCGCCGTCAATAAGATCAAGATGCATTGGAGCAAGAACAACAATGCCAAGAACAAGAACAACGACACCGAGAAGAAGAACAACATCGCCGTCATGAACGAGCGCTTGAGGCACATCACGCTTTGCAAGAAGCTACTCACGCCTTGGAGGAGCGCAACCGCCAAGCTCATCACGAGCAAGAAGCGCTTCGCCAAGCACAACAAGAAGAACTTCATCGACAATGACAAGAAGAAGCTCATCGCCAAGAGGAGCACCAAGAAAGGCGCAACCGAGTGCGTCCACCTCGTCACCGTCCTCAAGATCATCGCGACGAACCCAACCATGAAGATGAGCAACGACAAGATCAACGTCAACACGCTCAAGGCAATGACAATGAGGATGCACCTCCAAGACAAGGATTTCGCCATCCCCACCACAATGATGAACAACGCTTCGGCAAGCTCAAGTTCACAATGCCAAAGTTTTCCGGAAGTAATGATCCCGAAGACTACTTGTCATGGGCACTCAAGGTTGACAAGATCTTTCGCCTACACAACTATGATGAAGAGAAGAAGATAGCCATGGCTTCCCTTGAGTTCCAAGACTATGTCCTTATTTGGTGGGAACAAGTGATTGAGCGAAGAAGGGAGAGGGGTGAACCTCCTATCACCACTTGGGTCCAAATGAAGGACCTCATGCGAGCTCGTTTTGTGCCTACACACTACAACCGGGATCTCTTCTAGAAGCTCCAACAACTCAAGCAAGGCACCAAGTCGGTAGAAGAGTACTACCAAGAGATGGAGATCGCTATGATCCGAGCCAATGTCAAGGAAGATGACGAGTAAACAATGGCACGCTTCTTGAATGGCCTCAACTACCAAGTCAAGAAAATTGCCGACTTCCAACCTTACTCCAACCTTCTCGAACTTGTACATCAAGCAACCAAGGCGGAACGGCAAGTGCAAGATGACTACAAGTACTCCAAGTTCTCCTCCAAGACCTACGGCTCAAGTGCTCAAGCTACCACGACAACGACACCTTCAACTACGAAATCTACAACACCTACCGGCGACAGGTCAAGCTACAAGGACACGGCGACTTCGTCAAGCCAACCAACCTCAAGCACCTACAAGCCGTGGGCTTCATCCTCTACCCCAACACCGGATGCTACCGCCAAGACAAGCTCCATCAAGTGTTTCACGTGCCAAGGGAGAGGCCACAAGACCTTCGAATGCCCAACCAAACGCAACATGATCCTCCTCGACGATGGCACCTATGACTCTATGAGTGATGACGAGATGCAAGCTTTGGAGCAAGTGGCCATACACCGCCAAGTGAATGAAGATGAAGATTCACAAATCTTTTGCGACAACAATTCGAGCCCCGCTCTCGTTGTCTCCAAGGTTTTAACGCTCCAACAACAAGAAGACGAGGATCAACGTTGCCACATCTTCCACACCAAGGCGGGCATCCAAGGAAAGTCCGTCAAGGTCATCATCGACAGAGGGAGTTGCCACAACTTGGCAAGTGAAGACTGATACGTCCATTTTGCATCTTGCTTTTATATCGATATTTATTGCATTATGGGCTGTTATTACACACTATGGTACAATACTTATGCCTTTTCTCTCTTATTTTACAAGGTTTACATGAAGAGGGAGAATGCCGGCAGCTGGAATTCTGGACTGGAAAAGGAGCAAATATGAGAGACCTATTCTGGACAACTCCAAAAGTCCTGAAAAGTTACGGAGAATTATTTTGGAATATATAAAAATATTGGGCAAAATAAATACTAGAGGGGACCCACCAGGGAGTCACAAGCCAGGGGGCGCGCCCCTGTGGCTTGTGGGCCCCCTGGCAGGCCTCCGGTGCCCATCTTCTGCTATATGGATGGTTTTGACCTGGAAAAAATTAGAAGGGAGCTTTCGGGACGAAGCGCCGCCGTCTCGAGGCGGAACTTGGACAGAACCAATCTAGGGCTCCGGCGGAGCTATTCTGCCGGGGAAACTTCCCTCCCGGAGGGGGAAATCGAAGCCATCGTCATCACCAACGATCCTCTCATCAAGAGGGGGTCAATCTCCATCAACATCTTCACCAGCACCATCTCCTCTCCAAACCCTAGTTCATCTCTTGTATCCGATCTTTGTCTCAAAACCTCAGATTGGTACCTGTGGGTTGCTAGTAGTGTTGATTACTCCTTGTAGTTGATGCTAGTTGGTTTACTTGGTGGAAGATCTTATGTTCAGATCCTTAATGATAATTAATACTCCTCTGATTATGAACATGAATATGCTTTGTGAGTAGTTACGTTTGTTCCTGAGGACATGGGATAAGTCTTGTTATAAGTAATCATGTGAATTTGGTATAAGTTCGATATTTTGATGAGATGTATGTTGTCTCTCCTCTAGTGATGTTATGTGAACGTCGACTACATGACACTTCACCATTATTTGGGCCTAGAGGAGGCATTGGGAAGTAATAAGTAGATGATGGGTTGCTAGAGTGACAGAAGCTTAAACCCTAGTTTATGTGTTGCTTCGTAAGGGGCTGATTTGGATCCATATGTTTCATGCTATGGTTAGATTTATCTTAATTCTTCTTTTGTAGTTGCGGATGCTTCGCTTGCGAGAGAGGTTAATCATAAGTGGGAGGCTTGTCCAAGTAAGGACAACACCCAAGCACCGGTCCACCCACATATCAAATTATCAAAGTAACGAACGCGAATCATATGAGCATGATGAAAACTAGCTTGACAGAAATTCCCATGTGTCCTCGAGAGCGCTTTGCTTTATATAAGAGTTTGTCCAGGCTTGTCCTTTGCTACAAAAAGGATTGGGCCACCTTGATGCAGCTTTGCTACACTTGTTACTTGCTATCCGTTACGAATTATCTTATCACAAAACTATCTGTTACCGATAATTTCAGTGCTTGCAGAGAATACCTTACTGAAAATCGCTTGTCATTTCCTTCTGCTCCTCGTTGGGTTCGACACTCTTACTTATCGAAAGGACTACGATAGATCCCCTATACTTGTGGGTCATCAAGACTCTTTTCTGGCGCCATTGCCGGTGAGTGAAGCGCCTTTGGTGTGCTGAAATTTACTGTCACTTGTTACTATGGAAAATAACCCTTTGAGGGGCTTGTTCGGGGTATCTTCACCCCGACCAAAAGCACAAAGTGATGCTCCTCAACCTACTACACCTACTGAAAATATTTATTATGAAATTCCTTCGGGTATGACAGAGAAACTGCTAGCTAATCCTTATGCAGGAGATGGAACAGTACATCCTGATTTGCATCTAATCTATGTGGATGAAGTTTGTGGATTATTTAACCTTGCAGGTTTGCCCGAGGATGATGTCAATAAGAAGGTCTTTCCTTTATCTTTGAAGGAGAAGGCATTGACATGGTATAGGCTATGTGATGATATTGGATCATGGAACTACAACCGATTGAAATTGGAATTTCATCAGAAGTTTTATCCTATGCATCTGGTTCATCGTGATCGGAATTATATTTATAATTTTTGGCCTCGTGAAGGAGAAAGAATCGCTCAAGCTTGGGGGAGGCTTAAGTCAATGTTATATTCATGCCCCAATCATGAGCTCCCAAGAGAAATTATTATTCAGAATTTTTATGCTCGGCTTTCTCGTAATGATCAATCCATGCTCGATACTTCTTGTGTTGGTTCCTTTATGAAGAAAGATATTGACTTCAAATGGGACTTATTGGAAAGAATTAAACGCAACTCTGAAGATTGGGAACTCGACAAAGGTAAGGAGTCAGGTATAAACCTTAAGTTTGACTGTGTTAAATCTTTTATAGACACCGATGCTTTTCGTGAATTTAGCACTAAATATGGACTTGACTCTGAGATAGTAGCTTCTTTCTGTGAATCTTTTGCTGCTCATGTTGATCTCCCTAAGGAGAAGTGGTTTAAATATCATCCTCCCATTGAAGTGAAGGTAGTTGAACCTGTTAAAGTTGAAGAAGAGACTATTATTTATAATGTTGATCCTATTATTCCTACTGCTTATATTGAGAAACCACCCTTCCCTGTTAGAGTAAAGGAACATGCTAAAGCTTCAACTGTGGTTCGTAAGAGTTATACTAGAACACCTACACCCCCTGAACAAATTACAGTTGAACCTAGTATTGCTATGGTTAAAGATCTCTTGGTTGATAATATTGATGGGCATGTTATTCATTTCTGTGATGAAGCTGCTAGAATTGCTAGACCTGATACTAAAGATAAACACAGACCTATTATTGGCGTGCCTGTTGTTTCTGTTAAAATAGGAGATCATTGTTATCATGGCTTGTGTGATGTGGATGCTAGTGTGAGTGAAATTCCCTTTACCTTATATCAAGAAATTATGAATGATATTGCACCAGCTGAATTAGAGGAAATTGATGTTACTATTAAGCTTGCTAATAGAGATATTATAGCACCAGTTGGGATTGTTAGAGATGTTGAAATCTTGTGTGGGAAAATAAAGTATCCTACTGATTTTCTTGTTCTTGGCTCCCCACAAGATGATTTTTGTCCCATTATATTTGGTAGACCTTTTTTGAATACTGTTAATGCTAAGATAGATTGCGAGAAAGAAATTGTTACTGTAAGTTTTGGGGATGTGTCTCATGAGTTCAATTTCTCTAAATTTCGTAGACGACCCCATGACAAAGAATTGCCTAGCAAAGATGAAATTATTGGTCTTGCTTCTATTGCTGTGCCTCCTACTGATCCCTTAGAACAATATTTGCTAGACCATGAAAATGATATGCATATGAATGAAAGGAATGAAATAGATAAGATTTTCTTTGATCAGCAGCCTATTTTGAAACACAACCTGCCTGTTGAAATACTTGGGGATCCTCCTCCACTCAAGGGTGATCCCGTGTTTGAGCTTAAACAATTACCTGATACTCTGAAATATGCTTATCTTGATGAAAAGGAGATATATCCCGTTATTATTAGTGCTAACCTTTCAGAGCATGAAGAAAAGAGATTATTGAAAACTCTGAGGAAGCACCGTGCTGCTATTGGATATACTCTTGATGATCTTAAGGGCATTAGGCCCACTCTATGTCAGCATAAAATTAATATGGAGCCTGATGCTAAACCAGTTGTTGATCACCAACGACGGTTAAATCCTAAAATGAAAGAAGTGGTAAGAAATGAAATACTAAAGCTTCTGGAGGCAGGTATAATTTATCCTATTGCTGATAGTAGATGGGTTAGTCCCATTCATTGTGTTCCTAAGAAAGGAGGTATTACCGTCGTTCCTAATGATAAAAATGAATTGATCCCGCAAAGAATTGTTACGGGATATAGAATGGTAATTGATTTTAGGAAATTAAATAAAGCTACTAGGAAAGATCATTACCCTCTACCTTTTATTGATCAAATGCTAGAAAGACTATCCAAACATACACATTTTTGCTTTCTAGATGGTTACTCTGGTTTCTCTCAAATACCTGTGTCAAAAGAGGATCAAGAAAAGACCACTTTTACTTGTCCTTTTGGTACCTTTGCTTATAGACGTATGCCTTTTGGTTTATGCAATGCACCTGCTACCTTTCAAAGATGTATGATGGCTATATTCTCTGACTTTTGTGAAAAGATTGTTGAGGTTTTCATGGATGATTTTTCCGTTTACGGAACTACTTTTGATGATTGCTTGAGCAAGCTTGATCGAGTTTTGCAGAGATGCGAAGAAACTAATCTTGTCTTGAATTGGGAAAAGTGCCACTTTATGGTTAATGAAGGTATTGTCTTGGGGCACAAAATCTCCGAAAGAGGTATTGAGGTTGATAAAGCTAAAGTTGATGCTATTGAAAAAATGTCGTGTCCTACGGATATCAGAGGTATAAGAAGTTTCCTTGGTCATGTTGGTTTCTATAGGAGGTTTATTAAAGACTTCTCTAAGATTTCTAGGCCTCTCACTAATCTTTTGCAAAAAGTTGTCCCATTTGTTTTTGATTATGATTGTGTAGAAGCATTTGAAATTCTTAAGAATGCATTGATTTCCGCACCTGTTGTTCAACCACCTGATTGGAACCTACCCTTTGAAATTATGTGTGATGCTAGTGATTATGCCGTTGGTGCTGTTCTAGGACAAAGAGTTGATAAGAAATTAAATGTTATCCATTATGCTAGTAAAACTCTAGACAGTGCTCAAAGAAACTATGCTACCACTGAAAAGGAATTTTTAGCAATTGTGTTTGCTTGTGATAAGTTCAGACCTTATATTGTTGATTCTAAAGTAACTGTTCACACTGATCATGCTGCTATTAAATATCTTATGGAAAAGAAAGATGCTAAACCTAGACTTATTAGATGGGTTCTTCTGCTACAAGAATTTGATTTGCATATTATTGATAGAAAGGGTGCTGATAACCCCGTAGCAGATAACTTGTCCAGATTAGAGAATGTTCTGGATGACCCACTACCTATTGATGATAGCTTTCCTGATGAACAATTAGCTGTCATAAATGCTTCGCGTAATGCTCCATGGTATGCTGATTATGCTAATTACATTGTTGCTAAATTTATACCACCCAGTTTCACATACCAACAAAAGAAAAAGTTCTTCTATGATTTAAGACATTACTTTTGGGATGACCCACACCTTTATAAAGAAGGAGTAGATGGTGTTATTAGACGTTGTGTACCTGAGCATGAACAGGAACAGATCCTTCACAAGTGTCATTCCGAGGCCTACGGAGGACACCACGCTGGAGATAGAACTGCACATAAGGTACTACAATCTGGGTTTTATTGGCCTACTCTCTTCAAGGATGCTCGTAAGTTTGTCTTGTCTTGTGATGAGTGTCAAAGAATTGGTAATATTAGTAGACATCAGGAAATGCCTATGAATTACTCATTTGTTATTGAACCATTTGATGTTTGGGGTTTTGATTATATGGGACCTTTTCCAAAGTCTAACGGGTATACTCATATTCTAGTTGCTGTTGATTATGTTACTAAGTGGGTAGAAGCTATTCCAACTAGTAGTGCTAATCATAACACTTCTATCAAAATGCTTAAAGAAGTTATTTTCCCTAGATTTGGAGTCCCTAGATATTTAATGACTGATGGTGGTTCACACTTTATTCATGGTGCCTTCCGTAAATTGCTTGCTAAGTATGATGTTAATCATAGAATTGCATCTCCTTATCATCCTCAGTCTAGTGGTCAAGTAGAATTGAGCAATAGAGAGATTAAATTGATCTTGCAGAAGACTGTTAATAGATCCAGAAAGAATTGGTCTAAGAAACTTGATGATGCATTATGGGCTCATAGAACTGCTTACAAAAACCCTATGGGTATGTCTCCGGATAAGATGGTTTATTGTAAAGCATGTCACTTACCTCTAGAACTAGAACATAAAGCTTATTGGGCAATTAAGGAGCTCAACTATGATTTCGAACTTGCTGGTGAGAAGAGGTTATTTGACATTAGCTCACTTGATGAATGGAGAACCCAGGCCTATGAGAATGCCAAGTTGTTTAAATAAAAAGTTAAGAGATGGCATGATAAAAGGATACAAAAGCGTGAATTCAATGTAGGTGACCATGTCTTGCTATACAATTCTCGTTTAAGATTTTTTGCAGGAAAACTTCTCTCTAAATGGGAAGGACCTTACATTATCGAGGAAGTATATCGTTCCGGTGCCATCAAAATCAACAACGCCGAAGGCACAAATCCTAAGGTGGTAAATGGGCAAAGAATCAAACATTATATCTCAGGTACTCCCATAAATGTTGAAACCAATATTATCAATACCGTGACTCCGGAGGAGTACATTAGGGAGACCTACCAGAATGTTTCAGACCCCGAAAAGGAATAGGTATGTGGTACGGTAAGCAAACCGACTCCAAAACTTTTCTAATAGCAATTTTTAACCGTTTTGGAATATTTAATAAATTAGGAAAATTTAAAGTAGTCCGAAGAGTGCACGAGGAGGCGACAAGCCAGGGGGGCACGCCCTACCCCCCTGGGCGTGCCCATGTGGCTTGTGGCCACCCCGTGCACCCTCCGGACTCCGTTTTCTTGTGGTATACTCCTTCAGGTCGGTAAAAATTCATTATATAATCTCCCGAAGGTTTTGACCTTCGTAACACGACAATACCTCTAGTTTTCGTTTTGAGCTGTTTCTGCAGCAGATTTAGAGCGAGATGTCTTCGCAACAGTCGGTCGGGGAGAGTCATGCCCCTCACCTGACACCGGGGCCCGGAGCATTCAGCGAAGCCAACCACTTCGGGCAGGCCACGGAGGAAGAGATGGAGGCCGACTTGAAAAGGATAGATGCCATGGAGGAAGACCAAGAAGTTACCTCTCGTCTACAACCTGGAGCCATGTTGGAAGAACTTCAGAGCTCAGCAATTCCGAATTTGGTTATCCCTCCCAATGCTAAATTTCTTACTTATGAAAATATGAAAAAGAGTGTTGCTTCTTCCCCCGCAGCAATGAAACATCCATGGGTTATGGGAGCTCTAACCATCGCTGGAAAACTTCGCCAGGAAATAATGGATCTCAGACAGCAAAATAACAAGCTTGAGGAGGAGAATCGCATTCTGAGGGGCATCATCGCCAAGAATATAACATCGCCACCTCCGAAGAAAGACAACTAAACACATGGGTATGGGCACTCCCCTTGGCTTGTGCCAAGCTTGGGGGAGGTGCCCCGGTATCGTATCACCATCACATCTTTTACTTTTATCGTTTTTCTTAGTTCGATCATTTTGGTTATATCTTGGTCTAGTAGAATAAAGTCTTTAGTGTGATCTAGTTTTGAATTTTGCTTTTTTCCCCTTATGTAAGCGAGTCCGAGAGTTATATAATAAAAAGTAGTTTTGAGTTGAGGGCTTTGCTTGCTTGCTATGATCTTAAGAAAAAAATAGAAAGAAGTATAGAATAAAAGCAGAGAGTATATATGATGATCTTATGGGGAGTGATGACTTCACATATAAAAAGTATGTTGATTGAAATTTGTTGTGAGTTGACAAACATAGCGATTGGTCATTGTTGCAATTAAAAGGAAGTACTAAAGAAAGAGAGGTTCACATATAAATATATTATCTTGGACATCTTTTATGATTGTGAGCACTCATTAAAATATTATATGCTAAGAAGTTGATGTTGGATAAGGAAGACAACATAATGGGTTATGTTTGCTTATTTCCGAATAGAAGTTATATGGTTTTAGATCCTCTAACGTGTGACGCTTGCTTCCACCCCATATCAGTCAAAACTTTCGCACCAAGTAGAGATACTACTTGTGCATCCAAACACCCTTAACCCAGTTTTGCCATGAGAGTCCACCATACCTACCTATGGATTGAGTAAGATCCTTCAAGTAAGTTGTCATCGGTGCAAGCAATAAAAATTGCTCTCTAAATATGTGTGATCTATTAGTGTGAGGAAAATAAACTTTATACGAACTTGTGATATGGAAGAAATAAAAGCGACAGACTGCATAATAAAGTTCTTTATCACAAGGGGCCATATAAAGTGACGTTCTTTTGCATTAAGGGATTGCGCATCCAACTATAAAAGCGCATGACAACCTCTGCTTCCCGATGCGAAGGGCTTATCTGTTACTTTTACTTTCTAGTACTTACCTTTATGCAAGAGTCGTGGTGATCTTCATCACTTCCTTTATTTCGCCTTTCTCTCTTGGCAAGCGTCATGTGTTGGGGAACGATCTAGACACATATATCCACTCGGATGTGGGTGATCATGAGTTATTTCTGTTCACATTACCCTTGAGGTAAATAGTTGGGAGGCAAAACTATAAGCCCCTATCTTTCTCTGTGTCCGATTGAAGCTTTGACCTCATAGGTACCGCGTGAGTGTTAGCAATTATGAAAGACTAAAAGATGATTGAGTATGTGGATTTGCTTTACAAGCTCTTATATTGACTCTTTCCGACGTTATGATAAATTGGAATTGCTTCAATGATTAAGATCATAGTTTGTTGGTTCTCAATGGAGTTCTTGATTCATACTTTACTTTGTGGATGAATTGTCACTTTAGCATAAGAAATTATATGTCAATGTATGTTGTTGTTTTAAAGATGACCATGATGCCTTCATGTCCGTATTTTATTTTATCGACACCTCTATCTCTAAACATGTGGACATATTTATTGATTTTGGCTTTCGCTTGAGGACAAGCGAGGTCTAAGCTTGGGGGAGTTGATACGTCCATTTTGCATCATGCTTTTATATCGATATTTATTGCATTATGGGCTGTTATTACACATTATGGTACAATACTTATGCCTTTTCTCTCTTATTTTACAAGGTTTACATGAAGAGGGAGAATGCCGGCAGCTGGAATTCTGGACTGGAAAAGGAGCAAATATGAGAGACCTATTCTGCACAAATCCAAAAGTCCTGAAAAGTTACGGAGAATTATTTTGGAATATATAAAAAATATTGGGCGAAAGAAATACCAGAGGGGACCCACCAGGGAGTCACAAGCCAGGGGGCGCGCCCTACCCCCTGTGGCTTGTGGGCCCCCTGGCAGGCCTCCGGTGCCCATCTTCTGCTATATGGAGGGTTTTGACCTGGAAAAAATCATAAGGGAGCTTTCGGGACGAAGCGCCGCCGTCTCGAGGCGGAACTTGGACAGAACCAATCTAGGGCTCCGGCGAAGCTATTCTGCCGAGGAAACTTCCCTCCCGGAGGGGGAAATCGAAGCCATCGTCATCACCAACGATCCTCTCATCGAGAGGGGGTCAATCTCCATCAACATCTTCACCAGCACCATCTCCTCTCCAAACCCTAGTTCATCTCTTGTATCCGATCTTTGTCTCAAAACCTCAGATTGGTACCTGTGGGTTGCTAGTAGTGTTGATTACTCCTTGTAGTTGATGCTAGTTGGTTTACTTGGTGGAAGATCTTATGTTCAGATCCTTAATGATAATTAATACTCCTCTGATTATGAACATGAATATGCTTTGTGAGTAGTTACGTTTGTTCCTGAGGACATGGGATAAGTCTTGTTTTAAGTAATCATGTGAATTTGGTATTCGTTCGATATTTTGATGAGATGTATGTTGTCTCTCCTCTAGTGGTGTTATGTGAACGTCGACTACATGACACTTCACCATTATTTGGGCCTAGAGGAAGGCATTGGGAAGTAATAAGTAGATGATGGGTTGCTAGAGTGACAGAAGCTTAAACCCTAGTTTATGCGTTGCTTCGTAAGGAGCTGATTTGGATCCATATGTTTCATGCTATGGTTAGATTTATATTAATTCTTCTTTTGTAGTTGCGGATGCTTGCGAGAGAGGTTAATCATAAGTGGGAGGCTTGTCCAAGTAAGGACAGCACCCAAGCATCGGTCCACCCACATATCAAATTATCAAAGTAACGAACGCGAATCATATGAGCATGATGAAAACTAGCTTGACAGAAATTCCCATGTGTCCTCGAGAGCGCTTTGCTTTATATAAGAGTTTGTCCAGGCTTGTTCTTTGCTACAAAAAGGATTGGGCCACCTTGCTGCAACTTTGCTACACTTGTTACTTGCTATCCGTTACGAATTATCTTATCACAAAACTATCTGTTGCCGATAATTTCAGTGCTTGCAGAGAATACCTTACTGAAAACCGCTTGTCATTTCCTTCTGCTCCTCGTTGGGTTAGACACTCTTACTAATCGAAAGGACTACGATAGATCCCCTATACTTGTGGGTCATCAAGACTCTTTTCTGGCGCCATTGCCGGGGAGTGAAGCGCCTTTGGTGAGTGGAACTTGGTAAGGAAAAATTTATATAGTGTGCTGAAATTTACTGTCACTTGTTACTATGGAAAATAACCCTTTGAGGGGCTTATGAAGACACTTTGGAGTGTGATGTGGTTCCAATGTGCGTGTGCCACCTCCTACTTTGTAGACCTTGGCAATTCGACCGGGGCGTCACACACAACGGTCG
Organism: Elymus sibiricus; assembly: GCA_039707655.1. Taxonomy (NCBI): domain Eukaryota; kingdom Viridiplantae; phylum Streptophyta; class Magnoliopsida; order Poales; family Poaceae; genus Elymus; species Elymus sibiricus. The sequence continues at coordinate 130,436,841 of CM077669.1, forward strand.
AACAAATCAATATAGCTTCAAGATGAAGGGCAAGCAATATGTGCTCCGCCCAATGACTCCAAGTCAAGTCATCGCCAACAAACAAGCTTCATCCCATCGTGGAGATAAAAGTGAGAGAGTGATCCACTTAAAAGAGAGTGAGTTCCACAAGCCCAAAATGAGCGACTCCACGATGAGGGACATGAGAGATATAGTTCTTTTAGCCACCAAAAGAGATTTGAGGGATGTGAGTGAGAGCCCATCGACCGTTCTTCACTATGTACTTGTGTGCAAAGATGAAGTCGCTCGGACTAACCCTTCACAACATCTTCCTCTTGTGTTATCTAAGTTGTTGCAGGAATTCCATGATGTTTTCCCCGATGAGCTACCCCCGGGACTACCACCAAAACGTGGGATCGAACACCGCATCGACCTCATCCCCGGAGCACCGCTTCCTAACAAGGCTCCCTACCACGTCAACCCCAAAGAAACAAAGGAAATACAAAGGCAAGTCCAAAAACTCCTAGATAAAGGGCATGTACATGAGAGTTTGAGTCCTTGTGCGGTTCCGGTTATACTAGTGCCTAAGCAAGATGGTAGTATGCGCATGTGTTCCGATTGCCGTCCTATCAATGCTATCACCATTCGATACCGTCATCCCATTCCTCGCTTAGATGATATGCTACATGAACTTAGTGGTGTCACTATATTTTCTAAGATTGACTTAAAAAGTGGTTACTACCAAATTCGCATACAAGAGGGTGACGAGTGGAAAACTACTTTTAAGACAAAATTTGGTCTCTATGAATGGTTGGTTATGCCCATGGGCTTATCCAAAGCACCGGGTACTTTCATGCGTGTTATGCACTATGTTTTGCGACCTCTCATAGGATATTGTGTTGTGGTCTACTTTGATGATATTCTTGTCTTTAGCAAGTCTCTTGAGGAGCATGCTACACATGTTCGTGATGTTTTGCAAATCCTTAGGAAGGAACAACTCTATGCAAACATGGAGAAATGCACATTTGGTGTTGAGAAGGTAGTTTTCTTAGGTTTTGTAGTATCTTCTAAGGGCGTTCATGTAGATGAAACTAAGATTGATGCTATTAAAACTTGGCCCACACCAACGAATTTGCAACAAGTGCATAGTTTCCTAGGACTAGCCGGTTTCTATCGCCGTTTTGTCAAAAACTTTAGCACTATTGCATCTCCTCTTCATGCTTTGAGCAAGAAGAATGCACCATTTATATGGGGTCCTTCCCAAGACACCGCTTTCCATGAACTTAAAAATTTGCTCACTCATGCACCTTTGCTTGCTTTGCCCAACTTTGATAAAACATTTGAAGTGCATTGTGATGCTAGTGGTAATGGGATAGGTGGTGTGCTTATGCAAGAGAAGCGTCCTATTGCGTACTTTAGCGAGAAACTATCCGGCGCTCAACTTAACTACCCCATCTATGACAAAGAATTGTATGCTTTGGTGAGAGTTTTACATGTGTGGGAACACTACTTGCGACCCCATGAGTTTGTTATTCATACCGACCATGAAACGCTCAAGTACTTAAAAGGTCAAACCAAGTTGAACAAACGGCATGCTAAATGGAGTGAATTTATTGAGTCCTTCCGTTATGTCATCAAATATATTAAGGGTAAGGAAAACGTTGTGGTGGATGCTCTTTCCCGCAAATGCATGCTAGTTACTCAACTTGAATTGAATGTTGTTGGTTTTGAGCACATCAAAGACTTGTATGAGCATGATTCTTATTTTGCTAATCCTTACACTATGTGCCAAGTGAAAACTTGTTGGGAGAACTATTATATGAAAGATGGCTATCTTATGCGTGCTAACAAACTTTGTATACCCGAGTCTTCTCTTCGTTTGTTGCTTTTGCAAGAGGCTCACGGTGGAGGACTTATGGGTCATTTCGGACGCGACAAGACGTATGCCACGCTATCCAACAAGTATTTTTGGCCCAAGATGTTTCGTGATGTTGCACGCTTCACCAACCGATGCTCGACATGCCGCAAAGCTAAGTCCAAAGCTCAATCCCATGGTCTTTATATGCCCCTCCCTATACCTTTCCAACCTTGGGAAGACATTAGTATGGATTTTGTGCTTGGTTTGCCACGAACAAAAAATGGCCATGATTCCGTATTTGTCGTTGTGGACCGCTTTTCCAATATGGCTCATTTCATTCCATGTTACAAGCTAGACGATGCTTCACATATTGCCAATCTCTTTTGTAGGGACATCTTGCGACTACATGGCGTCCCCAAGACCATTGTCTCGGATCGCGATGTCAAGTTTTTGAGCTACTTTTGGAAGACCCTATGCGCCAAGCTCGGAATCAAGCTTCTTTTCTCTTTGGCATACCATCCTCAAACCGATGGACAAACGGAGGTGACGAACCGGACGCTATCTACTCTACTCCGTGTGTTGATCATGAAGAACATCAAGGAATGGGAAGAATGTCTCCCCATCGCCGAGTACGCCTACAATCGCGCAAATCACTCCACCACCGGCAAGTCTCCTTTCGAAGTGGTCTACGACTTTAACCCGTTGTCCCCATTGGACATCCTTCCTCTACCACTCCAAGAGCGTGTCAACATGGACGCAAGTGCAAGGGCAAGCTACATCAAGAAAATGCATGAAGATACAAGGCGCACTATTGAACGTCAAGTGGAACGCGTCACCAACAAGCGCAACCTCAACAAGCACCCCATGGTGTTCAAGCCCGGTGATCTTGTGTGGCTACACCTACGCAAGGACCGCTTCCCCAACGAACGCAAGTCTAAGCTACTCCCTCGAGCCGACGGCCCCTTCAAGGTGTTGGCCCGCTACAACAACAATGCCTACAAGATCGACATCCCCCGCGATAAGTACAACGTGAGTGGCACCTTCAATGTCGCGGATCTATCCCCTTTTCATGGTGATGAAGATCTTGATCCGAGGACGGATCTTCCCCAAGGGGGGGGGGGAGATGATGCGGAGCATCCCTCCATCATCCCCATGAAGTCTACACCATCAAGTGGTCCCATGATAAGAGCCCGTGCACGCGCTATGGAAGCCGAGGTGACATCTCTCCTTTGCTCAACCACCGTTTGATCCACTTGAGACATGGTCACTACCTCAGATGGAAGTCCTCTGTATACTCAGGTGCTCGGACGTGAGACATGCAAGCGGACACGAAGGACGTCAAGCATGGAGGAACAAGGGAGGAGCTGCGGACAAGACCCAGCTCTCGGACGTCCGGACAGTCTCGGACGACCGACGCGCCTCGGACGTCCGACGCCTGGAGACCGACCAGCCCGAAGGCCACCAGGACACTCCAGCGCCCGGACGACCAACACCGGCCGGACGACCGACACGCTCCAGCGCCCGGACGACCGAGCCAGCCCGGGAATCCGACGCCAGCTACCCCGAGCCGAATCCTCAGAAATACGAAGACATCCGGACGACCGGGCCTCGGACGTCAGACGCGACCCGGAAATCCGAGAGCCCCGTTCAAGAGCCGAAAAACCTCGGACAACCGGCCACCTCCGGACGTCCGGACCGCCGTGAAGCCTCGAACGTCCGACAGCATCCGAACGTCCGGACCCTGTCTGTGCACCGACTCGCAGGTTGTGGCAGATGTACCCCTTCCTTTCGCCTAGGACTATATAAACTCCTCTTTCCCCTCTTTCTAGGGTTAGCTATTGTTTGGCAAAAGACTTTGTTGAGCATAGCTCCATCACTTCCTTCTCCCTAGGAGATTACCCTCCGTTGAGAGAAGATCCAAGCGATGCCAAGGCCCCTCTAAGGGAAGATCCCCTCGGGATTCAAGACCTCCTCCTCCGGAGCGAGAAGACTATTGTTACTTGTATCCTTTTGTTGTTTGTGGACCGTGATACTCGTGTACTCGTGTGATTCTAGCGGATGTGTGATCGAAGGTTGTCCTTGAGTGTTTGATTTTCCTCTCGTGTTTCTCTTGTGTTCTTCGTGTTCCCCGTGAGATCCCCTCCAATTCGTGAAAGATTGACGCACACAAGCGTGCCCCGTATCAATATCCTTTTATACTGAGCATCGAGTTGCAGGCATGATAAACTTCCCGAGTGAGAAATATAAAATGCATTACAAAGGGAGACTAGTCCAGTTTTTTTGCTTTCACAAATTTAGATGTTCAACGCATTTTATTGATGTTACAAGCGAGAATACGCTTAAGGAAATCACTGTGCCAATTATAGGGTATGACTTTCTTATACTTGTCAAAATAACTAGTGTGTGATGGTTTCATAATTTTGTTTAAAGGAACCACATGCTTGCTATACATTTTGTTTTAGAAAAACAATAGGTATAACAAAAAAAAATTGAACCATCAGCCGTGTTACTAGTTGCCACGCTCAACCATGTCTTCTATAGCATATTATTCTTGTGAAATGAACAAGGACCTCGTAAGCATATTGTCAGCGCTCCACAAGTTCAATGGTAGTTGTACATCAAATATTTACCCCAAACTGCTCTTGATAGGTACTTCTATAGTTTTGTTTTTTCTTTTGTCCAAAAGTGTCAACTCAAAATTTATACACAAATTGTTGTGTGGCCATAAGCTTGAACTTGAATGCGGAGCCTGGAATATATTACTGAAATTTGTAGTTAAATGCATACAAGAAGTTATGAAAAAAAACTAATAAGCTTTTGCACTTCATTTCACACAACCTACATAGCAAATTTAAAAGCTAACGCTTTTAAGCATATTCGAACAAAAACAAGTCATATTACATTATATAGTAGTTTCCACCTTGTAACTCACACTTTGTTTGATTTACCACAACATGGAACAAACAAAGAACAGACAAAGACGTGCTCTATGACACTGATACAAATCATCAGGCCTCTAAACATTGTGAAATTGCACGATTACTTGTTTACTCCTGCATGTTGGGCTATATTTTTCGTATATATATTTATCTAGGCTTATTGGTCTAATATATGTTTCTTTTGAGTGTAGGCCTCTTATATGCATACTGCGAGACCGATTTCCATGACAAGTTAAATCAGCTATCCTATCAACCCTGACTATTATCATTGCAGTAGGTGGGCTGGCACTTAAGCTCTTCCTTCCACAATTCAACGCGGTAAATGTCTACAAGATAGCACTAGGTTGGTATTGAAGATAGGAGTTCTGCAATTCAGCTGCAACAAGTACTAATCATGGCAGTCCAAACCACCCAAATCTTAAGTGTATTGCTTAAGCAAAGCAGAATGACATATGGTACCATGTGTTGAAACAACATCTCTGTGTACGTCAAATATCACATTATCAGGAAGCCTCTCATTAACTGACAAAGCTAGATACTACTTGGCAGTTACGTGTAGCTCGCAAAAACTAGATCATGTAAGAAAATTGAATAGCATGTACACAGAACCAAAGAAGTATATGTTCTATTATAAGGCAAGAATATCGATTTCATGGCCTATTGGCTTATTTATAAATATTACTGGTTAGATTCACCTAGTTGTTACAACTTTAAAATTATGACATGTGGCAATAGGAAAGCATCTTTACCAATGAAAGAAAGCATTGAAGAAATGATGATGCATAAATAAAATTTTCTACTAACATTTGCTTGCATTGGCTTGTCTGAATCTGCTGAATCGAACACTTGTCAGCTGGCCCATCATCCTCGATAGTAACATACCTAGCTTTCGCTGTTGTTTCGCAAGTTCGTGCTCACATATCTGCCTCCATATCCGACAGAACAATCTACATCACTGCATCACAGGGTTAGCAAAAAAACTCATGAGTTTAAGTGGTAGCATGTCAGGATTTCCTCAAAGAAGGTCAGATCAAGAAAAAAGCATTCATTAACCCTAATTAAGGGCCTCTCTTTCTCTGTGTTGATGTATGCATGCCTCATAAGTGACGATTTGTTATACCAAAAGTTTAGGTAGATATGTTTTGGTCAAACAACACATTCTCAGGAAACATGTCATGTTCTTACAGAACTAGAAAGTTTGTAATCACATTTAGCACCCAAAAAGTAAACCAAGTAGGAATAATGCATAGCAAGTACAAGGAACCCCAAGAATAGTGTATGTTTTTTTATAAGACAGGGAATGTGGATTTCATGCCATATTTTCTCGACTATAGGTATTACTGAAAAATTCAGTCGATGTTACAAAAAATCAAGACATGTAGCAAGAGTAAAGCATCTTTACAAACGAAAGGAAGCATGAGTCAATTGCTGATTTCCAGTAACCTTTGCTTGAATTGACTGGTGTGGACCTTCTGAATCAAACTCCTATCTTACATGCAGCTTGTCCACCGCCCTTGACAGGGAGCATATCTGCATATCTCCATACCTGACACAACATCTGGGTTTTTTTTGTTGTTGTGATGCCTCTTGCCCGCATCTCTGCCTCCACGTCCGCATCACTGCATCACAAAGCTCACACAAAAAAAAACTTGTCAGGTTCACTAGCACCATGCCAAGAATTCCTTTAAGAAGGTTAATTAGACCAAGAAAGACACAAGCCTGACATTGCAGGAGTGGTAGGAGGCAGCCACATGTATGGATTGGAAGTCAAAGACTAGGAGTGGATCTACTGGTTGTGTGTTGTCTTGAGGATAAAGGAGGAGGTGGAGACGTTTGAGAGGCAAGAGCAAAGGGGGCGGCCATTTTATACAGGAGATCGTGTAGGGCTTGGCCAGCAAGTAGCGAGCGGGGAATGCGGGGATGCGTTGGATGGGAGCATGATCCGCGTGAGGTGAGCCCGCGGCCAATGGATCGAAGCGGGTTGGATCGCCACACAAGCGGGAGGGAGTAATGGAGGTGGAGACGGCGCGTGCATGGGGCGGAGCGGCTGCCATTAAATGATTGCGCTGGTTTTGGGAGAGGATTGAAGGAGCGCCTGATTCCAAGGAGAGAATTGAAGGAGCTATGGAACGAGATTGGTTCAGCAGGCGGCTGGATTTGGATTGACTAGAATCCGATACGTTGGATAATTTGGAAGGAGAGAGATTAGATGAGAAGCAGGCCCAGCGTACTGTACGTCCACCCAAGAAAGGGATGTCTTCAGGCTGGATTGATTCAAGTTCCGTTGATGGTGGCTGCTATTTGTTGGTTTCTTTTTCCGGGGTTCGGCTCACCTGCGGGGTTCCCAGCAGGAATTACTGTGCAGGTCCAATGAATGACCGCCACGTGTCCTTGTGGGCCAATGGCCTCATTCAATTTAGATTTATTTTGTTTCTTCTTACCCCTTCAGTCCTTCGTCAAGCTGGCTACGCGCGGAGCCGCGGACGGGTCTTGCTCGCCCGCAGGCGCTGTTGCTAGGTCGTCTAGCTGCTCGTTTTTTCCTTTCCTTGCCACTATGAGAAGAGCCCTTTGCCGCCGGCGTCTCCTAGCTAGTGCGTGGTCACTGTTATCAGTTATCACTTCGTCCTGGCGCGCCCCGCGGTCCTTTCTCCCACCGCGCATCACCGTTGTCGGAGCATGCTGCCGACCCTTCTCAAAACGCAGCGCACATATTTTCTTCACTGATACAACATGTTGGATTTGTAAGGTCAATTAACGACTCACGTCAAATTATTGAAGCGAAAGTAATTGGATCAGAAGCTGTCATTTTTTACTCTCGTGGAGCGCCATCGTGTTAATCCCTCGTTTCAGCGAGATTCAGTCTAAGCATAATGATTGAATCGATACATGAATAAAAATGGATCGACCTCTCGGTTTCACTTTCACTACACTAGCGACAGCAGAAGCGTGGCCATGGCGGCCTGTACGACGATCCCCCGTTGTCCGTACAGCAGTGCTGCAGGCCATGCCAGGCCGTACACGTACTCATGTCAACGGTGGTAGACGTGGGCTCGTGCGTGATGGGTGCGGATAGGCTGGGCGGCTCCGGCGAGGGGGCAAGAACCGGCACAAGCTGAAGAAGTGGTGCGCAAGAAGAACAGGCACAAGAAGGCCTCGCCCGGGGGCAGCACGGTAGGCGCCTCGCCCACCGGCGGAGGCGTCGCAATGGGAGGCAGCACCGCGGGAGCCTTGGCCGGGCGGCCGCCGGAAACATCGATATGCTCGTCGGGAAGGTACACGGGCCAGTGGCGTCGCCGTCCGACGAGCAAAGAACCGATCAGCGCTAGCTACATTGCTCGTGGTGAGGAGAAAAGGACCGACGCAGTAGGAAGAAAACAAAATAAATCTGATTTGATTAAAGCTTTTGGCCCACAAGTACACGTGGCGGTCGTTCATTGAACCTGCACAGTAATTCCTGCTGGGACCCCGCAGGAGAGCCGGACCCCTTTTTCCGTATGATCTATTGTTAAGTTTCCTAATAAGTAATACTCCCTCCCATTCGGGGTTTTTTTACACTAATTGTAGCCATTTATTTCCTAATTGCCATTGTGAATCACATCGGATGTGTTAATCGCTAACGCCCTCAGTTGTCTCTCCAAACATGCATCTGCTTCCTAGTGCTTGCCTCTAAGATGCTGGATCAGTCATGCACCAAATATATATGTCTATATATCATATATTTGACAAGAGAACAAAGGTAAGAGAAAATCACTTGTATAGTTGTAGTATAACAGAAAGGTACTACACAGACTCAACGCTTGTTCCTAGTTGAAGGTTTTCTGGCCGCCATGTCTACCACTTCCGGCTCATCAAACCATCACCTAGTCAACTCATTAAGATTCATTCGAAGTAATTCTCGCATGACTAAGAGTCTAAGATGACACAGGTTTGCAGTCTATACATCAAAAGGTATCTGCCATAGTGGACTGCATCTTTCAGACAATATGAGCCAAAGCACAAGTCTTGATTCTTATCAAGGTCGCATGCCAACCTATGCATTGGCTGATGATCCAATTTATCCAAACAAGATATAAATGAAAAAACATATGCATCCCAGGAAGTAAGATCAAAAGACAGCACGGCAGCTCGACACCCTTTTTCGAGAAAACGCAAAAGACTTTTGCATTTCATTGTATTGAAAAGAAAGAGTTTGGTACAATCCTCCTAGGAGGCAAGTTACAGGGCGAGTACAGGGCATTAGTGAACATCCCAGGTCTGTGGTAAAAATCTTAAGATGATGCGGAGCCCTAAAGCACCGGCTCTGGCCCAAAGTGCAGCCTCACCATTGAGGGTGACCAACTAATGCTTTTCCTTGACAAACATGGTCATCACACCGTGCAGTGCCAGCCACTTCGGCTTGACAACCAACTCCAGGCGGCCCTTGTGCATCATATCAAGTTCCCTCGGCAGCCTCTAACAACCACGTCTTCCAGTTTTTTCTTTTCTTTATTTACATGGACACGCTCTCCTGCAATATCCAAATAACCGAGTCAGGTCTCTCTAATGAACACAACACAAGACAATACAATACAAAGATGCTGGCAAAATAAGTGACAACAGGTCGGCTATTCAGATTGTACAACAGTGTCACAAGGGCCCGTGAGTTGCAACTAACCAAAAGCTTCTACGCGGTGTAGATAAAAAAAACTTTAGTCAACACATTGTTGGTTTGCGCTCAAGTAAGCATCTATTGCCGCAAGCATACAACAAATGCAGTTCTGATGTCAAACCCGATACAACCAGGCATAACAGCAGCGTGCCTGTACATATCAATTGTACTTTTTTTCACACTACATATCAATTGTACTTGAACACAGAACATTGGTCCCAAAGTCAGGAAACCGTTCTCGTTCAGGACTAAACAAAATCCCACAACATGATCGCTAGCCAGAACCATAAATTAAACTGGGGAACACCAAGAGACTACTCAATAGGCTACAAGGATAGGTCGGTTAAAGAGCATCCTGTTTACAATCAATATAACTGTTGCATACTTGACCCATCCCTTTATACACCAAAAATTACAAAATTTGCCTCTAGACCTAAGTATTGTGCATTGAACAAAAGGAAAGAGTAGAAATGAGCGACAAAAAGGGAACAAACTCGTCACCTCTAGCGCAGCATTCGCATCATGGATGGCAGCAGCAGGCTTCTTCATTTTGATAAAAGCATATGCTGCACAAAACAAACGGATTCCAGAACCCAGTTAAGTTCTGCTAGTCACATGGGCAGTAGGTAAACATCATCATGCCAATGCAGAACAATTGAACTTGAACGCAAAGAGCACCTTGGTTGGGAGGGCAGAGCAGGGAGCAACCTGGTGCTGGGCGTCGTCATCGCCGTTGAAGTTGAAGTCAGACTCGACGATGTCCTCGTCGAGCTCGACAGCTCAGGCACAGGGCCCCGGATGTTCCTCGCCGATGTCGTCCATGGGGGGCACCTGCTGCTCCTAATCAACAAACGGATAAATTAGGGGGTCTGAGAGATTAGGAAGGAAAGGAGAGGGGAGTGGGGTCAAGGGAAGGCAGAGCCGAAAGACCACAACCACATATCCAATATAGTGAACAACAGACTTGCTGTTCTTAGCAAGTTAAGGAACTCAAGTAAAGAAAGGAAAAAAATCAAATCAAAGAAGAATTTTCATGTTCACATATCATCAGGATACACAAATGAACTCATGACAAAACAGAAAGACAGGTCCAGGCTTCCAACTGACTGGAGATTATTTTTTACAAGTACAGAGAATTACAACAAGAGCACCTTCTGTTGTTCATAAGCTAAATGGATGTTTTTCCTACAAATAAGCTAAATGGATGATTTCTTTGAAATAAGCTACATGGATGTTTCAGCACACCAAGGCTAAAAGATTCACGAAAGCTTGCATGCACAAATTACAGCATATGTAAATGCTATGCCGTAAACAATTGGAGCAAGCATCCAACACAATTTCGTAAGTTGTACTCCCTCCGTTCCTAAATATAACTCTTTTTAGAGATTCCCCTAGGGACTACATACAGATGTATATAGACATACTTTAGAGTGTTTGTTCCGTATGTAGTCCGTAGTTAAATCTCTAAAAAGACTTATATTTAGAACGGAGGGAGTACATAATATTTTCCAGCTATCTTGTTCTTTTATTATGATATGAACCCTAAAAGGTTGGGCATGTAGAGAAGGAATTGATTTTTTTTCTTAGAATAATTTAGCCTACAATAGAATGGAGTGGTGTGAACATTACTGACAATATAACATTGTAGAACACAAGTTTGAAGCCAAAGCACATAGCTACATGCTACATTTATTAGTCAAAATTAATTACTCACAGATCCATCTCTCTTAATAACAATCTGAGTTCTGATCGCAAGGACCATTCAATTTAGAAAAACTCATTATTAAGAAGGCATCGGCTCTGCATTTATCTGTTTTGCTAGACATAACTGCTTTTTTTACTTTAGCATTGCTACCTCGAAATGGGCCGAAGTAGAAATTGATAGTCATATTAACATAAGGTAGTATGACTAGGCATGGAAATGCGAATGCACTTTATAACTCACCAAAACTAACATGTGTGGTATTTGCCCGTATGCGACACTGGGAATGATCGACAGATCCACCATTACGGTTCGCATACTCAGTGAACCTACCAGGAGAGAAGATCTCTGCATCGTCATCACCTTCTTCGGATGTTGCCGGTTTCTCCAAATCGAGCATACCGCGATAACCAGCCCACCACTGTGCTAGTCAGTGAACCTAGCAGGAGAGAAGATCTCCGCATCATCATCACCTTCTTCGGATGTTGCCAGTTTCTCCATATCGATCATACCGCGATAACCAGACCACCACTGTGCACCACCAAGATCAGGTTTTCTGCTGACAAAAGCTTCCGCACCCAAATTCAAGGCAAACTCATTGCCGCATCGAATGGCCTACTTGCCTAGCTCATAAGAACCACCCAAAACATCCGGATCAATCTGTGGCAGCAAAGAGACTCATTTAGCAGCAGGAATTTAGGGAAAGAAGTTTAGATGATTCCTCTTTAGCCTGTATAGCTGAGCTCACCATGTGGGAAGAAACATCCAGGGAATGGGTAGAATAGAGGACGTCATGGGATTGCTCCCAGAAGGGCACATCATGCCCGAATTTCTTCTGAGCCCAACAAATCCTTTCATGTCCTTGACCTACAACACCACAGAAGCAACAACATGAGTAAGTGAGCGAGCTGTTTATAACTTCGTGTAGGACTAGATAATCAATGGCTGCGAACTAGAGTTGTATATACTTGCGAAGTCCCAACTTCGTGTAGGAAGTAAAGGATGTAAACTAAGACGGGATTATATATAGTAGTGTCTATATAGGACATATTTCAACAGTATATAAAATTGCATCCAAGGGTTGAAATGTTTATGTAGTTAGGCTACAAACGGTAAACAACAGAATACATTATGACGGCAATAGTACTTACCATAAGGCCGCCAGAAACTCCTTCGACTAAAATCCTGCTCCAACTATCAAAGTACATGTGGCCTGAGAACTTTGACTTTGCCAGAGCCCAGGAGATGCACCATCATTATCAGAAAGTAGAAGACGAAACAAGTCAGACTCATGAATCCCCAGATACCAGCAACAACTCCACTGATGATCAACAAGAATGTCTAACTGTAACACAAACAAATCATCATGCTGAGGACAAACCATATTTGGTTAAATTGCAAATCAGTGAAACATCTAAGAAAATTGCTTATAGTCGAAAAAACAGTGTTATCAACAAGATGGAAACTGGAAACTGGATAGTGTATCATCACACAGAAGAAAAAAACGGTGCTTTAAGCATATTACCGTTGTACTGAGTATGTCCACTGCCAATAATACTAGAACAGGGAGAGCCCTTTGGTAAAACTAGAGCATTCTAGAAAAGGGGCCTTTCATAGCCAGAGGAAGTGACTAGCTACCAGGAATCAATAGAGCATCATCTACCGATACAATTGAGGCCAAATCCAAAACCAAAGTAGCCATGGCACCCAGAGCTATATACATAGCCGTTGCTCGATGGCCGTGTGCTCAGAGCAAAGGGGAAGAAGAGAGACTCTCACCTTTAATGTTTGTGGTCATCACCATCACATGGTGATGGTGGAGAGCTGGAGGAAGACGACAAGACCAAGCCCAACCTACACGGCCAGCAAACGCACACGTAGGAGGCAAGACATCCCAATCAACTGCCCAGTTTCATACAGTAAAAAAGTTTAGTTTTTTCTCATTACATCCAGCAAGAAAATGAGGTAGGAAGACACAACCAAACCATTAATTTTATCCATCTCTCCAATGTAAACATCTAGGTAGATAAACACTATGCACCACACATACACTTGGTAATATGAGCTACTCCCTCTGTCCAATAATGTAAGATGTTTTTTGACACTCTACACTAGTGTCAAAAAATGTCTTACATTATGGGATGGAGGGAGTACTACAACAATACAGATAGTTTAAGCAATCATAACATTGATACCAGAGTTAAAAACAAAAGCTATTTTCTGGAGCTCATTCAAGAAGAGAACAATACAAGATCAAGCCAGAGGAAGTAACCAATGCAACGCTAGGAACATACAGCAAGCATGGATCAGAAATCCTGCTGGTCAAACAAACCGGTCACAACAGCCATCAAACCAGCAAGGCAACAATCTTCTCAAAGCCACAATCTTTAGCCAATTCAAACCCTATGGCACTAGCTCCTTACAAGAAAATCCCATAGTTTAGTAAGGATTAAGTCCAACTAACCTATAATATAAATTCCATAATGCTAATTCTCAAAGCCACTTGTCAAATGGCAAGTCAGCATAGACATTTTTCCTTCAGAATTAAAGCCTATTTCCAACTCAGAAAAATAAAGGATAAGCTCAAGTTCCAGCTGAAGGGGGGCATTCTAAAACCCAGCACAACATCATCATTATGCTAGGACTGTGGCACCATAGTCCAAACCCTAACCAGACATAGCCATGGCACGATGGCCATGAACATGACCATGTGCTCAGAGCAAGGGGGAAGAACCAGAGGAGCTCACCTGTGCAGGTTGTAGCCGAGGCCGGACATCGCCGCCGCCACGGTTGCGGTGTGGCAAGCGAAGCGACATCATCTTGGATATGATGGGGCCCACCCTCAGGTCGGTCCAGTGCTTGGGCAAGTTTCTCATCAATCACTGAAGCAAACATACAGTTTGTTTGCCCAACAAACAAAGGGTCAGCACATGGCTGTAACAAGAGTACAGAGCAGCAGAACAATGTAGCATCTATCCTACAGCACCTCATCAACACACAACTTAATGGTTAAAGCAGACAAGATATAAAATGGTGGTTCAGTCAACACCTACATTCATGTATTTACAAGTTAGTAATTGAGAGGATGAATACAATTCATCTAAGCATTATAATGACCCAGGCACTACTAAACTGGCATCATAGGCAGCATGAGATTCATGTATATCACAAGAGCCAATTAGCCCTGGCGCGATGGCTAGCATGAAATTCACCACGGCTTGATGGCCATGGCATGCAAACGTGCGAATGAGAGAGCAGAGCGGAAAGGGGCGGAGGGGCTTACCTATGCCGGAGTGGAAGAAGAAGCGCATGGGCCGATGGAGACAATGCGAACACAATAGAGGAAGCTCCCTCCTCTTCTGCCAGCGTGCGCCGTGCTTCTCGTCTTTGTAAACCAGCCCATGCACGGTGTAGAATCACTAGAAGTGTGTGTCTAGAGGGGGGGGGGTGAATAGACTATTAGCAGGAATTAAAAACCTAACCTTTTCCCAAGTTAATTGGTTGGCAGATTTTAGCAATTAGCAAGTCTAGCACACCCTACACATGCAAGTCAACAAGTATGGCAGCGTAAAGTAAAGACATAGCACATGGAAGTAAGGAGTTGAGATAGGGAGATCAAACGCATGAGGGACACGAAGATTTTTCCCGTGGTTTCGATAGGTGGTGCTATCGTACGTCCACGTTTATGGAGTCTTCAACCCACGAAGGGTAACGATCGCGAGAGTCCACAGAGGGCTCCACCCATAAGGGTCCACGAAGTAGCAACCTTGACTATTCCATAACGGCTTCCGTCCACGAAGAACTAGCCTCACTATGGGTAGATCTTCACGAAGTAGGCGATCTCCTTGCCCGTACAAACTTCTTGGTTCAACTCCACAACACGAAGTAGGAGGCTCCCAAGCGACACCTAACCAATCTAGGAGGCACCACCCTCCAAAAGGTAATAGGCTCGGCAATATCGATGAACTCCTTGCTCTTGTGCTTCAAGATGATAGACTCCTCAACACACAATCACTCTCTCACAGATTTGGCTATGGTGGAAGAGATTGATTTGGTGGAAAGCAACTTGGGGAGGCTAGAGATCAAGATTCATATGGTAGGAATGGAATAGCTTGATCTCAACACATGAGTAGGTGGTTCTCTCTCAGAAAATTGGATGGGGCAAGTATGGAATAGTTTTGAGTGCTTCTCTTTCGAGTGGGTGGTGGTGAAGGGGTATATATAGGCATCCCCAAAAATCCAACCGTTACACCTAAAGTGACCAACTCGGTGACACCGAAGTATAAAACTCGGTGGTACCGAAGTGACCAAAAGGCAGTAACTTTTGAATCTCGGTGAAACCGATACATAACTCTCGGTGGTACCGATAAGATGACCAACGGTCAGATTGCACAACTCGGTGAGACCGATTCTCAATTTTCGGTGGTACCAATTCTTGACAACGGTTAACCAGAGAGTTGGTCCAAAAACTCGGTGGTACCGATTCTTGAGAATGGCTAACCAGGAAGTTGGTCCAAATCTCGGTGAGACCGATTGGCAAAACTCGGTGGTATCGATGCTTGAAAATAGCTAACCAGAAAGTTGGCAACTGAACTCGGTGGCACCGAAGTGGAATGTTGGTAGTACTGAGATGGGTTTGGCTAAGGATCTGTCTAGGGTTTGAATCTCGGTGAGACCGAATAGGAATTGTTGGTCTTACCGATTTGAGTGGTAGGGTTCTAGACAGAGTATTTGTGGAAGAGCTTGTGGGTGTTTTTGGTGACTATCACTTGTGCACGTGGAGCATCTTATTCACCAACAGTACCTTACCCCCTTTTAATAGTATTGGCTTTCCTATGGAGTCAAAGTGATTTCTCACAAAGTAAAATGTAGAGTCCTCTTGCTTGAAGCTTTGCCAATCCATTTCCTTGCATCCAGGGGTATCTCCTCACAATCCTTTTTGCCAACCCTCTCTGTGGACTTTATCTGAAATACACTAGGTAAAAGTATTAGTCAAAGAGACAATGTATGTTGTCATGAATTATCAAAACCACCAAGGGAGCATGTTGTGCTTTCACACGGCGGTCTCTTGTGTACCTGCGTGAGGGAACATCATCAGTGAAGATAGCATGTTGTGCTTCAACGAGCACATTTTCTTCAACGGGCCAAATCCTTATGACTCTGCAAGGGCCGGTCGCACCAGATTCTGGACACCCACACAGATGAATTACTATGCATCAGTACTGTTTGACAAGGAGAAAGTCTTCAAGCATCAGCAAATTCCTCATGTGGACATGGAAACTATCCCATGCTTCACCCCGGTGCTCACAGTCCTTCATGATGCTGGAATTCTTCCTTTCTGTGCGGAAATATGTGATTGGAATGAAGAGCTGATTCTTCAATTCTATGCCACCTTGCACATCACAGGTGATGCCTCTGATGTCAATTCTTGGGTCTTGGACTGGATGACTGGATCCACTCACTACACTGCTCCAGCCTCTGAATTACTTCGAGCAGTCACACTACCAATTCCCTCAGAAGGATCAAGATGCCTGTTTGATGAACCTGCTCTGCCCAATCACATGATGCAAGTGCTGATGAAGCCATTGGCTCCTGGACAACCTCAAAGGACTTCTTTCCTTGTGAAGGATTTGCTCTATGTGCCCAGGACAGTTTATCGCATTCTGACCAAAACCCTCAGTCCTCAGAAGGGCCACAATTCTGAAGAAGAAGAAGTGGAGGGAATCATGAAGAACATGCTATTCAACATCATTCATGGGATTCCCATCAACTACCATGATTTCTTCATGAGGACTTTGGCCAATGTTGCTTCAGCCCCATTTGAACTAAAGCCTTACGCTCCCTGGATCATGAAATTCATCAGATCAAGGTCTTCACTTCCATTCAAGGCAGATTTTAAGAATCACTTCAGCTTTCTGCCTCCGATTGAAGTCCTCAAGAGCTCTTTTTCTTCAGTTAAGGGGAAAGGCAAAGCTGTCATTGATGAAGGTACTCGTCCATTGGATGGTCAGTTTCGCAAAGCTGCATCTTATTCCACCAATGATGACACTGCTACCCAAGACTCTGCTGCAAAAGCCTCAGCGCAAAATCCTCAAGATACAGCCCCTCGTGTGATGACTGATCGAGAGCTTCTTCTAAGTCTTCATCAGAATATTGATCGCAATCACAAGTGGGTAAAGCGTCAGTTTGGTTCACTTCTTCGAGACATGACTGTCACGCACAACTCTGTGAGGAAGAACCACTATTATCTTCATGAAGTCTTCGACCGCACATGGGCCATCCTGTCTCACCTCAAGACTCCTGAAGAACTCAAGGAGATGGAATTTCAGCAGGACTTTGATTGGTCCATCCCTCCAAGGAAGAAATGGAAGAAAGTTCAAGTTCCACAGCTGGTTACAAGTTCATTTTCTTCATCACGCCAGGCGGATGAAGCTGAGGATATTGACGACACTACTGCGGGCCCTGCATCAACTAATGACCCCGACAACGCTGGCGCTCCTCCACCACCTTCAAGATGAAATTCTTCAGGGGCGTTAGTCCTCATTTTTTGTCTCTTTTGGTCTTCGATGACAAAGGGGGAGAAAATTTGAGTTAGTCTTCAAGCGGGTCTCTATATATGTGTTGTTTTTGTTTAAGTTACAACTCTCGCTCTTCTGAAGCTTTTGTTGGTTGAGTTGTAAACTTAAGTCCGATGGTGGTCTGACGTTTTTGAACTGCTTTCCGCATGCTATTTCCTCAAATTATCTTAATGCACGCATGCTGAATTTCCTCAGACCCCATTTTCCATCATGCATTTCAATTTCTTCATGATATAAATTAAATGCGTGTATGGATTACAAGATATAGGGGGAGTTCTCCATGTTTTTAACCTGCTATGTGCATTTGCAGTCCAAAGCAAATTCCTCAAATATGCACATCTTCAGGGGGAGTTCTTCTATATCTTGCAATCAAATTCCTCAAACTCGGTACTTACACTTCATATTATTATCCCCGATGAAAACTTAACCTATTTGTCATCAATCACCAAAAAGGGGGAGATTGTAAGTGCATCTAGTGCCCCTTAGTGATTTTGGTGTATTGAAGACTTATAGGTTAAGAGACTGATGCGTTTGTAAGTGTACACAGGCTCTATAAGTCGCTGAGGAGTTTGATACATTAGGAGATTATCGACCCCTAAAAATGTATGTCTTCAATTGAAGACTTTGGTGAAGACTTTGCTAAAGACTTTGGTATTCCCTGAAGACTTTGAAAAAGAAGAAGTTGGTGTGACCTTGAAGATATGAACGAGGACTATGAAGCGTGAAGACTTTTGTTTTCGTAGTTTCATTTCCTTTCTTTGAGTCATAGGAAACACCGTACTGTTAAAGGGGGCCGAGGTAATACTAAGGAAAATTTCCAACTGATGCTCAACTCAAAAGCCTCAACCTATCCAATCCTTCGAGTGAAGCCTTTGGAAATCTCTTGCAGTTCAGTCAAGTTCTTCAGTGACAGAGACGATGATCTTCTGGTCTCTGAGGAAATTGGTCTGACTGAGGAGTTAGGATTTCGCCAGTGCGAATTGCCTACAAGTGAGGAATATGATAAGCCTGAGGACTTTCATAGTCCGAAATTCCGACCGTTGCTGTGCTAAGTGCCAGCTGTCCCCAATCATCCTATCCACATAACGGTCATATCATTGGGGGCATTTATGTCTTATCATGTCGGGTTGCACCCTGGCTATAAATAGCCACCCCCCACAACCACTAGCTGGTTGGCTGCTCCGAGAGAGAACTGACACTTGTCATTTGAGAGCATCCCATTCCTCGAGGACTTTGAGAGAAAATCATCAGTGAGGAAAAACCCCAAACCAAACCACCAAACCCAAAGTGATTGAGCATCACTGAAGAAATTGTTCCTGTGTGGAACCGACGCTTGTTACCTTTGAAGACTGTGTATCTTCCAGACGGTTAGGCGTCATGGTCTAGTGCATCCTGCAGTCAATTGGGGATCACGAAGTGACCTTGGTCTAGAGCATCCAGTAGTCAATTGTGGATCGTCGGGTGACCAGTTTGTGAGGGTTTTGGAAGTCTACCCTGAAGACTTACCACGAGTTTTGGGCGAGGTCTGTGTGACCTTAGCTCAAGGAGAATACGGTAAGGACTGTGTGTCCTGGGACTGTGTGTCCTTTGGTTTAAATACCAGGCCGCTCCAAACTAGACGTACGACTGTCACAGCAGTTGGAACTGGGTCATCAAATCATTGTCTTCATCGAGCTACCTGGTTCTATTTCCTCAACCCTTTAATTTCCTCGTATACTTGTTGATGAAATTGATCGTTACTATTTGAAGAATTTGACTGAAGACTTTCTCAATTTCCTCACCTCAAATTCTTCAAGCTACCTTGTTCCTCACCTGCTTATCCTGTATCACGCTATCTGTAATCGATGCATGCTTTATTTCATCATGACGACTATGCGATCGCTATGCTTCGTATGCACTTGAGTACTTATTCCGCTGTTAGTTATTCATCACATTTCAAATTCCTCAAGTTGAAATTCCTCAGTGATGAATTTGTAAAAATCGCCTATTCACCCCCCCCCTCTAGTCGATATAACGCACTTTCACCCTTGTCTATGTGAGCATAGGCTTTGATATTCTCCCCCTTGATTATATCTCCCCCTTTGCATTGAAGCATGTATCTCCCCTCTAGCTTTTTGAAGCTTTGGTATTTTCTCCCCCTTTGGCATTAATTTCCGAAAAGGTCCATACATAGGGTTAGACACAGGGATCATGTAGTTAGAAGGGATCCTTGAGAACAAAGGTCATGGAATGTCGGGATCATGGAAGGTGTAGAATTATAGAGAGAATTAAAAACTGAGGGAATCATGGAAAATAATTTCTCCTCTTTGACTGATCTGAGAGCTTGTAAGACTTAGGGATCCTAGAATAAAGTTTCTCCCCCTTTTTTTTAAATAACTAAGGGATCATTGAAGAAATGGAGAATTGCTAAGTTAAACAAAAGATAGAAAAGATAGCAAAGTCGGTGGCTCCGAGGCAAATAAGTCGGTGGAACCGAGATGTGTATTTGCAGCTTATTTGCTAAATCGGTGAAACCGAGTCATTTGAATCGGAGGCTCCGAGGGGTAAACAGAAACTTGGCAATGTTTTAGAAACTTGTGAATGAGTTTGGAAAACTTGTAACAAAATGTCAGAAGGATCTTCAAAGGAAATGCAAAAGACTTTACAACAAAAAGATATCAACTAGAGAAGATTTGAGTGGTTCCAAGAAATCTTGCAAATAGAGAATGAACCAAACAAGATACTTAATCTAGATGATGGGCGGTGACTAGGTCACCTATATTAGAGTATATTGACTTAGGAGCCAAGCAAGAATACTTGATCATAGGTCATACTCATCGTTAAGCTCAAAATGGGGTTACCATTTTTTGATTAAGCATTTTAATGTTTTGATATCACTTGAGTTGCTTTATCTCATGACTTGGAGTAAAGCCTTTTCAAGGATATGAGTACATACCTTTGAGTGATGTTGATGACGTAGCTTGTAGGTGAACTTGTTGAGGATGCTCGAGGTTGATGAAGTTCATCTTGAGTTGGGAGCAATCCTTTTTGTTTTGGTACACTTATCACCTACATAGGTTAGTCATGCAAGGAAGAACAATATATATCCATTTGACATGATATCAATTGAGAATTAGCAAATATGATCACATCAAATATATGTCAAGGATATGGTTGAGTTGTCTTCTTACTTCCATCATCAAGAGGGGTTGTGGATACTTGGCTAAGACAAGATTGCTTATGATTGGAGTTGTTGGCAACCTTGTGGAATGAAGTTCTTCCAAGTACCTACAAAAGGTTAGATGCAATACAAGGGAGCATAGGATTCCAAGTTATATGAAATTCATGGTAATGATGGCATGTAATGGTCAAGTAAGCTCATCCCCTTGCATGCATCCGAGTGAGCTTAGCTCAAGTTTGAAGCATCAATGATGTTCAACTCACTCCTCAAGTAACAAAACACTTTCTCATCAAGTGGCTTAGTAAAGATATCGGCCAATTGCTTGGTGGTGCGAACATGCTTGAGATTAATATCTCCTTTGGCAACATGATCATGAATGAAATGATGTCGAACTTGAATATGCTTAGTTCGAGAATGTTGCATGGGATTATGACCAATCTTAATGGCACTTTCAT
Source organism: Elymus sibiricus (assembly GCA_039707655.1). NCBI lineage: Eukaryota > Viridiplantae > Streptophyta > Magnoliopsida > Poales > Poaceae > Elymus > Elymus sibiricus. The sequence goes on from CM077669.1 coordinate 130,458,160, forward strand.
TGTCACAAAGTAATGGAACATTTTTCACATGGATTCCATAATCCTTAAGCGTTTGTGTCATCCATAGTAATTGAGCGCAACACGATCCGGCGGCAATATACTCAGCTTTGCCAGTAGATAGATATACCGAGTTTTGTTTCTTGGAGGACCAAGACACAAGAGATCTACCAAGAAATTGACATGTACCCGAGGTGGATTTTCTATCAACCTTGTCACCGGCATAGTCCGAATCGGAATAGCCAACAAGGTTAAAGGAAGATCCCTTGGGATACCAAATGCCAAAGTTTGGTGTTTGTATCAAATATCTCACAATGCGTTTCACGGCCAAAAGATGACACTCTTTAGGTGCGGCTTGATATCTAGCACACATGCAAACAGTAAGCATAATATCGGGACGGGAGGCACATAGATATAGCAATGAACCAATCATAGATCGATAAACCTTTTGATCAACCGTGGTAAGGTCAACATGTCCACTAGTAGGCATAGGAGTTTTCATACCTTTACACTCTTGCATGTTGAACTTCTTGATCAAGTCCTTGGTATACTTGGTTTGAGAGATGAAAGTTCCTTCTCTTGTTTGCTTGATTTGCAAACCAAGAAATAATTTCAGCTCACACATCATGGACATCTCATACTTCTCGGACATCAACCTTCCAAATCTTTCACTAAATTGTGGGTTAGTAGATCCAAAGATAATATCATCCACATAGATTTGGCACACAAATAATTCACCATTAACTCTTTTAGTGAATAAGGTTGCGTCAATTTTACCAATTTCAAAACCCTTTTCAATGAGAAACTTCGTTAAGCATTTATACCAAGCACGTGGAGCTTGCTTAAGGCCATAAAGGGCTTTACAAAGCTTGTAGACATGATTAGGTTTCTTAGGATTCACAAAACCAGGGGGTTGTTTGACATAGACCTCTTCTTCAATCTCACCATTTAAAAATGCACTTTTAATGTCCATTTGATAAAGCGTGATATCATGGTGATTAGCATAAGCGAGAAGAATGCGAATAGCTTCAAGTCTAGCGACGGGGGCATAGGTCTCACCGTAGTCCATACCTTCGACTTGCGTATATCCTTGGGGTACGAGACGCGCCTTGTTGCGTACAACTTGACCGTCTTCATCTTGCTTGTTCGGAAACACCCATTTGGTTCTGATGATGTTGTGCTCGTCCTTGGGCTTCTCCACGAGTGTCCACACTTCGTTCCTCTCGAAGTTGTGAAGCTCTTCATGCATGGCGTTCACCCAATCCGGGTCTTCAAGAGCTTGTTCTACCTTCAAGGGTTCAATGCTAGAGATGAAAGAATAATGCTCACAGAAATTAGCTAAGCGAGTTTTAGAGCGAGTGATTCTCCCGGTTTGTATGTCACCAAAGATTTGGTTTAGAGGGTGGTTCTTGGTCACTCTTGCTCGAACTCAGGGTAGCTTCGGCTTGTTGGATGGTGGAGCTTCTTCATCATCATCATCTCCTTCATCTTCGTTGTTGTTGAAGGCGTCGTTTCCTTGAGGTGGTGGTGAAGGAGGTTGTGGTGGATCTTCATGATGTACTTCCTCCTCTTCATCATCTTGTCGTGTACCGCTTGTGGATGCCTCCATGTCGTGTTGAGGTTCACCTTGACGTGAAGTAGGGGCTTCCACTTGAGTTGACGAAGTACTTTCCTTCACCTCCATGGGACGAATCTTGCCGATGGACAAGTCTTGGATAGCTTCCGAAGGATCCTTATCTCCTACATCATTTGGCAATTGTTCGACTTGCGAACCATTAGATTCATCAAACTTCACATCTACCGTCTCTTCAACTTTTCGAGCGAAATTGTTGTAGACACGGTAAGTGTGAGAGTTCGATCCGTAACCGAGTAGGAATCCTTCATGAGATTTAGGAGCAAATTTAGTATGACGATGTTTATCAAGAATGTAGCACTTTGAGCCGAATACCCGAAAGTATCCAACTTGGGGTTTGTTACCGGTGAGTAGCTCATATGCCGTTTTACCGAGAAGCTTGTGCAAGTAGAGTCGGTTTGTGGCATGACATGTTTCCACGGCTTTTGCCCAAAAGTGTCTTGGCGTCTTGTATTCTTCAAGCATCGTTCTTGCCATCTCAATAAGAGTCCGGTTCTTCCTCTCAACAACTCCATTTTGTTGAGGCGTGTACGTAGCCGAGAACTCATGTGAGACACCTTCTTCGTCAAGAAAGGTATCAACATGGGTGTTCTTGAACTCCGATCCGTTATCGCTCTGAACCTTCTTGATCTTCACTTCGAACTGATTTTGCGCTTTGCGAACGAAGTTCTTGAAGATCTTTTGTACCTGCGACTTATCATCAAGAAAGAATACCCACGTAAATCTGGAAAAATCATCAACTATGACTAGACCATAGGAATTTCCACCGAGGCTCTTGTAAGCATTGGGGCCAAAAAGATCCATCTGAAGTAACTCGAGTGGTCTCCTAGTAGTCATGATATTTTTTACGGGATGACTTCCACCTACTTGCTTTCCAGCTTGACAAACACTACAAAGTCTATCTTTGTCAAAGATAACATCTTTAACACCAAGTATATGACCACCTTTGATAAGCTTGTCTAGATTACGCATGCCAACATGTCCTAGTCTTCTATGCCAAAGCCAACCTTTAGAAGATTTTGCAATAAGACAAGTACGAGGTTTGGATCTCTTAGTGAAATCGACAATGTATAGATCACCTCTACGGAAACCGGTAAAGACCATGTTATGATTATCTTGACGAAACACTTGGCAATCTACTTTTGTGAATTGCACATTAAAACCAAAGTCGGCAAGTCTAGATACGGAAAGAAGATTGTAGCCAAGGGATTCAACAAGCATGCCGTTTTGAATAGAGCTATCATGGTATATGGCCACCTTACCAAGACAAAGTACCTTACCTTTGGAGTTGTCTCCAAAAGTTACATACCTTCTCGGTCCATGGTTTGGTGTGATCTCTTCAAACATGTCTCTATCTCCGGTCATATGATCGGTGCATCCACTATCGAGAATCCACTCTTTTCCTCCGGACATGTAATCCTTGAAGTTTGCCATTAGACTTAGATTCTTCAGGATCTTCTCATGCTCGATGTCGAATAGCTCATCTTCATCATAGTAGCCATGTTCCACATTGTCATCATCAAGTGAGAAATCCTCGTCACAAGGAACAAGGGATTCGTTAGGGTTGTGATCATGACAATGTTCAAGATTATGAATTCGAAAGGCTTCTACAATGATGTTGTTGATAGTTATGACATCTCCTTTAGCACACATGAGGTCTCTAAGCTCAAATAGATAGTCATCAAACTTGGGATCACTAGGCATCATTTTGTGAAAGACAATAGTTTTATGAAGAATTTCATCAAGATTACTCAATGAATAACTTGGATATCGTTTCTCCAAGTCATTCCACAAAGTATAAGCACATTCAAAATTCTTCATTTGATTAAGCACTATCCTAGGCAATCCTCTAACGATAAGATTAACAGTTCTAAGATTGCATAGCATATCAATTTCCTCTTCGTGTGTGGGATGTAAAGGATCAATGGGAGGTACATAGGGGTTCTTAACATACTTGCTCAAATAAAATTCAATGAATAGCTCAAGCATCATATATTTCCATTGACTATAGTACTCCCCATCAAGAATAGGCACTCTACAACTCAAACTTCCCAAACTAGACACATCCATCTTCCTCCACGGTGATGAAACCGATGCAATGGAGACCAAAGCTCTGATACCACTTATAGGATCACTAGAAGTGTGTGTCTAGAGGGGGGTGAATAGACTATTAGCAGGAATTAAAAACCTAACCTTTTCCCAAGTTAATGGGTTGGCAGATTTTAGCAATTAGCAAGTCTAGCACACCCTACACATGCAAGTCAACAAGTATGGCAGCGGAAAGTAAAGACATTGCACATGGAAGTAAGGAGTTGAGATAGGGAGATCAAACGCATGAGGGACATGAAGATTTTTCCCGTGGTTCCGATAGGTGGTGCTATCGTACGTCCACGTTTATGGAGTCTTCAACCCACGAAGGGTAACGGTCGCGAGAGTCCACGGAGGGCTCCACCCATAAGGGCCACAAAGTAGCAACCTTGACTATTCCATAACGGCTTCCGTCCACGAAGGACTAGCCTCACTATGGGTAGATATTCACGAAGTAGGCGATCTCCTTGCCCGTACAAACTTCTTGGTTCAACTCCACAATACGAAGTAGGAGGCTCCCAAGCGACACCTAACCAATCTAGGAGGCACCACCCTCCAAAAGGTAATAGGCTCGGCAATATCGATGAACTCCTTGCTCTTGTGCTTCAAGATGATAGACTCCTCAACACACAATCACTCTCTCACAGATTTGGCTATGGTGGAAGAGATTGATTTGGTGGAAAGCAACTTGGGGAGGCTAGAGATCAAGATTCATATGGTAGGAATGGAATAGCTTGATCTCAACACATGAGTAGGTGGCTCTCTCTCAGAAAATTGGATGGGGCAAGTATGGAATAGTTCTGAGTGCTTCTCTTTCGAGTGGGTGGTGGTGAAGGGGTATATATAGGCATCCCCAAAAATCCAACCGTTACACCTAAAGTGACCAACTCGGTGACACCGAAGTATAAAACTCGGTGGTACCGAAGTGACCAAAAGGCAGTAACTTTTGAATCTCGGTGAAACTGATACATAACTCTCGGTGGTACCGATAAGATGACCAACGGTCAGATTGCACAACTCGGTGAGACCGATTCTCAATTTTCGGTGGTACCAATTCTTGACAACGGTTAACCAGAGAGTTGGTCCAAAAACTCGGTGGTACCGATTCTTGAGAATGGCTAACCAGGAAGTTGGTCGAAATCTCGGTGAGACCGATTGGCAAAACTCGGTGGTATCGATGCTTGAAAATAGCTAACCAGAAAGTTGGCAACTGAACTCGGTGGCACCGAAGTGGAATGTTGGTAGTACTGAGATGGGTTTGGCTAAGGATCTGTCTAGGGTTTGAATCTCGGTGAGACCGAATAGGAATTGTTGGTCTTACCGATTTGAGTGGTAGGGTTCTAGACAGAGTATTTGTGGAAGAGCTTGTGGGTGTTTTTGGTGACTATCACTTGTGCACGTGGAGCATCTTGTTCACCAACAGTACCTTACCCCCTTTTAATAGTATTGGCTTTCCTATGGAGTCAAAGTGATTTCTCACAAAGTAAAATGTAGAGTCCTCTTGCTTGAAGCTTTGCCAATCCATTTCCTTGCATCCAGGGGTATCTCCTCACAATCCTTTTTGCCAACCCTCTCTGTGGACTTTATCTGAAATACACTAGGTAAAAGTATTAGTCAAAGAGACAATGTATGTTGTCATGAATTATCAAAACCACCAAGGGAGAATGTTGTGCTTTCACACGGCGGTCTCTTGTGTACCTGCGTGAGGGAACATCATCAGTGAAGATAGCAACTGGAAACGAACCAAAACACATACTCCCTCCGTACCAAAATTTAAGACGTTTTTGTAGTTCAAATTGAACTGCAAAAATATTTTATATTCTGGTACAAAGGTAGTATTTAACAATGCACACAAATAGGTACGGCTCGATGGGCTGGACACAACATGTAATTCTTGAATGAAAACACAGATTTAACAATGCAAAGTAGCATATGGTTGTCCAATAGACCAACACAGACACACCTAAATCCACATATAACCAAGACATGTATAAAATAAAGGTAGCAGCCCCAACGGTTGTTAACATGTATAGGATGAGTTGAGCTCATCCTAAGCTTGGACACATCAAGACAGCAAGGCTTTGCCGCATTTCAGCATATACAATGAATAAGCAAACTTAGAACAAGCATGAGCAGAGGACATTTATTAAAACCTAATACAGAGACTTAAACATTCATAGAGTAATTAAGGATGGCACCACACACTTATGATCAATGTTGAGCGTAACAGCCGCTCAATGGCCAGCACACAGCACATAAGTATTGAACAAAAAGCACACGTTTTAACAACGCAAAGGAGCAAACAGTTCTCCAATCAACCAACACAGACACACACAAATCTATGTATAACCAACACATGTGTTAACACGAAGGTGTAGCAGTCTAAGAAGCCTCCAATGGTAGTTCAATGCTCAAATCTCATGAAGCAAGAAAAAGAAACCTGCTTGAAGGTAGCTGCAGCCTGAGAAGCATCCAACAAGAAACTCTGCAAGTCTTATAATTGATTGCTACTAATATCCACAAAAACTAAAACTCTGCAAGTCTGCAGTCTTATTTGCATAATTAAGCTGACGGTTTGAAATAGGGAACTGACAGCTACAAATCTTTCTTGTTCCTATTACAAAAAAATAGATGGAACTGATCGTAAAAAAATTAAACAGCAGGAAAACGACATCGTGCCCTGCACAGCATACAACTGAGTTTACTTTATCGTTTCTGATCTTGGAAGCATCAAGGTAGCCAAGCATGTGCATGAATAAGCAACCGTAGTAAAAGCCTAAGACACACACGCACACACACATAAACATGCCTACATACTCGGATGATCAGCATCAGAAATAGCAGTGGCTCGATGGTCGGCACAAAGCACATAAGTATTGAACTGAAAATCACATGATTTAACAACACAAAGGAGCAATGTGAGTGTGAATGATTACACAATATGCAAACCATAGCAATTATGTTTACTGAACCGTGCCAGCATATCTAAACAAAAAGGATCATGATGGCCAGAAGACCAGGCCACAGAACAACATCAAGCCATCGGTGGGAAACAGATAACAGAGGGTTCAGCTAATCACCTTGCTGGACAGACGTGAGGAGTTGGATCAACAACAGAAGGTTTCTTGACGACCACCAGATAACCCCTGTAGCATCGATTGTGAAGAAATTTGTGAAGAGGAACAGTGCAGCTCGGAGAGAAACCCATGACGGAGATCCGGGAGAAGGGTACCTCAGCGGCCAGGTATGAACGGACGACCACGGTAGTCCGACGCCTGCGGCCATATGCGGCGAGCTCCTGTATGGCAGTGAACGCAGCAGAGCGGCGTCGGAGGGCACGGCCACGTCGACGTCGCCGAAGAAGAACCACTCAGAGGTCCGGCGCGCGACGGTGTGGTAGGAGGCGACCTCCGTCGCGGCCCAGCTCAACGGGGCGAATGGGGAGCACCGCTGCGTTGCGGTCGGAGAGGTGGCCCGCGGGGGTTTGCACGAGAGCAGTGGAGCCGAAGAGGCTCCGCCCCTGCCGGTGTTGGGCCGTGGCGGTGGCATCTTCCCTGCTTTGCAACTCCCCCGGCGGCTAGACGAGCTAGAGGCATGGGATCGAGGTGGCTGCAGATCTAGGAGCGCCGCCGCCTCGCCTGCTCGGCTCGGATGCGCCACCGCCGAGGGAAAGCAGGTAAGGGGAGGGGGGAGACGGTGGGTGAGAGGGCACGGAGGTGGGGAGGAGGGGGAGGGGGAGGTCGCCGGCGGGGAAGAGGTTGGTTACGGCGGCGGACGAGGCGGATGGGGAGATGAATGAATCGGGGAGACAAAGAGCGGGGTGGGTAGGTTTAGTCTTTTCCTTTTTTTCATTTTTTTGAAAAACATCGATGGCTTTATTAATTAGAAACAATGGTTACATCGTCTATAAGAAGGGGTACAATATTACCCATAGGTTCCTCGAACCAATCCCTTGTCACTGAACCTTTCGCTAATCTAGCAAGCTCATGAGCTACTTTATTCGCTTCTCTATTACAATGCTCAAACCTAGTAAGAGGAAAATCACAAGCCATAAAATAGCAATCATCAAAAACCACCGCCGCCGCTCCTGTAGAATGTCCCCCGTTGTTCATTATGTCAATGACTTCCATGTTGTCAGAATTGATAACGAGGCGATTGCAACCCGCCTTCTGCGCCAGCAACAAACCAAACCTAAGCGCCAACGCTTCCGCCGTCAGAATATCCGCGCACCACTCTATCTTCCAATTTCCTCCAACTATGAACTTTCCTTTGTCGTCCCTAAGGACAGCCGCCGATGTGCCCCTTAGCAGATCATGATCAAAAGATGCATCCACATTCAGCTTAACAAACCCCGTAGGAGGTAAGCTCTAAACCTCATTTTTCCACTTTGCATTATGTGAATGAGCATTTACATAGTTTGATGTTATGGGACGAATCCCCATCGAAGTTTGGTACGCCTCTTGAGACTTTCCCTCATGAACTAGCTTACGTCTATTCCACCATAAATACCACGTTGTTATCGCGATAAGCTCCCATGCGTTCTGTAGACCCGATATAGATAGTTCTTGATCTGACATGAGTATTAAAAATTCTAGGATCGCCTCTCCCGCACGATCCATAGCACAAGCTTTTTTAACCGCTTCATACATCCCCAACTTTTCCCACACCTCTTTAGCCTTCTGGCATAGAAACAACACATGTTTTGTATCCTCTGGCCCATTCAAGCATGATGGGCAAATGGGCGAAATTTTCATGTGTCTATTGGTCAACGTAGCATGACATGGTAGAGTTCCATGTAATGTACGCCAGATAAATATTTTTACTTTCGCCGGACAAGCTAAATTCCAAATCTTATCCCAAATAGGATTGGGCTTGCTTCTACCCATACCATTTGTGTATTCTAATTTCCTCCCATGTTGTTTATTCCATTCCTCCAAATAAGCTGATCGAACAGTGAACAAACTGTTGGAAATATGCCCTAGAGGCAATAATAAAAGTAGTTATTATTATATTTCCTTGTTCATGATAATCGTTTATTATCCATGCTATAATTGTATTGATTGGAAACACCGATACATGTGTGGATACATAGACAACGCTGTGTCCCTAGTGTGCCTCTAGTAGACTAGCTTGTTGATCAAAGATGGTCAAGGTTTCCTAGCCATAGACATGAGATGTCATTTGATAACAGGATCACATCATTAGGAGAATGATGTGATGGACAATACCCAAACTATGAACGTAGCATATGATCGTGTCAGTTTATTGCTATTGTTTTTCTGCATGTCAAGTATCTGTTCCTATGACCATGCGATCATGCAACTCACTGACACCGGAGGAATACCTTGTGTGTATCAAACGTCACAACATAACTGGGTGACTATAAAGATGCTCTACAGGTATCTCCGAGGGTGTCTGTTGAGTGGGCATGGATCAAGACTGGGATTTGTTACTCCGTGTGACGGAGAGGTATCTCAGGGCCCACTCGGTAATACAACATCACAACAAGCCTTGCAAGCAATGTGACTAAAGTGTTAGCCACGGGATCTTCTATTACGGAACGAGTAAAGAGACTTGCCGGTAACGAGATTGAACTAGGTATAGAGATACCGACGATCGAATCTCGGGCAAGTAACATACCGAAGAACAAAGGGAACAGCGTACGGGATTAACTAAATCCTTGACATAGAGGTTCAACCGATAAAGATCTTCGTAGAATATGTAGGAACCAATATGGGCATCCAGGTCCCGCTATTGGTTATTGACCATAGAGGTGTCTCGGTCATGTCTACATAGTTCTCGAACCCACAGGGTCTGCACACTTAAGGTTCGGTGACGTTTCGGTAGTATAGAGTTATGTATGGTGGTGACCGAAGGTTGTTCGGAGTCCCGGATGAGATCCCGGACATCACGAGGAGCTCCGGAATGGTCCGGAGGTAAAGATTGATATATAGGAAGTCCCGTTTTGGTCACCGGAAAAGTTTCGGGCATTTCGGTAGTGTACCGGGAGTGCCGGAAGGGTACCGGGGGACCATCGGGAGGGGCCTCTCGCCCCAAAGGGTCTCATGGGCTGTGGGAGTAGTCAAACCAGCCCCTAGTGGGCTGGCCGAACCTCCCACTAAGGCCATGCACCTGTGGGTGGGAAAAACCCAAAGGTGGAAAGGGTTTCCAAGTGGGGGAGGAGGAATCCTACTCCTAGTAGGATTGGAGTAGGACTCCTCCACCTCCCCACTTCGGCCGACTCCTAGGAGGAGGTCTTGGCCGGCCAGCCCCTCCCCTCCCTCCTATATATACTAGAGGGAGAGAGGGCAAAATCACTTCAACCCAAAAAGGCCATAGTGCAACCCTCTCTCCTGATAGATTGATTCCTCTAGTTTTCAGCAGCGCTTAGGCGAAGCCCTGCTGGAATAGTTCCACCACCGCCGCCGCCGCGTCGTCGCGCTGCCGGAGAACTCATCTACCTCTCCGCTCCCTCTTGCTTGATCAAGAAGGCGGAGATCGTCATCAAGCTGTACGTGTGCTGAACGCGGAGGTGCCGTCCGTTCGGTACTAGATCGTGATTGGATCGCGGGACGCTCGGCGATTTGGATCGCGAAGACGTTCGACTACATCAACCGCGTTTCTTAACGCTTCCCTCTTAGCGATCTACAAGGGTATGTAGATCCACTCTCCCTCTCGTAGATGCTCATCACCATGGATAGATCTTGCGTGTGCGTAGGAAAATTTTTGTTTCCCATGCAACATTCCCCAACACAAACCATTTTTGTATAGCTCCAAGCAATGAAATCTGGCATATTATGCATAGGAAGAGGGATCGCCAGGACTCTTTGAGCATCAATTGGCCACAATGTTTGTCTCATCAAATCTTCATCCCAAACATTCATGACTGGATCAATAAGATCAGAAACTTTTGACAGAAGATTCCCTCGTCTTGGAGTAATAATTTTCCTATTTGCACAATTCGGGATCCAAGCATCATTCCATATATTAATATTTTGTCCATTTCCAACTCGCCAAATATAACCATTTCTTAGAGAATCCACACCCGCCATAATGCTTTGCCAAGTAAAAGAGGAACCCTTTTTTAAAAGTGCGTTCATCAGATCACCCTCGGGAAAATACTTGGCTCTTAAGATTGTGGCACATAACGAATCAGGATTATCAAGGAGACGCCAAGCTTGTTTGGCTAACAATGCCAGATTAAAACAGTGTATATCTCGAAAGCCCATTCCTCCTTGGTCTTTTGGAACACACATCTTCCACCATGCCATCCAATGCATCCTTTTCTGGTTGTCCTTGTCACCCCACCAAAAATGCGACATCGCGTCGATAATTCCTTTGCAATTTTTTTTAAGAATTTTAAAGACGGACATGGCATAAGTTGGAATAGCTTGAACAACAGATTTGAGCAAAATTTCCTTTCCTCCAACAGATAACAGTTTTTCTTTCCATCCACTAATCTTCATAATGATTCGATCAATCAGGAATTGAAAACAATCACTTTTATCCATACCCACACTAGCAGGTAAACCCAAATATTTATCGTTGAGCACTTCAGTCATAATATTCAAAATAGTATAGATTTGCACCTTGTCTTCCACTTTTGTATTGGGGCTAAAAAATATGCTAGATTTTTCGACACTCACCATTTGTCCTGAGGCGGCACAATAAGAATCAAATATTGATCTCAGAGCCTCTGCGTTCATGGCATTTACTCGCATAAGGATCAAAGAATTATCGGCAAATAGAAGATTGGAAACTGTAGGGGCTTCTCTGCTAACCTTAATACCAGAAATGTTACCCATCTCCTCCGCGTTTGCTAAGAGGGCAGTTAAGCCCTCTGTACATAACAAGAACAAATAGGGAGAAAGAGGATCCCCCTGCCTCGGTCCTCTGGTAGGTTTGAAACTCTCCGTCTCTTCCGCATTAAAATGGACCCGGTACTCCACAGAGGAAACACATTGCATAATTAAGTTCACCCAATTCTCTTGGAAGCCCAGTTTCAACAAGATTTCCTTTAAGAAAGACCATTCCACTTGATCATATGCTTTGTGCATGTCCAGCTTGATTACGCACAAACCTTCTTTACCCGTCCTTTTCTTTTTTATTGTGTGGAAACACTCGTATGCCACTAAAATATTGTCTGTAATCATTCTATCAGGAACAAAAGCACTCTGAGTTGGGCTGATAATATCTGATAGGATTATCTTCAATCGAGCAGCAATCCTTTTTGAAATAACCTTATACACCACATTGCACAAGCTGATTGGTCTAAATTGTGTTACCTTTTTCGAAGAGTTAACCTTCGGAATAATTACAATTGCAGTATCATTCCATCCTGCCAGTATACAACAGGTATTCACCGCCTGGAGGACCTCTTCTGTTAAATCCTCTCCCAACATAGGCCAGAATCTCTTATAAAAGATAGTGTGCAAACCATCTGGCCCCAGCGCTTTTAAATCACCAATATCAAATAGGGCCTTCCGAACTTCCTTTGCTGTATATGGGGCCATAAGAGCATTATTCATATCATCTGTCACTTTCCTTTTGACAAGGGGCAAAACTTCCGGGCTTGGTTGGGAGATTTCTGAAGTAAAGAGGTGTGCAAAATACCCTTTGATGTGATCCTTCAAATCCGTATCTTGCACCCACACCCCATTGTTATCCAACAATTTTTTAATTTGATTTATTTTCTTTCTGGCTGTTGCCGCATTATGGAAAAAAGAGGTGTTACGATCCCCATGCAAGAGCCAGTTTGCACGACCTCGTTGAATCCAGTAAATCTCCTCTTGTTCCAAAAGATTTTCAATAAGGACAAGAGTCTCCTTTTGTTGTGCTAGGGACTCCGCATTCATAGGTCCCCTTCGAAGCTTTTCTAATTCTTTTCTTAATTTATCAATTATTTTTTTGGTCCTTTCAGAGTATTGCGATCCCAACTATACAAATCTGCCTGCACCGCTCGTGTACGCTCAGCGAGAGACGGCCCAATACCCCTCATCTTCGCTTTTTCCCATGATGTACGCACAACTTCTGCGACTGTCTCTTCTTTGAGCCGTCGTGCTTCAAATTGTTTCACTCGTCCTCTTGGGCGATTAAAAATATTGCCATCAAAATATTCAGTATCCAGGACGAGGGGACGGTGATCGAAGTGAACATGTTCCTCGTTAATGATCGCGGGCCGAGGAAAAATATTCGCCCATTCCACATTGCAAACCGCACGGTCGAGTCTCTCCCTAGTTCCGCCTCTCCTCCAAGTGAAAAGCTCACCAATACATCCCATATCATCGAGGCCACAGTCTCCTAAACAATTACGAAATTCTCTCATCATTGCATTTGGTCTCGCATTGCCGCCTTCCTTCTCCGATGAGAACAAAATTTCATTAAAATCTCCAAGGACCATCCAAGGGTGATCACCCTTGTTATGTAAGTTTCGAATATTTTCCCAAGACAAGTTACGCTCACTCCATGCTGGATGACCATAAAAACCCGTGAACCTCCAGTGTACAAAATCTCCATTCATAAAAAGAATATCAATGAAATGAGGCGACACATAGTTTGAAACAATTTTTTTCATCTTATGATAAAACAAGACTAGGCCACCGGCCCGACCATCACTCTCTACTACAATCATCGAATCAAAATATAAAAGACGGCGCAGCTCATCGGCTTTACGTTTATTCAAATGTGATTCTGAAAGAAAAATTAAATCCGCTTTGATACGGCCTTGGAGCTCCAAGAGCTCGCGAACTGCCGTGGGGGAGAGCATACCACGGCAGTTCCATCCTAGGATCTTCATTTGGCCCGGCGGACCTCCTCCTCGGAGGCCGCCGATGCGCCATCATCACCAACTGATTCCCTCCTCTGTTGTATGTAGGCTTCCTCCTCCTCTATTTCCTTCGCCACATGTGTTATCACCCCATCCACATCCTTCACAGATTCAACTCTATCCATACAAATACGCTTGGAAGAAACACTCACCTCACCATACAACATTTGCTCGTAGTTGTCCATCTCTCTCTCAAAAGAAAAATGTAAATCACTCCATGTAGGTAGAGCGCCAAAAGGGTTTCCCCTCTTTATACCTATTATATCAGTGCGTGTGTACGCTGCCTTCTCACTCCCTCCCTTCTTTCTACATTTCCTCTCCTTCCCCTTATGCTGACCCTGCATGGTATCTTTTTCAGCTGTAAAAATAAACGTTGCAGTGTCATTTGCCCTTGCCTGGTCAGCAAGCCGAGCAACAACAGCCCCTGACAAGGCCTCCAAAACTACTGGCTTGAACAACAGCTGGTTCTGGAGTGTAGTAGCAGCAGGCGTAACAGGAGCAAGGCCGGTCACACCCAAAGGATCGATCCCCTGGCCCTCTTGGCCAGTAGGACACCCCTGGTGACCAGCAGTAGCACCAACCTGCACCTGTGAGGAGCTGGGTGCCCCCAGATGCAGCAGCTCGTGGCCCTCCTGGCCATGACACGCACCCTCGAGGGTGCAACCCGTTTCCACCAGCCCTTGGCCCTTCTGGCCAAGGTCAGCAGGGGCCTCCGGAGGCACTTTCCGGTCCTCCTGACCGGTGCCAGCGCCTGGAGGAGACGGCGTAGAATCCACTATTACCCGGCCCTCCTGGCCGGGTGGGATACCCTCTTGGCGGAGCGGGAAGCCCTCCTGGCCTGGTCCCCCACTCGCCAGAGCGGCCTTCGTCGTGGTAGTCGTAGCGCCCTTGTCCGTCACCGTGAGCTCACTCACGGCTTTGGTCACCTTGACCACATTTCCCTCCAATGCCCTGGAGGTGTTGTTGTTGCTGGAGCCGACGAACATAAGAGCTCTTTTGCTAGAACCTACCCCTTTCCAGTAGGCTTCTACACTGAGGTTTTTTGGAAAAGAAACTACTCTTTTTTCTTTGGGTATGCTACAGAAACGTTCTGAAGTGTGACCTACAATCCCACAACACTCACAGTACAAAGGTAGTTTCTCATACCAAACATCATACTGAATTTTCTTAGAGCTACCCAATGGAGTAAATTCTACCACGGACTTAAGAGGCTCATGTAGCAGAATTTCCACCCTCAGACGCAAATACTTCTCTACAATCATATGGTTACTATGGGAAATGGCAACCACCTCACCAAGCTGGTCCCCTAAAGTCCAACCCATACTCTCGGTTTTGAGTTCGAACGGGAGGTCACGAACTTGAACCCAGATTGGCATTACGCCAAGGTCAACCTCCGTCGGGTTTCCCTTGCCGTCGAACTCGGCGAAGATGATTCCGTCGCGCTTGAAGTGCCACAGCTAGGCCTTCAGAGCGAAACGCCGGTCCTCTTCGATGGAGAAGTTGAGGATGAACCTCCCGTCCCCGCTGGCCATTTCTTGAACGGTGACCGTTCCTTGCAGCCTCCATGCCAAAGTCGCACGGAGTTCGTCGACGATGATCCGCGGGTTCACCTGGAAGGGCGATAGAAATCACCCCACCACCAGGAAGCCGCTGATCGCCCTTCTTGCGGCCTCCATGTCGATGACCAAAGAGGAGCCATCACCCCGGGGGCGCCTCAGCGTCGTCCTCCCCTTGCTTTGTGTTGTAATGGCTGGAGCAGAGGCTGCCCCTCCCTTGTTTGTGGCCGGCGTCTGCAGCCCCGTAGACTTAGGAACCTCTCCCCCCCCCCCCGATTCCTCCATAGCCACTATCCTGCTAGCCATGCTTTGTGCACTAGGAACCAAGTCCGATAATTGGACCGAAAGCTTGTCTGCTACACTTTTTGTGAGGAATGGGGACACCTTTCTACAGGGATAAAATAACACCTCTTCCCTCCACTATTCGCAGAGAGAATCACGGAATTAAAGTGCCCAATAAAAAGCAAATAACTATGATTGTTCAGTTTCCAAAATTTCTTTGCACTAATTTGTCCTTGACCACAATTACAATACAAGGTAAGAAACCCCTGATCGTCCAGCAATCCCTCAATCGCGCCCATCAAATCCCTTTCCCATAAGAGCAGAAAATTAGAAATCTTCACACAGTTGAAAGAAATCCCCCCTGATTCCCCCTTTCCATCTACAGTTAATTCTCTCCAAATTCTTACACTATCTACTATAGATCGTCCATCAATCCCCCACTCTTTCCTTCTCCCCTCAACAGCAATCCGAGAATCACTCTTCCTGACTCCTAGTTCATGCAAATTTCTTTTAGAAACAGCCGGAAACAAAATCGGATCCCCCACTAAATCGCTATTTTATTCCCTAGATTCCCTCAACAAACTGGACTCCTTACCATAGCGGACGTGGGCAGGCTCCTCGCCCGTTGAATCGGAGACAATCCCGCCGAGCAAATGACGTGGCTTGAGACTGCGTCGGTATTTCCCCAAAGAGGAAGGGGTGATGCAGCACATCAACGGTAAGTATTTCCCTCAGTTATGAAACCAAGGTTATCGAACCAGTAGGAGGATCACCACCACCCAATAAGCAGCACCTGCACACAAATAACAAATACTTGCAACCCGACGCGAAAGAGAGGTTGTCAATCTCTCTACGATAAAAAGATAGATTAGGTAGTGATAGATAGGAGAGATAGATCTTTCAAGAACACAAAATAAAAAGAGCAAATAAAATATGCAGCAATATGTTTTTGGGTTTTTGGTTTTGTAGATCTGAAAACAAAGAGGCAAAAAGATAGATCGGAAAGCAATATGTTGGAAAAGTAGACCCGGGGGCCGTAGGATTCACTAGTGGCTTCTCTCATGAGTATAGCG
Organism: Elymus sibiricus; assembly: GCA_039707655.1. Taxonomy (NCBI): domain Eukaryota; kingdom Viridiplantae; phylum Streptophyta; class Magnoliopsida; order Poales; family Poaceae; genus Elymus; species Elymus sibiricus. The sequence continues at coordinate 130,474,615 of CM077669.1, forward strand.
CATGGTGGGTGAACAAATTACTGTTGGGCAATTGATAGAAGATCAAATAATCATGACGATATCCAAGGCGATGATAATTATATAGGCATCACGTCCAAGATAAGTAGACCGACTCCTGCCTGCATCTACCACTATTACTCCACACATCGACCGCTATCCAGCATGCATCTAGTGTATTAAGTTCATGGAAAAACGGAGTAATGCAATAAGAACGATGAAATGATGTAGACAAGATCTATTCATGTAGGAATAGACCCCATCTTGTTATCCTTAATGGCAACGATACATGCGTGCCTTGCTGCCCCTTCTGTCACTGGGAAAGAACACCGCAAGATCGAACCCATCACAAAGCACCTCTTCCCATGGCAAGAAAAACCGATCTAGTCGGTCTAACTAAACCAAAGATTCGAAGAAGAAATACGAGGCTATAAGTAATCATGCATATAAGAGATCAAAGAAGACTCAAATAGTATTCATGGATAGAAACTGATCATGAACTCAAAATTCATCGGATCCCAACAAACACACCGCAAAAGTTTACATCAAATAGATCTCCAAGAGACCATTGTATTGAGAATCATAAGAGAGAGAGAGGAATCCATCTAGCTACTGCCTACGGACCCGTAGGTCTATGGTGGACTACTCACGCATCATCGGAGAGGCACCTATGAAGAAGATGAACCCCTCCGTGATGGTGTTTAGATTGGATCTCGAGGTTCTGGAACTTGCAGCGGCTGGAATTGTGTTTCGTCAACTCCCCTAGGGTTTTTGGAATATTTGGGAATTTATAGGCATCAGAGGCAGTGCGGAGGGGCCCCGTGGAGGGCACAACCCATCAGGGCGCGCGGGGGGGCCCCTGGCGCGCCCTGGTGGGTTGTGCTCTCCACAGCCCACCTTCCTGGCTCTTCTTTGGCCCACTGGGTGTCTTCTGGTCCAGAAAAAATCTCCAAAAAGTTTTGTCGCGATTGGACTCCGTTTGGTATTGATATTCTGCGAAGTAAAAAAAGCAAAAAACAACAACTGACACTTTGGCACTATGTCAATAGGTTAGTCCCAAAAAATGATATAAAGTTGTTATAAAATGATTGTAAAACATCGAAGAATGATAATATAACAGCATGGAACAAGCAAAAATTATAGATACGTTGGAGACATATCAGCATCCCCAAGCTTAATTCCTACTCGTCCTCGAGTAGGTAAACGATAAAAACAGAATTTTTGATGTGGAATGCTGCCTAACATGTTCATCTCATATTCTTTTATTTTGTATAGCATGGACATTTGGACTTGTAAATGATTCAAAGCAATAGTCTAGTTTTAACATAATGACTTCAATACTCAAGCATGTCAACAAGCAACCATGTCTTTCAAAATATCAACACTAAAGAAAGTTATCCCTAGCCCATCATGCTCAATCATTGATCCATTCATGAAACACACTCAAATATTATCTATGCCCAATGCTCAAGTACGATCATAGTGCCCCCTAGTTGGTGCTTTGTAAGAGAAGATGGAGACTCAAAGTAAAAATAAAAATTGCATAAAGTAAATAGATAGGCCCTTCGCAGAGGGAAGTAGGGATTTGTAGAGGTGCCAAAGCTCAAGGTTTAAATTGAGAGAGAAAAATATTTTGGGTGGCATGCATTTCCTGTCAACGAAAACGACAAAGTAGCTCACAATACTTTCCATAGTAGATATATCATAGGCGGTTCCCAAACATAAAATAAAGTTTATTTCTTTTTCCACCAAACTTTCACTTTCCATGGTGGGCCGTATCCACGGTTGCCTTCCATACCAACACTTTCCAAGGAATTTATTATTTGACAACATAAAGTAAATATTTTTTCTTTTTCATTTCGGGAATGGGCATCCCTATTACCGCCACACTCTCGTGCAATGACAAGTGAATAAACACTCATCTTGAGAATAACAAATCTAGCATGGAAAAATATTGGATACTCCCCACCATTTCATGAGCGGTACGAGCACACAAAAGAGAAAATTTATTTTGAAAATTTAGAGATGGCACATACAAATTTGCTTGGAACGGCATGGAAATACCGCATATAGGTAGGTATGGTGGACTCATAAGACAAAACTTGGTTTAAGGATTTTGGATGCACAAGTAGTATTTCTACTTAGTACAAATGGAGGCTAGCAAATAGATTGAGAAGCAACCAAACCAAGAAACGAAAATTCACATAAGCGAGCATTGAGCATAACTAACACCGAATAATGCACCATAAGTAGGATGTAACTTCATTGCATAACTATTGACTTTCGTGCATGCATAGGGAATCACAAACCTTAACACCAATATTCCTACTAAAGCATAATTACTCACTAACATGACTCACATATTACTATCATCATGTTTCAAAACTATTACAAAGAATCAAGTTTAATTTGTCCAATGATCTTCATGAAAGTTTTTATCATATCCTCCTTGGATATCTATCACTTTGGGACTAGTTTCATATATTGCCATTGCTTTTTTGACAAGCTCAAACAAATTTAAGTGAAGCACATGAGCATAAAGATTTCATTTCTCAAAAAGTATAAGTGAAGCATGAGAGGATTTCTTCAAAATTTACTAGCTCTCAAATTAATCTAAGTGAAGCATGAGAGTATTTCTACAAAAAATTCCAAGCACACCGTGCTCAAAAGATATAAGTGAAGCACTAGAGCAATCCTATAGCTCAAAAAGTTTAAGTGAAGCACATAGAGCAATTCTAACAAATCATAGCATAATTTTGGCTCTCTCAAATAGGTGTGCCCAGCAAGGATACAAATGACAAACTAACAAACAAAGCAAGCAAAGATACAAGACGCTCCAAGCAAAACTCATGATATGTGATGAATAAAAATATAGCTCCAATAGTAAAATACCGATGGTTGTTAGAAGAAAGAGGGGATGCCACTCGGGGGCATCCCCAAGCTTCGTTGCTTGTTTCTCTTTGGATATATCTTGGGGGTGCGGTAGCATACCCAAGCTTAGGCTCTTTTCACTCCTTATTCCTTCATCCATCGTGATCTCACCCAAAACTTGAAAACTTCAATCACACAAAACTCAACAAAATCTTCGTGAGATCCGTTAGTATAATAAAGCAAATCACTACTTTAGGTGTTGTTGCAAACCCATTCATATTTTATTATTGCATTATACCTACTTTATTTTAACTTTACCATGGCTCATACCCTTCAATATAACCCATAAATTCATCAAAACAAGCACACAATGCAACGAAAACAGAATCTGTCTTAAACAAAACAGTCTGTAGTAATCTGTACTCTAACCATACTTATGTAACTCTAAAAATTCTGAAAAATTAGTACAATGTAAGGAATTTGTATAGGAACACCGTGTTAAAATTTCAGCGCAATATCACGTTCCAGCAAAAAATTAAAATTCATATATTGGACGCAAAGTTTCTGTTTTAGATTCAGCATCGCTTCTACTCATCCTATGAATCATCCTAAAGGCTCTACTTGGCACAAACACTAAATAAACCATAAAAGCACAATCATAAAAGAGGCATAATTGTGTCAACACTCAAAAACATAAAGGAAAAAGCAAAATTTTATTTATTCATTGGGTTGCCTCCCAACAAGCGCTATCGTTTTACGCCCCTAGCTAGGCATAACACATAGATTCAAGTATTGTCATCCTTGGTTTTCAACTCTTCAATCACACAACTAGATTTCTTCAAGGATTTAGCATGCATATTCTCGATGACAACACTCCTTGGAAGAAAACTAAAAAATTCATTCTTGTAAATAGGGTCTCTTATGATTTCAACAAAGTCGGGATGAATACTAATCATTTTAAGATCCCCCTTGTGACTACTAGGTGTAGCAACTTTGTTCTTAGTGACATGCGTGGTCTTACCAATTTTTACGGGAGTTTTTTCAATAGTTTTGATAGAAGAAAAAGCCGAACCCAAGTTACTAAAGATTTCTTCCAACTTATCAATTCGGTACGGGCTCTCTTCCACCCTCTCATTAACTACGGTTTCTTTTTTTCCTTTAGCAATTTAAAAGCATCTCCCGCCTTAGACCCAATTTTATTAGCAAGATTATGCATTTTATTATCCAAACTTTCAAGATGTTCTTGGGTAATCATCTTCTTTTCAATAGCATCTAATCTCTCCATAACATGTTCGAGAGTTAAAGTTGTTTCATTGATCATAAGAGGTGGTGATCCCGCTAAACTTCCCATAGCATTAAAAGCATCCAAAGATGGACACATCAAGAAATACCCACCGGTAATCGTATCAAGGACGAATCTATACCAAGTGGTGATGCCCACATAAAAACTGCGAAGAAGAACAACGGTAGATTGCTTATGGATGGATATATTATGAGCATTGCAAATCCTATACGAAGCATCTTTTAGGTTCTCCCCTCCCCTTTGCTTAAAATTAAGAACCTCATTATCGGGAGTACACACAATAAAGGAAGAACTATCCATAATGACTAGGCAAGAGATCTGACGAAAAAAGGGCAAACGAAAAAGAGGGCGAATAAAAGGGCAAATTGGTGAAATGGGGGAGAGGAAAACGAGAGGCAAATGGCAAATAATGTAATTGCAAGGAGATGAGATTTGTGATTAAGAATCTGGTAGATGATGATGGGGTCCCCACGGCGCCTACGATAGGCACGTAGAAGAGACCGCTTCCTCCCCGGCAACGGCGCTAGAAATTCCTTTGACGTGGCTTGAGACTGCGTCGGTATTTTCCCAAAGAGGAAGGGGTGATGCAGCACAGCGACGGTAAGTATTTCCCTCAGTTATGAAACCAAGGTTATCGAACCAGAAGGAGGATCACCACCACCCAATAAGCAGCACCTGCACATAAATAACAAATACTTGCAACCCGACGTGAAAGAGAGGTTGTCAATCTCTCTACGGTAAAAAAGATAGATTAGGTAGTGATAGATAGGAGAGATAGATCTCTCAAGAACACAAAATAAAAAGAGCAAATAAAATATGCAGTAATATGTTTTTGGGTTTTTGGTTTTGTAGATCTGAAAACAAAGAGGCAAAAAGATAGATCGGAAAGCAATATGTTGGAAAAGTAGACCCGAGGGCCGTAGGATTCACTAGTGGCTTCTCTCATGAGTATAGCGCACGGTGGGTGAACAAATTACTGTTGGGCAATTGATAGAAGATCAAATAATCATGACGATATCCAAGGCGGTGATCATTATATAGGCATCACGTCCAAGATAAGTAGACCGACTCCTGCTTGCATCTACCACTATTACTCCACACATCGACCGCTATCCAGCATGCATCTAGTGTATTAAGTTCATGGAAAAACGGAGTAATGCAATAAGAACGATGACATGATGTAGACAAGATCTATTCATGTAGGAATAGACCCCATCTTGTTATCCTTAATGGCAACGATACATGCGTGCCTTGCTGCCCCTTCTGTCACTGGGAAAGAACACCGCAAGATCGAACCCATCACAAAGCACCTCTTCCCATGGCAAGAAAAATCGATCTAGTCGGCCTAACTAAACCAAAGATTCGAAGAAGAAATACGAGGCTATAAGTAATCATGCATATAAGAGATCAAAGAAGACTCAAATAATATTCATGGATAGAAACTGATCATGAACTCAAAATTCATCGGATCCCAACAAACACACCGCAAAAGTTTACATCAAATAGATCTCCAAGAGACCATTGTATTGAGAATCATAAGAGAGAGAGAGGAAGCCATCTAGCTACTGCCTACGGACCTGTAGGTCTATGGTGGACTACTCACGCATCATCGGAGAGGCACCTATGAAGAAGATGAACCCCTCCGTGATGGTGTTTAGATTGGATCTCGAGGTTCCGGAACTTGCGGCGGCTGGAATTGTGTTTCGTCAACTCCCCTAGGGTTTTTGGAATATTTGAGAACTTGCGGCGGCTGGAATCAGAGGCGGTGCAGAGGGGCCCGTGGAGGGCACAACCCATCAGGGCGCGCCGGGGGCCTCCTGGCGTGCCCTGGTGGGTTGTGCTCTCCACAACCCACCTTCCTGGATCTTCTTTGGCCCACTGGGTGTCTTCTGGTCCAGAAAAAATCTCCAAAAAGTTTAGTCGCGATTGGACTCTGTTTGGTATTGATATTCTGCGAAGTAAAAAACAAGCAAAAACAGCAACTGGCACTTTGGCACTATGTCAATAGGTTAGTCCAAAAAATGATATAAAGTTGTTATAAAATGATTGTAAAACATCCAAGAATGATAATATAACAGCATGGAACAAGCAAAAATTATAGATACGTTGGAGACGTATCAACAGACCCTCCGCACGCCTCTTCATCCTCTCCCAACACCGCTTCCGGTCCCCGCATCGCTGGAGAATCCGCCACGATTTCGCCTTGATCTCGTTCCACTCGTGGGTACTGATTGGCCCCTCGTGAATGTCCGCCCCCGTATAGACGCCTCCCCCCGCCGGAGAAGCCAGCGGCCTCGCTGCCGGCCGCACCGCCGCCATCTCCGCTGGCTGCACCGTCGCCCTCTCACCCCCTCTTTCTCTCCGTCGCCGCCAGTCGCGGGAGCATCCTCCCCCCGCCGGAGAAACCGCCGGCCGCACTGTCGCCGGAGAAGCCGCCGGCCGCACTGCCTCCATCTCGCCCCCTCTTTCTCTCCGTCGCCGCTAGTCGCGGGAGCGCATAGCTGCCGTTTCAGTTACCGCTAAGTAACTGAAACGGCAACTATGCACTCCCGCGATCACATGATTACCCATCAGTAGATCGAAATAGTGTATATTGTGCAGGGAACTATGAACAACTCGGATGTGCCAGATGATGAACTTTCTGATTCCGAGCAAGTGCTTATTAATAACATTTTTCTGAAGTGTCCTTCTTTCGTGATGTGTTGTTTACAAGGTTATTCAAAACACCTCGTAACACCTCTATATTAACTGGTGCTCAGAAAACAATAGAGTTGTTAGAGGGACATCCAGTTAGATTTTATGAACAAATTCGTCTTGAGAAGCACACATTCTACTTGTTGCCGGATGCTTTGTGCGAGAGAAAGTTATTGAAGGATACAAATCGAATGACAGTGGACGAACAACTACTCATGTTTTTACATACACTTGGTCACAATGTTAGAAACCGAGTCATCCAAGATAGATATCAGCATTCTGGCGAACCAATCAGCCGGCACTTCAACAAAGTTTTAGATGCCATAAATGGTTTGCGTGATGTTTGCATAACAGATCCAAGCAATCAAGTCCCATCCAAAATATTGGGTGACGCAAGGTTCTACCCATATTTCAAGGTATAATTTCTATTCGAAGAAGATACTCCTTTTACACATGATTTTCGTAAGTACATTGTCCACAAAATGTGAACTTTGTTATTTGACTAACAAATAAAAATCCCACCAGAATTGTCTAGGAGCAATTGACGGGACACACATTGAGGCAAAAATCAGGCTTGATAAGCAAACTCCTTACAGAAATAGACATGGTTATCCGTCTCAAAATGTAATGGCAGTTGTGTCATTTGACATGACATTCTCTTACGTCGCTGCTGGATGGGAGGGTTCTGCATCAAATCAAGTTGTTCTAAGATGGGCTGTTACAAGTGGGGGTTTGGTTGTTCCTGAAGGTAAAATTACAAATATATTAATTATTTGTGTATCTACAATAGAAATAAAGATTTTGACTGTGCTATGAAACCTCATGTGCAGGTAAATTTTATCTTGTTGATTCAGGTTATGCAAATACTCCAAAATTTATTGCCCCATATCGCGGAGATCGCTATCATATTGCTTCTTTTCGTGGATGTAATCGGCGATATACTGGTGAGAAGGATTTGTTCAACTATCTGCATGCACAACTGCGGAACGTTGTTGAACGGACTTTTGGTGTTCTAGAAGTTCGTTTTCCAATTCTAAGGATGTGTTTGGTTGAGCTGTAGATTCTGGAAAATCTGCTGTGAGCTGTGAAAAAGTTGTTGTGAACTTTCTGTTGTGGAAAAGCTGGAAGCTGTTTGGTCAAAACAACTGTGAAACTGTAGATTTGGCTGTGAATTGTCTGTAATATCCCTAAGGACTAAAAAATTGTTTATATATGCTAGTTAACCGTAAAGTAGCAACCTATACACTGATTTGACACATATTTTTGCTACAATGACTAGTTTTCTATGGGAATTAACTGAAATTATAAATGTTTGGACATTGATGATTGAAGCACGACCATTCCATACACAAACATATCCATGGGTCAATGGTACAATATATCGACAAATCGATATATACATCAATTGGTATAATTAGCAATCAGCATCAAACAGAAATCCGTCAACATCGCATCCATGAGATCAAGTCAACAAAGAGCAGAGTTGTCGCCTAGCAATCAACATCAATTGTCTGTAATTAGCACAAGCACGCCCGGCACAACGCACACACGTAGAGCGTGCACACACGCACGCACGCTGCAGCAGCACTCATGCGTCCAGCACACACACACACACATATAGCACGCACGCACCCATCGTGCACCCCGCGCGAGCACAGACGTCGAGCACGCACGCATACAGGACAAGCAGCAGCACACATGCACGCAAGTACAAGAGAGGAAGGAGATGGAGCAGCACTACCTCCGACGTCGGTGGTGTGCACTCGGGGCAGTGGCATTCGGTCGAGCACCCTGCCTGCGCTCACCCCGAATCCATCCCCTCTTTCTCGAGCGGACCGACAGAGTAGCTAGCTTGCAGAACGGACAACCAAGGTCATGGCGGATCGGCTGGAGGAGGTGCCGGCGGCGGGGCGTGCGGCGGTGGAGGGCGGTGGCCCTTGCTGGTCCGGTGGTCGCGGCGGGTAGATGCAGAGTAAGTAGCTCCGGCGGGCAGCAGATGAGGGAAGAGATCGCGGCGGGAGGCGGACCCGGAAGGCGGCGCCGGCGACTGGGCACACAGCGGTGGAGGGGCGGCGGCGACGCTGGCGGCGCTCGGGTCAATGAGGATCGGGCGGTCTCACGAGGACAAGGTCTCCTCTCCTGCGGGCTGCCTTTGACCGAGGGAATAGATCGAAGCGTTTTTCACTTACCAGTGGCAAAGGTGACCAGTGGCAAAGGTGGGTAAATACTATGAAACTCTCATGGGATAGCTAAAAGTGCATTGCTAAAGTTGGGGTTCACCTGCTTCAAAAAATACACTACGACGAAGTTGTAACTTCTGCAGATTCTGCTTCTCCTTTTTTCCCCTTGGTTAGCTTATAGCTTCTAAAAGCCATAAGTTGGCTGCAAAAGCTCAACCAAACATAGCCTAAGTAGGAAAGGAGGAATTCCTTATCCATATAGAACCCAAGTTAAAATTGTTATGGCTTGTTGCATCATCCACAACTTCATAAGAAAGGTTAATCGGCGTGATGAGTTGTTTGAGCTTTATGAGCATGGGGAAACACAAGAAAATGCTGACCATGGTGATCAACAAGTTCATGGGCAAGCAAGAGAAGATGACCAAGTTGCTGGTAAGAGAGTTCGTGCTGGCATCGCTTGAGAATTGTGGACTAATCATCAACAATGTGTGAATCAACAACAAGAAGAAGATTAAACACCGTAATATTTGATTTCCATCTTTAATTAGCGATATATTTGCATAATTATTGTTAGAACTTTAAATTTCTTTATATGTTGATGAACTTCAAATGAGTGTGTTCTTATGTAATATAAGAGTGTTCCCGTCCTACCTACACACCAGATTCTACAATGTACCAAGTAGAAAGCTTTTCGGCTTTCACTGCTACAAACGCACCAGAAATTTCTTGTTTTTAGAAAGACCATGAACCGGTCCTGTTCTCACTTTGCTTTCTACAGTACCACTCTCTTCCAAAGTTTCATCATACAAATTCCAGTATATGTAGCTAACTGCTAAGACCCGTCGGCAACTGCATGATACATACCATGAAAGCAAGATAATTTTAGCTCCTCTCGGCAGGTGCGTGACAGACCATGTTAAGTACATAATTTGCAAAAGGAAAAAGCAAACATACCTGCTCCTCTGAATCGCTGTCCTCGAGCTTGTCCTGCACCGCCGGTGTTCTAGGGAGGCAGGCATGTGCATTGAACTCAAGCACCACCGCTCGACGGGTAGAGCTTGAGCGGGGTCGGCGTCCGACGAAGCACAATAGGCCTAGCGACCTAGCCGTCCAGGGGAGGGGAGGCGAGCAGCAACCGGCGTCCAAGGGGCGGAGGCGCGCACTAGCCGACGTCCGCGCGAATTCATCCACGGCCGAGAGAAGGGGAGTATCGGTGTCAACAAGCGGACGAGGAATCGGAGGGGACCAGCAGCACTACGGCCATGGATGTCGCCATGGTGGCTGATTTGGGGAAAGTGAGAGTGACTCACGGGAGGAGAAAAGGAAATAGCCCACTCGTGGGTTATCCAAACAAGATACATTACCGACCAGTTTTACTGTTTTCTTATCCAAACGTAACTTTTTATAAATTGATTATTTACAAAACCTAACGTAAAACGGGACTTCCTAAAAATTAGCTAAGAACTCGTTTTTATAATCCTAACGCTAAATGTGAGATCTCGAGTCTTGCACTGGCTCGTACTACCCATCATGCAATTATCTGGTTGTTTGGTGGGCCTGGCCCGACGGATGCAAAAAGGGCCTCCGAGCCAGGCTGAGCGGAAACGCAAGTTTCGGCCGTTTCCGCGAGCCTGCACCCGCGCGTGCACCGACGGCCACATCCACGCGAGAAAGAGGGCTAGGGTTTCTCTCCTCACCCGACTCCTCTCTCTCCTGCGAACAGATCTGGTCGCCCGGCGCCTCGCGAGCACGTCGCCGGCGCGCATCCTCTCCGCGTAGAGGTTGGTTCTCCTCCTCCCATCCCTCTTGGATCCCTCTCTCTATCCGCCCCTTGCGCTGCTGCTTCTGCCGATGCGGATGTGAGTAGTCAACGGGGTCGTTTCCTGCGCACGGTTTGGTCGGAGCGGAGCTCCTGGCCATGACCGTCGTGGCCATGGGAGCTGCTCCCTCGGTCATCTACAGGCACAAGCACCCACACGCACCCACACGCACCCATGTTCACACCTGCCCACACGCACACGCATGACCACAGCCGCCATGCACATGATTTGTTCTGAACCTCCTTCTGGTCCTATGGATCTGAGCTAACTAGTGGAAATTAGATGGAATCAGTAGGTAGAAAAAATAGTTATGCAATCATATATCCTGAACAATTTCTGTACATATTTTATTTTGTTTTGATGTAAATATTATCAGTGTTAATTTATAAATCTGTGCTGAATTTATATAGATGGATGACAACAGCAAGACTCGAGATACATTGATAGTGCAAGCTGCTGGTTTGGTTGCTGTTTTGTGTGCATATATGGCCACTATAACTACAAGGGCTAGAATTAGAAACTATCATGCTCCAGTCCGTTATGTCATGCTTGAGAGAGACATAGCTAGGTTGTCCAATCTACGTTTTATCTACGATACCAATGACATAAATTGCCATGACCTACTAAGGATGAATAGGGCCCCATTTTATAACTTGTGTACCTTGTTCCGTGAGCGAAAGTTGCTGGAAGATAGCATTCATACCTCCATTGAGGAGCAGCTTGCGATGTTCCTTCTTGTGGCTGGGCACAACCATAGGTTTAGGGCAATGAAACCCATATTTAGGAGGTCAATTGAACTAATCAGTCGATACTTTAAGGCAGTTTTATATGCAATTGGAGAGTTGCGTGATGAGATGATCCAGCCCCCATCCAATGAAGTTCATCCAAAAATCCTACATAGTAGGCGCCCCAGTGCATAGCGGACGGCTAAAACATGCTGATAATGTCAAAAGAGGCCGGGGTAGACCGAACTTGACATGGGAAGAGTCCGTAAAGAGAGATCTGAAGGATTGGAGCATCACCAAAGAACTAGCCATGGACAGGGGTGCGTGGAAGCTTGCTATCCATGTGCCAGAACCATGAGTTGGTCGCGAGATCTTATGGGTTTCACCTCTAGCCTACCCCAACTTGTTTGGGACTAAAGGCTTTGTTGTTGTTGTTGTAGGCGCTTCTACCCGTATTTTAAGGTAATATGTTACCATTTAGAATTTTATGGACATGCTGGATAACCAAATTTTACAAAATATAACTCACCTCTTTTCCTAAAACTGTGTTGGTGCAATTGATGGCACCCATGTGCTTGCCAAGGTACCGGCTGCTATTACTTCGGCATTTAGGGGTAGGAAAGGCGGCACCACCCAAAATGTGATGGCTGCAGTTGACTTTGACACCAACACTAGGCAACTAGGCAGGAGGGTGGTGCCCATGCCTAGGCATCCGCCTCTGAGAACACTGATAAACGACCCCCCCGACACAGGGCATGGGGAGAATAAACTGGTGCTGGTATTAGTTCAGGGGCTGAAATACATGGGCGATGGGGGATGCACCCGCACCTTGTCAGTCCTAGCGATGAGAATAGGGTCAACTGAGACCGATCTTGAAGAGAGGGATCTGGCTGGATTCAATTGCTCACTGCGCGAAGAGCGAAACACACGATAATCTGAGCAAGCTAGGGCTTCCTTACCAGCAAAAGGGATCGCGTCCCTTCCGGATGTCCGCGCCAGTCCAAGTGCAGCAAACGGGATCAGCGGAGAAAGATCACACGAGAACCGAGGCTCTTAGCATGCGTCCTTGGACGGGAGGAGACGGCAGCGGCAGATGAGGAGGAGGAGGAACTCGGTGTGGGTTTCAGCGGTGGGAGACTCAGGGGCGATGCCGCGGGATTGGGAGCAGAAGGTGTCGTCGATCGATCTGGTTGGGATGGATAGGGGTTGGGGCGCTGGGGAGTGGGGCGGGGTTTTGCGCGGCGGCGGTAGCGGTTGTCGCGGCGAGGTGAGGGCCCGACGGGGGGCGGAGCAAGTAGGAGGGCGAGGGCGAGGACGAGGAGGCAGGTGGGTCAATAGAGGTGTCGTGTGCGTCGGCTTGCAAAGGCCGGGCCGATCCGGGCTGGGCACAGACTAGGCTCTAAAAAAAACTACATGCTAGGACCTGCCCTGCCCTGTCAGGAAGCTTTACCAGCATACTGGAGATTATGCAATCTCAAATTCTTTATCAAATATCCAGCATTGATTCATCTATGCTTAAATTGAAATTATTCATTGCTGGTTTTGTATGTTAGGCTACTCCAATTTTTGATACATATCCACCTTTCAATGCATCGTGTCGGGAGTGCTGGAAACACGGCCGGTTCAAGTCGACCGAGAAAGGAGAAACGCTTCACATATGTGCTCAATGATGCTGACAATAAAAAGGTCAGCCCTGCTTCAGTATTAACTATTTGTTCTTAGGTATTGCAAGTTAGCTTAAAACAATTCTTGCTACACCCAAAAGTCCTCATGCATTTCCTTCTGCTTGTTTTTCAGCATTGTGCTGGAATCAACTGCTTGTCGTACCTGAATGCATCTGCTTCTGGTAAAAGTGATTATCTTTTTACTGGGAGCCGTGATGGTACCTTGAAGAGATGGGAATACCAAAACGGGGATGCAAACTTTTCAGCAACCTTTGAGTCACATGTTGATTGGGTATGTTTTTCTATGTACTCCTGCTCCAGCTGATTTTATATTTTGAAACCGTGGTATTGTCTCTATTTGAATTGCTATTGGATCATTATCAAGGGTGTTTTATGTTTTAGATTTCAACATCAAATCAAGGGTGTTTGTCATTACATTTTGTTAACATATTTATACTCCGGTACGATCAATTCATTTCGGTTGTTCTTTCATCTTTGCCTTTTTTGCATATATTTCTTAATTGTGCTGTTCAAGTCTGAAATTTTGTGTATCCTTTGTAAATGGGTGGGAGGCCATCCGTAGTTCTGGACAATAGTTGGGAACAGGGCCAGTCCCTGTAACCTTTGCCATATTTGCTAAATTCTTTGTTACTTTTATTCGCGTGAAACAAGATGGGCTGGGTGGAAGATTCTTCTAGTCCTACATAGTTTTATTTGTCCAATTATGAAAGTTAGGCAGTAGATTCTGTCAGTGGATGGAGAAATAAATCCGTCAGGACTTGAACTGATACTTACTTCCTGCTTACATTTGGTTGACTTCTTGTATCACTGCTGAAGTATTGCCTTGTTTTACAAGCAGCTATCTTATTGTGCAGGTTAACGATGCCATTATTGTTGGCCAAAATCTTGTTTCCTGTTCCTCAGACACCACATTAAAGGTTTGTTGTTTCAGTGGTCCCTGTTTTTAGATATTTTTTGTCGTGTCTGCATGCTTTTTTAGACTGCATTTGGCATTGAGGTGAATTATAGTAATCCATCTTTTGTCTATTTTTTTGTTGCCTAACCAATATATGTTTGTGTGGCTATTTTTTCACAGCGTTATAAAATAAGTTTGGCAGGCATGTTTCAGAAATCCCAAACTAAGCCCCAGTATCTATTTTTTACAGGTGTGGAATTGCTTAGCAGATGGTGCTTGTACCAAGACTCTCCGTCAGCACTCTGATTATGTGATATGTCTTGCTGCGGCTGAAAAGAATGTATATATTGCCAGACCTATGACTATGTGGAAGTATTAGTTCTATATCTACTATATTTTATATGCTTTTTGTGCCTTTGTACTGTAGAGCAATATTGTAGCCTCTGGTGGCCTTGGTGGTGAGGTCTTCATATGGGATCTTGATGCTGCTATTGCTCCTATAGCCAAATCTGTAGATGCAAAAGAGGATGAGGTTCCTAATGGAAACTCTGGACCTGCTTTGTCAACCTTGTGCAATGTAAATTCTAGTGGCAACATTGTTTCTACCAACGGAAAATCACATGGGTACAGTCCTATTGCTGCCAAAGGTCACAAGGATTCAGTTTATGCATTGGATATGAATGATACAGGGACGTTGCTTGTGTCTGGTGGTACTGAAAAGGTATTGCACTATCCATCTTCAGGAGCAAGTGTGTCATCCTTTAACTGCTATTTTATTTGGACCTTTTCTTATAGACTTCCTACTGGTTTGATATAGGTTGTTCGTGTTTGGGATCCCAGGACAGGTTCTAAGAACATGAAATTGAGAGGGCACACTGACAATATCAGGGCTTTGCTTATTGATTCTACTGGAAGGTTTGTGTTTAGGCATAATCAAAGTTCTCTCATAGATTCATCTAAGATATACTATTCCTTTCTCTAACAAGATTCTGTAAAAGTTGATTTGCCATTCCTATTCTTGTGGCACTTCATACTGTCATCCGAATCTATCATAGCTTCTTGTGTTAACTACTGCCATAACAATGCGTAGCTAATGTTCTACTCCCTCCGTTCCTAAATATAAGTGTCTTTAGAGATTTCACTATAGACTACATACGAAGCAAAATGGATGAATCTACACTTAAAGTATGTCTATATACATCCGTTTATAGTCCGTAGTGCAATTTTTAAAAAGACTATTTAGGAACGGAGGGCGTAGTTTTCTGTAGTTACTGCTGAGTTATCTGTAAGTTGACATGTCCTTCAGCTGGCAGCTTTTATTTATTTCATATGGTAGTACCTGGCTTACCAAGTTACTGTGCAGTTTTCTGTCATCCTACATTTGTCGTAAATGAAAGAGCTGTGGGTCAGTGGCACTACTATTTTTATCTGGACTTGCCCATTGCAAAATCTTGTTATATAATGCATTTTCTGCAAATGAGTGGTTATGATGACATTAGATGTTTCAAAAGTGAATTATAGAACAGTCCAGACAATATTGCCCATTTATGTGTTCCATATATACAACTTTGTAGACCATAAATTATCATCTATACATGTTCCTGGCCTAGCATGTTTAGTTTCCTATAGTTGCAGTCAACAACAAGTCCTTTATATTTTGGAGAAAGGTTATTGCTGAATCATTCTCTTTTGCAAATAATCACCCACTATCCTTTAAGTTGCATTAGTCACGTGATCATTAGTTCAAAAGCAGCAACTTCACCACTTAAATCGCTTGATTGCCCGAAGGGGACATTAATTTGCATGGTCATCATGCTGGTTGCTATCCTAGTCAGGCAATGGTCAATGTCAGCCACTTCTATGTGTTATTAGTTGATGAGATGGAAATAACTCACATGGCACAAAAACTTACTAGGATGCGGATGTTTGTTTGTGGGAGCTGATGTGTCATATTTAAGAGGAACATGTGGTTTTCGATGATTAAATTACCAATTTTGGCTGCAAGGGTTAAAAAATGGTGTTGATCAACACAAAATAATGTTGACAGGCTTTGTGGAACTTTGTTGAATCCCATCTATTTTCATTAGAAGTTTGAAACTTGTTAACACTGTATAACATATTTTTACAGGTATTGTCTATCAGGCTCGTCTGACTCAATGATAAGGTAAATACACAGTTCATAAACGCCTGCATGAAGATTATTAGCGCAGCACGCTTATTAGAGTAACAGTGGATTAACTAATTTCCGGCATCGTGGACAGTCGCTACAGTCGCTACGACTCACCCTGTGCATTTTAAAACCGAACCGAAAAACCATATCGGAAATAAACCGAACCGAACCAATTTTTTGGTTTTTATGGTTTTACGGTTTCGGTATGGTATGATCTTTTCATACCGTTTTGAAGTTTGGTTTTTATGGTATATACCGAAAAACCGAATAAACCGAAGTACAAAATATATTTATATATCTTGGGGCGAACAACCATACGCGTAGTCATTTTTGTGTGCCGAAGCCAGATTTCCTGTTAAGTGCATCTGTTTTCCTTGTAATGGAGTCACATTTCTCTTCACAAGAATGCTAAGCACGTCCATAACCATCGAATTCATGCATGCATATACACTTGCATATAGTTATATACCCTTCGTATAAAAAGATACGTGTTTTGAGTCATAATTTGTAAATTGTTATATGCCATTTTCAAATTCGCGTCAACTTTGGTTTATATGGTATATACCGAAACCATAACGAAATAGTTTGGTATATACCGAAACCGAACCGTATCTAAATTTCATACCGTATTTATCGAAATATTAATACCGTACAAACCGAAAAACCGTATAAACCGAACCATGTAAACCGAATAAACCGAACGCACAGAGTGAGCTACGACGCGGTCACGTTAGCCTGCATGCCTAAAGCCAAGTATGGCGTAGATGCTGCAAATATTTTTTTGCATCTTGTCTAAATATGTTCATACTTCGCAGACTATGGGATCTAGGACAGCAGCGCTGTGTGCATTCTTATGCTGTTCACACTGATTCGGTTTGGGTGCTCGCAAGCACCCCTTCCTTTGGTCATGTTTATAGCGGTGGAAGAGATCAGTCCGTGAGTAAAACATCTCATTTTGTTGAATAATGTCTATAGTTCTAAGTTCTGAACTTCTCTGTTTTCCGTTGGTACAGGTGTACCTGACAGACCTCTCCACACGAGAGAGTGTCTTACTATGCACAAATGAACACCCAATCCTACAGTTGTCCTTGCAAGATGATACAATATGGGTTGCAACAACTGATTCTTCTGTTTATGGATGGCCAGCTGAAGGGCAAACCCCACAAAAGGTTTTTCAAAAGGGTGGCTCATTCTTAGCTGGGAATTTGTCATTCTCAAGAGCAAGAGCTTCTTTAGAAGGATCAGCACCTGTAAGCATGACAGTTGCCATCTTTTCATCTGTTACTTTACTTTATTATACACGTTATGTTCTGGCTTCCGAGCAACGACGCCGCATTTTTGAGATGCGCTATAATACCGAGACATGCATTCTGTGATGATAGTTTCATCTCCTATAGCTCACTAGTAACCGTGTACATGCAACACACGTTGCTATTAGGTCGAATATTGGTTGCACGTTGATACTAGGTAGGATATTAATTGCGCGTTAATTTCGTTATTAGCACTCCCCTAGATATTATATATGATATTAATTGCATGCTAAACATGTTGAGTGCTCAACATTGAAGTAATCTAGGTCGTTTGATTGGCATGGTTTGATGGTCGAGATTAGTTGGATCTGCCCCTTTTGAGTCTTCTTATATTGGTATAGATGGAGGACTTGTTTAAATAGAAAATATTTACATGTCTGTTAACTTTGTGGCAAATTATTCTGGATCTATGGGATTATGCAATGCAAGCCATGTAATATTAACTCGAGGTCTTGTTTTTCCCATGTTAACCAGCTATCTATTTTTTTCTCAGAGATGATGGCAAATAAACATTGATATATTTTTTTGCTATGTAATTTCTATGTTTATATGCTACTTTCGGCACTATTCAAAATTGATGCCAGATACACCTGAATTTATTTTTTTGCCTTTCGTCTTCTATTATGTGCTCATGATATTCATGTTTCAATGATCTACTCAACTCTATACATGTTTTTGTCGACTGACTGGCAACAGTTATTTTTACTCGGTCATCTTGCACAGGTGTACATGTTAGTAACTTCTATTTTCTAAACCACTCTAGGTGCCTGTATACAAAGAGCCATCTTTCACTATTCCTGGAGTTCCAGCTATAGTTCAACATGAGATCATGAATAATAGAAGGCATGTCCTGACAAAGGTGATTATAAGATATTTTCAAATTGTCTTTGCTGTTATCAAACGCAACAAGTGGCATCATCCACCTTCATCCTATTTTACAGGATACTGTTGGTTCTGTCAAATTATGGGAGATTACTCGAGGAGCTGTTATTGAAGATTTTGGCAAGGTTTGTATTCCCTCTCGAGGTCTTGAGTGCACTTTTCCTCATGGATAATATAAAAACGTTAAGAGCTAGCAGCATTGCTTGGTTGTATCCAAATTTGAGAAGCTCACAGTTCATATGTATCTCTTTTGAGTAAATTGGAAGGTTTGCTAGAATGTTAAGACACTTCATTTTGCTTGCAGGTTTCGTTTGATGATAAGAAAAAGGAGTTGTTTGAGATGGTATAACTGCCAAATCATGATATTTTTGTTTATGTTTAAAAATGCTCTGCATATTGCTATGTCACATGCTTCTCTATTTTAGGTTAGCATACCTGCATGGTTCACCATGGACGCTCGATTGGGGTGCCTGTCTGTTCACCTGGATACTCCACAATGCTTTTCTGCAGAAATATATGCGGTTGATTTGAATGTTACTGGAGCACAGGAAGATCTTAAGGTTTGCACAAAAACATATCATAATGCGGGCTATGGTTATTTTTTCTTTTAAGCTTGCTCATTGTTCAGAAATTAGTTGGATCAATAGTTCATCTATGTTCTTGAGTTGTAATGGAAATATCTTGTTATTAATATTGGTTATTTCATTTTTACTGTAAACCTTTCATGACACCTGTTAAAGAAATTCACTTTGCCAAAGTATGGTTGCCACTAGCAAGTCATCTTCTGAACAGTTGTTCAAAAATTGTGCAGATTAATTTGGCTCATGAGACTCTTCGTGGTTTGTTAGTTCATTGGAGTAAACGAAGGCCGAAACCAGGCCCACACAGCTTGTCCAATGGTGATTCTTCAATAGGGAAAGATGTATCATTGAAAAGTTTACCCCATCCAAGATCCGACGTTGATGATGGAAGCGAAAACCATGCAAATAATGTACTTCCCTCGTTTGAGTTCTCCACGGTTTCACCTCCATCAATTATCACGGAAAGTTCTAGTGGAGGGCCTTGGAGAAAGAGAATTACCGATTTGGATGGAACCGAGGATGATTTGCCATGGTGGTGCGTGGACTGTGCTGAGAACGGCCGATTTCCAAAAGAGAACACAAAGTAATTTATCATCTCAACATCTTTTTATCCCGAGATATTTTTCTTTGATATCTTTGAAACATGTTTCCCGTCCTTGGATATAGCTACCTTCCTAATTGGAGTAGCAATGCATTTTAGAAGGCGAAACACTTTATTGGAGTAGTTTGTAAGCCCATATTATTGTGATGATGCTTATAACTTTTAAATTATCGCAAGTTTTTTGTTCTGGCCATTTTCTTATGACTTTCCGAGTCACCCAGTCAGTCATGGTATGTTTCCAAAGATGATACTCCCTCCGACCCATATTACTTGTCGCTCATACGGATGTATCTAGCACTGAAATACATCTAGATACATCCGTTTGAGCGACAAGTAACGGAGGGAGTATATGATTTTGGTGTGGAGTGAGTATCCATCCTTGAGCTCAATATGTTATGATTTCACTGTTTATTTATCCTTGAACTTTTGTGAAGCTGTATTACCTTCCCCAGACCCCACCTGGTGTGGGAGCTTCTAGCACTGGGTCTGTCCCTTTTTTCATTACCTTCAGTTAATGATGTGATTATTTGTTCTGCAATATACCCTTATTTGGAGAACCACTTGCAGACTGAAAACTCTAGCTCTCAGTAAATAAGTTCCTGACACTGCTTCTCCTCTTGAAATGTAGGTGTGGCTTTTATTTGCATCCGGCCGAAGGCTCACCTGCACCAAATATAACACAAGGGAAACTCAGTGCTCCACGGATATTGCGAGTTCTCAAAGTAAGATGTTACTGAAATCAGTTATCTAGAACACAGTTAAAGATTTAAGTTGCAAAGGGTGAATTCCCCTCGACAAAAAAAGTGACATACGATGAAGGATAGAAGCAGTTTTGGCGATCCATGGAAGGACTGTATGGCAATCAGCTACATACATGGGAAGAAGCGTGGAGATAGCTAACTAACTAGTTTTTTTTCTTCTTATCTACCTTTGTTTTTTGAGCAGCTAACTACCTCGACAATAGGTGTCTAACTGGCTATTTTTCAGTACCCTAGCTGAATCATACAAATATTGTTAATATGATGCAGCCACATATTATGAACAAGTTATTGCTTTTGGTATATATCATCTCATTTTATGTTATCTATTGAATTTGTTTCTGTGTACAGGTTGCTAACTATGTGGTTGAGAAGCTTGTTCTTGAGAAACCATTGGATGGAAGTCCGGACAGCGCATTTGCCATGGGTTTGACCTCTGGCACATCAGCCCTAGATAGTTCTTCACGGCTTGGACTAAAGCCATGGCAAAAGCTGAAACCTTCAGTTGAGATATTATGCAACAACCAGGCAAGTATTTATAAGGCATAATGGAAGCCCACATTACATTTTGTGGTTTGGGAGCAACTTATTATTGTGCAGTTGTGTTAAAGAATACTTTGTGCAGCAGGTTCTGTCACCTGAGATGAGTTTGGCGACGGTGCGGACATATATTTGGAAGAAGCCGGAGGATTTGATTCTTAATTACAGAGTTGTCCAATCAAGATAATCGCAACCTAAAATACATCCGCTCGTTTGGTTCACCATAGGTGCTGAGCATATCTGCATTGGGGACGGCAGCTTTGAAGATAACCATATGACCTATAGGATGCAAGTGTTCCACTCTTGTGCTGCTCTTTGGTGCCGTTCCCAGAACTACAGCAACTTAATTCCTCCTCTGTAAAGTTTTTCTGTGAATCTTGTACCTCCAGGCTTCTAGTGGGATTGTATCATAGCACAGGTGTAATGCTCAGCTGGCTACCAGGCTTGTATATCTAGAGATTTGGATTTCTCAATAAAGCAAATGGGATAAAAGAAATTATTTGTCCCCCCTCCACATACAAAATGATTTGATTGTAAAAACATTTTTTCCCTGATCCTGGACTTAACCCTGTTTCCATCCTGTTGGAATGAGGTGCAAGAGAATAAAATTATTCCAGGGAACTGTTTTGCAGTGTTGACGTGAAAGTCTGCATTGCTGTGTGCTAGGGCTCAAAGTATTCAGGGCTTTGTTGGTCATGGGTTTAAAAAAAATAGAATCTGAGTGTTGCGTTGTGTTTGGCATTGTAACAGATTATTATGTTAATTGAATATGGTAGAAGCATTTTAGGCCCTCTTTCCTTCAAATAAATTACATCGAAATCAGGATTTGAACTTTCTGTATGACTTGTTTCACTGTAGTATTTGGATGCACATTTCTTCTGCCGTCTACTTTGCATGTATTTTTTTGAAATACTATTGAGTTTAATCTCAATTTTTTATGATAATCATCACATCCTTTAGAAAAGTTACTTTGTTGTAAGGCCACCTAAAATACATTGCCCGATTTAGGTTAAGTACCTAAAGGAATGTATAGCAGAGGACCTTTTTAGAAAAAAACGCAAAAGACCTTTGTGTTTCTTTGCATTGAAAAGATAAGGGTTCAGTTACAAGCGTTCGAGGACGTACCCAAGATTGTGGGAGCACAAGCCGAAGACTTTGCGTTTCTTTGCATTGAAAAGATAAGGGTTCACTTACAAATGTCTGAGGACGTACCCAAGATTGTGGGAGCACAAGCCGAAGACTAGTTGCACCGCTTGCTTGGTGCCCAAGAGCAAGCCTCGTCCTTGATCCTATTGAGTAGCGTATGTAGGGAGGGCCAACTATTTATATGCTCCCAGATCATGAGCAGCGCGATGTATTTCAGAGCTTTGTGTAGGATCGGTGGCATGTTTCCCTTGGTGTGCAACCATTAGTCCATGAGCGTAGGCTCCTCGTTGGGCATCGGGACTGCGATGCGCAACCAGGCCAGGACTTCGTGCCAGGCTGCCGGACGAAGGGGTAGTCCAGCAGCAGGTGTCGGAGCGTTTCCGACGCTTGGTCACACAGGAGGCAGCGTGGGTGGTGTTGCAGGCCGTGGCGAGCCAGCCTCTCAGCGGTCCTGGTTGGCCAACTAGTGGAAGAATTTCAGCCATGTCGGCGCCCAGTACTTCCAAATTAGTTTCCATGAGTAGCAGATAGTAGATCCATGGAACGTTGTCGTATAGCATGACTGCGGGAGTAGGTGCCTCTTGCGAACCATTTCTAGATCAACCGGCCCGAGGCGTCAGAGAACTCGGTGTGTTGCATGATCTGCTAGAGTTGCAGATACTGCCCAATCTCATGAAGGCCAAGGATGTCGTGCGCCCAGGTGTTGCCGTTGATCCCTTCCACCACGGTTCTTGTCTTGCGTTGTGGCTTGGGGATGCAACAATATAGTTTGGGTAGGAGCTCTCGAATGGATTGCCCGAGGATCCAATGATCTTCAAAACAAGGCGGTCAATCCATTCCCGATGGACATGGTAGTGGATGCCGAGAAAAGTGTGCGTTCCTCAAACGAGAACTGGAGATCAAGCCCTTGCCACGCGCGCTCGGGATCTGTTCGGGAGAATCACATCCAACGGAGCCACAACGCAAGTCCGACGTGCTCTAGGTCACAAAAGCCCAGGCCATCGAGCTTAACGGGTGGCATACACGGCGCCAGTTTGCATGGCAGTGCCCACCGTTGGCGACGGCGTGCCCAACCCAAAGGAAACCACACTAGATTTTTTCGAGCTGTCTGAGGATTTTCTTTGGAGGCGCAAACGGGAGCAACTGTTACATAGGGATAGCACTCAGGACGGACTTGACTAGAGTGAGGCGCTCGGCTCTGTTCATGAGCCAGGCCTTCCAGGCTGGCAGGCGCGCGTCGACCACGTCGACCATGGGCTGGAGCTAGGCGGCCGAGGGGCAGCGCGTAGACAGGGGGATGCTGAGGTAGGTGGATGTGGGCTTCTGTTTCTCGAAAGTCTCGTCTTGGTCTACGTGACTACTTCACAAGTAAAATTTAGTGGCACAAGTGTGTGACTAAGTCTCGCGGGTAAAGTACAAAAACCTCTGCAGATTGTAAAAACTGATCATGATTAGTCATGTGCCCAGTTACAAATACCTTTGAGCAACTCTACTGGGAATTGTCAGCTTGATCTCATCACCTATTCTTAACTAAAATTGATGGGCTGAACAAGGGAATATTGACTAACCTAGGTGCCATGTGTGCCGCGCCATCGGTTAACCTATGGAGCTGGTCTAGGGCAGTTGTGCGATGCATTGGGCCCATGTATGTATTGCTTAAGAATAACTGTGTGATGCAGTAGACCACCTAATGCAAAAGTTGGATAAAACTATTTTATGCAAAGAGCCTTGAACTCCACTAGCCTAAAGTGTGTGTAGGTGAAACATGATTGCTATAACAACTGTGTGACTCGCAATACGTTCAATGTATTTACCCTAGTGGTTGCAACATATAATTTTGCA
The DNA here is from genome assembly GCA_039707655.1 of Elymus sibiricus. Classification (NCBI taxonomy): domain Eukaryota; kingdom Viridiplantae; phylum Streptophyta; class Magnoliopsida; order Poales; family Poaceae; genus Elymus; species Elymus sibiricus. The sequence continues at coordinate 130,498,615 of CM077669.1, forward strand.
GGTGATTACTACGTGGAGTGATTTACATAGGGTTTCATGCCTCCGCTCGACTTGCATCTCCATGGTGTTAATGGTGCTTACCAAGATGTCTACCCTAGATTTGCTTTCGTTTCCGCTCTAGAAGAACTTTGTTTGATGATGCAATACTATTTATTTGACTAGACGACTATGGCTAGAGTTTGTAAGATTATTTGCTTTCTGGATCACGCAATGTAATGATATGGTGCATCTATGCATGATACTACATCCGTTACCGTGTATGCCGCTGATTTGATCTAGGGGCTGGCATAGTTAAAGAAGAAAAAAGGACAGAGAGAGGACAAAAGAAGAACCTCGGCCAACAGGAAGGACGAAGGACACACCGGCAAGCAGCAAAGTAGGAAGATGCAATAGGATGGCAGGGACAAGCTTGAAAAGAACCTCCAGTGGATCGAAGAGAGGGACATGCTAAGCGAAAAGTATGGCGACAACAATGAAGGGACAAAGAAAGAAAGAGAAGAAGAGCAAAAGGGGTCACATGCTTTTACCCAACGGAGTGACTGTCCGACCAATGGACTCACGCACCCTCATCGCTAACCCAAGACGCTAGCACATGGGCCAACAGGGAGGAGCCACCCCGGATAGCGACTGGGTACACAAAGCATGCAAATCATCCACCGACCAAAGAAGCGCGGAATGAACCCAAATCCACACGGGCACCAGCCGGATACGACCAACCGGACGAAACAAACACAACTCTACATGGACAACGACTGGACAAAACTAGCCGGACGAAATGAACGAAAGTCCTCCTGGATACTGGCCGGATAGGACCATGTAGACGGATAGGTAAGAACCAAAGGAAAACAACCAGGCAAGGTCCAAAGGAATGAACTCACCAGCTTATCCAACCAGAAAGATGTCGGCTCCGCATCGCGTCAAAATGCACCGCCCGAAGAACCAGTCGAGTGTTGGGCGGGATAGCTGGGTGGGGTTCAAGAAACAAGCGCAAGCATGCACAACCAGACAAACCCCATGCACGATGGACCAAACATCATACACCTGTGGGTAAGCGAGCGAAACAACACACGCAGGTCTAGGGCAACGAGAGCCAAACAACGATCGACCAACTTCCAACATCCGAGCCGCCCTCTCCAACCACTCAGCTCCCAACCAGACCCATCTGAAACGCATACATACAGTGGGTTGTTGGTGTAATTGAGTGCCTCAAGATTTTTGGAGATTGTTGGACAGAAACAGTGAGGGACTAATGTGCTTGATACTGCACACAGAGTATTTAGGTCTCTCGAGTTCTTAGGAGTTATATAAGATACTAGAGACCTCAGATTACAAGAGTCCTAGTCAGCTATGTTGGTGAAGAGGAGTCCTCCACAGGTACAGAGTCCTTGTCTTGAACGACAAGGCTTATTGATTTTCCTTGTAGATCTCCATGGGCCGCCCAAAATGGCCCAAGATGGAACCAACAAAGGGAACCTTAGCCGGGACACCGTCAAGAGGTGTCGGGTTTCCACCGCTGACGGTGGAGATCGCCTGTTGAAGGTTTCCGGACTCGTTTGCTGGTGGAGCCACCAATTGAGGCACTGAGCCCTGGGGGATGTCCTCAAGTGGGTGTCCTGCGGCGGAGAGGACGGTGCCCGTGTCTGCCAGGCATAATCTGGATTCGTTGATGTTTTCTTTTAACTCGACCGTGTTACGGAGCACTCTTCTCAGGCTTGCGATGATGTTGGGGTCCCCTAGGGTAGCTTGCAATTTGTTAGCTAGCACAGTAGCGGCCTTAGTAGCGGCCTTCAGGCCGCATGCTGGAGTTAGGACGGGCACGCGTCCATGTTGTCATTGAAGCCGATGCCCATCTCTCGACCTTGGGCGTTGGTTGTAGATCATGATGTCGGCGGGGTGAGTGTCATCTTTCATTAGCCATTGTCTATTGAAGTTGTAACTATGTGGCCACAATGGCCTGGTGGAAAGCCTCCATGATTTGAGTTGTCGGGCTGCTTCCAGTCAAGGGTGTGGTAAAAAACCATAGTGCACCTGTTGTTATGGTCGATTGTGTTGTCGTTGTCCCCGCGAGGCCGAATATTCCCACCCAGGGAGTCATGAATCCCGGGGGTCTGTGGCCAAGGACGGTGAAGCCGTTGGGGTTTCATCCGAACTAGGCGGTAGCTGAAGGTGCAGAAGGTATGGCGACTACTAGTTTCGAAGCCGGTGGAGCTATCGTGGGTCTGACTCTATGTGTTGTTGTAGCCTCGCTGGCGTTGTTGTGGATTGAGGATGTGCCTGATGCTGAAGAGTTGTTTTCCATGGGGCCACTTGGTGTCTCCATCAAGACCTGCTCTAGAGTGATGGCCTCTGGGGCTGCCCCGCCGTCTAATGTTAGGGACTTAGGGTTGCCTTGCCACTACCAGTCTTTGTGATGGAGACGACGTCGACCTTATCGTCTTCTATCTCTGAGGTGGAGGCGATGCTTGCCTCTCCGAGATGGGAGTGATACGATGCTTTCCTTATCGTCCTTTGTTTGCGGGGGCGAGACGAGACTAGCCGTACTGAGGATGAAATTCGAGATATTGATATCCAAGATATAGTCCTCTGGTATGTGGTTGGTGAAGTAGTTGTCGCATACCATAGCGACCAAGTGTGATGTCGGGGCGGGTTCGTGGTATTTTGTGAGTACAGTGCAGTGATTCGATCTCGCCGCCAGGATCCAGGCTTCGGCGGTCAGGTTCATTGGCTCGATCTCTCCGTCTTTTGATTCGGAGGTTGGCGGTGTAGATGAGTCGTATTTCGATGGAGTCACGTATTTCGGAAGTGGGGGCGGGACGCATTACTGGATGTCGCTGCAACAGTCAATGATGAACGTTAGTGACCCAAAGAAAATAGCATGTGAGTGGGAGGCCGATGGGTTGACGTCGACCCGGCCAGCCACGTCCGCGATGAAAGTGAAGGAGCCGAAGGTGAGGCTTTCTCCCAACGAGAGGCCATCAAAAGCGTTTGGAGATCCGATCTGGATCCGGTCTCTGGCTGGTGCAGCCCGTGTCTGGCGCGCCAAGCCGCCACATAGGACCAACAATACCCTCAGTATAGTGGTGAACGCGGCTAGAAGTGCCATAACGGATTTTACATGAAGGGATTACCCAGGTTTGAGCCCTCATGGCGAGGTAATACTCTACGTGCTGCTTTTGATATGTATTAATGATAGAGTACCTCGTGAGAGGGATTAGAATGGAGATGGTGTATAACTACCAAGAGTATGTTTCTACGAGAGTAGATGGATATGGCTACCCCTAGCCCCCACCTTATATAGATGTCAGGGCTAGGGTTTTACAGACAGTAGATCCAATCTTACGTGTCGCCATTGTGACTTGTACGCTAATATGATCTCTGGATGTGTATCTGGGTCTTTAGGCTCCCTCCTGTCGCCAAACCTTTGGCGGGCCTTCTGGGCTTCGTGGGAGGCGTGCTGCCAGGCTCCTCACTGAGAAGCCACCCTTGGTGTATGGCCGTCCGCCAAAAACCCTTCCCAAACCTCCGCGACCTCCGTCGCTTCACCCGGTCTCCATGCCGCTTTACCTATGTCACTGGTCCACACCTCTTGTCCGTTTGTTGCACATGTACCATCCACCCCTACAGTCCATACCTCTTGTCCGTCCACCACACCCAACAAGTGTTTGGTGGAATGCATGTGCTAATTTTTCCGTCCCTTCTTTGAAGCAATGGATTTGGACATGGAGTACATGTAAGATCACTATGTTGAGTTATCCAACGACTCATCTAACGAGGAGGATTTTGCAGGTGAAACAATGATGATGCAAACAGTCCTTGCAAGCGCGAAGAGTGTTCTTTGTTTCAAGGGATCGTTCAAGGGTCGTCAAATAATGAATCAGAACATGGCACGGGGGCATGTGATGCTGATTGATGACTACTTTTCCCCCAATGTCCTATTCACGGACAATTTCCTAAGCGCTTTCGGATGGGAAAAAATGACTTCGATCGCCTCTACAATGTCATCCGGTCCTATGATGACCACTTCATCTTGAAAAGGAATGTCGTAGGTGTAGGATCGAAATTATGTCGCACGCGGGGGGGGGGGGGGGGTGATTAGGCTACTTGACCAAATTAAAACTTAACCTTTCCCAATTTTATAAGTTGGCAAGTTTTAGCGATTTTACCAAGTCTAGAAGACCCTACACATGCAATTCTATGAGTTTTGCAGATGAAAGTACATACATTGCAAGTGAATGTAAAGGAGGGTTAGGAAGATCAAACGCAATGAAGACACAAAGATTTTTTGACGTGGTTCCGATAGGTGGTGCTATCATACGTCCACATTGATGGAGACTTCAACCTACGGAGGGCAAAGGTTGCGCGAGTCCACGGAGGACTCCACCCACGAAGGATCCAGGAAGAAGCTGTTGGGGAACGAAGCATGGAAAACAATTTTTGTTCCTACGAACAACCAAGATCTATCTATGGAGATGCATAGCAACGAGAGGGGAGAGTGTGTCTACATACCCTTGTAGACCATTAAGCGTAAGCGTTTATAATGCAATTGATGCAGTCATACTTCTTCATGATCCAATCGCAATCCTGACCGATCTAGCGCCGAAAGGACGACACCTCCGCGTTCAGCACAAGTGCGGCTCGATGACGTTTCCGCCTCCTCGATCCAACGAGCGAGGACGTAGTAGTAGATGGGTTCGCGAGCAGCACGACGGCGTGACGGTGATGGTGGCGGTGCTATCCCAGCAGGGCATCGCCAAGCGGTGCCGGAACCGCGAACGAGGAAGAAAAGGACTAGGGAGAGAGGGAGGGCTGCGCCAAGGCGTGTGGTGAGGCCACCCTCCCTCTCCCCACATATATATAGGTGCAAGGGGGGAGGGGCGCCAGCCCTAGCCCCTCCTCCAAGGGAGGGGGCAGCGGCCTAGCGGGTGCCTTGCCCCCCAAGGCAAGGGAGGCGCCCCCCTTTAGGGTTTCCCCTCAACCCTAGCCGCATGGGCCTTGGGGAGGGGGTGGCGCCCAGCCCACCAGGGGCTAGTGTGCCCCCTACTTTAGCCCATGAGGCCCACGGGGCAGGTGGGACCCTCCCGGTGGACCCCCAGTGACCCCTCGGCACTCCTGGTGAGGGAGTCCGGTACTAAGGGGTCCTCGGGACATCGGCTCATCTCTCGTGGGCCGACCTATTGGGCCGCTCTGTTGAAGACCGGATTACGCGACGACCTTGTGTTCAGGAAGGAAAGCTCCGAAGATTGGCGTGTCATCCAAGTTGAGAGGTCGAGGTCGGCGCATCTGTCCTCGGCTGGAGGTCGGTTATGTGTAACCCTAGGTACCCCTGGTGTCTATATAAACCAGAGGGTTTCTTTCATAGGAGGAGGTCGACTCATCTAGGGTTTTAGCTCCTACGGTCTCGAGTAGATCAACTCTGTAATTCTCATCCACATTAATACAATCAAGCAGGACGTAGGCTTTTACCTCCTCAAAAGGGACCGAACCTGGGTAAATGCTGTCGCCCTCGTCTCCTGTTACCCATCGATCTAAGGTCCACAACTCGGGACCCCCTACCCGAGATCTGCCGGTTTTGACACCGACATTGGTGCTTTCATTGAGAGTTCCTCTGTGAGATTGCTAGAAGGATTGATGGCACACTTAGTCATCAGCAAAGAGATCCGCAACAAGGACGTCTTTGTCCCCGGACAGATCTCCGCGTTCGAAAGCATCGTTTTGCATGCCAATTCGGCCGGCCACCTCGGCCAGGTCGAAAGCTTCACCCCCAGTCTGGAAGTCAGGTTCGGGAGCCTAGAGTTCACCGCCGACCCCCGGGGAGATCTTGTTTTAACAAAGCTCCTAGCTCCTTTCGAGGAGCCCATGAGCCCCGGCGCTTTGCCTCCGGGAACCATGGATCCCTCCACTGAAACGTACTTTACCCCCGGTCCGGTCCTAAAACCTGACTGGGCCGATACACCCGGATTGGTCTCGACCGAACACAGCCCGGGAGCGTCCCTGAACGTCCCCATGGCATTGGTGCCTCGCACGAACTCCGAGCACTCGGTCGACATGGACTCCGCCGAGATCCCATTGTTACACGAGTTACTCGGTCGGATCCAAGCAATGGGCATGGTCGATGACCAGTCTCCGATCTATGATTGGATCGGGCTTAGACCCGATGACAGGGAAATTCGCATCCCACCCATCACGCATTTGGTCACCACCGTCGAGTGCCCGGCTGAGGGTACCCCGCCGAAACTACCGGAGCTAAGGACGGTGTATGTCCCGGTCATCGGTCATCCGGACCCATCCGATAGTCATGAATCTGGAACTCACCCTAAGAATAATTCGGGGCCAGTCGCGGATCCGGCAAGTAACCTGGAATCAGGCGGCAGGGTCTTATCGATACTGCGGACCCCGAACCTGCCGCGCTAGACCCCACCAGGGCACGGGACGCGGTCGCCGAGACCTAGGACCTGGACCTTATGGTAACACAGAATTTTATCCCACCCACCACCCAACTCGAGCATTCTTCGAGAAACGCGGAAGAGTTAGGCTCCTTGGGCCTACAGGAGGTTAAGAAACGGCCAGGGGAATCAATCCATCACTTCTAGGCCAGATTCCTCCTCAACAAAGACAGGGCAAAGGGCCTCAACGAACAGGAAATGATCAACGCCTTCCGGCATAACTGCCACGACAAAGGAATCCTCAACGCCCTCGCCCGTCGCCAAATTCAAACCTTCGCCGAGCTATCAAACCTGGTGCGCAAATATTGCGCCATGGAAAGCACTTGGCAAATACAGCAAATGAGCACGGAACCTGTCCATGCTGAGCAAACTAGAGGAATCCGGAGAAGGCGCATACCCCTGCGATGGCCGATCATTCCCGGGCCCGCAGAGAAAAGGAACAAAACCCGGACGAGTGCCAGATCGGTCCTCGACGGACTACTGGACAGGCCATGCCCCATACACTCAGACCCGCCGAACACGAGCTCCACCCACAGCCTTCGAGCGTGTTGGGTCGTCAGGCAAGTCGCGAAGAGTGGAGAAGGCATTCTCAAGGCCCCACCCCTGGAGGAATGTTCAGCAACGCCACCTGAATGCAACACAGAGATCTTAACGATCTACGAAACGTTTTCCTCAAAAAACCAAAGAAAGAGAGCTCTTCGAGAACTCCACCAAATTCACCATGTAGCGGTGGCAAACTCATGGACGGACACGCCAATTACTTTCGGCGAGAATGACCAACCGACCCCTCACACAGACCGAACACCTGCCGCCCTGGTCTTAAACCCCATAGTCGATGGTTTCAGGCTAAATAAGGTGCTAATGGATGGTGGCAGCGGTCTAAACCTCATTTATGAGGATACTTTGGGAAACATGCAGTTCGATAGATCTCGCATCGAACAAATCAATACTACCTTCCGAGGAATCGTCCCCGGGAAAGAAGCATGCTGTACCGGACGAGTAACACTCGATGTAGTATTCGATACACCCGAGAACTACCGATCCGAAGAACTTCTTTTCCATATCGTGCCCTTTCACAGTGGCTATCACGCCCTATTAGGACGCGAGGCCTTCACAAGATTCCAGGCCATACCACATTACGGGTACATGAAGCTCAAAATGCCGGGGCCAAACGGTGTGATCACAATCATAAGTGACCACAATAGAGCCCTCCGAGCTGAAAGTAAAACAGCATCCCTAGCCCTTGAGGTACTAGCGGAGAGCCTCGCCACAGAAGAACTCAGTACACTCTGCTCCATAGTGGAAAAGGACGATGTGATCCTCGGTAAATGGCCAAAGTCCACATCCTTCAAACCCGCGGATGAGATCATCAAAATTCAGGTGCACCCAACGGACCCCAATAAAACTGCTTCCATTGGAGCCCAACTGGATCCCTCGATCGACGAAGCACTGCGCACATTCTTGTGCGAAAATTGGGACATATTCGCCTGGCACCCCTCAGATATGCCAGGAATCCCACGGGGACTGGCGGAACACAGCCTGAATATAATAACAGGCTTTAAGCCCGTCAAATAGGCCTTGCGCAAATTTTCCGAACCGAAGCGTCAAGCTATGGGTGAGGAACTTGCTAAATTACTCGAAGCCGGATTCATTAGAGAAATAAAACATCCCGAGTGGTTGGCAAACCTGGTCATGGTGCCAAAGAAGGACAAATCTTGGCGGCTATGCGTCGATTTCAAAGACCTCAATAAGGCCTGCCCCAAGGATCCTTTTCCCTTACCCCGAATAGATCAGATTATTGACACAACTGCCGGACATGACTCTCTGTGTTTACTCGATGCTTGCTCCGGATACCATCATATTAAAATGAAGGAGTCCGATTAGGCTGCAACTGCCTTCATAACTCCCTATGGGGCATTCTGCTTTAACACAATGCCCTTCGGGTTAAAAAACACAGGCGCCACATACCAGCGCATGATTCAGACATGCTTGGAGAAACAAATCGGCAAAACAGTAGAGGCATACATGGATGATGTGGTCATCAAGACCAAGCATGTCGGCCAGCTGAATGATGACCTCAGACAAACCTTTGTCAGTCTACGAGAATACGACATACGGCTTAACCCGGACAAGTGTGTCATCGGAGTTCCAGCCGACAAACTTCTCGGATTCATTGTGTCACAAAGAGGAATAGAGGCCAATCCGGCCAAGATCTAAGCCCTATCCCAACTCGCGGTTCCTATAGAGCTGAAGCACGTTAAAAAGCTGGCGGGCTGTGTGGCGGCCTTGAGCCGCTTTATCTCCCGCCTCGGCAAAAAAGCCCTCCCACTCTACAGGTTGCTCAAAAAGACCAAGAACTTTGAATGGACGGATGAGGCTATGACGACTCTAGATGAAATCAAAACGCTGCTGGCCAGCAACCCCATATTAGCAGCACCCTGCGCTGGGGAACCGATGTTGTTATATATCTCGGCCACCAATCAAGTGGTCAGCGCGGTCCTCGTCGTAGAACGGGAAGCGGAGGGTCACAAACTACGGATACAAAAGCCGGTCTACTATGTATCCAAGGTGCTCACTCCATGCAAAAGCAGATACCCACACTACCAGAAGATTGCCTATACAATGTTTATGGCATCACGCAAGCTCAGACACTATTTCCAAGAGTGTGCGGTCACAGTGACATCCGAGGTACCCCTGAACGACATCATCAACAACAGGGACGCCACTGGCCGAATAGACAAATGGGCCATCGACCTCCTGCCATTCGAGATCACTTACAAGCCACGGCGAGCCATCAAATCCCAGGTGTTGGCCAACTTTGTCGCCGAGTGGACAGAGGCCGAGCTCCCCAGAGAGTATAGCACATACGCTCATTGGACGATGTACTTCGACGGGTCCAAAACTCTTGCCGGACTGGGGGCTGGGGTGATCCTCACATCCCCTACCGGGGATAATGTCTGATACGTATTGCAGATCATGTATGTCGACTCAAACAACGCGGCCGAATATGAGGCACTGCTACACGGACTTCGGATGGCAACATCAATGGGGATACAACGGCTTGAAGTACGGGAGGACTCCAACCTCGCCATCTCACAAATCAACGGCAAATTTGATGCCAAAAATCCAAAAATGGCAGAATACAGAAACACCGTCCTTTAGATATCAGCACGGTTCGAGGGATTGGAATTCCACAACGTCCCGAGAGACAACAACCAAGCCGCCGACATCCTCGCCCGCTTAGGCGCAAAGCGCGACCTGATACGTCCATTTTGCATCATGATTTCCTACTGTTATTTACTTTGTTTTGTTGAATAATAATGCTTTGGGGAGTGATTCTAATGCCTTTTCTCTCATAATATGCAAGGTTTACACAAAGAGGGAGAATACCGGCAGCTGGAATTCTGGACCCAAGAAAAGCACGTCAGAGATACCTATTCTGCACAACTCCAATGAAGCTGAAAATCTACGAAGATTATTTTTGTATTTAATAAAAATTACTGGAGCTGAAAACTACCGGAGGAGGGCCCCCAGGTGGGCACAACCCACCAGGGCACGCCAGCCCCCCCTGGGCAAGCCCTGATGGGTTGTACCCAGCCTGGCCCGCTTCCGGTGCCCATCTTCTGGTATAAATTCTAAAAAAACCTAAAAAAATTAGGAGGACTTTCGGGATGAAGCACCGCCGCCTCGAGGTGGAACTTGGGGGCAGGAGCACTTTTGCCCTCCGGCGGAGCGATTCCGCCGGGGGAACTTCCCTCCCGGAGGGGGAAATCGAAGCTATCGTCATCACCAACACCCCTCTCATCTTTGGGAGGCCAATCTTCATCAACATCTTCAACAGCACCATCTCCTCTCAAACCCTAGTTCATCTCTTGTGTTCAATCTTTGTACCGGAACCTCAGATAGGTACCTGTGGGTGACTAGTAGTGTTGATTACCTTGCGTAGTTGATTACTATATGGTTTATTTGGTGGAAGATCATATGTTCAGATCCATTATCCTATTCATTATTCCTCTGATCTTGAGCATGATTATTATTTGTGAGTAGTTACCTTTGTTCTTGAGGTCACGGGAGAAGTCATGTTGCGAGTAATCATGTGAATTTGATATGTGTTCGATATTTTGATGATATGTATGTTGTGATTCCCTTAGTGGTGTCATGTGAACGTCGACTACATGACACTTCACCATTCATGGGCCTAAGGGAATGCATTGTGGAGTAGTTATTAGATGATGGGTTGCTAGAGTGACAGAAGCTTAAACCCTAGTTTATGCGCTACTTCGTAAGGGGCTGATTTGGATCCACATGTTTAATGCTATGGTTAGACTTTGTCTTAATACTTTTCTCGTAGTTGCGGATGCTTGCGAGGGGGTTAATCATAAGTAGGTTGTTAGTTCAAGTAAGAACATCACCTTAGCACCGATCCACCCACATATCAAATTATCAAAGTAGCGAACACGAATCAAACCAACATGATAAAAGTGACTCGACGAAATTCCCGTGTACCCTCAAGAACACTTTGCCTAATACTAGTGATTGTTCTGGCCTGTCCTTTGCCTCAAAAGGATTGGGCTACCTTGCTGCACCTTGTTTACCGTTACCGTTACTTGCTCGTTACAAATTACCTTGCTATCAAACAATCTGTTACCTACAATTTCAGTGCTTGTAGAGATTACCTTGCTGAAAACCGCTTGTCATTTCCTTCTGCTCCTCGTTGGGTTCGACACTCTTACTTATCGAAAGAACTATGATTGATCCCCTACACTTGTGGGTCATCAAGACTCTTTTCTGGTGCCGTTGCCAGGGAGTGAAGCACTCTTGGTAAGTGGAAATCAGTAAGGAAAAACTTATACTACGTGCTGAAATTTATTGCTACTTGCTACTATGTAGAACAATCCTTTGAGGGGTTTGTTTGGGGAATCTTCACCTCGACCGGAACCACAATTAGTTACCCCTCAACCTACATCACCTACTGAAAATGTTACTTATGAAATTCCTTCGGGTATGCTAGAAAAACTGCTTGCTAAACCTTATGCAGGAGATGGAACTGAACATCTTGATATGCATCTTTTATATGTGAACGAAATATGTGGATTATTTAAGCTTGCAGGTTTACCCGGAGATGAAGTTAAGAAGAAGGTTTTCCCTTTATCTTTGGAGGGAAAAACATTGACATGGTATAGGCTATGTGATGATCTTGGATCGTGGAACTGGAATCGTTTGCAATTGGAATTCCATCAAAAGTTTTATACTATGCATCTAGTTCATCGTGATCGGAATTATATATATAATTTTTGGCCTCGTGAAGGAGAAAGTATCACTCTAGCTTGGGGGAGGCTTAAGTCAATGTTATATTCATGCCCCAATCATGACATTCCGAGGGAAGTTATCATTCAGAATTTTTATGCTCGACTTTCTCATAATGATCAATCCATGCTCGATACTTCTTGTGCTGGTTCTTATATGAAGAAGACTATTGATTTCAAGTGGGATCTGTTAGAAAGAATTAAACGCAACTCTGAAGATTGGGAACTCGACGAATGTAATGAGTTAGGTATAAAGCTTGAATTTGATTGTGTTAAATCTTTTATGAATACCGATACTTTTCATAAGTTCAGCACTAAATATGGACTTGACTCCGAGATAGTAGCCTCTTTCTATGAAGCATTTGCTACTCATGTTGACCTCCCTAAGGAGAAGTGGTTTAAATATTATCCCCCTATTAAAGAACAAATTAAAGAACCGGTCATAGCTAACGAAGAAACCATCTTTTACAATGTTGATCCAGTTGTGCCTACCGCTTATATTGAAAAACCACCTTTCCCTGTTAGGATTAAGGAACATGCTAAGGTATCAACTGTGGTTCGTAAGAGTAATATAAGAGCACCTAAACCCCCTGAGCAAATTAAAGTAGAACCTAGTGTTGCTATGGTTAAAGATCTCTTGGTAGAAAATGTTGATGGGCATGTCATCTACCTTTGTGATGAAGCTGCTAGAATTGCTAAACCTGATAAGAAAGATAAACATAGACCTATAGTAGGCTTGCCCGTTGTCTCAGTTAAAATAGGAGATCATTGCTAACATGGTTTATGTGATTTAGGTGCTAGTGTGAGTGCTATCCCTTTTACCTTATACCAAGAAATTATGAATGAAATAGCACCTACTGAAATGGAAGATATTGATGTTACTATTAAACTTGCTAATAGAGACACTATCACACCACTTGGGATTGTTAGAGATGTTGAAGTCTTGTGTGGGAAAGTAAAATACCCAACTGATTTTCTAGTCCTTGGTTCCCCACAAGATGACTTTTGTCCCATTATCTTTGGTAGACCTTTCTTGAGCACTGTCAATGCTAAGATAGATTGTGAAAAACAAACTGTCGGTGTCAGTTTTGGTAATGTGTCTCATGAGTTTAATTTTTCCAAGTTTAGTAGACAACCTCGTGATAAAGCGTTACCTAATAAGGATGAAATAATGGGTCTTGCTTCTATTGCCATGCCTCCTACTGATCCATTAGAACAATATTTGCTCGACCATGAAAATGATATGCATTTGCGTGAAAGAAATGAAACAGATCAAATTTTCATCGAACAACAACCTCTCTTGAAACACAATTTGCCTATTGAAACTCTTGGAGGTCCTCCTCCACCTAAAGGTGATCCTATGTTTGAATTGAAACAATTGCCTGACACTTTGAAGTATGCTTATCTTGATGAGAAAAATATATATCCTGTTATTATTAGTGCTAACCTTTCAGAACATGAAGAAGAGAGATTATTGAAAGTTCTAAGGAAGCACCAGGCTGCTATTGGATATACTCTTGATGATCTTAAGGGCATTAGTCCCACTCTATGTCAGCACAAGATCAATATGGAACCTGATGCTAAACCCGTTGGTTATCACGAACGGCGATTGAATCCCAAGATGAAAGAAGTGGTAAGAACTGAAATATTAAAGCTTCTGGAAGCAGGTATAATCTATCCCATAGCTGATAGTAGATGGGTAAGTCCCGTTCACTGTGTCCCTAAGAAAGGAGGTATTACCGTTGTTCCTAATGATAAGAATGAACTCATTCCACAAAGAATTGTCACTAGCTATAGAATGGTAATTGATTTTAGAAAATTAAATAAAGCTACTAGGAAAGATCATTACCCTTTGCCTTTCATTGATCAAATGCTAGAGAGACTATCTATGCACACACACTTTTGTTTCCTAGATGGATATTTTGGTTTCTCTCAAATACCTGTGTCACAATCCGATCAAGAGAAAACCACCTTTACTTGCCCTTTTGGAACCTATGCTTATAGACGTATGCCTTTTGGTTTATGCAATGCACGTGCTACCTTTCAAAGATGTATGACTGCTATATTCTCTGATTTTTGTGAAAAGATTGTGGAGGTTTTCATGGATGATTTTTCCGTTTACGGAACTTCTTTTGATGATTGCTTAAGCAACCTTGATCGAGTTTTGCAGAGATGTGAACAAACTAATCTCGTCTTGAATTGGGAGAAGTGCCACTTTATGGTTAATGAAGGTATTGTCTTGGGGCATAAAATATCTGAATGAGTTATTGAGGTGGATAAAGCTAAAGTTGACGCAATTGAGAAAATGCCATGTCCTAAAGATATTAAAGGTATTCGAAGTTTCCTTGGTCATGCTGGTTTTTATAGGAGGTTCATTAAAGACTTCTCTAAAATTTCTAGGCCTCTTACTAATCTTTTGCAAAAGGATATCCCTTTTGTTTTTGATGACGATTGTGTGGAAGCCTTTGAAACACTCAAGAAAGCCTTAACCTTTGCACCTATCGTTCAACCACCTGATTGGAATTTGCCTTTTGAAATTATGTGTGATGCTAGTGATTATGCTGTTGGTGCTGTCCTAGGACAAAGAGTTGATAAGAAATTGAATGTTATCCATTATGCTAGTAAAACTCTAGACAGTGCCCAACAAAATTATGCTACTACTAAAAAGGAATTTTTAGCAGTTGTGTTTGCTTGTGATAAATTTAGATCCTATATTGTTGACTGTTATTGTTCACACCGATCATGCTGCTATAAAATATCTTATGGAAATGAAAGACACTAAACCTAGACTTATTAGGTGGGTTCTTTTGCTTCAAGAATTTGACTTACATATCGTTGATAGGAAAGGAGCTGAGAACCCCGTAGCTGATAACTTGTGTAGGTTAGAAAATATTCTTGATGATCCACTACCTATTGATGATAGTTTCCCTGACGAACAGCTAGCTGCAATAAGTGTCTCACACAACACACCTTGGTATGCTGATTATGCTAATTACATTGTCACTAAATATATACCACCTAGATTTACATATCAACAAAATAAAAAAAATTCTTCTATGACTTCAGACATTACTTTTGGGATGACCCACATCTTTATAAAGAAGGAGTAGATGGTATTATTAGACGTTGTGTACCTGAGCATGAAGAGGAACAAATCCTACGGAAATGTCATTCCGAAGCTTATGGAGGATATCATGCGGGAAATGGAACTGCTCACAAGGTATTGCACTCTGGTTTTTATTGGCCTACTCTCTTCAAGGATGCCCGTAAGTTTGTCTTGTCTTGTGATGAACGTCAAAGAATTGGTAATATCGGTAAGCGTCAAGAAATGCCTATGAATTATTCACTTGTTGTTGAACCATTTGACGTGTGGGGTTTTGATTATATGGGGCCTTTTACTTCCTCTAACGGGTACACTCATATTTTAGTTGCGGTTGATTATGTCACTAAGTGGGTAGAAGCTATTCCAACTAGTAGTGCTGATCACCACACCTCCATTAAAATGCTTAAAGAGGTTATCTTTCCGAGGTTTGGAGTCCCTAGATATTTAATGACCGATGGTGGTTCACACTTTATTCATGGTGCTTTCCGTAAGATGCTTGCTAAATATGATGTTAACCATAGAATTGCATCACCCTATCATCCTCAATCTAGTGGTCAAGTAGAACCTAGCAATAGAGAAATAAAATTAATATTACAAAAAACTGTCAATAGGTCTCGTAAGAATTGGTCTAAGAAATTAGATGATGCACTTTGGGCCTATAGAACAACTTATAAAAATCCTATGGGTATGTCTCCATATAAAATGGTGTACGGAAAAGCTTGTCATTTGCCTCTAGAACTAGAACACAAATCATTTTGGGCAATTAAAGAGCTTAACTATGATTTCAAACTTGCCGGTGAGAAGAGGCTATTTTATATTAGCTCACTAGATAAATGGAGAACCCAAGCGTATGAAAATGCCAAGCTATTCAAAGAAAACGTAAAGAGATGGCATGACAAGAGAATCCAAAGGCGGGAATTCAAAATAGGAGATTATGTTCTTTTGTTCAACTCTCGTTTAAGATTTTTTGCAGGAAAGCTTCTCTCGAAATGGGAAGGACCATATATTGTTGAAGAGGTCTATCGTTCTGGAGCTATCAAGATTAATAACGCCGAAGGTACTAATCCGAAGGTAGTCAATGGACAAAGAATTAAGCATTATATCTCAGGTACGCCAATTAACGTTGAAAGCAATGTTATCCAAACCATGACACCGGAGGAACACATAAAAGAAATCTTCCGGAACACTCCAGAATACTTAAAAATAGGAGGTACGTGATACGGTAAGTAAACGGACTCCAAAAAATCCTCAAAAATATTTTTTGTCAGTTTTGGAATATTTTAGAATTTTGGAAATAAAAAAATAAACTGGAAGGTGATTGAGGTGAGCACGATACACCATGGCGTGCCAGGCACCCCTAGGCGCGCCCTGGTGGGTTGTGCCCACCTCGGATGCCTTCCCGACTCCGTTTTCCTTCCAAATACTTGTTTCCCAAGAATAAAAATTCTCTATATATACCCCCAACTATTTTGATGACCGTATCGTAGAAAAATCCCCTGTTCTTGTTTCGTGCTGCTTTCCTGACAGATCTGAAAATATGTCGTCTCAAGATTCAGATGGAGAAAGCCATGTTGAGCCCTATGTTCCAGACCCTAAGAACTTTAGGGAGATTTACCCCTATCTATGGACCTCGGAGGAGGAAGAAGATGCTACCATGCAGGAAACAAAAGATGACAGCTCTGAGGAAGAGGATGATCCATTGCCTCAACCCGGAGACATGCATGTGGAATTCAAGAAGTCAAGCCTCCTTAGAAGATACAAACCTAAGGTCCAATTTATCCCGTCTCGTTTTCTGCAGGAAAGCAAGGAGGCCCTATGCCAAAGGATATTAAAGCTTGAATTGGAGAATGACGATCTAAGGGAGGAAAACTTTATGCTTAAATATAAGTTGAAGAAGAAGGCTTCCTCAACACCTCCACCTTCTTCACCACCACCACCAAAGGAGACTTGATCACATGGGTATGGGCACTCCCCTTGGCTTGAGCCAAGCTTGGGGGAGGTGCCCCGGTATCGTATCACCATCACTTTTATTCACATTTACCTATTTTGGTTCTATCTTTAGTTTCCCTTTGCCTTAGTCGAATAAAAGTTTAGCGTGATCTATTTTCGTGTGTTAGTTTCGTGGCCTACCTATCTATGTAATCGAGTGAAAGTTATATAATAAAGTTTAGTTTGAGTTTTTGCTTCTCTACTTTCTGGTTGCAATCAAATAAAAGAAAGACAAATAAATGAAAAGAATCATATGCTAATCTTATGGTGAGTAATGACATCACATAAGGAAAAGTATAAGTAGTAAAATTTATTGGAGATTGACAAAAATAGCATCGGTCAATGATGCAATTCATGAAAGAACTAATTAGGGAAGAGAAGATTCACATGCAAATACACTATCTTGGACATCTTTTATGATTGTGAGCCCCCATCAAATATTATATGTCAAAATTGTTGACGTTGGACAAGGAAGAAAACGTAATGATTTATGTTTGTTCATATCCACATAGAAGTTATATTGTCATAGATCCTTTAACATGTGGTGCTTGCCCAATATCTTTGCTAGCTAAAAATTCCGCACTAAGTAGAGATACTACTTGTGCATCCAAAAACCCAAACCCAAACTCTTTCCTTGAGTGTCCACCATACCTACCTATGGATCGAGAAAGATCCTTCAAGTAAGTTGTCATCGGTGCAACAAGGCAATAAAAATTGCTTCTAAAAGTGTTTTGATCAATTAGTGTAAGAGAAAATTGAGCGCTATACAAACTTATGATGGCAAAGTAATAAAAGCGACGGACTGCATAATAAAGGTTGCTATCATAGGGGGAAATGTAGTGTGATGTTCTTTTACATTAAGGGATTGGGCATACAAATCAATAAGCGCATGACAACCTCTGCTTCCCTCTGCGAAGGGCCTATCTTTTACTTTTATGCACTTACTTTTATGCAAGAGTCAAAGTATTCTTCCCTATTCCTTTTTATTTTTTCCTTTTGCAAGCATCATGTGGTGAGGTAAGATCTAGGCACATATATCTGGTTGGATATGGGTGAGCATGAGTTATTATTGTTGACATCACCCTTGAGGTGAGTGAGTTGGGAGGCAATACTATAAGCCCCTATCTTCCTACGTGTCTGGTTGAAACTTTTTGTTCATGGGTATGCCGTGAGCGTTAGCAATCATAGAAGACTAAATGATAGTTGAGTATGTGGACTTGCCAAAAGGCTCCGACATGAGACCCTTCCTGAAATTATGATGAATTGTAGTTGCAAAGTGGACTGAGAACATAGTTTGTTGGTTTCCAATAAGGTTTATGCTTCATACTTCTATGTTGTGATGAATTATTACTTGTTCATGAGAAGCCTTATGATAAAAATGTATTGAAATAAGTTCTTATGTTAGAGTTTGTTGCTGTTATGTTAATAAGCATGATGCTTCTATGTCCGTATTTTGTTTTTATCGACACCTCTCTCTCAAACCATGTGGACATGCTTTTCAATATCGGCTTTCGCTTGAGGACAAGCGAGGTCTAAGCTTGAGGGAGTTGATACGTCCATTTTGCATCATGATTTCCTACTGTTATTTAATTTGTTTTGTTGAATAATAATGCCTTTTCTCTCATAATATGCAAGGTTTACACAAAGAGGGAGAATACCGGCAGCTGGAATTCTGGACCCAAGAAAAGCACGTCAGAGATACCTATTCTGCACAACTCCAATGAAGCTGAAAATTTACGGAGATTATTTTTGTATTTAACAAAAATTACCGGAGCTGAAAACTACCGGAGGAGGGCCCCCAGGTGGGCACAACCCACCAGGGTGCGCCAGGCCCCCCTGGGCGCGCCCTGATGGGTTGTGCCCAGCCTGGCCCGCTTCCGGTGCACATCTTCTGGTATAAATTCCCAAAAAACCTAAAAAAATTAGGAGGAGGACTTTCGGGACGAAGCGCCGCCACCTCGAGGCGGAACTTGGGCAGGAGCACTTTTGCCCTCCGGCGGAACGATTCCGTCGGGGGAACTTCCCTCCCGAAGGGGGAAATCGAAGCTATCGTCATCACCAACACCCCTCTCATCTTTGGGAGGCCAATCTTCATCAACATCTTCAACAGCACCATCTCCTCTCAAACCCTAGTTCATCTCTTGTGTTCAATCTTTGTACCGGAACCTCAAATTGGTACCTGTGGGTGACTAGTAGTGTTGATTACCTTGCGTAGTTGATTACTATATGATTTATTTGGTGGAAGATCATATGTTCAGATCCATTATGATATTCATTACTCCTCTGATCTTGAGCATGATTATTATTTGTGAGTAGTTACCTTTGTTCATGAGGTCACAGGAGAAGTCATGTTGCGAGTAATCATGTGAATTTGATATGTGTTCGATATTTTGATGATATGTATGTTGTGATTCCCTTAGTGGTGTCATGTGAACATCGACTACATGACACTTCACCATTCATGGGCCTAAGGGAATGCATTGTGGAGTAGTTATTAGATGATGGGTTTCTAGAGTGACAGAAGCTTAAACCCTAGTTTATGCGCTACTTCGTAAGGGGCTGATTTGGATCCACATGTTTAATGCTATGGTTAGACTTTGTCTTAATACTTTTCTCGAAGTTGCGGATGCTTGCGAGGGGGTTAATCATAAGTAGGTTGTTAGTTCAAGTAAGAACATCACCTTAGCACCGGTCCACCCACATATCAAATTATCAAAGTAGCGAACACGAATCAAAACAACATGATAAAAGTGACTAGACGAAATTCCCGTGTACCCTCAAGAACACTTTTCCTAATACTAGTGATTGTTCTGGCCTGTCCTTTGCCTCAAAAGGATTGGGCTACCTTGCTGCACCTTGCTTATCGTTAACGTTACTTGCTTGTTACAAATTACCTTGCTATCAAACTATCTACTACCTACAATTTCAGTGCTTGTAGAGATTACCTTGCTGAAAACCACTTGTCATTTCCTTCTGCTCCTCGTTGGGTTCGACACTCTTACTTATCGAAAGGACTACGATTGATCCCCTATACTTGTGGGTCATCACGACCCCGTCCTCAGCAATACATTCCTAGAGAGGCTCTTCAAGCCATCCGTGGTATGGTAGGACGAGATCAGTAGCGCAGGAACTAATGGTGGGGAACAGGTTGTCCCCCCCCCCATAGTCCAACCGGACGAACAAATCATTGGCGGTTCTACAATTGAAGAAACACCTTCGGCCCACGAGGTCATGGCAGTGATCGCGCCATGGACCGATCCCTTCCTTGCTTACCTTGTGCGCAAAGAACTCCTTGATGACCAGACTGAGGCGAGATGCATAATCCGCCAATCAAAGGCCTACAAGGTCCACGAGGGTGAACTATATAAGAAAAGCACTACAGGAGTCCTCTAGCAGTGCATCTCAGAGGAAGAAGGGAGGCAGCTTTTGGCCGAGGTACACGCAGGCATGGGCGGTCACCACGCAGCAGCACGGGCCCTGGTAAGCAAGGCCTTCCGAGCTGGTTTCTTCTGGCCCACCGCCCGAGCGGACGCCCATACACTCGTCCAGCACTGTGTGGGATGTCAACTCTTCGCAAATCAAAGCCACATGCCCCCAACAGCTCTTCGGACAATTCCGATCACCTGGCCCTTTGCGGTCCGGGGTCTGGACATGGTCGGACCACTTAAAGGGGGGACCAAGAAAAAGAAATACCTTCTGGTTATGGTCGACAAGTTCACGAAATGGATCAAAGCAAAGCCAGTAAGCTTCGCTAAAGCCGGGCCGGTCATCGACTTCATATCCGGCGTCATACAACGTTATGGTGTCCCGCACAACATAATAACGGATAATGGATCCAATTTTACCGCCCAGGAGGTAAAGGATTGGTGCGCAAACTTGGGCATCAAGCTCGACTACGCTTCGGTATATCACCCTCAGACCAATGGGCAAGTTGAACGAGCCAACGGGCTCATTATGAGTGGTATCAAACCTCGGCTGGTCCGATCCCTTAAGGAATCCGACTGCCATTGGGTGGAGGAGCTCGACTCCGTACTATGGGGCCTACGTACCACCCCGAATCGTTCAATAGGGTACACACAATTTTTCATGGTGTATGGGGCCGAAGCGGTCCTCCCTTGCGATATCATCCACGACGTGCCTCGGGTGCGCATGTACGAGGAAACATAGGCCGAGTTAGATCGGCAAGGCGACTTAGATGCATTAGAAGGAGAGCGTGATATAGCTCGGGCCCGATCTACTTTCTATCAACAGCAGGCTTAGCGCTATCAGAGCAGGGAAGTTTGGGCAAAGGCATACAACGTGGGCGAACTCATCCAACGCCTCCCGGAGAAGCAGAAGCATAAACTCAACCCCAAGTGGGAAGGCCCTTTCATAATTGATGAAGTCTTGACAGGAGGAGCTTATCGCCTGCGCAACCCATAGGACAATCGCCTCGAACCAAACCTATGGAACGCGGCTCGCCTTCGGCGTTTCTACGGCTAGACCGGTGTTGTCACCTTCTCTATACCCTTGCATTTTCAAGTTTTCCTTGTTTACTTTTGTAGGATTGTTTAGATTTTTCCAGGCTATGTTTGGCTCAACCGAACTATTTCAAACATTCATCAGAACACATTCATAATAAATAGAATGTTCAAACCTGATAGCACCTGGGGGCTTCTTAGCGAGGCTAGGCAATTTATTTATGTATTCTTCCTGCATCTATATGTCTTATATACCTCGACTCAATATTGATTTACGCCACTATATGCATCAATTGGACTTAAGATTTTGCCAAGCTGGGTTGCCTTGCTCCTATGCTTACCCTCTACGTTCCCGAATGTTTGGCTAGGGGGTAAAGGGAGCACCTCTGCGATCGTTACGACTGGTTTACCCGGATACGTACCTCAGACGGGTGAAGCCAAAAGCTAGCGTTTCTTAAGAGACAACTTGGTCGGCTACGAATGAGGTTCATATGATCGGCAATCTTGGCCACAAACAGGGATCATTCTCCCGAAAATAGCAACTATCCACACACCACGGGTACACAACTATGATGTCTACAATCTACGTAGCAGCCCGAAGAAAGGAACCCATCGAGGAACTATTTTCTTTGGAAGATGTTTCTTACGTCGTATAGTAATATAACATAACACCCCCCCCGTGCGCTTTCTGTTTGTTCGCACCACATGGCCGGATTGCCTGGTTCTCCGAAATTAGTTCCTGTTACCACATGATACACAGTACGGAACACTACCCAGTTATTAACACGGGAGGTAGAAGCCGATGGCCGGTTAAGACGAAGTTTTCAAACACGGATGCAGTTGTCTCGATATAAAATACAAAATTACATATAATCACGCTCTAGGCGGTTGGTCGAGATGATCTATTATGGCATCTAAGGTGCAATCTTCCTGTGAAAGGTGGGCGGTGGGCATCACTTGGTCATAAACCAGGTGAAGAGGAATCTCCTGACCATCCGGCCCTGCCGGCCCAATCCGAGCCATGTGCTCTGGGTTAAGTTGGGTAAAGCGGGTCTTCACCATGGCCCACGCCTCCCGAGCTCCTTCTCGGCAAGCCGAAGTCTTCCATAGCTCAAAGTGACTTCGGGCTCCTTTAAACCGCTCGGCTAGCTCTGTCATTCCTTGCGGAGGAGTCTCATTTGGCCATAACGCTTTGATCATGCTCCTCACAGCCTTTCGAGCTCGCTCGTGTACAATGGACAACTCCTTCAGCAGGCCCCTCCCGAAGGAGCTGACTTCTTCCTCAGGACGTCCAGTCAAGAGATCTAGTCATAGGGAGTTATACGTTTCTCACAATCAACGCAATAGAAAGTGATTTATGAAATTACAGGTTAGGATTTTGCTTACAGAACATGCCGCCCCTTAATTTCTGATTCTCTTCATGGGTTTGCACCAATTGAGCTTTCAAACTCTCAATTTCTTCGGCTTGTCGTTGATTTTCCTCCTTGAGTTGGTTCTTTTCCTCACGACATCGCTTTAGTACGCGATGACCAGCTTCAAGCTGGGACTCGACATACCATTGAGAATCTCGGGACGCATCCAAATCTTTTTGCAATTGACCTATGGACTCGCCTGCTATGACGAAATCTTTCGTTATAAAGAAAGTCCCATTAAGTTCGGCACATTGAAAATAATCTTACTCACTGTGTGCCTCTCTGGTGAATTTCTTCACCTCTTCCAGTTCGGCCTTGCTAGCTTGCAAATCAGCCTGGCTTAACTCGAAGTCCTTGGACATTTTTTTGTTCTCTTGCTTTAAAGCCTGCATAGTAACGAAATATTATGTCGACCCTTAACTCGGCCGTCCCGACCAAATTAAGGCTCGGGGGCTACTGGGTTCATAATTATGTTCGGTTATCAAAAATTGATCACTCACCTGCAGATTGGAAGACATCAGCCTGGCTGCTTCCTCGAGTTCGGCTCTTGCAGCCCCAAGGTATGCATCCACTGAGTTAAGAGCGTTAAACTCTTGCTCAGAAAAAGCAGGGTGGCGCAATGACTCTTTTTGCTGCCGATGATTCATCGCACTTTCAACTTCGGAATTAGTTGCCGAAACCCCCTCGGGATCTTCAGGGAGTTGGTCTGTATTGGGGACTCTCGCGTTAGCTGAAGACCTCGAGTCTCGATGGTTGCCTAGCACTTCGGCAGCGTCTTTGGACAAGGAAGGCTGTACGCGTCTCCTGAGTATTTCGACTAAGGGTTATGAGCATTTAAGGTAATCACAGCCGCGATCGGAGTGCAAGGATGATATGTGTACCTCTTGGTAGAAGGGACAGCCGATATGTTTTCCGCCGTTACCCCTTGTTAGGGAATCCTGCCTTCATTTGATGCGACCCCAACCGGTATAGCCCGGGATGAGTTCGGCGCGTGGACCGACGACCTTTGGGGGCAGAGGTAGGAATATTCGGGACAACAGGAGGCATGGCCCCTCTTCGGGAGGTGGTTTTCCTTTTGTTCATCGCGGAAGGTGGGAGAGATTCGGGGTTATCAGAAAGAAGGGCCACCTTGAGTTCATCAACGCTCTCTTGGTGAAACACCCCATCCTCGAAACCTATTGAAATCTCTGGGTCATCGTCACGAGAGTAATCCTCTGGTTGGGGGGCGGGGCAGCTGACTGTCTCCACCCAACGTCTCCATGTCTATTAAGAAAAATGGGAGGTTTGTGATAAGTAAAATCAAATATGAATATCCGAGTTACGGGAACATCATCAAGCTTACCCATTCGATGGGGTTGTAGGTGGAGAAGCCGTCCCTGATGGTAAGATGGGCAAACTCTTCCTTTTCTCCTTTGTAGAGATCGGCCAGAATTGCCGCTAGCGCTTCCTGATTATCTGGCCCCTGCCGTCTGGAACGGGTGGTGTCGCTCGTCCCATTATACCGCCACAAGTGGTGCGTCCGCTGTTGGAGTGGCTGGACACACCAGGTAATCACCGCAGCCATCACTTCGATAATGCCCAACTTGCTGTGATCCAGCAACCTCACCTTGGTGGCCAGGCGTTTTACCTCGGGGCTCTCCTCTTGGGAGGGGCTCTTGGGCTGCCAGTTGAATCGCTTCTTTAAAGGGGCCTCGGAGTATTCGGGCAGACCCCTCTGAGCTGGGTCAAATAAGGGGACATCTTTGATATAAAACCATTCCGAGGACCACTCGTTGGTTTCTTTCTTTGGTGTCCCGATGGGGTACTCCGTCCCTGCTATGCGCCATATTTTGGCTCCGCCCACTTCCCGGATTGTCCTTCCCCTAGTTCGGGGAACAAGACAGAAGTACTTTCTCCATAAATCAAAGTGGGGCTCGCAGCCTAAAAACATCTCGCAAAGGGCCACAAAGCCTGAGATGTGAAGTATCGAGCCAGGGGCGAGGTTGTGGAGCTGGATGCCGTAAAGTTCCAGCAGACCCCTCAAGAAGGGGTGAACAGGGAAGCCTAAGCCTCGCAGTAGGAAGGGAACGAAGCAAACCCTCTCATCCTTGCGAGGGGTAGGGAAATTCTCCGCAAAGGCCTGGCCGTTTGCGGAGGTTAGCCCGACGCGAGTGGACGTCAAGTCTGAAGTAGGGAGATACCATTGTACCTCAAGATTGCGCAACTGAAGACGAGAAACGGAACAGCTTGCCCAATCTCCCGGGAGTGGACCGTGGGGGCGCGTGGAAGAACCTGGGATGCCCGACATATTTCCAGGCTCTCAAAGCTTTAGGGCTTCTTGGTGGTGCTTTGGGGGTGAATATCGCTTATGGCAGATTCGATCTGCTTAAATAGGTGGCTTCTCCCTTGACTCGCGAGGAGCGGTTCCATAAAGGACTATTGAGTTGATTGTATATTTTATGCACAGGAATCGAGGGCCATTATCGATCTTCGAGCAGGAAAGTTAATGCTGTGGTCCCCGCGACGTTTCGACAACTGGGAACCTGTCAGCAACTGAGTTGTTGTTCTGCGAATCAAAAGGAATAGATGAACTCGCCTCGCAAGCCGAATACTCTGGGTGCGAGGATCTGCCGAAGACCATATACATCGGCGTTGGAGGCCAGTTCGGGGGCTACTGAGGGAGTCCGGGACTAAGGGGTCCTCGGGCCATCGGCTCATCTCTCGTGGGCTGACCTATTGGGCCGCTCTGTTGAAGACCGAATTACGTGATGACCTCGTGTTCAGGAAGGAAAGCTCCGAAGATTGGCGTGTCATCCAAGTTGAGAGGTCGAGGTCAGCGCATCTGTCCCCGACTGGAGGTCGGTTATGGGTAACCCTAGGTACCCCTGGTGTCTATATAAACCAGAGGGTTTCTTTCATAGGAGGAGGTCGACTCATCTAGGGTTTTAGCTCATATGATCTCGAGTAGATCAACTCTGTAATTCTCATCCACATTAATACAATCAAGCAAGACGTAGGGTTTTACCTCCCCAAGAGGGCCCGAACCTGGGTAAATACTGTCGCCCTCGTCTCCTGTTACCCATCGATCTAAGGTCCACAACTCGGGACCCCCTACCCGAGATCTGCCGGTTTTGACACCGACACTTGGTACTTTACCGAATAACCCCGGAACCTTTCCGAAACACGAATATCACTTTCCCATATACAATTATTTACCTCCAAAGCTCCTCGTCACGTTCCGGATCTCATCCGGGACTCCGAAGAACATTCAGTCACCAATGTATATATCCCGATACTACTCTATCGTCAGCGAACACTAAGCATGCGGACCCTACGGGTTCGAGAATCATGCAGACATGACTAAGACACCTCTCTGGTCAATAACCAATAGTGGGACCTGGATGCCCATATTGGTTCCCACATATTCCATGAAGATCATTATCGATCGAACCACGATGTCAAGGATTCAGTCAATCCCGTATGCAGTTCCCTTTGTCCATCGGTATGTTAGTTGCCCAAGATTCGATCATTGGTATCTCATACCAAGTTCAATCTCGTTACCGGCAAGTCTCCTTACTCGTTTCATAATAAAAGATCCCGTGACTAACTCCTTAGTCATATTGCTTGAAAGCCTCTTGTGATGTTGTATTACCGAGAGGGCCTAGAGATACCTCTCCATCATACGGAGTGACAAATTCCAGTATCGATCCATGCCAACCTAACAGACACCCTCAAAGATAACTATAGAGCACCTTTATGATCACCCAGTTACGAAGTGACGTTTGATAGCACCGATACTTGTGATCTACGTTGGGTTTTTCCCAGAAGAGGAGGGGATGATGCAGCACAGTATAGATAAGTATTTCCCTCAGTGAGAACCAAGGTTATCGAACTAATATGAGGACCACACAACTCCCATCTTTAGTGCCTACACACAAAAGAGCAAACACTTGCACCCAACGCGGGCAAGTGGGTTGTCAATCCCCTGGAACTCGTTACTTGCAAGCAGATAAGTAGTGTAGATAGATAGTTTAAATATAGTAAATATAAAAAGTAAATACAAATAATAAAAGGCAGCGAGGTATTTAGAGTTTTTGTAAATATATTTGTGAATAGACCCGGGGCCATAGTGTTCTCTAGTGGCATCTCTCTCGAAGAAGGCATACTGTGGGTAAACAAACTACTGTTGGCAAATTCATAGAAAAGCGCATAGTTATGCAATATTTATTCACGACAATGATCATGTCAATATAGGCATCACGTCCATAAGCAAGTAGACCGACTCTTGCCTTCATCTACTACTATTACTCCACCCATCGACCACTATCCAGCATGCATCTAGAGTATTAAGTAAAACATAGTAATGCCTGGAGAACAATGACATGATGTAGACAAAGTAAACTCAATTTATATGAATGAACCCCATAGTTTTATCCTTAGTGGCAACAATACAAATACGTTTCATGTCCGTTTCTTTCACTGGGAGTGAGCACCGCAAGATTGAACCCACTACAACGCACCCATCTCACTGAAGATAGATCAATCTAGTTGGCCAAACCAAATCAATAGATCGGAGAGATTTACGAAGCTATAATAATCATGCAAATAAGAATAAAATAGTAATTCAGAGAAGACTCAAATCTTTATCATGAATAATCTGGACATAAACCCACAATTCATCGGATCCCAACAAACGCACCGCACAGAGTGATTACATCAAATAGATCATCCCGAAGATGTGATGAACTTTGTATTGAAGAACATAGAGAGAGATCCATATAGATACTAGCTATGGCCCCGTAGGTCTATGGTAGACTACTCACACATCACCATGGGAGCAGCAAGGTTTATGTAGAGGCCCTCCGTAATCGATCCCGCCTCCGACTGGGCACCGGAACAGGGCTCCAGATGGGCACACAGTGGAATAGAGACTTGCAACGGCGGAAAAAGTGTTTCGGGAGCTCCCCTAGGGTTTTCGGAATATATGAAAATTTATAAGTCAGAGAATGAGGTCGGGAGAGCTGAGGGGGGCCCACAAGCTAACATGGCGCGACCACCCCCTTGGGCGCGCCCTCTTGTCTTGTGAGACCCCCATGTGGCCCCCAGCCTTCTCCCGAAGCTTCTATGTCTTCTTTTGGTCCAGAAAAAATCATTAAAAAGTTTCATGGTATTTGGACTCCGTTTGGTACTGTAAACCTAAAAAACCAAAAAGATATAGAAAACAACAACTGGCACTTGGCACTGGGTTAATAGGTTAGTGCTCAAAAATAATATGAATCAACAAATAAATGCCCAAGAGTATCCTAGAATGATAATATTATAACATGGAACAATAAAAAATTATAGATACGTTGGAGACGTATCAACATCCCCAAGCTTAATTCCTGCTCGTCCTCGAGTAGGTAAATGATAAAAACAGATTTTTTTTATGTGCATGCTACCCGACATGTAATCTACTGCAGGTGTGATCAGTGAGAAACGATGAATTAACAAACATCAACATAATAATATCCATGAACATAAGTAACATGATCATCAATGTTCAAAATATTCGATCCTCAAAGAATGTTTACCCCCCATTCATATTCTCATATTAACATGACAAGGCTCCGTCTTAACCACATAAATACAAATGTGAAGCACCACGGTGTCCAAGCAATTGGACCGTACTTTTTAACGTGGTTCAAGTTTTTATTACTCACTCAATGCATGAGTGTGAACCATGGACATAACATATAGGTGGAATAGAATATGGTGGTAGGTTTCAAAGGGGTAAAAGTGGAGAACAAAGTCTCGCATCAACTAGGTGTATCAACGGGCTATGGAGATGCCCATCAATAGATATCAATGCGAGGAGTAGGGATTGCCATCAACGGACGCACTAGAGCTATAAGTGTATGAAAGCTCAAATGAAGCTAAGTGGGCGTGCATCCAAATTGCTTGCTCATGAAGACCTCGGGCATTTGAGGAATCCCGTCATCGCAATATACAAGCCAAGTTCTATAATGTAAAATTCCCACTAGCATATGGAAGTGACAAAACATGAGACTCTCTATATGGAGAACATGGTGCCACTTTGAGGCACAAGTGTGGAAAAGAGGTAGTAGCACTATCCCTTCTCTCTTTTCTCTCATTTTCTTTTTTTCTTTTTTCTCTCATTTTTTATTTTTCTTTTTTTCTTTCTTTCCTTTTTTCTTTCCTGTTCTCTTTTTTCTTTCTTCTTTTTCTATTATTTTTTGTCCGGAGTCTCATCCCGACTTGTGGGGAATCATTGTCTCCATCATCCTTTCCTCACTGAGACAGTGCCCTAAATTATGAATAGCATCACACTTCTATTTACTTACAACTCAATATGAAAAACTACTAAGCAATATGACTGTGTATGAATGCCTCTGGCAGTGCACCAGGATATGCAATGATCTAGCGTAACATGTATGATAATGATGAAGGTGGCTTTGCCACAAATACTATGTCAGCTACATGATCATGCAAAGCAATATGACAATGTGAGTACTAGTCATATGATGTGACGGTGGAAGTTGCATGGCAATATATCTCGGAATGGCTATGGAAATGCCATGATAGGTAGGTATGGTGGCTGTTTTGAGGAAGATATAAGGTGGCTTATGTGCAATAGAGTGTATCATGTCGCGGGGTTTGGATGCACCGGCAAAGTTCGCACCAATCCTCGAGGTGAGAATGGGTAATGCACGATACCGAAGAGGCTAGCAAATATAAGGTGGTGAGAGTGCGTAGATACATGGATTCACATTAGTCATAAAGAACTCACATACTTATCGCAAGGTTTTATTAGCTCTCTCAAAGCAAAGTACTACTCGCATGCCGCTAGGGGGGAGGTTGGTAGGAGTTAACCATCGCCCCCCCAACCTAAGCAACGCATGATTTCAACGAGGAATAAGAATGCTCACACATCATCATCATGCCATAACAAATATTTAGATGAACAACAAATTAACGTCCTTTAACTATCGATATTTTTACTAACCAACAATCATGCACTCGTACCCTTTCATATTACCACATCAATATCATTAACCCATAATTTCTCTTTTATGTGCTACATGTGGCTTTGATTATGCACTTCTTGAATACCTATTATTTTTGGACTAGTCTTATAACCCATGAAAATTACTGTCGCTGTTTATTAACTCTCAAACAAATTTAAGTGAAGAACAAGAGTGAAATTATTTCTAGAAAATCTATACACCACCGTGCTCTAAAAGATATAAGTGAAGGACTAGAGCAACTACTTAGCTCAAAAGATATAAGTGAAGCACAAAGCGTATTCTAACAAATCATGGTGAACATGTGTCTCTCTCAAGTGGGTGTGTCCAGCGAACAATGATTGTGGAAAACTAAAACAAAAGCAAACTAAAGCAAATGACGCTCCAAGCAAAACCCATATCATGTGATGAATAAAAATATAGCTCCAAGTGACATATCGATGGATTGAGACAAAGAGGGGATGCCTTCCGGGGCATCCCCAAGCTTAGACACTTGATTCTTCCTAGAATATTACCTTGGGGTGCCTTGGGCATCCCCAAGCTTAGTCTCTTCCCACTCCTTATTCCTTCATCCATCGTGATAACACCCAAAACTTGAAAACTTCAGCACACAATACTCAACAAAAAACTGGTGAGATCCGTTAGTAGGATAGGCGAACCATAAACATTAGGTACTATTATAAATTGATTCATATTTTATTATTGCATAAGGTACTGTATTCTAACTGCTCCATGACTTATACCCCCCGATATAATCCATATCATCATCAAAAGAAGAAAACTATGCAAGCAAAAAACAGAATCTGACTAAAACAGAAAAATGTGTAGTGATCAGCAAAGACACCCTACTTCTGAGACTTCGAAAATTCTGAAAACTTAGGAATACCTGAGGAATTTGTATTACAATACTATGTAAAATAACTCAGATCAAAAAGACATTCCAGTAAAATCAGAGAAATTCTGCACTGGACGCTAAAGTTTATGTTTTTGCACCGTATCAATTCTACTTATCATTCAAATCATCCCCAAGGCTTTACTTGGCACAAACACTAATTTAAACACAAAAACACAATCATTACAGTAGCAATAATCATGTTATATCACACAAACATAAAGTAGAACAAGAAAAATAAGATAACTATTGGGTTGCCTCCCAACTAGCGCTATTGTTTTACGCCCCTAGCTAGGCATAATGCATATGTTTCACGTGATATCACCTTTCTTGGCATTCACATCTTGGGATGTGTTTTCATGATGAGTTTTTTCAAAGACAATATGAAACACATCATCAAGCAATATCTTAGCATTATCAATACTACTCTCCTCAGAACCTTCCGTATTCTCTCTTACTATCCAAGAATATTGTTTATTGATGGCATTGAAAACTTGTTGGATAATATGAATGGGAGGAACTTATTTCTTAGTATTTTCATCAAAGGTATGGTTATCTCGAAACACATACCTCATCATATAGTCCTCATTATATAAAATATCATCTATCACAGGATGTTCACGGCTCAGATTGTAGTGTTCAAAGATATCTCGAGCCTCTCGCACTATATAGTCAAATTCATGCATAAGGATAAGAGTGACCATCTTCTTAGCCCTAGGTTCCTTTATGACCGGTAACTCATAGAAAAGCCTTTGCAAGGTAGGGTGAGTACCCATAAATCTTATTTAAAGTTTGACAACAAGAGCGGAAATAGCATCGGCGTAACTTTTGGTTCTTTTAAGGATTGCATGTCCTTGCAAGCTAAAGTACCCGTACAGTTAAAGAATTCTTGGATAATGATTTTCCCTATGATATTCCCCTTCCCTGTAACAAATACTTTTACATCTCGCTGCGGAGGAGTTTCCTATTTTGGGGTTTTACCTTCATCATCCTTCTCAATGATAAAATCAGACATGGTAGCAATTTCAAGCAAGCAACTAGCAAACGGAACAAGTAAACTAGCAAAGGTAAATATTTTTGTAATTTTGATTTTTATAGCAAGAAAAATATAACAGAAAATAAAATTAGAACAAGTGAAAGAGAATTTGTGAGAAGGTACTTGATAGTAAGTTGGTGATACTCCCCGGCAACGGCGCTAGAAATCCTTCCTGATACTTGTGATCTACGTTGGGTTTTTCCCCAAAGAGGAGAGGATGATGCAGCACAATATAGATAAGTGTTTCCCTTAGTGAGAACCAAGGTTATCAAACCATTAGGAGTACCACACAACTCCCATCTTCAGCGCCTACACACAAAATAGCAAATGCTTGCACCCAACGCGGGTAAGAGCGTTGTCAACCCCCTTGAACTCGTTACTTGCAAGCAGATAAGTAGTGTAGATAGATAGTTGAATATATTAAATATGAAAAGTAAATACAAATAATAAAAGGCAGCGAGGTATTTAGAGTTTTTGTAAATATATTTGTGAATATACCCTGGGGCCATAGTGTTCTCTAGTGGCATCTCTCTCGAAGAAGGCATACAGTGGGTAAACAAATTACTGTTGGGCAATTAATAGAAAATCGCATAGTTATGCAATATTTATTCACGACAATGATCATGTGTACATAGGCATCATGTCCATAAGCAAGTAGACCGACTCCTGCCTGCATCTACTACTATTACTCCACCCATCGACCGCTATCCAGCATGCATCTAGAGTATTAAGTAAAACATAGTAATGCTTGGAGAACAATGACATGATGTAGACAAAGGAAACTCAATTAATATGAATGAACCCCATAGTTTTATTCTTAGTGGCAACAATACAAATACGTGTCATGTACCTTTCTGTCACTGGGATTGAGCACCGCAAGATTGAACCCGCTACAACGCATCCCTCTCACTGAAGATAAATCAATCTAGTTGGCCAAACTAAATCAATAGATCAGAGAGATTTACGAAGCTATAATAATCATGCAAATAAGAATCAAATAGTAATTCAGAGAAGACTCAAATCTTTATCATGAATAATCTGGACATAAACCCACAATTCATCGGATCCCAACAAACATACCGCACAAAGTGATTACATCGAATAGATCATCGTGAAGATGCGATGAACTTTGTATTGAAGAACATATAGAGAGAGAGAGAGAGACAGAGAGAGAGAGACATCTAGATACTAGCTACGAACCTGTAGGTCTGTGGTAGACTACTTACACATCACCATGGGAGCAGCAAGGTTGATGTAGAGGCCCTCCGTGATCGATCCCCCCCCGATAGGGCACCGGAACAGGGCTCCAGATGGGCACACGGCGGAACAGAAACTTGCGGCGGAGGAAAAAGTGTTTCAGGAGCTCCCCTAGGGTTTTCGGAATGTATGAGAATTTATAAGCCAGAGAACGAGGTCGAGAGAGCTGAGGGGGGCCCACAAGCTAACAGGGCACGACCACCCCCCTAGGCGCGCCCTATTGTCTTGTGGGACCCTCGTGTGCCCCTTGGCCTTCTCTCGAAGCTTCCAGGTCTTCTTTTGGTCCGGAAAAAATCATCAAAAAGTTTCGTGCTGACTCCGTTTGGTTCTGTTTACCTGAAAAGCCAAAAACATGCAGTAAACAACAACTGCCACTTGACACTGGGTTAATAGGTTAGTGCTCAAAAATAATATGAATCAGCAAATAAATGCCCAGAAAGTATCCTAGAATGATAATATTAAGCATGGAACAATAAAAAATTATAGATACGTTGGAGACATATCAAGCACACAAGGCATTCCTCCGGTGTCAGGGAGTTGCATGATATCATGCTCTTAGGAACATATACTTGACATGAAGAAAGTAGTAGCAATAAACCAAACGATACGATCAAATGCTATGCTTACGATTGGGTCTTGTCCATCACATCATTCTCCTAATGATGTGATCCCGTTATCAAATGACAGCTCATGTCTATGGTTAGGAAACCTTAACCATCTTTGATCAACGAGCTAGTCTAGTAAAGGCTCACTAGGGACATAGTGTTGTTTATGTATCCACACATGTATTTAAGTTTCCGATCAGTACAATTCCAGCATGGATAATAAACAATTATCATGAACAAGGAAATATGATAAGAACCACTTAATTATTGCATCTAGGGCATATTTCCAACAGTCTCGCACTTGTTCTATAGTCAATAATCTAGCTTACATTGTAATTTATCTAACACCCATAGAGTTCTGGTGCTGATCATGTTTTGCTCGTGAGAGATGTTTAGTCAATGGGTGTGCAACATTCAGATCCGTGTGCACTTTGCAAATCTATATGTCATACTATAGATGCTTCTACCACGCTCCACTTGGAGCTATTTGATACGTCTCCAACGTATATATAATTTTGGATTGTTCCATGCTATTATATTATCAATCTTGGATATTTTATATGCATTTATATGATGTTTTATATCATTTTTGGGAACTAACCTATTAACCTAGTGCCAGTTGCTGTTTTCTGCGTGTTTTTGGCTTTTTAGGAAATCAGTACCAAATGAAGTACAAATGCAACAAAACTTTTTGATGATTTTTTCTGGACAAAAATAGGACTTGGAAACTTCAGAGGGAGACCGGAGGCCACACGTTGTGGCCCCAAGCCAACAAGGCGCGCCCAGGGGTGGTGGTCGGGCCCTGATGGCTTGGGACCACCTGACACGTCTCGAACGTATCTACTTTTACAAACACTTTTGCTTTGGTTTTGACCTCTAATTTGCATGACTTGAATGGAACTAACCCGGACTGACGCTGTTTTTAGCAAAACTGCCTTGGTGTTATTTTTGTGCAGAAATAAAAGTTCTCGGAATTGGACGAAACTTTTTGTGAATTATTTCTTGAGTATATAAGGAATTATGGAGTGAAGAACCACCGGAGGGGAGGCTGCCTGTGGGCCACAAGCCAACAGGGCACGACCACCCCCTGGTCGCGCCCAGATGGCTTGTGGGGCCCACGTGGCTCCCCTGACCCTAATTCCGGTCCTATAAATTCACATCTTCGGAGAAAAAACAGGAGAGAAGATTTCATCGCCTTTCACAAGACGGAGCAGCCGCCACCTCCTGTTCTTCCTCGGGAGGGCCGATATGGAATCTGTTTGGGGCTCCGGAGAGGGGAAATCGTCGCCGTCGTCATCAACAACCCTTCTTCATCAACACCGCCATGATGCTCACCACCAGGATTGAGTAATTCCTCTGTAGGCTTGCTGGACGGTGGTGGGATTGGATGAGATTGATCATGTAATCGAGTTAAGTTTGATAGGGCTTGATCCCTAGCGTCCACTATGTTGTGAGATTGATGTTGCTATGACTTTGCTATGCTTAATGCTCGTCACTAGGGCCCGAGTGGCATGATTTCAGATCTGAACATATTATGTTTTCATGAATATAAGATTGATTTGGATCCTATCTTGCAAGTTGTATGCACCTATTACGTGTCTTGATCCGCATACCCCAAGGTGACAATAATTGGGATTCTTTCTGGTGATTGCCGTAGTTTCAGGAGTTCATGTATTCACCATGTGTTAATGCTTTGTTCTGGTTCTCTATTAAAAGGAGGCCTTAATATCCCTTAGTTTCCAATAAGACCCCGCTGCCACGGGAGGGTAGGACAACAGATGTCATGCAAGTTCTTATCGCAAACACGTATGACTATATACGGAATACATGCCTACATTATATTGATGAATTGGAGCTAGTTCTGTGTCGCCCTAGTGTGTAACTGTTACATGATTGATGTCATCTAAATCATTATCCATCAATGATCCATGTGCCTACGCTTTACATATACTGAATCTTGCTAAGTTACTACTGCTGATGTTATTGTCACACTTGCCACTCAATTGCTACTTTTATTAAAATTGCTGTTGTCACTATTATTGCTATTCCTACTATTTGTCGTGCTACTAAACCTTTGCTGCAGAGAGATATTCCAGGTGCGGTTGAATTGACAACTCAACTGTCAAGGCTAATAAATATTCTTTGGCTCCCCTTGTGTCGAATCAATAAATTAGGTGAAATACTACCCGTGAAGACTGTCGCGATCCCCTATACTTGTGGGTTATCAAGACCTTTTTCTGACGCCGTTGCCGGGGAGGGCATAGATCTATTTATTGTGTTAACTTAAGGATATACAATTGGCACTATGAAGAATCTGAAAGATAATCGAACTAGGATCGCCCCCTCTCGCACGAGAGGAGGTAAGGAACTACCATCTAGCCCTGCTTTTGATTCACCTACTATTTTGAATCGGCTTGTTACACCACCACATGTTGATCGTCCTGATATGTCACATGAACTTGATGATTCTACTTCTGAAATTAATAATGATACTACTGCTACAGTTGATGAAACTGAAACTGTGCCACTAAATGAATTACTTGATGCTCACATCGCTAAAGCTAGAGAACTTGAAAATGCTGAAACTGATGAAGATTTTGAATCGCCTGTTACACCTCACCCTCCTAATAGATATGAATTGTCTTATGTACCTGAAGGTTATGTTATGGATGTCGAGGTAGCTAGGGACTTTCTTGCTTGTGAAAATAGAGATGATTTGAAGTAATTGCTATGCAAACTAAAAGAAAAATCTATGATGGAGAAAAATGAAATACGATCCTAAATTTGCTACTTCTCCTATATTTGTCACTGATAAGGACTATGAATCCTCTATAGACCCTAAACTGATTCCTATAGTAGAGTCCGATCCTTTCCATGGTTATGAAAATGAAACTGTTGTCGAACATCTTATGAAACTGAATGATATTGCTGCTTTGTTTACCGATGATGAAAAAATACGCTACTATTATATCCTTAAGCTTTTTTCTTTCTCGCTAAAAAGGCGAGGCCAAGGAATGGTTCCTTTCTTTGGCTCCTGGTTGTATGCGTAGTCCCCAGGTTATGCTTTATTACTTTACTGAAAAATATTTCCCTGCTCATAAGAAACAAGTTGCCTTAGAGGAAATATTTAACTTTGTGCAAATTGAAGAAGAGAATCTCCCTCAAGCTTGGGGGAGGATTCTCCAGTTACTTAGAGCTTTGCCTGATCATCCTCTTAAGAAAAATGAAATTCTCGATGTCTTTTATAATGGACTAACCGATGCTTCTAGGGATTTCCTAGATAGTTGTGTTGGTTGTGTTTTCAGGGAAAAACTGTTGAACAAGCTGAAGAATTATTGAATAACATATTGGAAAATGCTGATGATTGGACACTTCCTGAACCACCGCTGAGCCTATTCAAAAGAAGAGAGGTATTCTATTCCTCAGTCCCGAAGATATGCAAGAAGCAAAAAGATCTATGAAAGAGAAATGTATTAAAACCGAGGATGTCAAGAAATTACCACCTATCGAAGAAATACATGGACTTGACACCTCGACACAGGAAATAGAGATAAACTCTCTCCATTCTTTCAATGAAAGTGATATACCTTATACTAAGACTCCTGGCCAATGCATGGACGAATTTGATAAATACATTGTTAAGCAAGAGCACTTCAATAATTATATTAAGGATCAATTAAGACATAATGCCATGATGATAGACCGCTTAAGTGACTTGATGTTTAGAATTGCTAATTATGTGAAAGGTCTAGGTAAACATGCTTCTATGGTTCACACCCAGCTAGATCAAGTAGCTAAGTCACAAAATGATTTGCTTGCTAAAATAAACAATAATACTAATGATCATGCCATTAGAGTAATGACGAGAGGAGGTAGAGCTACTCAGGAACCTCTTTATCCTCAGGGTCATCCTAAAAGAATTGAACAAGATTCTCAGAGAATTAATGATGATGCACCTAGTTCATCTAAGAAGAAAAAGGAAAACAAAGATGATAGGACCTTGCATGCTTCTAATGAACCTGATATAGAAAAACTTCCTGAGAAAAATAATGAAATTTCTATTTCTGATGCCGAGACACAATTTGGTAGTGAACATTCACCTAGTGAGGATGAAAATGATAATGCTAATAATGATGTTCACGTAGATGCTTCGCCAGATAGTAATAAAGAACCTGATAATGATGTGGCAATAGAACCTGCTGAGGACCTTGATAACCCACCTCCTAAGAATAAACGCTATGATAAGAGAGACTTTGTTGCTAGAAAACACGGTAGGGAAAGAGAACCATGGGTTCAAAAACCCATGCCATTCCCTCGTAAGTCCTCTAAAAGTAAGGACGATGAAGATTTTGAACGCTTTGCTGAAATGATTAACCCGTCATTTTGCGCACTCACTTGACTGATATATTGAAAATGCCTCCGTATGCTAAATATATGAAGGATATTATTACTAACAAAAGAAAAATACCTGAAAGTAAAATTGCCACCATGCTTGCTAATTATTCTTTTGATAGCGACGTGCCTAAGAAATTGGGAGATCCGGGTATACCCACAATACCTTGCTCTATTAAAAGAAGTTATGTTAAAACTACTTTATGTGATTTAGGAGCCGGTGTCAGTGTTATGCCTTTCTCTCTATATAAAAGACTTGACTTGAATAAGCTTACACCTACTGAGATATCTTTGCAAATGGATGATAAATCCACTGCTTTACCTATTGGAATTTGCGAGGACGTTCCTGGTGTGGTTGCAAATGTTACTATCTTAACAGATTTTGTTATTCTTAATATGCCTGAGGACGACAATACGTCGATCATCCTTGGTAGACCCTTTCTAAATATTGCATGAGCTGTTATTGATTGCAACAATAGCAAGGTTACTTTTCATGTCAATGGCAAGCAACATACCGTGCATTTTCCAAAGAAGCAAACTTTGGTTAATAATATTAATGTCATTGAGACTATTCCCACGGTTATCATTGGAGATTTTAAAATCCCTCTACCTACTGCCAAGAAGAAATATTATAATCTTATTGTTGGGGAGATGCAAATCCGCATTGGGGTAACCTAGTCTTATACGAAAATTCTTCGGTTTCATGTCAACCGGAAATGGTTGTTACTAAGACTTGATCAACCTTATTAATGAATCCTTTTTCGAAAGACATGTGATTGATGAACTTAGTATTCACAACTCTTTGTACCACAAGTTTATCTTCAGTTGTTTTTAGTTAAGAAAAATAAAATAGCTTGATTTTCCTGTTTTCTGACTTTCTCGTGCAATAAAAAATGACCCAAAAATAAAAAGTCTCAGATTGCCACAAAATTTTAACATGAATTTTTGTGAAATATTTAAGATTTTTTGGCATAAAAATTATAGCAGGGAGGTGCACATGTGGGCCACTAGCCAACAGGGCGCGACCACCCCCCTGGCCACGCCCAGATGGCTTGTGGGGCCCACAGGCCCCCTGCCTTACCTCTTTGGCTCGCTTCACCTTCTACCTCCAGAAAAAAATACTCTAGCCATCTCTCTCCCGTGTTCTTCCCCTATAAACTGAAATTTTCGATCTCTTTGCTCGGAACTCCATTTCCGAAACTGTTTTGAGGAATTGCTCCTTGGTATGTGACTCCTCCATTCCTCTAATTAGTTTTTGCTTTAGTGGTTTATATTTTACATAAATTGCTGCACTTGGTGCTACCGAAAATGAACTTGCATGTTGAACTCTTTGAGTTTTAAGTAGTATGAATGCTTGATATAACCTCTAGGTATCCATACGAGTAGTTGCTATCAATCCTATAAAGTTTTATTGACATAAATTTGTGGCTCAAAAATTTCAGAAATTTGTGCTTAGGGAAATGACTTTCTTGAGGAAGATTTCTTCTAGCCGGAGTCCCAAGGGAGTTACTGGGAGAACTCGGGATCTCGACATCAACATTTTTAGCAACACGGAGGTTAGGCCCTGTGAATGGCCACATACACCCTTCATGAATGAAGCGGGTTTTCATGAAGAATTTATGCAATTCGTTACAAATGCCGGGCTGGCCAACTTCCTCGCAGATGAGTGTGACCAACACTATCTCCTTACTAATTCCGTTGTGCAAAACTTTTACTTCACGAACACGCCTGGTGTTCCCACAGTAACCTTTGATCTTTATGCTATGAACTATGAACTGCCTCTAGATGAATTTTGTGAAATATGTTTACTTCCCTCTGACGGGGGAATGCGTGAACCTAAACCTGAGGAGTTCGAGGATTTCCTCCTCACCTTGACCGTGGGAGAAACTAGGGGCGTATCAAACGCTAGGGCCACTAGTTTGCATTTTTCGTCTGTGCACTATTAATCTCTGGTTATAGGAAAATGCATAACTGCTATGGAGCAGGGTGGTGGCCTTAGTGCCCCCACCCTTGCTATATTGCGACACACACTTTATGGTGATAATACTTACAACCTAGGAGCTATTGTTACAGGCCGCTTGCATCTTAACCGAACTAGAGGCAAGGTCCATGGTGGTATTTATGCCACGTGCTTAGCAAATCATTTATGCCACATGTTTATCTTGATCACCAATCTATGATAGAGCACCAATTCATTGATGTACCCGAGCCCCCGCAGCACATTCGTTATAACTTAGTATATAGTGAGAATACTCGCGATATTATTGTGTTGTCTGCACCCTTTTTGTTTAACTTTCATGATAGGCACGGGCACACCATCGCGCCAGAAGACATAATTGCGTAGCGGAACGAGTTGGCTACTGCGGAAGCCGAGGTCCAGGCACGGGATGCTCAGGTGCCTCAGCAGGAATACTTTCCTAGACGTGACGACTATTATTAGTGGTGATCGCCAAGCTAGGCAAACGCCTAAGCTTGGGGGAGTACGTATTTCTCACCGACATTACATTCATGTTCACACATTTCATATAAATTGTCGGTGTTCATTCTCTTTCATTGTATATCCATGTTAGCTTTATTTTTCCGCCTTTTTCTTGTGTGTTTGAAAAACTTTGAAAATCCAAAAACATTTCTCGCTTCTTACCGGTTTTTCTTTCTCGTTTAATTAGCTGTAGTACTAAAAAGAAAACCCAAAAATATTTCTTTTACTTGTTGGGAGCTTTCCCGTGTAAATAATTTTTCTCGTTCTTGTTTTCCCTTAGTTTATTTGCTTTCTTGAGAAAAACGAAAACTCCAAAAATATTTCAGTGTGTTTCTCTGAACTTCTTTTTCCTTTTTGTTGAGTCATTGAAAGGAGAAGACCACGATGAAAATGTTGAGTGGCTCTTATATGCTTTATTGTTGATCTAACAAAGAGCCAATATCACTTTGTCTTCTCCTTTGTATAAACCGCCCTACAGATTCCAGCTTAGTCCACGGCATTCTTGCACTGTTATTATTATCACATCATTCAGTCGTGCAAGTGAAAGGCAATAATGACGATATTTGATGAAGTGATCGTGACAAAGGAAGCTGGTATGAACTCTTCTTGTCCTCCGTTTTTGTAAATATGTTTAACTCGTTCAATCTTGATTCAGTATATCACGAGTGAACATGTTTATGTTGACAATTAGAGATTATAGTTTCTCATGCCATGCTTAAATTGCTAGGAGTGTATAATGATTTATCTTATGTGTCAACATGCATTAAAATGGTTATGATGTGGTATGGTAATATGGTATTTCCCTCTGAGTAATTCAAGCGGCTTGGCTTGGCCCATGTGCAAACATGTAGTCGATTAAAAACCAATGCATCCATCATGATGTTTATATTCAGAGTATTCATATCCTACTCATGCTATGTCCAATGTTAATTATTCTCAATGCATGCTTATGACCGTTTTCGCTCTCTAGCTTGTCGCTTCTCAATCTCTTGCTAGCCTCCACCTGTACTAAGCGGGAATGCTGCTTGTGCATCCAAAATCCTTAAACAAGTTATTCCACATGAGTCCACCATACCTACCTATATACGGTATTACCCTGCCATTCCAAGTAAATTTGCATGTGCCACCTCTAATATTCAAATAAACATCTGTTTTGTGCACTCGTGCCGCTCATGGAGCGACGGGGCGGTCGGTATCTTCCATGTTAAGTGAGTTATTCTCAAGACGGTCGTTAGTTCGTCGTCATTGCACGAGAGAGGCTGGTAAAAGGGATGCCGAGTCCCAAAAAATCAAAATTAATTAAACGAAACTCCTTGGGACAGTTGTATGTTGGCAGGCACCCGTGGATTCGATCAGCCATGGTTTGTGTATGGATGGTGGATAGGAGTAAATTTTACAATTCTGTTTGGGAACCACCAATAATGAGTTTAGCATGGAAGATATTGAAAACTTTTGTCGTAACGTTGACAGGAAAGTGCACCACCCAAAAACTATATTTTCAATCCCGTTTTAAACTCTGAGCTCTGGCACCTCTGCAAATCAATGCTTCCCTCTTCGAAGGGCCTATCTATTTACTTTTGTGCTGAGTCACCACCCTCTTACTAAAAGCACCAGACCAGAGCACACTATTGTCATTCTTATGCATTGAGTCTAGTTAATGTTGGATGAGAGCATGACTGGGTCTTTTCTACCCTGAATTACAATGTTTAGTCGCTGCTTGAATCTCAGAGGTGCTTTGCATTTATGTTTGCGGTCTCAAAAAGGGCTAGCGAGATACCATGCCACCATATTATATCACGATTGTTTTAACAAATTGTTGGCTTGTGAGATATCTTATTATCGCTTGCTAGTTGGTTATGTATTGCCATGAGTGAATATGATGTTTAATTGTTATCATGGATGTGGTTATTTATGATTTATGCTGAAAACTTGAGCACTGGCTAAGCATGCGTATAACGACGAGAACAAAAGAGTTTGTAAAAGTTTTCTTTATCACTTTCAGTTTATCAACTGAATTACTTGAGGACAAGCAATGAGTTAAGCTTGGGGGAGTTGATACGTCTCCAACGTATCTACTTTCCCAAACACTTTTGCTCTGGTTTTGACCTCTAATTTGCATGATTTAAATGGAACTAACCCGGACTAACACTATTTTCAGCAGAATTGTCTTGGTGTTACTTTTGTGCAGAAATAAAAGTTTTCGGAATTGGACGAAACTTTTTGTGAATTCACTACAAGAAATATGTCAACTTGCGACCATCAATATTGGTCACTGAATGGTCATTATTTTCATTTGCGACCTTTTTGTGACCAAAAACAGTTGGTCAAAAGCTGGCCGTCTTTAATGAAACTTAACGACCAAAATAAAAGGTCGTTGGTTCTACGACCAATTGCTTTGGTCACTAGCAGCCTGCCCAGGCCACGTCGACTCCGACGTGGCAAGCTGTCGTGACAAAATTGCGACCAATTGAATTGGTCGTTGATAAGAATCAGCCCGGTCCAATTAGGTGTTTTACATGGGCCGAGCCCAACAATTCAACCTTTTTATATTTTTTCCTATTAATTTTGGTCAGCTACATGGGCCAAGCCCAACATTTTAGCCTTTTTTGTTTTCTGGGACATGGTATTTTTTTGGGCTTTAGCCTTTTACAGTCCATTTCCTTTGGGGGCCTCAGCCTTTTTACAATCCATTTTTTCATTGGGCCACGGCCTTTTCTCAATTCATTTACTTTTTTGGCCTTGGCCTTGTTGGTCCAACTCATCAGCTTCTTTTTCTCACATTTTCACAATACACAAATGACAAACATTTCAAACGAAACAAACTAAATTCTTCAAACGATAGCCAAAATTAGCCTCTCACGGTCTTTACATCGTGTTCATACAACCATATATGCTGCTGAGTACAATATAACTAGCTACAGAGTATAACCAAAACACAAGGCAGATTGATAGATAACCATCAGGCTTCATCCTCTTCCTCATCCAACTCCTGAACATCATCTGACATAATGTCATGTCATTGCAAGCTGCATCCATCTTGCAAAAACAGATCAAACACAAATAGTAAAGAAGTTTAGAACACGAGACATGATTGGAAGACAATACAAACACATGAAACAATAAAGAAGTTTGTTTGTCTTACTGCTACCTAAACATTGAATCATTAGCATAAGCAACAACAACATAAGCTTTTAATCAACAGCAGCTCGAGCATAAGCATTGAATCATCAAC
Source organism: Elymus sibiricus (assembly GCA_039707655.1). Taxonomy (NCBI): domain Eukaryota; kingdom Viridiplantae; phylum Streptophyta; class Magnoliopsida; order Poales; family Poaceae; genus Elymus; species Elymus sibiricus. The sequence continues at coordinate 130,542,225 of CM077669.1, forward strand.
AGTAGCATCACAAGCATGAGCAGTAGCAGCAAAAGCACCACCACCACCACCACAAGTGCACACCTATTCAAGCAAGTAGTAGCAGCCTAGTAGCAGAAGCATACAAACAACTAGAGAAGAATCTGAAGCAGCGACACAAGCATTCAAAGAGCAACAAGCCAGCAAGCAACATACACACGTTGAACATCCAGATGAAACTGGTCTATGATTCTGTGTGCTAGGCCACTATTTGTAGTGGAATAAATCAGCAGTTCATGCGATCAACAAACCTTATATTCATATAATGTGATGGAAAATTTTAAAAGAAGATGCTAGACATGATGGTCAGTAAATGATTGATTTAGAGTTTCAGACAGAGAAAAGATTGTATATTTGTATATGATGACATTTCTTCTGAAGTGTGCGAACGAATAGTGAAGAAAAAGAACAGACCAACTGCAACTTTGCAAGTACGTACTCACCATGGCAGAGGCAGACTCGAGAGAGGATGCGGGCGCTTTGGTGTTGCTGCTCTTGATCTTGGGGTTGTTGGTCCGGCTGCGGAGAGGCGCGCGCAACAGCCTGGCGAGCCGCTTCTGGCGGGTGCTCCAGAAGTTCTTGACATCGTTGTCCGTCCTGCCCGATACGTAGGTGGCGATCCTCGCCCATTTGTTGCCGAACTGCGCCTGCAGCTCGATCACCACCCGCTCCTCGTCAGCAGAGAACTTGCAGCCACTTCAGCAAAAAAACGTCAGGTTGCATTACATAGAGTTGTGAATTCTTAGCCAAGATAGATAGCACAAATTGCAGAGGATAACATAATGCAGTGCGAGTCACTGTCGTTGTCTCATCTAGCCATTTCCTTGTTGACAATTCGTTATAAAGTGCAAAACAATTGTTGGTACTTAGTGCCTCTGTTCTTAAACAATAAGTGCCGGACAGTGGGTCACTGTTAATCAGCGATGAGAACTAGATTAACTTGGATTATACTAGTGCAGATGCAGCCTGACTTCTTAGAACGTGTGCACATACACAAGTTGAACCGAAACTTACATGGAGGAGGAGGGGGAGGGGAGGTACGGCGCTTACGAGGGCGTGATGCATGTAGAAGGCGTTCTGCTGGACGCCGGCGATGCCCTCGGCGAGCCAGCGCTCCTCGCCGTTGCCGCCGCCGTCGGGAAGCATCCTGGCGGCCGCCGTGTTGGCCGCCTCCGGGGTCGCGGCGGATCTGGTCGACGGCGGCGGCGGCTCTGGCTCGAGGGGTTGGGGATCTCGTCGCGCGTGGTGCCTGCCCCCTCGGGTTTGGCTGCGTGCGGGTGTCTGTTCTTCGCGTCATCGGCGTCGTTCCCGGCCCTGCAAGCATAACCGCATGGAGGTAATTTGAGAAACTGAAAAAAAATGCATCAATAATTTCTCAGAAGGTAACTCAACTTATGTGCACGCATCTAAATAGAAACAAGAGCTTGCACTATACACATTAATTAGAACACGATCGCAAGACACCAATATAAGCTAGAAGGACTCTCTTTCAATTTCAAAAAAGAGGACGTTTGAAACATAGCATCATTAATTAGAACAGGCGTAAGAGTTTGACAAGTACACATTAATTGTAACATAGTATCACTAGCTTTGTGAACCTAACACGCCGATTATTGATAACTTACGTTGATGTGGTAAAAATAGGTACATTATCTAGTATATACTAAAGTGTCTAAGAAAACAGCAACACGTGTCTTGATGTAATGACAGGATATACATTTGTGCCACCCTGAAGTCTGTACTTACGGTGGGGCATGTTCTTTTCCCTTCAACTCCATCTCTGAAGAAGTATCCAGCTGCTGCTGTCAATTCAGGTACCTGCAGCCATAAATATATGTTCAGGTTAATAAAGCACAAAGCGCACACCCTATAATTCAGGATAAGGGTGATATTCCACACGCGTAACAATATTCCGTTAGGCATGTACATCCTACAGGTTGAGTACACCCCAGCCCACGATAATTGCATGAGAGCTAAGCTAATAACCGCCAGTTGAGTTTCCCACAAAAATGCTACGTATCAAACTGTTCGCACTAAATCCTATGTACATACAGTAGTTTCTAAATCGAAGATACTTTGCACCGACAAATCACTAAACTGCAGTCTGCAAGTGACCGTCAGATTAACAGACCACCGTGGCAAAATTGTGCGTCGCCAGCAAAAAATACAGCGCTCATCATCACAAAAATTTAACGAATGTCATCTTCTCCCCCAATGCTAATGAGTGGTTACTGACACCGCAAGCCTAAACTGAATCCCCGAAGAATAAAATGGCAAGCAATGTGACGAAGGGAATCGGAACGAGGCGTGACCTGGTAAGGGATCAAGGAGGGCGCGGGGTTGCCGGACTCCCCGTACGCCATCTCCGGCCAGACGGCCTCCATCACTCGCTCCCTCCACAGCGGCCGCTCCAGGTCCTCCTCGCCCTGCGGATCCTGCCACGGAACAACCGCCGGATCAGAGGCCTACCTGCGCACGCGTGACGAAACGAATCTGCGGGCCTGGGCGGCCGCGTAAGTTACCTGGGTGAAGAGGAACGAGCCGAGGAAGCCGGCGAGGAAGAAGAGGGAGCAGGAGAGGAGCACCACGGGTAGCCGCAGCAGCGTCCGCATCAGCCTGCCGCCTCCCCCGCCGCCACTCCGGATGGCTCCGCCGCCCTTCATGGCGCGCCTGCTAGATCTGCGCCCGCGCCCTCAGAGGCCACCCCGCATGAACGTTCGAGCTGCTCGTGCACCGAGCTGGCGAGAGGGAGGGCGAGAGGGAGGGCGATCGGTGGCGAGGGTTTGGCGTGCGCGCTCGAGGTGGGGCGGGGCGGGCTCGCCGCTGCAAGACCTGTCCCTCCTCGTGGCAGCCCTCGGGCTGCAGAGCTCCTCACCGCGCGATCGCCGTCGCAGGACCTGCCGCGTCGGATCCCGCTTGAGGTCGTCGGGATCGGGCCGTGGCAAGTTGGATCTGGGAGTGGTGTGCGGGGGAGAGAGAGGAGGGGACGAGGAGTGGTGTGCGGGGGAGAGAGAACTCGCGGTGGGTTAGGGGGTGTGGGCCGTTGGATTTGGGAGTATCCGATGGTCTCTAATACTTAATCCGCGTGACATGCCCATAGACCAATCAGAACGAAGCTCCATTGCAGCTCTCAACGGCGCGCCAAGAGCTCCAACGCAGCAGCACGGCGCCCGGCGAAGCTCCATTGCAGCGTTGGGGAGCTCCAACGCAGCACCACGATGCCTGGCGGTAAGTTTCGTTCTCTTTTTATGACAATGTTTAAGTAATGTTCCCTCGAATAACTGGAGGTAGTTTCATTCTAGGTGGGATTTTCTTCGTCATTGGGAAGCGGGTCAAATTTGAACTACAGCTGCTTGATAGATTGCTCTTTAATTTTTCTAAAAAATGTTTCTATATACATAAGTACTCCCTCTGTAAACAAATATAAGACGTTGTAGACACTTGGCATAAGTCTCTACAACGTCTTATATATGTGTACAGAGGTAGTATCTATTTAATCAGAGAAACATCAAAAGTTTTGCAAGATTCAACCACTAGCTAGGAACAGTTATGCCCGCCGTTTTGACCGCATCTTGAAATGGACGTGAAAAATTCAAAAAATTCAAAAAATGGAAAACCTTCGCATTGTCTCATTATATGTAACCAAGTTAACAGAAAAAATTAAAAACTTGTAATACGGCAATTATTTTAAAAAAGTGTTCTCACAAATGAGCTATCATGTGTGAAGATTCATGGCTTTCAAGCCAAATGATCAATCTTATGGCCACATTCATGGCATAGTTTTCTCAAATGATCTCATATTGTGCACAAGGGTGCCTATTGGAATGGCAAACAATATTGCCTAAGGAAGTTTTCATTTTCTTTGGACAGAAAATTCATTTTCCATTTTTCGAGTGCCCAAAATGAGTTTTTTTGTGAAGGACCTACCATATATTTGTTGCAAAATTGTACCGAATCAATTTTCTAAAATATTAGGCCATATTTAATGTACAACTGACCAAATGGTTGGGTGTAAAAAGCTTTGAGCCACCTCTCGTGAAAAAGACAATTTTCCCCCGATTCAGTAGGAAGTGGATCAAATTTGAACTGCAGCTGCCTCATAGATTGCTTTTTATTTTTTGCAAAAATCATTTCTAGGTACAAAAGTATCTATTTAATCATAGAAACACCAATTTTTTTTTCCAAGATTCAACCACTTGCTAGGAACGGGCATGCCCGCCGTTTTGACCGCATTTTGGAATGGGCATGAAAAATTAAAAAAAATAAAAAATTGAAAAACCTTCACATTGTGTCATTATATGTGACCAAGTTACCAGGAAAGATAATAAACTTGTAATACGGTAATTATTTTAAAAAAGTGTTCTAAAAAATGAGCTATCACGTGTGAAGATTCATGGCTTTCAAGCCAAATGATCAATCTTATGGCCACATTCATGGCATAGTTTGCTCAAATGATCTCATATTGTGCACAATGGTGCATATTGGAATGACAAACAATGTTGCCTAAGGAAGTTTTCATTTTCTTTGGACGGAAAATTCATTTTCCATTTTTCGAGTGCCCAAAATGAGTTGTTTTGTGAAGGACCTACCATATATTTGTTACAAAATTGGACCGAATCATTTTTCTAAAATATTAGGTCATATTTAATGTACAATTGACTAAATGGTTGGGTGTCAAAAGCTTTGAGCTACCTCTCGTGAAAAAGACAAATTTCCCCCGATTCAGTAGGAAGCGGGTCAAATTTGAACTGCAGCCGTCTTATAGTTTGCTCATGTTTTTTTTTTCCAAAAATCATTTATAGGTACATAAGTATCTATTTAATCAGATATACATGGTTTGGTGGTGATACATCGAGGTTTGGACGGTGGACGATGGCCCCAACTCCAGAGCGCGCAAACTGGCATGCCAGCGCGTGGTCACCGCGTGACCTTAGCGTTGCCACACGTTCTGGGGGGCCTAGGCATGTCTTATGGGTTGGACACTCCCCCGGTAGGTGCTAGGAAGAAGAATACAATAGAAGAATCTCACGAGGAGACTAAACTAAGCTCAAACATGAATTAGCAGCCAAGTGTTTGATTAACGGCGGGGGAAATGAACATGGCCAATGGGCCTAGGTTTTGGCTGAGGATGATCATCTACTAAGGAGACAGTTTTGGCAAATTTTCAGCTCAAATGGAGGAGCCTAAGTGGCACTTGCTTTACAAAATACCACACTAGACAGAAATATGAATGTTGAAGCTCGGCTCAAATGAATAAATGGATTGAGCTACAATTTGGTGTAGGATAGTAATTTGGGCATAGGAAGGCACTATAAAAATTTTATACCATTTGTACATGCCAAAGTGGTACTTCCTTCACAATGCTCTTCTCTGGACAAAAATATAAATTGATGCTGGGCCCACATAGATGACTGGATTGAGCTGCAATTTGGAGGAGGATGGTAATCTGGGCATATGAAGGAACTGTACAAATTTCATACCATTTGTATAAATATAAATGGTACTTCCTTCACAATGCTCACCACTGAACAGAAAATTAGGAAAAATATTGAGGAAAATTGGCTACATTAAAATCAGATAAAATTTGGTGTAGGGAAGTTCTATGGGCAGGGTCATGTCCTGGTAAATTGTCAGCAATTATAAAGCAATATAAAATATAGTTGCTTCACAAATTGAAAATATTACCAGAAACAAAGATTGGATGGTGAGCTCAAATGAATGAATGGATTGAGCTTAAATTTTCTGGAGAATAGTCATTTAGGCATAGGAAGTTACTGTAAAAATTTGTTACCATTTGGACATGCAAAAGTGGTACTTCCTTCACAATGCTCTTCTCTAGACAGAAACTTGGGAAAATTATTGAGATAATTTGGCTAAATGAAATGAGCTCAAATTTGGTGGAGGCAAGTTATATAGGTAGAAACATACTCTGGAAAAGTTTCATAATTAATTAAGCAATATAAAATATAGTTGGTTCACAAACTGAAAATATGACCAAAATAAAAGATCGGATGATGAGCTCACATGGATTGCTGGATAAATCTCAAATTTTGTGCACAGTGACTATTTGAGTATCTGAAACATTTGGAAAAATCTCAGATCATTTAGATAATCCTAGCCAGTACTTTCTTCACAAAGCTTCTCTCTGGATATAAACTTTGGAAATTTGCTGATGAAGATTTACTAGGCAAATGGAGCTGAATATTGGCATGTGGCAATGATTTGAATATGTAAGAGAGTCCAGAATGTTTGAGGGAAATAGGAGGGGTCTATATAGCACTTGCTTTGCAATGTGCCAATCTTGACAAAAAATAGAAATTGATGCTGGGCTAACATAGATGATTGGATTGAGTTGCAATTTGGAGAAGGATGATAATTTGGGTATATGAAGGCACTCTAAAAATTTCATACCATTTGGATAAATAAAAATGGTACTTCTTTCACATTGCTCTCCACTGAACAGAAAATTAGGAAAAACATTGAGGGAAATTAGATAAATTAAATGAGCTAAAATTTGGTGGAGGGAGGTTCTATGGGCAGTGTGACTCCCGGATATTTAAGCTATAGTAAATCCATGCTAATGATGCCACGTCACCACGATTACTGTTGCTAATCTCGCGATGATTCGATCCCCTGCGGATTCGAAATTCAAAACCAAATCAAACAATGAAAGTTTTTAAACATTAAAACTAAAATGTTCTAAGGGTGACAAATAAATCATAAGTAATTATGGTGGAGAATCCACAATTTTATAAAATGTTTAACAACTCAGAGATAAATAAAACAGTAGCATAAACAATTATTTAAATGCCTTTTATAATTGATAAAATATTAAACTATCTTTCTTGTGCCCAAACTTTTTGGTGTCAGTACCAAATAGTGCAAGGTGGATCATGGGCTAGTTCACATATTTTACAAAAGCTAAATGGTACTGAAATAAAATAAAATAGAAAATAAAAACAAAAAAAAAGGAAAAAAGAAAACCCCCTCCCCCATGGGCCAGCCCAACTGGCCAGCCCACCTACCAGCCGGCCCACTCGGGCCTACTAGGTCAACCCCCACCCCACTCCCCACTCACGCCGCTCACCACACTCCCCCCTCTCACTCGCTCGCCCCCCCTCCCGATCCCGATCTGGATCGGGATCGCGGAGCCGCCGCCGCCCAGCGCCGACCGGCGCCCCTGCACCTCCCCGTCGGTGCCCCCGCCGTCACCCGTCGCCCCTCCACCTCGCCGTCCGTCCCCGACCGCCTCCCCGGGCCGCTTCGTCGTGCCTCGCCGCCCCCGTGCATCTACATCGGGGGTGAGACCCCGAACCCCTCCCTCTCCCTGTCGCCCCGCTCGCCCACGGCCACCGCTGCTCCCGCTCGCGCTGACCTCGCCGGCCCACGCGCGCACCGGCCCGCGCTCCGGCGTCCGCCTTCGCCGCGCCCGCGCGCCGCGCCCGACACGGCCCCGCGCGCCCCTGACCTCTCGCGCGCTCGCGCAGCCCGTCGCCTCCCCGTACGCGTCCCGCCACTGGCCGCCACACCGCGCGCCCGCGTCCCGGCCTCCGCCAGCGCCCGGCCCGCCCCTGCTGCCGCTCTCGCGCCGCACTCCGCCGCATCCGCTCGCCGCATCCCTCCCCTGCTCTGCTGCTGCTCGCCCTCACCGCTAGATGCTGCCGCTGCTGCCGTGTTCACCGGCAGCCGCCCCGCCCGCGCAGCCCGCTCGCGACGCGCCGCTGCGCACGCGCACAACCGCAGCCGGTCGGGCCAGTGCTCCGGCGGGGTCGCCCGACGCCGCGCACCCGCACGCCCGTTAAGGCCTCTGGGCCACTAACCACATGGCCCCGCCCCAGAACGAAAAATAAATAAATAAAATAAAAACAATAAGTAAATAAAAATAATGATAATAACTAATTAATTAAATAGTTAATTAACGTAATTAATTCTGTTTAATAAAACTAATTAAGTTTAATTAACTTAATGACTAATTAACTTTAATTAATCAGTTAATTAAGCTAAACAGGGACTGACATGTGGGTCCCACACCCCTAATTAATCCTGATTAATATTAATTAAACATTAATTAAAACTGTGACAATGACAGTGGGACCCACTGGTCAGTTTGACCAGTCAAAGGACTGTTGACTGCTAATGTCAGCATGAAATCATGCTGATGTCATAATTCTATTTTTGAATTAAATTTAATCTGTTTTATTCCAGAATGTTAATAAAACTTTAAAGATTAATATAAAATAATCCGTAACTCGGATGAAAATAATTTATACATGAAAGTTGATCAGAAAAATCCCACGAATAGTACTGCGTTAGTGCATGCCTAGCCCTGCATATTGCCATGTCATGCATCGTGTTGCATCTGTGCTTTATATTTATTGTTTCTTCCCCCCTCTTCTCTCCGGTAGACCCCGAGACTGACGCTGCTGCCGGGTATGACTACACCGTCGACGATCAGCCCTTTGCCGCAGAGCAGCAAGGTAAGCAACCCCCCTTGAGCATTCCAATATCGCCTATTCCTTTCCCTCTTATTCTTGCATTAGATTTTTGCTACTGTATTAGTTAGCTCCTATTCTGATGCATAGCTTGCTTTTGATAAACTGTTACTATACCTGCAACAATATCAACTGTTTAGTATAGGTTGATCAGTGAAACCCCAGTGACCCCTTAGTCCCAGTTGCCCCTGCTTCATCATCGACGACTCGACGACTCGGTCAACCGACCGACAAGCCAGGCCCCTCAGATCACCGCACCCCCTTTGTTGTACGACTCTGCAGAGTTACTATCGAGTACCGAGGGTGACACCTCGTGAAGTACTCATGGTGCTAACTCTGTGGTGCAGCTAGTTGGTCGTGGTTATCGAGGGTGATTCCTCCTTCACCACTCCCGACGACGACTCTGTCATGCAACCCCTCAAGTGTGGGACCCTCGAGGGTGATTCCTCTAAGTCAACCTTGACGGTTTCATCGAGCGGGACCCTTTGAGGGTGATTCCTCAGGTTCCGTCTTGATGTTTTATACACACAGTTACTATGACCTGGTTACAGAAACATGTTGGTGATGGGTCGGCCCTGAGGGGTACCCTCGGTTTGATGTTGATGAGGCGTGGACGGGCAGGAGAGGCCCTTGCCACGGTCCTCGAGGCGGGGCGACAGACCGCACTTCATGGGTCGCGCTTTCCCCGCATTAATAAAATGCTAATGGGTTGGGTACTTGATCTGAGTTAGGTCATTGGCCTTAATACGCACTAACCTTCACGTGGGGAAGATATGGGCACTCAGCGTCGTTGTATCAGCTGAAGCTCTTCGGACGTCAGCAATGGAGCGGCGCACGCCCGAGTGGTCCGCAACGGCATCGCGCTTGTTACTAAGGGGTGCTAGGACTGACCTCGGCCGCGTTCGCATCGTGCAGGAGTGCAAGGGCAAGTGGGCCCACGAACCTGCGCGCTTAGGATTTAGACCGGCGGGCTGGCCTCTTCGTTGAGCCTAGGTGGGGCGACGACGTGCTGATATCCCGAGGCCGGGCATGACCCAGGAAAGTGTGTCCGACCGGAGGTGATTTAGGCGTGTTGGGTAATATGTGGTGCACCCCTGCAGGGATGATTAATCTATTCGAATAGCCGTGTCCACGGTAACAGGACGACTTGGAGTTGTGCCTTGACCCTATACAACTATAATTGTGATTTTAATTTGAAATGAATGTGGCTCCGAGATTGCTTCCTCGCAGGGAGTCGAGGAAGAATCTCTGGGCGTGGTTACTTAATAAAATTGCTACAATAATAGGACTATATATGATGTGCTAGTCTAATCTCTTCTAATGCTGCAAGATGTGAAGATGCTAGTCTTCGATAGGACTAGGCCTTCCCCCTATTCTTGCTTTCTGCAGTCAGCCCAGATATAACCCCTCCCCTTGATAATGATGCATACTTAGCATAGTTCTGATGTCAGTCTTGCGAGTACTTTGGATGAGTACTCACCGCTGCTTTGCCTTCTCTTTCCCCCTCGATACGATTCTGCGTTCAGATGATGGAGCCCAGGAGATGGAGTATGCCGGAGACGAATACTACACCACCGCTGGAGCCTACTTCTACGTGGAGAGTGCCGACGCTCAGGAGTAGTTAGGAGGTTCCCAGGCAGGAGGCCTCGCCTCTTTCGATCCGCTGCTTATGTTTGTGCTAGGCTTCTTAAGGCAAAACTTGTTTAACTTATGTCGGTACTCAGATATTATTTGCTTCCGCTGACTCGTGCTTGTCGAGCTTTGTATTCGAGCCCTCGAGGCCCCTGGCTTGTAATATGAAGCTGTATGACTTTAATTTGTGTCTAGTGTTGTGTTGTGATATCAATCAGTGAGTCCCTAATCTTGGTCATACGCATTGCGTGTTTGATTAGCGTACGGTCGAAATTGGGGGCGTCACTGAACAGAAAATTAGGAAAAATGGTACTTCTTTCACAATGCTCTCCACTGAACAGAAAATTAGGAAAAACATTGAGGGAAATTGGATAAATTAAATGAGCTAAAATTTGGTGGAGGGAGGTTCTATGGGCAGGGTCATGTCCTGGTAAATTTTCAGCAATTATAAAGCCATATAAAATATAGTTGCTTTAGAGACTGAAAATATTACCAGAAACAAAGATTGGATTGTGAGCTCACATGGATTGTTTATATATGTTTAACATTTTTCAAATACATGATTAACATCTTTTCATATATTCCCAACAAAAAAACATCTTTTCATACATACGTTTTGATGTCTATATTTGGTTTTGCACATTGTACATTCTTTGTATACATATAAAAAGGAGGTGGCCTTAAGTACCAATGCATCCACGTTCACAACCTCATGACCATTTATATTGGTCGTAATCAGGTAGAAATAAGGTCATCGTCCACTGTTGTCTGCTTTATGACCATTTGGTGTAAGGCAATTTCAGGGTTTGAGCCCTTCCTAGCGAAATGGCCGTAGATTTATGACCAATTCAACAGAGGTCACTAAGAGAAGGTCACAAGTTGACATATTTCTTGTAGTGATTATTTCTAGAATATATAAGGAATTATGCAGCGAAGAACCACCGGAGGGGGGCTACCTATTGGCCACAAGCCAACAGGGCGCGGCCACCCCCCTAGCCGCGCCCACATGACTTGTGGGGCCCACGTGGCTCCCCCAATCCTAATTCTAGTCCTATAAATTCACATCTTCGGAGAAAAAAATAGGAGAGAAGATTTCATCACGTTTCACAAGACGGAGCCGCCGCCACCTCCTGTTCTTCCTCGGGATGGCTGATCTGGAGTCTGTTTGGGGCTCGGGAGAGGGAAATCGTCGCCGTCGTCATCACCAACCCTTCTTCATCAACACCACAATGATGCTCACCACTGGGAGTGAGTAATTCCTCTGTAGGCTTGCTGGACGGTGGTGGTATTGGATGACATTGATCATGTAATCGAGTTAAGTTTGATAGGGCTTGATCCCTAGTGTCCACTATGTTCTGAGATTGATATTGCTATGACTTTGCTATGCTTAATGCTCGTCACTAGGGCCCGAGTGGCATGATTTCAGATATCAACATATTATGTTTTCACGAATACAAGATTGATTTGGATCCTATCTTGCAAGTTGTATGCACCTATTACGTGTCTTGATCCGCATACCCCAAGGTGAAAATAATTGGGATTCTTTCCGGTGATTGCCGTAGTTTGAGGAGTTCATGTATTCACCACGTGTTAATGCTTTGTTATGGTTCCCTATTAAAAGGAGGCCTTAATATCCCTTAGTTTCCAATAGGACCCCGCTGCCACGGGAGGGTAGGACAAAAGATGTCATGCACGTTCTTATCGCAAGCACGTATGACTATATGCGGAATACATGCCTACATTATATTGATGAATTAGAGCTAGTGCTGTGTCGCCCTAGTGTGTAACTGTTACATGATTGATGTCATCTAAATTATTATCCATCACCGATCCACGTGCCTACGCTTTACATATACTGAATCTTGCTAAGTTACTACTGCTGATGTTACTGTCACACTTGCTACTCAATTGCTACTGTTACTACCGTTACTAAAATTGCTGCTGTCACTATTATTGCTACTCCTACTATTTGCCGTGCTACTAAACCTTTGCTGCAGAGAGATATTCCAGGTGCGGTTGAATTGACAACTCAACTGTCAAGGCCAATAAATATTCTTTGGCTCCCCTTGTGTCGAATCAATAAATTAGGGTGAAATACTACCCGTGAAGACTGTCGCGATCCCCTATACTTGTGGGTTATCACCACCTCCCTCGGCCTCCTGACCTATTTCCACTCCTATAAATCCGAATATGTTGGCAAAACACCAGAGAGCCACCCGAAACTCTTTTTTCGTCGCCATAAGTCTCTGTTACGCCGTGTGCCCATCTGGAGCGCTATTTTGGTGCCCTGCCGGAGGGGGGATCAATCACGTAGGTCCTCTACATCAACATTGTTGCTCCCATGGTGATGTGTGAGTAGTTTACCACAGACCTATGGGTCCGTAGTTAGTACCTAGATGGCTATCTATCTATCTCTCTATTTTCTTCTATGCAAAGATCACCGCGATTCCCACGGTGATCTATCCTATGTAATCATCTTTGCGGTGTGTTTGTTGGGATCCGATGAATTGTGGGTTTATGTTCAGATTATTCATGAAATTATATTGAATCTTTTCTGGTTATATATATGCATGATTATGATAGCTTCGTATTTATCTTCGATCTATCGAGTTGGTTTGGCCAACTAGATTGATTTATCTTCAGCGGGAGTGGTGCATTGTAATGGGTTCAATCTTGCGGTGCTCAATCCCAGTGACAGAAAGGGACATGACACGTATTTGTATTGCTGCCATCAAGGATAATAAGATGGGGTTTATTCATATTAGTTGAGTTTACTTTGTCTACATCATGTCATCTTGCTTCAAGCATTACTCTGTTTTACTTAATGCTCTAGATGCATGCTGGGTAACAGTCGATGGGTGGAGTAATAGTAGTAGATGCAGGAAGGAGTCATTCTACATGCTTATGGACGTGATGCCTATATATATGATCATTGCCGTGAATAAATATTACATAACTATGCGCTTGTCTATTGATACGTCTCCAACGTATCTATAATTTTTGATAGTTCCATGCTATTATATTATCTGTTTTGGATGTTTTATATGCATTAATATGCTATTTTATATTATTTTTTGGACTAACCTATTAATCTAGAGCCTAGTGCCAGTTTTTGTTTTTTCCTTGTTTTTGAGTATTGCAGATAAGGAATATTAAACGGAGTCCAAACGGAATAAAATCTTCGGAATGATTTTTCTTGGACCAGAAGAAACCCAGCAGACTTGGAGATGAAGGCAGGAGACCTGCCGTGGAGTCACAAGCCACCAGGGCGCGCCCTAGGGGGGGGGGGCACCCCCCTGGCTTGTGGCCCCATGGCAGCCCTCCTAACCCTATTCTTCGGCCTATAAATTCCCAAATATTCCCTAGATACCAAAAAGAGCCATGAAAATACTTTTCCGCCGCCGGAAGCCTCTGTTCCCGTGAGATCCAATCTTGGAACCTTTTCCGGTAATCTGCCGGAGGGGGATTCGATCACGGAGGGCATCTACATCAACTCCATTGCCCCTCCGATGATGCGTGAGTAGTTTACCACAGACCTTTGGGTCCATAGCTAGTAGCTAGATGGCTTCTTCTCTCTCTTTGTTCTTCAATACCATGTTCTTCATGATCTTCATGGAGATCTATCTGATGTAATACTCTTTTGCGGTGTGTTTGTCGAGATCCGATGAATTGTGGGTTTATGATCAGCTTATCTATGAATATTATTTGAATCTTCTCTGAATTCTTATATGCATGATTTCATATCTTTGCAAGTCTCTTCGAGTTATTGGTTTGGTTTGGCCAACTAGATTGGTAATTCTTGCAATGGGAGAAGTGCTTAGTTTTGGGTTCAATCTTGCGGTGTCCTCACCCAGTGACAAAGTAGGGGTAGCGAGGCACGTATTTGTATTGTTGCCATCGAGGATAAAAATATGGGGTTTTCATCATATTGCTTGAGTTTATCCCTCTACATCATGTCATCTTACCTAATGCGTTACTCTGTTCTTCATGAACTTAATACTCTAGATGCAGGCAGGAGTCGGTCGATGTGTGGAGTAATAGTAGTAGATGCAGAATCGTTTCGGTCTACTTGACACGGACGTGATGCCTATATGCATAATCATTGCCTTGGATATCGTCATAACTATGCGCTTTTCTATCAATTGCTCGATAGTAATTTGTTCACCCACCGTATTATTTTCCTTCCTGAGAGAAGCCTCTAGTGAAACCTATGGCCCCCGGGTCTATTTTCCATATTATATTTTCAGATCTATAAACCAAAAATACCAAAAATATCTCGCAGCACTATTTTTACTTTTGTTTTACTTTACGTTTTAGCAATCTTTTATATCTATCTCTATTAGATCTCATCCTTGCAAATAACCGTGAAGGGATTGACAACCCCTTTTAGCGTTGGGTGCAAGAGTTTGATTGTTTGTGTAGGTTCGAAGATTGGGGACTTGCTTGTATCTCCTACTGGATTGATACCTTGGTTCTCAACAACTGAGGGAAATACTTATCTACTTTGCTGCATCACCCTTTCCTCTTCAAGGGAAAACCAACGCAAGCTCAAGAAGTAGCAAGAAGGATTTCTGGCGCCGTTGCCGGGGAGATACATAGCAAGTCAAGACAAGAACTCTCCCGTCAACTTGCCAATTTCTGACGCCGTTGCCGGGGAGATCTACATCAAGCCTACCAAGTACCCATCACAAACTCATCTCTTGCATTTACATTATTTGCCATTTGCCTCTCGTTTTCCTCTCCCCCACTTCTAAAACGATTTTCAGAAAAACCAAAAAGATTTGCCTTTTTATTCGCCCTTCTTCCGTTCGTCTTTTCGTTTGCTTTTCATTTGCTTGTGTGTTAGATTGCTTGCTTTGTCACGATGACTCAAGAGAATACCAAGTTGTGTGACTTCTCCAATACTAATAATAATGATTTTATTAGTACTCCGATTGCTCCCGCCACTAGTGCGGAATCTTATGAAATTAATGCTGCCTTGCTTAATCTTGTTATGAAAGAACAATTTTCCGGCCTTCCCAGTGAAGATGCCGCATCCCATCTAAATACTTTCGTTGAGTTGTGTGATATGCAAAAGAAGAAAGATGTGGATAATGATATTGTTAAATTGAAGCTATTTCCGTTCTCACTACGAGATCGTGCTAAAACCTGGTTTTCATCTTTGCCTAAAAATAGTATTGATTCATGGAATAAGTGTAAAGATGCTTTTATTTCCCAGTACTTTCCGCCCGCTAAGATCATCTCCCTTAGGAACGATATAATGAATTTTAAGCAACTTGAGCATGAGCATGTTGCACAATCATGGGAGAGGATGAAACTAATGATTAGAAATTGCCCCGCGCATGGTTTGAGTTTATGGATGATTATACAAATTTTCTATGCGGGATTGAATTTTGCTTCTAGAAATCTTTTAGATTCCGCCGCGGGTGGTACTTTTATGGAAATCACATTAGGATAAGCTACTAAACTCCTAGATAATATTATGGCAAATTACTCTCAATGGCATACCGAAAGATCTCCTACTAGTAAAAAAGTGCATGCTATTGAAGAAATAAATACTTTGAGTGAAAAGATGGATGAATTGATGAAATTGTTTGCTAGTAAGAGTGCTCCTATTGATCCTAATGATATGAAATAATAATGAATCTATGGATGTGAATTCTGTTGGTAGGAACAATTTTGGTAATAACGCGTATAGAGGTAATTTCAATCCTAGGCCGTTTCCTAGTAATTCCTCTAATAATTATGGTAATTCCAACAACAATTCTTATGGAAATTATAATAAGATGCCCTCTGATCTTGAGAATAATAATAAAGAATTTATTAGCCCGCAAAAAGGTTTCAATGCTATGATTGAAGAAAAATTGCTCAAGATTGATGATTTGGCTAGGAACGTTGATAGAATTTCTCTTGAGATTGATTCTTTGAAAATTAGATCTATT
Organism: Elymus sibiricus; assembly: GCA_039707655.1. NCBI lineage: Eukaryota > Viridiplantae > Streptophyta > Magnoliopsida > Poales > Poaceae > Elymus > Elymus sibiricus. The sequence continues at coordinate 130,558,309 of CM077669.1, forward strand.
CCACCCAATCATGATATTAATGAGTCTTTAAAGGCTATGAGAATTTCTATTGATGAGTGTAAGGAAAGAACCTCTAGAATACGTGCTAAGCGTGAATGGCTTGAAAAAGTGTGTTCTCGTGATAATAATGATGAAGATCTTAAAGTGATTGATGTGACTCCTATTGAATCTTTGTTTTCTAATATAAATCTTGATAAAGATGGGACTGGAGATAAGTCAACTTTAGTTAAAAGGCGTCCCAATGATTCGGAGTTTATAGATCCTAATGCTAAGATTGATAAAAGTGGGATTGAAGAGGTCAAAACTTTAAATAGCAATGAACCCACTCTTTTGGATTTCAAGGACTTTAATTATGATAGTTGTTCTTTGATTGATTGTATTTCCTTGTTGCAATCCATGTTGAATTCTCCTCATGCTTATAATCAAAATAAAGCTTTTACTAAACATATCGTGGATGCTATGATGAAATCTTTTGAAGAAAAACTTGAGTTGGAAGTTTCTATACCTAGAAAGCTTTATGATGAGTGGGAACCTACTATTAAGATTAAAATTAAAGATTATGAGTGCCATGCTTTGTGTGATTTGGGTGCTAGTGTTTCCACGATTCCAAAAACTTTATGTGATGTGCTAGGTTTCCATGAATTTGATGATTGCTCTTTAAATTTGCATCTTGCGGATTCCACCATTAAGAAACCTTTGGGAAGGATTAATGATGTTCTTATTGTTGCAAATAGGAATTATGTGCCCGTAGATTTCATTGTTCTTGATATAGATTGCAATCCTACATGTCCTATTATTCTTGGTAGACCTTTCCTTAGAACGATTGGTGCAATTATTGATATGAAGGAAGGAAATATTAGATTCCAATTTCCATTAAGGAAAGGTATGGAGCACTTTCCTAGAAATAAAATAAAATTACCTTATGAATCTTTTATGAGAGCTACTTATGGATTGCATACCAAAGATGACAATACCTAGATCTATTGCGTTATGCCTAGCTAGGGGCGTTAAACAATAGCGCTTGTTGGGAGGCAACCCAATCTTATTTTTATGCTTTTGTTTTTGCTTCTGTTTTTGAGTGTTTTTCACATTATTACCTCTGTAGTAATTGTGTTTTATTGTTTAAATTAGTGTTTGAGCCAAGTAAGACCTTTGGGATGGTCTACGGTGTTTGTGATTTGATTTTGCTGAAAAACACAAACTTTTGCTCTCAGTCCAGGAATTTTGTAAATTCACTGGAATGTGATTTTGATCTGAAATTTTTACACAATATTGATATACAAATTTCCCTGATTGTACTAATTTTTCAGAATTTTTGGAGTTACAGAAGTATTCGAAGTCTATAGATTGTGTTGTTTGCTTATTTTGATGTATCTATGGGTTGTATCGGGGTGTATGAACCATGGAGAAGTTGGAATACAGTAGATATTACACCAATATAAATAAAGAATGAGTTCACAACAGTACCTAAAGTGGTGATTTATTTTTCTTATACGAACAGATCTCATGAGTTTTCTGTTGAGTTTTGTGTTGTGAAGTTTTCAAGTTTTGGGTAAAGATTTGATGGACTATGGAATAAGGAGTGGCAAGAGCCTAAGTTTGGGGATGCCCAAGGCACCCCAAGCCATATTCAAGGATACCAAAAAGCCTAAGCTTGGGGATGCCCCGGAAGGCATCCCCTCTTTCGTCTTCAATCCATCGGTAAATTTACTTGGGGCTATATTTTTATTCACCACATGATATGTGTTTTGCTTGGAGCGTCTTGTATGATATGAGTCTTTGCTTTTTAGTTTGGCACAATCATCCTTGCTGCACATATCTTTTGAGGGGGACACGCATTAATCGTGAATTTATTAGAATACTCTATGTGCTTCACTTATATCTTTTGAGCTAGGCAATGTTGCTCTAGTGCTTCACTTATATCTTTTTAGAGCACGGTGGTGTTTTGTTTTATAGAAATAATTGAACTCTCGTACCTCACTTATATTATTTTGAGAGTCTTTAAACAGCATGGTAATTGGTTTAGGTTATGAATTTAGTCCTAATATAATGGGCATCCAAGAGGGATATAATAAAAACTTTCATATTAAGTGCATAGAATACTATGAGAAGTTTGATTCCTTGCATATAGTTTTGAGATATGAAGATGGTAATATGAGAGTCATGCTAGTGAGTAATTGTGAATTGGAAGAAATACTTATGCTAAAGTTTGTGATTCCCGTAGCATGCACGTATGGTGAACCGTTATGTAACGAAGTCGGAGCATGATTTGTTTAATGATTGTCAACCTTTGTGTGAGGGTCGGGAGCGCGCGATGGTTAACTCCTACCAACCTCTCCCCTAGGAGCATGCGTCTAATACTTTGCTTCGATAACTAATAGACTTTTGCAATAAGTATGTGAGTTCTTTATGACTAATGTTGAGTCCATGGATTATACGCACTCTCACCCTTCCACCTTTGCTAGCCTCTCTAGTACCGCACAACTTTCGCCGGTGCATTAAACCCACCTTCCTCAAAACAGCCACCATATACTTTCCTCAAAACAGCCACCATACCTACCTATTATGGCATTTCCATAGCCATTCCAAGATATATTGCCATGCAACTTCCACCGTTCCATTTTTCATGACATGCACCATCACTTTCATATTGCATATAGAGACATATTTTGTTCTAGGTACCGAGTTGTAATTTTTGATTTGTAAGTAAATAAAAGTGTGATGATCTTCATTATTAGAGCATTGTCCCGTGAGAGAAAAGGATGATGGAAGCTATGACTCCCTCACAAGTTGGGATGAGTCTCCGAACTTTACAAATAATAAAAGAGGCCAGCGAAGCCCAATTAAAAAAAAGAGGCCAAAGATGCCCACCAAAAAAAATGAGAGAAAGAGAGAAGGGACAATGCTACTATCTTTTTCCACACTTGTGCTTCAAAGTAGCACCATGATCTTCATGATAGAGAGTCTCCTATTTTGTCACTTTCATATAACTAGTGGAATTTTTCATCTTATGCACAACCACTTAGTTTTCTTTTTGAGCTTTCATACACTTATAGCTCTAGTGCATTCGTTGCATGGCAATCCCTACTCACTCACATTGATATCTATTGATGGGCATCTCCATAGCCCGTTGATACGCCTAGTTGATGTGAGACTATCTTCTCCTTTTTCCTCACAACCTCCACCATATTCTATTCCACCTATAGTGCTATATCCATGGCTCACGCTCATGTATTGCGTGAGAGTTGAAACGGTTTGAGAACATAAAAGGTGTGAAACAATTGCTTGACTTGTCATCGGGGTTGTGCATGATTTAGATACTTTGTGTGGGGAAGATGGAGCATAGCCAGACCATATGATTTTGTAGGGATAACTTTCTAAGGCCATGTTATTTCGAAAGGACGCAATTGCCTTGTTAGTATGCTCGAAGTATTACTGTTTTTATGTCAATATTAGACTTTTTTTTTGAATCTTATGGATCTGAATATTCATGCCACAATAAAGAATATTACATGGATAAATATGTTAGGTATCATTCCACATCAAAAATTCTGTTTTTATCATTTACCTACTCGAGGACGAGCAGGAATTAAGCTTGGGGATGCTTGATACGTCTCCAACGTATCTATAATTTTTGATAGTTCCATGCTATTATATTATCTGTTTTGGATGTTTTATATGCATTAATATGCTATTTTATATTATTTTTGGGACTAACCTATTAATCTAGAACCTAGTGCCAGTTTCAGTTTTTTCCTTGTTTTTGAGTATTGCAGGTAAGGAATATTAAACGGAGTCCAAACGGAATAAAATCTTTGGAATGATTTTTCTTGGACCAGAAGAAACCCAGCAGACTTGGAGATGAAGGCAGGAGACCTGCCGTGGAGTCACAAGCCACCAGGGCGCGCCCTGGGGGGGGGGGCGCCCCCCTGGCTTGTGGCCCCACGACTGCCCTCCTAACCCTATTCTTCGGCCTATAAATTCCCAAATATTCCCTGGATACCAAAAAGAGCCACGAAAATACTTTTCCACCGTCGGAAGCCTCTGTTCCCGTGAGATCCAATCTTGGAGCCTTTTCCGGTAATCTGCCGGAGGGGGATTCGATCACGGAGGGCATCTACATCAACTCCATTGCCCCTCCGATGATGCGTGAGTAGTTTACCACAGACCTTCGGGTCCATAGCTAGTATCTAGATGGCTTCTTCTCTCTCTTTGTTCTTCAATACCATGTTCTTCATGATCTTCATGGAGATCTATCCGATGTAATACTCTTTTGCGGTGTGTTTGTCGAGATCCGATGAATTGTGGGTTTATGATCAGCTTATCTATGAATATTATTTGAATCTTCTCTGAATTCTTATATGCATGATTTCATATCTTTGCAAGTCTCTTCGAGTTATTGGTTTGGTTTGGCCAACTAGATTGGTAATTCTTGCAATGGGAGAAGTGCTTAGTTTTGGGTTCAATCTTGCGGTGTCCTCACCCAGTGACAAAGTAGGGGTAGCGAGGCACGTATTTGTATTGTTGCCATCGAGGATAAAAAGATGGGGGTTTCATCATATTGCTTGAGTTTATCCCTCTACATCATGTCATCTTACCTAATGCGTTACTCTGTTATTCATGAACTTAATACTCTAGATGCAGGTATGAGTCGGTCGATGTGTGGAGTAATAGTAGTAGATGCAGAATCGTTTCGGTCTACTTGACACGGACGTGATGCCTATATGCATAATCATTGCCTTGGATATCGTCATAACTATGCGCTTTTCTATCAATTGCTCGACAGTAATTTGTTCACCCACCGTATTATTTTCCTTCATGAGAGAAGCCTCTAGTGAAACCTATGGCCCCCGGGTCTATTTTCCATATTATATTTTCAGATCTATAAACCAAAAATATCTCGCTGCATTATTTTTACTTTTGTTTTACTTTACATTTTAGCAATCTTTTATATCTATCTTTATCAGATCTCATCCTTGCAAATAACCGTGAAGGGATTGACAACCCCTTTTAGCGTTGGGTGCAAGAGTTTGATTGTTTGTGTAGGTGCGAAGATTGGGGACTTGCTTGTATCTCCTACTGGATTGATACCTTGGTTCTCAACAACTGAGGGAAATACTTATCTACTTTGCTGCATCACCCTTTCCTCTTCAAGGGAAAACCAACGCATGCTCAAGAAGTAGCATCTATCAATTTCCCAACAATAATTTGTTTACCCACCGTATGCTTTCTTTGAGAGAGAAGCCTCTAGCGAAAACTATGGCCCCCGAGTCTTCGCAAATATTACTAAAACCCTAAAATATTGCTGCCATTTATCTTTTGTTATTTTATTTTATTTTATATTTATATTATCTATCTATCACTACTTTTCACTTGCAAGTAACGAGTTCAAGGGGCTTGACAACCCTCTTGCCCGCGTTGGGTGGAAGTGTGTGCTCTTTTGTGTGTAGGTGTTGAAGACGGGAACATGCGTGGTCCTCCTATTGGTTCGACAAACTTGGTTCTCACTGAGGGAAATACTTATCTCTAATGTGTCGCATCTCGCCTCCTCTTCGGGGAAAATCCCAACACAGTTTACAAGTAGCAGGAAGAATTTCTTCCCAAGCCGTTAGGGCGCGGCCATGCACTACTTTCCAATTCAAGTGAAGGTTCAATAATCTCATCAAGTTCTACCTTCCTCCCACTCACTTCGTTTGAGAGAACCTCCTTCTATGGAAAGGATCCATTCTTGGAAACAAAGACCTTGCCTTCGGATCTGTGATAGAAGGTATACCCAATTATTGCTTTAGGGTATCTTATTCTTATGAAGATGCAGTTTTCCGCTTTGGGTTTGAGCTTATCAGACATAAGTGTCGCATCCCCGAACTCTAAGAAATCACAGCTTAGGTTTCTCGCCAAACAATAATTCATACGGTGTCGTATCAACGGATTTAGATGGTGCCCTATTTATAGTGAATGTACTTGTTTCTAGTGCATAATCCCAAAACGATAGTGGCAAATCGATAAGAGACATCATAGAACACACCATATCCAATAGAGTACGGTTACGATGTTCGGACACACCATTACACTAAGGTGTTCCAGGTGGCGTGAGTTGTGAAACAATTTCCATATTGTCTTAAATGCATACCAAACTCGTAACTCAGATATTCACCTCCACGATCATATCATAGACATTTTATCTTCTTGTCATGATGATTTTCAACTTCACTCTGAAATTGCTTGAACTTTTGAAAATTTGAGACGTGTGTTTCATCAAGTAAATATACATGTATCTACTCAAATCATCCGTCAAGGTAAGAAAATAACGATATCCACCCCGCTTGCTTCAATACTCATTGGACTGCATACATCAATATGTATTATTTCCAATAAGTCACTTGCCTACTCCATCATACCGGAAAACAGTGGCTTAGTCATCTTGCCCATGAGGCATGGTTCGCATCTCTCAAGCGATTCAAATCGAGTGAGTCCAAAGATCCATCAGCATGGAGTTTCTTCATGCGCTTTACACCAATATGACCTAAGCAACAGTGCCACAAGTATGTGGTACTATCATCATTAACTTTGCATATTTTGGCATCAATATTATGAACATGTGTGTCACTACAAACGAGATTAAATAAACCACTCATATTGGGTGCATGATCATAAAAGACATTATTCATGTAAACATAACAACCATTATTCTCTCACTTAAATGAATAATCGTCTCACAATAAACAAGATCCATATAATGTTCATGCTCAACGCAGGCACCAAATAACATTTATTTAGGTTTAAAACTAATCCCGAAGGTACAACGAGCATGCCGATGGCGATCACATCAACCTTGGAGACACTTCCAACGCGCATCGTCACCTTGTTCTTAGCTACTCTCGTTTATTACACAGTTGATACGTCTCCAACATATCTATAATTTATGAAGTATTCATGCCATGTTTACAATAATTTTATATGATTTTGGTATGATTTTATTAGAACTAACCCGGACTGACGCTGTTTTCAGCAGAACTACCGTGGTGTTGTTTTTGTGCAGAAATAAAAGTTCTCGGAATCGGCTGAAAATTTACGGAGAATATTTTTGGAAAATATAAAAAATACTGGAGAAAAAAGATACCGGAGAGGAGTCCCGAGGAGGCCACAAGCCTAGGGGGCGCGCCCCCCTAGGGCGCGCCCCCCTGGCTTGTGGGTCCCTCGAGCACCCCCTTGACGTGATTCCAACGCCAAGTGCTCCTATAAATCCCAAAACCCCCAGAAAGAAACCTAGATCGGGAGTTCCGCCGCCGCAAGCCTCTGTAGCCACGAAAAACCAATCAAGAGCCCGTTCCGGCACCCTGCCGGAGGGGAAACCATCACCAGAGGCCATCTTCATCATCCCGGCGGTCTCCATGACGAGGAGGGAGTAGTTCACCCTCGGGGCCGAGGGTATGTACCAGTAGCTATGTGTTTGATCTCTCTCTCTCGTGTTCTTGAGATGACACGGTCTTGATGTACCGCGAGCTTTATTGACATAGATGAATCATATGGAGTTTTCCCCTCTCTATCTTCTTGTGATGAATTGAGTTTTCCCTTTGAAGTTTTCTTATCGGATTGAATCTTTAAGGATTTGAGAACACTTGATGTATGTCTTGCGATGGGATATCCGTGGTGACAATGGGATGTTCTATTGATCCACTTGATGTATGTTTTGGTGATCAACTTGCGGGTTCCGTGACCTTGGGAATCTATGCATAGGGGTTGGCACATGTTTTCGTCTTGACTCTCCGGTAGAAACTTTGGGGCACTCTTTGAAGTTCTTTGTGTTGGATTGAACATGATGAATCTGAAATTATGTGATGCATATCGTATAATCAAGCCCATGGGTACTCGTGGTGACATTGGAGTATCTAGGTGACATTAGGGTTTTGGTTGATGTGTATCTTAAGGTGTTATTTTAGTACGAACTCTAGGGCTGTTCGTGACACTTATAGGGATAGCTCATACGATTGATCGGAAAAGATAACTTTGAGGTGGTTTCGTACCCTACAATAATTTCTTCGTTTGTTCTCCGCTATTTATGACTTTGGAGTGAACTCTTTGTCGCACGTGAGGGATTTACATATGATTCAACTATGTCAGTATTGTTGAGAGAACTTGCACTAGTGAAAGTATGAACCCTAGGCCTTGTTTCCAAGCATTGCCATACCGTTTTTGCTCACTTTTGTTACTTGCTACCTTGCTGTTTTTATATTTTCAGATTACAAAAACCTATATCTACCATCCATATTACACTTGTATCACCATCTCTTCGCCGAACTAGTGCACCTATACAATTTACCATTGTATTGGGTGTGTTGGGGACACAAGAGACTCTTTGTTATTTGGTTGCAGGGTTGTTTGAGAGAGACCATCTTCATCCTATGCCTCCCACGGATTGATAAACCTTAGGTCATCCACTTGAGGGAAATTTGCTACTGTCCTACAAAACTCTGCGCTTGGAGGCCCAACATGAGTCTACAAGAAGAAGGTTGCGTAGTAGACATCAACAGTTCCTATTTCGAGTTACTAATACTAGCAACTGAACCGGTATCAAATACCCAGGGGCTACTACAAGCACTCATAAAGTACACATCAATAACATGTATATCAAATATACCTTTGTTGACGTTACCAACCTTCTTATCTTCCAAGTATCTGGGGCAGTTCCGCTTCTAGTGACCGTTCCCCTTACAATAGAAGAACTCGGTCTCGGGTTTGGGGTCCAACCTTGGGTTTCTTCCCTGGAGCGACAACTGGTTTGCCATTCTTGAAGTTTCCCTTCTTGCGCTTTCCCTTCTTGAAACTAGTGGTCTTATCAACCATCAACACTTGATGCTCCTTCTTGATTTCTATTTTGGCGGCCTTAAGCATCGCGAATAGCTCATAGATCGTATTTCTCCATCCCTTGCATGTTATAGTTCATCACAAAGCTCTTGTAGCTTGGTGGCAGTTACTGGAGAACTCTGTCAATCATTGTCTTATCTAGAAGAATAACTCCCACTTGATTCCAGCGATTGTAGCACCCAGATATTTTGAGCACATGATCTCCGGCTGAGCTGTTCTCATCCATCTTGCAGCCAAAGAACTTGTCGGAGGTCCCATACCTCTCGACATGGGCGTAAGCCTAAATTACCAATATCAGATCTTGGAACATCTCATATGCCCCGTGGTGCTCAAAACGTCTTTGGATCCCCGGTTCTAAGCCGTAAAGTATGGTGCACTGAACTATCGAGTAGTCATCAGAACGTGCCTTCTAGACGTTCACAACATCCATAAACGACGTTTGAGGGGGTGGCGCACCGTGCGTTGCATCAAGAACATAAGACTTCTGTGCAGCGATGAGGATAATCCTCATATCACGGGCCCACTCCGCATAATTGCTACTGTCATCTTTCCACTTAGTTATCTCTAGGAACACATTAAAATTCGGGGGAGCTACTGCGCGAGCCATTGATCTACAACATAGTTTGCAAAGACAATTAAGACTAAGTTCATGATAATTAGTTCAGTCAATTAAATTACTAATGAACTCCCACTCAAATAAACATCCCTCAGGTTGTCTAAGTGTGACATGATCCAAATTTACCAACCCAAGTCTGATCCTCACGTGAGATGAGGTGGTTTCAATGGTGAACATCTCCATGTTGATCATATCTACTATATGACTCATGTTCGACCTTTCGGTCTCTTGTGTTCCGAGGCCATGTCTATACATGCTAGCCTCATCAAGTTTAACCCAAGTATTTTGCATGTGCAAGACTGGCTTACACCCGTTGTATGCGAACGAAGAGTCTATCACACCCGATCATCACGAGGTGCTTCGAAACGACGAACTTTCACAACGGTGCATACTTGGGGAGAACACAATTTTATCTTGAAATTATGTGAGGGATCATCTTATAATGCTATCGTCGTCCTAAGCAAAATAAGATGCATAGAAGGATAAACATCACATGCAATCAATAAGTGACATGATATGGCCATCATCGTCTTGTGCTTTCGATCTCCATCTTCAAAGCACTGGCATGATCTCCATCGTCACTGGCATGACACCATGATCTCCGTCATCGTGTCGTCACGTGGTTGTCTCGCCAACTATTGCTTCTACAACTATTGCTAACGGATAGCGATAAAGTAAAGCAACGACAAAAAATAAATTTAAGACAACCCTATGGCTTCTGCCGGTTGCCGTTCTCATTGACATGCAAGTCATGATAACTATTACAAAAAACATGATCACCTCATACATCGCATATATCAAATCATGTCTTGGCCATATCACATCACAACATACCCTGCAAAAACAAGTTAGACGCCCTCTACTTTGTTGTTGCAAGTTTTACGTGGCTGCTATGGGCAACTAGCAAGAACCGTTCTTATCTACGCAAAGCCATGATACGTCTCCAACGTATCTACTTTTCCTCACCCTTTTGCCCTTGTTTTGGACTCTAATTTGCATGATTTGAATGGAACTAACCTAGACTAACGCTGTTTTCAGCAGAACTACCATGGTGTTGTTTTTTGTGCAGAAATAAAAGTTCTCGGAATGGAACGAAATTTTTTGGAGAATTATTTCAGAATATATGTGAATTATTGGAGCCAACATCCACCGAAGAGGGGGGCCAGGGAGGCCAGCACCCACCAGGGCGCGCCAGGCCCCCTGGGCGCACCCTGGTGGGTTGTGCCCACCTCGTGGCCCCACTTGCCCTAATTCCGCCACTATAAATTCCTATTTTCGGAGAAAAAAATCAGAGAGAAAGTTTCATCGCGTTTTACGATACGGAGCCGCTGCCACCTCCTGTTCTTTATCGGGAGGCCAGATCTAGAGCCCGTTTGGGGCTCCGGAGAGGGGAATCTTCGGTCTTCGTCATCACCAACCTTTCTCCATTGCCAATTCCATGACGCTCCCCACCGGGAGTGAGTAATTCCTTCGTAGGCTTGCTGGTCGGTGAGGAGTTGGATGAGATTCATCATGTAATCGAGTTAGTTTTGTTAGGGCTTGATCCCTAGTATCCACTATGTTCTGAGATTGATGTTGCTATGACTTTACTATGCCTAATGCTTGTCACTAGGGCCCGAGTGCCATGATTTCAGATCTGAACCGTTTATGTTATCATCTCTATATCTATGTTATTGATCCGATCTTGCCTAGTCATATGCACCTATTACGTGTTATGATTCGTCAACCCCATAGTGACAATATTTGGGATACTTCGCGGTGATGACCGTAGTTTGAGGAGTTCATGTATTCACCAAGTGTTAATGCTTTGTTCTAGTTCTCTATTAAAAGGAGGCCTTAATATCCCTTAGTTTCCTTATGGACCCCGCTGCCACAGGAGGGTAGGACAAAATATGTCATGCAAGTTCTTTTCCATAAGCACGTATGACTATTTACGGAATACATGCCTACATTACATTGATGAACTGGAGCTAGTTCTGTATCGCCCTAGGTTATGACTATTACATGATGAATATCATCCAACGAGTTACCAATCAAGTGCCTACGAGCTTTCCACTTATTGTTCTTGCTAAGTTACTATTACTGCTACTGCTGTTCCAACTGCTACAAAACTATTGCTACTACTGTTACCGCTACTTTTACTGTCACTACTGCTATCAAACTATCATATTACTGTGCTACTGATCACTCTACTGCAGATATTTAATCTCCAGGTGTGGTTGAATTGGCAACTCAACTGCTAATACTCTCAAGTATTCTTTGGCTCCCCTTGTGTCGAATCTATAAATTTGGGTTGAATACTCTACCCTCGAAAACTGTTGCGATCCCCTATACTTGTGGGTTATCAAGACCCTTTTCTGGCGCCGTTGCCGGGTGTCGTGGGAACAAGCCTGACAGTAGAAGGTAGGGGTACGAATGGAGAGGGCAGAGTCCTAGCTACGGCGAGGTTGTACACACAGATGTATGAGTTCAGGCCCCTCTCGTGGAGGTAACAGCCCTACGTCTCAGTGCTCCGGAGAGCTCTCTACTCTGTCGAGTGAAATATGTGTGTTGTATTACAAAAGGTTGCGAACCCTTCTACCAGCGGGGAGGGGTGGCTTATATAGAGTGCGCTGCCCCTCATAATGTCCGGCATGAAGGGGTTTAATTGTGGTCATAAAGAGGTGTACGTTACTGGTAACGTACACCATAAATGCTGTTAATGATCTTGATGACTGCTTGCCCGATAGCCTCCCTGGGGTGACTTCTGGACTCCTGCGGTCGACTGTCTTCAGACTCTTCCGAGTGAAAGATAACCGTCGAGTGAAAGGCATCTCCGAGTGTATATTGTCGAGTGATTTATGCTTCTTCGCTATTTCAGTCGGAGACTTCCTTGTGGCCCTTAAGCTTTCTGGGGCAGTGTCCTTGGGTAGGATATGTAGGTCAGGCCTATAACCCTACCCTAGGTACGTATCCCCATCATTAGCCCCCGAATGGATCGGGGTTCGAGGGTAAAAGGTGTCAATGCAAGTTCAAACGAGACACCAAAACTCCGAGTGTACTTTGAGGCTTCCTCGAAATCTGCGTCGATTGAAACCTTAACCGTTTGCCCTGATCAATTCCGTCTTGAAGTTATCCGAGTAAAACTGAGCTTGAAAACCGGTCCGAGTAAAACTGGTTCGAGAGTCCGAGTAAAACTGAACTTGAAAACAGGTCCGAGTGATCTGGAAAACCTTCTGACGAAATAGTTTGCTCCACCGGGTCCGAGCCTCGCGGGCTTCGAAATTTGGATAAGAGCGCGCGCGCGCGCAGCGGAGATGGCGTAACTGCTAAGGCAAGTGCGGGAACGACGCCTCGATTATCGTGCCGCCCAAATCGCCACGTACCGCTCCTCCTCTGATTTCGGGATATTCAGAGATCCGGCGGGCCCGCAGGTCAGTGGCTCACTTGAGTGCATATAAGAGGCGACGACGCCGGTGCTGGCACAGTATTTTTCTCCCAAATCCACTCCTCTCCTCTTCTTCCTCCGCCCTGCTCTGCTTCGTTGACCGCCGCCGCCATGACGAAGGGCAAAACGGAGAAGCTCGAGCGCGCCCAGAGGGGAGGCGCCAAGGCGAAGAAGCCGTCGGGAGCTCGGTCGACGGTGCCGCCGGGGTGGATCCAGGGGGATTTTCTCCAATCGACGGTCACTGCGGAAGATGTGGACAAACTCGTCGTCGACGGGTTGATAGCTGCCGATTCATGGCGGTTGCCGAAGGGGGAGATCGAGCCGGAGCCACGCGACGGCGAGCGAGTTCTGCTTCTCACCCACATCGAGCGAGGTTTCTCCATGCCTCCCCATCCGTTCATCCGCGCTTTCTTGAACTATTTTGGAGCGCAACTCCACCACCTTCCTCCGAATGCGGTTGCATATCTTTCCTGCTTCGTAACTTTGTGCGAATGTTTCCTGGGCTGTCCCCCACATTGGGGTTTGTTCAAGCACATATTCTCTGTCCGATCCCAAGCTGTCAAGAAAGCCAATCCCAAAGATAACAAAACCAATGTGATCCAACTGTGTGGTGGCTTAGGGATTCAGAAGAGAGGTAGGAGTGGGTTCCCCTCTATGACCTTTCCCGATTCTGTTCGGGGATGGCAGTCGACCTGGTTTTACTGCAAAGATGCCGCATCGCCAAATATGTCGACTGGGCTTCCTCCCTTCACCTTGGATCGACCTGTTACTCCCAAACCGCTGTACGTGACAAAGGTAGAGAAAATCCAGGTAGGGATCTTAGTGAACGCCATATCCGAACTGATCCGCGGTGGAGTGACTGGTCTGGACCTCCTTGAAACGTTTCTGAGTCGGCGAATTCAGCCTCTCCAAGCTCGGGATCACACCATGTGGCATTATTCGGGCCCTGAGGATACCACTCGGACTCATCCTGAGGAAGTTTCCGATCAGACTGTTTCTCAGTGGCTCAGGAGCATCACTGGAGCCTGTGATAATCCGGAAGGATCCAAACGAATTCCGCCTTTCTCCGCTTTGAACCCGCCAAAGAACTTGGTGAGTCACATATTTGTCGATTGTTTTAATACTTTGCCGAGTAACTGAATCTTCAGTCGACTGAATTTGAAGCTTGAACCTCGCAGGAATTTACGAACATGTACTCGCCCATACCCAATGGAGAACATCCTGATGAAGAGGAAGGAAGCGTCGACGGCAGCGCAGACGGTGACTATGCTGATGACACCGAGAGCAGTGATGACGACCTGGATGAGGATGAGGTGGAGGCCCCTGTCCCTTCGCGCACCGAGCGTCGAGCCAGGCAACAGAACGACCCGGAGGTCACCCCGAGCAAAACAGTGGCGTCGAGCACAAGGAACCCGAAACGTGACCGTGTCGCGGCATCGGGGTCGACTGAAAAGGCTGCGAAACAGCTCAAGCCAGACGTGCCAAAGCCTCGGAAGGCCCTGCCTCGAATCAAGATAGCCGTGCCTGTTGCCTCCACGTGAGTGTTCGTTCTCCTTATTCTGCTGTTGAAGAACTTTATGTTGACGTTGACCGAGTGAAATATATTTGCCAGAGCCGCTACCTCCGTAATGTCGCCCCATCGGAATGATGGAGACCATATGGAAGTAGACACTCCTGATGCGGCCACCTCCCTACGAGGTATGACAATCCCACACTTTACTCTGCTTGCTGAAGAATAATTGTCGAGTGTCGAATGCAGCTGACGAAGTCATCGAACTGGAAGATGATGAGGAGCCGCGGCGGGGAGCAGAGGATGAAGCTGTGCTTCCGGAGGCTCCACGCGTGGACACTCGGGGACCACCGTCTGTCCAGACGCCCCGTGGGACGAGTGCTGCGACGCCTCTAAGCCTTGTAATTCCGCTGTCGAGTGCTCCGCCGGCTACTTCTACTCTGGTGGCTTCGACGCAGATCGGACAATCCCAAGCACCTCCAGCTGCTCCATTGACTACACCAATTCACTCGACGCCTGCATACCCTTTGTACCACGTCCCGGAGGACCAAACCGGAGCTGCCAAGGAAGCCATGATCCAGGCTGGGCAGATGATGCTACGAACAAAGGAGGCGTATGAAGCCAGCAAGTTAGCCTATGATGCCAGCTCAGCGCTTCAGGCCAACGTCCGAGTAAGTGGTATTGTAAGTTCATTTCCGATTGAATTCCTGTCCGTCATGATTTTACACCCACTGGGGTGTTTTTCTTCGCCAGTAGACCAAATAGTTTCTGGTCCAGTGGGGGCACGCTGAGTGCACCCACTGGGTGTAGTCCCCGAGACCGCTGTCGAATGACGAAGGCTTCGGCGGGGGTCTTAATATTGTTTCCATTCGACAGGGCAGTGGGGGCACGCTGAGTGCACCCACTGGGTGTAGTCCCCGAGGCCGCCGTCGAGTGCTTGCTTCGGCGGTGGTCTGATAGAGACGATGTTCGGTTGCTTGCTTCTTTCTTTTATACTCGGACAGGCCAGACCTGGTCGAGTATTTTCGTTTCCAGTGGGGGCACACTGAGTGCACCCACTGGGTGTAGTCCCCGAGACTACTGTCGATCGTTGACGATGGGCGGTAGTCTTTAGAATCATTCTGCAGGTTTCATGGACATCATTTCCATCAACCATGGTATGATGCTTGTATAGGGTTGTGAGGTGGGGTGGCGGGCCGTCTTTCAGTCGAGTGCAATTGACCTTTTCCACTCGGGAGTAGAGAAATGGTTATGTCGACTGAACCCCTATTTCTGCTGATTTCAGAAAGCCTGTGGGCTCGGGACCAAGTACGTCGAGCTGGAGAAGGAAAAGAACCGACTTCTGCTGGATCTGGAACTGACGAACAACAACCTGGACCGTGCACAGACCGAACTGAAGACTTTGGGAGGTAATCTTTGTTGATCAATTGTATTATCACTTTCAATTTCCATCTTTTGAACCGAGTGAATCCACTCGAACAGACGTACGTGATGAAAACCGTCGTCTCGCAGCTAAGTCTCCGAGTGTATTGAATGTAATACACTCGGAAAAGTTTTGAACTTAGGCGAAACGGATTCGCAGCTAAGCCCCCGAGAGAGAGGATTGCTCTTCACTCGGAGTAATTTTTGAACTTAGACGAGACTGGCTCGCAGCTAAGTCTCCGAGTGTATTGAATGTAATACACTCGGAAAAGTTTTGAACTTAGGCGAAACGGATTCGCAGCTAAGCCCCCGAGAGAGAGGATTGCTCTTCACTCGGAGTAATTTTTGAACTTAGACGAGACTGGCTCGCAGCTAAGTCTCCGAGTGTATTGAATGTAATACACTCGGAAAAGTTTTGAACTTAGGCGAAACGGATTCGCAGCTAAGCCCCCGAGAGAGAGGATTGCTCTTCACTCGGAGTAATTTTTGAACTTAGACGAGACTGGCTCGCAGCTAAGTCTCCGAGTGTATTGAATGTAATACACTCGGAAAAGTTTTGAACTTAGGCGAAACGGATTCGCAGCTAAGCCCCCGAGAGAGAAGATTGCTCTTCACTCGGAGTAATTTTTGAACTTAGACGAGACTGGCTCGCAGCTAAGTCTCCGAGTGTATTGAATGTAATGCACTCGGAAAAGTTTTGAACTTAGGCGAAACGGATTCGCAGCTAAGCCCCCGAGAGAGAGGATTGCTCTTCACTCGGAGTAATTTTTGAACTTAGACGAGACTGGCTCGCAGCTAAGTCTCCGAGTGTATTGAATGTAATACACTCGGAAAAGTTTTGAACTTAGGCGAAACGGATTCGCAGCTAAGCCCCCGAGAGAGAGGATTGCTCTTCACTCGGAGTAATTTTTGAACTTAGACGAGACTGGCTCGCAGCTAAGTCTCCGAGTGTATTGAATGTAATACACTCGGAAAAGTTTTGAACTTAGGCGAAACGGATTCGCAGCTAAGCCCCCGAGAGAGAGGATTGCTCTTCACTCGGAGTAATTTTTGAACTTAGACGAGACTGGCTCGCAGCTAAGTCTCCGAGTGTATTGAATGTAATACACTCGGAAAAGTTTTGAACTTAGGCGAAACGGATTCGCAGTTAAGCCCCCGAGAGAGAGGACTGCTCTTCACTCGGAGTAATTTTGAATGTAAATCTGTGCGATCGGAATCGACAATAGACTGCGGGAGTCTTCATTCAATCCATAACATCATCTGGGATACTCTTATTACATCAAAACAACTCTGTTATCAAGAATAAAAACGTCGAAGTAGGTCCGCATTCCAGGCGCGTGGCTCGTCAATATTCTTCTTCAAGTTGAAAAGATGGTACGCCCCGTTGTTAAGCACCTTGGTAATGACGAATGGTCCTTCCCAGGCTGGGGCCAATTTATGAGGTCGCTGCTGATCCACTCGGAGCACCAAATCCCCTTCGTGGAATGAACGGCTCTTGACATGTCTTGCATGGAAGCGTCGAAGGTCTTGTTGATATGCAGTTGATCGGATCAGGGCCATCTCACGCTCCTCCTCCAGGAGATCCACTCCGTCCTGTCTTGCTTGTTCAGCCTCGTCTTCAGAGTAAAGATCCACTCGAGGAGAATTGTGAAGGATGTCACTTGGCAATAGGGCTTCGGCTCCATATACAAGGAAGAAAGGAGTTCGTCCAGTCGACCGGTTGGGAGTTGTCCTCAAGCCCCACAGAACAGACGGTAACTCAGTGACCCAAGCTCCGGCAGCATGATCAAGATCTCGCATGAGCCGAGGCTTCAATCCTTGGAGGATAAGGCCATTCGCTCGCTCAGCTTGACCGTTTGACTGGGGGTGCGCAACAGATGCGTAATCCACCCGAGTGCCTTGAGAAGAGCAATAGTACCTGAACTCTTCCGAGTCAAAGTTAGAACCATTGTCTGTAATGATATTGTGAGGGACCCCATACCGGAACGTTATCTCTCTTATGAATTTGATAGCAGTGCGGGCGTTCAGCTTCCTGATGGGTTTAGCTTCGATCCACTTAGTGAACTTGTCGACTGCAACCAGTAAATGAGTAAACCCGCTCTGACCTGTTCTAAGGGGTCCAACCATATCCAAGCCCCACACAGCAAACGGCCAGACAAGTGGAATGGTCTTCAAGGCAGACGCAGGTTTGTGTGACAGATTCGAGTAAAACTGACATCCTTCGCAGTGATCGACAATATCTTTAGCCATCTCATTGGCGCGTGGCCAGAAGAAACCAGCTCGATAAGCTTTGGCAACAATCGTCCTAGAGGACGCATGATGGCCACAAGTTCCCGAGTGAATCTCCTCCAGAATCAGTCGACCTTCTTCAGGAGAAATGCACCACTGAGCTACGCCAGTCACACTTTCTCTGTAGAGTTGTTCATTGATCACAGTGAAAGCCTTGGACCTGCGGACTATCTGCCGAGCCTCATCTTCATCAACTGGGAGTTCTCTTCTGAGAATGTACGCAATATATGGTACAGTCCAGTCGGGCGTGATTACCAAAATCTCCATGACCAGATCAATGACAGCTGGGACATCAACTTCAGTCGGATCAGAAGCACTCTTTGCTTGCGGGGGCTCTTCAGTGAAAAGATCTTCTTGCACCGAAGGAGAATGAATGTGTTCGAGAAATACATTGCTGGGGACAGGTTTCCGAGTGGATCCAATCTTTGCCAACTCATCAGCTGCTTGATTCTTCACTCGGGGAACATGATGGAGTTCCAAACCTTCAAATTTCTTCTCAAGTTTTCTTACTGCATTGCAGTATCCAGTCATAGCGGGGTTCCTGACATCCCACTCTTTCATCACTTGATTAACCACCAAATCAGAATCGCCATATACCATCAGGCGACGGACGCCGAGTGAAATGGCCATACGCAATCCATACAAAAGTGCTTCATATTCAGCTTCATTGTTGGAGGAATCAAAGTGAATCTGTAAGACATAACTGAGCTTATCACCTTTTGGGGATACCAGAACGACGCCAGCACCAGACCCATTCAACATCTTTGAACCATCAAAGAACATGGTCCAGTGTGCCGAGTGAAGTTGGATTGGCTGCTGTTGCTCAATCCACTCGGCGAGGAAATCAGCCAGCGCTTGAGATTTGATTGCTTTCTTCGCCTCAAACTTGATATTAAGATGAAGGAGCTCAATAGCCCATTTGGCCACTCGACCAGTCGCGTCTCGATTATTGAGAATTTCAGACAACGGAGCATCACTGACGACTGAAATGGAGTGATCCTGAAAATAGTGTGCTACCTTCTTTGCAGTCAGATATATACCATATACGAGCTTCTGGTAATGTGGATATCTTTGCTTCGACGGAGTCAACACTTCAGAAATATAATAGACCGGGCGTTGAACTTTGTAAGCCTTGCCTTCCTCTTCCCGCTCGACAGTTAGTACTGTACTGACGACCTGATTAGTGGCCGCGATGTACAATAACAATGGCTCTTTGCTGTGCGGAGCAGCAAGCACCGGCTGGGTGGTAAGCAGGGCTTTGAGCTCGACAAACGCTGCTTCAGCTTCTGGAGTCCACTCAAATGTATCAGACTTTTTCATCAGTCGGTATAAAGGCAGTGCCTTCTCACCGAGACGAGAAATGAATCGACTCAATGCTGCCAAGCAACCTGTGAGCTTCTGGACATCGTGCACACGCTCAGGGCTTTTCATTCGGACGATGGCACCGATCTTTTCAGGGTTGACGTCGATTCCTTTCTCGGAAACGAGGAAACCGAGTAATTTGCCACCAGGAACGCCGAAAGTGCATTTAGTCGGATTTAACTTAATATCATATCTCCTCAAATTGGCGAATGTTTCAGCCAAGTCAGACAACAGGTCGGAACCTTTGCGAGACTTGACCACGATATCATCCATATAAGCTTCGATGTTCCGAGGGATCTGATCGAGCAAACACTTCTGAATCATGCGCATGAAAGTAGCGCCAGCATTCTTCAAACCAAAAGGCATGGTGATATAACAGAAACACCCGAAAGGGGTGATGAAGGCTGTCTTTATTTCATCTGGACCAAACAGACGGATCTGATGGTAGCCAGAATAAGCATCAAGAAAAGTTAAACGCTCGCATCCCGCAGTTGAGTCGACAATCTGATCAATGCGGGGGAGCGGGAAATGATCTTTCGGGCAGACCCGATTGATATGTTTGAAATCAATACACATGCGAAGAGACTTGTCTTTCTTAGGGACCATGACAACGTTTGATAACCACTCGGAGTGGTAAATCTCACGTATAAACTTGGCCGTCAAGAGACGAGCCACCTCTTCGCCGATTGCTTTTCGCTTCTCTGTTGCTGACCGACGCAAATGTTCCTTCACAGGCTTGGCCTTCGGATCAACTCTCAAACGGTGCTCAGCCAGTTCCCTGGGTACACCAGGCATGTCAACGGGCTTCCATGCGAAGATGTCCCAATTCTCACGGAGGAACTGGATGAGCTCGGCTTCCTATTTGCTGTCGAGTGTTGTTGAGATGTTGGTCGGGGCAGCAGTCGGATCTGTCCGGTGAATGTGCACCTTCTTCACCTCTCCTGCCGACTGAAAAGCTGACTCAGAAGCGGGCTTCTTGGCACGCAACAGGTCGGCAGGATCAGCATTTTTCTTGTATTCCTCCAACTCAACCATAGCCATCTGCTGGTCGGCGATCTTGGAGCCCTGCTGGAGGCACTCCTCAGCCCTTTGTCGATTGCCAGTGACTGTGATCACACCTTTTGGTCCAGGCATCTTCAGCTTGAGATACACGTAACATGGTCGGGCCATGAAACGGGCATAAGCTGGTCGACCAAGGATGGCGTGGTAGGCACTCTGGAAATCTACCACTTCAAACGTCAGTTTTTCCTTGCGAAAGTGCTTGTCATCACCAAACACCACATCCAATGCTATCTGGCCGAGTGAACGGGCCTTCTTCCCAGGGATTACTCCATGAAACTGCATGTTGCTTTCACTGAGCCGGGACATCGGAATGCCCATTGCCTTAAGGGTATCAGCATACAGGATGTTCAGACCGCTCCCGCCATCCATCAAAACTTTGCGGAGTCGAGTGCCCCCCACAACTGGGTCTACCACCAGCGCTTGCCGCCCGGGGGTAGCAATGTGCGCAGGGTGATCTGACTGACTGAAAGTGACAGCAGTTTGAGACCACTTGAGATATGTGGGGGTAGAAGGAACCGCCATGTTAACCTCCCTGTTGATAACTTTCAGTCGACTCTTACTCTCAACATCAGCAAAAATCAACAAGGTGGCATTGACTTCAGGGAACTCTTCTTTTTCTTCTTCATCTTCTTTCTCAGGGTCTTTCTCACTCGACTGGTTCTCTTTGAATGACTGGATCAACAGACGGCACTGTCGAGTGGTATGCTTCGGCAATATCAAATTGCCCTCTTCATCTTTCCTCGTGTGGATTGCACACGGTAAATCCAAAACATCGGTACCCGACTGATTCTTTGACTTCTTTGGGGTGAACTTAGCCTTGGACTTTCCCTTATTCTTGCCTTGTGCCGCCAGGGCGGCCGCTTCTGCCTGAGCAGGGGGATCAGCTTTGCGCTTTTGTTTCCGACTGGAATTCCCACCTGCATCATTGTCGACTATTTTGGCTTTACCGCTTCGGAGGCGGTCTTCTTCTTCTCCATTGGCGTACCGAGTGGCAATCTCCATCATCTTGCTCATAGAAATGTCACCGGTGCGACCAAACTTCAGATAGAGCTCTCTGTATCTAACCCCAGCCTTGAAGGCACAAACAGCTTGATGCTCGGAAACATTCTCCACCGTGTGATGCAAGGTGGACCAACGCTGAATGTAATCTCGCAAGGTTTCATTGGGCTTCTGGACACAGTGCTGCAAATCAGTCAAACCAGCTGGACGTTTACAAGTGCCTTCAAAAGTTCTGATAAACACTCGGGCCAAATCTTCCCAGCAATAGATGCTAGAGGGAGCCAAACGATTTAACCAAGCTCTGGCCGAACCATCCAACATCAAGGACAGATGCTTCATGGCTATGTTGTCGTTACCTCCACCAATCTGTACAGCCACTCGGTAATCATCCAACCAGGTTTCAGGCTTTGACTCGCCAGAAAACTTGCCGATCCCGGCCGCCAACCTGAAGTTGGGGGGAATCTCTGCAGAGCGAATGGCTCTGCTAAAACACTCGGGCCCAGAAACAACAGCACTGCTTCCACTCGGATAATCTCTGTTATGACCATCTCTGTGGGCTCTGCCTCTGTCGACCTTCCTTTGAGCAAGGACATCCCTTGCGTCAAATCCGGGATTCCGCTCATCACCGAACGGGCGCCTATCATCATTGTGCCGGGACACATAAGAACCATTCCGCGGAGGAGAAAACATTCGACGGCGGTCATCACGGTGATAACGGGGAGCAGACTGATCTCGCCCCTGATCTCTGTACCGGTCTTCACGGTATTCTCCGCCTCTGCGACGCGAAGGTGACCCAGGACTGTGAGCCGACTGAACTGTTTCTGCCCTGGTAGAATTGCCATGTAACCTGTTCTGCGACTGAGAAACAGCTGCATTCTGGTGCTGCGCCGCCTCAAGCAATGCCTTGATCTGCTGCAGACCTCTACCAGCCTCTGATCGTGACGGTTGAATAGACTCTGCAATTCTAGCAGCTGCTGCAACATTTAAAACTGGAGTACGAAATACCTCGACGTTATTTCGAGATCTACTCGGAAACAACTGTCGCTGCTGTCGATTGGGACGTGGTGGACGCTGCCCAGCACGCTCGTCGAGTGCCTCCTGCATCTCTATGAGCCGAAGGCGTGTAGCCTCCATGGCCTGGGCCTCAGCGGTCGTACCGACGATGGGAGTACGGAGAACATCCTCATCCCGGCGCTGCTGATCATTCGACATTCCACCAATCTCACGCCTGGAGTGGTCGAAGCCGGGCGGCGGACTCTGATGAGGGCCAGCCATGAAAACTTCCGCCGCAGGGTCGCAGCTCTCGCACTCGGAAGGGATGTCGGACCGATCCGACGCCGAGTCGAACACGCCGTGAAGTGACTCGGCGGGCTCGATGGCCGCAATCTGCGGGGACGAAACCTGGCGTGCTGCCGCGTGCCGCACCCAACGCTGTAGCCGCGAGCGACCGGATCGCTTGCGACGATGAACAGCAGGGAGGGCCGATACACACGGAGTCGACGACTGAAGGAGAAGAACGCCGCAGGAGCTTGCACAGAAGTGCGTCGCCCCGCGAATCGGGAGCGCTTCCACATCCAAAGGCGCTTCCTGGAGCCATGCCGAATCGTCGGCGATGAAGGTGAGCGCTCCGAGACGGATCTCGCGGCCCAGGAACAAATCACCACCGGAAGACATGACGAAGGAGAAAAAATGCAAACTCGCCGGAAGTCGCTTAGACGCCTGCCCCACGGTGGGCGCCAACTGTCGTGGGAACAAGCCTGACAGTAGAAGGTAGGGGTACGAATGGAGAGGGCAGAGTCCTAGCTACGGCGAGGTTGTACACACAGATGTATGAGTTCAGGCCCCTCTCGTGGAGGTAACAACCCTACGTCTCAGTGCTCCGGAGAGCTCTCTACTCTGTCGAGTGAAATATGTGTGTTGTATTACAAAAGGTTGCGAACCCTTCTACCAGCGGGGAGGGGTGGCTTATATAGAGTGCGCTGCCCCTCATAATGTCCGGCATGAAGGGGTTTAATCGTGGTCATAAAGAGGTGTACGTTACTGGTAACGTACACCATAAATGCTGTTAATGATCTTGATGACTGCTTGCCCGATAGCCTCCCTGGGGTGACTTCTGGACTCCTGCGGTCGACTGTCTTCAGACTCTTCCGAGTGAAAGATAACCGTCGAGTGAAAGGCATCTCCGAGTGTATATTGTCGAGTGATTTATGCTTCTTCGCTATTTCAGTCGGAGACTTCCTTGTGGCCCTTAAGCTTTCTGGGGCAGTGTCCTTGGGTAGGATATGTAGGTCAGGCCTATAACCCTACCCTAGGTACGTATCCCCATCACCGGGGAGCATAGAAATATTTATTGAGTCACTTGGGATTTATATCAATTTATCACTATGAAGAATCTGAAGGATCCAAAGACTATGATTTTTCCCTCTAAGGAATTTCCATCTAGCTCTGCACTTGATTCACCTTCTGTTATGAGTAAGCTTGCAACACCACCACATGCTAGTAATCCTGATATGTCACAAGTTATTGATGATGCTACCTCTGCTATGAATTATGCTATTGATGATGCTAGTACCATGCTTGATGATAATGTGCCACTAGGAGAATTTCTTGATGAACAAATTGCTAGAGCTAAAGAGAATGAAACTACTGAAATTGTTGAGACTGCTGAAACTGATGAAGTTTATGAAACTGACGGTGACTATGAAACACCTACTAGTCCTAGCTCTCCTAAGTTTGAAATGCCTAAGATACCTGAAGGTTATGTTATGGACGAAGAGATAACTAGAGAAATTCTTTCTTGCAAGGATAGAAACGATCATAAGAAATTGCTCTGCAAGTATAAGGAAAAGACTCTGAATGCTAGAATGAAATGTGATCCTAAGTTTGCTACTTCACCTATCTTTGTTACCGATAAGGATTATGAGTTCTCTGTCGACCCAGAGTTAATCACTTTGGTTCAATCTGATCCTTTCCATGGTTATGAAACTGAAACTGTAGTGGCACACCTTACTAAGCTGAATGATATAGCCACCCTCTTTGCTCATGATGAGATGATTCGCTACTATTATATCCTTAAGTTATTTCCGTTCTCATTAAAGGGTGATGCTAAGACATGGTACAATACTCTTACTTCTGGTTGTGTGCGTAGTCCCCAGGATATGATCTACTATTTCTCTAAGAAATATTTTCCTGCTCATAAGAAACAAGCTGCCTTACAGGAAATATTTAATTTTGTGCAAATTGAAGAAGAGAGTCTCCCACAAGCTTGGGGGAGGCTTCTCCAGTTGCTTAATGCTTTGCCTGATCACCCTCTCAAGAAAAATGAAATACTTGATATCTTTTATAATGGACTAATCGATGCTTCTAGGGACTTCCTAGATAGTTGTGCTGGTTGTGTTTTCAGGGAACGAACTATTGAACAAGCTGAGGAATTATTGAATAACATATTGAAGAATTATGATGATTGGACTCTCCCTGAACCACCGCCTAAACCCACTCCGAAGAAGAGGGGTATCTTATTTCTCAGCCCTGAAGATATGCAAGAGGCAAAGAAATCTATGAAGGAAAAAGGTATTAAAGCCGAGGATGTTAAGAATTTGCCACCTATTGAAGAAATACATGGCCTTGACACACCACCACCTCCACAGGTGGTAGAGGTAAATTCTTTATTGAAGTTTAATGAAAGTGACATTCCTCACAATAAACATCCTAGTTAATGCTTATATTAGTTTGACAACTATATTATGAAGCAAGATCATTTCAATGCTCATGTTCTGAAACAATTGAAATATAATTCTGATATGATTGCTCGCTTGAGTGACTTGCTATTTAGAATCAGTAATGATGTTAGAGGCGTAGGAAAGCACGCCTCTATGGTTCAAACTCAGTTAGAACAAGTTGCTAAGTCTCAAAAAGAATTGCTTGATGAAATGAATAATAATATGAATGATTTTGCTGCTAGAGTAGTGACAAGAGGAGGTAGAATGACCCACGAACCACTTTATCCTGAGGGTCATCCTAAAAGAATTGAACAAGATTCTCAGAAAAGTAATCATGATGCACCTAGTCCTTCTAAGAAGAATAAGAAAAAGAAAAATGATTGGACTTTGCATACCTCTAGTGAACCTGAGACACAAAAACCTCCTGATAATAACGATGTCTCTATTTCTGATGCTGAAACTCAATCTGGTAGTGAACATTCACCTAGTGATAATGAAAATGATAATGATGATGTTCACGATGATGCTCAACCTAGAAATGATAAAGAACCAGATAATGATGTTGAAATAGAGCCTGCTCCTGATCTTGATAACCCACAACCTAAAAATAAACGGTATGATAAAAGAGACTTTGTGGCTAGGAAACATGGTAAAGAAAGAGAGCCACGGGTTCAAAAACCCATGCCCTTTCCACCTAAACCATCTAAGAAAAAGGATGATGAAGAATTTGAGCGCTTTGCTGAAATGATTAGGCCAGTCTTTTTTGCATACCCGCTTAAATGATATTCTGAAGATGGCCCCTTATGCAAAGTATATGAAAGACATCATCACTAATAAGAGAAAAATACCTGAAGCTGAAATCTCCACCATGCTTGCTAATTATTCTTTTAAGGATGGAGTACCTAAAAAACTTGGAGATCCTGGAATACCGACTATACCTTGCTCCATTAAAAGAAACTATGTCAAAACTGCTTTGTGTGATTTGGGAGCCGGTGTTAGTGTTATGCCTTTCTCCTTATATAAAAGACTTGATTTGAATAAACTCACACCTACTGAGATATCATTGCAAATGACTGACAAATCAACGGGCAGACCTATCGGTATTTGTGAAGATGTGCCCGTTGTTGTTGCAAATGTTACTATCTTAACGGACTTTGTTATTCTTGAGATGCCCGAGGACGACAACATGTCAATTATCCTTGGTAGAACCTTTTTGAATACTACAGGGGCTGTTATTGATTGCAATAAAAGCAAAGTTACTTTTCATATCAATGGTAATGAGCATACGGTGCACTTTCCGAAGAAACAATTCCAAGTGAATGGTATAAATGTTATTGAAGAATCTCCGACCATTACTATTGGAAGTTTTCAATTACCTCTACCTACTGCCAAAAAGAAATATGATATACTTATTGTTGGGGATATGCACATCCCCATTTAGGTAACTTACTGCTTTACGAAAGTTCTTCGGTTTCATGCTAATCGGAAGTGGTTGTTAATAAGACTTGATCAACCTTATTAATGGATCATTTTTGAGCGGTATGAAGTCGATGAATCTAGTAAACAAAACTCTCTGCTCCCACTTTTTATTTTTTTGTTTTAGTTAGTCAAATAAAATAAAATGCCATGTTTATCCAGTTTTCTGTTTTCTCCGTGCAATAAAAATGACCCAAAAATAAAAATTCTCAGAATGCCCTGAAAATTTAACACGATTTTTTTCCAAATATTTCTGAATTTTTGGTGCAAATTATACCAGAGGGGGGGTGCACTTGGTGCCCACAAGACACCAGGGCGCGCCAGCACCCCCAGGCGCGCCCTGGTGGGTTGTGGCCCCCACGTGGGCCCCCTCACTTATCTCTTTAGCCCATATCATCACCTACCTCCAGAAAAAAATCACCACAACCACCATTTTCGTGTTCTTGCTCTCAAACCCGCGGATTTCGATCTCTTTGCTCGAAGCTCCGTTTCTGAAACTTTTTGGAGGGATTACTACTTGGTATGTGACTCCTCCATTGCTCCAATTAGTTTTTGTTTTAGTGGGTTATTTTTAGAGTAATTAGCTACTCTTGGTGCTACTGTAGATGAGCTTGCATGTTGAATTCTTAGAGTTCTAAGTAGTTTGAATGCTCAATATGGCCTCTATGCATGCTTAGGAGTAGTTGCTAACAATCTTACAAAGTTTTGTTGACAAAATTTTTGTGGACTAATTTTTTTCAGAATTTTTATAGGAATAAAATACAATTCTTTAGGAGTTCTTTGAGGAGGAGATCCTCGAGAGCCTCATCAAGTGGAAGCTCAGTTCGAAAGTCTTATGTTGAACCAAGCGAAAGCTCGATGCGAGATGCCGCCACCTAATCATGCTTGTGGCCTTGCGACGAGTTTATGGAAGGTGCAGGTATTAAGGAGGAATTTGATCAATTTATTCACAATACAAAGCTTGCTCGCTTCATCGCAGATAAGTGCCCCCAACACCTCGAACTCACGAAAACCTTCACAAAGAAATTTAAATATTTTCCTCATGAGTCTAGAGTTTCGTTCAACCTGTACGATCATTCCTTGACCATGCCATTAGAAATGTTTAGCGAAGCATGCAAACTTCCATATGAGGGTTCCCTCGATGAACCTACAAAAGCTGAGTACGAATCATTTTTAGTTAATCTTTGATTTGGCGAAGATAGGGGGGTTACACAAGGGAGAATTAATAGCATCCATTTTCCATCACTACAATATTTTGCGCTCTTTAACGGTAAATGTGTTGTAGGCAAACAAGATTGTAGCACACTGTGTGCTCATGATTTGAGTCTCTTACACACTGCCATAACCGGGAATAAGGATTATAATCTTGGTGCAATTGTTGCATGGAGGTTGCAGCTTAATGCTTCTAGTGGTAATTTTTATGGAGGAATCTATGCCTCCCGTGTAGCTGAGAGACTAAATGTTCCACCATGGCCTAATGACCCCATCCTACCTACTCAGTATTTAAACTTTGATGCCATGAAGCGTCATAAGTTCCTTACGGGTACGACCACCAACTACACCTATAACTTGAGATTTAATAAAAAAAACCCGTTGTGCCGGTTGCTTTGCCTGCTCCTGCTCTCTTTGATTTTCACACTAGGGGAAGATATTATGTTCTTGAGAGCGAAGCCCATGCGTACAACACGGAGGTTGAAGCTGCCAGGAGGGCCGCGGAGTCTGCTCCGAGGGCCTCGGTGAGCCATCGCCCAGACTATTATTCATACGGATGGTGATTACCAAGCTAGGCCAAAAGCCTAAGCTTGGGGGAGTACGTATTTCCACTGACATTACATTCGTGTTCACACATTTCATTCCAGTTGTCGGTGTTCATGCTTTTTCATTGTAATATCCATGCTAGATTTGTTTTCTCGCTTTCTTCTTGTGTGTTTGAAAAACTTTGAGAAAATCCCAAAAAAACATTTCCTACTTCTTTTTAGCTTTTCTTTCTAGCTTAGCTTAATTGTAGCATCAAAGAAAACCCAAAAAGATTTCTCGCTTCTTCTTTTGCTTGTTGGTAGCTTTCCCGTGTAAATAGTTTTTCTCGTTTTTGTTTTTCCTCTTTAATTTGCTCTCTTCAAGAAAAACCAAAAACTCCAAAAATATTTCAGTGTGTTTCTCTGAAATTCTTTTCTTTTTACTTGAGTCGTACCTAGGAGAAGACCACGATGAAATTGTTGAGTGGCTCTCATCTGCATTATTGCTTATCTAACAAAGAGCCCATATTACTTTGTCTTCTCCTCTTGAATAAAATGTTTGCAAATTCCAGCTTAGTCCACGACACTCTTGCACTATTATTATTTTCTTATCATTCGGTCGTGCAAGTGAAAGGCAATAATGACGACATTTGATGAATTGACTGTGGCAGAGAAAAGCGGGTATGAAATCAACTTGTTTCGTTTTTGTAAATATGTTTAACCTAGTATCCTTGATTCAGCTCATTATGATCAAACATGTTTGCAATGACCATTAGAGATTATAGTTGTTCATGCCATGCTTAAGTAGCTAGGAGTGGATAATGATTTATCTTGGGTGTCAACATGCATTAAAATGATTGTGATGCGGTATGATGATATGGTATCCTCCTCTGAATGTTTCAAGTGGCTTGACTTGGCACATGTTCACGCATGTAGTTGAATCAAAACCAACATAGCCTTCAAGATATTTATGTTCATGGTGTCCATATCCTACTCATGCTAGAATTCAATGTTGATTATATGTAATGCATGTTCATGACCGTTTTCGCTTTCTAGCTGGCCGCTTCTCAATCTACTTGCTAGCCTTCGCCTGTACTAAGCAGGAATACTGCTTGTGCATCAAAACCTTTAAACCAAGTTATGCCAGATGAGTCCACTATATCTACCTATATGTGGTATTACCCTGCCGTTCCAAGTAAATTTGCATGTGCCACCTCTAAAAATTCAAATGAACATCTGTTTGGTGTGCCTGGACCGCTCATGGAGCGATAGGGGGTGGTCAGTATCTTCCATGCTAAGCGGGTTATTCTCATGATGAGTGTTTATTCACTTGTCCTTACACGAGAGGGGTGGTAATAGGGATTCCCAGTCCCTAAATCAAAAATCAAAAATAATTAAACAAAACTCCCCCAGGAATGTTGTTGGTTTGGACGGTACCCATGGATGCGGCTCGTTGTGGAGTGTGATTGTTGCTGGAGGGGGAGTAAACCTTTACTTTTATCGCTTGGGAACCGCCGCTAATTTGTTTACCATGGAAGATATTGATAACTCTTGGTCGTGACGTTAACAGGAAGGGTGTACCTCCCAAAATTATATGTATCTCTGTTTTAAACTTTGAGCTCTGGCACCGTTGCAAATCCATGCTTCCCTCTACGAAGGGACTATCTATTTACTTTTATGTTGAGTCATCACCTTCTCAAATAAGCGCCAGACCTGAGAGCACTATTGTCATCCTCATGCATTGTGTATAGTTGATGTTGGGTGCAGCATGACTGGATCTTTTCTACCATGAATTACAATGTTTAGTCGCTGCTTGAACTTTGGAGGTGCTCTGCATTTATGTTTTGCGGTCTCAGAAAGGGCTAGCGAGATACCACTATTGTCATATCGTATCATGATTGTTTTGACAAAGTATTGGCGTTTGAGATATCTTATTATTGCTCGCTAGTTGCTTATGTTATTGTTACGAGTTAATATACTTTCTTAGAGTTATTGTTGACATGGTTAGTCATAATCTTTGCTGAAAACCTGGGTGCTACTTAAGCATATATATGTAAACAAGAACAAAAGAGTTCATAAAAGTTTTTCTTTATCACTTTCAGTTTGCAACTGAATTGCTTGAGGACAAGCAAAGGTTTAAGCTTGGGGGAGTTGATATATGTCTCCAACGTATCTACTATTCCTCACCCTTTTGCCCTTGTTTTGGACTCTAATTTGCATGATTTGAATGGAACTAACCCGGACTAACGTTGTTTTCAGCAGAACTACCATGGTGTTGTTTTTTGTGCAGAAATAAAAGTTCTCAGAATGGAACGAAACTTTTTGGAGAATTATTTCAGAATATATGTGAATTATTGGAGCCAACATCCACCAAAGAGGGGGGTGATACGTCCATTTTGCATCATGATTTCCTACTGTTAATTACTTTGTTTTGTTGAATAATAATGCTTTGGGGAGTGATTCTAATGCCTTTTCTCTCATAATATGCAAGGTTTACACAAGGAGGGAGAATACCGGCAGCTGGAATTCTAGACACAAGAAAAGCACGTCAGAGATACCTATTCCGCACAACTCCAATGAAGCTGAAATTTTACGGAGAATATTTTTACATTTAATAAAAATACTGGAGCTGGAAACTACCGGAGGAGGCCCCCCAGGTGGGCACAACCCACCAGGGCGCGCCAGGCCCCCCTGGGCGTGCCCTGATGCGTTGTGCTCAGCCTGGCCCACCTCCGGTGCCCATCTTCTGGTATAAGGTCTCTATTGACCTAGAAAAAATCAGAGGAGGACTTTCGGGACAAAGCACCGCCGCCTCGAGGTGGAACTTGGGCAGGAGCAGTTTTGCCCTCCGGCGGAGCGATTCCGCCGGGGGAACTTCCCTCCCGGAGGGGGAAATCGAAGCTATCATCATCACCAACACCCCTCTCATCTTTGGGAGGCCAATCTTCATCAACATCTTCAACATCACCAACTCCTCTCAAACCCTAGTTCATCTCTTGTGTTCAATCTTTGTAGCGGAACCTCAGATTGGTACCTGTGGATGACTAGTAGTGTTGATTACCTTGCGTAGTTGTTTACTATATGGTTTATTTGGTGGAATATTATATGTTCAGATCCAATATGCTATTCAATACCTCTCTGATCTTGAGCATGTTTATTATTTGTGAGTAGTTACCTTTGTTCTTGAGGTCACGGGAGAAGTCATGTTGCGAGTAATCATGTGAATTTGATATGTGTTTGATATTTTGATGATATGTATGTTGTGATTCCCTTAGTGGTGTCATGTGAACGTCGACTACATGACACTTCACCATTCATGGGCCTAAGGGAATGCATTGTGGAGTAGTTATTAGATGATGGGTTGCTAGAGTGACAGAAGCTTAAACCATAGTTTATGCGCTACTTCGTAAGGGGCTGATTTGGATCCACATGTTTAATGCTATGGTTAGACTTTGTCTTAATACTTTTCTCGTAGTTGCGGATGCTTGCGAGGGGGTTAATCATAAGTAGGTTGCTAGTTCAAGTAAGAACAGCACCTTAGCACCGGTTCACCCACATATCAAATTATCAAAGTAGCGAACACGAATCAAACCAACACGATAAAAGTGACTAGACGAAATTCCCGTGTACCCTCAAGAACACTTTGCCTATTACTAGTGATTGTTCTGGCCTGTCCTTTGCCTCAAAAGGATTGGGCTACCTTGCTGCACCTTGTTTACCATTACCGTTACTTGCTCCTTACAAATTATCTTGCTATCAAACTATCTGTTACCCACATTTTCAGTGCTTGCAGAAATTACCTTGCTGAAACCACTTGTCATTTCCTTCTGCTCCTCGTTGGGTTCGACACTCTTACTTATCGAAAGGACTACGATTGATCCCCTATACTTGTGGGTCATCAAGACTCTTTTCTGGCGCCGTTGCCAGGGAGTGAAGCGCTCTTGGTAAGTGGAAATTGGTAGGGAAAAACTTATACTACGTGCTGAAATTTATTGCTACTTGCTACTATGGAGAACAATCCTTTGAGGGGTTTGTTCGGGGTATCTTCACCTCGACCGGAACCACAATTAGTTACCCCTCAACCTACAGCACCTACTGAAAATTTTACTTATGAAATTCCTTCGGGTATGCTAGAACAACTGCTTGCTAAACCTTATGCAGGAGATGGAACTGAACATCCTGATATGCACCTTTTATATGTGAACGAGATTTGTGGATTATTTAAGTTTGCAGGTTTACCCGGAGATGAAGTTAAGAAGAAGGTTTTCCCTTTATCTTTGGAGGGAAAAGCATTGACATGGTATAGGCTATGTGATGATCTTGGATCGTGAAACTGGAATCGTTTGAAATTGGAATTTCACCAAAAGTTTTATCCCATGCATCTAGTTCATCGTGATCGGAATTATATATATAATTTTTGGCCTCGTGAAGGAGAAAGTATTGCTCTATCTTGTGGGAGGCTTAAGTCAATGTCATTATCATGCCCCAATCATGACATTCCGTGGGAAGTTATCATTCAGAATTTTTATGCTCGGTTTCTCATAATGATCAATCCATGCTCGATACTTGTTGTGCTGGTTCTTATATGATGAAGACTATTGAATTCAAGTGGGACCTCTTAGAAAGAATTAAACACAACTCTGAATATTGGGAACTCGACGAAGGTAATGAGTCAGGTATAAAGCTTGAATTTGATTGTGTTAAATCTTTTATGAATACCGATACTTTTCACAAGTTTAGCACTAAATATGGACTTGACTCTGAGATAGTAGCATCTTTCTGTGAAGCATTTGCTACTTACGTTGATCTCCCTAAGGAGAAGTGGTTTAAATATCATCCCCCTATTAAGGAAGAAATTAAAGAACCGGTCATAGCTAAAGAAGAAACCATCTTTTACAATGTTGATCCAGTTGTGCGTACTGCTTATATTGAAAAACCACCTTTCCCTGTTAGGATAAAGGAACATGCTAAGGTATCAACTGTGGTTCACAAGAGTAATATAAGAGCACCTAAACCCCCTGAGCAAATTAAAGTAGAACCTAGTGTTGCTATGGTTAAAGATCTCTTGGTAGAAAATATTGATGGGCATGTTATCTACTTCTGTGATGAAGCTGCTAGAATTGCTAAACCTGATGAAAAGGATAAACATAGACCCATAGAAGGCTTGCCTGTTGTCTCAGTCAAAATAGGAGATCATTTCTATCATGGTTTATGTGATATAGGTGCTAGTGTGAGTGCTATCCCTTTTACCTTATACCAAAAAATTATGGACGAAATAGCACCTGCTGAAATGGAAGACATTGATGTCACTATTAAACTTGCCAATAGAGACACTATCACACCACTTGGGATTGTTAGAGATGTTGAAGTCTTGTGTGGGAAAGTAAAACATCCTACTAATTTTCTAGTCCTTGGTTCCCCACAAGATGACTTTTGTCCCATTATCTTTGGTAGACCTTTCTTGAGCACTGTCAATGCTAAGATAGATTGTGAAAAACAAACTGTCGGTGTCAGTTTTGGTAATGTGTCTCATGAGTTTAATTTTTCCAAGTTTAGTAGACAACCTCGTGATAAAGCGTTACCTAATAAGGATGAAATAATGGGTCTTGCTTCTATTGCCATGCCTCCTACTGATCCATTAGAACAATATTTGCTCGACCATGAAAATGATATGCATTTGCGTGAAAGAAATGAAACAGATCAAATTTTCATCGAACAACAACCTCTCTTGAAACACAATTTGCCTATTGAAACTCTTGGAGGTCCTCCTCCACCTAAAGGTGATCCTGTGTTTGAATTGAAACAATTGCCTGACACTTTGAAGTATGCTTATCTTGATGAGAAAAAGATATATCCTGTTATTATTAGTGCTAACCTTTCAGAACATGAAGAAGAAAGATTATTAAAAGTTCTAAGGAAGCACCGGGCTGCTCTTGGATATACTCTTGATGATCTTAAGGGCATTATTCCCACTCTATGTCAGCACAAGATCAATATGGAACCTGATGCTAAACCTGTCGTTGATCACCAACGACGATTGAATCCTAAGATGAAGGAAGTGGTAAGAACTGAGATATTAAAACTTCTGGAAGCAGGTATAATCTATCCCATAGCTGATAGTAAATGGGTAAGTTCCGTTCATTGTGTCCCTAAGAAAGGAGGTATTACCGTTGTTCCTAATGATAAGAATGAACTCATTCCACAAAGAATTGTTACTGGCTATAGAATGGTAATTGATTTTAGAAAATTAAACAAAGCTACTAGAAAAGATCATTACCCTCTACCGTTCATTGATCAATTGTTAGAGAGACTATCTAAGCACACACACTTTTGCTTCTTAGATGGATATTCTGGTTTCTCTCAAATACCCGTGTCACAATCTGATCAAGAGAAAACTACCTTTACTTGCCCTTTTGGAACCTATGCTTATAGATGTATGCCTTTTGGTTTATGAAATGCACGTGCTACCTTTCAAAGATGTATGACTGCTATATTCTCTGATTTTTGTGAAAAGATTGTGGAGGTTTTCATGGATGATTTTTCCGTTTACGGAACTTCTTTTGATGATTGCTTAAGCAACCTTGATCGAGTTTTGCAGAGATGTGAACAAACTAATCTTGTCTTGAATTGGGAGAAGTGCCACTTTATGGTTAATGAAGGCATTGTCTTGGGGCATAAAATATCTGAACGAGGTATTGAGGTGGACAAAGCTAAAGTTGATGCAATTGAGAAAATGCCATGTCCTAAAGACGTTAAAGGTATTCGAAGATTTCTTGGTCATGCTGGTTTTTATAGGAGGTTCATTAAAGACTTCTCTAAAATTTCTAGGCCTCTTACTAATCTTTTGCAAAAGGATTTTCCTTTTGTTTTTGATGATGATTGTGTGGAAGCCTTTGAAACACTCAAGAAAGCCTTAACCTCTGCACCTATCGTTCAACCACCTGATTGGAACTTGCCTTTTGAAATTATGTGTGATGCTAGTGATTATGCTGTTGGTGCTGTCCTAGGACAAAGAGTTGATAAGAAATTAAATGTTATCCATTATGCTAGTAAAACTCTAGACAGTGCCCAACGAAACTATGCTACTACTGAAAAAGAATTTTTAGCAGTTGTGTTTGCTTGTGGTAAATTTAGATCCTATACTGTTGATTCCAAAGTCATTGTTCACTCCGATCATGCTGCTATAAAATACCTTATGGAAAAGAAAGATGCTAAACCTAGACTCATTAGGTGGGTTCTCTTGCTCCAAGAATTTGATTTACACATTGTTGATAGGAAAGGAGCCGAGAACCCTATAGCTGACAACTTGTCTAGGTTAGAAAATATTCTTGATGACCCACTACCTATTGATGATAGTTTCCCTGACGAACAACTAGCTGCAATAAGTGTCTCACAATGCACACCTTGGTATGCTGATTATGCTAACTACATTGTCGCTAAATATATACCACCTAGCTTTACTTATCAACAAAAGAGAAAAATTTTCTATGACTTGAGACATTACTTTTGGGATGACCCACATCTTTATAAAGAAGGAGTAGATGGTATTATTAGACGTTGTGTACCTGAGCATGAACAGGAACAAACCCTACGGAAATGTCATTCCAAAGCTTATGTAGGACATCATGCGGGAGATAGAACTGCTCATAAGGTATTGCAATCTGGTTTTTATTGGCCTACCATCTTCAAGGATGCCCGTAAGTTTGTCTTGTATTGTGATGAATGTCAAAGAATTGATAATATCGGTAAGCGTCAGGAAATGCCTATGAATTATTCACTTGTTCTTGAACCATTTGACGTTTGGGGTTTTGATTATATGGGGCCTTTTCCTTCCTCCAATGGGTACACTCATATTCTGGTTGCGGTTGATTATGTCACTAAATGGGTAGAAGCTATTCCAACTAGTAGTGCCGATCACCACACCTCCATTAAAATGCTTAAAGAGGTTATTTTTCCGAGGTTTGGAGTCCCTAGATATTTAATGACCGATGGTGGTTCACATTTTATTCATGGTGCCTTCCGTAAGATGCTTGCTAAATATGATGTTAACCATATAATTGCATCACCCTATCATCCTCAATCTAGTGGTCAAGTTGAACTTAGCAATAGAGAAATAAAATTAATATTACAAAAAACTGTCAATAGGTCTCGTAAGAATTGGTCTAAGAAATTAGATGATGCACTTTGGGCCTATAGAATAGCTTATAAAAATCCTATAGGTATGTCTCCATATAAAATGGTGTATGGGAAAGCTTGTCATTTGCCTCTAGAACTAGAACACAAAGCATTTTGGGCAATTAAAGAACTCAACTATGATTTCAAACTTGCCGGTGAAAAGAGGTTATTTGATATTAGCTCACTGGATGAATGGAGGACCCAAGCCTATGAAAATGCCAAGCTATTCAAAGAAAAAGTAAAAAAGATGGCATAACAAAAGAATCCAAAAGTGGGAATTCAAAATAGGAGACTATGTTCTTTTGTTCAACTCTCGTTTAAGATTTTTTGCAGGAAAGCTTCTCTCAAAATGGGAAGGACCATATATTATCGAAGAGGTTCTGGAGCTATCAAGATTAATAACGCCGAAGGTACTAACCCGAAGGTAGTCAATGGGCAAAGAATTAAGCATTATATCTCACGTACGCCTATTAACGTTGAAAGCAATGTTATCCAAACCATGACACCGAAGGGACACATAAAAGAAACCTTCCGGAACACTCCAGATTATTTAAAAATAGGAGGTACGTAATACGGTAAGTAAACGGACTCCGAAAAATCCGCAAAAATATTTTTTGTCAGTTTTGGAATATTTTAGAATTTTGGAAATAAAAAAATAAACCGGAAGGTGATCGAGGTGAGCACGATACACCAGGGCGCGCCAGGCACCCCTTGGCGCGCCCTGGTGGGTTGTGCCCACCTCGGATGCCTTCCCGACTCCGTTTTCCTTCCAAATACTTGTTTCCCAAGAATAAAAATTCTCTATATATACCCCCGACTGTTTTGACGAACGCATCATAGAAAAATCCTCTATTCTTGTTTCTTGCTGTTTCCATGACAGATCTGAAAATATGTCGTCTCAAGATTCGGAAGGAGAGAGCCATGTTGATCCCTATGTTCCAGACCCGAAGATCTTTAGGGAAATTTACCCCTACCTATGGACCTCGGAGGAGGAAGAAGATGCTACCATGCAGGAAACAAAAGATGACAGCTCTGAGGAAGAGGATGATCCATTGCCTCAACCTGGAGATATGCATGTGGAATTCAAGAAATCAAGCCTCCCTAGAAGATACAAACCTAAGTCCAATTTATCCCGTCTCGTTTTCTGCAGGAAAGCAAGAATGCCCTATGCCAAAGGATATTAAAGCTTGAGTTGGAGAATGATGATCTAAGGGAGGAAAACTTTATGCTTAAATATAAGTTGAAGAAGAAGGCTTCCTCTACACCTCCACCTTCTTCATCGCCACCACCAAAGGAGACTTGAGCACACCGGTATGGGCACTCCCCTTGGCTTGAGCCAAGCTTGGGGGAGGTGCCCCGGTATCGTATCACCACCACTTTTATTCACCTTTACCTATTTTAGTTAGATCTTTAGTTTCCCTTTGCTTTAGTTGAATAAAAGTTTTAGTATGATCTATTTTCGTGTGTTAGTCCCGTGGCCTATCTATCTATGTAATCGAGTGAAAGTTATATAATAAAGTTTAGTTTGAGTTTTTGCCTCTCTACTTTCTTGTTGCAATCGAATAAAGGAAAAGAAACAAATGAAAAAAAACCATATGCTAATCTTATGGTGAGTAATGACATCACATAAGGAAAAGTATAAGTAGTAAAATTTATTGGAGATTGACAAACATAGCATTGGTCAATGATGCAATTCATGAAAGAAATTAATAAGGAAAGAGAAGATTTACATGCAAATACACTATCTTGGACATCTTTTATGATTGTGAGCCCCCATCAAATATTATATGTCAAAATTGTTGACGTTGGACAAGGAAGACAACATAATGATTTATGTTTGTTCATATCCACATAGAAGTTATATTGTCATAGATCCTTTAACATGTGGTGCTTGCCCAATATCTTTGCTAGCCAAAAATTCCGCACTAAGTAGAGATACTACTTGTGCATCCAAAAATCCAAACCAAATTCTTTCTTTGAGTGTCCACCATACCTACCTATGGATCGAGAAAGATCCTTCAAGTAAGTTGTCATCAGTGCAATAAGGCAATAAAAATTGCTTCTAAAAGTGTTTTGATCAATTAGTGTAAGAGAAAATTGAGCGTTATACGAACTTATGATGGCAAAGTAATAAAAGCGACCGACTGCATAATAAAGGTTGCTATCATAGGGGGCAATATAGCGTGACGTTCTTTTTACATTAAGGGATTGGGCATACAAACCAATAAGCGCATGACAACCTTTGCTTCCCTCTGCGAAGGGCCTATCTTTTACTTTTATGCACTTACTTTTATGCAAGAGTCAAAGTATTCTTCCCTATTCCTTTTTACTTTTTCTTTTGCAAGCATCATGTGGTGAGGAAAGATCTAGGTACATATATCCAGTTGGATATAGGTGAGCATGAGTTATTATTGTTGACATCACCCTTGAGGTGAGTAAGTTGGGAGGCGAAAATATAAGCCCCTATCTTCCTACGTGTTCGGTTGAAACTTTTTGTTCATGGGTATGCCGTGAGCGTTAGCAATCATAGAAGACTAAATGATGGTTGAGTATGTGGACTTGCCAAAAGGCTCCGACATGAGACCCTTCCTGAAAAGATGATGAATTGTAGTTGCAAAGTTGACTAAGAACATAGTTTGTTGGTTCCCAATAAGGTTTATGCTTCATACTTCTATGTTCTGATGAATTGCTACTTGTTCATGAGAAGCTATATGATAGAAATGTATTGAAATAAGTTCTTATGATAGAGTTTGTTGCTATTACGTTAATAAGCATGATGCTTCTATGTCCGTATTTTGTTTTTATCGACACCTCTCTCTCAAACCATGTGGACATGCTTTTCAATATCGGCTTTCGCTTGAGGACAAGCGAGGTCTATTCTTGGGGGAGTTGATACGTCCATTTTGCATCATGATTTCCTACTGTTAATCACTTTGTTTTGTTGAATAATAATGCTTTGGGGAGTGATTCTAATGCATTTTCTCTCATAATATGCAAGGTTTACACAAGGAGGGAGAATACCGGCAGCTGGAATTCTGGACCCAAGAAAAGCACGTCAGAGATACCTATTCTGCACAACTCCAATGAAGCTGAAATTTTACGAAGATTGTTTTTACATTTAATAAAAAATACTGGAGCTGGAAACTACCGGAGGAGGCCCCCCAGGTGGGCACAACCCATCAGGGCGCGCCAGGCCCCCCTAGGCGCGCCCTGATGGGTTGTGGTCAGCCTGGCCCACCTCCGGCGCCCATCTTCTGGTATAAGGTCTCTCTTGACCTAGAAAAAATCAGAGGAGGACTTTCGGGACAAAGCGCCACCGCCTCGAGGTGGAACTTGGGCAGGAGCACTTTTGCCCTCCTGCGGAGCGATTTCGCCGGGGGAACTTCCCTCCGGAGAGGGAAATCGAAGCTATCGTCATCACCAACACCCCTCTCATCTTTGGGAGGCCAATCTTCATCAAAATCTTCAACATCACCATCTCCTCTCAAACCCTAGTTCATCTCTTGTGTTCAATCTTTGTACCGGAACCTCAGATTGGTACCTTTGGGTGACTAGTAGTGTTGATTACCTTGCGTAGTTGATTACTATATGGTTTATTTGGTGGAAGATTATATGTTCAGATCCAATATGCTATTCAATACCTCTCTGATCTTGAGCATGTTTATTATTTGTGAGTAGTTACCTTTGTTCTTGAGGTCACGGGAGAAGTCATGTTGCGAGTAATCATGTGAATTTGATATGTGTTCGATATTTTGATGATATGTATGTTGTGATTCCCTTAGTGGTGTCATGTGAACGTCGACTACATGACACTTAACCATTCATGGGCCTAAGGGAATGCATTGTGGAGTAGTTATTAGATGATGGGTTGCTAGAGTGACAGAAGCTTAAACCATAGTTTATGCGCTAGTTCGTAAGGGGCTGATTTGGATCCACATGTTTAATGCTATGGTTAGAGTTTGTCTTAATACTTTTCTCGTAGTTGCGGATGCTTGCGAGGGGGTTAATCATAAGTAGGTTGTTAGTTCAAGTAAGAACATCACCTTATCACCGGTTCACCCACATATCAAATTATCAAAGTAGCGACATGAATCAAACCAACATGATAAATGTGACTAGACGAAATTCCCGTGTACCGTCAAGAACACTTTGCCTATTACTAGTGATTGTTCTGGCCTGTCCTTTGCCTCAAAAGGATTGGACTACCTTGCTGCACCTTGTTTACCGTAACTGTTACTTGCTCGTTACAAATTATCTTGCTATCAAACTATCTGTTACCCACAATTTCAGTGCTTGCAGAAATTACCTTGCTGAAAACCGCTTGTCATTTCCTTCTGCTCCTCGTTGGGTTCGACACTCTTACTTATCGAAAGGACTACGATTGATCCCCTATACTTGTGGGTCATCAAGGGGGCAGGGTGGCCAGCACCCACCAGGGCACGCCAGGCCCCCTGGGCGCGCCCTGGTGGGTTGTGCCCACCTCGTGGCCCCACTTGCACTAATTCCGCCACTAAATTCCTATTTTCGGAGAGAAAAATCAGAGAGAAAGTTTCATCGCGTTTTACGATACGGAGCCGCCACCACCGAGTGTTCTTCATCGGGAGGCCAGATCTAGAGCCCGTTTGGGGCTCCGGAGAGGGGAATGTTCGGTCTTCGTCATCACCAACCTTTCTCCATCGCCAATTCCATGATGCTCCCCACCGGGAGTGAGTAATTCCTTCGTAGGCTTGCTGGTCGGTGAGGAGTTGGATGAGATTCATCATGTAATCGAGTTAGTTTTGTTAGGGCTTGATCCCTAGTATCCACTATGTTCTGAGATTTATGTTGCTATGACTTTGCTATGCCTAATGCTTGTCACTAGGGCCCGAGTGCCATGATTTCAGATCTTAATCGTTTATGTTATCATCTCTATATCTATCTTCTTGGTCCGATCTTGCCTAGTCATATGCACCTATTACGCGTTATGATCCGTCAACCCCATAGTGACAATATTTGGGATACTTCGCGGTGATGACCGTAGTTTGAGGAGTTCATGTATTCACCAAGTGTTAATGCTTTGTTCCGGTTCTCTATTAAAAGGAGGCCTTAATATCCCTTAGTTTCCTTATGGACCCCGCTGCCACGGGAGGGTAGGACAAAAGATGTCATGCAAGTTCTTTTCCATAAGCACGTATGACTATTTACGGAATACATGCCTACATTACATTGATGAACTGGAGCTAGTTCTGTATCGCCCTAGGTTATGACTGTTCCATGATGAATATCATCCAACGAGTTACCGATCCAGTGCCTACGAGCTTTCCACTTATTGTTCTTGCTAAGTTACTATTGCTGCTACTGCTGTTCCAACTGCTACAAAACTATTGCTACTACTGTTACCGCTACTGTTACTATCACTACTGCTATCAAACTATCATATTATTGCCAACTCAACTGCTAATACTCTCAAGTATTCTTTGGCTACCCTTGTGCCGAATCTATAAATTTGGGTTGAATACTCTACCCTCGAAAACTGTTGTGATCCCCTATACTTGTGGGTTATCAAGCCACAATGGTGATAATCAAGTTGCCTTTTAACCTTCTACAAGGACCGCCTTTGTCAAATCCGATTCAACTAAAGTGGGAGAGACACACACCCGCCAGCCACCTTTATGCAATACAAGTTGCATGTTTGTCGGTGGAACCAGTCTCTTGTGCGAGGACAAGTAAGGTGGGTCTGAGCCGCTTCATCCCACAATATCGCCGAATCAAAATAAGACATGGGAGGTAAGCAATCTGAACATCAACACCCACAACTTCTTTGTGTTCTACTCGTGCATATGATCTACGCATAGACCTAGCTCATGATGCCACTGATGGGGAACGAAGCATGGAAAACAAAAAAATCCTACGAACACCCAAGATCTATCTATGGAGATGCATAGCAACAATAGGGGAGAGTGTTCTATGTACCCTCATAGACCATTAAGCAAAAGTGTTTATAACGTGGTTGATGTAGTCGTACTTCTTCACGATCCAATCGCAATCCGAACCGATCTAGTGCCGAACGGACGACACCTCCGCGTTCAGCACACATGTGGCTCAATGACGTCTCCGCCTCCTCGATCCAGCGAGCGAGGGCGGAGTAGTAGATGGGATCGTCGGCAGCACAACGGCGTGACGGTGATGGTGGTGGTGCTATCCCGGCTGGGCTTCACCGAGCGCTACCGGAACCGCGAACGGAGCAAGAAAAGGACTAGGAAGATAGGGAGGGCTGCACCAAGGCGTGGCGTGCGGCTGCCCTCCTCATTCCCACATATATATAGGGGCAAGGGGTAGGGGCGCCGGCTCTAGCCCCTCCTTAAAGGGAGGGGGCGGCAGCCTAGGGGGTGCCTTGCCCCCCAAGGCAAGGGAGGCGCCCCCTTTAGAGTTTTCCCTCAACCCTAGCCGCATGGGCCTTGGGGAGGGGGTGGCGCCCATCCCACCATGGGCTGGTGCGCCCCCTACTTCAGCCCATGAGGCCCCCGGGGAAGGTGGGACCCTCCTGGTGGACCCCCGGTGACCCCTCGGCACTCCCGGTACTATACTGGTAAATCTCGGAACCTTTAGGAACCCGAATATCACTTTCCCATATATAGTTGTTTACATCCAGAGATCCCCGGCACGTTCGGGATCTCATTCGGGGCTCTAAACAACATTCGTTCACCAACGTATATATCCCGATACTACTCTATCGTCACCGAATGTTAAGCGTGCAGACCCTATGGGTTCGAGATCATGCAGACATGACCGAGACACCTCTCTGGTCAATAACCAATAGTGGGGCCTGGATGTCCATATTGGTTCCCACAGATTCCATGAAGATCATTATCGGTCAAACCAACAGCGGGGCCTGGATGCCCATATTGGTTCTCCTACCTCTAGAAAAATTCCATGTTTGCTCTCTCCCTCTCCCTCTCTCTCTGTCTTTGTCTCTCTCTCTCGTGTTCTTGCTCCCAAACCTGAGATTTTCGATCTCTTTGCTCGGAACTCCGTTTCCAAAACTGTTTTGAGAGATTGCTCCTTGGTATGTGACTCTCCCATTGCTCCAATTAATTTTTGCTTTAGTGGATTATATTTTGCATATTTTTCTGCACTTGGTGCTACTGAAAATGAACTTGCATGTTCAATTCTTTAGGTTCCAAGTAGTATGAATGGTTGATATGGCATCTAGGCATTTATATGAGTAGTTACTATCAATCTTACAAAGTTTTATTGACATAATTTTGTGGTCCAAAAATTTCAGAAATTTGTTCTTAGGAAGATGAATATCTTTGGGAGGAGTTCTTCGAGCCGGAGTCCCAAGGGAGTTGTTGGGAGTGCTGAGGACCAAGACATCAACCTTTCTCGCAACATGGAGGTTAGACCGTGTGAATGGCCACATACACCTTTCATGACCGAAGCGGGTTTCTACCAAGAGTTCATGCAGTTCATTGCAAATGTTGGGCTAACCAACTTCCTCGTAGATGAGTGTGATCAATACTATCTCCTCACAAATTCCTTTATGCAAAATTTCTATTTCCTGCATAGGCTCGATATTCCTATGGTACGCTTTGATTTATATGCGGAAAATTTTGATATACCATTCACCCAGTTCTGCCAAATATGCTTGATTCCCTCTGACGGGGGATCACGTGAGCCTAAACCGAAGGAGTTCATGGACTTCCTCCTTACTTTAACTGTGGGAGAAACTAGGGGCGTATCAAATGCCAGAGCCACCAGTCTGCATT
Source organism: Elymus sibiricus (assembly GCA_039707655.1). Lineage (NCBI taxonomy): Eukaryota > Viridiplantae > Streptophyta > Magnoliopsida > Poales > Poaceae > Elymus > Elymus sibiricus. The sequence continues at coordinate 130,602,715 of CM077669.1, forward strand.
TTCCTGCTGTGCACTACTTTGCCTTATTTATAGGGAAATGTTTAACTACTATGGAGCAGAGTGGCGGTCTCAGTGCCCCCACCCTCGCTATCTTGCACCGTGCATTATTTGGTGATAATACATTCCGCTTCGGAGTTGTCGTTGCACGCCGCCTGCATGGTAACCGGACTAGGGGAAAGGTCCACTGTGGTATTTATGCCACTCGCCTAGCAAAGCACTTTAATATCAACATACGCCCCACCGATTACTTGATAACTAAGGTTTATCTGGATCACAAGTCCATGTTAGAACATCAATTTATTGGTGAACCTGAGCCTCCGTACCACATTCGTCATAATGTAGTATATGACGAGAAGACTCACTACGCTCCTCCTGGACTAGATGGCTACTACAGATCGTGATTACCAAGCTAGGCCCAAATCCCAAGCTTGGGGGAGTACGTATTTCTCACCGACATTACATTCATATTCACACATTTCATTTCAATTGTCGGTGTTCATCCTCTTTCATTATATATCCATGTTAATTTTATTTTCACCTTCTTCTCGTTTGTTTAAAAAGCTTTGAAAATCCAAAGATATTTCTTGCTTACTTTTGTTTTTTCTTTCTTGTTTAGTCAGTTTGCAGTATTAAAAGAAAACCCAAAAAGATTTCCTTTGCTTTTTGGGAGATTTCCCGTGTAAATAGTTTTTCTCGTTCTTTGTTTTTCCTTTGTTTATTTGCTTTCTTCGCAAAACCAAAAACTAAAAATATATTTTAGTGTGTTTCTCTGAATCTCCTTTTCTTTTGTGAGTCATTGAAAGGAGAAGAACACGATGAAAATGTTGAGTGGCTCTCATATGCATTATTGTTGATCTAACAAAAGAGCCAAAATTACCTTGTCTTCTCCTTTCTATAAACTGTCTCGCAGATTCCAGCTTAGTCCATGGCACACTTGCACTATTATTATTTTCACATCATTCGGTCGTGCAAGTGAAAGGCAATAATGATAATATTTGATGAAGTGATCGTGGTAAAGGAAGCTGGTATGAACTCTTCTTGTTTTCCATTTTCGTAAATATGTTTAGCTCGTTCCATCTTGATTTAGCATATTATGAGTAAACATGTTTATGATGATAATTAGAGATTATAGTTGCTCATGCCATGCTTAAATAGCTAGGAGTGGATAATGATTTATCTTATGTGTCAACATGCATTAAAATGGTTATGATGTGGTATGGTACTATGGTATTTCCCTTTGAGTAATTCGAGCGGCTTGACTTGGCCCATGTGCAAACATGTAGCTGATTCAAAACCAATGCATCCTTCATGATATTTAAATTCAGAGTGTTCATATCCTACTCATGCTAATGTTCAATGTTAATTATTCCCAATGCATGATTATGATCGTTTTCGCTCTCTAGCTGTCCGCTTCTCAATCTGTTGCTAGCCTTCATCTGTAGTGAGCGGGAATACTGCTTGTGCATCCGAACTCCTAAACCCAAGTTGTGCCAAATGAGTCCACCGTACCTACCTATATGCGGTATTACCCTGCCGTTCCAAGTAAATTTGCACGGGCCACCTCTAAACATTCAAATAAACATCTGCTTTGTGTGCTCGTACCCCTCATGGAGTGATGGGGCGAGCAATATCTTCCATGGTAAGCGGGTTATTCTCCAGATGGACGTTTATTCCCCTGTCATTGCACGAGATAGGCTAGTAAAAAGGATGCCCAATCCTGCATAATCAAAAATAATTAAACAAAACTCCCGGGACAGTTGAAATGTTGGAGGGCACCCAAGCATTCGGTCAGCCATGGCTTGTGTATGTGTGGTGGATGGGAGTAAACTTTATATTTCCGCTTGGGAACCGCCAATAATGTGCTTAGCATGGAATATATTGAAATCTTTATTGTGACGTTGACATGACATGCACACCACCCAAAATTACAATTTCATCCCAGTTTTAAACCTTGAGCTTTGGCACCTCTGCAAATCAATGCTTCCCTCTGCGAAGGGCATTTCTGTTTACTTTTATGTTATTTACTTTCAGGTTGTTTTCTTTATTTGAGTTATCACCTTCTTACTGAAAGCACCAGACCTGAGAGCACCATTGTCATTCTTATGCATTGAGTCTAGTTAATGTTGGATGTGAGCATGACCAAATCTTTTCTACTCTGAGTTACAATGTTTAGTCACTGCTTGAATCTCAGAGGTTCTCTGCATTTATGTTTTCCGGTCTCAGAAAGGGCTAGCAAGATACCATATCATCATATTATATCATGATTGTTTTGACAAATTGCTGGCATGTGAGATATTTTATTATTGCTCGCTAGTTGGTTATGTTATTGCCATGAGTGAATATGATGTTTAATTGTTATCATGGATATGGTTATTTATGATTTATGCTAAAAACCTGAACACAAGCTAAGCATATATATGGCAACGAGAACAAAAGAGTTTGTAAAAGTTCTCTTTATCACTTTCAGTTTATCAACTGAATTGCTTGAGGACAAGCAATGAGTTAAGCTTGGGGGAGTTGATACGTCCCAAACACTTTTGCTCTTGTTTTGGACTCTAATTTGTATGATTTGAATGAAACTAACCCGGACTGACGTTGTTTTCAGTAGAACTGCAATGGTGTTGTTTTTTTTGTGCAGAAATAAAAGTTCTCAGAATTGGACGAAATTTTTTGTGGATTTTTTCTAGAAGATATAAAAATTATTGGAGTGAAGACCCACCACACGGGGCCACCTGTTGGTGCCAAGCCAACAAGGCGCGACCACCACCCTGGGCGTGCCCTATTGGCTTGGACCCATCTCGTGGCTCCTCCAACCCTAATCCCAGTCCTATAAATTCCTAATTCCGGAGAAAAAAATAAGAGGGAAGTTTTCATTGCGTTTTACGAGACGGAGCCACCGCCACCTCCTATTCTTCCTCGGGAGGGCTAATTTGGAGTCCGTTTGGGGCTCCGGAGAGGGGGATTCGTCGACGTTGCATCACCAACCCTTCTTCACCAACAATTCCATGATGCTCACCACCGTAAGTGAGTAATTCCTTTGTAGGCTTGCTATACAGTGATGGGATTGGATGCGATTGATCATGTAATCGAGTTATTTTGATAGGGATTGATCCCTAGTATCCACTATATTATGAGATTCATGTTGCTATGACTTTGCTATGCTTAATGCTTGTCACTAGGGCCCGAGTGCCATGATTTCATATCTGAACCTATTATGTTTTTATGAATATCAGAGTGTTTTGGATCCTATCTTGCAAGTTATATGCACCTATTACGTGTCATGATCCGCATACCCCAAGGTGACAATAATTGGGATTCTTTCCGGTGATTGTCGTAGTTTGAGGAGTTCATGTATTCACTATGTGTTAATGCTTTGTTCTGGTTCTCTATTAAGAGGAGGCCTTAATATCCCTTAGTTTCCTTATGGACCCCGCTGTAACGGGAGGGTAGGAGAAAATATATTATGCAAGTTCTTATCGCAAGCACGTATGACTATATACGGAATACATGCCTACATTATACTGATGAATTGGAGCTAGTTTTGTGTCGCTCTAGTGTGTAACTGTTACATAATAAATGTCATCTAAATCATTATCCATCACCGGTACACATGCCTACACTTTTCCTATACTGAATCTTGCTAAGTTATTACTGCTATTGCTACTGTTACAATCACTACAAAACTGCTGCTGTTACTGTTACCGTTACTACTACTATTTTGTTGTGCTACTAAAACTTTTGCTCCAAAGAGATATCCCAGGTGTGGTTGAATTGACAGCTCAAATGCTAAGACCAATAAATATTCGTTGGCTTGTTGGGGAACGTTGCATGGGAAACAAAAAATTTCCTACGCACACGCAAGATCTATCCATGGTGATGAGCATCTACGAGAGGGAGAGTGGATCTACATACCCTTGTAGATCGCTAAGCGGGAAGCGTTAAGAAACGCGGTTGATGTAGTCGAACGTCTTCGCGATCCAAATCGCCGAGCGTCCCGCGATCCCATCACGATCCATCTAGCGATCCAATCTTGATCCGTCCCACGATCCCATCACGATCCGTCCCGCGATCAAATCACGAATCATCTCGCGATCCTGATCACGGTCCTTCCGATCTAGCACCGAACGGACGGCACCTCCGCGTTCAGCACACGTACAGCTCGATGACGATCTCCGCCTTCTTGATCCAGCAAGAGGGAGCGGAGAGGTAGAAGAGTTCTCCGGCGGCGCGACGGCGCGGCGGCGATGGTGGTGGAACAATTCCAGCAGGGCTTCGCCTAAGCACCGTTGAAACTAGACTAGAGGAGAAACCGATCTAGATGAAGTAGAGGGAGCACGTGGCAATTAGGGTTAGCTCTTCCCTCTAAATCCTCTAGTATATATAGGAGGGAGGGAGGGGAGGAGGCAGCCTCAAACCCTCAAGGTTTGGCCGAAATTGGAGGTGGAGGAGTCCTACTCCAATCCTATTAGGAGTAGGATTCCTCCTCTCGACTTGGAAACCCTTTCCACCTTTCCTCCTTTGTATTTTTTCCACCCAAAGCCACATGGGCCTTAGTGGGGGGGGTTAGGACAGCCCACTAGGGGCTGGTTTGACTCCTCCCACAGCCCATGAGGTCCTTTGGGTCAAGACACCCCTCCCGATGGTCCCCGGTACCCCTCCCGACACTCCCGGTACACTACCGAAATACCCGAAACTTTTCCGGTGACCAAAACAGGACTTCCTATATATCAATCTTTACCTCTGGACCATTCCGGAGCTCCTCGTGACGTCCAGGATCTCATCCGGGACTCTGAACAACCTTCGGTCACCACCATACATAACTCTACTATACCGAAACGTCACCGAACCTTAAGTGTGCAGACCCCGCGGGTTCGAGAACTATGTAGACATGACCAAGACACCTCTACGGTCAATAACCAATAGCGGGACCTGGATGCCCATATTGGTTCCTACATATTCTACGAAGATCTTTATCGGTTGAACCTCTATGTCAAGGATTCAGTTAATCTCGTACGCTGTTCCCTTTGTTCTTCGGTATGTTACTTGCCCGAGATTCGATCGTCGGTATCTCTATACCTAGTTCAATCTCGTTACCGGCAAGTCTCTTTACTCGTTCTGTAATACAAGATCCCGTGGCTAACACTTAGTCACATTGCTTGCAAGGCTTATTGTGATGTTGTATTACCGAGTGGGCCCTGAGATACCTCTCTGTCACACGGAGTAACAAATCCCAGTCTTGATCCATGCCCACTCAACAGACACCCTCGGAGATACCTGTAGAGCATCTTTATAGTCACCCAGTTACGTTGTGATGTTTGATACGCACAAGGTATTCCTCCGGTGTCAGTGATTTGCATGATCTCATGGTCATAGGAACAGATACTTGACATGCAGAAAACTATAGCAATAAACTGACACGATCATATGCTATGTTTATAGTTTGGGTCTTGTTCATCACATCATTCTCCTAATGATGTGATCCCGTTATCAAATGACATCTCATGTCTATGGCCAGGAAACCTTGACCATCTTTGACCAACGAACTAGTTAACTAGAGGCATACTAGGGACACAGTGTTGTCAATGTACCCACACATGTATTTGAGTTTCCAATCAATACAATTATAGTATGGATAATAAACGATTATCACGAACAAGGAAATATAATAATAACCAATTTATTATTGCCTCTAGGGCATATTTCGAACAGTCTCCCACTTGCACTAGAGTCAATAATCTAGTTCACGTCACCATGTGTTTTACATTGTTATGAATCTAACACCCAATGAGTTCTGGGGTTCGATCATGCTTTGCATGTGAGAGAGGTCTTTAGTCAACGGGTCTGCGACATTCAGATCCGTGTGTACTTTGCAAATCTCTATGTCATACTGTAGACACTGCTACCACACTCCACTTGGAGCTATTCCAAATGGCTGCTCCACTATACGTATGCGGATTGCTACTCAGAGTCATCCGGATTGGTGTTAAATCTTGCATCGACGTAACCCTTTACGACAAACTCTTTATCACCTCCATAATCGAGAAATATTTCCTTAGTCCTCTAGTTACTAAGGATAATCTTGACCGCTGTCCAGTGGTCCACTCCTGGATCACTCTTGTACCCCTTGACAGACTCATGGCAAGGCACACACATGTGCGGTACATAGCATGGCATACTATACAGAGCCTATGGATAAGGCATAGGGGACGACCTTCGTCCTTTCTCTTTCTTCTGCCATGGTCGAGCTTTGAGTCTCACTCAACTCCACACCTTACAAATCAGGCAAGAATTCTTTCTTTGACCGATCCATTTTGAACTCTTTCAAAATCTTGTCAAGGTATGTACTCATTGAAAGTTTTATCAGACGTCTTGATCTACCTCTATAGATCAAGATGCCCAATATTTAAGTAGCTTCATTCCAGGTTTTCCTTTGAAAAACTCCTTTTCAAACAACCCTTTATGCTTTCCAGAAATTCTACATCATTTCCGATCAACAATATGTCATCCACATATACTTATCAGAAATTCTATAGTGCTCCCACTCACATTATTGTAAATACAAGTTTCTCATAAACTTTGTATAGACTCAAAAACTTTGATCACCTCATCAAAGCGTATATTCCAACTCCGAAATGCTTGCTCCAGTCCATAGAAGGATCGTTGGAGCTTGCATATATTTTAGCATCCTTAGAACTGACAAAACCTTCCGGTTGTATCACATACAACCTTTCCTCACGGATACCGTTAAGGAAATGATGTTTTGACATCCATCTGCCAGATTTCATAATCGAAAAATGCAGCAACTGCTAACATAATTCCAACAGACTTTAGCATCGCTACGGGTGAGAAAGTCTCATCGTAGTCAACTCCTTGAACTTGTGAAAAACCCTTCGCCACAAGTCGAGCTTTATAGACGGTGACATTACCGTCCGCGTCCGTCTTCGTTTTAAAGATCCATTTGTTCTGAATGGCCTTTCACCCTTCAAGTAATACTTCCAAAGCCCATACTTTGTTTTCTTACATGGATTCCATCTCGGATTGCATGGCCTCTAACCATTTCTCGGAATCCGGGCCCATCATCGCTTCTCCATAGCTCGTAGGTTCATCGTTGTCCAACAACATGACCTCTAAGACAGGGTTGCCGTACCACTCAGGAGCAGTACGCGTCCTTGTCGACCTACGAGGTTCGATAGTAACTTGATCCGAAGCTTTATGATCATCATCATTAACTTCCTCTTCAACTAATGTAGGCTCCACAAAAACAACTTTCTACGCTGCGCTACTCTCTGGTTGAAACAAAGGTTTAACAACCTCATCAAGTTCTATCTTCCTCCCACTCAATTCTTTTGAGAGAAACTCTTTCTCGAGAAAGGACCCGTTTTAGCAACAAACACTTTGTGCTTGGATCTGAGATAGAAGGTTTACCCAACTGTTACGTTAGGGTATTCTATGAAGATGCATTTGTCCGCTTTGGGTTCGAGCTCATCAGGTTGAAAACCTTTTCCACATAAGCGTCGCAGCCCCAAACATTAAGAAATGACAGCTTAGGTTTCTACCAAACCAAAATTCATACGGTGTCATCTCAACGGACTTAGATTGTGTCCCTTTTTAAAGTGAATGTAGTTGTCTCTAATGCATAACCCCAAAACGATAGTGGCAAATCGATAAGAGACATCATAGTACGCACCATATCCAATAGAGCACGACTACGACGTTCGGACACACCATCACACTATGGTGTTCCAGGTGGCGTGAGTTGTGAAACAACTTCCACATTGTCTTAAGTTGTATACCAAACTCGTAACTCAGATATTTACCTCTACGATCATATCGTAGATATTTTATCTTCTTGTCATGATGATCTCAAACTTCACTCCGAATTTGTTTGAACTTTTCAAATGTTTCAGACTTGTGTTTCATTAAGTAAATATCCCCATATCTACTCAAATCATCAGTGAAGGTAGGAAAATAATGATATCCACCGCACGCTACAACACTCATTGGACCGAATACATCAACATGTATCATTTCCAATAAGTCACTTGCCCGCTCCATCATACCGGAAAACTGGGTCTTAGTCATCTTGCCCATGAGGCATGGTCCGCATGTCTCAACCGATTCGAAATCGAATGAGTCCAAAGATCCATCAGCATGGAGTTTCTTCATGCGTTTTACACCAATATGACATTTAGCGGCAGTGCCACAAGTATGTGGTACTATCATTATTAACTTTGTATCTTTGGGCATCAATATTATGAACATGTGTATCACTACGATCAAGATTCAATAAACCATTCTCATTGGGTGCATGACCATTGAAGGTATTATTCATGTAAACAGAATAACCATTATTCTCTAACTTGAATGAATAACCGTATTGCAATAAACATGATCTAATCACGTTCATGCTCAACGCAAACACCAAATAACATTTATTTAGGTTCATCACTAATCCCGAAGGTAGAGAGAGCGTGCGATGGTGATCACATCAACCTTGGAAACACTTCCAACACTCATCGTCACCTCACCCTTAGCTAGCCTCTGTTTATTCCGTAGCTTTTATCTCGAGTTACTAACATTTAGCTACCGAACCAGTATCCAATACCCAGGTGCTACTAGGAGTACTAGCAAGGTACACACGTATATCAAATATACTTCTATCGACGTTGCCAGCCTTCTTATCTACCAAGTATCTAGGGTTGTTCCGCTTCAGCGACCGTTCTCCTCATAATAGAAGCACTTAGTCTCGGGTTTGGGTTCAACCTTGGGTTTCTTCACTGGAGCAGCAACTGACTTGCCATCCATGAAGTTTCCCTCCTAGCCCTTGCCCTTCTCGAAACTAGTGGTTTCACTAACCATCAACACTTGATGCTCCTTCTTGATTTCTACCTTCGCGGTGTCAAACATCGCGAATAGCTCAGGGATCATTATTTCTATCCCTGGCATTTTATAGTTCATCACGAGGCTCTAGTAGCTTAGTGACAGTGACTTGGAGAACTATATCAATCACTATCTTATCTGGAAGATCAACTCCCACTCGATTCAAGCGATTGTAGCACCCAGACAATCTGAGCACATGCTCACCGATTGAGCTATTCTCCTTCATCTTGCAGGCAAAGAATCTTGTTGGAGGTCTCATACCTCTCAACACGGGCACGAGCCTGAGATCCCAATTTCAGCTCTTAGAACATCTCATATGTTTCGTGACGTTCAAAACGTTTTGGAGCCTCAATTCTAAGATGTAATGCATGACGCACTGAACTATCAAGTAGTCATCAGAACGTGCCTGTCAGATGTTCACAACATCTACAGACGACGCTTGAGGGGGTGGCGCACCGAGCGGTGCATTAAGGACATAAGCCTTCTGTGCAGCAATGAGGACAATCCTCAGATCACGGACCCAGTCCGCATTATTGCTACCATCATCTTTCAACTCTATTTCTCTAGGAACATATAAAAATTCAAGGGAGCTACAGTGCGAGCTAGTAATCTACAACATAATTTGCAAAGACATTTTGACTATGTTCATGATAATGAGTTTAGTTAATCATATTACTTAAAAACTCCCACTCAAATTGACATCCCTCCGGTCATTCGAGTGACACATGATCCAAATCCACCAACTCAAGTCCGATCATCACGTGAGTTGAGGTGGTTTCAATGGTGAACATCTTCATGTTGATCATATCTACTATATGACTCATGTTCGACCTTTCGGTCTCTTGTGTTCCGAGGCCATGTCTGTACATGCTAGGCTCGTCAAGTTTAACCCGAGTGTTCCACACGTGCAACACTGGCTTGCACCCGTTGTATGTGAACGTAGAGTCTATCACACCCGATCATCACGTGGTGTCTCAAAACGACGAACTTTCGCAATGGTTTACACTCGGGGAGAACACAATTTTATCTTGAAATTTTAGTGAGGGATCACCTTATAATGCTACCGTCGTCCTAAGAAAAACAAGATGCATAAAAGGATTAACATCACATGCAAATCATAAGTGACATGATATGGCCATGAACTTGTGCTTTTGATCTCCATCTTCAAAGCACCGGCATGATCTCCATCGTCACCGGTATAACACCATGATCTCCATCATCTTGATCTCCATCAATGTGTCGCCATGAGGTTGTCGCGCCGACTGTTGCTTCCACGACTATTGCTAACTCATAGCGATAAAATAAAGCAAAAACGGCGAAAATAATTAAAGACAACCCTATGGCTCCTGCCGGTTGCCAAACTCATCGACATGCAAGTCGTGATATTCTATAAAATACATGATCATCTCATACATCACATATATCTCATCATGTAATTGGCCATGTCACATCACAACATACCCTGCAAAAACAAGTTAGACGTCCTCTAATTGTTGTTGCAAGTTTTACGTGGCTGCTATGGGTATATAGCAAGAACAATTCTTACCTACGCAAAAACCACAACGGTGATACAAAAATTGCTATTCAACCTTCTCAAGGACCGCCTTTGTCAAATCCGATCCGACTAAAGTGGGAGAAACAGACACCCGCAGCCATCTTTATGCAACGAAGTTACATGTCAGTTGATGGAACCGGTCTCTCGTAAGCGTACGAGTAATGTTGGTCCGGGCCGCTTCATCCCACAATACCGCCGAATCAAGAAAAGACCAAGGGAGGAAGCAATCTGAATATCAACGCCCACAAACTCCTTTGTTTTCTACTCGAGATCTCATCTACACATAGACCTAGCTCATGATGCCACTGTTGGGGAACGTTGCATGGGAAACAAAAATTTTCCTACGCACACGCAAGATCTATCCATGGTGATGAGCATCTACGAGAGGGAGAGTGGATCTACATACCCTTGTAGATCGCTAAGCGGGAAGCGTTAAGAAACGCGGTTGATGTAGTCGAACGTCTTCGCGATCCAAATCGCCGAGCGTCCCGCGATCCCATCACGATCCATCTCGCGATCCAATCTTGATCCGTCCCGCGATCCCATCACGATCCGTCCCGCGATCAAATCACGAATCGTCTCGCGATCCTGATCACGGTCCTTCCGATCTAGCGCCGAACGGATGGCACCTCCGCGTCCAGCACACGTACAGCTCGATGACGATCTCTGCCTTCTTGATCCAGCAAGAGGGAGCGGAGAGGTAGAAGAGTTCTCCGGCGGCGCCACGGCGTGGCGGCGATGGTGGTGGAACAATTCCGGCAGGGCTTCGCCTAAGCACCGCTGAAACTAGACTAGAGGAGAAACCGATCTAGATGAAGTAGAGGGAGCACGTGGCAATTAGGGTTAGCTCTTCCCTCTAAATCCTCTAGTATATATAGGAGGGAGGGAGGGGAGGAGGCAGCCTCAAACCCTCAAGGTTTGGCCGAAATTGGAGGTGGAGGAGTCCTACTCCAATCCTATTAGGAGTAGGATTCCTCCTCTCCACTTGGAAACCCTTTCCACCTTTCCTCCTTTGTATTTTTTCCACCCAAAGCCACATGGGCCTTAGTGGGGGGGGGGGGGGTTAGGCCAGCCCACTAGGGGCTGGTTTGACTCCTCCCACAGCCCATGAGGTTCTTTGGGTCGAGACACTCCTCCCGATGGTCCCCGGTACCCCTCCCGGCACTCCCGGTACACTACCGAAATACCCGAAACTTTTCCGGTGACCAAAACAGGACTTCCTATATATCAATCTTTACCTCCGGACCATTCCGGAGCTCCTCGTGACGTCCAGGATCTCATCCGGGACTCCGAACAACCTTCGGTCACCACCATACATAACTCTACTATACCGAAACGTCACCGAACCTTAAGTGTGCAGACCCTGCGGGTTCGAGAACTATGTAGACATGACCAAGACACCTCTACGGTCAATAACCAATAGCGGGACCTGGATGCCCATATTGGTTCCTACATATTCTACGAAGATCTTTATCGGTTGAACCTCTATGTCAAGGATTTAGTTAATCTCGTACGCTGTTCCCTTTGTTCTTCGGTATGTTACTTGCCCGAGATTCGATCGTCGGTATCTCTATACCTAGTTCAATCTCATTACCGGCAAGTCTCTTTACTCATTCTGTAATACAAGATCCCGTGGCTAACACTTAGTCACATTGCTTGCAAGGCTTATTGTGATGTTGTATTACCGAGTGGGCCCTGAGATACCTCTCCGTCACACGGAGTAACAAATCTCAGTCTTGATCCATGCCCACTCAACAGACACCCTCGGAGATACCTGTAGAGCATCTTTATAGTCACCCAATTACGTTGTGACGTTTGATACACACAAGATATTCCTCCGGTGTCAGTGAGTTGCATGATCTCATGGTCATAGGAACAGATACTTGACATGCAGAAAACTATAGCAATAAACTGACACTATCATATGCTATGTTTATAGTTTGGGTCTTGTCCATCACATCATTCTCCTAATGATGTGATCCCGTTATCAAATGACATCTCATGTCTATGGCCAGGAAACCTTGACCATCTTTGATCAACGAACTAGTTAACTAGAGGCATACTAGGGACACAATGTTGTCTATGTACCCACACATGTATTTGAGTTTCCAATCAATACAATTATAGCATGGATAATAAACGATTATCACGAACAAAGAAATATAATAATAACCAATTTATTATTGCCTCTAGGGCATATTTCCAACATGGCTCCCCTTGTGTCGAATCAATAAATTAGGGTGTAATACTACCCGTGAAGACTGTTGCGACCCCCTATACTTGTGGGTCATCAGTATCTTACTTGCCCGAGATTCGATCGTCGGTATATCATACCTAGTTCAGTATCGTTACCGGCAAGTCTCTTTACTCGTTACATAATTCAAGTTCACGTGACTAAATCCTTAGTCACATTGCTTGCAAGCTTCTTGTGATGTTGTATTACCGAGAGGGCCCAACGATACCTCTCCGTCATACGGAGTGACAAATTCCAGTCTCGATCCATGCCAACCCAACATACACCCTCGGAGATACTTGTAGAGCACCTTTATGATCATCCAGTTATGAAGTGATGTTTGATAGCACACGAGGCATTCCTTCGGTGTCAGGGAGTTGCATGATCTCATGCTCATAGGAACAGATACTTGACATGAACAAAGCAGTAGCAATAAACTAAATGATACGATCAAATGCTATGCTTACGATTGGGACTTTTCCATCACATCACTCTCGTAATGATGTGATCCCGTTATCAAATGACAACTCATGTCTATGGTTAGGAAACCTTAACCATCTTTGATCAACGAGCTAGTCTAGTAGAGGCTCACTAGGGACACAATGTTGTTTATATATCCACACATGTATTTAAGTTTCCGATCAATACAATTCAAGCATGGATAATAAACGATTATCATGAACAAGGAAATATAATAATAACCACTTTATTATTGCCTCTAGGGCATATTTCCTACAGAAGCAACCTTGCTTATTCCACCATGGCTTATGCACACGAAGGACTAGCCTCACTCGGGGTAGATCTTCATGAAGTAGGCGATCTCCTTGCCCTTACAAACTTCTTGGTTCAACTCCACGCGATTTGGAGGCTCCCAAGCGACACATAACCAATCTAGGAGACACCACTCTCCAAAAGGTAATGGATGGTGCATAGACGATGAACTCCTTGCTCTTGTGCTTTAAAAGATAGTGTCCTCAACACCTAATCACTCTCTCACAGAATTTGCTTGGTAGAAGAAAATGATTGGGTGGAAAGCAACTTGGGGAGGCTAGAAATCAAGGATCTAATGGTTGTAGTGGAATCCCTTGATTTCAACACATGAGTAGGTCGTTCTCTCTCAGAAAATGAATGGTGGAAGTGTTGGTTCGTTCTGAGTGCTCTCTCTGCGAGTGAAAGGGTGGTGGAGGGGTATATATAGCCTTCACCAAAAACCCAACCGTACAACATTATTGCCCAACTCGGTGACACCGAAGAGAAATATCGGTGCTACCGACTAGTGCAAAAGTCCTAACTTTCGGCTTTTCGGTGAGACCGAACGAAACTTCTCGGTGAGACCGATTCGGCTTAACCTAGGCAGTTGCATCACTTCGGTGACTCCGAAAATTAAATCTCGAAAATTCCAAAACTCAAAATCTCGATCACAGAAACTTGGTCACTGGTTTTCGGTTCCACTGATGCAATCTCGATTGCACCGAAAAGTTAGGGTTTGGCTAAAGGTTCTGTCTGGGGCTGACTCGGTGAGACCGAAGTGGAAAACTTGGTAGCACCGATTTTGGTAGTTTAGGTTTTTAACAAAGTTCTTTGGGAGGAAATGATTGAGGTTTTTGGTGGCATATCTCTAAGTACTTGAGCACCCAGATCATCATCAGTACCTCATCTCCTCTTAATAGTATTGGTTTTCCTATGGACACAATGTGACCAAATCACTTAAAATGTAGAGTCTTCAAGCTTTTGCCAATATGAATCTTTCGCATCCAAGGGGTTGCTCATCATGTCCTAGCCAATCCATTCATTAAACATTTCCTGAAATATACTTGATAGGCTTATTAGTTCAGTGAGCTATATGTTGTAGTTAATTACCAAAACCATCTAGGGAGAAGTTGTGTTTTCAGTAGGAAAGATTGGATTCTCTGGTTACGCTTTCTTTGACATGCTTGGGTCTCACAATGACATAAACATGCTGCAATGGTCTCAACTGTTTGCTAGGTTGACTGAAGGGAAAGCTCCTCCATGCAACTATACTGTCAATGGGCATCAATACAACACAGTCTACTATCTGATCGACGGTATCTATCCTTCGTGGGCTATCTTTGTCAACACCGGCTCTGAGCCAGTTGGTTAGAAAAAAACTCACTTTGCCCAAAGTCAAGAAGGAGCAACGAAAGAGATGGAGAGGGCATTCGAAGTGCTCCAATCCCGTTTTGCAATTGCCCGTGGACTCGCTAAACAATGGAATCCGGAGACCCCGTGGGAGGTGATGATATGTTGTGTGATCATGCACAACATGATCATGGAGGATGAGGGTGAAGATGTTGCCGAAGGTTTGGAATTTGAGAACATGGCGAATCATGTTCAGCTTCCATGTCAGAATCCGAGCACGTATGATGAGTTTGTTCAAATGCATCAACGAATTTAGCATTGAGCAACTCATTATTTTCTTGAGCTTCTGTGAGCGGTTTAATGGGACAACTGGAACATATGTGCGAGTTGAATTATTTTATTTGAAAACTTAAGTTTGATTGCAATATTTAAATTAGAAGTACTATTGCATTAATTTGTATATTTTTCACCCATCGAAGATTTGATATGCTATTATTTTGAGCTTGCAGACCTAAAAGAAAAACAAAGGCAAACTTTAAGGGACAATGTTGGATGGTCGACTCATGTATTAGTGTCCACACAATAGTCCAGACCAATTCGCAGACATTTACAATGCCCGTTGTGGAGGCCGGCATTGGCGATGCCCTTAGAGCATCTTCAACGGATGATGGGACTTGATATAAAAACCGTTTAGCATTAAAAAAAGAGCTCCAATAGGTGATGTAAACATATTTTTGTGTGATTCCATTTTAGGGCTTAGGTTTATTTTTGGTGATGAGATTTGCATCACACAGCCGATTGCTCAAACATAAAAACCGTCCGCGCGTGCAACCAATGCACGTGCAACTTTCACGCGTCACACTCCCTCCATGCCTCCGCTGCTTCGCCATGGAGCGCTCCACCGGCCACGTCGTTGACCCCACAGTGCCCGCTAGGTGCATCGTCCCTTGGCCAGTCGCCGTTGCCATTGTGAATCCCAAGGTTGTAGCCGCCCGTCGCGCAGTGTTTACGCTACCACAAGCCACCGCCGCGGCAGGAGGTGTGACAACCAACCCTTCCGCCACACAACAACGCCAGAGATAAGAAGCAACCCCCTCACTGTAGCATAAAACCCGGAGGGCGCGGGTGCGGTGGCACCCCCTCCACTTCCTCACCCTTCTTCTAGCATGTCGCCGCCGTCTATGGAGGAGTAGCCGCCCGTCCGAAAGTTTAAATTTATATGAAAAGTTTATGTTTGTGTTTCAATGTATGCAATTGTGGTGCAAACCGTGTGTTTGGGACCCAATATACATCACGTGTCGAGTAAAATGATGCCATATTTTACATTATCTGTTGGAACAAACATGTTTGAGATGATGTATAATGCATTTTTTGATCATGTAAAACTGCCTTTTGCGTGACCAAGATACATCACCTATTCATTAAAAGAAAGATGCATCACCTATTGGTTGAGCAATACACATGAAGACCTTGTTCGGTTGAGTGTGGATCTGAGAGGATTGAAGGGGTTTGAGAGGGATTTAAACCCCTTGTAAGTCAAATACGGCTCGATTCTCGCCATTCGCCAATATATACTACTCCCTCCGTCCCGTAATGGTAATGTAAGACGTTATTTGACACTACACTAGTGTCAAAAAACGTCTTACATTATGGGACGGAGGGAATATACCACTAATCTTCCTAGAATTGAAGAGCCCACATTCAATTGAGGTCTCCAATTAACATTGTGACACCCGATTTTGACCTGGTCAACAATTTTTCAAAGCTCTTTCATTTAATTATTTTATTTATACCTCTATGACACTATACCCAGTTTTAAAGAGTGCACATTCAATTGAGGTCTTCAAGACCCCAATTAAAATTGGGTCATCCAATTTTGATTGGGTCAACAATTTCTCAAAAGCCACTCGGTCAGTTCTTTAAACAAGTACACTATGCTTCATAATTAGTTTGGTTTACGTTTTTGACCGAACCAATAGTTTTTCAAATCAATCAACAACAACCGACCTATACAAATATATCAATCACGCTCATGCAACCGTCGACGTAGAAATTTTCTCACATATATAAGGTTGGTTGACATATAATATAGAATCACATCACGAAAGACCTATCAAATTACCGAATTATAAATAAAAATAAAACACACTATGTCATCTCCCCCACACATGAAACGAAATATTTCATTAGTTTCAAAATATAAGGGTATTAGTTTTTTGGAAAATCAAATTCTTCAACTTTGACTAAGTTAAGAGCAAAAATATCGACATTCACAATATTAAATAAAGAATATGAAAATTCATTTGATGATGAATCTAATCACAACAATTTGATATTATGGATTTTGATATATTTATCTATAAATTTATCAAATTTAAAAATTTAATATTTTTAAAAAGTAACACACGTTGTATTTTTAAACAGAATGATTAGAGTTTTTTAATCTAACTGCGCAGCAAAGCGCGCCCAGTCCTAGTCCCCTCCAATCCTCATGGGGAGAGGATTAACCGAACAAGTCCGAAGTGGGCACGGACAACACGAATCACGGAGCAACGCTGTGGTGGATTCTTCGCTACTGCGTACCCTTATCTCTGGAAAGAGGTTTGCGATATAGCAGGTCACCTGATTGACGGAAGGCCAGGCATGTGACGTCCGCACCACCATGCCCGTGCTGCCGACACTCGCCGCGCCGCTGCTCTGGACACATCCGCGTCTTCCTCCGCCACCGCCCACCGCCTTCTCCTCCTCCTGGAGCTGCCAAACGAAGAGTAGGCTCTTGCACCCGGGGCTCTTCGCCACAGGCGCCGACGTCCCTGACCCCGGAGGCCCGCTCCCGGAACCAGAGCAGCGCGCTCCGCTCCTCCTCGCCGCTCTCCGCGCCACTCGCCTTAGGGATGAAGAATCACGCCGCTCAGGTTAGCCATCTGCATCGGATGTTCTGTCTTGTTTGGGTCAATGATTCTGTCTGTGTTGGCACTACTGCGTTGCGCACAACGTGTTGGATGAATTGACGGGATGCGTTTGCCCCTATGCTCTGATTGGATTTGCTTAGAATTGCAACTTGTCTTCTTTTTGGGCAAATCAAGGACTAAGTCAGATTCTCCAAACCACAGCCTTCTAATCTTTCCTTTTTTCTTTTTTCTTTTTTTCTTTTTGGCATGTACTCAAAATTTCTACTTTAGTTCACTAGTACAAAACAGGGCTTCGGTCCACCCCTGAGAAGCCCATTAGTCCCGGTTCACTCACGAACCGGGACCCATGGGGCCATCGGTCCCGGTTCATGAGGCCAGGGCACCGGCTGGGCCTCGTGGGCCATTGGTCCCGGTTCGTCTGACCCCTTTGGTCACGGTTCCAGACACGAACCGGGACCAAAGCGCCTCGCTCCTGGCCCACAACCATTGGCCCCGGTTTGTGGCTGGAACCGGGACCAAATGGGGTCCTTTAGTCCCGGTTCCAGCCACAAACCGGGACCAATGATTGGCCTATATATAGCCCCTGCCCGTGCACTGCTCTGTTTTTTTGCCCGGCCGTGGGAGAGCTTTTAGCTCACCTCCTATGCACATGAGGTGTTCGATGAAATGCCCGAGCCACACTTAAGCTTTCTCCTCTCGAAGCTCCTTGTCCAAGCTCCATTTTCCTCAAGATTTGTCTAGGTTTGGCGGTCCGTCCTGTCCCGTCCCCGTCCTCACCGTCGTCGATCGCCCGCGCCCATCTCGGCGCCGGCACCACCGTGGTTAGCCTCTTCTTCTTATCTTCTTTCTAAAAGAAAAAAGTTCTTACTTGTATGTTTTAATTAGATGCTCTAGAGAGTTATATGTTGTTCAATAATGAGAACTATATAATGCACGCAGATGAACCGGCAATGGATGTACCGTGACCGACGCACCTCCGAGTATATTAAGGGCCTGCATAATTTTCTCGAAGCGGCTGAGGCAAACAAGCAGAATGGTTTTATGCATTGTCCATGTACTGTCTGTGAGAATACGAAGGCTTTCTCCAACTCTAAAACCCTTCACTTCCACCTGCTTGAGAAGGGTTTTATGCCACACTATAATGTTTGGACCAAGCACGGAGAAAGAGGGGTTATGATGGAAGACAACGAAGAAGAAGAGGATGATGACAACTACCCGCCCCCTGAATACGGTGATGCTGCAATGGGGGAAGCTGAAGATCAAGAGGAACCAGACGATGTGCCCGATGATGATCTTCGCCGGGTCATTGTTGATGCACAGAGAAAATGCGAAAGTGAAAGGGAGAAGTTGAAGTTCGATCGCATGTTATAGGATCACAAAAAAGGGTTGTACCCAAATTGCGAAGATGACAACACAAAGCTCGGTACCACACTGGAATTGCTGCAATGGAAGGCAGACAATGGTGTATCTGACAAGGGATTTAGTTCGCTACTGAAAATAATGAAGAAGAAGCTTCCAAAGGATAACGAATTGCCCGGCGGTACGTACGAAGCAAAGAAGGTTCTATGCCCTCTAGGATTGGAGGTGCAGAAGATACATGCATGCCCTAATGACTGCATCCTCTACCGCGGTGAGTACGAGGATTTGAACGCATGCCCGGTATGCGGTGCATTGCGGTATAAGATCAGACGAGATGACCCTGGTGATGTTGAGGGCGAGCGCCCCAGGAAGAGGGTTCCTGCCAAGGTGATGTGGTATGCTCCTATAATACCACGGCTGAAACGTCTGTTCAGAAACAAAGAGCATGCCAAGTTGATGCGATGGCACAAAGAAGACCGTAAGAAAGACGGGAAGTTGAGAGCACCCGCTGACGGGTCGCAGTGGAGAAAAATCGAGAGAAGGTGGGGGGACTTTGCAGGTGACGCAAGGAACGTATGGTTTGGTTTAAGTGCAGATGGCATTAATCCTTTTGGGGAGCAGAGCAGCAATCATAGCACCCGGCCCGTGACTCTATGTATCTATAACCTTCCTCCTTGGTTGTGCATGAAGCGGAAGTTCATTATGATGCCAGTGCTTATCCAAGGCCCTAAGCAACCCGGCAACGACATTTATGTGTACCTAAGGCCATTAGTTGAAGAACTTTTACAGCTGTGGAATGGAGAAGGTGTACGTGTGTGGGATGAGCACAAACAGGAGGAATTTGACCTACATGCGTTGCTGTTTGTAACCATCAACGATTGGCCTGCTCTCAGTAACCTTTCAGGACAGACAAACAAGGGATACCATGCATGCACACACTGTTTAGATGACACCGACAGTATATATTTGGACAAATGCAGGAAGAATGTGTACCTGGGGCATCGTCGATTTCTTCCGACCAACCATCAATGTCGAAAGAAAGGAAAGCATTTCAAAGGTGAGGCAGATCACCGGAAGAAGCCTGCCCTCCGTACTGGTGATCACATACTTGATATGGTCAATGATTTACAAGTAATCTTTGGAAAGGGTCCTGGCGGACTATCTGTTCCGACTGACAATGCGGGACGCGCACCCATGTGGAAGAAGAAATCTATATTTTGGGACCTACCCTATTGGAAAGACCTAGAGGTCCGCTCTGCAATCGACGTGATGCACGTGACGAAGAATCTTTGCGTGAACCTGCTAGGCTTCTTGGGAGTGTATGGGAAGACAAAAGATACACCGGAGGTACGGGAGGAACAGCAACGTGTGCATGAAAAAGACGGCATGCATCCAAAGCAGTATGAAGGTCCTGCCAGCTACGCTCTTACCAAAGAAGAGAAGGAAATATTCTTTGAATGCCTGCTCAGTATGAAGGCCCCGTCTGGCTTCTTGTCGAATATAAAGGGAATAATAAATATGGCAGAGAAAAAGTTCCAGAACCTAAAGTCTCATGACTGCCACGTGATTATGACGCAACTGCTTCCTGTTGCATTGAGGGGGCTTCTACCGGAAAACGTTCGATTAGCCATTGTGAAGCTATGTGCATTCCTCAATGCAATCTCTCAGAAGGTGATCGATCCAGAAATCCTGCCAAGGTTAAGGAGTGATTTGGTGCAATGTCTTGTTATTTTCGAGCTGGTGTTCCCACCGTCCTTCTTCAATATCATGACGCACGTCCTAGTTCATCTAGTCGACGAGATTGTCGTTCTGGGCCCTGTATTTCTACACAATATGTTCCCCTTTGAGAGGTTCATGGGAGTCTTAAAGAAATATGTTCGTAACCGCGCTAGGCCAGAAGCAAGCATCTCCATGGGCCATCAAACAGAGGATGTCATTGGGTTTTGTGTTGACTTCATTCCTGACCTTAAGAAGATTGGTCTCCCTCAATCGCGGTATGAGGGGAGACTGACTGGAAAAGGCACGCTAGGAGCGGACTCAATAATATGTAGGGACGGGCATTCTTGGTCTCAAGCACACTACACAGTTCTACAGAATTCTACCTTGGTGACCCCGTATGTCGATGAACACAAGAATATTCTGCGCTCCAAACACCCAGAGCAGTGTGACGACTGGATTACATATGAACACATCAGGACTTTCGGTAGTTGGTTGCAAACACGTCTCATGGGTGACAACACTGTTTCTGATGAGCTGTACTCGTTGGCCAGGGGACCATCTTCGACTGTATTGACTTACAAAGGGTACGAGATAAATGGGAATACATTTTACACGATCGCCCAAGATCAAAAGAGCACCAACCAAAACAGCGGTGTCCGCTTTGATGCAGCAACCAAGAGGGGAAAGGACACATATTATGGTTACATAGTGGACATATGGGAACTTGACTATGGACATGATTTCAAGGTCCCTTTGTTTCAGTGCAAATGGGTCAATCTATCAGGAGGCGGGGTACAGGTAGACCCACAGTACGGAATGACAACAGTGGATCTGAACAATCTTGGGTACACAGATGAACCATTCGTCCTAGCCAATGATGTGGCGCAGGTTTTCTATGTGAAGGACATGTCTACCAAACCGAGAAAAAGAAAAGATAAGGAAGCGAATGCATCATACGATGAGCCAAAGCGCCACATAGTTCTTTCAGGAAAAAGAGACATCGTGGGATTGGAGGGCAAGACAGACATGTCTGAAGATTATGAAAAGTTTCATGAAATTCCTCCCTTCAAAGTCAAGTCTAACCCAAGCACCCTGTTAAACGATGAAGATTATCCATGGTTACGGCGCAATAAGCAAAGGACACAAGCGAAGAAAAAGTGAAGACTTTCACTCCACAACTATATCAGTAAATGCATGAAAGTTCAGAGTTCATTTGTAGTGCTTTTCAATTTCAGGGTCATTTAGCTTAAAAAAATCAGTAAATGCATGAAAAATAGGAAATGAAGTCAGAAAGGGTTGAAAATTGATGATGTGGCTTTGAATGGTGCATTTTGAACACACAAAAAGTCTGGAGTTCAAATAAGTTCAAAAAAATGAAATCCCTTTGTAACAGATGAGTTTTCATCCGAAACCCTGATACTTCGAAAGAGATTGTCCATTTTGTACACGAAGTGCATCCAGTTTTTGCCGTAACCCTCTCAACTTTTTAGCACATGCTATGTGGGTGAAATGATGATACCATGCCAACTTTCAACCTGTTCAGAGTTCATTTGTAGTGCTTTTCAATTTCAGGGTCATTTAGCTTAAAAAATCAGTAAATGCATGAAAAATAGGAAATGAAGTCAGAAAGGGTTGAAAATTGATGATGTGGCTTTGAATGGTGCATTTTGAACACACAAAAAGTCTGGAGTTCAAATAAGTTCAAAAAAGTGAAATCCCTTTGTAACATATGAGTTTTCGTCCGAAACCCTGATACTTCGAAAGAGATTGTCCGTTTTGTACACGAAGTGCATCCATTTTTGACGTAACCCTCTCAACTTTTTAGCACATGCTATGTGAGTGAAATGATGATACCATGCCAACTTTCAACCTTTTCAGAGTTCATTTGAAATGCTTTTCAATTTCAGGGTCATTTAGCTCAAAGAATGAACTAATAGCAAAAAGAATGAACTAGAAAACCTTTATGAAACTCTAATAGCAACAATAATGAACTAAAAATAATCAATCAAAAAATTCTGTTATGATCAACTAAAATAAAACTATAATATTCTTCAATAGCAAAAAGAATCAACTAAAAAGCTTTTATAAAACTCTAATAGCAAAAGGAATCAACTAAAAATATTTTATAAACCTCTAGTATTTATGAAACTAAAATTATATAAAATTTATGCAACTAAAGTTATCAAAGTATTTTTTGTTCAAAACATTAATAGCAAAAAGAATTTTCATAAATAATTTTTTTTAGAAACTTTAATAGCAAACTAAAATAACAAAATTTGTTTTTGGTTAAAACAGACATTTAAAATAACCTAAAAATTACCAAATTGAATATAATGATAAAACACAGTCATATTAAATAGCAGGAAAAAGAATCACTCAAAAATCTATTTTTATAGTAAAGTTATTCACAAACTAGTGATTCACACCAATTTAAAAGAATTCAAATTTAAACTATTCAAATTTGGAAACTAATGGCACTAACAGAAAGTTTATAATTTTTGTGACCTAAAAGAAAAAAGAATCACTAAAAAACTGTAAGTAGAAAGAAAAGAAAATAAATAAAGCAAAAAAGAAAACAAAAAAAGTAGAAAAAAATGCCGCCTACTGGGCCACAGCGGCCTGAATACGACTAGAAACCCAACCAGCTTGTTGGGCCAGGATTCAGGCCCGCAGAAGAACCAATAGGCCCACAGGCAGTGACAGATTAGGCCCGAAAGCCTGCTGTTGAGAGGAGCTCGAGAGGGTGTGCGCAGCAGCGCTTATAAACCACTCTCGAGCCCTCTCAGCTAGCGAGGTGGGACTAAAAATTTGGCACCGGGCAGCACCACCCTTTGGTCCCGGTTGGTGGCACCAACCGGGACCAATACCACCCTTTAGTCCCGGTTGGTGCCACCAACCGGGACCAAAGGTCTCTGCTTCCCGCCCTTTGGGCTGACGAAAAGAGACCTTTGGTCCCGGTTGGTGGCACCAACCGGGACCAATGCCCACCTTTAGTCCCGGTTGGTGCCACCAACCGGGACCAATACTGAGTGTATATAAGCAACACTTACGATTTTTTCAGATTTCATCTAGCACTTGCCCCCGACGACGCCGAGCACATCGACGCCGCCAGGCTGCCCGAGCTCGCCGTCGACGCCCTCTGCCCTGACGCCCTCTGCCCCGACGCGCCGTCCCGTGCCCCGATGCCGGCGCCGCTCCCCGACGCCCACCCTGCCCCGACGCGCGCCTCTGCCCCGACGCGCCGCCCCGTGCCCCGACGCGCCGCCCCGTGCCCCGACGCCGGCGCTGCTCCCCGACGCGCGCCCTGCCCCGACACCGCCCTGCGCCACTGCCCTGCCCCAACGACGCGGCCCCTCCTCCCCGTTCGGTCCGGCCGGCCCCCTTTCCTTCCTGTCCTCCCTGTCCCCTGTTGATTTTGATGATTTTGATGATATATAGATGATAAATGATATATGACAGTTAGATGATGATGTTGATGATAGCTGATGTATGCTTTTTTTTTGTTCATATAATTTTTTATAGCATTTTTGGTCCATGTATATATGTGTGTGTGTATGGATGGATGGATGGATGTATATATATAGAAAATGATCATATGATATATGTATGCTAAAGAAAATATGATATAAATATGATATAAAAAAAATATCGTAGCTTCCTGTTTTTTTCCATGGATGTATGCTAAAGAAAATTATGAAAGAGTTTATGGGAGGTTTATGTCAAAAGGTTCAATGATTTGTCAAGGCAAAAAATTGAACTAATTAAGGTATCCCATGTTTTTGTATATATGATATATGTATTTTGTTGGCAGAAAATAAGTTGGCTAAAAAGAAGTTCCTTCACGAAGGGGTTTTACTTTGCCTAAATCGGGGAGGGGCAACTTCACTAAACGTTCATGATTTTTTTTGTTCATATTAAGAAAGAGCGTAAATCGGGGAAAATGAGGGGGGAGGAGTCCGCAAGTATCCCCTAACTCTCTCGGGAAAATGAGGGGGGAGGAGTCCGCAAGTATGTCCCCTAACTCTCTCGGGAAAATGAGGGGGGAGGAGTCCGCAAGTATCCCCTAACTCTCTCGGGAAAATGAGGGGGGAGGAGTCCGCAAGTATCCCCTAACTCTCTCGGGAAAATGAGGGGGGAGGAGTCCGCAAGTATCCCCTAACTCTCTCGGGAAAATGAGGGGGGAGGAGTCCGCAAGTATCCCCTAACTCTCTCGGGAAAATGAGGGGGGAGGAGTCCGCAAGTATGTCCCCTAACTCTCTCGGGAAAATGAGGGGGGAGGATTTTTTTATGCTCATAGAAACTCTCGAGCCCACCCAAACCGGGACTGAAAGAGCGTTGTCGAGGCCACCCCACCCACCGCATCCCCGTAGCTCACCCGAGAAGCTCGCCGCCATCGAGGTCGTAGCGCTCGACTCCGGCCGTTTCAGCCGCTCCGACCACCGCCAATCGACGCGCCGTCGTCTTGCCGTTCGAACGAGCCCGGCCGCGCATCGAATGATGCCCTGTGGGCGATTTCCGACCGAAGCCCGAGCCGCGCCGCCGCGTTTGGCTCGCCGGAGAGCTTCGTACCATTATGCGCCTGTTACTTCCGGCTAATGATGAAGCCTTGCTTTTCTTGAATCCTTTGACACTAGACAACGTGACATATAGAAGGGTAGATGAGATCAATAAAAATATGGACCATTTTCTGCACATTCAGAATGGCGCCATTTTGTTAAATCCCTTAAAGGTTATGAGAATCCCTTGTTTGACATTCATGAGAGAGGCGGTCCGGACGTCGGACATTCATGAGAGAGGCGGTCCGGACGTCGGACATTCATGTTTGTATATTAATTGCCATGTTGTAATATTTGCAGAAACTATGGATCAAAGAGACTTGGAACAAGAACAGTTGTTGGGGGAGATAATCCTCGCCGGAGGTGATGCTGTCTTGTCGTTTCTCAATGACACCGATGGAACAATGGAGGAGGAAGGACATGATCATGATGGCTCCGGTGACATGATCATGATGGCTCCGGAGGTGCTGACTAGCTAATTGATGCATTAATTGTTTTGGTATGTACATATATTAACTCTTCTTTCTTCTTTTATAGCCCTCCGGATCGAGCCAAACTTCGGTAACGAGATGAGGCCCGAAGAAGAGGTTGCGCAAGGATGAAAGGTTCACGATCACAGCAGTCGCGGACGATGGCCTACCGATTGAACCCAAGCGGACCAAGGACGCATTTTCTGCTCAGTGCGGAGCTATTGTTAGGGACAACATCCCGATCAGCATCAAGCAATGGAATAAGCCTAAGGACGACGCCCCTGAAGGTGATTATGTCACCGATAGACAGAAAGATGATCTTTGGACCTTGCCGAAGGCAAATTTCACCCTACCGCCAGAGGGGGATCCGAATAAGCCAGTTATAGAGCCACTGGTCAAGGCGTGTGCTCTTAAGATGGCAGATCTATTCAGGAGGTGGAAGAAGGAGTTGAAATCAAAGTTTGTCGACAAAGGTGAGACTCCAGAATTCATCGGCCGATTTGAGAAGATAAGAGATCACTGGCCCGCATTTGTGGCCTACAAGACATCGGACAAGAGTAAGATAATGTCAGAGACAAACAAGAACAATGCTGCAAAGAAGAAGTATCACCATCACACGGGGTCAGGTGGCTACCTCAAAGCCCGGCCGTTGTGGGACAAAGCTGAGAATGACCTGATTGCTAAAGGGGTCGAACCAGAGACATTCAGCTGGCCAGACCGTTCAAGGACTTGGTTCTTCGGGGTTGGGGGAACTTTGGACCCTGAAACAGGGAAGTGCCGTTGGACGGATGAGCAACTTGCAATACCCGTCACGAAGCTTCAGAAGTATATCACCGCAGCGCAGGAAGGGACGTTCATTCCCGACAGAGAGAAGGACGAGCTGACTGAGGCCCTAGGGAATGCTGAGCACCCTGGACGAACACGAGGCACACCAGGCTCCGTTCCGTGGAAGGTTGGGTTTCCCGACGCAGGCGGTTACAGAAGCCGGGAGAGAAAGAGGAAAGCGGAGCTGAGCGACATGCAGAAGATGAGTGCAAGAGTACAAAAGCTAGAGGAAGAACTTGAGAGCCAGCGAGCTGCCGGCCAACCATCTCAGTGGCACGAAGCTACCTCAGAAGCTACCCCGCCAACTCAGCGGAGAAGCAGCGTGGCTTCCACGGAGCCCGTTCAGACTGACTTCACGGCTCCTATCTACCCCGTGGATACTATCACGGAGGCTCAAAATTGCGAGCTTATGACGAAATGCCGGAACCTCACTTTCAAGGCGGCTGTCGGCTCTGTTGCACCTCCTCAACCCAACGGAACTTTTCACTGCCTTCTGATTCCACATGGCTATGCTGTTGTGATGGTGGATGAAGTAATGCAGGGATTTGAGGAGCTCGAGCTTGACCACTCTACAGGTGAAGGGGAGAATCAGCTGGTTCGTGCTCTGAGGAGTACATGTCTATGGCAGAAGGAGTACATCAAGCTTCCAAACTGGAAGCCTCCGCCTCCTCCTCCTCCTCCGGCGAGTCAAGGCACTCCGCCTCCTCCTCCTCCTCCTCCTCCGGCGAGTGATCAGGGCACTCCGCCTCCTTCTCCGGCTCCTCCGACGCGTGAGGGCACTCCGCCTCCTCCTTTGCCTACTCCGGCGCGGCGGAGCAGTCCGCCTCCTCCTCCGCCTCGTCGGCAACGGCGGAAGACAGACGCCGCCAGTCTGGCTCCTCCGGCGCGTCGGAGCACTCCGCCTCCTTCTCAGCCTCGTCAGCAACGACGGAACAGAGACGCCGCCGCTCCGGCGGCTAGCAGTACAAGCAGAGGCGGGAGGCAATTCAGATACGGTCCATCTCTCAAGCCTCTGGAAAAGTTACCATATGAGAGGACCGAGCAGGAAAACGAGGACATAGTTCGTGCCCAAGTGAGGGCCCATTTTGCAAAGAAAACTCCACCTCCGAAGGAAACAATAGATCCGGTGAAAGTGAAGCGCACTATCGATGCCCTGAAGTGACCACCACCACCTCCGCCGCAATCCAACTATGACCGCATTATTCAAAAGACATATGATGAAGCGCGGCGGTCGGGAAGTACTTCTAGTGATGCAAGGTTAGCAGAACGAAGAAGTGGGAAAACAATTTCCCAGCTTGGCGAACAGGAGAAGAAATCGTGCCCCCCGCTCAAGGTGTCTAGCGATATCGTCGCTAATCATCCGGGGATGGTGCTCGGTACCAATCCTGGTGATTACTTGGGGGATGATGTAATTTTTGAAATGGATGAGGTACCAAAAGAAGAATATAAATACGTGCACGGGAAGCCTCTCGTCAAACCTGATCTTCCTCCTCTAACAACGATGATGTACAAATTGCATGAGTGGTACTTGGAAACCTGCAGGAAGAATGGGTCCGATAGTTTGCTGGTGAGAATTAAAGATGAGCACGACCTCATTGGAGTCGACCTGATGCCTGTTGAATTTGTGGAGTTATTTCAGTTATTCAATCAAAAGGCCCTCGACAAACAAATCATGACTTGCTACTGTCTGTAAGTATTACTTCTGTAATTAAGTCTCTAGCTCAACTCGTTCATTGCATGTATATATAATTATCCTCACTATATTATGCAGATTGAAGATCGTCGAATGCGAAAAAAGACAAATCTATGACATTGGGTTCATTAGCCCAAATACCGTAAATGAATGGGCGGTACAAGAAAGAGTTAAAGATACCGAGGAAAACTTGCTAAAAGCGTTCCTTCGACATCAAAACAAAAGGGAAATACTTTTTCCTTACAACTTCAAGTGAGTGTTACTGTCTTGTGCATATTCGGTTTCGCTTACTCGAGGTTAAGTACTGTAATTGATGAGTTATGCGTGCGCAGTTTCCACTATATTCTGCTATCCATTAAGCTTGACGGGGGAGTAGTAACTGTCTTTGACTCGAGACGTAAAGATCCCAAGGATTATGCAGACATGACTGCAATGCTCCAGAAGTAAGTTCAATCAATACCGGGACCATATCGACAACTTTTGTTCATTTCCTGATATCAAGTAATCATTTTCTTTGCCTGGCAGGGTTTGGAAACAGTTCACCGGACAGGTTCCGGGTCTGAAGAACGAGCTATAATTTACACACCCCAAAGTAAGTAGTACTAGCTAGTTCTGCGCATCTCTCATTGATTCCAGTTTCATCAATACCATTATCGTGCTTGATTATCAGTTTGATTGAACTCTATTCTCGTAAAGTTCTTGTGGCAGGAACCAAGGAATAATTTATGTGGATACTACGTTTGCGAGTACATTCGCCACAGGACCTCTAAGCGGGGCAGATCTGAAGAACAATTTGAAGTATGTAAACAATATTCACAATTTTTTTTTATTACCATCAATTGTGTTGAGTTTCATTCATATATATGTATTGACCCCCTTCTTTAAATTAGATCTGGCAGATGCGGGATGAACTCCTACCACATGATCGCATACGAGCAATTCAAGAGGAATTGGCGGGATTCTTTCTTGACCACGTCATACATGAAAAGGGAGAATACCATGCGGAAATTCAATGGGAGTTTGGCGCTTGATGATGTCAGGGATGTTATATTGTATATATGTAGTAGCGTCGAATAGATTTACGAAAACTTGTTGTTCGAACAAGCACGGAGAAAGAGAGGTCACTTCTCTCTGTATATGTTCATGACAATCTTGTGTAATTAATGGTTTCCTTCATTTGCTTACTAGCTAGCGTCGAGTTCTCTCTATATGTAGTAGCTAGCGTCGACCAAGCACGGAGAAAGAGAGGTCACTTCTCTCTATTAGCTAGCTAACACAATATGAAACCCCTAAACCCTCCAAAACCCCTAAACCCCCCCTTTAAAAAAAACAAAAACCCCAGCGCCTTTTGGTCCCGGTTGGTGTTACCAACCGGGACTAAAGGTCCTCCTGCCTGAGTGCTGCGAAGCGGCCACGTGGAGCTCCTTTAGTCCCGGTTGGTGTTACCAACCGGGACTAAAGGTCCTCCTGCCTGGGCTCCCCACAGCGGCCACGTGGAGCCCCTTTGGTCCCGGTTCGTAAGCGAACCGGGACTAAAGGTTTTGGGCTTTAGTCCCGACCCTTTAGTCCCGGTTCCAGAACCGGGACTAAAGCCCCTCTGGAACCGGGACTAATGGGCCTTTTTCTACTAGTGGTTTGCCATAGATTTTTAACAAAACTTTGGCCAGATCATCAACAACAACAACAACTAAGCCTTTTGTACTGACAATCATAGGGCGTGTTTGGTAGGTTGCATCATTTTTGAGTTTTTGCATCTGTGACTCGGTTGTGCCTGACCGATTAAATACAGGCCAAAACCATGTTGTGCATGTAGTTTGGCAGCCTACACGTAGGCTGGCTGCATCAAGCAACTAGTTTCCCCCTAACATTTGCTGGCCTGCGTTGGACTGGGTTGATGCACTGCGTGGTGTTTGGTTGTGCACGATATATATTGTGATCATCCCTTCTCACCAGTAGTGACCTTACCACACATGATTGAAACATCGTTTCAGTCCTATCTACTAAACAAATGACAGTTCATCCTAACTACTAGCAAAATGCAGTACAAATTAACAGTCATATGGCTCAAAAGGGGAAAGTTCATGGATCCCAACTAGGCGGAAGTAGTCAGAAAGGTTGAATTGCCGTTGATGTTTGCACTAGTATTGCTCAGTTTATATACAGCAAGTACAGGTTCAGTTACAGATAAATGGATGGTGGAAAATTAAGAATAAGGTCTCTTGACCTTCTACATTCTAGCACTAAGCTCTATAATGCTCATGATGGACGGCACTAACTGAATCCACAAGATACGTTCACTACAGGAAAATCACGTTTTACCGTGTGGCAAGCTATAAGCCGTGTTCTTTTTTTCGGGTACTCGGCTTATCTGAATCTAAGCCGTGTACACAAGGAAAAACACCCGGTAACAAGAATGCACTTGGCTTATGCTATCCTATAAGCCGAGTGCCCAGAAAAAGCTCTCGGCTTATAGGTGCCACACGGTATATATGAAGAAACCACTCGGCTTATAGTGCGCCACCCGGTAAAGGTACTTGCCACATGTCTACAACAGAGGCAGCTGACGGCGCCGTCACGGCGTGAGCTATAAGCCGTGTGCTTGCCAAGTACACACGTCTTACACGCACTATAAGCCGTGTGCTTGACAAGTACACACGGCTTACACGCACTATAAGCCGTGTGTTCCACAAAAGCACTCGGTTTACATTTTATATATTTTCAAATTCAAAAAAGTTCTAAAAGTGATTTCCCTTGCATTTATCTTTAATACTTGAATATTATTTATTTATTCATTTTACCACAGGAATGTCTCTCATGTCGACTATAGACCGTGTGGGCCCTACAGTCCGGTGCATCATCGAAAACCGCGCGAGCAAGGGTAGAAAGACCGCACCCACCTGGGTTTTACCCAAATATATGTATGCAATGGTGGTGAGATGTTTGAGTACTCAATACAACACTTTTGACGTGAGGGTAGAAAGAGCACACCCACCAACATGTGGCCCAAATATATTTATGAAAGGGCGGTGCGATGTATACATAACCAATACAAACTTTTGATGTGACACTTGCCTCACAAACACAACAATACCACGGAAAGGTTCTGCACCTACAATGTTGGTGCTGCACCTAGTGCCGCCGATTCAATCGATTGGATCAAGCATGTTGCCGAGGTAATTTCGCCCCCCCGATGGCTGGGCCTGCCCCTCCCACACCTGCACAGGGCATACCCATGTCACAAATACATCACATAGGATTGTCCATGTTGCTTATGGGCATGATTCCATGTGTCGCCTTGCAGATCTGCAATTTCTGACGCTGTAACCCTAGAAGTGCAATAAATGTCTCAAATATTGCATGCGGGTCAAAAAAATGCGGGGGGCCTGACACGTGTCATTCGATGGCCTCCTTTGAGAGCACGAGGAGTTTTGATGCCAACGGAGCAACATGACCCACACTTCCTTCACAAACCTGACACATTCCCTCTCGATACCAAGAGACTACCTCGAAGATGGTGCGGTTTACAAGCCGCCTCACGTGAGGCCTACTCGGAATGCGCCCAAACTTTTACCACACCCTACAGGAGCCATACGATGATGCTGTGCCTGATCCCGAGGATTTACGGCATCGTACCATTTTCCGAGGATTCAAACGGTTGGATCAGGCATGTCGCCGAGGTAATTTCGCACCCCCGATGGCTTGGCCTGCCCCTCCCACGCTTGCACACGGCATACCCATGTCACAAATACAACACATAAGATTTTCCATGCTGTTTCTGGGCATGATTTCATGTGTCGCCTTGCAGATCTGCAATTTCCGACGCGGAAACCCTAGAAGTGCAATAAATGTCTCAAATATTGCAGGCGGGTCAGAAAAATGCGGGGGCCTGGCACGTGTCATTCGATGGCTTTCTTTGAGAGCACGAGAAGTTCCGAGGCCAACGTAGCAACATGACCCACACTTCCTTCACAAACCTGACACGTTCCCTCTCGATACCAAGAGACTACCTCGAAGATGGTGCAGTTTACAAGCGGCCTCAGGTGAGGTCTACTCGGAACGCGCCCAATCTTTTACCACACCCTACAGGGGCCATGTGATGATGTCATGCCTGATCCCGAGGATTTCCGGCATCGTACCATTTTCCGAGGATTCAAACGGTTGGATCACGCATGTCGCCGAGGTAATTTCGCACCCCCGATGACTGGGCATGCCCCTCACACGCGTGCACAAGGCATACCCATGTCACAAATACATCACATAGGATTTTCCATGCTGTTTCTGGGCATGATTTCATGTGTCACCTTGCAGATCTGCAATTTCCGACGCTGAAACCCTAGAAATGCAATAAATGTCTCAAATATTACAGGCGGGTCAGAAAAATGCTACCGTCCTGGCACATCTCATTTGATGGGCTCCTTTGAGAGCACAAGAAGTTTTGAGGCCAACGGAGCAGCAGGACCAACACTTCCTTCACAAACCCAACACCTTCCATCTCGATACCGAGAGACTACCTCGGAGATGGTGCAGTTTACAAGCGGCCTCAGGTGAGGCATATTCGAAACGCGCCCAAACTTTTACCACACCCTACAGGGGCCATGCGATGATGTCGTGCCTGATCTCGAGGATTTACGGCATCGTACCATTTTCCGGGGATTCAATCGGTTGGATCAAGCATGTTGCCGAGGTAATTTCGCACCCCCGATGGCTGGGCCTGCCCCTCCCACGCCTGCACAGGGCATACCCATGTCACAAATACATCACATAGGATTGTCCATGTTGCTTATGGGCATGATTCCATACATCACATAGGAGAGTGAGGAGCCAGTTCTGGAGGATAGGGAGGAGGCGGAGGAGGAGAGGGAGGAGGCGGAGGAGGGGAGGGAGGAGGAGTTGGAGGAGAGGGAGGAGCAGTTGGGGGAGGGAGAGTGTGCGGTGGAGGAATCGGCAAAGGACATGGAATGGCCGGTTCCTAAGGAGACCAAAATCTGGTTGCGTGGGGTGTCCACTCTCCCTTCGCGACCATATCCACATAAGGGGGTCATTGTTAAACCAGCCGGTGTGAAGTAAGTGCTTCTGTGGACTCTTAACTATGTCTTTACATTCAAGTTTTCTGCCGATACCAACTTACTTGCCTTTCCATTGTGCAGGGCCTTGGTGGTTATTCCAGAAGGCACAATCCCGCCACGCTAGCCAAGCACCATCATTGGTTGTCTTTGCATGCATTATTACCCTGGCCTGGTTCCCATAGGAGACGGTGAGGAGGAGCCAGCTTGGTCTTGGGAGCATTGGAAACGCGCTCCAGATACCAAAGACAAGTGGGGCAGGGAATACCGCAATGCTACAGAGCGGGTTGTCAACGATTTTTGGGTAAAATTCTTTGTCAATTTTCATAGTTATTTCTTTGCCAAAATCATTGCACCGATAACTGACTTATGTGAATTGATGCACTTTGGTAGGACTTCTTTACTTGCGTTGAGGGTATGGAGGATGAAGCTAGTGATATTGTGAAGGAGATTGCCAAGAAGATTGTCCAAGACATGCCTAACGAGGCTCGCGTCAATTCCGTGGTGAAGTATTTCGCGTATGAACGCAAGATGCTTCTCCCAAAGGCGCTAGCCCGTAGAGTGCATCTCACCCGTTCCATGTACATGAAGGTACTTTCCATTTAGTTGTGATTGCTTAGATTAAAACAACTTAGTTTCATTCCTAAGTTGGATGTATTTGACATGTTTCATGCGATTCCTCCGTGGTGCAACAACAAGATTCCTTGCTACCAGCAAATCATATCCAGGTGGATAAACCCGGAGTGGAGGGCCACACACACAGCGGCTTCGGAGCGGCGTGCCTTGATGGGTGGTCCGGTACACCTTCAAGGCAACCTCAACCTCCATGCTTACGTGCAGAAGAAGGTAATAATATCATTCGGCTTATGAACTTCTCAACTTGTGCCATTATGGATATTATTGTTTCTATTGCAGAATAGGGAAAGAGGTGAGGGTGAAGAGCCGCTCAATACCTTCACGGGATTATGTCTCGCTCGTAAGTCAAAGAAACCGGAAGGGGGGTGGGTCAACCCAGGTGCTGGCTTGAGGATTAATGCATATAGTGAGAAGTTCAAGGAGTGCAACGGGCCCGGCTCTGATCCGGCCTCACAAGACATTGACGTTACGGTTTCCCTCAAGTCGGGAGAAGACAAGAAGCGTGGCCGGTTATATGTTGGTGACGGTTCCATCCGTAAGAAGGACATTCCAAAACTCGCCCACCTCCGTGCTACCACATCGAGCTCAGGTCCTGCTATTGAGCGTCGCCCACAGCCTGGGATGGACATGCTGCATTAATTCCATGTATGCTTTGCTTCACTGATCTCCCTTCTGATTTCTTTTTTGCATTGCAACGATGGTGAACTTGTTGTGCTGGCATATTGTAGGTCCGCCTAGAGGAAGAAAGCAGGCTGCGGCAGGAAGAAACCAGGTTGCGGCTGGAGGCTCAGGCCAATGCCCTACTTCAACAGGAGCAAGCCATGAAAATGCAGCAAGCCCTAATTCAGCAGCAGGAATTCATGGCTAAACAACAGGCAGCCCTGCAGGAGACGTTCGCTCGGTTCAGTAATAATATGCAGGGTTCTACTATGCCGGATCTTCCTCCTGTTCCGCCTCTTCCTACTTTCAGCTTTGTAAGTCTTCAACTTTTCAACCATGCATCTTACCATCATGTTTAAAGCATCTTACCATCTTACCGTCTCATGCTTGAATTGTCCTCAGTCTGGAGAAGGCTCCAATAACTTTGTGGTTGGTGGATCTACAGTTGCCCAAGGAAGCCCAGTGACACGCACTTCGGCTCAAGATGCTTCAACCTCCACGCCAAAATGATCACTCGAGGTAGTTGTCTATGCTTGTGCATTGTTGATGCTTGTGTCTTGTCGTTGGTTGTGCCTCTCAACTCACAACTTGTGCATTGCTGATGGTAGAGCCTACAAGTGTTGATCCTTATATTATTCATACTTCTTAGCTTTAATTTGAAACTTATATATTGATGCTTGTTGACTCTTGTGCCTTATCGATCATTTGCAATTTAACTTTGGAAACTTATGCGTGTGGTAATGAACTTATAGGTTTGCATCCCGTATGCCGTCGACGGTGGGCATACAAGCTGCGTTGAAAGCTCATATGTATGCATATTGTGAAACCATATTGGATATGTATGCGTGTGTGGACTTTGAACTCTTTGTCGGTTTGTTATGGTTGTGAACTTGTAATATATTGTTGTTGTGATCTTCGTTGGATATATATATATGTTGTTGATGCTCCCTTATATATATATATATATATATATATATATATATATATATATATATATATATATATAATTGTTGTTGTTGTTCCCTGAAAAAATAAATAAATGCAAATGCCACCCAGATGGCCTATAAGCCGTGTGTCCCAGGGTGCGGCACCCGGCTTATAGGGCAGCTGGGCCTATAAGCCGTGTGTCCCAGGGTGCGGCACCCGGCTTATAGGGCACATATGCCGTCGGTTTTTAAATTTTAGCCGAGGGAAGGCACACGGCTTATGTATAAACCGCATAAACCGTGGGACTGAGCTCGGCCCTCGGTTTATATGTACCCCGTGTGACACATCACGGCCTTCGGTTTATATATAAACCGTGCGCGCAACATTGGCCCTCGGTTTATATGTAACCCGTGTGTACGTTAGTACTCGGCTTATATGGCGTTACTCGGCTTATATGTAAGCCGAGTGTTTTCGCTGTTGCACTCGGCTTATACCTGGTAGCCCGGTCCTTAGTAAGCCGTGTGGTATAAGCCGGGGAAAACACTCGGCTTACATATAAACCGAGTGTAAACGGGTATAAGCCTAGTGTTTCGGGCACTCGGCTTATAATTTTTTTCCTGTAGTGGTTGCTTAACATTCCCCCGCAATCTTAACCTGTGTAAAGGTTCACATTGGAACGTAATCGATTAAGCATAACCTTAGTGGGAGGCTTGGTGAATGCATCAGCTACTTGATCTGCTGAAGAAATAAATTTGACCTCCAAAGCACCCATGGCTACCTTCGCTCTCACAAAATGAAAATCAACCTCGATATGTTTCGTGCGGGCATGGAACACCGGGTTCGCCGTGAGATATGTTGCGCCGAGGTTGTCACACCACAAGACGGGCACACGCGGCTGAGGAACACGTAGTTCCTTTAATAATGACTGTATCCAAGTAGCTTCAGCCATACCATTTGCCAAGGCTTTGTACTCCGCTTCTGTCGATGATTTCGATACGGTCTGCTGCTTGCGTGCACTCCATGAAATAAGATTTTCGGACCAAAGAAAATTGCGAACCCGCCAGTAGAACGCCTATCATCGCCACAACCAGCCCAATCCGTATCTGTGAACACACTCAATAGAGTTGAAGGCGAGCGCCGAATATTTAAGCCGCTCGACACTGTCCCTTTCACAAACCGAAGAATTCTCTTCACTGCTTCCCAATGAATATCAGTGGGACAGGACAAGTACTGGCACACCTTATTAACGGCGAAAGAGAGATCAGGCCGTGTTAAGGTCAAGTATTGGAGAGCGCCAACCGTGCTTCTGTAGCGAAAAGCTTCTTCTTCGGACAGTCCATGACCAGATTCCCGAGTAAGCTTCTCATGGGTGCACAACGGTGTTGAGACTGGTTTGCAATTCGCCATGTATGTCCACTGTAAAAGATCAAGAGTCTACTTCTTCTGAGTAAGAGTGATTCCCCCAGAATTGCGAAGCACCTCAATGCTGAGAAAATAATTAAGAGAGCCAAGATCTTTCACAGGAAATGTGGCAGAGAGCTGCTGAAGAAGTCGTGTCATGGCCGATGATGAAGAACTCACAATGACTATATCATCAACATAAACCAGCATGTATATGGTGACACCACTGCGTGCAAATATGAACAAAGATGTGTCTGCTGCTGAAGGATGAAAACCCAGCTGCTGAAGACGTTCACTGAGTCTGGCGTACCAGGCACGAGGGGACTATTTCAGGCCATATAAAAGCTTTATGCAACTTGCACACATAATCTGGACGCGAGGGATCCTGGAAGCCGGGTGGCTGCTGCATATAAGCTTCTTCAGTGAGAATACCATGAAGGAATGCATTGCTAGTGTCAACCTGACGAAGCTGCCATCCACGGGAAACTGCAAGAGAAAGCACAAGTCGCACGGTTGCAGGCTCAACCACGGGTGAGAAGGTGTCGGAGTAGTCAATTCCGTACTGCTGTGTGAAGCCGCGTGCAACTAGACGAGCTTTGAACTTGTCGAGAGAACCATCAGACTTGTGCTTCACCTTGAAAACCCATTTGCATCCAATAACATTTTTTCTGGGCGGCGGTGGAACCAAAGTCCTTGTCTTGTTCTGCTGAAGAGCGGAGAACTCAGCCTCCATGGCGGGCGCCATTGTTCATCCTGGAGTGTGTCGCGGTACGTGCGTGGCTCAGCATGAAAGGCCTGACGCCGAGGATCATAGCGCACGGTGCCATCCGTGGGCACCAGCGTCTTCACAATGTTCTTACGAAGACGCGTCATCATCGGATGTGTAGCGCCTGTGGCAGGAGCAGCGGGCGGACGCTGCTCGAGAGTTGGAGCAGCAGGAGGCTCCTGTGCGCTCGGCAAAGTCGGAGAAGCCAGGGACGCCGCTCCAGGAGAGCTCATGCCTGAGCCGGGCGAGGTGCTAGACTCGGCTGTAGAAGAGGCTGGAGTCTACGACCTGCTCGGAAGAACGGGGGACGTTGGAGCCGGCCCGTCTGCATGGTGATGA
Organism: Elymus sibiricus; assembly: GCA_039707655.1. Taxonomy (NCBI): domain Eukaryota; kingdom Viridiplantae; phylum Streptophyta; class Magnoliopsida; order Poales; family Poaceae; genus Elymus; species Elymus sibiricus. The sequence goes on from CM077669.1 coordinate 130,640,809, forward strand.
TGCGGCGTGCATGGCGATGTAGAGCCAGAGGACGTCGAGTCGCTGGAACCTGCATGCTCATCAGAAGGACTTGAGGACGCATTAGTAAGCAAGGTTAAATCATATCTCTGCATGCGATCATCCACTACGGCCGGCTCGGCTACAGGAAAAACTGAAGGAGGTGTAGGAAGAATGGGTGTGGTGGTGGGACCGTGGGATTAGTGGAAGATGCGGCTTTAAATGGAAAATTTTGTTCATCAAATACAACCGCGAGAGATGTAAATACGGCTAGTTGATCGATCAAGGCACTTGTAACCTTTGTGCATAGAGCTATAGCCCAAGAATACGCACTGCCGGGAACGAAAATCGAGTTTACGATTATTATACCGGCGGAGGTTCGGCCAACATGCACATCCAAAAGCACGGAGAAAAGTATAATCTGGTTTCTCGTTAAGAAGACACGTGAGTGGCGCGGTGTTTTGAAGAACACGAGTTGGCATGCGATTAATCAAATAGCAAGCGGTAGTGAAGGCTTCGTCCCAAAAACGGACCGGAAGAGAGGAATGAGCAAGGAGTGCGATGCCGGTTTCAACGATATGGCGATGCTTGCGTTGGGCGATGCCATTTTGTTGTGAGATGTGTGGGCAGGATACGCGATGAGTAATGCCTTCCCGCTGAAAATATCTAGATAGGCGATGGTACTCCCCACCCCAATCGGACTGGACAGTTTTGATTTTAGTATTAAGCAAGCGTTCAACATGTTTTTGGAAGGTGAAAAATGCTTGCTCGACATCGGATTTTCGCTTGAGAAGGTAAATCCATGTGAAACGACTAAAGTCATCCAAAAAACTCACATAATATTTGAAGCCTCCAACAGAGGTAATAGCAAACATCAGAATGAATAATTTCAAGCGGAGCATGAGTAACATGACTCGAATCTCGAAAAGGTAATTGATGGACCTTAGCTCGTTGGCAGGCATCACAAACACTAGACTCGATCGAAGGTGCACAAGCAAATTTATTTGACCTAAGAACTGACTCAACGACACTTTTCGATGAGTGCCCTAATCTTCGATACCAAAGATCCGAGGAGAGCTTGACACCGGAGAAGGCACGACGACCAGACACGATAGGTGAGGACTTGAAGCTTGGCACCGGATAAAGACCTCCACGACATCTACCGCGAAGAAGAACCTTCCTTGTTGCTTGGTCCTTTAGATAAAACAAGTGAGGATGAAATTCAGCGAAAGCGTCATTGTCGGAGACTAACTTGTGCACGGATAGCAAGTGTTTGTTTACATGAGGAACCTGCAAAATATTGCGAAGATAAAGAGGTTTGGACGAGCCGGAAATAGTGGAGTGACCAACATGTGAGATAGACAAACCTGCCCCATTGGCGACGTGCACCTTGTCCTTGCCACCGTAGCCCTCATGGATGGTGAGGCGGTCGAGATCATTCGTCAGGTGGTCGGTGGCGCCGGTGTCCGCGTACCAGTCCATGTCCAGAGAGTAGGAGCCGGTGTTGGCCACGTTGCTGGAGCACTCGCGGTGCTCCTCCAGCTGGTATGCGTGATTGAAGCGATTGTGGCAGTGGAGCGCATCGTGGACGAACTTGCCACACACCTGACACTTCAGGTTGGAGCGCCATTGCCGCGACCACGCCCGCCGCGACCACGAGCTTGTCCACCTTGCCCGCCACTTGTGCCGTTGCCACGTGCTGCAGTGTTGGTGGAGGGATGGATCTCTCCGGTCGAGTTCTGCTGCTCAAGGCGAAGTTCAGCGCTAAGAAGAAAAGCATAAAAGCTGCTGAGGCTCACGGGGTCATCATGCGCCGTAATCGACGCGACAAGAGGCTCGAACTCGGAGCCCAGCCTAGCGAGCATGTACCCAAGCACCTCATCGTCAGATAGGGGCTTTGCCGATGGACGCCATGGCATCAGCGAACCCCTTCATCTTATCATAGTATTCCGACGCAGAGAGGTCGTTCTTCTTCAGATTAGAGAGCTGGTACCTCAGTTGCATAACGCGAGCTCGATTTTGTGATGCAAACATGTCGTGGAGTGCAGTCCAAACAACAGCAGAGGTCGTCAACTGCGTCATCTGACCGAGAATATCCTCACTCATGGATCCTAGGAGAGCGATCATCACAAGCTGATCTTGCTGGTACCAGTGAAGGAAATCCGGGTTGGCCACCTCGACGGCGGCCTCGCCGGTTCCTTGCATGATGGTCTGCGGTGGTGCTTCCACGGTGCCGGCGACATAGCTGTACAAACCGTTTGCGGCGAGGGCAGGAACGGCCTGGGTCTTCCATAGCAGGAAGTTATCCCGCGTGAGATGGATGGTGATGAGGTTGGCGAGTGACGAGACGGAGATTGGAGCAGAAGAGCTGGAGCCGGCAGCCACGGTGCCGGCCATGGGGATAGGATCTTTTTGCTCTGTATACCAAGTCAGAAAGGTTGAATTGCCGTTGATGTTTGCACTAGTATTGCTCAGTTTATATACACCAAGTACAGGTTCAGTTACATATCAATGGATGGTGGAAAATTAAGAATAAGGTCTCTTGACCTTCTACATTCTAGTACTAAGCTATAATGCTCATGATGGACAGCACTAACTGAATCCCCAAGATACGTTGCTTAACAGAAGTCCATTCTCGTCTTCTTCATGCTGCTTCTTCCTCTGCTGCTGCTTCCTCTTTAGATTCTTGTGTTACCTCTGTTTGCCCACATTGCCTTAGCCCACTACAACCTTTTGCTCTTCCAAGCTTTATTGTCAATCTTCTTCCTGCTGCTACTCCTTCCTCTGTTCTTGCATCTTCCTCTGCTGCTGCTTCCTCAGTTGCTTCTTCTTCCACTAGTGGAAAAACGGGATTTAGTCCCGGTTTAAAACGGCCTTTAGTGCTGGTTCAGGAACCGGCACTAAAGGGTGGGGACTAAAGCCCCCCCTCCCCTTAGTCCCGGTTCAACACGGCCCGGCACTAAAGGCCCTCCACGTGGCGCTGTCTGGGGCGGGGGATGCAGGACCTTTCCCGGTTGGTAACACCAACCGGGACTAAAGGAAATTTTTTTGATATTTTTTTTTGAATTTTTTTTTTCTGATTTTCGAATCTTTGAATTATTTGACAATTTAATCTCTAATCACCCCTCTAATCACCCCTCCTCACTGCTCCACACTCATTCCAAATCGTCTAACTTCCCGGCCGGTCACCCATCCTCTCACTACTCCAGCCCCAGCACGCTTAACTTTCAGGTTCTATCTCTCCTAGTTTCCAAGTCTGCACTTATTGTTTTCCTGACAATAGTAAGCTATCAATCCTATTAACCCTTAGGTCTTGATGTCACATGATTTAATTTTTTGAACTCCAAACAATTATTAAAATAAACAACAATGATTAACAAACAACAATGATTAATTTAAAAATTCAAAAAAAAAGGAAAAAATTTCAAAATTATCAAAAATTATCAAAAAACAAAAAAAAATCAAAAAATCCAAAATAATACAAAAATGTCAAAATAAAATAAGTAATAATAATATTGAATTTCAATGAAAATAAAATAAGTAATATTATTATTATTATTATTATTTTGCCATTTATTCATTTAAAATGGCATAATTAATATCTTTAAATCTGTAAATCAAAATTCGACAAATAATATATCCATTATTATCAGAAAAATATGAGCATGATGTCACACGCTTCACCGTTTGAGTTTGAAACTATTATTCTAAAAAATAATAATTATTTAGTAACACTAATATTTATTGAATAAGTAGTTTGACCAGAGTTTGACCACTGTTTGACCAGAGTTTGACCACATTTCATTTTTTTAAACTTATATTAAGTGAAGAATTTTTGCGTGTTCAATATGAACCATTCAAAGCCACATCCTCAAATTTCAACCCTTTCTGACTTCATTTGCTATTTTTCATGTATTTAATGATTTTTTGAGCTAAATTAGGCCGAAATTGAAAAGCACTACAAATGAACTCTCAAAAGGTTGAAACTTGGCATGGTATCATCATTTCACCCAAATAGCTTGTGCTAAAAAGTTGAGAGGGTTATGGCAAAAACTGGATGCACTTTGTGTACAAACTGGACCATCTCTTTCGAAGTAACAGGGTTTCAGACGAAAACTCAGCTGTTATAAAGACATTTCATTTTTTAATCTTATTTCAACTCCAGAATTTTTGTGTGTTCAATATGAACCGTTCAAAGCCACATCCTTAAATTTCAACCCTTTTTGACTTCATTTGCTATTTTTTCATGGATTTAATGATTTTTTGAGCTAAATTAGCCTGAAATTGAAAAGCACTAAACCCGGGACTTAAAACGTCCGAAAACCCTAAACCCGGGACTTAAAACGTCCGAAACTCTATTATAAACAGTAAAATTAAAGGTTCAAACCCTAAAACCTAACCCTAAACTTAGAAATCTAAACCCTAGCCCCTAAACCCTAAAACGTCTAAAACGTCCAAAAACTCTATTTTCCCTTTGGAATTTGGTGATTTTAAAAAGTTGTCGAAACGGAAAACTTGTTGTTTCTTCGGACAAATCTTTTTTTTCTGCAAATTTTGATATATTATTTGTATTTTTCTGAATTAGAATGATTTAGTTATGATTTTTCTAAGATTTAGGGGCTCGCAGGGGCCCCCCCTTTAGTCCCGGTTGAAGACACCAACCGGGACTAAAGGGCTGGGAAATTTTTTTGAAAAAAAAGTTTTTTGAGAAAAAAAATTTGAATTTTTTTTCAGTCCCGGTTGGTATCTCCAACCGGGACTAAAGGGGGGGCCTTTAGTCCCGGTTGGTGATACAAACCGGGACTAAAGGGGCTCGTGGGGGCCCCAGCTGACACCAGCCTGCCACCACCCCTTTAGTCCCGGTTTGTATCACAAACCGGGACTATAGGTAGCAAATGAACCGGGACTAATGGTGTTGAAATCAAACCGGGACTAATGGTCACATTAGTCCCGGGCCGTAATCAAACCGGGACTAAAGGGGCGGACGAAAGGTCTGTTTTCTACTAGTGTTCTTCTTTAGATCCTTGTGTTACCTCTGTTTGTCCATATTGCCTCAGCCCACTCTAACTTTTTGCTCTTCCAAGTTTCATGTTCAAATGCCTCCATACCATGTCCGGAGGTTTCACCATCATCAACCATCACATCTTCCTCCTTCGGCACAAGCACATCACAACCCCATTGTACGACCGAGTTATGAAGGATGCAACGTGCAAGAACAAGGCTAACCTGGGTGGAGAAAGTGTGGAATGACTTTTGGTCCAGAATTTTAAATCTATTCTTCAGAGCTGCCCTCTCAACCGTAATTCTATGGATAGAGTGTCTGAGATTGAACAATTCCTGTGCAGTCCTAGGATAGTTCCTGAAAGAGAACTCGTTCAGATGGTACCTAGTTTTCCTGAAGGGTGAAAGAACGCCACGTCGACATGCATAGCTAGCATCTCCTAGGTAGAACTTGCCATCGGGGACATTGATGCCATCAGGTCAAGCCATGTTGTCAGCAAGAATGTTAGCATCATGGGTTCCATCGTGACGCCTCCATGAAGGACAATGGTGCCCACGGGTGACACCGTCGCAGGGCTTTTTCTAGGAACCCCAAGCACCATCTCCGAGCAGCAGGCAACGACACGGCCTCACACATATATGGAATACAAATGACAATGTGGCGGCGGTTGGAGGCCGATAGGGCCCTACATCGAGGACAGAGCACACCATGCAGAGCGGCATGGAGAGGACGGCAGACGTCTCTGCCGTATCCCAGGGCGTAGCAGCAAGCGATGAAACCTCAACTGAGAAGCCGAGGTCACGCAGGCCAGCGCTAGTGCACATAGAGACGAGTGGCGGCCGAAGGAGAACCGATGGCGCCAGATGCGCGCGACAGTGGCAGGGGACATTGACGAGCCATGGATCTGGAGGGGAAATGGAGAGTAGGGGAGTTGAACTGAGGCGGGGAAGTGGGTGGAAGGAGGACCTCACTGGCGCCGAAGACCGGCCGCAACCGGCTGCGACAGCGACAAGGGGATGGGGAGAAAAGCATAGCAGACAGCAGGAGGGGGACCGGCGGATATGGCACCATGCGAAGGCACCCGGCGAAGCGCCCCGCTGCCACCGTCCTTGGCACCCACGAGAGCTTCGCTGGCGGGAGCCTCAGGTGGCGGTGCGACGAGAGGGGGTGTGGTGGCGCTAGAGGCGCGGCGGCTAGGGTTTTCCCCCGCACCGCTCTCTCTCCTTGCTGTTGAACTAAAACACTAGGTTTCTCTCAAACAGTATGTCAATTTGAGCTGAAATTTTACCAGGTTTGTCACCGGCTTATTATTAATCACTGCAATTTTTTCAACCCAAAATTTAAACTTGAAGCGAAAACAACAAGTTCCCTAAAAACCGTATGCCAATTTTAGCTGAAGTCTTACCACATTGATCATGTTTTAAATCATGCTTTGCAAAGTTTGGATAATGATCTCTGTAGACTGTAGAGTACTACTTCACATTTCTCTTTGGAGGTACACATGTGACCAATAATGATATGTCTGTTTGCTGATTCCAATGTTCTATAATAATTTTTGTGGTTGCAGATCCCCTTTTTATTGATCCATATGCTGCTGTGCTACTTTCAATTGATGTGGCGCATCAAGCTTCAGAATCTTTCGTCTCTCATTTAATGCCATCTGCAGACCATTGTAGGCTAACTACTAGATATCTTGATGACAAATTGCAACATTTGATAAGCAGGTCAGACAATTTTAGACAGGTACTGAAATTTAACCAGTTTTATGCCAAATATTTTCTGCTCCACCTGTTGACCAAGGCTTATTCCGTACAGATTGTTTTGTTGACAGATGGAATGGACACTCGTCCATATAGGCTTAGCTGGCCAAGGATGTCTATCGTGTACGATGTATCACCTGGAAGAATCTTCAGTACAGCAGCCCAGCAACTGAGAGGTGTGATTAGTATTATGCTACACAGATTCTTATTTTCTCCCATTTTGAGGAACTGGTGCTTGTTTGTGATGTATTATTATCTTGGATGAGCGTTTAATATTTCATTTGTCTGCCGAGTGCTAATTGTTCACAAATCTGAAACAGTAAGATATGTCTTATTCAAAGTTAAAAAGAAATATGGACTCATCAAAGCAGTATTTTTGTTACAGTATATTGAAGATCCATTTCTCCTTCTCTACCGCTATATTCATAATTGTGGAAGAGAAAAATAATACGTGTTATCTATCATCTGCAAATTCAAAATATATGCTGAGAACTTGACAAAGAATTTTCACAAGCACTTATAATTTTATTTACTTCTTGGGGTATGACAGGAGCAGGAGCAAAAATATCGCGGAACTGTGTTCTGTTTCATACTCCTTTAGAGTCTCCTGATTTACAAGAGGGCCTGTGCAAAAATGGCTTCAATGGAAATAGGCCAAGCTTGTGGGTACTGCAGGTAATAACCTTACCATTTCGTTCAAACAAATCTCTACTAATAATTCGAAAAAAAAAATCCATCGCCCTTGATGCTTCTGTATGAGCTTTTCAGCGGTGCATTTTTTATGGATGTGGCACAATTAGAGTGTTAGAATTAGTGGGACTTATGGTTCAGTAGATAACAGCAGCTTAAAAGGGCCGAACAAATTGCTGTGTCTTGATTTTGGATTATGCACCAATTGCAAACCGCAAAATCCACTTGCTCTTCTTTTGCATTCACAATAACCAGTATATTTGCTCGCAAGACAAAATTGCAAAGTTATCACTTACTACATCCTTCCGTTACCATCCCATGCCATGTGTGTGACAGAGTATAGGAACCAAGTTGTTTCTGGCATATATCTTGAACTCCGAATCTGCAGAAATGGGTAAAAGGCAAAAGTCTGGATTATTTTTGCTAGTTTCAGACGGCTTTTGGTAAAAACTCAGAAATTGCATGCCTGGTCAAGGTTTTGGGTCTGGGAGTCTGGCTCTAGTTTTACAAAATCTGGTTAGTTGCACTGGTAAGTTCTGAAAAGTATTCTCAAATCCGGTTTTGTTAAAACCGATGTCTGCCAACTTAGCTATCCTACACCATGCTCCATGCATATTAATGCTTGGCCTAAATATGCTGACAGTTCTGTACACATGGGAATGTCTTAGTAGTAGAAACAGACACGCCTGAACAAATCCTGTATAATCCAGTACTGATGGAATCTGGGGTCATACCTATGACCACTGTAAGAGAACCCCATAGGGAGGTAAGTGGGCCCTAGAGTGCCAGCCACATCAAAACAAGGATAAGAGTCCCTAAACTCTTTACAAATAAGAAGTCTAGATCTGTTAAGAGATATTTCAGGTTTGTTATTTTCCACACATATACTTATCTTGGTTGTGTTTTCTATCCTTGCATGTAAGCTGGCTATAAAATGACTGGCCCTATTTGATTATTAATCAAGCAAAGTGTTATTCCATGTACCCCTTTCCCCTCTCAAGTCCTGCCCTTGCAGTGCCACTGCACCATCTTTGACTACACGTCATGTCACGAGGGTCCAGGACCATCTCCGCCTAAACACTCCCACCATGTTACAAACCCAACCGAGGGTTAGCATCAAACTGAAGAAGTGATTGTTCTTCTCAAAAAAGAAAAGTGATGGTTCGACTAGCTGCGGGTTGAGCCTGAGTACACCATAGCTGTCAGGCCCATTACCATGCTTCCAGGAAATATCCGTTCGAGCATGACCCAATCAAAATATGCTAGAAGTGAGCAAAATATACCTTTTGAACTTGACTTCCCTGTCAAGTATATCTCGCTATGCTGTATCAGAAATTTAATCTGCGTTGGGAAACTCTATAGAAACTTGCATTTTTCTGGTCTTCTATTACTGAAAAAGTTTTTTTTTACCGAAAAAACTGGTCTTCTATTCAATAGGAAAAACTCTAGAAACTGCATTTTGTGTAACAAAATTTCCATGGCATTGCAGGGTTTACCTTTGTCCTCTTCTTCAAGCTTCAAAAGCCTTTTGCTTGTGATAAGCAATTTAGCAATGAAGGGGGGTATCTTCATAGGAGAGGTGCCACATTTTCCAGACTGGACGGCAGCAGCAGACATGGTTGATCAATTGTTTACTACTCCGATATACTTGTAAATTTCTTTATCTATAACAGTGTCATTGTCCTACACTATGCAGGTCTCCGAACAAGATAGGCTGGAAAACCTTTTCTTTACCCACGGTTTCCGGGTTAGCTTTGTTCTCTATGAAAATGTTGCAAAGGATCTCGGCTTAGATCTAGCTCCTCAAAGGGAACAATGTGGCAGAGTTCTTTTTGTTGCAGAACAGCTGCGGTTTTCAGATGCACAGGTAATAAAGCCAATGGAAGACACTTAACATCAATTTTGCCTTTGATAATTTTGGGGATTGGTATGAGCTGGAATAATTTATAACGGCATCATTTTTACATGAGGAACCTGTCGATCTCTTTTTTTCACATCTGGACCTTGTTCCTAACCCCGATTCCAATCTCATGAGTGATTGGACAGCCAAAGGATTTGGTATGTGCTGTGCAATGTTAGTTGCCTCTATTGCTACACTTGAACATTTCTCTGGCCAAATTGCATCTTAAGCCCTTCAACTGTTTTGGTAATTGAGTCCCCAGCGGCCATCTAATTTTCATCAATGAAGTCCTAAAAAGATATAGGACTAGACACTTCCAACTAAGATATCTGTTACATGGTGTGATGGCCAATTAAGGTATGCCAGTGAGAGTTGACCCCATTTTCCTTGTTTGCATGTCTTGACAGATGGAGAGCTTCTGGACGCATTTTGAAAGAACAGAGGAGGAAGCGGATGAAGAAGGATTCGAGGAACTTTAGTTCTGTATTGGATGCCGTTGAGGTTTGACAATGGTTTTGACTTGCCGGGAAACGCTAGGGCTTTCTACGGCAATCATCATGCTTGTTACATTCTGGCTGAGTTTCCATTTGGAGAGTACAAAGTAATCATCGATTTTCAGTTGTGTGTTGTTGGTTACAGATGTCTCATTTTCAATTGTGGTTCCTTTTGAAAGATCGGGTACTTTCCAAGACTTTAACGTTGTACAACTGTTTTCCTTTGAAGAGCCAAGTGCCACAATTTGTGTCATCTAGAGGAATTTCGTTAGGGAAATATGTGGCGAACACATGAATCCTACGACTCGGTTGTTGACGGTAAATTTGCATGAGTCCCTGGGTATGTAATGTTTTCTCATCTACTCCCTCCGTTCATAAATATAAGTTTTTTAAAGATTTTAATATGAACTACATATGGAGCAAAATGAGTGAACGTACACTCTAAAATATGTCTATACATTTTGCTCCGTATGTAGTTTATATTGAAATATTAATTTTTTTTTATATTTAGAAACAGAGGTAATACGATTGTAGCAGAATTCTCGAAGGAAATATGGAGCGCGACGAGCCTCTGCCGTTTGATCGTGGCCGTCGTTTGTGATGGGAACGAGGTCCACGTGGTAGAAGCAGCTGGTGTCCTGCCATTCGCCCTTTCCCCCAAAAGCTTTTGGGTACAAAAGTTATCTGATGATGTACACACCTGAAACATTTCATCCAATACCTTCCATTTGTGTCCTACATAAAAAGTACTCCCTCTTCGTCCCATAATATAAGAGTGTTTTCTACACTAGTGTAGTGTTAAAAATGCTCTTATATTATGGGACGGAGGGGAGGGAGTAAATATCTTTGTTTACTACTCCCTCCGTTTCATAATATAAGAGCATTTTTAACACTAGTGTAGTGACAAAAACGCTCTTATATTATGGGACGGAAGGAGTAGATTATATGATTTGGACGAATATAACCTTTTTTTCCTTACATAATGTGAATATATGTATTTTTGGCTCGGAATATTAATACACCACACCCAACAATATGTATCATTAATGTTTTTGAAATTCTAGAAGACTTACATATGTGCAACTCGATTATTTCATATCAAACCAGTCTCCGCTCCCAAATTACTATTACACCACGTCCAACAATATGTATCATTGATATTTTTGGAATTCTGAAAGACTTGGGCATGTACATTTCGATTATTTCAAATTAAAATGGTGTCCACTCTCTTAAGACTTCTTGCTACTAATTTCGTCAACCAGGAAGACAAAAGGAAGGCATTGATCTCGCAAAAGAGAAAGTTTCGAGACAGACAAGAAAGGGATTAATAAACTAAAATCTATGTCAAGGCAAATTATCCATCGTAGTCTAGGTGGTTAGGATACTTGGCGCTCACCCGACTTACCCGGGGTGAAGCTTCAACGATGGAATAATTTCATTTGGAACATTTATCACATCCAATTTGAACATTATTGGTATTCATTGAGAAATAGAGGTACATTTGTCACTCAAGTTTGAAATTTGCCTATATTCTTTTGAGAAATATATGTGCTTGCCCATGGAGTGACTGATATCATGTCATGGTTGTGTTGTTCGCCGATGCTCGGGCCCGGCAAGTGGTGGTAGCCAATGCGGTCTTCCTGCTTCCCTCCATGGTGGAGGCGAGGGGAGGGCTACAAATCTGACAAATATGTGTGCTGCTTCTCCGAGGCGAGCAATTCCGTTGATCTCCCTCCTATCTTCTCCGTGTGGTGGTGACGACCTATGAGTGGATGGCAGGTCTCGTCGTGGATCCGTTCCAAAGGGTGGTGTATCGTTGGATCCGAGCTTCCAACGAGTTTGGTGTCCTGCCTTGAGCCGGAGGAGTGCTTCCAACTCTTCCTTGGCTACTAATGCCATCATGGTGACGAATAAGCAATGAGGGAGATGTCGATTATTGGAAGCGACTGATGGATTGGAGCATGTACAAGACAATTTTTTCTAGAAAACCTAGGGCGCCCACAGTGGTCAAAAGTCGGGCTCCTCCGACGATCCGTCGGTCCTTATGGTCGAAGGCTGACCCTTTTCCTCCCGACCAAGATGCCTAAGGGGGGATGCAGTTGTGATTCTCGAAGGAATCCATAGCATGGTGTCATGGAGATTTGGCGTCCAAAGTGGCCTCGTCCCCGACGTCGACGAGATGGAATCCATAAGGTACTACACCGACTTCCAGAGTGATGATTGACGAGTCCGAAAATTAGGCTATTTTTACCTCTTGCTTTGTGCCCTAGTAGTAGGCTTTTACGATTTTACCGTGTTCGCGCACCACCTTTTGCATGTTTTCGCCGGGATGCCACTTATGGAAGCGTTTGGGAGTTTAAGGAAAGAAGGCCAAGATATGGCAATAAAATTACGTCAATCAACGTGATATAGTATTACCATAATAGAATAAAGCAAATGGGAGAAGAGAGAGGCCTCGGGAGGAGTCCATAGCTCTTGATGATGCACTGTACAAGTGCGCGCGCTTGCACCGTCGGTCGTACCAGCCACCAGATCGAGGAACAGACGCCCGCAACCACTAGAAACCACTCCAGAATGTAGAGCCTAGCCTCCAGAAGGCATCCGGAGAGGAAATTGACAATGAGGACTCCACCATCGCCATCATCTTGTGCAAAGGAGACGACGAAATCAACCATCTTCATCATCATCCCATCTCCATTCCGTTGCAATATCGAACCCTTGTGAATCCCTACATGTATTACCCTGAATTTTCATCCATATTTTTCACCAATATTCATATGATGCTTGCTATCTGTCACATCCTAGATTTTCCCAAATCTTGTATGCTAAAAATTTTCACACGGAATTAAAACTTTCCAAAAATTTCTTGACAATGATTGCATTTGGTTGAGATTTACTTTTGTTTGCTTGCTAGTCAACTAACATTTCCTAGGATTTCCTGTTGATTGACTTGTGTGACCACTTAGTATGAGTGAAGGCTATACAACACTTGGTTGGAAGCTAGAGACCTCTAGTTGAAACACAGGTCAAAGTTAAAACAAAACCCTAAGGGGTTAACCAGAAAATAAATGCCAAAAGGGAATCAATGAAATAGATGTTCAAAAATAAGTGAAGATGGGTCAAGAGAGAATAAAGTTAAAGGAATACAATAGAAAACTTTGTTGGTAAATAAATAAGTTCAAAGAAATATTTTAACAAGCCTACAAATAAAAGTGCAGGAAATATTTGCCCAAAACGGACAAACAAAATGTCCATCTATTCAGAAATGTTCACGTATGATTTTAGAGCAAGTTTGTTGTTTGAAGAAAATTCAAATTCATACCTATTTGAATCTATAGAGAAAACAGAGAACAGAAAAAGAAATAAAATAGAAAAACCCAAGCCTAACCTAACCTAGCCGCGACCCAGCGCGCCCACAGCCGAGCAACCGCCGCGCCTCTCTCTCTCTCTCTCTCTCTCTCTCTCTCTCTCTCTCCCGTTGGTAGAGGCGAAGTTGTCCCTCTCTTTCGATGAGATGTGGCTATCGTTTATGGTGGAGTAGACTTTGACGATCCGACTACGAACATGTAAAGACGTCGCGCCTTAGCAATCGCTAAACCAACTCCGAGAGGTTATTGACCACGCCGAAGCAAGATCAACCTGACCACGAGGGTTTATTTCCTGCATGCAAACGAAGAACAAGCAAGAAACTGAAATGCAATTTGGATATTGCGAATATAAGAGGAAAGCTTTATTGATGAAAGTGGGGTTCTCTGACGTCTTGGTCCGGTCGTAGAACACAAACGAAGGATGCGAAGTTGCAGCTATGACGAACTTGTAATCTAAACAAAACACAAGTCTAATCGACGCCCTAAGGGCTGTATATATGGGGGGATAGAGGGGAATTTTGTGACCCCTTGAAGGAGGGGACCGAAACCAACCCTAACTCGGTTCCCCCGCACATACGGACTCTAAAAACAGCCTATAAAGTGGTATTTCAAAATTACATGGTCCTGGCCCAAAAATAAGGTGACGCAACACCTATAATAGCACATGGACGAAATTTATGAAGTGGCATCTTGTATATTTCGTCCAAGCTTTCATGCTCTCATTATGGTGGCTTCAAAGTGCGAAAATCACCACTGGAAACTCCATTGTTCTTTACCACCCGCGCACCTTCTTCTCCATGCTTGATCTTGCTCCAATGGCCATACTTCGTGTCCATGCTAGGTCCTTCATTCATAAGTAAAACAAAAGTATCTAATTTAGGCATCATCATATGTTCATGAACATTAGAAGGATTTCCAAGAAACGAAAGTACTTGATAATTTAGTTGGTGTATGGGAGCTCTAGTAACCGTTCCAATATGTGTCGCTCGTGGGGATGTGGGTGTAACATTAGTAGGGATGTCTTCATTGTTGGGGAACGTTGCATGGGAAACAAAAATTTTCCTACGCACACACAAGATCTATCCATGGTGATGAGCATCTACGAGAGGGAGAGTGAATCTACATACCCTTGTAGATCGCTAAGCGGAAGCGTTAAGAAACGCGGTTGATGTAGTCGAACGTCTCCGCGATCCAAATCGCAAGTCGTCCCTCGATCCGATCACGAACTAGTGCCGAACGGACAGCACCTCCGCGTTCAACACACGTACGGCTTGATGACGCCTTCACCTCCTCGATCCAGCGAGCGATGATGAAGTAGTAGATGAGTTCCGGCAGCACGACGGCGTGGTGATGATGGTGAGGAACAATCTCTGCAGGGCTTCGCCAAGCACTACGGAGATTATGACGGGAGAACTAGAGGGTTAGGGTTGCCGGCACACGGCTTGGGAAATCTTAATCAATCCCGTGTGCTAGCCCTGCCCCTCTATTTATATGTTGAGCCTTGGGGTCTAAACTTGGAGTAAAAGCCTCCTCCAGGTCGGTTTTGCCCGCACAAGGTCGGTTTGGCCCGCAGGGAAGGAGTCCAACTCGGATCCCTGCAGTACCGCACACAAGCGGTAGTACCGCTCACGAGCGGTAGTACCGCTTGAGCGGTAGTACCGATTGAGCGGTAGTACCGCTTACGCGGTAGTACTGCCTTACCAACGGTAGTACCGCTTAAGGCAGCAGCAAAACTTCCTTTTGCACTTTCCAATACCTCGTGGGCTTTACGCCTTTGGCTCATATAAAGTGTTGCTGCACCCGAACACTTCGGTAAACATCCGGAACCCCTTCCGGTGAATTCCGGAACCCTTCCGGAGATCAAAACACTATTATCACATATATCAATCTTTACCTCCGGACTCTTCCGGAGATCCTCGTTATGTCCGGGATCTTATCCGGGACTCCGAACAACCTTCGGTCACCAACAAAATAACTCAACTATACTAATCGTTACCAAACGTTAAGTGTGTAGACCCGGCGGGTTCGAGAACTATGTAGACATGACCGAGACACCTCTACGATCAATAACCAATAGCGGGACCTGGATGCCCATATTGGCTCCTACATATTCTACGAAGATCTTTATCGGTCGAACCTCTATGTCAAGGATTCAGTTAATCCCGTATACTGTTCCCTTTGTTCTTCGGTATGTTACTTGCCCGAGATTCGATCGTCGGTATCTCTATACCTAGTTCAATCTCGTTACCGGCAAGTCTCTTTACTCGTTCCGTAATACAAGATCTCGTGGCTAACACTTTAGTCACATTGCTTGCAAGGCTCATTGTGATGTTGTATTACCGAGTGGGCCCTGAGATACCTCTCCGTCATACGGAGTAACAAATCCTAGTCTTGATCCATGCCAACCCAACAGACACCCTCGGAGATACCTGTAGAGCACCTTTATAGTCACCCAGTTACGTTGCGACGTTTGATACACACAAGGTATTCCTCCGATGTCAGGGAGTTGCATGATCTCATGGTCATAGGAACAGATACTTGACATGCAGAAAACAATAGCAATAAACTGACACGATCATATGCTACGTTCGTAGTTTGGGTCTTGTCCATCACATCATTCTCCTAATGATGTGATCCTGTTATCAAATGACATCTCATGTCAATGGCTAGGAAACCTTAACCATCTTTGATCAACGAGCTAGTCAACTAGAGGCTTACTAGGGACACAGTGTTGTCTATGTACCCACACATGTATTTGAGTTTCCAATCAATACAATTATAGCATGGATAATAAACGATTATCATGAACAAGGAAATATAATAATAACCAATTTATTATTGCCTCTAGGGCATATTTCCAACAGTCTCCCACTTGCACTAGAGTCAATAATCTAGTTCACATCACTATGTGATTTACATTGTAATGAATCGAACACCCATGCAGTTATGGTGTTGTTCATGTTTAGCCCTTGGAAGAGGTTTAGTCATCGGATCTGCAACATTCAGATCCGTGTGTACTTTGCAAATATTTATGTCGTCCTCCTTGATGTAATCGCGGATGGAATTGAAACGTCGCTTTATGTGTCTGGTCCTCTTGTGAAATCTTGGTTCCTTGGCTAGAGCAATGGCACCAGTATTATCACAAAACAGAGTCATTGGGTTAAGTGCACTAGGCACTACTCCAAGATCTGTCATGAACTCCTTCATCCAGACACCTTCCTTCGCCGCCTCCGAGGCTGCGATGTACTCCGCTTCGCATGTAGAATCAGCTACCACGCTTTGCTTGGAACTGCACCAGCTAACCGCACCCCCATTAAGAATAAATACGTATCCGGTTTGAGACTTAGAGTCATCCGGATCAGTGTCAAAGCTTGCATCGACGTAACCCTTTACGACGAGCTCTTAATCACCTCCATAAACGAGAAACATGTCCTTAGTCCTTTTCAGGTACTTTAGGATATTCTTGACCGCCGTCCAGTGTTCCATTCCTGGATCACTTTGAAACCTTCCGGCCATACTTATGGCAAGGCTGACATCGGGTCTTGTGCACAGCATTGCATACATGATAGAGCCTATGACTGAGGCATAGGGGATGACACTCATCTTTTCTCTATCTTCTGCAGTCACTGGGCATTGAGTCTTACTCAACTTCACACCTTGCAATACAGGCAAGAACCCCTTCTTGGACTGATCCATTTTGAACTTCTTCAAAACTTTGTCAAGGTATGTGCTTTGTGAAAGTCCTATTAAGCGTCTCGATCTATCTCTATAGATCTTGATGCCTAATATGAAAGCAGCTTCTCCTAGGTCCTTCATTGAAAATCTCTTGTTCAAATATTCCTTCACGCCTTCCAACATTTCTATATTGTTTCCAATCAGCAATATGTCATCCACATATAATATTAGAAACGCTATAGAGCTCCCACTCACTTTCTTGTAAATACAAGCTTCTCCGTAAACTTGTATAAACTCGAACGCTTTGATCACCTCATCAAAGCGAAGATTCCAACTCCGAGATGCTTGCACCAGTCCATAAATGGATCGCTGGAGTTTGCAAACTTTGTCAGCATTCTCTGGATCGACAAAACCTTCTGGTTGCATCATATACAACTCTTCCTTAAGGAAACCGTTAAGGAACGCTGTTTTGACATCCATCTGCCAAATTTCATAATTGAAAAAGGTAGCTATTGCTAACATGATTCTGACGGACTTAAGCATCGCTACGGGTGAGAAGGTCTCATCGTAGTCAACTCCTTGAACTTGTGAAAAACCCTTTGCCACAAGTCGAGCTTTATAGACGGTGACATTACCGTCCGCGTCCGTCTTCCTCTTAAAAATCCATTTGTTCTGAATGGCCTTACGCCCTTCAGGTAATACTTCCAAAGTCCATACTTTGTTTTCATACATGGATCCCATCTCGGATTTCATGGCCTCTAACCACTTCTCGGAATCCGGGCCCATCATCGCTTCTCCATAGCTTGTAGGTTCATCGTTGTCCAACAACATGACCTCTAAGACAGGGTTGCCGTACCACTCAGAAGCAGTACGCGTCCTTGTCGACCTACGAGGTTCGATAGCAACTTGATCCAAAGCTTCATGATCATCATCATTAACTTCCTCTTCAGCTGATGTAGGCTCTACAGAAACATCTTTCTGCGCTGCGCTACTCTCAGGTTGAAGTAAAGGTTCATCAACCTCATCAAGTTCTATCTTCCTCCCACTCAATTCTTTCGAGAGAAACTCTTTCTCAAGAAATGTTCCGTTTTTAGCGACAAACACTTTGCCTTCGGATCTGAGGTAGAAGGTATACCCAACTGTCTCTTTTGGGTATCCTATGAAGACACATTTCTCCGCTTTGGGTTCCAGCTTTTCAGGCTGAAGCTTTTTGACATAAGCATCACATCCCCAAACTTTAAGAAACGACAGCTTTGGCTTCTTGCCAAACCAAAGTTCATATGGCGTCGTCTCAACGGATTTCGATGGTGCCCTATTTAAAGTGAATGCAGCTGTCTCTAATGCATAACCCCAAAACGATAGTGGCAAATCGGCAAGAGACATCATAGATCGCACCATATCTAATAAGGTTCGATTACGACGTTCGGACACACCATTACGCTGTGGTGTTCCAGGCGGTGTCAATTGTGAAACAATTCCACACTGTCTTAAGTGACTGCCAAACTCATAACTCAGATATTCTCCTCCTCGATCATATCGTAGGAATTTAATCTTCTTGTTACGATGATTCTCAACTTCACTCTGAAATTGTTTGAACTTTTCAAATGTTTCAGACTTGTGTTTCATTAAGTAAATATACCCATATCTACTTAAGTCATCAGTGAAGGTGAGAAAGTAACGATAACCACCGCGCGCCTCAATACTCATCGGACCGCACACATCAGTATGTATGATTTCCAATAAGTCACTTGCCCGTTCCATTGTTCCAGAGAACGGCGTTTTAGTCATCTTGCCCATGAGGCATGGCTCACATGTGTCAAGTGATTCAAAATCAAGTGACTCCAAAAGTCCATCAGCATGGAGCTTCCTCATGCGTTTTACGCCAATATGACCTAAACGGCAGTGCCACAAGAAAGTGGTATTATCATTATCAATTCTACATCTTTTGGCATCAATGTTATGAACATGTGTATCATTACTATCGAGATTCAATAAGAATAAACCCCTCACATCGGGTGCATGACCATAAAAGATATTACTCATATAAATAGAACAACCATTATTCTCTGATTTAAATGAGTAACCGTCTCGCAATAAACAAGATCCAGATATAATGTTCATGCTTAACGCAGGCACTAAATAACAATTATTCAGGTTCATCACTAATCCCGATGGTAATCGAAGAGCGAGCGTGCCGACGGCGATCACATCAACCTTGGAACCATTTCCCACGCGCATCGTCACTTCGTCCTTTGCCAGCCTCCGTCTATTCCGCAGTTCCTGTTTTGAGTTGCAAATATGAGCAACCGCACCGGTATCAAATACCCAGACACTACAACGAGAGTTGGTAAGGTACACATCAATAACATGTATATCATATATACCTTGTTTGTTGTTGGCCGCCTTCTTGTCAGCCAAATACTTGGGGCAGTTCCGCTTCCAGTGTCCAGTTCCCTTGCAATGAAAACACACAGTTTCTGGTTTGGGTCCAGCCTTGGGTTTCTTCACGAGAGGAGCAACTGCTTTGCCACTCTTCTTGGAGTTACCCTTCTTACCCTTGCCATTTTTCTTGAAACTAGTGGTTTTATTGACCATCAACACTTGATGCTCCTTCTGAATTTCAGACTCAGCGGCTTTCAGCATCGCAAACAGCTCGGCGACTGACTTGTTCATCCCGTGCATGTTATAGTTCAACACGAAGCTCTTGTAGCTAGGTGGCAATGATTGAAGAACTCTGTCAGTGATAGCCTCTGGCGGAAGGGGCATCCCCAATTCAGCCAGACGGGTGGAGTACCCAGACATTCTGAGTACGTGATCACTGATAGACCCGTTCTCCTCCATCTTGCAAGCATAGAACTTATCGGAGATCTCATATCTCTCGATCCGGGCATTCTTCTGAAAGATAAACTTCAACTCCTGGAACATCTCATATGCTCCATGACGTTCAAAACGTCTTTGAAGTCCCGGTTCTAAGCCATACAATATTGCACATTGAACTATTGAGTAATCTTCAGAACGAGCCTGCCAGGCGTTCACAACGTCTAGAGACTCAACTGGAGCGGGTGGATCACCAAGCGGTGCATCAAGGACATAAGCCTTCTGGGAAGCCGTAAGGATAATCCTTAGATTACGGGCCCAGTCCACAAAGTTACTTCCATCATCTTTCAACTTAGCTTTCTCTAGGAACGCATTAAAATTCAGGGGTGCTACTGCGCGAGCCATGATCTACAACATAAATATAGCAAAGACAACTTAGACTATTGTTCTAGATAATGAGTTTAGTTAATCATATTACTTAAAAACTCCCACTCAAATTGACATCCCTCCGGTCATTCGAGTGTAACATGATCCAAATCCACCAACTCAAGTCCGATCATCACGTGAGTTGAGGTGGTTTCAATGGTGAACATCTTCATGTTGATCATATCTACTATATGACTCATGTTCGACCTTTCGGTCTCTTGTGTTCCGAGGCCATGTCTGTACATGCTAGGCTCGTCAAGTTTAACCCGAGTGTTCCGCACGTGCAACATGGCTTACACCCATTGTATGTGAACGTAGAGTCTATCACACCCGATCATCACGGCGTGTCTCGAAACGACGAACTTTCGCAACGGTGCACACTCGGGGAGAACACAATTTTATCTTGAAATTTAAGTGAGGGATCACCTTATAATGCTACCGTCGTCCTAAGCAAAATAAGATGCATAAAAGGATTAACATCACATGCAATTCATAAGTGACATGATATGGCCATGAACTTGTGCTTTTGATCTCCATCTCCAAAGCACCGGCATGATCTCCATCGTCACCGGCATGACACCATGATCTCCATCATCTTGATCTCCATCAACGTGTCGCCATGAGGTTGTCGCGCCGACTGTTGCTTCCACGACTATTGCTAACTCATAGTGATAAAGTAAAGCAAAAACGGCGAAAATAATTAAAGACAACTTTATGGCTCCTGCCAGTTGCCGTACTCATCGACATGCAAGTCATGATATTCTATACAACACATGATCATCTCATACATCACATATATCTCATCATGTAATTGGCCATATCACATCACAACACACCCTGCAAAAACAAGTTAGACGTCCTCTAATTGTTGTTGCAAATTTTACGTGGCTGCTACGGGTTTGCAAGAACCGTTCTTACCTACGCAAAACCACAACGTGGTGTAGTGATTGCTTTTTGATCTTCTAAAAGAACCCTCTTCATTGAAATCGATTCAACTAAAGTGAGAGAGATAGACACCCGCTAGCCATCTTTATGCAACGAAGTTACATATCAGTTGAAGGAACCTGTCTCGCGTAAGCGTACGCGTAATGTCGGTCCGGGCCGCTTCATCTCACAATACCGCCGAATCAAGTATCAACTAATAACGGCAAGCAATATGTATACACCCACGCCCACAACTCGTTTGTGTTCTACTCAAGATCTCATCTACGCATAGACCTAGCTCAGATGCCACTGTTGGGGAACGTTGCATGGGAAACAAAAAATTTCCTATGCACACACAAGATCTATCCATGGTGATGAGCATCTACGAGAGGGAGAGTGAATCTACATACCCTTGTAGATCGCTAAGCGGAAGCGTTAAGAAACGCGGTTGATGTAGTCGAACGTCTCCGCGATCCAAATCGCAAGTCGTCCCTCGAGCCGATCACGAACTAGTGCCAAACGGACGGCACCTCCGCGTTCAACACACGTACGGCTTGATGACGCCTTCACCTCCTCGATCCAGCGAGCGATGATGAAGTAGTAGATGAGTTCCGGCAGCACGACGGTGTGGTGATGATGGTGAGGAACAATCTCTGCAGGGCTTCGCCAAGCACTACGGAGATTATGACGGGAGAACTAGAGGGTTAGGGTTGCCGGCACACGGCTTGGGAAATCTTAATCAATCCCGTGTGCTAGCCCTGCCCCTCTATTTATATGTTGAGCCTTGGGGTCTAAACTTGGAGTAAAAGCCTCCTCCAGGTCGGTTTTGCCCGCACAAGGTCGGTTTGGCCCGCAGGGAAAGAGTCCAACTCGGATCCCTGCAGTACCGCACACAAGCGGTAGTACCGCTCACGAGCGGTAGTACCGCTTGAGCGGTAGTACCGCTTCACACAAGCGGTAGTACCGATTGAGCGGTAGTACCGCTTCATACAAGCGGTAGTACCGCTTACGCGGTAGTACTGCCTTACCAGCGGTAGTACCGCTTAAGGCAGCAGCAAAACTTCCTTTTGCACTTTCCAATACCTCATGGGCTTTACGCCTTTGGCTCATATAAAGTGTTGCTGCACCCGAACACTTCGGTAAACATCCGGAACCCCTTCCGGTGAATTCCGGAACCCCTTCCGGTGAATTCCGAAACCCTTCCGGAGATCAAAACACTATTATCACATATATCAATCTTTACCTCCGGACTCTTCCGGAGATCCTCGTTATGTCCGGGATCTTATCCGGGACTCTGAACAACCTTCGGTCACCAACAAAATAACTCAACTATACTAATCGTTACCAAACGTTAAGTGTGTAGACCCTGCGGGTTCGAGAACTATGTAGACATGACCGAGACACCTCTACGATCAATAACCAATAGCGGGACCTGGATGCCCATATTGGCTCCTACATATTCTATGAAGATCTTTATCGGTCGAACCTCTATGTCAAGGATTCAGTTAATCCCGTATACTGTTCCCTTTGTTCTTCGGTATGTTACTTGCCCGAGATTCGATCGTCGGTATCTCTATACCTAGTTCAATCTCGTTACCGGCAAGTCTCTTTACTCGTTCCGTAATACAAGATCTCGTGGCTAACACTTTAGTCACATTGCTTGCAAGGCTCATTGTGATGTTGTATTACCGAGTGGGCCCTGAGATACCTCTCCGTCATACGGAGTAACAAATCCCAGTCTTGATTTATGCCAACCCAACAGACACCCTCAGAGATACCTGTAGAGCACCTTTATAGTCACCCAGTTACGTTGCGACGTTTGATACACACAAGGTATTCCTCTGATGTCAGGGAGTTGCATGATCTCATGGTCATAGGAACAGATACTTGACATGCAGAAAACAATAGCAATAAACTGACACGATCATATGCTACGTTCGTAGTTTGGGTCTTGTCCATCACATCATTCTCCTAATGATGTGATCCTGTTATCAAATGACATCTCATGTCAATGGCTAGGAAACCTTAACCATCTTTGATCAACGAGCTAGTCAACTAGAGGCTTACTAGGGACACAGTGTTGTCTATGTACCCACACATGTATTTGAGTTTCCAATCAATACAATTATAGCATGGATAATAAACGATTATCATGAACAAGGAAATATAATAATAACCAATTTATTATTGCCTCTAGGGCATATTTCCAACATTCATCACCCATGACATGCGGGACCCGCATGTCAGGGACTTATCCCACCTCTCGCACGACGCTTCCCACGCCTCACGCAACTGCCTACCACCTCTCCACGTCGCCTGGGCACACCCCCGAGCCCCGACCGCACCTATAAACCATCATGAGCCGCTCGAGCTCGGACAGCCGCCGCGGAAGCTCTGCTTTAGCGAGCGACTATGTTGGCCCTGATGAGACCCTACTGCTCCCATTGCCTCCGTACGGTTCACTGCGATCCCCTCTATCTCCCTCACCCTCTCGTTTGTCCAGGGAAGACCCAAGACACCCCCCGTCGTCGTCATTCCCGTCATCCCGAGCCTAGCCGACCCTACCCGAGGACTCCCTGCATCGCGCTGGACCCCATCGACCCCTCACCGTGCTCCAGCGACCACCGGCAACATTGCACTGTTGAATCCTGAGCCATTGCATCGCCGCCTTCTCCATCTCCGGTGACCCAACCCTGGGTGAGCTCACAACTATCCATCTCAGATCCATCATTTGACAATAGACAACTTAAACGAATCGGTATCGACCAATCCTGAGGTGCCATGTGTCATGCCTTATCCACAAACTTATCCAGAAGAAAATCAGTTAACTAAATTGAATTGGCAATTTTGCAGAAAACCCCCTATAACTTAAAACCACCATAACTTTAATTTTGTTAATCAAAATTGAATGAAACTCTTTGCGAAATAATCCTTATCAAATATACTTTCAGGAAGAAAAGTGACATTTGGAATTTGAAGAATTTAAAATTCAAATTAAAAAAAATGAGTTTGAATTTGAATAGGACATAACTTGCAATTTATAATCCAAATTAATTAAATCTTTTGGGAAATTGAATCTGGTGAATTATAGTTTCAACCTAGCTACGGTAGTCCAATTTTAAAATATTTTATAAAATTAAATTGAATATAGTTTAAAAAAAAGCTATGTCAGATGGTATCTGAAAATGAAATTTAAGATAAAAGCTTTAATAAATAATTAGTGTTGCAACTAGTTTTAGAAAATCAAATTGAACTTCACTAATATTTTTGGATTATTATTTGACTTTGAAATTCAAATAATAATAGGATTCAATTCAAATTCAAATAGGTTATAACTTCAAGCCCTAGGTTTAATTTGAATAAAACTATTTCCATAGTTTAGTAAATTGAATTAAACCTAGTATTTGTTTTGGAGTTAATATTTGACTTTAGTAAATCGAATTAAACCTAGTATTTATTCTTGGAGTTAATAATTGACTTTAGGAAAAGATGAACTCAAATTAAATCTAGTTCAAACTCAAACAAAAGTTGAAAACTAATTGCACATAGTAAATCTCTTGGATTTATATTTGACTTTAGTTAAACTAAAAGCAAACACTACTGGAATCAGGGACTTTGCCATCTGCCAGCTCTTTGCCGTCTGCTGGCAGACGGCAAAGAGGTTGTTTGCCGTCTGCTTTGGGAAAGCAGACGGCAAAGAGCTGGCTGATGGCAAAGACACTGTTTGCCATCAGCCAGATCTTTGCCGTCAGCTAGCGGACGGCAAAGTTTCTTTGCCGTCCGCTAGCAGACGGCAAAGAGGTGGGGTGGGGCCCAGTGGAGGCCAGTTAACTGCAACGGCCCACCCACCTCTTTGCCGTCTGCTAGCGGACGGCAAAGTTTCTTTGCCGTCCGCTGGCAGACGGCAAATAAAATAACCCGCTAACGGCCGTTACCCCCCCCACCTCCTCTCTCTCCCGCGCCCTGTCCCCTTTTAATTTTCGTCCCCCGCCGCCGCCGCCCGACGCTCCCCCGCCCCTCCCCCTCCGCCGCCCCGCGCCGCCGCCTCGCCCCCCGGAGCCCGCCCCGTCGCCGGCCGCCCCGCCCAGCGGACCCAGGCCGTGGCGGCCGCCCTGCCCCGCCCCATCGCCGGAGCCACGCCGCGTCGCGTCGCCCCGTCCCGCCGCCGGAGCCGCCCCGTCGCCGGCGCCAGCTCCCCCCCACCAGCAGCCATCTTCCTCCCCGCAGCCACCTCCCCCCCCCACCCGCAGCCACCGGAAGGTAAGCCCCCCTCCTCCCCTCCCCTCTTCTCTACTCTCTGCTCTCTCGCCCTCTGTGTGTGTGTGTGTGTTAGTGCTACGTTAGTGCTAGATTAGTGGCTTTTTTAGTGCTAGTTAGTATGAACCCTAGCTAGGACAGATTAGGTAGTTGCAATTTTTTATTTAAAGCAAATGTTGCTATTTAAATTTTTTAGTTAAAGCAATTGTTTGAACCCTAGAAGAGATGGAAGATGTCAGTCCTGGCAATCGCGGCCTTGAGGTTTAGCAACTCTTCATGATGTGCCATGGCACCACCGACCAACACCTGCACCCTAAGAAGCACGGACACGGGGACGGAAAGTCGGGGATACGCAAACGGGGATACGGGATACGGCATTTTCCAAAAACAGCCATTCGGGGATACGGCGAGTATATATAAAATAAAATAAAAATATACCATGTAATATAGAGTTAAGACAGAAAATTAAAGAGAAAGGGATCAGAATAGAGAATAGAATACTGCCCCATTTGGTGTCTCTTTTATCAAGTGCTTGATTGATCCTCAACCAGCAGCATAAGCAGAGCAGCAGCACAAGCATAAGCAGCAGCAGCAGCACAAGCATAAGCATAAGCAGAGCTGCAGTGCACAACATGGAGCAGCAGCACAAGCATAAGCAACATGGAGCAGCAGCACAAGCATTCAACCCACCAGCACAAGCACAAGACAGCAAGCAACATCCAGGATCCAGCAGCTTAATGGAAGAAATCTGAAGAATAAAAGAGGAAGAGGTTGAGGAATAGGAGAGGCTGTTGGGTTACCTGCGAGGCTACGCCTGCGAGTATAGGCTATTGGTGCTGGGGGTAGCGGTCGCCGGTCGAATCCGGGCATCGCCAGCGGTGTCCGTGCTTTCTAGCCTGCACCTGGTTGTCTGGCGCATTGTCGTTCAACAATGCCCTGAGCTAGAAGATCAGCTTGCTGTGTTCTTCCACCCATCTCCCATACTCCATGTCAAACATACCAGCTGTCCATCATAGATATCATATGGAATATTAGAATTAATATTGCATCAGTTGTTAACTAATTGTTAACTAAATTCAAAATCAGAGACACATTTAGAGGATTTTTTTAGTAATTCGTAGAATTAAAGGGATGGATTGATTGACTGATTGGTTTTGAGTGTCTCATCAATTACCAAATGAAGGGGCAGAAGGAAGGCCTTGGTGGTGATCTCCAGTACCCAACAAGACACCCTGCAGTAGTTAATTTAGCATGGAGTTTGTCAGTTGTCACGAACTGATTGATAACTCTGTTGAAGTTGTACTAAATTTGTTTACTCTTTGTCATTGCAGGTGTTGACAGATGGTGGGCGCGGGTCGAGAGCGCTCCGAGGCTCCTACCTCGGCGCGTGGTGGGAGGGGTAGTCCCATTCCACACCAGAGCCTCCGGAGAGCGCTGGATCTCAGTATGCAGACACCACCGGCGGTCGCTTCTTCTTCGGCCGGGAGAGGTCAGGGGGGGAAGAAGGCTAGTAGAGGTGGACGTGGCGGCGGGCGAGGTAGGAAGGCTGCTACTACACCTTCCTCGCCGCCACCCCCAGCTGATTCACCCGACCACAGGAGTGCTCCGTCTGAGATGGAGCCGTCTGAGGTGGACCCGTCTCGGACTCCGGTCCACGAGCCTCGGGGCGACGAGCCTATGGCAGACGCGCCTACGGCCGACGAGCCTCGGGCCAACGAGCGTCGGGCCGCCGAGCCTTCGTCCCACGAGACTCCGGAGCTCAGCAGGGATCGCGCTGAGTCGCAGCCGAACCCATGTGCGGACTCGTCGAGTGGCCGTGCTGAGGGTGGCTATAGTTCTGATAGCTATAGCAAGGGGGAGTGGGTTGAGGGGCGCAAAGTCTACCAGCGTGGTGGTACAAAGCTCCCGCCCACCCCGGCGACCCCCGACCAGAGGTGTTTGATTGCGCCGGAGGGGGAGAAGTAAGTGCATTTATTCTTTTTTAACCTTTTGCCTTCATGTTTCTTCAAATATCTAATGCGTTGGCCTTGTCATACTGCAGGTCTTGGACGCACGAGCCTCGTGTCCGCAGGCCCAACACTGTCCTTGGTGTGATTTGTCGCCAGAGCTTCCCGGGGTGGGTCATGTTGCCCGGTGAGGGCCGGGTTCCAGAGCTAGGAATGACCTGGGAGCACTACTTGGCTGCCCCGGCCCCGCCGGGGCATAGGATCGGCGATGTCGAGTGCCACACGGTGGCCGACATTGTGATCCAGACGTTTTGGGTAATTTCTCCTTTGTCGTCTACATTGTGTTTTCTTCTTTGATTGGCAACCCTAGTGATTGTACTAATCCGTGTTTTCTTGTTTGATTGCAGACCTTCTACAGGTGTGCTGAGGGACAGGAGGAGGCCGCGGCTCGGGTTATCGAGAACGAGTGCAGGCGCCTACTTCAAAACTTTCGGCACGAGGCTCGGACGCAGGTTGTTCGAGACTACTTCGCCTCGACCGGTATTAGGAGGAAAAAAGAGAAGTGCCGCGTCAAGTATCTGAGTAAGGAGAAGTACATGAAGGTAATTACCTATTCTTAAGGCCTTGTACTTAGTTCCTCGATTTGATTCGTAGGCGTAGCGCTCAAATTTCTCTTGCTTAACTTAGGTGCCCCCGAGATGGTGTGCGGATAGGATGGACTGTTGGGAGGCGTTGGTTGATGAGTGGTGCACTCCCCAATGGTGCTCCGTCCACGACACTGCAAAGGACAAGCGTGGCAAAATGAAAGGTGTCCCACACCATCTAGGCAGCGTCAACCTACGTCAGTTCGGGGAAAACTGGGTATGTGGTTTGCTTCATGATTCATGCAAATTCATTCTTCATGCTAGCTTGAGCCCTTAACTAATACTCTGTTCCTCTCTTTTAGGGGCGACACAACAAGGCTCCAATGCCAGAGCTGTTCGGCCTCTATGCCATGTCCAATACTGCCTCGTACAAGAAGGCCAAGGCATTCTCTGAGTCTGACCTCGATGATCCAGAGAAATTCAGCAACCGTGCCTCCCACCACAAGCTTGTGAGGTACAGAGACGAGGGGAAGGCGAGGAAAGGGCCGGACTTTAACCCGAGCCAGGAACCTCTTGATCCAGAGCTGGTGATGATATCTGGTGGCGGGAGGCACCATGGCTCGTTAGCCATTGGGGATGGGCTGATACGTTGTACTAGCACTCTCCCGCAGATCAAGAAGCGCCAGACCAGCTCCGATCCTGAGATAAGGCCTCGTGCACGGCCAATGGAGCTCGAATTCAAGGTTAGTTATACGGACTCAGATACCTTTCCTCCATTACATTGTGTGTGCGGCCGTCGATGATTACAATGCTAACGAGTGGTGTTGCAGGCTGCTATTGAGGCAGAGAGAGCGAAGACCCAGGCTGCTATTGAGGAAGAGAGAGCGAAGACGCAGGCGCTTCTGGAGGAGAGGGACCGGCAGGCGGAGGAGAGGACGGCTAGGCTAATGGAGGAGGAGAGGAACCGGAACGAGTTGGGTCAACGGGCCCTATACGAGCTCATCGTGGTAAGTTTCTTCTGCATATTAGCCAAATCATGCACGTAATGTTCCTTTCATTACTAATTAATATGACTGACTCGAGAAAACCAAATGTGCAGACCATGTGCCAGAACAATGGCACGACCCCTCCGCCGATGCCAGTCATTGCTCCAGCGGGCACGGTGAGTTTCATTTGAATGGTCATTAGTTACTAGTCTTCACATTTGAGTTGCATCATGCTAACGATACATTGGAAATGATCTTTGGTGCAGCATAACTCCCGACAAGCATCGACCGATGGTTCTCCGACTGCCACTGGCGCGACCGGTCCTACACCTCCACCTAAGTGATGACGGTAAGTTTAGCTTAAGAAATGACCTATTTATCTCCAAAATGCCGTATACTTAGCTTAGTTTCCTCGAAAATGACATTATAACCTTACTTAGCTCCAAAATGACCAATTTTACCATGGATAGCTGTCAAATGACCTATACTTAGCTTAGCTTAAGAAATGACCTATTTAGCTCCAAAATGACTTAATATGCTTAATTAGCTAAAAATGGCATAATTACTTATGTTAGCACAAAAATGACCTATACTTACCTTACTTTCCTCCAAATTGACATAATAAGCTTAGTTAGCTCAAAAAATGGCATAATTACCTATGTAAGCTCTAAAATGACACAAATAAGGAATAAGAAGAAGAAAAACAAGGAAGAGGAGAAAAAGAAAGAATAGAAGAAGAAATAGAAGAAAAGGAAAGAATAAAAGAAGAAGAATGAGAAGGAAAAGGGTAAACACCTTCTTCTTCTTCTTCTTCTAGTCTTTTTCTTCTAGTCTTCTTTTCTTCTTCTTCTTCTTCTTGTCTTCTTCTTGTCTTCTTCTTGTCTTCTTCTTCTTCTAAAATGGCATATACTTACCTAATTTAGCTCAAAAATGGCATAATTACCAAGGTAAGCACAATAATGACCTATACTTACATAATTTTCCTAGGTTAGCAAAAAAATGGCATACTTAGATAGGTTAACTCTAAAATGACACAAATAATGAATAAGATGAAAGAAAAACAAGGAAGAGGAGGAAAAGAAGGAATATGAGGAAGAAGAAGAAGAAGAAGAGCTCCTCCTCTTCTTCTTCTTCATCTTCTTCATCATCATCTTCTTCTTCTTCTTCTTAGCATTTATTCCTCCAAAATCACTTAATATGCTTAGCTAGCTCAAAAATGACATAATAACCTTAATTAGCTAAAAAATGACCTATTTATCCTAGGATAGCTCTAAAATGACCTAAACTTAGCATTTATTTCTCCAAAATGACTTTAATATGCTTAGCTAGCTAAAAAATGACATAACAACCTTAATTAGTTCCAAAATAACCTATTTAACCTAGGATAGCTCTAAAATGACCTATACTTAGCATTTATTCCTCCAAAAATGGATTTATATGCTTAGCTAGCTCAAAAATGACATAATAACCTTAATTAGCTCCAAAATGACTTAATATGCTCCAAAATGACCTATTTAGCTCCAAAATGACTTAATATGACCTATTTAGCTCCTTCTTCTTCTTCTTCTTCTTCTTCTTCTTCTCCTTCTCCTTCTCCTTCTCCTTCTCCTTCTTCTCCTCCTTCTCCTTCTTCTCCTCCTTCTTCTCCTTCTTCTGCTTCTCCTGCTTCTCCTGCTTTTCCTTCTCCTTCTCCTTCTTCTCCTTCTTCTCCTTCTACTTCTCCTTCTCCTTCTTCTTCTTCTTCTTCTTCTTCTTCTTCTTCTTCTCCTTCTCCTTCTTCTCCTCTATTCCTTCTTCTCCTTCTTCTTCTTCTCCTTCTCCTTCTCCTTCTCCTTCTCCTTCTCCTTCTTCTCCTCTTCTCCTTCTTCTCCTTCTTCTTCTCCTTCTTCTTCTTCTTCTTCTTCTTCTTCTTCTTCTTCTCCTTCTTCTTCTTCTTCTTCTTCTTCTTCTTCTTCTTCTTCTTCTTCTTCTTCTTCTTCTTCTTCTCCTTCTTCTCCTCTATTCCTTCTTCTTCTTCTTCTTCTTCTTCTTCTTCTTCTTCTTCTTCTTCTCCTTCTTCTTCTTCCTCTTCCTCTTCTCCTTCTCCTTCTCCTTCTTCTCCTTCTCCTTCTTCTTCTTCTTCTTCTTCTTCTCCTTCTTCTCCTTCTTCTTCCTCTTCTTCTCCTTCTTCTTCCTCTTCTTCTTCTTCTTCTTCTTCTTTTTCTTCTTCTTCTTCTAGTCTTCTTCTTCTTCTTCTAATTTCTTACTCCCATTTTTGCAGGTTTGATTCACTTCATGGAAGGGCAGAATGCTACTGTTTACATATTAGATGTTTGATGTATTGGATGTTTGTGAAACTATGTATATATGAATTGGATGTATGATGTTTGATGACGATGGTGAAACTATGTTTGATGTTTGAAACTACGTTTGATGTATGATGTTTGATGTTTGAAACTATGTGATTCTGAATATATATATATGTGTGTTTGAATTTCTGTGAAAATGAATTGATATAACAAAAAACAGAAAAAACAGGGGCTATATAGCCAATTTGCCGTCTGCTAGCAGACGGCAAAGAGATTTGCCGTCTGCTAGCAGACGGCAAAGAGGCCACGTGGCAGCAGCCTGTGCAAACTGGGCTGGCCTATTTGGCCTCTTTGCCGTCTGCTGGCAGACGGCAAAGAGCCTGCATTGGCCCAGCTGACCTCAGCTGTAGCCTTTGCCGTCTGCCAGCAGACGGCAAAGAAGCAAAGGTCTTTGTCGTCTGCTGGCAGACGGCAAACCGCGCCGTTAGCCCCCTAACGGGGCTGGTACCTTTTGTCTGTCGTCCAGGGGCTTTGCCATCTGCCAGCAGACGGCAAAGAGCTTTGCTTCTTTGCCGTCTGCCAGCAGACGGCAAAGCGGCCTTTGCCGGCACCTGTTCAGCCGGAGTGTTTGCCGTTTGCTGGCGGACGGCAAAGGCTTTGCCGTCCGCCAGGCATGCCTTTGCCGTCTGCTATGGCAGACGGCAAAGAAGCTGATTCCAGTAGTGAAATAAAGAAACTAAAGTAAATATATTGGACCTACTTTTGACTTTAGTTTAAAGCTTTTTAAATAAATAAGGCCTAGTAAGTATATTGGATTTGTACGTGACTTTAGGGAAGCAATAATTGTTCTTAAGTTGAATTGAACCAACTTAGTTAATTATGAAAACTTTCACGAATCAATTTAACTCAGTGGAACCAAATCAAATTGTGAAATTAATTCAATTTTAATTCAAATAGGATGAACCCTAATTCAGATCCAAATTGAATTAGAAGCCAAACCAAGTTATCATTTTTTCAGGCCTTGGTGTATTAAATCTCATGAAATGTCAACAAGTTTGAATTGTCATTCAAACTTGAACAAGAACTTGACTACCCAAGATTCATAGACCAGGACTCTGTTGTTAAGATTCTTTTGATTGGATTTGACAACCATAACTTGACATCACATACTCGTTATGTGATGAACCTTTATTTTGAAACTTGCATGTGAACCCTAATGTCACATGTATTCCAAGTGACAACCACTGTGTTGTTTTCCAAACTCTTATGAGTTAACCATGACACATGAGCTCACAACACAATGACACTAGCACCATGCACCACACTTGTTTTTTTGTTTGATTGTATTGTATGGTTGTTTGCGATTGCTCTTTACTTATGATAGATTGTTACGGAGAGTGAAGAGTTATTTGATCAAGATTGTGAGATTGAAGAATCGTCAATACCAAACAAGTGGAAACTTTGATCATAACCTATGTTTCCTTGCATTGTAGTTGTTTCAACTAGGAATCCCTTATAGGATTTTACTTTAGGCTTGACAGAACCCAGTAGAATGATTGTTGGTCCATTATACCCTGACCTTGTAACCAACGAGTAGTTGCTTAGCTGTTATAACATGGATTGGGAAACACCAATTATTATTCCACCATACAACCTCATGGTTGACTACTTAACTAATGAATCGATCTGGGTGGACTGGCTTTGATTGGGTCATCGGAGTGTAGTTTTTGGTGGGGAATGCCACCTAGGTATCAAAGGGATTGTACGAGTTCAAAGTTGAGTAGCTTCCATGTGTGACTGTGAGATAATATGGGCTCTCTCTAGACCAAGTAAGTTGTGGGAACCCTCCTCGGCAGATCAACAAATGTAGATTTGCATGTAGGGAAACCAGACTGGGGTCTGCCATTCCAGAGAGGGCAACTACTTCCCAAAAGTCTTGTCTTGATCTACCTAGCTACTTCACAAGTGAAGTTTAGTAGCAGGAGGGTGTCATCGGGAATCACGGGTAAAGTACACAAACCTCTACGGAGTGTATAAAACTAATCATGATTAGTCGTGTCCCCGATTATGGACAAGTTTTGAGAAACTCATCAGAGAATTGTCAGCTTGATCTCATTCACCTCTTCTAATAAAATCAATGGGTTGAACCAAAAGGGAGTTATGGCGCTGATCTCAAAGGACTGGAGGACCCAGAGTCTTTGGAGAAAGGCTTGGGGGTAGAAGTGTGATGCGGAGGCCCATATCTCAAATGCTTATATTTTGGACATGAAGCTGATCTCAGAGGACCGGATGAACCATAGTCTCTGGAGAAAGGCTTGGGGCAGAAGTGTGATGCGGAAGCCCACATATTCAAATGCTTATATTATGGACTATTGTGTGATACGATATGTCCGACTATTAGAGTAGATAACTATTACAAAGGTAGGGAAAACTATTTTTCTGCGTAAAAGAAAAACCCAGCCACACAGGTTTGCATGTTTATGTTCCAACAAGCCAATCCTGATGAAGCCTGCCAATACATCCTATGTATAGACCCACCAGGCTGCAACGTATGATGTTGCAGGTCTGCCGGAAAGGTACAAAGTAGGGTTACGACGCTATACTCAACTCTTGCCTGTGAGTTGATGGATGTCGCAAGACTAGAACCTTATCTCCACTGCATGAGTGTAACTTTAGATATCCCATGAGATAAGCGGGTGTGTATTGTAAAGCACTGGATTTGTGATGTAATACTATGACATGTGATGTATTCTTGGTATTTCATCATCGACTGTGCATGTCAGCTATTGATTCAGGGACTGACACAGTAAGCGCAGAGATTTGGGGCTCTATTAGGGACCAGGTCATGATACTATCTCCATGTGTGACTAATACCCTTAGTTCTCGGAAATATGGATGAACCTTGGTATGTATAGGTGTTGAGCGCTTACAAGGATATGAGATTCACTGTTGAATATTTGATTTAATAGTGTCCATGAATGTTGTGAATGGGCCT
Source organism: Elymus sibiricus (assembly GCA_039707655.1). Lineage (NCBI taxonomy): Eukaryota > Viridiplantae > Streptophyta > Magnoliopsida > Poales > Poaceae > Elymus > Elymus sibiricus. Next base: position 130,674,918 of record CM077669.1, read on the forward strand.
GTCATGGATATAATCCTAACAAGACTATGAGGGTGTGTATATAGAGGCAATCATGTCTATCAAGATATGCAAATGGGAGTATGCACAAGGAATTCTACATGTTTGGTCCCTCGTCGGTGGAGGTAATACTATACTCTTGTATGGTGTTCTTGCTGTTGTCATAGGTTACAATATGAGAGAGAGGTTAACCCTCAACCATGGGAAGACGAGTAAAACTTGGCAACATGCCGTAGTCTCGCGATATGCCGATCTCTCCCTCGTATGATCCTCTTCAGCAAATTCTTCCCCAATTCAACCTCTCGTTGATTCTCCTTCTTGCTAAATCCCCCATATCCCTCTTGATTTGTTCCTTTCTTGTTCGATAAATATTTTTCTCCTCTGAACCACGATCCAGTAAATCCCCCCAAATTAGTGAGCCTCGGTCCATTTTTCCCAATCCATCAACCAACCTTTCCGCATCTCACCAGAATACGCCAGTTCCCTCAACGGATTTCACATCCAGACCAACCTTTCCCCTAGGGCAGAAGGAGGATCCCACTTCAGATCTGGGAATCCATCTGTTATTGTTCACGAGGGAGCAAGGTGATCTGCAATTCGTGCTTCTGATGCAGCAACACCTTTCTCAGCTGCACACTTCGATGTCCCATTAAGCGCAATCATCATGAAGCTTGTTGGTTGGAACTACCGAGGCATGGGCAAGGACCTCAGCAACTCCATTAAGATGGAATACCTAGGCAATTGATGAATTCCACGGGTGCTCAGGTAACCTTTGTATCAGATATCATAACATCGAGGTACAACTCTTCACAAATTAAGTCTCGATTTAACTCTTCCGATAGCTTTGTGGTTCCATCCAATGGTTGTTCCAGCGGGCTTTGGATTCTTTGGTCTGATGAAGTTTGTGCCTCAGTAAAGTTCTCCAGCCACCACATGAGTTTAGCCATAGTTATCAATAAAACTACTAATGTGGAATATGCTTTGGCTTGTGTTTATGGAGATCCCCATCATCGCAACACTAGCATAATTCAAGATAATATTCCCAGTTTTGTGAATGATAACTTAGGAAAGCCAATAGTCTGTTTAGGGGATCTGAATGATATCATGTGTGATACGAAAACCACTTATGTTAATACAAATAAGTATCATATGTGTGCTATCAATTCCTATGTCAACCAATGTGGTCTATTTGATTTGGGGTTTAGTGGGTCGGCTTACACTTGGACTAATATGCGTTTCTCTTCCAGACCTATCTTCGAAAGACTTGATCGTTGTCTTGCCGATGCAGAATGGTGTGTTTTGTTTCCTAACACTAATGTTTTTAATTTACCGATTATTCACTCGCTGAGTGATCATGCGCCTATAGTAATTTCCAGTGAATCTCAGTTTCGTAAACCTAAACTTCATTTCAAATTTGAAAACTGGTGGACTTTCGAGGAAGACTTTCAAGGAGTTGCAAAAATTCTTGAGCCTCATCGGTCAATAAACCGTTCGATGCTAGAACCACTAACCTTGCAGGAACATTAAAAAGGTGGTGCAAAAAGAAAAGGCCTTTGCAGCAGCAGCTTGTGTAGGGGAACGCGGCAGAAAACAAAAAAATTCGGTACGGCAAGCACGCCCAGGACTACTATGGAGACTACATACAAGGTTTGATCTTATCCGTACCGACTCGAAGCGCAGCGGAAGAAGAGTCGGTGGAGATCGTTGGTGCAGATCCCCACAGCTAGGATTTACAATCTCCCAACCGCGAGGATGTACTCCCTCGTCGGACAGCCCTTCGGGAGGCGGTCGGACAGTCCCTCAGACGATGTCACGGACAGCCCTTCGGGAGGACCCTCGAAACTCGAATGGAAACTCGGACAGCCCTTCGGGATGACACTCGAACAGCCCCTCGGGCAAAAGATCGAAACTACGACCTCTCTACGGGGTTGCACACATACGGTGTCAGCTGTCCGGCAGGGCTTCGCCGTCCAGAACTAGTTCCTGCCGGAACCCAGACAGCCTTTCGGCTCTACGGAACTATTTCGCTGGGAGGGAGAGAGAAGCCAGACAAGTCTATGGCATGTGTATGAGAGCAAGGATGAGTGTGGAGAGTGACTCTCCACCTCTATTTATAGGAAAACCCAAGGGGTAAGGGGGCACATGAAAAACCCAAAATGCCCACACTTTATGTCACACATAAAGGTCATAAAGGGCATAAAGGGATGACAAGTGGAGCTCCATGGAGGAGCTGCACCCTTGAACGTCCCACCTTCATGGGGGCCCCCCAAAGCGGGTTCCTTGATCCCCAAGTCCTTCTAGAAGCCTTTTGGGGAAAGCCCTAAAAGGTGGCTTTCCATAAAGTAACCCAAAAAGCACTTTCACTATTCATGAAGACATTTTTCTGCGTCCGATAAATCCCAAATTATTTCTGTGTGCCTAGAACAATTCCAGTACCCACTAAAACAATTTGAACGCATTCCGAAACAATTCCGAAACAATGTTTTTCTTCAGCGAAAAGCTACTACAGCGGTTCCGGCTGCTCCGGAACATTTCCGGTTTTTATCCCGGAAAATTCCCAGAAGTTTCCAGAATAAAACTGGTACCCTCCAAGAATTATCAGGCATGTGCCGAAACCATTTTGACTTAATGGTATACCCTGAAACAACTTTTCGGTTTTACCGAAACTATTCCGGTGTTCTCTCTCCGGAACCTTTCCGTTGACTCCAAAACTTTTTCGGTGAATTTCTCTCAGACTCCCTGTCTAGTATTCAGCAGATAGATGACCCTTAAGCATGTGACCCTATAGTTTCGGTGAAGTATAGACATGACCGAAACACTTTCCGATCAATGATCAACATCGGAGCCGTGGACACCCATATTGACCCCTATACCCACACGAATGAATATTCGAGTGAACCTCCAGTTGCCGTGTGCTATTCCTGTTTCCTCACAATATATTACAAACACCCGAGGTGAGATTTACTTGCATCCCCATGGATCAACAACTTGTCCACTATGCTAGTTACCTCGTTACCGGTTTTGTTCTCTTTTCTCGTTTCCGTGTTCCGGCATCCCTGTGATCAAATCACACTGTGTCTGGCCAGACGATGATGGATACCGTAACACCGAGAGGGCCCGAGAATATCTCTCCATCATCGGAGGAGCAAATCCCAATCTTGAGCTATCTCGTTACTTGCCATACTTTTCCGTTAACCCGTAAGCCGCCGTAATAGCCATCCAGTTACGGATGACGTTTAACAAACCCCAAAGTTCACGAAGCAAGCACAAAGGAACTCGATACTCTCATGGTCTAAGGAATTATGCAAAAATTAACTATATCTATGATATTAACCTTTAACTTGTGACGAATGTGTCTCATAGCATAACACCAATTTGGGTCGACTCAACACAAGTGTTCTACCAACATTGTGCCCTCAAAATTGCCGGCATAGCCATGCCCATGATCAGGAAAACAGGATCATCATGCAATACTTGAGCCAGTCTTAGAGGCAAGACTAGGAATACAATTTACCGTTCATTATACCACACGTGCACATGAGTTTCCCTCCAAGCCTCGTGGTTATTGTAGACTCGAGAATCATTGCAGTTATAGCATGAAACATAAACATTCATTACTAACTTGGAGATACAAAATAACTGTTATTACTGCCTCTAGGGCATATCTCCTACAGACTCCCACTTGCACTAGAGTCATAATCCAGTTACATGGCTTCCCTAACACCAATGGCTATCCGGTGCTGCTCATGCTTTGCTCGTGGTAGAGGCTTTGTCATCGGGTCTGACACGTTCAGATCCGTGTGAACTTTGCGTACTTTCACTAAACCCGCTTCGACATGATGTCGAATGAGTTTATATTTGCGTTCAATATGTCTTGTCTTATGGTGCGAACTTGGCTCCCTTGCCTGAGCCACGGTGCCACTATTATCACAATAGATCTCCACCGGGTCCAGAGCACTTGGAACCACACCAAGGTCTTCAAGAAATTGCTTGATCCATACCGCCTCCTTGGAGGCTTCTGAAGCTGCAACATATTCCGCCTCTGTCGTAGAATCCGCCACAGTATTTTGTTTGGAACTGTTCCAATCAACTGCGCCACCGTTCAATATGAAAACATAGCCTGATTGAGATTTGAAGTCATCTGGGTCAGTCATGAAGCCTGCATCAGTGTAACCACTTACAATGAGCTCTTCATCACCTCCGTACACAAGGAGTAAATCCTTGGTCTTTCTGAGGTACTTAAGAATACCCTTGACTGCGGCCCAGTGTTCCAATCCTGGATCACTTTGGTACCGGCTACTAACACTTAGCGCATAGGAAACATCCGGTCTTGTACATATCATGGCATACATAATAGAACCAACTGCCGAAGCATATGGAACATCATTCATTTGTACTCGCTCATCGAGGGTCTGAGGACACTGATTCTTGCAAAGCACTGTGCCAGGTGACATGGGGAGTAGGCCTTTCTTGGAGTTCTCCATGTTGAACCTTTTCAACACCTTGTCAGTGTACGTGCTTTGGCTAAGCGCTATCAGGCGTTTTGATCTATCTCTATAGATCCTGATGCCCAATACATATGCCGCTTCGCCTAAGTCTTTCATTGAAAAACTCTTCTTCAATGAGTCTTTTATTTCACTAAGAAAATTCACGTCATTTCCAATCAACAATATGTCATCCACATACAGGATTAGAAATGCTTTTGCGCTCCCACTAAACTTCTTGTAAACACAAGATTCTTCGTCATTCCTGATGAAGCCAAACTCTTTGACCACTTCATCAAAACGAATGTTCCAGCTCCTTGATGCTTGCTTCAGACCATAAATGGCTTTCTGAAGTTTGCATACCTTTCCAGCATCCTTATGAATGACAAAACCTTCTGGCTGTATCATGTATACATCCTCCTTGAGGTTTCCATTTAGGAAAGCCTTAATATTAGGCATGATGATCTATGGAGATAGATTTACCTAATGTGGCTGAGCAAAGATACATATTGACAAAATGCTAAAACCTTTTAGCATTGAAAAACGTCAAGGAGTGATTCTTGCCAGAGTCACATGGAAAGAGTTTTTGCAAGACTCGGTGTCCCAAAACACTAATGAGCAAAATACATGATGGTGATTCCACACACTCTTGTGTTTGGATTAATCATGTATTCCATGGTATGTAAAAACAACCAGATATGTCCAATACTCCAAAGTTGTTGCGAGTATAGATACCAAAGTGATCAAAGTATTGATCATGGGACAACAGTGAAAGATGTCATTGAGTACTAGAGCAGTACTGATGACATGTTTTCTCGCAAGCAGAGATTATGAAGTGCTCGTTGTAAGTAATTACATCGATACAGTCTTCATCAATGCTCCATGCGATTTTCGATTTAAGTTAACGGTTTTTGTGTAATACACAACATGGTGGCACGGTAGTTGGAAATTGTTCCAAACAAGATACTGTGGCAAATTCTATAACAAAGGCTAAGTATGTTGACGCTTTAGAAGCGACAAAGAAGTTGTTGATGTTGGAAATATGCCCTAGAGGCAATAATAAATTGGTTATTATTATATTTCCTTGTTCATGATAATCGTTTATTATCCATGCTATAATTGTATTGATTGGAAACTCAAATACATGTGTGGGTACATAGACAACACTGTGTCCCTAGTAAGCCTCTAGTTGACTAGCTTGTTGATCAAAGATGGTTAAGGTTTCCTAGCCATTGACATGAGATGTCATTTGATGACGGGATCACATCATTAGGAGAATGATGTGATGGACAAGACCCAAACTGTAAACGTAGCATATGATCGTGTCAGTTTATTGCTATTGTTTTCTGCATGTCAAGTATCTGTTCCTTTGACCATGAGATCATGCAACTCACTGACACCGGAGGAATACCTTGTGTGTATCAAACGTCGCAACGTAACTGGGTGACTATAAAGGTGCTCTACAGGTATCTCCGAGGGTGTCTGTTGGGTTGGCATGGATCAAGACTGGGATTTGTTACTCCGTATGACGGAGAGGTATCTCAGGGCCCACTCGGTAATACAACATCACAATGAGCCTTGCAAGCAATGTGACTAAAGTGTTAGCCACGAGATCTTGTATTACGGAACGAGTAAAGAGACTTGCCGGTAACGAGATTGAACTAGGTATAGTGATACCGACGATCGAATCTCGGGCAAGTAACATACCGAAGAACAAAGGGAACAGCATACGGGATTAACTGAATCCTTGACATAGAGGTTCGACCGATAAAGATCTTCGTAGAATATGTAGGAGCCAATATGGGCATCCAGGTCCCGCTATTGGTTATTGATCGTAGAAGTGTCTCGGTCATGTCTACATAGTTCTCGAACCCGCAGGGTCTACACACTTAACGTTTGGTGACGATTAGTATAATTGAGTTGTTATGTTGGTGACCGAAAGTTGTTCGGAGTCCCGGATAAGATCCCGGACATGACGAGGATCTCCGGAATAGTCCGGAGGTAAAGATTGATATATGTGATAATGGTGTTTTGATCTCTGGAAGAGTTCCGAAGTTCACCGGAAGGGGTTCCGGATGTTTACCGAAGTGTTCGGGTGCAGCAACACTTTATATGAGCCAAAGGGATAAAGCCCACAAGGTATTGGAAAGTGCAAAAGTAGTTTTGCTGCCGCGTAAGCGGTACTACCGCTTGGTGAAGCGGTACTACCGCCCGAGCGGTACTACCGCTTGTGTGAAGCGGTACTACCGCCCAAGCGGTACTACCGCTTGTGTGAAGCGGTACTACCGCTTGTGCGCGGCTGTGCACGGTTCGGCAGGGATCCGAGTTGGACTCTTTCCCTGCGGGCCAAACCGACCTTGTGCGGGCAAAACCGACCCGGAGGAGGCTTTTACTCCAAGTTTAGACCCCAAGGCTCAACATATAAATAGAGGGGCAGGGCTAGCACACGGGACACATCAGGATTTCCCAAGCCGTGTGCCGGCAACCCTAGCCCTCTAGTTCCTCCGTCATAATCTCCGTAGCGCTTGGCGAAGCCCTGCAGAGATTGTTCCTCACCACCATCACCACGCCGTCGTGCTGCTGGAACTCAACCACTACTTCACCATCGCTCGCTGGGTCGAGGAGGTGAAGGCGTCATCAAGCCGTACGTGTGTTGAACGCGGAGGTGCCGTCCGTTCGGCACTAGATCGGAAGGATCGTGATTGGATCGCGGGACGCTCGGCGATTTGGATCGCGAAGACGTTCGACTACATCAACCGCGTTTATTAACGCTTCCGCTTAGCGATCTACAAGGGTATGTAGATTCACTCTCCCTCTCGTAGATGCTCATCACCATGGATAGATCTTGCGTGTGCGTAGGAAAAATTTTGTTTCCCATGCAACGTTCCCCAAACAGTGGCATCTGAGCTAGGTCTATGCGTAGATGAGATCTCGAGTAGAACACAAACGAGTTGTGGGCGTGGATGTATACATATTGCTTGCCGTTACTAGTTGATACTTGATTCCGCGGTATTGTGAGATGAAGCGGCCCGGACCGACATTACGCGTACGCTTACGCGAGACTGGTTTCACCGCTGCGTGCACTTGTTGCATAAAGGTGACTGGCGGGTGTCTGTCTCTCTCACTTTAGTTGAATCGGTTCAATGAAGAGGGTTCTTTTAGAAGATCAAAAAGCAATCACTACACCACGTTGTGGTTTTGCGTAGGTAAGAATCGTTCTTGCTAGATACCCGTAGCAGCCACGTAAAATTTGCAACAACAATTAGAGGACGTCTAACTTGTTTTTGCAGGGTATGTTGTGATGTGATATGGCCAATTACATGATGAGATATATGTGATGTATGAGATGATCATGTTTTGTATAGAATATCACGACTTGCATGTCGATGAGTACGGCAACTGGCAGGAGCCATAGAGTTGTCTTTAATTATTGTATGACCTGCGTGTCAATCATTAAGCGCTATGTAATGCTTTACTTTATCGCTAAACGTTAGCAATAGTCGTGGAAGCAACAGTCGGCGCGACAACCTTATGGCGGCACGTTGATGGAGATCAAGATGATGGAGATCATGGTGTCATGCCGGTGACGATGGAGATCATGCCGGTGCTTTGGAGATGGAGATCAAAAGCACAAGTTCATGGCCATATCATGTCACTTATGATTTGCATGTGATGTTAATCCTTTTATGCATCTTATTTTGCTTAGGACGACGGTAGCATTATAAGGTGATCCCTCACTTAAATTTCAAGATAAATTGTGTTCTCCCCAAGTGTGCACCGTTGCGAAAGTTCGTCGTTTCGAGACACGCCGTGATGATCGGGTGTGATAGACTCTACGTTCGCATACAACGGGTGTAAGCCATGTTACACGTGCGGAACACTCGGGTTAAACTTGACGAGCCTAGCATGTACAGACATGGCCTCGGAACACAAGAGACCGAAAGGTCGAACATGAGTCATATAGTAGATATGATCAACATGAAGATGTTCACCATTGAAACCACCTCAACTCACGTGATGATCGGACTTGAGTTGGTGGATTTGGATCATGTTACACTCGAATGATCGGAGGGATGTCAATTTGAGTGGGAGTTTTTAAATATGATTAACTAAACTCATTATCTAAGAACAATAGTCTAAGTTGTCTTTGCTATATTTATGTTGTAGATCATGGCTCGCGCAGTAGCACCCCTGAATTTTAATGCGTTCCTAGAGAAAGCTAAGTTGAAAGATGATGGAAGTAACTTTGTGGACTGGGCCCGTAATCTAAAGATTATCCTTACGGCTTCCCAGAAGGCTTATGTCCTTGATGCACCGCTTGGTGATCCACCCGCTCCAGTTGAGTCTCTAGACGTTGTGAACGCCTGGCAGGCTCGTTCTGATGATTACTCAATAGTTCAATGTGCAATGTTGTATGGCTTAGAACCGGGACTTCAAAGACGTTTTGAACGTCATGGAGCATATGAGATGTTCCAGGAGTTAAAGTTTATCTTTCAGAAGAATGCCCGGATCGAGAGATATGAGATCTCCGATAAGTTCTATGCTTGCAAGATGGAGGAGAACGGGTCTATCAGTGATCACGTGCTCAGAATGTCTGGGTACTCCACCCGTCTGGCTGAGTTAGGGATGCCCCTTCCGCCAGAGGCTATCACTGACAGAGTTCTTCAATCATTGCCGCCTAGCTACAAGAGCTTCGTGTTGAACTATAACATGCACGGGATGAACAAGTCAGTCGCCGAGCTGTTTGCGATGCTGAAAGTCGCTGAGTCTGAAATTCAGAAGGAGCATCAAGTGTTGATGGTCAATAAAACCACTAGTTTCAAGAAAAATGGCAAGGGTAAGAAGGGTAACTCCAAGCAGAGTGGCAAAGCAGTTGCTCCTCTCGTGAAGAAACCCAAGGCTGGACCCAAACCAGAAACTGTGTGTTTTCATTGCAAGGGAACTGGACACTGGAAGCGGAACTGCCCCAAGTATTTGGCTGACAAGAAGGCGGCCAACAACAAACAAGGTATATATGATATACATGTTATTGATGTGTACCTTACCAACTCTCGTTGTAGTGCCTGGGTATTTGATACCGGTGCGGTTGCTCATATTTGCAACTCAAAACAGGAACTGCGGAATAGACGGAGGCTGGCAAAGGACGAAGTGACGATGCGCGTGGGAAATGGTTCCAAGGTTGATGTGATCGCCGTCGGCACGCTCGCTCTTCGATTACCGTCGGGATTAGTGATGAACCTAAATAAGTGTTATTTGGTGCCTGCGTTAAGCATGAACATTATATCTGGATCTTGTTTATTGCGAGACGGTTACTCATTTAAATCAGAGAATAATGGTTGTTCTATTTATATGAGTAATATCTTTTATGGTCATGCACCCGATGTAAGGGGTTTATTCTTGTTGAATCTCGATAGTAATGATACACATGTTCATAACATTGATGCCAAAAGATATAGAATTGATAATGATAATACCACTTTCTTGTGGCACTGCCGTTTAGGTCATATTGGCGTAAAACGCATGAAGAAGCTCCATGCTGATGGACTTTTGGAGTCACTTGATTTTGAATCACTTGACACATGTGAGCCATGCCTCATGGGCAAGATGACTAAAACGCCGTTCTCTGGAACAATGGAACGGGCAAGTGACTTATTGGAAATCATACATACTGATGTGTGCGGTCCGATGAGTATTGAGGCGCGCGGTGGTTATCGTTACTTTCTCACCTTCACTGATGACTTAAGTAGATATGGGTATATTTACTTAATGAAACACAAGTCTGAAACATTTGAAAAGTTCAAACAATTTCAGAGTGAAGTTGAGAATCATCGTAACAAGAAGATTAAATTCCTACGATCTGATCGAGGAGGAGAATATCTGAGTTATGAGTTTGGCAGTCACTTAAGACAGTGTGGAATTGTTTCACAATTGACACCGCCTGGAACACCACAGCGTAATGGTGTGTCCGAACGTCGTAATCGAACCTTATTGGATATGGTGCGATCTATGATGTCTCTTGCCGATTTGCCACTATCGTTTTGGGGTTATGCATTAGAGACAGCTGCATTCACTTTAAATAGGGCACCATCGAAATCCGTTGAGACGACGCCATATGAACTTTGGTTTGGCAAGAAGCCAAAGCTGTCGTTTCTTAAAGTTTGGGGATGTGATGCTTATGTCAAAAAGCTTCAGCCTGAAAAGCTGGAACCCAAAGCGGAGAAATGCGTCTTCATAGGATACCCAAAAGAGACAGTTGGGTATACCTTCTACCTCAGATCCGAAGGCAAAGTGTTTGTCGCTAAAAACGGAACATTTCTTGAGAAAGAGTTTCTCTCGAAAGAATTGAGTGGGAGGAAGATAGAACTTGATGAGGTTGTTGAACCTTTACTTCAACCTGAGAGTAGCGCAGCGCAGAAAGTTGTTTCTGTGGAGCCTACATTAGCTGAAGAGAAAGTTAATGATGATGATCATGAAGCTTTGGATCAAGTTGCTATCGAACCTCGTAGGTCCACAAGGACGCGTACTGCTCCCGAGTGGTACGGCAACCCTGTCTTAGAGGTCATGTTGTTAGACAACAATGAACCTACGAGCTATGGAGAAGCGATGATGAGCCCGGATTCCGAGAAGTGGTTAGAGGCCATGAAATCCGAGATGGGATCCATGTATGAAAACAAAGTATGGACTTTGGAAGTATTACCTGAAGGGCGTAAGGCCATTCAGAACAAATGGATCTTTAAGAGGAAGACGGACGCGGACGGTAATGTCACCGTCTATAAAGCTCGACTTGTGGCAAAGGGTTTTTCACAAGTTCAAGGAGTTGACTACGATGAGACCTTCTCACCCGTAGCGATGCTTAAGTCCGTCAGAATCATGTTAGCAATAGCTGCCTTTTTCGATTATGAAATTTGGCAGATGGATGTCAAAACAGCGTTCCTTAACGGTTTCCTTAAGGAAGAGTTGTATATGATGCAACCAGAAGGTTTTGTCGATCCAGAGAATGCTGACAAAGTTTGCAAACTCCAGCGATCCATTTATGGACTGGTGCAAGCATCTCGGAGTTGGAATCTTCGTTTTGATGAGGTGATCAAAGCGTTCGAGTTTATACAAGTTTACGGAGAAGCTTGTATTTACAAGAAAGTGAGTGGGAGCTCTATAGCGTTTCTAATATTATATGTGGATGACATATTGCTGATTGGAAACAATATAGAAATGCTGGAAAGCGTAAAGGAATATTTGAACAAGAGTTTTTCAATGAAGGACCTAGGAGAAGCTGCTTTCATATTAGGCATCAAGATCTATAGAGATAGATCAAGACGTTTAATAGGACTTTCACAAAGCACATACCTTGATAAGATTTTGAAGAAGTTCAAAATGGATCAGTCCAAGAAGGGGTTCTTGCCTGTTTTGCAAGGTGTGAAGTTGAGTAAGACTCAATGCCCAGTGACTGCAGAAGATAGAGAAAAGATGAGTGTCATCCCCTATGCTTCGGCCATAGGCTCTATCATGTATGCAATGCTGTGCACAAGACCCGATGTCAGCCTTGCCATAAGTATGGTCGGAAGGTTTCAAAGTGATCCAGGAATGGAACACTGGACGGCGGTCAAGAATATCCTGAAGTACCTGAAAAGGACTAAGGACATGTTTCTCGTTTATGGAGGTGATCAAGAGCTCGTCGTAAAGGGTTACGTCGATGCAAGCTTTGACACTGATCCGGATGACTCTAAGTCGCAAACCGGATACGTATTTATTCTTAATGGGGGTGCGGTTAGCTGGTGCAGTTCCAAGCAAAGCGTGGTAGCTGATTCTACATGCGAAGCGGAGTACATCGCTGCCTCGGAGGCGGCGAAGGAAGGTGTCTGGATGAAGGAGTTCATGACAGATCTTGGAGTAGTGCCTAGTGCGCTTGACCCAATGACTCTGTTTTGTGATAATACTGGTGCCATTGCTCTAGCCAAGGAACCAAGATTTCACAAGAGGACCAGACACATAAAGCGACGTTTCAATTCCATCCGCGATTACATCAAGGAGGACGACATAAATATTTGCAAAGTACACACGGATCTAAATGTTGCAGATCCGATGACTAAACCTCTTCCAAGGGCTAAACATGAACAACACCAGAACTGCATGGGTGTTCGATTCATTACAATGTAAATCACATAGTGATGTGAACTAGATTATTGACTCTAGTGCAAGTGGGAGACTGTTGGAAATATGCCCTAGAGGCAATAATAAATTGGTTATTATTATATTTCCTTGTTCATGATAATCGTTTATTATCCATGCTATAATTGTATTGATTGGAAACTCAAATACATGTGTGGGTACATAGACAACACTGTGTCCCTAGTAAGCCTCTAGTTGACTAGCTTGTTGATCAAAGATGGTTAAGGTTTCCTAGCCATTGACATGAGATGTCATTTGATGACGGGATCACATCATTAGGAGAATGATGTGATGGACAAGACCCAAACTGTAAACGTAGCATATGATCGTGTCAGTTTATTGCTATTGTTTTCTGCATGTCAAGTATCTGTTCCTTTGACCATGAGATCATGCAACTCACTGACACCGGAGGAATACCTTGTGTGTATCAAACGTCGCAACGTAACTGGGTGACTATAAAGGTGCTCTACAGGTATCTCCGAGGGTGTCTGTTGGGTTGGCATGGATCAAGACTGCGATTTGTTACTCCGTATGACGGAGAGGTATCTCAGGGCCCACTCGGTAATACAACATCACAATGAGCCTTGCAAGCAATGTGACTAAAGTGTTAGCCACGAGATCTTGTATTACGGAACGAGTAAAGAGACTTGCCGGTAACGAGATTGAACTAGGTATAGTGATACCGACGATCGAATCTCGGGCAAGTAACATACCGAAGAACAAAGGGAACAGCATACGGGATTAACTGAATCCTTGACATAGAGGTTCGACCGATAAAGATCTTCGTAGAATATGTAGGAGCCAATATGGGCATCCAGGTCCCGCTATTGGTTATTGATCGTAGAAGTGTCTCGGTCATGTCTACATAGTTCTCGAACCCGCAGGGTCTACACACTTAACGTTTGGTGACGATTAGTATAATTGAGTTGTTATGTTGGTGACCGAAAGTTGTTCGGAGTCCCGGATAAGATCCCGGACATGACGAGGATCTCCGGAATAGTCCGGAGGTAAAGATTGATATATGTGATAATGGTGTTTTGATCTCTGGAAGAGTTCCGAAGTTCACCGGAAGGGGTTCCGGATGTTTACCGAAGTGTTCGGGTGCAGCAACACTTTATATGAGCCAAAGGGATAAAGCCCACAAGGTATTGGAAAGTGCAAAAGTAGTTTTGCTGCCGCGTAAGCGGTACTACCGCTTGGTGAAGCGGTACTACCGCCCGAGCGGTACTACCGCTTGTGTGAAGCGGTACTACCGCCCAAGCGGTACTACCGCTTGTGTGAAGCGGTACTACCGCTTGTGCGCGGCTGTGCACGGTTCGGCAGGGATCCGAGTTGGACTCTTTCCCTGCGGGCCAAACCGACCTTGTGCGGGCAAAACCGACCCGGAGGAGGCTTTTACTCCAAGTTTAGACCCCAAGGCTCAACATATAAATAGAGGGGCAGGGCTAGCACACGGGACACATCAGGATTTCCCAAGCCGTGTGCCGGCAACCCTAGCCCTCTAGTTCCTCCGTCATAATCTCCGTAGCGCTTGGCGAAGCCCTGCAGAGATTGTTCCTCACCACCATCACCACGCCGTCGTGCTGCTGGAACTCAACCACTACTTCACCATCGCTCGCTGGGTCGAGGAGGTGAAGGCGTCATCAAGCCGTACGTGTGTTGAACGCGGAGGTGCCGTCCGTTCGGCACTAGATCGGAAGGATCGTGATTGGATCGCGGGACGCTCGGCGATTTGGATCGCGAAGACGTTCGACTACATCAACCGCGTTTATTAACGCTTCCGCTTAGCGATCTACAAGGGTATGTAGATTCACTCTCCCTCTCGTAGATGCTCATCACCATGGATAGATCTTGCGTGTGCGTAGGAAAATTTTTGTTTCCCATGCAACGTTCCCCAACAGTTGAATCATATAGTTCATTCATGAACTTAGTATGGTTCCAAGATGGCTTTGGTCTATGGGACACTATTGCAGATAGTTGCTCCATAGCTCAGTCTGAGGAATCAGGTTTCGACCAATGATTCACACACATGCAAAGCCAAGTCCACACAAAATATGAATTTTGTGAAAGCGTGAAAACGCAAGGATATGCAAAGTTACACACAGAGCTGAAGTCGTCAGATCCGTTGGACATCAGGCTATACCACATGCGAAGCATATTTTACACCAGTGTGCCACAGGTGTAAAGTGCATTAGCATTAACTAGATTATTGACTCTAGTGCAAGTGGGAGTCTGTAGGAGATATGCCCTAGAGGCAATAATAAATGTTATTGATTATCTCCCTGATCATAATTAGGTTTATGTTCCATGCTATAACTGCTATGGTTCTCGAGTCTACAATCACCACGAGGCTCGGAGGAAGACTCATATGCACGTGTCGAATAATAAACGGTAAAATGTATTCCTAGTCTGGCCTCTAAGACTAGCTCAAGTGTTGCATGATGGTTCTGTTTTCCTGATCATGGGCATGTCTATGCCAGCAACTTTGAGGGCACAATGTTAGAAGAACATTTGTGTAGAATCGACCCGAATTGATGTTATGCTATGAGATACATTCGTCACAAGTTAATTGGTTAATAACACAGAGATGGTTAATGTTTGCATGATTCCTTAGACCATGAGAGTATCGAGTTTCTTCATGCTTGCTTCATGAACTTTGGGGTTTGTTAAACGTCATCCGTAAATGGGTGGCTATTACGGCGGCTTACGGGTTCATGGAAAAGTATGTCAAGTAACTTGATAGCTCAAGATTGGGATTTGCTCCTCCGACGATGGAGAGATATATCTGGGCCCTCTTGGTGTTACGGTATCCATCATCGTATGGCCAGACACTTTGTGATTTGATCACGGGGATGCCGGAACACGGTAACGAGAAAAGAGAACAATACCGGTAACGAGGTAACTGGCATAGTGGACAAGTTGTTGATCCACGGGGATGCCAACATGTCTCACCTCAGGTATTTGTAACATATCGCGAAGCAATAGGAATAGCACACGGCAACTGGAGGTTCACTCGAATATTCATTCGTGTGGGTATAGGGGTCAATATGGGTGTCCACGGCTCCGATGTTGATCATTGATCGGAAGGGGTTCCGGGTCATGTATATACTTCACCGAACCTATAGGGTCACACGCTTAAGGGTCATCTATCTGCTGAATACTAGACAGGGAGTCTGAGAGAAAATCACCGGAAAAGTTTCGGACACCGGAAAAGTTTCGGACAGCGGAAAAGTTCCGCAGAGAGAACACCGGAACAGTTTCGGAAAAACTGAAAAGTTGTTTCAGGGGATACCATTAAGTCAAATTGGTTTTGGCACATGCCTGATAATTCTTGGAGGGTGTCAAAATCATTCTGGAAACTTCAGGGAATTTTCCGGAAGAAAAAACGGAAATGTTCCGGAGCTGCCGGAACCACTTCAGATGCTTTTCGCAGATGAAAATCACTAATCCGGAATTGTTCCGGAACGCATCGAAAATTATTTTAGTGGGTACTGGAAATGTTCTAAGCCCACATAAATATTTTCAGTTCGGACAGACGCTGAAAAATGTCGTCGTGAATAGTGAAAGTGCTTTTTGGGATATTTTTGGAAAGTCACCTTTTGGGATATTTTCCCAAAAGGCTTCTAGAAGGGATGGATGGATGAGGACCCCCTTGGGTGGGCCCCACATGGGGTGCGGCCGGCCAAGAAGGGGGCTCCTCCTTGGAGCCCCACTTGCCCACTTGCTTCCCCCTTTTACCCTTGGAAAGTGTTTCCTTCATGGGTATTTTTGGTATTTTGAATACCCATCCTACCCCTTGGTTTTCCTATATAAGGAGGAGAGGGGGCTGCCCAATCCTTCATCCCTTGCTCTCATACACATGCCATAGACTTGTCTGGCTTCTCTCTCCCTCCCAACGAAATAGTTTCGTAGAGCCGAAAGGCTGTCTGGGTTCCGGCAGGAACTAGTTCTGGACGGCGAAGCCCTGCCGGATAGTTGACACCGTATGTGTGCAACTTTGTAGAGAGATCGTTGTTTCGGTCTTAGTTCGAGAGTGCCTCCCGAAGGGCTGTCCGAGTGACCGTCCGAGTTTCGAAATTCCTCCCGAAGGGCTGTCCGAGTGACCGTCCGAGTTTCGAAGGTCCTCCCGAAGGGCTGTCCGCGACACCGTCCGGGGGACTGTCCGACCGCCTCCCGGAGGGCTGTCCGAGGGGCAGATGAGGGTATACATCCTCGCGGTTGGGAGGTTGTAAATCCTAGCTGCGGGGATCTGCACCGCCGATCGTCATCGACTCTTCTTCCGCTGCGCTACGAGTCGGTAACGAATAGATCAAACCTTGTATGCAGTCTCCATAGTGGTCCTGGGCTGGTGTGTAGGTCGGAAATTTTTTGCTTTCTGCTGCGTTCTCCTTCATTTTCCCCATCAAGCAAGCTTCACATGTGTCAAATGATTCAAAATCAAAGGACGGTAAAACTCCATCTTTATGGAGTCTTTGCATGCGTTTCTTTCCGATGTGGCCAAGCCGACAGTGCCACATGAAAGTGGTGGTGGTATCAGCCTTCTTAAGGCGTTTAGCATTCACGTTAAAGACATCATTTCCACATTCAAGGTTTAGAATGAAAAGTCCCCCAACAATGGGTGCAAATCCATAAAACATATCCTTACAATAAAGTGAACAACCATTGTTCTCAGACTTGTACGAATACCCATCATGTACTAAACATGATCCAGAGATAATGTTTCTACACAACAGTGGAACAAAATAACAGTTACTTAGTTCCAAAATAAATCCTGAAGGGAGATGTAGAGGCATAATGCTGACGGCTTGAGCGGCGATCCCAGCGCCGTTCCCGACATGCATCACGACTTCATTCTTTGTCAGCTTGAGCACCTTCTGAAGCCCCTGTATCGAGTTGCAAATGTGAGCAACCGATCTGGTATCAAATACCCAAGACTTAGAATTTTCGCTAGCAAGCAAAACGTCAATGACATTAACTTGTATAACAATTATACCTTTTCCGGTTTTCCCGGACTTCTTATCTTCCAGATACTTCTTGCAGTTTCTCTTCCAGTGTTCTGTGCCCTTGCAGTAGAAGCACTCAGTTTCATTCTTGGCTCCGCCCTTAGAGTTGCTTTGGGAGCCGGTCTTACCGGCTCCCTTGCCCTTCTTTGGATTGCCTTTCTTTTTGAAACTGGCAGTTTTATTCACAAGCAACACTTGCTTGCGATTTTTCCGCAGTCCTCCTTCTGTAGTTTTCAGCATGGCGAGCACCTCTTCCGGTGTCTTCTCCATCCCTATCATGTTGTAGTTCATGACAAAACCGTGGTAAGACGGGGGGGGTGAAGAAAGCAACATGTCCATCATATGGCCAGGTGGAAGTGGAAATTCCAGGGCTTTAAGCCTTTCAGAATAGCCAATCATTTTGACCATGTGTTCGCCAACTGAACTACCCTCAGCCATCTTGCATTCCATCAAAGCCTTCATGATATCAAATCGTTCAGACTTTGCGGTTTCCTTGTGCAGAGCATCCAATTCCCGGATCATATCACGAGTTTTGTGGAATTCAAAACGTTTTTGAAGAGCTGGACTCATGCAAGCTAGCATGAGGCACTGCACTAAGTTGTGATCATCATCCTTAGTGGCCCAGACATTTTGTTCATCTTCCAGGGCCTCTGCCGCCGATTTAGCTGGAAGAGCAGTTTCAAGCAAATACAATTTCTTAGCGCTCCTGAGGACAATCCTCAAGTTGCGGACCCAGTCCGCATAGTTATTTCCAGTCGCAGCTAACTTCTCTTTCTCTAACATCGGGCCTAAGTTGAACGCGTTGTTGCGAGCCATTTGATCTACAACGGAAAACACAAGTTTCACTTAGACTTTTGTTCATAATGATATTTGCACTAGTGAATAACCAATTTTATTTTAAAGTGTGTTCCCACTTAAATCAATATCTCTCATAATTGATTGTGAGTGATTCAAGATCCGTATTTCAATTTGACGCCATTGACAGGTTCATCACTGATGACGTGAATTTCAATCGGTAGGCCAACTTGCCAATCACATTTCTATGTGACTCTTGTCCATCTTTCGATGCGCGTGTTCCGAGCTCAGGACTGTCCTGCCTGAACATCAAGACAACCAAGTGATCACGCAGTGAGGTCTGACCTTCACCCGCCTTGCACCTCTCTAATCGTTCGTGCTCATGTGTACATGGCGCACCCCGAAAAGATACGTGTTGTAGACGGTGCTACACTTGGGAGAACACTAACTACTTGATATTTTTAAGTGAGAGATTACCCTAATAAAAGCGACTACCGCGCAATCAAGAAGGGTGCATCAAGAGGGATAAACATCTCAGGCAATTCCTAATAGCATGATATGGTATAGCCCCTTCTGACGAAGAAGTCAAGTATTTCTTCGTCTTTGGCATTTTGCGTCGGTGTTCACCTTCGCGAAGATTGCCACCACCTTGTCGATGCACCAGACAATATTGCTATCTTTATAGCTAATAAAATAAGTGCATTACTTAAGGTTGACACGCAGGTCATTAAAGTGACAATCATATGGCTCCAGCCATCATGCCAAATCATGACACGCAGGTCATGTTAATCAAATTACATCATATAGTCATCTCATACATAATCGAATTAATACGAGACTTGCTATACCACATCACATGCAAACTATCCTGCAAAACCAAGTTAGACGCCTCTATACGGTTTATGCAAAAAAATTATTTTACGTGGCTTCTAAGGTTTTGACTTAAACCGCAGCTACCATCGTTCATCATCAAGTATGTTTATTCAAGTCGCTAGATTAACATCGCGGGGTGTATGAAATGCGAGATAATAAAATCTCGAGCCCCATACTAAACTTCGTCATACGCATGACCCCCGTGCAGATCATATCTGCATTGACCTTTCGTCTGCGCGATTTCATCTTTCTCTCAACTATAGTGGAACCCAAAGAACTGATAGCACTTCGTTGATCAATCAGGATAGCGGATTGCCAGAACTTTGTCAAATTCCACCATGCCGTTTCAAGATCAAAAATACGCAAATTTTAGGGAAGCAACAAGAACATCGGGTAACAGATTTCATCTACTACCCGCATAAATAATTTTCAACAATAGATCTCATCTACTCCAAAATTATATTATGCACTACCCATACATCTCCATGTATTCTAGATCGTAACCTGCATCTACGCATAGCACGGCTCTTGATGCCACTGTAGGGGAACGCAACAGAAAACAAAAAAATTCGGTATAGCGAGCACGCCCAGGACCACTATGGAGACTGCATACAAGGTTTGATCTTATCCGTACCGACTCGAAGCGCAGCGGAAGAAGAGTCGGTGGAGATCGTTGGTGCAGATCCCCGCAGCTAGGATTTACAACCTCCCAACCGCGAGGATGTACTCCCTCGTCGGACAGCCCTTCGGGAGGCGGTCGGACAGTCCCTCGGATGATGTCACGGACAGCCCTTCGGGAGGACCCTCGAAACTCGAACGGAAACTCGGACAGCCCTTCGGGATGACACTCGAACAGCCCCTCGGGCAAAAGATCGAAACTACGACCTCTCTACGGGGTTGCACACATACGGTGTCAGCTATCCGGCAGGGCTTCGCCGTCCAGAACTAGTTCCTGCCGAAACCCAGACAGCCTTTCGGCTCTACGAAATTATTTCGCTGGAGGGAGAGAGAAGCCAGACAAGTCTATGGCATGTGTATGAGAGCAAGGATGAGTGTGGAGAGTGCCTCTCCACCTCTATTTATAGGAAAACCCAAGGGGTAAGGGGGCACATGAAAAACCCAAAATGCCCACACTTTATGTCACACATAAAGGTCATAAAGGGCATAAAGGGATGACAAGTGGAGCTCCATGGAGGAGCTGCACCCTTGAACGTCCCACCTTCATGGGGGCCCCCCAAAGGGGTTCCTTGATCCCCAAGTCCTTCTAGAAGCCTTTTGGGGGAAAGCCCTAAAAGGTGGCTTTCCATAAAGTAACCCAAAAAGCACTTTCACTATTCACGAAGACATTTTTCTGCGTCCGATAAATCCCAAATTATTTCTGTGTGCCTAGAACAATTCCAGTACCCACTAAAACAATTTTCAACGCATTCCGAAACAATTCCGGAACAATGTTTTTCTTCAGCGAAAAGCTACTACAGCGGTTCTGGCTGCTCCGGAACATTTCCGGTTTTTATCCCGGAAAATTCCCAGAAGTTTCCAGAATAAAACTGGTACCCTCCAAGAATTATCAGGCATGTACCGAAACCATTTTGACTTAATGGTATACCCTGAAACAACTTTTCGGTTTTACCGAAACTATTCCGGTGTTCTCTCTCCGGAACCTTTCCGTTGACTCCAAAACTTTTTCGGTGAATTTCTCTCAGACTCCCTGTCTAGTATTCAGCAGATAGATGACCCTTAAGCATGTGAACCTATAGGTTCGGTGAAGTATAGACATGACCGGAACACTTTCCGATCAATGATCAACATCGGAGCCGTGGACACCCATATTGACCCCTATGCCCACACGAATGAATATTCGAGTGAACCTCCAGTTGCCGTGTGCTATTCCTGTTGCCTCACGATATATTACAAACACCCGAGGTGAGATTTACTTGCATCCCCGTGGATCAACAACTTGTCCACTATGCTAGTTACCTCGTTACCGGTTTTGTTCTCTTTTCTCATTTCCGTGTTCCGGCATCCCTGTGATCAAATCACACTGTGTCTGGCCAGATGATGATGGATACCGTAACACCGAGAGGGCCCGAGAATATCTCTCCATCGTCGGAGGAGCAAATCCCAATCTTGAGCTATCTCATTACTTGCCATACTTTTCCGTGAACCCGTAAGCCGCCGTAATAGCCACCCAGTTACGGATGACGTTTAACAAACCCCAAAGTTCATGAAGCAAGCACAAAGGAACTCGATACTCTCATGGTCTAAGGAATTATGCAAACATTAACTATCTCTGTGATATTAACCTTTAACTTGTGACGAATGTGTCTCATAGCATAACACCAATTTGGGTCGATTCAACACAAGTGTTCTACCAACATTGTGCCCTCAAAATTGTCGGCATATCCATGCCCATGATCAGGAAAACAGGATCATCATGCAATACTTGAGCCAGTCTTAGCGGCAAGACTAGGAATACAATTTACCGTTTATTATACCACACGTGCACATGAGTCCCCCCCCCCCCAAGCCTCGTGGTTATTGTAGACTCGAGAATCATTGCAGTTATAGCATGAAACATAAACATTCATTACTAACTTAGAGATACAAAATAACTGTTATTACTGCCTCTAGGGCATATCTCCTACAGCTTGACACTATTCAACATAAGCTCAATGAGATTCAAATGAAGCCAGTGCAACTCCAAGACCATTTCCTTCAAGCAAGGCTAGTGGCCCAATATGAAGGTAATTTGACCAAGCTCACCGAATATTATAAGCAACGTGCTAAAAACATTGGGAAACCAAAGGTGACAGAAGCACATCCTTCTTTCACAATGTTGTTCAAAAGCGTAAGCGTAAAAATCGTATAGTTTCTATTAAAGATGCTAGTGGTAATAACCTATTTGATCCGAATGATATTGCAAAGGAGTTTGTTAATTATTTTAGGACTATTTTTTTCTCCTCTTCTACTAATAATGACATGCCCAACTTAGGCACAACATTGCCGCAAGACACAAGTGACTTCACCAACTCAATACCTGACAAACAAGAGATAAATGAAATCCTCAAAGACATGAAGAAGAATGCCTCCCCTTGACCTGATGGATTCAATGTGGTCGTTTACCTCTGGGCTTGGAGTTAGATAGGAGATGATGTGACCAACTTGGTAAGAAACTTTTACACCACACGTTGTATTCCACCTCATCTCAATGATACTCACATTGCCCTCATTCCTAAGAAGCTTGCTTCTCATCTAGCTTCTGACTTTAGACTAATAAGCTTGTGTAATGTGGCTTATAAAATAATTGCTAAATCTTTAGCCAACAGGTTAAGAAAACACTTGCCTAATTACACTGACCCCTCCCAACAAGCTTTTATTGAAGGTAGATGCATTAGTAATAATATTGTTGTTGCTCAAGAATTTTCCCACTCTTTCTCTCTTACTTGTTGGAAAAGCCTTGATTTTATGCTGAAAATTGACCATGCCAAAGCTTTTGATAGAATTGAGTGGCACTTCATTGTCTTAGCTCTTACTCAGAAAGGTCTTCATGGTCATTTCATAAATCTTGTGTATGCATGCATTTCCTCGCCAAATTTCTCTGTGATCATTAATGGACAGTCTTTTGTGAAATTCAATAGTACCACATGAGTTAGACAGTGATTTCCTTTGTCGCCGTATCTTTGTTTTTGCAGTTAATAAGCTATCTCTCATGTTACAGGATGCCTTGCAAGCTAATCACCTCACAGGTATTTCACTTAGACCAAATTGCCCTCCTATTCACTCCTTGGTGTTTGCAGATGACCTAATTGTTTGTGGCAAAGCTAATGAGCGGGAAGCTAATGCTATATTAAATGTTTTAGACCATTTTTGTCATGATTCAGGGCAAACTCCAAACTGGAGTAAATCTGGCATCTTATTTAGCAAAAAATGTTACTATGCATGTTAAAGAAGATATTAAAAGAATCATTCCAGCTCGAGACATTGACAGTTATTTTGTCCATTTAGGCCATCCTCTTGTACTTCCCTCTAAAGATAGATCAGCTGCTTATAACTTTGTTTATGATAAATTTAAATCCAAGTTAAGCACTTATAAAGCCAATAGGCTCTCACATGCAGCAAGATTAACTCTCATAAAATCCGTCTTCTCTTCCATTCCTGTCTACTACATGTCCAACATCCTTTTTTCAAAAAAGTTTCTTGCAAAACTCACGGCTATCATAAGGAACTTTTGGTGAACAGGTGTTCAAGATGATCATATTACTAGAAGCATGTGACTTAGGGCATGGGCTGATGTATGTATTGAGAAAAAAATTAGTGGTCTTGGTGTTAGGAATTTGCAGGCAATCAACCGAGGACTTGTCCTCTCGACGACATGTAGATTGGAAAAGGAACCGCAAAGTCATCTCGCATAGATTCTCAAGGCAAAGTATCATCATGATACATCTATTTGGAGAGCCAAGTTGAACAAACCTAAATCTGCCTTTTGATCAGCAATTCTAAAGGTAAGACCATTAGATGAAGGAAAAGGTCCTATATAATCAAATCCCCAAACATCAATTGGTTCAATAGCAAGTTAATATTCATAGGCATTTCCTGACGTCTACCAATGTTACCAATTCTTTGACATTCATCACATGAAAGGACATACTTACAAGCATCTTTAAAAGAGTAGGCCAATAAAAACCGGATTGTAATACCTTGTGTGCAGTTCTGTCACCAGCATGGTGTCCTCCGTAGGCCTCAGAGTGACACTTCCATAGGATATGTCCATGTTCATGCTCAGGTACACACCGTCTAATAATACCATCTACTCCTTCTTTATAAAGATGTGGGTCATCCCAAAAGTAATGTCGTAAGTCATAAAAGATTTTTTTTTATTTTGTTGATAGGTGAAACTAGGTGGTATATATTTGGCGACAATGTAGTTAGCATAATCGCATACCAAGAAGTACTATGTGAAGTATTTATGGCAGCAAGTTGCTCATCAGGAAAATTATCATCAATAGGCAGTGGGTCATCAAGAACATTTTCCATCCTAGACAATTTATCTGCTACAGGGTTTTCAGCTCCCTTCCTATCGACGATATGTAAGTAAAACTATTGAAGTAAAAGCGCCCACCTAATAAGTCTAGGTTTAGCATCTTTCTTTTCCATAAGGTATTTAATAGCAACATGATCGATGTGAATAGTAACTTTGGAATCAACGATGTAAGGTCTAAACTTATCACACATGCAAACACAACAACAACAACAACAACAAAGCCTTTAGTCCCAAAAAAGTTGGGGTAGGCTAGAGGTGAAACCCATAAGATCTCGCGACCAACTCATGCTTCTGGCACATGGATATCAAGCTTCCACGCACCCCTGTCCATGGCTAGTTCTTTGGTGGTGCTCCAATCCTTCAGATCTCTCTTTACGGACTCTTCCCATATTAAGTTCGGTCTACCATGGCCTCTTTTGACATTATCAGCATGCTTTAGCCGTCCGCTGTGCACTGGGGCTTCTGGAGGCCTGCGCTGAATATGCCCAAACCATCTCAGACGATGCTGGACAAGCTTCTCTTCAATTGGCGCTACCCCAACTCTATCTCGTATATCATCATTCCGGATGCGGTCCTTCCTTGTGTGGCCACACATCCATCTCAACATGCGCATCTCCGCCACACCTAACTGTTGCACATGTCGCCTTTTAGTCGGCCAACACTCAGCGCCATACAACATAGCGGGTCGAACTGCTGTCCTATAGAACTTGCCTTTTAGCTTTTGTGGCACCCTCTTGTCACAGAGAATGCCAGAAGCTTGGCGCCACTTCATCCATCCGGCTTTAATTCGATGGTTCACATCTTCATCGATATCCCCATCCTTCTGCAACATTGGCCCCAAATATCGAAAGGTGTCCTTGTGAGGCACCACTTGCCCATCAAGGCTAACATCCTCCTCCTCCTCGTGCCTAGTAGTACTGAAAGCGCACCTCATGTACTCGGTTTTAGTCCTACTAAGTCTAAAACCTTTCGATTCCAAGGTTTGCCTCCATAACTCCAACTTCCTGTTGACCCCCGCCCGACTCTCATCGACTAGCACCACATCGTCCACAAAGAGCATAAACCATGGGATATCTCCTTGTATATCCCTTGTGACCTCATCCATCACCAAGGCAAAAAGATAAGGGCTCAAAGCTGACCCTTGATGCAGCCCTATCTTAATTGGGAAGTCGTCGGTGTCGCCATCACTTGTTTGAACACTTGTCACAACATTATCGTACATGTCCTTGATGAGGGTAATGTACTTTGTTGGGACTATGTGTTTCTCCAAGGCCCACCACATAACATTCCGCGGTATCTTATCATAGGCCTTCTCCAAGTCAATGAACACCATATGCAGGTCCTTCTTTTGCTCCCTATATCTCTCCATAAGTTGTCGTACCAAGAAAATGGCTTCCATGGTCGACCTCCCAGGCATGAAATCAAACTAATTTTTGGTCACGCTTGTCATTCTTCTTACGCGGTGCTCAATGACTCTCTCCCATAGCTTCATTGTATGGATCATCAGATTAATTCCACGGTAATTAGTACAACTCTGAACACCCCCTTGTTCTTGAAGATTGGTACTAATATACTCCGTCTCCATTCTTCTGGCATCTTGTTTGCCCGAAAAATAAGGTTGAAAAGTTTGGTTAGCCATACTATCGCTATGTCCCCGAGGCCTCTCCACACCTCAATGGGGATACAGTCGGGGCCCATCGCCTTGCCTCCTTTCATCCGCTTTAAAGCCTCCATGACCTCCGACTCCTGGATTCGCCTCACAAAACGCCTGCTAGTATCATCAAAGGAGTCATCTAGATCAATGGTAGAGCTCTCACTCTCCCCATTGAACAGCTTGTCAAAGTACTCCCGCCATCTATGCTTAATCTCCTTGTTCTTCACCAGGAGTTGATCTGCTCCGTCCTTGATGCACTTGATATGGTCAACATCTCTCGTCTTCCTCTCTCGGATCTTGGCCATCTTATAGATGTCCCTTTCGCCTTCCTTCGTGTCTAACCTTTGGTAGAGGTCCTCATACGCCCGACCCCTTGCTTCAGTCATAGCTCGCTTTGCGGCCTTCTTTGTCATCTTGTACTTCTCTATGTTGTCTGCACTCCTATCCAGATATAGGCGTCTGAAACAATATTTCTTCTCCTTGATTGCCTTCTGGACATCATCGTTCCACCACCAGGTATCTTTAGCTTCTCTTCTACTTCCCCTGGACACTCCAAACTCCTCTGAGGCCACCTTACGAATGCAAATCGCCATCTTCATCCACATGTTGTATGCATCACCTCCTTCCTCCCAAGGGCCCTCCTTAATGACCCTCTCCTTGAATGCCTGAGCTACCTCCCCCTTGAGCTTCCATCACTTCATTCTAGCAACTTTGACACGCTTGTTTCGCTGGACACGAATCCGAAAGTGAAGGTCAGCAACCACAAGCTTATGCTGAGGGACAACACTCTCTCCAGGTATCACCTTACAGCCTAGGCATGTACGCCTGTCTTCTCTTCTCAAGAGGATGAAAACAATCTGGCTAGAGTGCTGCCCACTACTGTAAGTCACTAGATGTGATTCTCTCTTCTTAAAGAGGGTGTTAGCTACGATCATGTCGTAGGCTAACGCAAAGCTTAAGACATCTTTTCCTTCTTGATTCCTGATGCCATAGCCAAATCCCCCATGCACCCCTTCAAAACCTGTGTTAGATGTGCCCACGTGGCCATTGAGGTCTCCTCCTATGAAGAGCCTCTCGCCAATCGGTACACTCCTAACCAAGTCCTCCAGGCCTTCCCAGAACTCCCTCTTGGTGTTCTCATTGTGGCCTACTTGTGGGGCATACACGCTGATAACGTTGAGTACTAAGTCCCCAACTACCAGCTTGACCAGGATAATCCGGTCCCCACGTCTCTTGACGTATACCACTCCATCCTTGAGGCTCTTGCTGATCAAGATGCCTACTCCATTTCTGTTTGCAACCGTCCCCGTGTACCACAGCTTGAAGCCGGTACCCTCCACCTCCTTCGCCTTCTGTCCCCTCCATTTCGTCTCTTGGACGCAAAGGATATCAACGCCTCTCCTCACCGCTGTATCAACTACCTCCCGAAGCTAACCTGTTAGAGACCCTACGTTCCAGCTACCTAAGCGAATCCTCCTAGGCTCGGCTAGCTTCCTTACCCTTCGCACTCGTCGAGTCAAATGCAAAGACCCTCGCTCATTTTCCACTACACCCGGGCGCCGATGTAGCGCGCCACTAAGGATGTGACGACCCGATCCTCGCTCACTTGCCACCGTATCCAGATCACGATACGGTGCGCCACCTGGGGGGTGACGGCCCGGCCCTTGCCCATTTTCCACCACATCCGGGTTCCGATGTGGCGCGTCGCTGAGAGGGTTATGCCCCAACAAAAATCTTTTGGGTTTCATCTCCATAAGAGTGGCTGAGTTTTCACGTTGGCTCGCCAAGCCTATCACAACCCTCCTCCTTTACCCGGGCTTGGGACCGGCTATGTTGAGACAACATAGGTGGAGTTTATCACATGCAAACACAACTGCTAAAAATTCCTTCTAAGTGGTAGCATAATTTCTTTGAGCATTGTCTAGGGTCTTACTAGCACAATGAATAATATTCAATTTCTTGTCTACTCTCTACCCTAGAACAGCACCAACAACATAATCACTAGCATCACACATAATTTCAAAAGGTAGATTCCAATTAGGTGGTTGTACAATAGGTGCAGAAATCAAGGCTTTCTTAAGTATTTCAAAGGCTTCTACACAATCATCTTCAAAAAAAGGAATATCTTTTTGAAGAAGATTAGTTAGTGGCCTAGAAATCTTTGAGAAATCTTAAATGGAGCGCCTATAAAAACCAGCATGACCAAGGAAACTTCTTATACCTTGGATATCTTTTGGACATGGCATTTTCTCTATTGCATCAACTTTAGCTTTCTCCACTTCAATACCTCGTTCAGAAATTTTATGCCCAAGTACTATACCTTCACTCACCATAAAGTGGCACTTCTCCCAATTCAAGACAAGATTAGTTTCTTCACATCTCTGTAAAACTCGATCAAGGTTGCTCAAGCTATCATCAAAGGAAGTCCCATAGACAGAAAAATCATCCATGAAAACCTCAACAATCTTTTCACAAAAGTCAGAGAATATAGCAATGATACATCTTTGAAAGGTAGCAGGTGCATTGCATAAACCAAAAGGAATACGTCTATAAGCATAGGTTCCAAAAGGGCATGTGAAAGTAGTTTTCTCTTGGTCCTCTTTTGACACAGATATTTGAGAGAAACCAGAGTATCCATCAAGAAAACAAAAGTGTGTGTGCTTAGATAGTCTTTCTAGCATTTGATCGATAAAAGGCAAGGGGTAATGATCTTTCCTAGTAGCTTTATTTAATTTCCTGAAATCAATTACCATCCTATAACTAGTTACGATTCTTTGTGGAATAAGTTCATTTTTATCATTAGGAACAACAGTTATACCTCCTTTCTTAGGAACACAATGAATAGGACTTACCCATCTACTATCAGCAATAAGATAAATTATACCTACCTCCAGAAGCTTTAGTATTTCAGTTCTCAGCACTTCCTTCATCTTAGGATTTAAGCGGCGTTGATGATCAACAACAGGTTTAGCATCCGGTTTCATATTAATCTTGTGCTGACATAGAGTGGGGCATATGCCCTTAAGATCACCAAGAGTATATCAATAGCAGCTCTGTGCTTCTTTAGAGTTTTAAGTAACCTCTTTTCTTCATGCTCTGAAAGGTTAGCACTGATAATAACTGGATATATCTTCTTTTCATCAAGATAAGCATATTTCAAGTATCAGGTAAAGTTTTTAGTTCAAAGACGGGATCTCCCTTAGGTGGAGGAGGATCCCCTAAAATATCAACTCGTAACTTATATTTAAGAATAGGTGTTTGTCTAAGAAATATATCATCTATCTCATTTCTTTCGTTCATATGCATATCATTCTCATGGTCTAGCAAACAATGTTCTACCAAATCAGTAGGAGGCACGACAATAGATGCAAGACCAATTATTTCATCCTTACTAGGTAATTCTTTCTCATGTGGTTGTCTATCAAACTTAGAGAAATTAAATTCACGAGACACATCACCAAAGCTTACTTTGACCTTCTCAGTAACACAATTAATTTCAGCAACAACAGTATTCAAGAAAGGTCTACCGAATATAATGGGACAAAAGTTATCTTGTTCTGAGCCATGTACTAAGAAATCTGTTGGGTACTTAATGTTTCCACACAAGACTTCCACATGTATATAACAATCCCAAGTGGTGTAATAGTATCTCTGTTTGCAAGTTTAATAGTGACATCAATGTCTTCAATCTCAGACGGTGCTATATCATTCATGATTTCTTGATATAAGGTAACAGGTATAGCACTAACACTAGCACCAATGTCACACAAGCCATGATAACAATTATCTCCAATTTTATCTGAAACAAGATGCATGCCAACAATTGGTTTATTTTTATCTAGCTCATCCTGCTTGTTCCTAACAGGTTTTGCAATTCTAGCAACTTCGGGACAGAAGTAAATAACCCGACCATCAATGTTATCAACTAGGAGATCTTTGACCATAGCAACATTAGGCTCAATGTTTATTTTTTTAGAAGGTTTAGGTGTTATAACATGACTTTTATTAATCACAGTTGTAGCTTTACCGTGTTCCTTAATTCTAACAAGGGAAGGTGGTTTCTTAATGTAGGTAGTAGGAACAATTGAGTCAACATGGCTAGCAATTATTTCTTCCTTCTCAATTTTATCAGGTTCCTCCAATGGGTGGATGATATTTAAACCACTTATCTTTAGGGAGATCAACATGAGTAACAAATGATTCACAGAAAGTAGCCACTATCTCAGAGTCAAGGCCATATTTATTGCTAAACTCTTGGAAAGCATTTGTTTCCATCAAAGATTTAACACAATCAAACTTAAGATTTATACCTGGCTCTTTACCTTTCTCGAGTTCCCAATCTTCAGAGTTGTGTTTAATTCTATCGAGAAGATCTCATTTGAATTC
This sequence comes from Elymus sibiricus, assembly GCA_039707655.1. Classification (NCBI taxonomy): domain Eukaryota; kingdom Viridiplantae; phylum Streptophyta; class Magnoliopsida; order Poales; family Poaceae; genus Elymus; species Elymus sibiricus. The sequence goes on from CM077669.1 coordinate 130,705,317, forward strand.
AACAGTTCTCTTCATATAGGAACCAGTAGAACAAGAATCGAGTAGTACTTGATCATCATGAGAAAGTCGAGCATAAATTTTTTATATAATCATTTCTCTTGAGAGCTCATGGTTGGGTCAAGTGTGCATCATAGATTTAAGCCTCCCCCAAGCTTGAGTGATACTTCCTCCTTCACGTGGCCAGCAATTATAAATAAAGTTACGATCACGATGGACTAGATGCATAGGATAAAACTTCTGATGAAATTCGAGCTTCAAGAGATTCCAGTCCCATGATCCAATATCATCCAATAGCATGTACCACATCAATGCCTTTCCCTCCAAAGATAGAGGAAAAACCTTCTTCTTAACATTGTCTCCAGACAAACCTGTAAGCTTAAACAATCCACAAACCTCATCGAAAAATATCAAATAGTAATCAGGATGAGTCGTGCCATCATAAGGATTAGCTAGCAGTTTCTCTAACATACCCGAAGGAATCTCATAATAAATATTTTCAGTAGGTTCAGTAGGTTGAGGAGCAACCTTTTCCACTTCTGTTCGAGGCGAAGATGCCCCGAACAAGCCACTCAAAGGGTGACCGTCCATAGCAACAAGTAACAGTAAATTTTAGCACATACCGAAAATCTTTCCTTACCAATTTCCACTTACCAGAGGTGCTTCACTCCCCAGCAACGGTGCTAGAAAAGAGTCTTGATGACCCACAAGAATAGGGGATCAATTGCAGTCCTTTCGATAAGTAAGAGTGTCAAACCCAACGAGGGAGCAGAAGGAAATGATAAGCAGTTTTCCGTAAGGTATTCTCTGCAAGTGTTGTGAGTAACAGTAGTAGACAGTTTTGCAGCAGGGTAATTCGTAACAAGTGACAAGTAAAAATAGTAACCAAGGTGAAGCAAGGTAGCCCAATCCTTTTTATAGCAAAGGACAGGCCGGAAAGTATTCTTATATGAAGCAAGCGCTCTCGAGGACACATGGGAATTTCTGTCTAGTCATGTTCATCATGTTGAGTTTATTCACGTTTGCTACTTTGGTCATTTGATATGTGGGTGGACCGGTGCTAAGGTTGTCGGCGTTCTGGGATCGGGGGTACCCAGATCTGCCTACCTATGGCCCAGCGCATGGCCCACCTCGACGGCCCGGTACGGCTTAGTGGCAAGACCCCCAAGACAAGACCCTCGCGAGAGCCCCAGCCTCGCGAGGCGAACAATGCCAAGACCTCCAGAGGAGGGGCCTCCCCAGGCTGCCTCCCAAGGTGCGGAGATTTCTATGCAAGTACCCGGCCTCATGAGGCTGCGATGACGTGAGCCATGACGACCAAGGCCGGGCGGGCGCCAGCGGGCGCAGAGGGGACAGTTTCCTCTTCGGTGCTAAGGGAGCAAGGGCAGGCATAGGTTCCCGAGGAAGGCCCCCAAATCTTTCCATTCTAGTGCAACAAGACCAAGACCACGAGCTCGGCAGGACGGATGTCATTGCCGATCCCACCTCTGCGTCACGCCCAGAAGCTTTGCAGGCGAAGACCACTTTCCGTCAGGATAAGATGTACCTCTTGTCCCCTTTCAAAATTGGCCGTTGTGGGATCCCTTCCCGCCTGTGCGATAAGGGAAGAGGACCAAGGCCACTGTAAGTAGGGACTAACCTCCACCGTAGAAGGGATGGATCCATCCTCACCTCAGAGCCCTCGAGAGGTCGCTCAACCACTGTACTAGTTCATCCCCATCCACCTCGGGAGGCCAATCCACCAAAAGCAGGAATAGGGTCTTACACCGCAAGGTGGCTCGAACCTGGGTAAATCTCTGCGTTCATCTTCTTGCCCGCTCGCACGTATTCGATGAAGCTTGGTCTCAGGGTGGCGAGCTTGAGGCTAGATCTGGTTGAGATCTTCGAACACGCCCCAGAGTTCGAACCTTCTTGGGTCCGTGGAGCCCCGATTCTGACATTTGGCGCGCCAGGTAGGGGCGTATCGAAGCTCCGCCTCTTCATCGATCACGCCCCATTCTCGCTCTGCCTCACCCATGGCCAAAGCTCGTCTGGCTTGCGCTGAGCGCCGGGCTGCTCGCGTCGCCCAGACAGCGCCCGTGGGCCCCGGCGTCCCGCGCCGCTCCGCCTCTCCTGCAGCTAACGCTGCCACTAACCCAGCTGCTCACGGGCAGCAGGACTCGTCGCTGCCACCCACCGTGCGGCGCGATGGCCGCACCTCTACTCCATCCCTCGCTCCCGCCATGGCATTGTCCTCCCACGCTCGCCGTGGGCCGGCGAACGTGCAGGCTACGCTGCTCATGGCGCGCGAGCTTCTGCGTTACCGCCCCGCCAACGATCGCTACAACGACTGGCTTGGTCGCATCGCCGAGCTCGTCAACGCCGCCGGCGAGGCCCCAGTGCCCTCCCCCGGGGCGGGCTCGGGGGCTTCCACCTAGAGAGCTTCCGACCTGACCAGTGCGACGAGGGAGGTGCTCGGGCACCACTTGGAGGCATGCTTCGACGCGCGCCCCCACAAGCAAGGAGCACGGCGCCAGGCTCACGGGAGTTCATCACCAACGCGATCGAGGAACTTCAGGAGGTACGGGCCATGCGTGGCGAGCGTCGCCCCGCACCACCCAGTGCAGCTGCCGCCCCCGACGTGGGCGGCGGGCTGCGCGTCTGCGTCGACATCCCGGGCCTCAACAGGGCCGCACCATAGGGCCTCTTTTGGCCATCGTGTGTCGGCCGTAGTGGGGGGCTACCCCTACGGCCACGACACGCATACCCACAACACCGAAGACTGCCAGGAGCTGAAGTCCCTCCGTGACGAGCATGTAGTCCAGTGTCCAGACCGCAACGACCATAGCGCCGGCCGCGGCGCCGGCGGGTGGGACAACCGCAACGGCAACCTCCGCCAGGGCTGGCGCGAGCAGCCTCTCAAGGACAACTGGCGTGGTCATCCTTGCGAGGATGCCTGGCGTGAGCAACTTCGCGAGGCATGCCCTCGGACTGGGGGCTATCACAAGCAGTCGCCCATGTCTCCAGGCCAGGCATTGCCCGCCTGCCCGCCTGGAGACGGAGGGTGGAGCAGTCGCCCATGTCTCCAGGCCGGGCGTTGCACGCCTGGAGACGGAGGGTGGAGCAGTCGCCCATGTCTCCAGGCCGGACGTTGCCCGCCTAGAGACGGAGGGTGGAGCAGTCGCCCATGTCTCGAGGCCGGACGTTGCCCGCCTGGAGACGGAGGGTGGAGCAGTCGCCCATGTCTCCAGGCCGGACGTTGCCCTCCTGGAGACGGAGGATGGAGCAGTCACCCATGTCTCCAGACCGGGCGCTGCCCGCTTGGAGACGAAGGGTGGAGCAGTCGCCCATGTCTCCAGGCCGGGCGCTGCCCGCTTGGAGACGGAGGGTGGAGCAGTCGCCCATGTCTCCAGGCCCGGCGCTGCCCACTTGGAGACGGTGGGTGGAGTGCCCGTGCAGAACGCCTGGAACACCCAGCACCTCCGCAAGTTCTACCCGTGACACTCTCATGTAATAATGAGTGGGGCTGTACACATCCCGGAGTCTCTCGGTGCGTCGCTCCTCGGCCCCGCGGGGGCTCCCACCCACGCCCAAGTGGAAGCCCCATGCTCCGCGCTGGCGGACGACACGGTCTTTCAATGACTATGCCCACGCCTAGTGGAGGCCCCATGCTCCGCGCTGGCGGACGACACGGTCTTACAATGACTATGCCCACGCCTAGTGGAGGCCCCATGCTCCGCGCTGGTGGGAAGACTAGCTTAGGTGCTGGACGCGGCTATTCTTTGCTCTCCTTTGTAATCAAATTTGCCATTTTTTGGAATGAAGTTTGAAGTTTTCGCGTCTTTATTCAAAAAAGGGGTGGGAATTTTTCTCCTTGCAGCGTTTCCCGTCTTGAGTCTCGTTTTAAAAGGTTTGGCAGCTGCCAGCTCTCTCTCTCGCACGCGCGCCCCACGAGCGGGGGCTGGACATGGTGTGCATGCTTGAGCCAGCCCCAGCGGCGTTGAGGGCCCCCCGAGGGCCCAGGTCACAACAGTCGCGGGCCTACCCGTGCGCACACCTCGCCAAGGCTTTGGCGTCCGAGTCCTTGCGCGATGCTCTCGAGCGAGCCAGTGGGCACACGTGGCCCGAGGTCTCTGTCGAAACATTCGCCTCCCGACCTTGGTTGGGCACCGTGACCCAGTATAATGGTAATGACCCATCCCTCCTAAGGGGCTGCAGGCCCACGACAAGCGAAGGGAAGGCGGCATAAGGGAGTACAACGTTACTTGATACATCATAAAGGAGTTTCTTCCAAAGTACTTTGACATCCCCGCGGGGTCATATTCAAAATCTTGACAGGTAAACAGGAAAAAGACAACCTAGGGAGATGCGTTGTCGCCATCGCTGCTGTCACTGCTGTCGCTACCACCACCGTCAGACCCGCGCCCCTCGACCACAGGCTGGCCCTCGCCTCCAGCGGGGGTAAACTCCGCGATCAGGTCGTCCACGTGATCCTCTACCCAGTCCTCAAGGGCACCTTGAATCACCTCGGGCACGGGGGCTATCACGGCTTTGAAGTCAAAGTCAGGGTCGAAGCGAAGAAGGTGGCGGAAGACACGTGAAGACGCTCTCGCGAGGAGGTCACGACGCTTCTCTTCCACTAGCTGGCAGACCTTCTCTGTGCCTCCTTCAAGGCGCTCCACAATCCTGGTGAAGAAGCCAAGGTAGCCGGCGTCGTCAGAAACGAGCGGACTGGAGACGCTCTCGTTGCAGATACTGCTCAGGGCCCGGTGGGCCCTCCCCTCAAGGGTCTGGAACATCTGGGAGCATGTGTGCTGCATCCCCCAGGCACGGTCCGCCTCGTCTGAGGACTTCTCCACGAGAGAAGTGACATCCTCCACCTGCTTGTAGAGGAAAGACAGCTCGGCCTCGGCGGCGGCCTGGGCGTCCATCGTAGCTTTCTCGCGTCGCTCCGCCGCGGCTAACTTCTTCTTGAGGCCGTCAGCCTCACCTTTCAGCTCGTCGTGCCGCTTGCAGAAACGGGACTCCTGAAGCTTCAGCTTCTCGCGGTAGTCCTTGGTGAGGGCCCTGTGGACCCCCGCCACCCTCTCGTCAACCTCTCCCTAGATCATCGCCTCCTGGGAGGCGAGGGAGTCCTCAGCGGTAGCCACTTGGCGTTCCATCACCTCCAGCCGCTCACGCTCCAGGCTTTGCTCCAGTGCCTCCAGCGCCAGCGTGTCTTCAAGTGTGCAGAGCCTCGCTTGGCCCGTGGACGGCCCGCCCGCCGAGGCAGTGAGCGCGGCCTTACGCGCCTGGACTTGTCACCCGAGGGCGGCACTGGAAGCTTGAAGCTCTTCCCTACGCTTCTCTGCGGCCTCGCGCGGCAGTCCGCGGCCCGGGCCTCCTCAAGGGCTTGATCGTGGGCCTCCCTCGCCGCGATGAGGGATTCCTCGGCTCATGTGCGAGCGTGCTCGCATTGCAGACGACCAAAGTTGATGGCGACCTCAAGCCGGCGCCATTCGCGCGCCAGGCGCAAGCGCTCCGCCTCAAGGTATGTGTCGATGTCGTTGAGCTCTGCCCCGAGGCGGCCTAGCGCGCTCACCGCGCCCTGAAGGAGGCCGTGCCGGGCAGCGCTGCGACCGCAAGCGAGCTCCAGCGCTCGACCGTGGTTTTCCTCCGCCCCTCGGTCGGCAGGGAAGGCACGCGAAGGCCCACCCGTCTTCGGCAAAGATCTGGGGGCTGAGGTTCCATTGTCCGGCCCTCCAGCTCAAGGCTGGGCCCCATGGGAACTCGCCACCCCACTCGAAGAAGGCATCGACGCCCGGGGCGTCCAGTCGTCGGGAAGGATCGTCAGGGGAGGCCTCGGCCCCGCCCCCGCAAGCTGGAGGCCACGCCTGAAGAAGGACACCAGAAACTCGGGCCCGAGCCCCCCCCAGGGGTGGCTTGGGCCCGTGCACGAGTATCTTCTCGTGCAGAGCCGGGCGGCTTGCGAGGTACGAGGCCGCTACGGGCCTAGCGTCCTCAGGAGGTGGTGGTGGAGGTGCGCTCTTTCCTTCGTCAGGAGGAGACCTGAGGAGCAAAGATTCAGAGATGCACATCATGCGGAAATCAAGGGAAGTCGGGCGCTTACTCATCCGCGGCGATCCACTTCCTCTTCTTCCGGGCCCTCAGGGTCGGGCCGTTGTGGCCCCCGGGCTCCTTCCTCCTCTGGCGTGCGTGGGGGCCAGGGGACGGCTCGCTAACGTCTGGCGCACGGCACCCTACGGCAGGGGCGGTGGCCGTGCCTCCTGGCGAGGCGTCACCTTCATTGCTTGGAGGGGTGAAGGCGGATGCTTGAGGGACGCGCGTCTCAGGGCGCTCCTCCGCAATTGCTCGAGGGGTGCTGACCTCAGGGCCCCCAGGGCCTGGGGCCACCAAGAGGGGGTTGTCGCGAGGCCCCACGTGGTCTTTGGGAAACAACCCCCACTCATCAAAGCGTGGCATCTTCTGGGCGAAGGCTCCCCCATTCGAATGATTGTACAAGGGGAGCCCTCCCAGAGGAAGTGCGGCGGGTTCTCTGCCGGTCAAGAGGCGAAGCACCCCGCGCAGCGTGCTGGAAGGAAGAGAAGGCACCTGAAGCCTCATGGCGTCGTCGGGGCCGGTAAAGGCTCACATGGGGCGGGAATGGCGCTGGAGGGCAGCAATTTGCCGACGGATGAACTCCCTCACCACCATCGTCATCGTCACACCCACCTTCTTCAGGTCGGCCAACCTGGCCGTAACCCGCGCGAGCCGCGGGCCGACAACCTTCGTGTGCTCCCAACCGGGGCTCGGCTCCGCAGGGGCCGCCGGAGTTAGGAGCAGGGGGCTGTACATGGCAGCGTCGACGTACACCCATTGCTTCCGGAAGCCCTCCGTGTTCGGATGGAGCTCGGCATCGAGGGTCGCGCCCGCCGTCGCATCCACCGCTCGGAGCGACACGCACCCCGAGCACTGTCCGTTGGCGGCCTTTTGGAGGGAGAAGAAGTGGCGAAGCAGAGCCACGGACGGGTAGATGCCCACGAAGGCCTCGCACAAGAACGCGAAGGCGGAGAGGAGGACGATGGACCCAGGGTCGAGATGCAATGCGTGGACCTGGTAGTGCGTGAGCACGACATTGAAGAAGTCTGAAAACGGCGGCAGCAAGCCAGAGAAGAGGGCATGGAGATGAAGGGGGATGTTGGTGGCCTCCAGATCAACAGAAAGCCGAGAGGCGGGCCAGATCTTTGTCTCCTTCCACTCGATGGTATTGACGGCGACTGCCTGCCGGACCTTGTCCAACCCCTCGAGATTGAGCACAGTGGACCGGCCCAGCGCAGGCTCTGGCCCCGGCTGGGGCTGTGACGTCATCGAGGTCCTGCCCCTCTTCTTCTTGGGAGCCATGGCGGAGGGGCAGATTGGAGCGAGCGCGAGATCCGGCGAGGAAGGCATGAGCTTGCGGAGGAAGGAGGAGCAGAAGGCAGGTGCGCGGTGGGACAATGGTGGTTCCGCTGCGTGCGCCAGGCTTTTGTCAGCAAGGGCAGTTGCCAAGGCGACGTGGGGAAGTGGAGGCGTCCGCGTCCCGTTGTGTGCCACGCGTCGAGCCTGGCCCGCAGGCAATTTGGGCCCACGGCGCTTCGGCCTTCCCTCCTTGGCTTCGCCCAGAAGCCAACCCGAGCGCGCCTTGGGCCCGGGGGCTACTGTTGGCGTTCTGGGATCGGGGGTACCCATATCTGCCTGCCTGCGGCCCAGCGCGTGGCCCACCTCGACGACCCGGTATGGCTTAGCGGCAAGACCCCCAAGACAAGACCCTCGCGAGAGCCCCGGCCTCGCGAGGCGAACAACGCCAAGACCTCCAGAGGACTGGCCTCCCCAAGCTGCCTCCCGAGGAGCGGAGATTTCTATGCAGGTACCCGGCCTCATGAGGCTGCGATGACGTGAGCCATGATGACCAAGGCCAGGCGGGCGCCAGCGGGCACAGAGGGGACAGTTTCCTCTTTGGTGCTAAGGAAGGAAGGGCAGGCGCAGGTTCCCGAGGAAGGCCCCCAAAGCTTTCCTTTCTGGTGCAACAGGACCAAGACCACGAGCTCGGCAGGACGGATGTCATCGCCGAGCCCACCTTCGCGTCACACCCAGAAGCTTTGCAGGCGAATACCACTTTCCGTCAGGATAAGATGTACCTCTTGTCCCCTTTCAAAATTGGCCGTTGTGGGATCCCTTCCCGCCTGTGCGATAAGGGAAGAGGACCAAGGCCACTATAAGTAGGGACTGGCCTCGACCGTAGAAGGGATGGATCCATCCACACCTTAGAGCCCTCGCGAGGTCGCTCAACCACTGTACTAGTTCATCCCCATCCTCCTCGGGAGGCCAATCCACCAAAAGCAGGAGTAGGGTCTTACACCGCAAGGTGGCCCGAACCTGGGTAAATCTCTGCGTTCATCTTCTTGCCCGCTCGCACGTATTCGACGAGGCTTGGCCACGGGGTGGCGAGTTTGTGGCTAGAGCTGGTTGAGATCTTCACACACACCCCAGAGTTCGAACCTTCTTGGGTCCGCGGAGCCCCGATTCCGACAAAGGTGTTGCTCTTACTTTAACAAGCAACCCACTTATGATTACCCCCTCTCGCAAGCATCCACAACTACGAAAGAAGAATTCAGATAAATCTAACCATAGCATGAAACGCGTGGATCCAAAACTGTAGTTTAAGCTTCTGTCACTCTAGCAACCAATCATCTACTTGGTACTCCACAATTCCTTCCCTTAGGCCCATAACATGGTGAAGGGTCGTGTAGTCGACGTTCACACGACACCAATAAGAGAAGGAACAACATACATATCATCAAAATATCGAATGAATACCAACTTCACATGATTACTTATAACAAGACTTCTCACATATCCTCAGGAACAATAGTAACTACTCACACCTCATCAACATGTTTAAGATCAGAGGTATAATGATGGTGATCAAGGATCTGAACATAATAACTTTCACCAAGTAAACCAACAAGCATCAACTACAAGATGTAATTAACACTACTAGTAACCCACAGGTACCAATATGAGGTTTTGAGACAAAGATTGAATACAATGACGACGGTAGGGGTTGTGCCGGAGAACAAGAAAGGATGGCCATGAATTACGGTTGATCAGGAAAAACTTTAGGGGTAGATGGAATTTTTGTGTGGCTGGGCTCGAACAATTTAGAATGCGTGGGTGCATGATTGAAGAGCATGATCTAAATTTTTGTGGTTCAAGAAAACTCTCGAGCTACCGGGGCGATTCCAAATTGGTTTTTTTAGGGTACATCGGAGCTCGAGATAGAATCTCGTGAAAATCAAATGACTAGCCACCGCCACCGCCCGTGACATCCAAGTTCATGCACCGTCCTCCGCTGCCACTCCCTACGCCACATCCGGGGTCACTATTTCCACTACCCTCCTACTTATTTGGGAAATGGTTGAAAATATTCAAAGTCTTTCAAAGAATTGGAGTAGGAGGTGATATAAAATAATATGGGACTCAAATATATTTTTTAGTTAAGAAATATAGTTTCGAGAAGTCTTATCATTTCATACAAAATATACTCCCTCAGTCCCACAATATAAGACATTTCTGCAAGTTGTTTCAGCTTGCAAAAATGTCATATATTATGGAGGGAGTGAGTATGTTTTAGGCATATTGTAAAATGGAAAACACTAAAATATGCTTTGGCCAAGATGAATAATAATAATTATTATTATTATTATTATTATTATTATTATTATTATATGTTTAATTTTAGTTTTAAGGTTGTGTCTGGACCGGTTTTACAGGATATTAATTTCCCAGTAAATGGCCCTTGTGCTCACCAGCCCCAGGATTACTGTTAGCTGATGAGACACAATCTTGATACAGAAATTCCAAGCAAAATACAAAATATGTAGTACAAGACCATTCTGGTCTATGAGTACAACAAAAGGCTTCTAATGGTAGAAGGCGGAAGCGGTTTGCGAATCATCAGCGTCCATGGGACTCCATTTCCCACAGGAACAGCTGACCTGGTTAATTCCTATCTTCGCGTATCTGCTATCTTCGATGCCTAGGTTCCGGGCTGTCGTCGATGCGCTCCTCTCCAAGCAAGGAATCTGGCCAAGACAATAGCCAGGGACAAGCCAGTGAGTACTTTGAATGTACTCGCAAACATTATGAACACAAGTATAATATATCAGATGATAATCATGCACTGAAATATTCCATAATCACTTAGTCAGTTACGAAATAAAATTCATGACGCACGCAAGCAGGTTATTCCCATGAAGCATGAATAAGTAATCAGACAATAAAAAAATAGTATGCACCGATCGGGTGTCTGAAGCGACGCCTCGAAGGGATAAAAGACATGCCTCAGTCGGGCGTCTGAGCGACGCCACATAAAGGGCTTATAAAGAAAATGAATAACAAGCATGCCACAGTCGGGCGTCTGAGCAACACCACATAAAGGGCTTTATAAGGAAAATAAATAACAAGCATGCTGCAGTCGGGCGTCTGAGCGACACCACGTAAAGGGCTTATAAGGAAAATAAATAACAAGCATGCCACAGTCGGGCGTCTGAGCGACACCACATAAAGGGCTTATAAGGAAAATAAATAACAAGCATGCCACAGTCGGGCGTCTGAGCGACACCACATAAAGGGCTTATAAAAGAATTATCACAACGAGTAACCAGGAGGTAGAACCATCCCAGGTATACTCAATAATTCAAATAATATAATTGGTTAGTCCACAAATAAAATAATCATAATCATCATTTGTCACACGTCATGATCAATGTTCCGGTTTATAAGTTTTCCTCCGAAGACCGACACTTGACCCATCCCAGACTGTAGTCCTTAACCGCGGACACGGCTATTCGAATAGATATAAACTCTGCAGAGGGTGTACTCTTTACCCATAAGTAACGGATTTCTTTAGTCCACCGGGACTAATTCCGCTTATGGTCTTTTAATTGAAAACACACCTGACCCGCACACACCAGCTTAACTTACCGGTGCCTGGAATCACCCACGACACTCGTTAAGCAAAACTCTAAGTGGGGAGGCTACAACCTCGACTAGCATGGGATCACAAAATTTATAACGCGCGCAAACTAGGGGAGCTACCCCCTCGGCTCCAACCGGAAACACCCATGCCCCCGGACCAGGTGGCATGCCTACCGGATGCAGCCGGTATCTTCCACCATGGCCTCTCTGTACGGTGTGTGCTAAGAAAGGGGTTGACAACTTACTGAACCGTACCCTACCTGAGGCAGGGACAAGTGGTAGCACGAAGCAAGTATGGGGGTTACTGGCACAAGACTCGATCTACGGTCGACTCAGGAGGTTAAAATGTTTCCTGCATGACTAGCATAACAAAAATATACCACACCAACAGTCAGAATCACCACTCATCATACCACACCATGCCTTACTGAATATACTCGTTTCAACGAAATATCAGTATCAAGCTCGTGTCTACCCAAGACAGAGACTTTTCCGGATTTCTCCCGGTAGGCATGAAAGGCATACGAGGATGAATACTGTCACAAGTATATCAATTCCAACAACAAGGAATCTTCATCATGCACTCATGAGCATGATCATATCATCACATAAAATAACGAATACTTCGTGTCAATTTGGTGTTGTAATCACATCAAACAACACACAACAAATATCATGCCAGGGTTCAGAATGCTTGCCTTCCATGTGTAGGTAGGTGATGAGCACTCCAAAACCTTTGAAAGTTATCTTCTCTCTCCATTCCTATTTTGAAAATGTTCGAATTAACACACAACTCAAAACAGTACAAAAAGTTGTTTTGGAAAATTTTCAAATAAATCCTAAAATAAACTAGATGGAATTTGAGAGAGATAGGAAAAAGAATCAAATCATTTGGAGATTTGTTTTAAAAGTTATAGCCAGTCAAAGAGTAGTCAAAGTCCTGTTTGAAAAAAAAACAGATAAAAGAAAACGCTTCGGGTTTATTACGCGTACCTTAAGCGAAAGCGTATTTTCAGGAGTACGCCTTCCCCGAGGAAACGCGCAAGCGAGGGGCTGCGCCACTGGGGCGTCTGGCTGGGTCACCGACAGGTGGGGACCACCTGTCGGGTTCGTCTCCCTCCCTACGCGCGCCTGGACAGAAAGCAGAGGGCCGGTCCCGGCGACGATTGCCGGCGCTACAGGCCATCGTTTTCGACGCCCGGCGTATCCACGTGATCAGGGGGATCTGCCGCGTCGGTTTGTGGAGGAAGGGGGTGATGGGGAGCTCGAGGATGAGCGGAGCTTCATCAATGGCGGAAGAGGCTTCGGCCATGAAGGGGGCTTCCACCCACGGGCTTGCTCAGGAGGAAAAGGATATGGGAATGGGCTTGAGGGGTCGAGGTGGAGCTAATGGTGAAGAGGAGGGGGAGGGGAAGCTCTGGTTTGCGTCGGATTTGACCAAAGGGAGGCGGCGAGCGTCTCGGCCGGAGGAGATGGAGATGGCAACTTCCGGTCAATTAGCTGTCCCAGAGGGATCTCGAGGGTTAGGGAAGAGCTCATGCCTCGGCTGGGGCCTTGGGGACTCCTATTTATAGGTGAATCGAGGTCGGTTCCGTGGCTCCGAGGATAAGAATGGCGGCAGCCGAGGATAAGATCGCCGGCCTGTTGCCAGAGCGACTTGGCGAAGACCGGCTGACGCCAGAGGCTAGCAGACGGGCTGGCTACTGCTTCCGCGGGCGAGCTGTCGAGCTGAGGTGGGTTGGGCGGCGCTGGCCACGGCAGAGACGATCACGGGCGCCGGTGTGCCGCCAAAGGGCCATTGCTGCCACTCTGAGAGGAGCAGGGCGCGTCGGGGCAGTACTAGGGGACAGGGGAGAGGATTGGAACGAGCGGGGGAGGCGGCAACTGGTCGCGGTGACTCGGGAGACCGCACGTGCAAAACGCGCGCTCTGCTCGCGCTCCGGGCATGCACACAGGGTGTTCGACGATTTGCCAGGGCAGTCTACAGGTCCTAGATTACGCCTAAACTTAACAGGGTCATGAGTGGGTGTCCTAGAGGCTCAGTGGACATGCTAGTCTGGCCGCTGGAGCAAGTCCACAATGCAAGTTCATAAGCATGCCAATTCTGTCCATGCACACAAGATGCTCGACAGAAGGCCATTGGCATCAACGCAACTCTTCTGATGGCCAAAATTTCCAGGTTGGGGTCTCTCTATGCGTAGGTGATTATGGCAAGGTTATATTGAGAAAACGAGAAACTTGCTAGTTTAAGTTATGCAAATCTACAGTTCTGGACAGAATATAAAGGCTATTATTGCATGTGCTTAAAATCCTCTGCTGGCTCTAATATCCTGGACTTAAGAGTTTGGTATGGTAAATTACAAGCAGGAGAAATCTCATGGGTAATAGGGCAAGATAAAATGGGGTTGCAGTACAAACTACCAAACTGGACCAGAATGAAGATGAGGATGGTTTGCTCAAATTTTTCAAAACACAAAGTTGTTCCTTTGCATAAAAATGATGTAGGAACCTCACATGTCTTCTACAAATTTTTGTAGAATTTTTTAAGTGAAGTTACCAAATGGTTGTAGTGCAAATGAGGCTCCAAAAGTTATGAGAAACCATTTAAAAAAAATAAAGCTCAGAAGAATAATTTTAAAAATATTTCCACTGATCATACAGAATGAAAAGAATTGTTCTTGAGAAGGTATTCAAGTCCAACAATTATTTTTGAAAAGTTTCTACTTGGAGGGAAAACTCCACAATTCAGAAGAAAGGAGTGATCCTGAAATCAAAAGATGATCCAAAAAAAATTTAATTTCCTGGCAAAATTGTAATTAATAAAACATGGTCAAATTTTTGGGGTGTTACAGGTTGACCGCATGAGACAAGACCTGGGAGATGATTTTGGTTGGGTTTGATCACATGTTCACAACAAAGATTATTGTAATTGTGATTAAATTTAATTAAAATCCAGTTGACACAAGAACAAAATAATGAGTCCATTATTGGTTCTTGTTCTTCTCTTTATTGAATTTTAGTGATCCCAAATAATGATCAACTACATATGGGTGAATGATCATCTTGCTAATATTCTGAACAAGCCTAAAGTATTCGGAGATTCAATAGGGGATTGGAGTTCAAGTTATCAACTAAAGCATGTTATGCTAGGTGTGTGGGTGTTGTTTCAAGCATAACATGTGTGATTTTATGTTTGGTGTTTGAGTTTTCAAGGGGATCCGCGATCTTATTTCCTTGGTTATCCGAGGTCTTTTAAAATATAGGTCGGTTCTAACATGTAGAGTGGTAATCCGGGTGCCATGTAGGGTCCGAACTCATGCATTTTGGGTGTTGTATGTGCCTATATAAAGCAATAGAAAAACAAAACATGCAAGTTATTGTGGCACAAAAATCTCTTCGACCTAGGGTTTAGCATGCTATCACATGTGCTAAAGGAGACCAAATTGCAACTGATTCTCAACAACACAACAAACCTATTGTGCACAAATCCTTCTCATCATTGTATAAGAAAGATCATCGGTATTCGGTATCACTACGTACGATGATGCAAGGAAAAAGCCAAAGTGGACCTTAACTACATATGCATGCATGATCAGCTTGTTTATATCCCCGCATAATCTTTGGGTTTGGATATGCGACATGAAATCATAGTTCAAGCTGTCAAACAAAGCATTCTATGCTTAGGGGGCACATTTTGAGCTTAGATCCAGTGTTCAAGTTTGTAAAGGGATCACCAGTCTATAAAACTAGACAATTCCCCGCGCGTTGCTGCGGAAATTCATTAGCAATATATAGGGTAAACATTCATATAGTGAAGAAGAGTAGCTTGACTCACAGTATTATGGGTGAAAGATAAACCATGGATAAGTGAATACATATAATTGTTAAAACATGTTCGAAAGTTAGACCAGGTCCATTCTTTTCCAAAACGGATTTCGATAATGATGTGCTATTATGATCAATGCCCTCAGTAAAATCGATGGATATGTGTTATTCCATTTCCAACGTAGTCAGCAGTTACAACTGGATAATATAAGCATACTGCTGTGGTTGCTTCATGGATATGTGTTATTCCATTTACGTTTCACGATTCAGTGGCATTTTTTGTTAAAGGGTCGAATTAGGTGGTATGCCGGGGTAAAGTCTAATGCAGTTTATTGATTAGGGTAGAAACACAGGCAAGAAAAGAGAAAAAAATGTGCAGTAAAAAAACTTAAGGTATTTGTCAGTTCTTTCATCCCACTGTTATCAGCCATCAGCACCCAAGTGCAGAAACTTGTTTGGATAACAAAGGGTGTTCAAAGTTCCGAGAATCGTGGTCAAGGTGACAACGTGGATTACGTGCAATCATGTATTAGACAGATTCAAACTCTACTCCCTCGGTAAACAAACGTAGGACATTTTTGCAGTTTACAGACGAGTAGTAAACAACAATAGCCAACTCAATTATATTCTAGGGAAGGTAGTACTAATTCTTATTTACTAAGAAATTTGTTAGGTAGGTGAGGCTTTTCTTGAAGCATCTAGCATGCACTCTAGCAAGATTGGATACAATAAACTGCAAAAACGTCTTATATTTAGTTGTTACAAAGATAGTACACCAGAACACACGAGAAACTATACTTGACAAAGAAGAAATCATAAGCACGTATGAAGAAATCCTAGTCTAATTAATTAAAAAAGTTCGCATTCTATGGTGAGCAAGAAAACAGAATATTATCTTTAATGAAGGGATGCTCATGTTTGCCAAGAATTTTATGTGGAAGAGAGGGGACATGTCAGTAATAAGAGAAGTAACAGAGAGGGGGACAAAGGTAGTGCTACCGTGCGACTTGTGCTCTCAGGTCGCCCTGCTTGCAACATTGGGTGGAGAGGCAGAGGTAGTTAAGCCACAACAATTTGCAGATATTGCAATGATCAGGAACACAAATGAATTGATAAACACCATGCACGAATCCATCGGGTCAGGGATCAACACCACGCATGCATCCATCGGGCGAGGTATCAACACCACATACGCATCCATCATATCCACATGGGCAGCCTGATGAAGTAGAGGGTCATGCCTTTTCTCTTTTTGACTTATCTGCACCTAGCATGCATATGGAATATAATGTCACAAAAAAACATATGAAGAAGTTTTCTACTCTGCAGTATACACATAGATCCGTATTGGCGGAGAAGAAACATCCCTGATGGCTGATGGTGGATCGATGAGAAAGGGGACAATATCCATGGGTTTCATCTTGCGTCAGCAACATAGATGAATACATTATGATTGGGGGCGTCGATCTCCTTCAGCAAAAATATGATGTCGTGGGTCTGAAGCGAGCGCCATCACCGGAAGGACAACAAGTGTTCCAGCATGCCTACAACTACAATTAGCAGGAGGCGACATCAAATTGCAGAAACCGTGGCCGGGAGGCATGACCTATTGTGGCAGGAGACGTGGGAGCGACATGGAGGGAAGGTGAACATATATACACATGCAGGGATGGGTTGAGAATCGAAGGGGAAAAGATGCTCTGAAATTGATGAACATGAATGCTTTAGTGCATCAGCCGTTTCATGTATAGGCATTTGTGGCCGGGAGAGCATATGACGTGGAGGCGGAAGGGATAGCGGCAATGATAAGGTTATAGTGGGAAGGTCAACCAGTAACTCAGTTAATGCGTACCTGTGGCCTGGGAGCGTCGGCCATGGCGGCAGCAGGCCGAGAGAGACAGAGCGCCGGCCGTAACGGAGACTGGCCGGGAGAGAGAATCAAGCGGAGACTATCCAATGAACAACATAGTGGTGGCGGATGGTCGTTGGACTGGCCGGGGAGCATCGGTCATGGCGGCGCCGGCGGGCTGGTGGAGTACTGGCAGGCGAGAGTAGTGTGGAAGATGGAGACGGCCTATTGATTCTTTTCTCATGGGCTCCCACCAACAATGAGAACACAACCCACGTAATGTACAGCCCATATACCACTTGCTCGGACAGGCAACCAGAGGAATATGAATGGTATTTTCTCAACAAAAAAAAGGAATATGAAGGGTATTTGCAATTGATGATGTGGCTAGACAGCTGAGGTGGTGTGAGATGGATGGCTGCATGTTGATTAGTGATGTGGATAGTCTGCATGTCAAGACAAATAAGGTAGTGGGGATGAACTATTTAGGTATTATAGATGCTTCCTGGGTTATTTGAGCCATTTCAAGGTATACAGGGGTCCATTGCACATAAGATAATTGCACTACGGGTGTCACCGTGCTCGGCGGCAATGTCACCGTATATAAAACAACAAAGAATCCGAATAACACTACAAGTTATTATCGCACCATAATATCTTCTCTCTTCAAGTTACTGAGTTTAGCATGTTATCGCACGTGCTACCGACAAGCATTCAATTTACGCGCACTCTGTGTGCCATGTTGCTTCACACTAGGGTCATTCCATCCCTAACTTACGACCTGTCACACTTCCTCTCAACCCTATGTACGATATTGTTTCGCATCGCCATCCACTTCGACTTGCAGCCCCTAACTCACCACTTGGTCGGCTCGATGTCCGGCGTCGATTCACACTATCGTCCACCATGTGCTCATAGAAGTGCCCTACGTAGTTGCACGTTGTCATACACTCCACCTCGTAGACCATTTAATAACCACATGCTCATCTCTATTTTCTGAAGTCGCTTTGCAATAACATCTGGTATGTACCGCAACCCTTACTCACCATGTGGTCGCGTTGACGTTTCTGACAGTGATTCGCATCGCCGTCTTCCCCATGAACCATAACTCCCAAACTTCCCACAACCTATTTTATAGTTATATACCGAGACATGGCGAAAAATAATATGAATGTTAAACATCCCCAAAAACATGTTAGGATAGTAAGTAATAAAATAACACATTTAATAATAGACACTAGTTATTTCCTAGCATAAAATAACAACTTATATCGAAGTGCACTTGCTGTTTGATAATATATGGTTTCTAATGGACATATTACAGTCAAGACAATCAAACTACTTACATAAAAAGCAAGGGGCCTATACTTGCACGTGTGAAGACTGACAGCGTGAGAATGGTATGGGTGAAGACTATGAACAATCATACCATCCTATCACATAAAACAATGATTTACATTGAATGATATCCATTTTCCCCCAAAGAACTAAAAAGTACCAAGTTGTTTAAAGTGGTCTACGACTTCTCACTTCTCATATTATAACTATGAGCATAGCTACAATAAATAATAATTAAATGTACCCAAAAGTATGCCTGAATATTGCGAGTAATCATACAAGGACGAGAATGGCACTGTAACAATGTTTACCAATGGAATGACACGTGAAATACTATACATTTGGTATTTTATAGCATAAAACTAATAATTTTATTGAAATACCCTGGGTAGTCGTTAAGAATGTTGATTTTAACTTTTGCGTGAGAGATATTGGGTCAAAAACACATGATGTGAGCATTGTGGAGTGGAAGTTTCTACGGCAAACACGCCACACAAGAAATTGGTCGGGAAACACATGTGTGGGAATTGGGATGAAAACGTTCGAGTGGCACACTTCGGACGAGGAAAACACATGGCACGAGAAATTAGGTGGGAGATACCATGCGGAAACACACGGTAGGAAAAGTTTATTCTTTCAGGCGACACATGTTTGACGGGCGACCAAAAACAACCATATGTGTCGTTCTTAGGACCTATATAAAACCGTTCACTCTCTCTCTCCATGACCCTACCTCCTTGTATCTATCACACCCTCTCCCTTTAGATATGAACGACCCGAAAAAGACCACACTCTTTCCAGCTCCTGCCACTGCGCTTCCATATAGCCTCGTTCGCCGCACCTCCCCTCCCTGCATGATTCCCGTCCCGTTCCTCTTCCACCCGTGTTTACGAATCTCAGATATCACTGAGATGGTGCAGAAACCAAAGACGTGCATAGTGTCGACTAGTGGGTCGTTCCTGCTAGTGCCAGGAACATGCAGGGAGTCCTCCACGAGCAAATGAGGTTTGTTCTTTTGTTCTCTCCGGTTCATAAACGTTGGATCCCTCTTGAGATCCGCGGGAAAGAGAACAACAGACATGTACTCCCTCTGTCTCGTGTATAAGTCATCTTACGAAAATCAGATTTTCCCAAAACACTTAGACACCGTGCATTAATTCCCACCTCGTTTGTTTTTTTTCTTAACATGAATAAAGGAATCAACCAATAAAAAATGTGAGGGGTGTATGTTTTTAATGACTTGAGACTACCTAGCACCGCATGCATTGGTCAGTTTATTGCATGCAATGATATTAATTAGCTAATAAATATTAAGTTTTTTCGTTTTGCCTTTCATCTTGCTCGCAGTGCACAACATAAGATGACTTGTACACCGGGACGGAGGGAATTAGTAAATTGACCGGCATTAATCCTTCTTTTCTAGGTATGTTTGTACTATTTTTAACACGTCCCTTTGTGTAATGCATACCATAGAAGAATCGACATATTGTGCTCTTTGTCGCATGTCGGGTAGGTAGAATAGAATGGAGCTTTCAATTTGGAAATATGTCAATCTACGTACGTACGAACAATGCGCACACACTAGATGATCGGGGCATTAGCATCATCACATAACATGAACTCTTATGTATGGAAAGTATAACCATGAATCCATGCATTCATGCATGCATGCCATGATATTTTTCTTTTCTTTAAATGTCGGCAGTAGAACTGCCAAATTCATTGATCAAAAGAAGGTGTTACAAGGGCCCTCCGTGGAGGAAAGCACCGTAAAAGGCAGCACAAAAAAAAAAGGACCCATCGGCAGCACCACAAAGCACCGTAAAAGGCAGCGCAAAATGCATGTCATGATATTGATGCTGATATGCTCAACATGTTGCAATAAGCCATGAATAAAATGCAAACGATCGAATAAACCAGCAGAGGAAGTGTACCCCGCAAATAAAAAGAAAAAAAGGTGTGACATTCGGGAGCCGAGGAAGAAACAAATACGTCGCGGCACCGTCGACGACGACTCCCGACGCCATCCATTCCCGGCTTCTCGATCGGCGCCGGATAAAAATTGTAGGTTGGGAAGGGTCGGCAAGGTGTCGAGGGGAGGGTATTGGTGCTTGGAATTGGGGTCAATAGTTCCTATGCGACACATTACATGTGAATTGGAAGGAGTGCGGCGTACTTGCCAGAAATAGCTCGTGCGCGCCGTCTTACATGGCAATAATAGCCCCAATATGACCAGGTGGTTAAAACACGTGTCCGGTCGTCAACGGGACTGCGGTTAAGGTAAAAACAGGGGGGTCAAACTAATCAGTGCGTCTGGTGGTGGGTCCCACTTGGCAGTGCATCGATTCCCCGCCTGACTGAACACGTGCTTCTCCCCGCTTCCCCCTGCTTCTGGTTGCTGCTCTCTTCTTCGTTCTCGTCGTCGTCGGCGGCGGCGGCGGCGGAGCTTTCGTTCACGGCCGCGGCTGCGCATGTGGTGTGTATTCGGCACCATTCCCCTCCGTCTTGAGTTAGATCTGACCAAGTGAGCCTCTGTTTGCCCCTGTTTTCCACGGGATCCAGACTGTGGAGGTGGGTGGGACTGGGGAGCCGCGGCGGGGCGGCGTTGGGCTAAACGAGATGGAGCCACGAGAGACAACGTCGACCAGGTAATCACCCTGTCCAACCTCTTCAACCCTGCGATGTGTGCCTCGTCTGCTTTCGCTGCCTCACAGTGCCCGCCATTGATAAACAGGGGCAATGTTGCTCGAACCTTCGAATTCAGTGTTGAATTCTTACCATCTAAAGCAAAGCTAGTTGATGGTAGCGTGCGAGACATAGAGAGAGATACAATTGTGAAATGGGAGGTTGAATTTGAAGAGATTGATCCACAGGAAATACAGAGCATGGAAGAGAGGGCCGTGAGGAATGTTGTGGAGAAAATTGGGGAAAGCATTTTTTGGGGTCCAGAGCAAGAGGTAGCATTGTTACGGTTTGATAATTGGAAGGGTGAGTATGTGAGAATTGAGAATGGTGAAGAGATGGTTGATGAAATCGATCGGCAAGACGGCTGGGCAAGCAAACAGACTACCTTTCATGCAAAGCTCGTTGATCTGAAATCAGATTCTAAGGTTGGATATGTGCCCTCAAAGTTGGCTTCGTAGATGGTAGATGATGATTGGGCTTCACAGAGACAGATAACGCCCATGTGTACGGGTGAAGTGACATTAATAGAGGGGGCTGATCAAGATGCAGAAGAGGGCTGTGATGGTGCTGCAAGGGTTGTTTGTGTTGATTGGAATTCAGTACAATTAGAAGACACTACTGATTTGGTCATTGCACCAATGGCTGACACTGAGATGGCCAAATTTTTTGGCATTCCAGTAGATCCAGTAGATGATCAAGATGAGGAAGAGAGGGGTGAATCGAGTTTGCCTAATGATGCTAACATAGATGCTTGTGAAGATGTGGATGGACAGCTGATGAAAGATGCTGCAGATGATGTAGATGATGCACATAATGATGAGCTTGTAAGTGTGTATGACAAAGAAAATCCTGTTATTGAAGTAGGCAAGTTGTTCCCAAGCATGAAGGAGTTTAGGATGTGTTTTAAGACTTATGCAGTCAAACATGAGTTTGATGCCAAGACTATGTGGACTGATAGAAAGAAATTTTATGCAAGGTGCAGAGGTTTTGATGGAAGCGTCAGGCCTTGCAAGTGGTACATATCTGCTAGAATTCAACCTGATGGAAGTACCATCAGGGTAAATCAAATCCCAAATCCACATACTTGTATTACAAGTTCACAGACAGTATCAACCATGACATCACAGCTTTGGATTGCAGAAAAGATCACTCCAATTTTAGCCAAGAAACCAAACACTACAACAAAGAAACTTAAAGTGGACTTGGAAAAGCAATACCCCATTAAGGTGAAGTATACCACAGTGTGGAAAGCAAAACAGAGGGCAATGAAAGAATTATATGGTGATTGGGCAAATACTTTTAGGATGCTTTATAACTTCAAAGCAGAGGTGGAGAAGAGGTCACCTGGCGGTGTTGTGGAGATAGATACTGAGGTAACAGAGGATGGTAGAGTTCTTTTCTCCAAGTTCTTTATGGCTTAAAGCCTTGCATAGATAGCTTCAAAGCAGGGTGCCGTCCATATTTGAGCATAGACTCATCTTTTTTGACTGGCAAATGGAATGGTCAATTGGCAGCATGCAATGCTTTAGATGGACACAACTGGATGTTCCCTGTTGCTATTGGTTTGTTTCAGTCAGAGACAGAGGTTTCATGGACATGGTTCATGATGCAGTTGAAAAGATGCATAGGGCCAGTGTCACCTTTGCCAGTACACATAGATGCATGTAAAGGGCTAGAAAATGCAGTGAAGAATGTTTTTCCTCATTGTGAGCAGAGGGAGTGCTTCGGCCATATGTGGATGAATTTGATCAAAAAATTCAGAGGAAAAGAATTTGGGAGAATGTGGCCAGTAGCAAGATCTTACACCAAACAGACACATTCATATCATCTTGATAAGATAAAAGCAGCATGCAGTGAGTTTGGTCCACGGTTGAACACCTATCATTCTCTATTGTGGTACAGGTCAGGATTTAACACTGCCATCAAGTGTGATCATATCAACAATAACTTGGCAGAAAGTTTTAACAACAAGATAAAGCAGTTAAAGAACTTGCCTGTGCATGACATGGTTAACCAAATCAGGATCATGATCATGCGCATGTGGGAATTGAGAAGAAGGATTGGTGATTGTCTGCAAGGGGATAAGCTTCCTGCAGTGGTACAACAGGTGGTGAACAGGAGCAGAAATCTTACACATTTGTCTGTTGAAAAATCTTCATTGTGGGGTGCTGAAGTTAGAGATACCAAGACTGGAAGGAGGCATGTTGTTAACACTGAGTTGCATGACTGCACTTGCCTCGAGTGGCAACACACCGGGAAACCATGTGACCATGCCATACTTTTCTTGGCCTCCCAACCCAAGATAAACATGCACCCATATTTGCATGAATATTACTCAGTGGCAAGATTCAAGGCTGCATATGCAACTCCAATTCCAGCACTTACAGATCAGTCTCAGTGGCCTGAAGTGGAAATTGAATCTTCCATGTGTCCTCCCCTAACAAAAAGAAAGGCTGGTAGGCCTAAAGAGAGTAGATTCAAGGCATGGTTTGAGAAAGGTGGGAGTAGTAAAAAGAGGAAGGGGAAGAAGGATGCAAAGCCAAAAAGGTCCCAAAAAGGTAACAAAAATAGATGCAAGCTTTGCCAGGAACTTGGGCATCGAAAATGATCTCCAAAATGTCGTTACACTCCTCAAAGGCCAAAGTATGTTTATGTTTGTGTTTTTTTATTTGGATGTTGTTTTTAATTACTAGCCAAATTACAAGCTTTGTTTTCCAAGAGGAAGCATGGAGGTCAACCCCTTGTTGTTGAAGATTGATGGGCAATCAAAAAGGCAAGAATCAATGGTTGTAGAAAAAAGAGAAGTTTTGGTGAAAGTGTGCAAGATGAGCTAAACTTGGATGATGTTGTGGTGCAAGATGAGCCAAACTTGGATGATGTTGTGGTGCAAAATGAGCCAAACTTGGATGATGTTGGGGTGCAAAATGAGCAACATTCGGATGAAGTGCACAATGAGCAAGATTTGGATGTGGGGCGAAATGAGCAAAATGAGCAGAATGTGGTGCAAACTAGAACTGAAGTTGATGTGGCTGATGTGCAAACTGAACCTATATTGGAAGTTGTGTTACAAATTTAAGCTGCTGTAGTTGATGTTGTGCAAACTAAACCTCATTTAGATGTTGTGGTGCCAACTAAATCTGTCCTAGATGGTCCAGTGAAGAAAACCAAGAGCTTGAGTGAACTGGGTGTCGTACCCGTCGTAGGATCAACAAGTGCCAAGAAAAAAAAAATCGAGTGGTAAGAAGAAGTAGAAGTGAAATATTGTTCTTGTCTGAATAAAAACACTTGCCTGGATTTGTGTAAAAAACTTTCCTAAATTTGTGTAATGCTATCTTTACTTTGATGGGTATTTGTGTAACTCTATTCAAATTCTGGCCGAATTTCAAATTTGAGCCAAAATTCAAATTTGAACCTGTTTAGTTTGGGTATTGATGTTACAATGTTTTGTCAAATATTATGCATGTTAGGTGATCAATCCGATGACTTTTTGTTGAGTGAAACACTAGTCATGAAAAATGTGCTCCAAATGAGCTCCAAAGCTAGGATAAACACCCCATTTGCAAGCAAGTTTTTTTCCGACCTTCTCTAAATGAGCCAAAAATCAAAACTTGACTTCCAGTTTGCAAATATAGGGTCCATGCCCAATATTGGATCGTTTGGATAAACTATGACATACTTAACCCTAAACCCTAACCTGAATCCCACACAACCTCGTTCATGATAGCTAGGTTTTGTGAAGGGTTTTTTATGAATATACCCGTAGACCAGGTTTCTTATTTTTCCCAGCAACCTAGTAACCTAAAACGATGATGGTGCAAGTTTCATATTTTTCTGATTTTTTTTAAAATTAGTTATGGTCAACCCTAGCCCTCATAACCCACTCAAAACCCCTCATAACCTCTTCAAAACCCCTCAAACCCTAGCCAAAACCCCGCATCCTTCTGACCCATTGGATATCTGCGAATGGACGGTGTGGATCAGGTGCTAGGGCAACGTCAGCGATCCGAGTGAGGCGCTCTGATTGGCCGTATTGGAGAACGCTGGATCACTCCCCCCAACCATTTATGGCTGTTGGATTGCTGCGCGTCGAACAGTGTGGATCAGCCTGTAGTGCCACGTCAGCGATCCGTGTGATGCTAGTTCGGCGCTGTGATTGGCTGGATTTGAAAACGCCTATTTTTTGCGCTTGGTTTGTTCTGCGCTCGACGGTGGGCTGCTGCCATGCATGCGCGCCGTTGGGCCGTGGTAAAGAAGCCCACCCGTTGGACCTTTGGACCGAACGTTGCCACGCCTCCCTCTAGCCAGGCCCTAGCCAGCAGTCTACATTGCCATGCATGCGAGCGAGCAGCCTACGATGCATGCATGCACGAGCGGTACATGCACAGAAGAACGAGCACGTCGCAGCCTGGCTATTGATGCAGCCTTCGGTTTCCCATGCGTGTACACACACCCCACCCCTCCCATTCCCGATGCCACCCAACACCGCCCGCTCATTACTGCCACCCAGCGTGCATGTGAAACCAGTCAAAAAAACACGTCGCACTAGGGCTATTTAAGCCACCTATCATATTCCTCCTCCTCTCACACCCTCATCCATATCCCATCCTCTCCCATCTGCATCTATCCTTCTTCTTCTCACCGCAAACAACCCCAAAACCAGGCCGCCGTAGCCATGCAGTACACCGGGCCAACCTACTGCTTTCCCCCCACCGTGCCGGAGAAGCTCTACCCCGCCGGGGTGTACGTCGAGAACACACTCCGTGTGTGGGCGACGTCAAGATGGAGGGGTGCAAGGGAGTTCACCGACACCTTCCTTGCACTCGGCTTCGGCCACCTCCCTCGGGGATCTCCAAGGATGTACCGAGTTGAGGAGGTCATCCACAACGGGGTTGTGGTTGCTATCCTTGCCCACTTCACCAACCCCTTTGACGTGTTCTACCTCCTCGGCCGCGTGTTCTGGTGTGGCTGCGAGTTCATCGCTTTCACCACCCACAACATCTTCACGGACTACACCAACATCTTCCCCACCGCGGAGCGCATGCACACTCTGCCGTACCCCATCGACAACACCTCGGAGGAGCAGTGAAGGGCGCCCGGAGGAGGAGCGAGGAGGAGCAAGGAAGGTAGTGGCCAGGGTTTAGACGATCTACCCATCTATCTATCTTTTTTTAGCTAAATCTATCTATCTATATTTGTGTTATGTTATTTAAGTTGTAAGCGTACTATGGGTACCCGCTGTGGGCTTGGTTGGCCCGAACTATCTATATTATGTTTCTTTCTATTATTAAGTTCTTGCTACTTATTTAAGTTGCACGATGTTTTGGCTTGTAGGTCTAGATACACCCATTATTAAAAAATGCATTTCCAAACGTAAAAAAAAAGACATTTTTTGTGGACTGTAAAAAGGACAAAAAATGACTCGTGAAAAGTCATTTTGTAGCAATGAAATTTCTCTTTTATACACAAGCCACAAATAATTTCTTTTTAGTGGATTTTTTTGCAAACAATACTCTATATTTAAAACTTTTTTTTGCATACAATACACTATATTTACACAAGCTACAGAGAATCAACATAGTGGAATTGTTATGAGTTTCCATGAACCATTCAACACTTAACAGAAGTATTAATTTTCAAAGGTTTAAAGAAGAAAAGTTTCTGTTTGAGTTAAGACAAGTAAAACATGTGCTACCTCTTTGCATTTTGCCGCATTTTGATTTACATTATTTCATGAACATTTTGATTTACATTATTCCATGAACAAAAACAAGTAACAGAATTTTTGAAACGTTAAAAGAAGTAAATTTTCTATGAGCTAACACAAGTAAAATGGGCCCAAGTAAAACATGTGCCATGTGCCACCTCTTTGCATTTTGCCGCATTTTTATTTACATTGTTCCATGAACAAAAAATTTGGCCAAAGTAAAGACAAGTCAAGAAGTATATGTTTCTTAGAGGTTTATTTGCCTAAGCAACATTTTATTTAGTCGAACCATT